>CM060945.1:796871775-799371775 GCA_030765085.1 Allium cepa | reverse complement strand
GCATTATTGCCTATGGCGGCAGGGAAATCAAATTACATCGAGTTGGGGTTAGTGCATCCTGGGATTGATTAGCGAAGATGATTATGGATTAATAATGTAATTATTTTAAATATTTAACTAATTAGCTAATTAATTCGTCAATTTGTTCATTACCCATATCTTGATCATATGAGGTCAGATTCAGACACGATCAATCACGTTGGACTAGTATCGACGATATCTTCACTATTAGAATTGGATTGGTTGAGATTTGAGCTAATGGAGGCATTTGATTTTAGATCAAACCGAACACTTTGATGATAACTAAAATTTTAGTGAGCTAAACTCACCTCTTTGGATGAATCAGTATGTTATATAATAAATAAAATTTTATTGTTTGTGTTTGTTGAAACTATTGGCTCATTGGTTAATATATCCGCTTTGAAAGCAAATAATGTTTAAAATTGACATATAGGAAAATTTGTAGAGAAATCTGGATTTCTCAAAATTGTTAATTTTAATTTTCAATTATATTCATGTTGTTTTATTTCAGTTATAACCCTGTTATATGGATTGTTAATTACTGAATCTTGATTGTTTAGCACTATTAGTTATGACATTGTTATATGTTCAAACCTTAACCCTTGTAGTGATAAAAGTTAATAACAACATTGGTTAAGTGTTTTGGTAGCTATTGGCCTCAATTTAGTATTTTGAAATACTATTAATTGTTGTTTGGCTTGAAATTGGGTTTTTGATTTGGAGAATGATTTTAAAATCTAACCTTTGGGTTTTGTGAAATATTTTTATTCAAGTTGATTTTGAACTTCTATATTTTATCCTAACCTTTCTATTTGTCTTTTCTAAACCATTTAGAATTTTTTTTAGATTGCCTCACTATTATTTGATAGTGTTTTAAAAATTGTTTACTTATATTTAATTATTTTGAAGTTATTTATCAATATTTTAATATTATAAAAAGTTATTTATTTAAATAATTAATACTATTTGAAGATAATTAATAACTATTATTTAGTAAAAATGTTTTGGAATTTATAATAGTTATTTATTAATAACATCTTGAAATTAGTAATAATTTTTATTAATAATGTTTTAGAAATTAATTATAATTTATTACAATAATGTGTGAGGATTAATTATTATTGTTTTATTGATAATGTTTAAAATTATTAGCTAGTAATAATGTTTGAAGTTAATAATTATTATTTATTAGTAATATTTTACTATTAATAATTTTTATTTATTTATAATACTTTTAAGTTATAAATTATTATATTAATAATGTGTTTGGAGTAAATTTATTATCTCATTTATGATGTTCTAAAGAAAAATTAATTATATTATCAGTGTTATTGAATAGTTAGTTTATTATTTATTTATGATATTTAATGTTAATTAATTTATCCGATTAATTATATTCATAAATAATAAATTGCTTTACAATACGGTATTTTCATTTAATAAAAGAGTTTATATATAAAAAATAGAGTTTTGGATTTATAAAGGGTTCTCATAAAGGGATTTTAAACGTTTTTCATAAAAGATTTTTGTAAAGGAGTTATACAAAAGAATAGATAAATAATTTTAGGAATTTAGAAAAGAGTTATATAAATGGATTTCGAGATTTATAAAAGAGTTTTATAAACGGTTTAGATATTTATAAAAAGAGTTTTATAAATTATTTTTGCGTTGTATAAAAAGTTTTTATAACAAACTGTTTATAAAGGAATTTTATAAATTTGAAAGAGACCTTGAAAATCTGGAAAGGGGTTTTATAAATGATTTTAGATATTATGAAATAATTATAATTAGACTTGGGGATTTGTAAAGAAGTTTTATAAATAAGTTTGGGAATTTATAAAGGGAATTTTATAAATAAAAGAGATTTATTAAAAAGGGATTTATAAAGGTAATTTTATAAGAATGAAATGAGACTGGATTTCCCAAATTGACCTTCTTAATTTTGGAGGTGTTGACATTCATTCCATGCTTAACACCGAAGGAATAATGTTTGGGTTATCCTTATCTCCGTTTCTTTTTAAATAATATTTGTTTTAATCCTGTTTATATGATTTTGAAATAAAAAAAATCTTACATGATATTTTGTTAAAATACTTATGTCGTTGAGATAAATGTATGAATACATTTTCTAAGCAGGGAAAGTGAAGTGTTTCTGTGTATATACTTATACCGTTGAAATAAGTATACAGATAGCTTTCCAAGTATCTAAAGTAGTATAAAGGGTTTTGTGAATATATCTTCGTAAAAGTGTAACGACCCGTAATTTCCGACAATTAGAAATAGTAAATTTGGTAATAATTTTGTAATTAAATGTTGGAAGAAATTAAAATTTAAAATTTTTAGCTGGAATGATACTAAAATGAAATGCAAAAATGTTAATTAAAGCTAATTATTAACAATTTGAATGGAATTCCAATTAATTGAAATAGTGTAAGGTTATACTTGGTTATAATGTGAACATAGGAAAAAGAATGTAAATATTGAATTCATTAATGAAAAATATATTGTTAATGGGAATTGAATAAAATTAGTGTTAGGAAAGAGATGGCAAGATTTGTTTGTAAGTAATAAACTTATAAATGTAATTAAAGGCTAATGGTGACAATTATTATATATACTACCCATTTATTTGGTCTATTAAATTTAATTGAAAATAAATGGTAGTTAATTCCCTTAATTAGTGTAGTTAATGTAGGTTAAAGTGGTAATGGTAAAAAGGTTGATTCTATACAATGTAACCAACGTAAATTTTTATCATATTATGACCTTTCATTTGAATAAAAGAATGGAAATTAGTTTACTCAAATTTATTAGATTTTGAAATTTTAATAAGTGAATTTAGTACATTCAATGAAATAAAAGGTTACGTAAATGAAAGGTAAGATGAAATGGTAAAATATTGATGTAATGGAAGATATAACAATGTTGACTATGTATGTAAGGTAATAATTGATTTAATAAGAGAATGAAACCAAGGCAAATAAATTAATTGACACTTTAATTATAATTAATGTGTGAAATCGACCAAAATTCAATAAAATGGAAATATAGTAGTTAATACCAATATAGGATGGAAATTGGAGTATATTAACATAATGAAATGTAAAACAAATGTTAATTATGTTATTAGATCATAAGTTTGGACCATAAATAAAATTCTAAGACAACAAACTACAATGAAGCAATGAAATGGAAGGTTCTAACGCGTATTAGAATATTTTTTAATAACAGGAATTGGAGTAATTAATGTCAGTTTTAATGATGAGTTAAATGAATATTGATTGATAGAGGAAAACATTTATTTAGTATGTAATTTAATGCTTGTTGGATACTGTAATTTTATAAACGTGTTTGCATGGTTAAAAATAAGGATTACAATGTTCATGTATTTATTTAATTGATTTCATCAATGAGGGTCTGCTTTGAAGTGGAAGATTAAAATTAATTGGAAATAAATTTGTTGCAATCTTTCAATTGAAAAAGGAAAAAAGAAACAAAGTGCAATTATTAAATTTAGTGTAAGAATGTTTTCATTTGGAATGTACATTATTTGGAAATATAAGAATGGATTTAATATTGTACAAGTTGATCATTTCAGAATATAAGAATGTTTACATTTATGAATTGCAAGTAACGAATAAGCATTTTAAGGAAAATAAAAAAAATGTTTGAGGAAAATAAAGTGAACGTTTCCATTCTGAATATAAATGTAATGTTGTAAAAAGAGAAAATTGAATTTTTAAAACAAAATTTTACGGTAGTTAAATCGCAGGCATAGGTTGCATAGAAGTGATTTTATTGCTAACCTTGAAATTTAAAATAAATTAAATATTTGAGTTCATAATTACGTGTCGAGAAAAATATTGTTTTTAAATTTGAATTTTTATATCATGGTTCATATTTTTTTATGTAGCGGCGATCTCCTTTATGTAAATTGGTGTGTTCAAATTTAGTTATGTTATGGTAATTAAATCTTTAATGAATGCCAAATTTTGAATGTTTAGGGTTAACAAAATTAATTGAGTGGACAAATGTTTTGCAATTTGAATTCCAAAAGTTTGTTTATAGAGTAGAGTTGGTCCATTCATTCCCTTTCTAATTAATAGTTTTCATACTTTATTTTATTGTTTCCTCATTTGTTCCATTACTCGTTTCCATTTACATTGTGTAAAGCCTTTTCATTTCTTGAACGTTACCTACTTTTCTTATTTTTAATTCTTTCCTTCACCACTTTTAATACCTACCCTTTTTTTAGGGTTGTTCATATTTTTACTTTATTTCAATTCCTACTTTGTTTATATTTAGGTTTATTAGCTTTTCACAAGTTTCAATCTTCATTCTTGTAGCTTCATTTCATTTTTTTTAAATCTCATCTTCTATAGTTTCATTTTTCGTCTCTATTCACCTTCCTCCTTCCTTTTTTTCATGTTTCTTCTTCAAATCTTCTTTCTCTCCTTGTTTCCAAAGCTTTTTTTCTCTTTTCTTCTTCTTATTCTTCAAATCTTCTTCTTCTTTTTCAAAGCATTCTTTTCTTTTTTTTCAATTCTTCTTCTTCTTAATTTTTTTTTCTTTTTTGAACCTTGTCTTCTTTCCATGTCTTTTTCTTAAAATTCATATCTATATAATATTTTCTCCAAAAATTTCGATAAAAAAATTTAGATAGCAAGGAAACAAAAAAAAATGAGAAAGTAGTTGCAGATCCAAATCTGGCTAGAAAAGGGAAAGCAAAAAGGTGAGTGATTCAACCCACTCATGCAATACTAAATTTCCAATGCAAGTTAAATAAAATATATGATGTGATATATAATTTTTTATTGCTATTTGTTGATTTAAGTTGACATTTGAATGGATATTGAATCTGAATTGACATTTAATTTTATATTGGAATTTAACTGATAGTTAACCTCGATGTTGATAACTATTATATGTTGAAATATATTGGTTGATTTGGATGTTGTTTGAAATGGATGCTTATTGATTGATATCTTGGATGCATGGTTGTTTATTTACTTTAACATGTCCTTGTTATCACCTTATATATTATTGACATCATTTAAGGGGTCCTTTGAATCATTTTAGAGTTGGATAATTAAGACATTTAAATTATGGATTGAAATGATATATATACCCATACAATTTCTTGAATTTCGATTATTTATTGAAACCGAATTATTTAAAACTTTTAAGTTTCTAGTTTAAACTTCGGATTTATTTTAAATAAAGTGGTTAAAACTGGTATTTCGAATTATTTGAAATCTCGTAAATTATGACACTGGCGTTGTACACTTGATAGGAGATGAAAAATCCTATAACATCTCTGAAGCCAATGCATTCATATTTTTATTTGAGATTGATTTGACTTACATAGAAATTTTTAGTTCTGACTCGAATGTATTGTTTTTCATTATGCTCGGGTTAATTTGAGCTTTTTCAGTGTATTGAACACCATTTTATTTTCTGAAGGATGAAGACGAAGATTCAGTATATTATTACTATTTATTATTATTATCCCACTGCTTATTGTGTTCCGCTGCATTATTTTTTATTTTCCAGATTTATGTATAACTCAGATTTGAATTGTAAAAGTATAATCAAATGTCATTTGTAAAATAGCTTCATGAACTGTTTATTTGATTATTATATTTTGTCATTCCACTACGAGATTCAGTGTTTTGTTTTTTCTTCTTTTCTAGTATTTTCTTATTTACCCCATTAATAATCCTCCCATTTGAATGGTTTGAATTAGACACGTGTGGTTTATTGTCGATTAAATCATCCAAAAAGGTAGGTCACTACAGTTGGTATTAGAGCTTTGTTTTAGACATACCTTAGCCTATTGGGGTTAAATCATTGGAGATATGGTAGTAATACCCTAGAATGAGTTGTCTGAGTGTATATACGAGAGCGCGTAATTGTTAGTGTTATGAGAAAATGTTTTATATAAGTTTTGAAATGAAAGTATTTTTCCTAATATTATATGATATATATATAAAAGAATAGATTTTTAACTGATACAGTTTTTTGTAATGTGTTTGATTTATGAAATGGTAATATTTAGTTATTATCATTTGTTGTTGATTAGTTGAGTTTTGTCAGTTTATAAGCATTAGCTAATTATTGTTGATTGAATTAATAGACTAAACACTAGACTAATAATGGTGTAATGAAGAGAATAAAATGAAAATTTTGGATATTTGTTTATGGAATTGAAATGTTTTGTTGTGAAACTTATTGTTTGTTGATTGGTAGTTTCAACTATTGAAATAAATTGGAATATTTGGATATTTAGATAGTCAAAATTTATGAATTAATATATGAGTTGAAACTTAATAATTGTGTTGAATTATGCAGTTGAATTTGATAACCTTAAGTTGGAAGCAAGTGAAAAAAGGTTAATTTGTTATAGTTGAGTAGAATTATTGTATACATTATTGGCATTTAATGTAATAATATTTAAAAATTGAAATTGTGAACTTAGTTAACATTTATGAAATGTGTCATAAATAAATTAAAAGGTAGAGGTGAACTAAAAATGAAATGAGTATAAATAAAGTCATGCCTTGTAAAATTGTTTGTGAAATAAATGGAAGTTGCAATAAATAGTTATAATTAAAGTTGTGATAACTTTAAGCCTAAATAATGTTTTAAAAGAATTTAATCTTTTATAAATTGGTTATGAAATTAAGAAAATTCCTTATGAAATGATTTGCAAATAAATTTAGTATTAAATGAGAAATATTACATGAGAAATGAATGTAATTTAAATTGAAGAGAAATATAAGCAATACTACGAGAATGAATATACTAATATTTTACATTAAATGGAGAAATTCTGCGAAACAAATATTAAAGTATGAAGTGATATTTATGTTAATCAATGAGATTAAAAAATGAATTTAATTGAAATGTGATTGGGATGAATCAAATTGGAATAAATACGTAAGTTGCACGTATATTATTCTAGTCGCATAATTAATTTGATCCGGATTTGAGCATGTAAGCTCGAGGTAAATTACACCATTTCACGTTAGGATTTTTCATTCGATTCTTGATGGCGAATATTTGATATGGATTTTGGTTTGATTCTAGAATTATCTATCATAGTATATGACTATGCAAGGAGAATGATGGTTTCTAGTCAAGAAGCCATATCGAAGTTCGCGTTAGGGAAGTTGAATGGAAGTGAACTTGTGTGATCGAGCGAGCAATCGAATGTGATTTTTGCGAAATGATAACATATGTATATCTTATGTTCTAATATTATTGATATGTGTTGGCACTGAAATTGAAAGTTGTCGAGTTGGATATCTTTGTAATTTAAATTGGATTTTTCTTGCATGCAAAACTACTATTAATTTACAACCATTTTTCAAAAACTATTTTCTTTTATTTTTCTTATACAAATTATTTTCTTTTATTTTTCTTATAAAAAATATTTATTCTATTTTATTTATAAAACTATTTTACAAATTACTTTATTTACAAAACTATTTTACAAATTATTTTACAAAACTATTTTATATACAAAACTATTTCACAAAATGATTTATATACGAAACTATTCTAAATTCAAAAATCTTATATGGCGTTCCATACAGTGAAATTGATTTTGGAAAATTTTGATTCTTGTATAAGATGGACTTTATATAAGTACAAGTGATTTTGAAAATGATGATTGTGGAAGATAGTCGATCTGAAGAGATAAATCTTATATATAACGGAATTTATATAAGAATGATTTGATATATTCAAGATTATTGATTTTGAAAAGTATTTTATTTGAAAATGAAATCTTATATATAACGGAATTTATGTAAGAATGATTTGATACATTCGAGATTATTGATTTTGGAAAGTACTTTATCTGAAATGAAATCTTATATATAATGGAATTTATATAAGTGCGATATTTGAAGTTATGATTTTGAAAGGGTACTATATATGGTATGTTATATTTTGAAGTAAGAGGCATGGGGAAGTACCCTCCGCGAAGAAGTGTACTATGACATGCTTCGACCCAAATGGACTTGGGGAATCCAGGAATGGGTTCGACTGATGAACCCTAATGGACATGGGTGAATTCAGAAATGGATTCGAACTGATATGGTTATCCGGACTTAAACTCATGATTTCCTGGATTTTTTTAGGGTAGATGGTTCTTTAGTTTACCCAATGGAGGCGCTTTCGATCCTGGGATATGTTGTTTATGGATCTTCGGGGAAGGAAGTGCATCCATTGCGTAAATCATTGAATCAGCAGCATACCCCTATAGTAGCGGTCGATGGTCCCTTCTTTACGAACTGGCTATGATATTTTTCTAGAATTTGAAAGGTAGAAGAATCTTCAAGAAAGTTTTGTGTCCATTGCATAAGTACTGGATCAGCAGCGGACTACTGCTATCGTATTATCATCATTTGACATTGAATTTTGAGCGGTACTTCCCATACCTATTTTTAAGTATTTTCACTGGGTGTTGAAATAGGTCTACTAAGTACCTGGAGAATTCTAGCCTTGCGTCTGATCAATGCATGGCCAGAGCCTGCAACAATGAGGATAAACCTATTAAGACATTGCGTTATAAAAGTATTTTGATAGATTATTATATGAAAGATATTTTGATCATTTTTGTCAGTTCTAAACACTTTAAAATTTTTAAAATATTGTTTATTCATCTATAACTTGGTTTAATAGTAAATTATTAGTGTTGTAAATATTTGAGAAGTTAATTACTAAATAAAACATATTTAAAGTAAATGATTATTGATTTATTAATAATGTGTTGAAAAGTATCTTGAGATAAAACTAATAAATTTATAAATAATGGATTTAAGGTTTTCAATAGCTTCTTTGTAAATATAAGTAATGATGTAAACAATTATTTTCAAATAGTTTACATATATTCATAAAGAGGTTATTTAAATATTTAAATGGTATTTATACATGAAGTAAGGAATTTTACAATTGAATTGTTTTGAAAAGTATTTGGGTATTAAAGATGGTTGATTTGCAAATGAATACTTTAAGTAAAATTTATATAAGTTTCTTTGAATGGATAATTTAAAGATATTGTATAAATGGAAAAAAAATTGATTAGCGGAGCTTATTTATAGTAATATACATGACAAATAAATGTGAATCTCTATTTTAGAAGTATAATTTGGAATATTAACTTGATTTCAAAGTACTAATATTAAATTTGTTGATTTATTTACTGTTTGAATTTTTGTATTAAACCATAATAAAAAAAATTCCATGATTTGAGTATTCATTTTTAAAACAAGTTTGTAAAATTAACTATGAAGATATGAAATTTTATACTTTGATTTAGAAATTTAATGTAAGATTTGAGTATACTATTAGTTTCAGTTTAATATTCTTGAGTTTATACTTATTTTAAAAATAATGAGTCTAATAAATCTTCGGATTTAAGGAACTTTATTTTAAAATCTTATTATAATGTTTTGATATAAATTTCTAACATTATTTTAAACTTTTGAAAAACCTTTACATAATGCTATGAGGATATTTTAAATATATCTTATATTTTTACAAAGTGAATAAGGTTAAATGTTTTAATTAAATTTTTAGAGATATTGAAATATTTTCTTTCTCTTCAAGGGCGAATACCAAACTCCACAACCCTAAATTTCACACCCAATTTTCAATTTCAAATACAACTTCAGATATCAAACTCCACAAACTATATCGAATTATATATCGATTTGAAGCTCTCGACGTGCGCATCTCAAATCCATAATTCATTTTCGAATTTGGGCTACTATTTATCCAGAAATCGAAGAACAATTATCGGTCGTTCATCACGTTTCGATGAACGTCGTTGGATCGTCAAATCAATTGTATCATCGTGTAGAGGAGATGGAACGTAGTCCATCGGAGTTGTTCGTTCGTGAAGTTAACGGCTAGATCGACGGTGGAAAATGAATTAGGTTTTGAAACCCTTGTTCACCGACGGTGGGGCAGATCTCAGGACGGGCCACGATTGTGCAGGAGAAGGCGGGAGTTGATGGTGATTGCGTGGAGATAGTCGCCTCCGTCAATGGCGATTTTAAGCGAGGGTCGTGGCCGGACAAAGTCGGGGTCCTTTGTTCAAAGTTGCCTGGGTATCGCAATCTGTTGCATGCAGGTGACTTGGGTTCTAGAACGCGCACGTTTCAGTGCTGACATGGCCATATGGGGATGGGAGAACGGTAAATTTTTCTTGTTTTGTTTATTTTATTTTAAATTTAATTTTGAATCATTCTAATCCACATAACTTTTACACACGGGGTCCTTTGATGCGCAGTTTTCTCCGCTAGGATCTTATTAAAATTCCAGACATTTTGATGTAGGTTTGGACGAATTTTGAGACAGTTCAAATTTTGCATTTAAATTGAATTTAAATTTAACTGAAATTAAAAAGGTGAGTGTTTTAACCCACTCACAACTTCTAAAATTTCTTATGTTTGTTAAATTGATTTATAATGTGATTAGAAATTTATTTATGACGTTTTGGCATATTTTTAATCATCTTCTCAGTTAAATTGAATTTATTGAATTAAATTATTATTCAGTTTATTATTGCATATAAACTACCAGTTAAATAGTTATTTAATTTATTATTAAATATAAACTGCTAATAAATACCTGTTATTTATTATTTGTTCTATATTGTTTGATTGAATTGGATGATGATTATGATAAATAGTTGATCATTGATATTGGATGAATGGATGTTGTATTTTATATTGTTATAAACTGCAAGTTGTTATGGATTTTATTTCATTCGAGATTGCGGTGTGAAATGATATATAACCATATTTATATTTTAAATTACGGACTGAAATAATAAATATCCGTATCACTTGACCATAGGATAGAAAATTATATACAGACACAGTGGTCTATATATAAAAATATTTTGATATGATTTCTACAGTTTTGTAAAGAAATATACGAGTTATATAAATATTGATTTTAGATGCTATATATGTTATTTTATTACTGATTTTTAGCTATGTATAAATTTCTTTTGAAATATAAAATAAGTTTAATAATAAAGTTTGATTGTTTTTATATAATGGTTAAGTATCTGTTTCAATTATATTGTATATAGAGTTTATAACGACTTAAATAAAATTAAGATTGGAAGAAAATTATGAAACTGATTTAAATTAAATTATTTAATAATTATACTCGAATAAATTGATTTGAAATTTAAATAAAATTGAGATTTTATAGGGTATGATTTTTATAACTTGATTTTGGTTTTGAGTGGTTTAAATGAATATCAAGTTGGTATAAATGAGTATATCAAGTTAAATAAATTTGTAGAATATCCAGTTATTTGAAGTTAAAAGTTTTATTTAAATGATATTGGATTCATTAAGTAAACATTTCAAATCTAAATAATAGTAATTGAATTTGATATATATGGAATTATCAAAGAATTAGTTTTGAAATGGTGGAAAAATATATGGAAATTGAAATGGTTTATTTGGGGGTTCAAATCTGTAATTGGAATTGATTTGTGAAACTGAAGAAGCTATTTTATTATTAAAGTAATTTAATATTTAAGCCATTTAAGTGGTGTAGTTATGTTTCAAAGTTTTTAGTTTCAAAGTATAATAATTTGGAAGTGTATATTTCAAGTGGTTTGGCTTCGAAGTGTTATAACATTGAAAGTGCTATGATTTTCGGATGGATATATTTGAAATAAAAATGATATTATATTGATTTGGGTTTTAATAAAAATGATATCATTTTGATATGGATTTCGAAATGGAAATGATATCGTAATTATATGGTTTCGAAATGGACACATATTTTGGTTTTAAAATATAAATTATTTTGAAATGACTGCGGCGTTATAATAACGTTTGGTTGTTGAAGAGACCGGGATCGGAAATTGTCATACTCTATGCCAACTCCAAAAACCACTTTAACAATCGTGTACGCGTTGGAGATTCCAGAATGAAGTAGGATGGTGGCTGCATTTCCTTTGAGGTATATACATGGACCCGACTCCCGTGAGTTGGCATAAGGTGGCTAAAACAGGAGCGATTGACGGGCTAAGAAGGTAGCACCTTTTATCAGACACCGTCCTTCGATACCGTTCTATTACTTTGTGATTGATTTGGGCCCTTTTGATTTTGGATTATGGCTCGAGGTGGATGGTAGTAGCTGCTACACGTTACCACCTGTCCGAAAGCATAATTGGCATATCTACCATGGCATTGCCTAGTTGTGCCGTGTCACCTACCCTAGAGCGCCTTATACGATTTTATTTTGTACCATACCTATGGAGTGCCCTGTGACGACGCCCAGTACGGGGGAGATTATGGTAATGTATAGACTATGGGAATAAAAAGTGTGTTAAGGTGGAAAATGTAAAGCCTTAACGCTATTTTCAAGTATATTAGACGTTACTTTAGACACTATTATAATAGCGTATATTACTACATAGTAGATAGTTTAACGGATCCCTAGGAGGTGTGAATCCCTAACATCTCTTAAGTTACTGCACTCATGTTAGACACTGGATAGGAGATGTCAAATCCCGTAAACATCTCTGACGCCATTCCACTCATATTATTTACCGTGTATTTAACTTACATAAGATCTTTTAGTTTTGGCTCAAGTGTTTTGTCTTTTCAATTCGCCTGGGTCAGCCTGAGCATTTCAGGATTTGAAGATCTTATTTCTAAAGGACGAAGACAAAGATTTATTATTATTATTTATTATAGTATTACACTACATTCATACTGTTCCGCTGCATTATTTATTGTTCTCTGGTATGTATAACTCTGATATGTGTTGTAGTAGTATAATCAAATGTTTTGTAAAACAGCTTCATGAACTGTTATTTTATTATTATATTTTGTCATTCTACTGTGAGATTTTTTTTGTTTTATTTCTTTCCCTGTTTCTCTTATTTACTCCAATAACAATCCACCCTTTTGTATGGTTCGAGTCTGACGTGTGTGGATTATCGTCGATTTAAACGTACAAAAAGGCGGTATGTTACAATAAGAGAAGATGGTTTAGGGATTTCTTCAAAGCAAAGAATAACGGTTAGTGGGGTTACCTACGAAATGAAAGTGACATAGGAAAACAAAGACATTGATTTGATAACAAAATTAATGAAAATTGAGGGAGGGTCAATTGGGATTAGATTGACCTATGTATAAATTTATTCTAGGATTTGTTAAAGGAGTTGATAATAATTCTATAGCCACTATATATGAATATAGTTTAGTTTATGCGTATATTCATCTTAAGAATTTATATGATTTAATTAACATAAGTATATTGGATATGAATTTATAACCTTTGGAACAAATCATTTGATGTTAGCAAGTATTGATATATGATATAATAAATTCTACATTATATTCAAAATCCAAAAAGATGATAGAAAGAACAAAAATAAAAAAAAGAGCAAAAATAACGAGTTTAAAATGTTGAAAAACTGGATCTCTGCCAATTGGTTGACTAACCGTGTTTGAACAATTGAATAGTGGTTTAAGAAAACACGACTTTAACCCAAAAAAATATTTTATTTTCTAGTCCAAACAGTTGACTAATCATTAGTCATCAGTTGACTGAACCCTGAAGGAGTCAACTCATTAGGCTTGAATAGCTGATTGGTGGCCACTGCATAAAAAAATTGGCTGCAGGTGAAGAGTCGATTGACTAAAAGACATCGATCGACTGAATGCCATAGAAGTTGATTGGTTGTATTGGTCCAGTTGATTGTTGTACTGTAAAAAATAAAAATAGAAAATACATATAGGGAACCAGTCAACTAACTATGTTTATTCAGTCGACTGGTAGCTTGTAGATAGCCTAGGTTGAAACTAGACCTAGTATTGGCCAAGTATCATAGCTTTAAGGATTTTTCACCTTCCTTGACTTTGTGGAGTTCTTGTAGTTTCAAGATGCGGTATTACATGGTTCTTAATCCAGCGAGCTATTGATATCGTAATTAGATTCTCTACCATTATTGTTAGCCCTCGGTCACATGTTTTCACTTGTAGATTATGAGGCAGGGAAGACGAAGACGTCCACATTAGTAAGGTTTATGACTGATCGGGTGGATGTACCTATTGGGGAGTCGAATATTTTACCGATTATTTTATCTTAAAATGAATGATATAGAGAATATGACACATTTATCACTGAGGTTAATTACTCAATGCTTTGGTAGGTTGTTTACCAGCAGGACTGTGTACTTAGTTTGCACTCAGGCATTGTGATTTTGTACTTTGTAAGCATGCGACTCAAGCGGTTTACGATTAAAATGATGTATAATTAGGCAGTTTACTATCAAGATAGTATACTCAACGTATTCCTAGGTTTACCCAGTTTTTTGATATCAAACCTACGGGTGGAAATCTTTGTGAATTTTTACTATATTTCAAGCATATTAAATATTGTTACCCTATATTGTGTCAATTGGCTTATTCCTTCTATATAGTACACACGTGCAAGTAAATACCCTTAGGTTGTGTAGGTTATAAATGATAGTTTAATTGTTTATCAACACCATACCACTAGTGATATTTCTCACCCATAAGAATTTGTATGATTCCCTCTATTTTTCACTCTTATACCTATTACAGGATAACATTGTCGTAGGTGTTATGATGAGGATGAGGTGACCGTGCGCTTTGGAGTTATATTAATTTATTGTCATTCTCTATGTATCTTCTTGTACTAACCAGTCGGACATATACTATATTTCTATTCGGAGAATTTATGTAGATATTTCATTTATGGACCACTATTATTTTAAGATGGTAATGATCTGGGTTACTTCAGCATTTATATTCTATTCTTTCTACTATGAGATATGAAAGCATAAACATGTTAAAGTTATATTTATCTCTATATCATATAAATCATCAAAAAACTAATGATCTGTATTTCCTGGCATGAGTTCAAATGTGTAACACCCCTAATTTTAATTAACATTATCCATGAGATTTAATTAGATAAATCAAATAGAATAATGTGATGTGTAGTGTGATAAGTAATTGAGATTTGATCGTTAACATGGTCGAGTCATAATTAATTAACTAATTCATTAATTAGATTGTTTTGTGACCTACGAATAATAGACATATGAGAGGGGTGATTTAGGAATAGAAAAACTGTTCATAGCTTAAACCCTACCTCTCCCTTATCATTCTCACTTTGAAAAACATAAGCAATCAAAAGAACATATGGAGGTCGACATTGCTAAAGTGAATCATGAAAATCTAAAGGAGATTCAAGAGCAAAGTTAGGGAAACTAAAGCACTCAACTCTACTATCAAAATAAAGGTGAATAATAATCGAATCCATCTCTTTTTTTTTACATTTTGATTGTTAAATTTCTGTTCAAATTTGAAACCGAAGATTGATGATTTAATGATATGCAATGTTTGATTTTGCCATGTATTGAATTAATGATGAATTACGTGGATTTTTGAAATTAAATGATAGGTTTAAGAGCAATACCTTAACTAATTGTAACGACGGGTAGTTTTATCACCTGCAAATGGAATATTTAATTTATTTTAAATAATTGAATATTTAAATAATAATAATTCATTTTAATTGTTACATAATGATAATAATTGATTTATAATAGTTTTATAAATATATATATATATACTTATTTTATAAAGATATACAAATTTCTTCACAATTTGGCGGATCGGCGTCGAATTTTTATAAACGGAATTTAATATTATTTAAAATGGTTATATGACTTAAATAATTTTTTATTTATTTAGAGATGACAAGAAATTTATTTTCTAGTTTAATTTACATGAATAAATCTTTTGGTTTAAAACTGAAAATGCAACTGGGATTCAGTTTTTGGATTTTTGACTTTTTATCGAACAAAAGTTGTTTTAATATTTTTGCAAAATGGTTTTAACACATACATATACACTTTTTTAAGTTACAATTACAACTTAGCATGTAAAATAAACTAATTTTACTTTTGTAAAATATTTTGGAAAGATTTTTAAACAAAATCTAATTATTTTCTTAAGTACATATCTTTTCTCAGCTTTTCTACTTCCTTTCTTGATATGACTTGCACATGGATATGTTAGATTTGATGGGATAAGAGGGGTAAATTGTTCGAGGGTATAAGTGGAATTAGCCACTTTGCATGAGGTTACAAATAAAAAATCCATGCTCTCATTTTCATCATATTCCCAAATTTTATCTCCTCTTCTCATTACTATAACTACCTCTAACAACTCCAAATCAAGAAACTTTTTCTAACATTCAAGAGAATTGAGTTGGCTATAATTTTCATTTATGCCATTTTTTCAAAATCCGAGAGTTGCTATACCAAAAATATAATTCTTTCTGACTCATTTTCGAGCCTAGATTTTTAGATCCAAGAATACCCTCCCCCTTGAAATCGTGCCACTTCTCCACTTAGGTCGTGCATTACACCCTCCATAGCCAAGCTCATCAACCCTAAGGCCAAGTCGTGTATGCTTGTGGTAGGTTCTCGAGTGTATAAATGTGCTAAAGGAAGGACCTTGGAATTGAAAGCGAGAATCTTCCTCTCTTTTCTGTTTATAATTACATGTCAATTATATTGACTTCTTTCATGATGTTTGGTTATTGATTGCCTATTTTATTTGTAAATTGTTGATATGTGATGTCCTATGGTTACCTGATTTGATTATGAAGTATATGTGGTTATTTAAAAATCGCGAATTTGTTAAAGTTTCAAACTTTGTGCTCTTGGACTTAATATCATGTTATGAAACACTCCCATGATGATTTGAATGTATGTGTATCGATGGTAAGAGCCTCTTTTCTAATATAAGAAGAGAAAGAAAGCATTTTGAAGTGATGAACTTGTTTTGAAATTAAAAGTCGTAAAGGATACAACTTTAAGTATAAAGTTTATGTTTAATTTTAATGTTTATATCTTAAAGTGTGTATTTTCAAAATAATTTAAAGTTGACAGGATCTACATCAAGCAGTTTTATTTAAAGAACTTAAAGATATGGAATAATGCGAAAATGTAATTAATGAAGTAAATAGTGAAAAATTGGTTTAATACAGTTTAATATGGTATTAAAATGATTTAAAAATGTTTCGGAAAAGTTTTGAAAAATTTGACCAAAAGGTGAAAAATAAGCCATCGCGTTACGGCACTACACAATTTCACGACCTGAAAAGTCCAACCGATGAGTAGGATAAACTATGAGTTCAAATTCTTTGAAATAATAATTTTCTAGACCCTTATGATTATAGTTTTCAAATGAAAATAAAAATCAAGATTCGCTTTAGTAAAGTATGAAATATGTCCGAATCTAGTTTTTAAAATTGTTTTCAACTCTTTAAAATGGATGTTTTTAAATCTTTAAAAATATGAAATAAATTAGATAAACGTGTTAAAATATTTTAAAAGGAATTTGAATTATATAAATGGGCATATATGTATGAAATTGGTATTTTATTCTATAAAGCTTTAAAATAACTATTGATCGATAATTTAGCAATGGAATTTGGTAACCACTGAATAAATGATTTGAACTTGGGTTTTCTTCCTAAATCTTTTTGAAATGTTTTTCAATTGTTAAATAAAATATTTTTAAAATTTAAGAGTCGATCAAATAACTAGAAAGCCTTATGGGTGACAGAGCGATAGTCTCTAGGCTAGAGTTTGAGAAACTAGTTGCCTACTCCCTCTAGCTATCCGGATTGGCCCGACGGAGGGGGTAGTTAATTTGACTTACTTGGATCATATTTCCTTAAGATAAAGGAAAAGATATTTGGAATTTTTCCACAAAGTCGACAAGATTTCAAATAGAATTTTGATGGTAAAGAAAACATTCTAGTTAAACTCTACATTGAATTCCAAGGAGGGAATTTGTGCTCTCCATGTTAATTTAAAAGGTGATTTCACCATTTTTCGACAAATAGTACAGGTTGAGTACGGAAATTAGTATTGAGTATAATTAGTCTAAAATCTATGAATCCTTTTACTTAATACTAAGTGATTTGGGTTTACGATAAACGATGTCTTAAACAACATTGTTTTTGACCATTTAAAACATGTTTCAGAAAAATTAAATATTTACTAATTATGTTAATAATAGAATATGGAAATATTTTTCCTAAGTTATTTAAAGGAAATGATTTGGTATTTTCAAAGTTAAAAAATGACAATTAAGAATTACATATATCCCCAAACAGCAATCGTTTAAAGATATATCTCTAAAAGATGTTTTATTGGATAAAAGATATCTTCAAAGTTAAATATTTTGAGTAAAAAAAGAAAAGAGGATTTAAAGAAAGAGGCTTTACATTTCTATATACCATTTATACTTCTTTTTATAAATAATTAGTTCGGAGAGACTGGGATCGGATTTGGGTGATTTCTATCCGAAAACCACTTCGAACCAATAGGAAAGTGAAGATGTGTTAAAGTCAATGATTTTGAAGACGGTGATCTTCATAATGGAGGGTTGCTTGCCACTAACCTCGTGATTCCCATATTATATGCATATGGTGGCAATAGTTCCTTCATTTTTGAAATATTTAACGCAAGGATTACTCGCTATTAATCCTATAGGTGACTCCCAAACAGGATGTGGTAGGAGTACATTTAGTTTGTCTTGTTCCTAGACAATTTATATGGACAAATGTCTGATGTTGCATTTTCAAGACTAGTATATTGGTTTTTACAAATGTACATCTATTTCGTGTATAGGAGGTAGCCAATCTTATACTTAACACCCTTCCCTAAGGCGTATGAAAGCGGGGTTTGTACTTTTGTGGAAACATTTTAGTGTATCGATAGAAGTGGCATTGTGGCGTTCAAAATGGGATTTGTCATGTGAAAGGTAAAATGCTTCCTCAACCTCACACCGATAATGGAAAAAACAGGGTAGATATGGCAGGGCTATGTGGGTCGCACCCATTAGGATATGATCATCGCCTTTCTATATTTTCCTCTATATTTCAGGTTCGTTGTGTATGTTTTGGGATCCCATAGATATGTCGAGAACGGCCAGGATGATGGGATTTTTGATACTATCTACGGTAGAGTTAGACCTTCTATGTTGGGAGAGAGCACCGAGGCTGTGCCTCAGTACACTCCCCTAGAGTTATACCATTGAAAGGTAGTCCATTATCTTGTCATTGTTGGAATCCATTCTACAGTATGTTCCTTTAACGGACTTGATTGTATACCTAAATATGTTGTTGTATTTAACAAATGTAACAATTTTGGTTATTTTAATACATTATTTGATAGGGTTTTCAAAGCAATATTATTAGAAATAATATGAAATGGTTTAATAAAAATGTTTTGGTTATCATAAGGTAAAAAATCGTCTGTATTTATGTGCGGTGCAGTCTTATGAGATGTTCTTCTTTCCAAAGGTTTTATTTGGCATCAAAGTTGATCTATGATACTATTATATATATTTATAATTCATGTCTCATGCTAGTTTGCCAAGCCTAATTGGGGCATTTTTAATACTCGGGTCAAATTCGAGTAGTTTCAGGATTAGCTGAAAATGCTTGCAATTTCCAAAGGAGAGCTGGAGATGTTCATCAACGATGGATGTAGTTTACTTTTCCGACGTGTTTGTTGTTTTTAGCATTTCTAAGGATATGTATTTATAGTAGTCCAGGCAAAGCTTAGGATAGACTCTGATAAATATATTTAGAAGTTTTTCCACTATAAAGATTATTGAAATAATATATGTTATTCCATTCATGTGAGATGCTATTTTGTCTTCTATTTCTTTTTACCCACAACCATCTGCCTTTTCGTTTGATTTGGGTTGGACATGTGATGGTTTATTGTCAGCCTAAACTATATGGAAGTGTGGGTCATTACTCGTGGTATCAGAGCTTAGGTTGAGCGAACACATGAGCCTGGTAGGTCATCAGAGATAGGGTTAGTAACACCCTATGATGAGTAACTCATTAGTGATAGGGTAAGTGACACCCTAGAATGAGTTTGAGCGTGTTATATGTAGTGTGTATTTGTTATATTACATAAAAACGATTTCTATTTTAAAATTTGGTAAATGAAATAAATTTATATAGGACTATATTTTGAATATAAAGGAATATCTTTTAAATGATATAGTTATTTATGTGGTGTTTTATTGTTAAGGGTATGATAATATTCAGTTATTATCATTAATTGTTTTTCCAAAAGTTTAAATACGAACACCTCATGAACATAGTTTCACAATTTGACTATATGGTGTTCGATAAATAATATTGGTTTAAGGTTAAAGAAATTTATTTAAGATAAATGATTTTACAAATGTTATATAAAAATAAGTGATTTTATAAATTGGATTTATAAAACTTCTTTTATAAAGTGATTTTTGATAATTTAAATCCTTGTATTTGTAACGACCCATAATTTTCGATAATTAAAAATATTAAATAAGATTTTGGAAAATTTAATATTGTAAGAAATAAATTTATGATTTACTAATGAGAAAAATAATTAGATAATGATTTAATATTGTAGTTTAGATGTTATTGAAAACTATTTTTAATATAATTTTAATCAATTGAAAAATTGTGAAGTTAAATTGGTTGTAATTGTAAATATGGAATTAAATTGGTAATTAATGGAATTTATGGAATCGAAATATTATAGTTAATATGAGTTTAGATAATAACTGCAGAATTTGAATGTAATAAAGTGTAAATTAACGTTAATTATGCCAATATAATATTTTATGATTTAATAATAAAAGTGAGAATCAAAATATGAGAATTTGATAGATATTAAAATATAATTAACTGGATTTTATTAAAGTTGTAATTGAATGTTAAAATTAATGCAATAATTAAATGGTGGATTAACATAGAAAATTTATTTTAAAAAGTTATCAATTTCGATGTAATTAAGAATAAAAAATTGACAAAATTTGAATTTGAATTTAAAAGTGATTCAATTAATTTAATAATAAATTATTTAATTAACGTGAAATTTAGCCATTTTGGCTACTGTCTCGAATTTCGATGAAACTAGTTTCATCGGATCTATAACAATGAATTATTGTAGGATTTCAAGTTTCGTAGCGATCGGACTTATCGTTTGATCGTGCGAGCTCGAAATGCATAGAAACCAATTTATAGAATTTAATTGAATATAGTCTTATTTTAAAAAACTAACTTCTGTAGACTTTTGAATTAGCGTTTGAAACTAGTTCCATTAAATTTAAAAATCTCTAAAACATAGATTTTGATATATTAGATGACCCATTTTCGTTTCGGGAATGGAACGGGCTTTTCGGGTCATCGTTATCGTTTCGACCCAATTCGATATGTCCATACATTCTTATCTATCCTTGGCCATATAAGTATTTTTTCCTACAAACCTTACCTATCTATTCCATTGTTCTGTACGTATTCTTTCAATCATCTTCGACTTCCTCCTTCTCATCGTTGTCAATCAAAAACCCTGAAATTCAATTTCAAAACCAATTTAAAAATTCAAACTTTCCAAACCCTAGCAAATTATATATCGTTGGAAAGCTCTCGACCAGCGCAATCTACTGTAGTAATTCGTTTTTCAATTTGATGCATTGTTTGATCAGAAATCGATGAAGAATCTCGGCTGTCCATTTTTAGGGTTTTCGATCCATCGGTGGATCTTCGTCGATGGGTTGATCGGAAGGCATGCGCTTGTAGAGGAGGTTGAGCAGGCCCTAAGGGTGGTCTTTGTTTGTCATGATATGGTCATAATTTGCAAAAAACGGCCAACCTAAGGCGGCAGCGGTGCAAGGATTGGGGGGCACCAGAGGCACCGCGTGGCAAGGTGGAAGGTCGGTAGGGGATGCGGAGCATGACGGTGGTCTTCGATCGTGGGTCAGGACGCCAAGGCAGCGTGCGTTTGTGGTCAAAGGGAGGCAGCTGTTCACGATCGCGTGCATAAGTAGCTGATAGGGTTGGATGAGAGTACGTTTTTTATTTAATTATATTATTGATATGTTTATTAACTTTTAATTATTTGTTTAAGCTCATATCTTTTCCTTACGAGCTCGGATTTGCACATGATTTTCTCCGTCACAATAATATCGAAATTTTAGACATTATAGAATTGGTTTAGCTGCATTCTGAGACTATTAGATTTATGGGCTATATTTGGATTTTAAATTAATTTGAAATCAAAGGTAAGTGATTTAACCCACTCACGAATACTAAACTATATTATATTAGTTAAATTAAATTTATTATGTGATTAGAAATTTATTGATTGCTGTTTGGTATTTTAAATTTTCATTTAAATTTTATTTGAATTTAGTTTGAATTAAATTGCCATTTAAATTTATATTGAAATTAATTGTCAGTTAATTACCTGATAATGATAAACAGTTTATTTGTTGTGATTTATTGGTTGATTTGAATGATGATTGTGATGGACGTTCAGTTGTCGAAATTTAGATGATTGTTATTTTATATGTTGTTATCACACTACAAGTTCCCTTAGTTATTTTTTGAAAAATCACTATGGGTTGAAATGATATATACCCGAATGATCTTATAGATTAAGGAAAAACTGTTATGGGTTGAAATAATAAACTCGAGCGATTTTATGGATTTTGAATTTTAACTCGGGATTGCAGGTTGAAATGATATATACCCGAAAGATTAAATTTATTACGGGTTGAAATGATATATATCTGTATCACTTGACCATAGGTTAGAGAATTATATATGGGCACCATATTGGTTAAATTAAATGGTTTTATATCCTTAATTTTGGAATCTAGTTAAATGATATTATGAAATAAAATTTGATTTATATGAATTGGATTATTTTTAAATCCAAGCTTTCAAATGTTGAAATTGAAATTGGTTTAAATGAATTATTTGAAGAATTTAAATTGAAATCTTAGAGTTGAATTTTGAAATATAAATGAAATTTATCAAAATTGAGTTATTGTAAATGTTTGAATATTTAAACTTTGAAACCAATTAAGTTAGAAGTGGTTTAAATTTGTAGCTCAAACATGGATTTGAAATCGATATAAATTGTAATGGTTTTTAATGTGAATTTAAATCGAAAACTTTAGCCTTTGAATGGAAATCGTTGAAATGAGATTGATTTAAATTGAATTTTTGGAACTAAAGTTGATTTGAATTGATTGGTGAAATTGGAAGAAACAATTCTAATTTGAAACTATTTTCGATAAAAACTCTTTTTACATATTAATTATTTTCTCATATAAACCATTTTAACATAATGATAATTTTTAATACGTTAACTATTTTAATATATAACCTATTTTTAAATTATAAACTGTTTTAATATATATATTCTTTTAAATTTATAAACAACTTTTAATGTATATATTTAAATATATAACCTATTTTTAGATTAAACTATTTTAATATATATATATATTATTTTAAATTTATAAATAACCTTTAAAGTATATCTTTTAATGTATAACTTATTTTAATATATAAAATATTTTTAAAATATAAACTATACTAATCTACAACCTATTTTAAAATATAAACTATTTTTATTGTATAACTATTCCAATGTATTAACTACTTTCAATATTTAAACGGTTTATAGTTGGAGATGTTTGGATTAGATTTATTTGATTTAAATGCAGATATTTGATATGATGGTTTAACCTATTTTGTGGTTATGATTTTGAAAATGATTATTATTTCAAACGAATAATGATTTCGAAAGTGAATATGATTTCAGAAGTGGATATGATTATGAAGTAAATAATGATTTCAAAGGTGATATTATTTTGAATTGAATATGATATTTTTAATATCAATATGAAATGGTTTTGGAAATATAAAGAACCAACCGATGTAAAATAAGTTTTTGGTTGTTAAAGAGATCGGGATCAGATATTGTCATACTCTCTGCCAATACCCAAAACCACTTTAACAACCGTGCATGTGGTGGAGAATTCAGAATAAAGTAGGATGGTTTTGGCGATCGCTACTGTATGAGGTATGAATGCAGCCCTGACCCCCCTCGGGACAGCTTGATATGACTAAAACAGGAGCCACGCTGGGCCATGTGGAGTCGCACATGCGATCGAGCATGCTTCTTTAATACCATATTTATTACTTTATGATTGATTTGGTTGCCACCCTTCGATTTGATTATAGAAGTGTGTCTCGAGGTGGGCGATAGTAGCTGCTATGCGTTACCACCAGTTCGGATTCGCAAAACGGTAGTATGTTACCTGGGAATTACCTCGCGTGCCTTGTCATATGCCTTATCGAGCCTATTACGAGTTTGGTTTGTGTCGTACTTATGAATTGCTCCTTAATAGCCCACCGGTTTACGGTGGAGTTTACAGTATTGTATAGACTACGAAATTTATATAAAATGTGTTAAGCGAGATATGGGTAATGCCTTAATGTTATTTTAATACTTTACTTTACTGTAGACATATTATAATAACATATTGTACTATGTATGTGGATAGTTTAATGGATCCTTAGGAGATGGAATCTCGAACATCTCTTAATTTATTGCACACACGTTTGACACTGGATAGGAGTTGTAAAATCCCGTAAACAACTCTGAAGCTGTTACACTCATATTTATTTACTATTCATTTAACTTACATAAGATCTTTTAGTTCTGACTCGAGTGTTTTGTCTTTTCATTATGCTCGGGTCAGTCTGAGCTTTTCAACAAATTGAAGACTATTTTTCTAGAGGACGAAGATGAAGACTTAGTATATTATTACTATTTATATATTTATTCCATTGCATCATGTTGTTCCGCTGCATTATTCATTTATTCCTGTTATATGTATAACTCTGATCTGTATTGTAAAAGTGCAATCAAATTTTATTAGTAAACAGCTTCATGAACTGTTTATTTTATTATTATATTTTTTCATTTCGTTATGAGATTTTTTGTTTTATTTTTCTTCTTTCTTTCTCTTATTTTTCTTATTTACCCCATTAACAATCCTCCCTTTTGAATGGTTTGAGTTGACATGTGTGGCCTATTGTCGATTTAAACCATCCAAAAAAGTGTTCCGTTACAGTATTTTTGAAATGAATATGATGATTAACTAGTTCTAGCGGCTTGAAAGTAACTGAAAATGGACAGGAGATGTGTTTGGATGGTAAACACTTCTCTTAAGTATTCCCCTTCTTCTTAAGGGAATATATGGTACTATTGGTAGTACCTAGTTCCTAAGTGTCATTTTTGAGTTACTCGATCCATATAACTTTCTAAAGTTAAAACGATAGTATGAATCATTAATTGATAGATTAATTAGTGATCATTAATTTTTATCAAGCTATTTGCATTTAATATTGATTAAAGGGAGTATGCTATAATATAAGGAGTTTATTATAATTTTATAAATAAATGATAAAATATCTTTTAAATTGAAATGGTTTCTTTGGAAAGAAGATAAAAGATTTGGTGAATAAAAAATTTAAAGTGATTATATATAAAGAAGCATCTTTATAAAAATGTTTGAATAAAAGGTAAAAGTTTTGTGAAACTTTTTCATAAATAAATTTGAAAAAGGAATTTTATATAACTAAGTACGTATGATGTACATAAATCGTTTCATCCCATTATTCTGACATAAGATTTGAATATGGAACTTTGAGATGTTTACACCGGTCTAGAAAAGGATTTATCATCCGATTCTTGACGACGAACGTTGATGAGGATTTGTGGTGAGATACTTGCATTTTCTATCGTAGTTGAGAGATATGTAAGGGAAGCGAGGGTTTTTGATCAAGATGCCTGATTAGAGTCCCTACTAGATGATCGAGGCATCAATACAAGTTTGGAAATAAAGTATGTATTTGAGTAGAAGATCGAATCAAATAGTACAATTGATCTAGGTATATCATACAAACTTGAGTTTAAAGATAATATTTTAGGTAAACACTTTTGGGTTCGGGGTGGTGGTTAAATTTTGGGAACGAAATTCTTTTAAGGGGGAAAATGTAACTACCTGTAATTTTATCACTTGGAATTGGAATATTTAATTTATTTTAAATAATCAAGTATATATTTTTAGATGATAAATAATTCATTATAATTTTTATATAATGATAATAATTGATTTATAATAGTTTTATAAATATATATACTTATTTTATAAAGATATAAAAACTTCGTTGCATTTTTTCAGATCGACGTCATATTTTTATGATTGGATTTTAATACTATTTAAATTAGTTTAATAACTTAAATAATTTTATTTTGATTATTTAGAGATGATAAGATATTTATTTTTATTTGTTTACATAAATAAATATTTTGGTTAAGATTGAAAATGTGATCGGGATTCAGTTTTCGGATTTTCGGCTTTTTATCGAACAAAAGTTGTTTTAATATTTTTGCAACATGGTTTCAACACATATACAAGCATATACACTTTTTTTAAGTGACAAATACAATTAGCATATAAACAAACTAAGTTTACTTTTGTAAAATATTTTGGAAAGATTTTTAAACAAAATCTAATTATTACCTTAAGTGCGCATCTTTTCTCAACTTTTCTACTTCTTTTCTTGATATGACTTATTGCACATGGGTATGTTGGAATTGATGGAGTGAGAGGAGTAAATATGTCCAAGGGTGTATGTGGAATTAGCCACTTTGCATGAGGTTATAAATAGAAACTCCATTCTCTCATTTTGATCATCTTCCAAAACTTTCCTTCTCTTCTCAAGGCCATAACTCCCTATAAACTACTGTAGATCAAGAAATTCATTATATCAAATTCAAGAGAATTAAGTTGGCTATAATTTTCATTACGCCATTTCTTCAAAATCCATGAGTTGCCAGAAATGTAATCCTTTTGACTCATTTTCGAGCCTAGATTTTTAGACCCAAGAATACCCTCCCCCTTGAAGTCAAGCCACTTCTCCAACCAGGCCATGCACTACACCCTCCATAGCCAAGCTCATCAACACAAGGTTCAGCCATGTATGCTTGTGGAAGGTGCTAGAGAGTTTAGAAGTGCTAAAGGAAGGATCTTGGAAGTGAATGCAAGAATCTTCCTCTCTTTTCTATTTATAATTACATGTTAATCATGTTGATTTCTTTCATGAAGTTTGGTTATTGATTGGCTATGTTATTTGTGACATGTTGATTTGTGATGTTGCATGGTCACTTGATTTGATTATGAAGTATATGTGGTTGTTTAAATTTAAAGCTAGTAACTTTATGCTCTTGGATTTGATATCATGTTATGAAACACTTTCATGATTATTTGAATGGTATAGGTGTGGGTGGTAAGAGACTTTTTTCTAATTTAAAAGAGAAAGAAAGAATTTTGAAGTTATGAGCTTGGTTCGAAATTATATGGCGTAAAGGAGATAATTTTAAGTATAAAGTTTATGTTTAAGTTTAAAGTTTGTATCTTGAAGTTTATCTTTAAAATAATTTAAAGTTTACGTTTTTGAGGATCTCATGTCAAGGGTTTAGTTAAAGAACTTAAGGATGTGGAATAAAGTGAAGATGAAATTCTAATAAAGTAAAGTAGTAAAAAATTGGTTTAATATAGATTAATATGTTATTAAAATGATTTAAAAATGTTTTGGACAAGTTTTGAAAAATTTGACAAAAAGGTGAAATATAAGCCGTCGTGTTTCGGCAATTCCCGATTTCGTGACTTGAAAAATTAAATGGAGTGTAGAATAAAATATGAGTCGGAATTCTTTGAGATAAGAATTTTCTGGACACTTATGATCATAGTTTTCAAATGAAAAAGAAAAATCAAGATTCCATTCAGTAAAATTTGAAATATACCCAAATCATGTTTTTAAAATCATCGCGTTTTGGCGGTTCATAAAATATTGTTTTCAACTCTTTAAATGGATGTTTTTAAATCTCTAAGAAAATGAAATAAATTCCATAAATATGTTAAATATTTGAAAGGAATTTGAATTATAAAAATGGGCACATATATAATGAAATTGGTGTTTTAATCTATAAATCTTTAAAATTACTATTCTCCGACAATTTAGCAATGGAATTTGGTAATCGTTAAACAAATGATTTGAACTTGGGTTTTCTTCTCAAATCTTTTTAAAATGTTTTTCAAATGATAAATCAAATACTTTTAAAAGTTTAGATTCGATCAAATAACTTGACGGGCTTATAGGTATAAAGAGATGGTCTTTAAGCTAGAGTTTGAGAAACCAGTTTCCTACTCACCTAGCTATCAGGACTGGCTCGACGGAGGGGATTGTTAATTTGACTTACTCGGATCATGTTTTCTTAAGATAAAGAAAAGAGTTTTGGAATTTTTTCCACAAAGTTAAACAAGATCTCAAATTGGATTTTGACGGTAAAGAGAACATTCTAGTTAAACTCTACATTAAATTTCGAGGAGGAAACTTGTACTGTTTGTGTGAATTTAAAAGGTGATTTCACCGTTATTCGAAGAATTGTACATGTTGAATATGGAAAATAGTATTGAGTATAAATAGTCTAAAGTCTATGAATTATTTTTACTCAATACTAAGCGATTTAGGTTTACAATAAACGTTGTTCTAAATAACAATGTTTTTGACCCATTTAAAACATGTTTTAGAAAAATGAAATCTTTATTGATTATGCTAATAATAGAATATGGAAATATTTTTTCGAAGTTATTTAAAGGAAACAATTTGGTATTTCCAAAGTTACAAAAAGATGCTTAATAATTTTGTATATCCCGAAACAGAAGTGACTGAAGATATATATCTCTAAAATTTATTTTATTGGATAAAATATATCTTCAAAGTAAAATAATATTTTAAGTAAAAGAAGAAAAGAAGATTTAATGAAAGTGGCTTAACATTTATGTATACACATATAAACATCTTTTTATTGATAATTGGTTCGAGGAGAACATGACCGGATTTGGGTTATTCCTATTCGAAAACCACTTTAACCAATATACACATTCGAAAGTGAAGACATGTTGAAGACAATGATTTTGAAGATGGAGATCTTCAATGCAGGGATGTTAGCCACTAACCTCATGATTCCTATATTATGTACATATGGTGGCAGTAGTACCTTCATTTTGAAATCTTCAATGCAAAGACTGCGTGCTACTAACCCTAAGGGTGATTCTCATGTAGTACGTAGTAGGCCTACCTTTATTTTATCCTGCTCCTGGATAACTTGTATGGACAAATTTCTACGTTGCATTTTTAAGACCATGTACAATGGTTTTTACAAACGTACACCAGTTTGATGGTGCAAGAGGTAAACCCTCTTATACTTAATACCCTTCTCTGAGGCATTTGAACTCGAGGGGTTGTACATTTGTGGAAACCAATTAGTGTGTCGACGAAAATGATAATATGACATTCAAAGTGGGATTTTTCATGTGAAAGGTAAAGCGTTACCTCAAGCCTTAAACATCGGTAATGGAAAAAACATGGTAGATATGGTAGGGCTATGTTGGTCGCGCCCAATAGGATTTGATCGTCACCTTTCTAGATCTCCCTCTATATTTTGGGCTTGTTGTGTATGCTTTAGGATCCCACGGATAGGTCAAGAATGACTAAGGTGATGGAATATTCGTTACTATCTATAGCAGCGGTAGGCCGATTCTGTGTTGGTAGAGGGCAGTAGAACTGTACCTTGGTACGCTCCTCTAGAGATGAAAGATTAGAAGGTAGTCCCTTACCTTACATTGCTGGAATCCATTCTCCAATGCATGCCTTTAACAGAAGTGATTGTATATCTAAATATTTCGTTGAATTTAACAAATGTAACAATTTCGGCTATTTAATATGTTATTTGAAAGCATTTTCAAAGCAATGTCATTAGAAATAATATCAAATGATTTGATAAAAAAATATTTATCATAAGGTAAAATCTCATCTGTGTTTATGGGCAGAGTGGTCTTACGAGATATTGTTTTTTCTAAAGGTTTGTTTGACGTCAAACTCAATCTATGACATTATCATATATATTTATATAATTTGAGTCTCATGTTGATTTGCCAAGTCTAATCTAGAAATTTCTAATGCTCGGGGCAGATCTGAGTAGTTTTTGGATTAGCTGAAGACGCTTGGAGTTTCCAAAGGAGAGTTGGAGATCTTTGTCAAGACGTAGTTTACTTTTCCACCGTGTTTGTTATTTTTCAGTATATGTAAGCACATGTATTTATAACTATCCAGACTGAGCTTAGGATAGACCCTGATATATGTATTTAAAAGTTTTCTCGCTGTAAAGATTGTTGAAATGATATATGTTATTCCACTCGTGTGAGATTCTGTTCTATCTTCTTTTTCTTTTTATCCTTAATCATTTGCCTTTTCATTCAATTTACGTTGGACAAGTGTAGACTGTGTCAACCTAAACTGTATGGAAGTGCAGATTGTTACATCAATGATCTCCAAATGCTACGAATTTATGGTATGTGGTATAAAATGATATTTTAGAGATGTTTTTATAATTTCAAAATTTTCTGAGTTGAAATAAATATTTTATGAATTTCCTAAGTAGGAAATAGCTTAATTTTGAGTTTTAATTATTTAAAATAATTAAAAATAGTTTTTGCCTCCAACAATCTTATATAATGAAGGAAAGGATATTCTTGAATTGTAATGAATTTTTAGGATTTTTCTTAAGCGATTATGATTTATTATGAATTTAATATGCTAGATAAGCATTTAAAAGAATAATTAATCAAGGACATTAATTAATTTGAAGTGTGTTTGGAACTTTAAAACCTTAGTGCGGCAGTATTTTTGAAAATGATTTGTAAAGAAATTGCTTTATCCAATAGAAACTGGATAAGAAATAAGTTTTGGTGAAATTTTTTTCCTAAAGCACTAATAAAACAATTTTCTTAAGAATTACGATAATGTCATGCCACCATATGTGACATCCCGCCTTTTTGTACGCTTTAAATCGACGATCAACCACACTCGTCGGACTTAAACCATAAAGAAGGGTGGATTGTTATGGGTTAAATAAGAAAAAGCAGGAAAAGAAAAAAACAAAATAGAATCTTGCAGCGGAACGATAAAATATAATAATCAAATAAACAGTTCATGAAGCTGTTTTACAAAAACATTTGATTATACTTATACAATACATATCAGAGTTACACATATCAGAGAATAATCAATAACAATGTAGCGGAACGATGTGATGCAACTGAATATAATAAATAATAGTAATACAAATCTTCGTCTTCGTCCTCCAAAGATAAAGTCTTCGAATCCTGAATTGATCAGACTGACCCAAGCGAATTGAAAAGGCAAAACACTCGAGTCAGAACTAAAAGATCTTATGTAAGTTAAATCAACTGTAAATACATATGAGTGTAATGGTGTCAGAGATGTTTATGCGATTTGACATCTCCTATCCAGCGTCTAGCGTGGGTGTAGTAACTTAAGAGATGTTCGGGATTGACATCTCCTAAGGATCCGTTAAACTATTTACTATGTAGTAATATTTCGCTATTATAATAATGTCTATTAATAAAATAAGCTTACTTTTAAATAGCGTTACGGAGTGACCCAATATTCCCTTTAACACGTAATGTCCCAGTAGTCCATCCAGTACCATAGTCCCTCCAGATCGAGAAGCCACCAGAGGATACCACACGGGCAACGGGAGAAAACCAAACTCGTACAAGGCGTGCTAGGGTAGGTGACACGGCACAACTAGGCAATGCCAGGGTAGATATACCAATTATGCTTCCAGACCGGTGGTAACGTGTAGCAGCTACTACCGGCCACCTCGAGACACATCCCAAAAATCAAAAGGGCCCAAATTCAATCACAAAGTAATAGAATGGTATCGAAGAGTGTGTCCGATAAAAGGTACTACCTTCTTAGCCCGTCGATCGCTCCTATTTTAGCCACCTTATGCCAACTCATGGGAGTCGGGTCCACATATATACCTCAAAGGAAATGCTGCCACCATCCTACTTCATTCTAGAATCTCCACCCCGTACACGGTTGTTAAAGTGCTTTTCGGAGTTTGCAGAGAGTGTGACAACTTTCGATCCCAGTCTCTTTAACAACCAAAAGTTATTATAACACCGTGGTCATTTCAAAATAATTATACTTCAAAATCAGAATATAATATCATTTTCAAAACATTTAAATACGATATCATTTCCATTTTGAAACCCAAATCAATATAATATAGTTATAATTTCAAATCAATATAATATCATATTTTCAAATATATCCCTTTTTCAAAATCATAGCACTTCCAAATTATACACTTTGAAACCAAACATTTGAAATTTTAACACCATTAAAACATAATACATAGAAATTCATAACTTCGAAACATTTCAATTTCGATAAAACATTTCAATTTCGATGTATTTCAAGGCTTTAAATATTCCAAAATTTCAAAACTGAATTTGGTAATTTCGATTCAACAATTAAATTTTCTATTATTTAGTTTTGAAATATTTACATAATAAATCCATTATCATTTAAATAAACTCAAATTACAAATAACTAAATATTTTCTTCAATTTATTTATACTTGAAATAATCATTAAGTCACCATCACCCCAAGATCAAGTTATAATAATTATACCGTTCAAAATTTCCAATTTAATAAATTTCACACCAAACCTTTTGAGTTTAATTCTTAAATAAATTTAATTTCAAATAAATCTCGAATTTATCTCCCAACCTTGATTTATTTAAATCCTTATATACTCTATATTAAAATAAAATTTAAATACTTACTCACATTTATTTTAATAAAAGTCAAACTCTATTATTAAACTTAATTTTTATTTAACAAACTTATACATAGCTTAAATTCAAGAATTTAACTATATATAAAATAATATTTATATAATATCAAAAATCAATATTTATTAAACCGTATTTTTCTTTGCAAAACCATAGAAATCATTTGTAAAGTATTTTAGATATAGACCATGGTGTCTGTATATAATTTTCTTCCCTATGGTCAAGTGATACAGATATTTATCATTTCTATCCGTAATTTAAAATAAAAATACAGTTATATACCATTTCAAACCGCAATCCCAAATGAAATAAAAATGCATAACAACTTGCAGTTTATAACAATATAAAATACAACAACCGTTCATCCAATATCAATCATCAACCATTTATCACAATCATCATCTAATTCAAACAATAACGTCGGTATAGAATAGAAAATAAATAACAGGTATTTACTTGCAGTTTATATTCAATAATAAATGAAATAACAATTTAATTCAATAAATTCAATTTAACTGGAATGATGATAAAAATAAACTAAACAACCATGAATAAATTTCTAATCACATCGGAAATTTATTTAACACATATAAGAAATTTTATAAGTTGTGAGTGGGTTAAAACACTCACCTTTTGAATTTAAATTGAATTTAAATCTAATTTAAACCCAAAATTTGAACAGTCTTAGAATTCGTCCAAACTAGCGTTTGGAATTCCAATACGAACTTATCGGAGAAAACCGCACATGAATTGGACCTCGTATGCAAAAGTTATTCGAGTTAAAACATTAAACGATTCTTAATTATAAAATAAAATAAGTAAAACATGCTACCACATGAAGACAGCCACATGTCCACCACCGTTGCGCAAACCTTACCTTTATCGTGATCAAACCCAACCGCACGTATGCCCTACCCCACGCAGCCTGTAACGACCCAAAATTTGACCACTTTAAAATATAGTATTTAAAGTGATTTTAAATATAAAATAGGTAAGGTTATATGATTCAAACAATATTAGATAGGATTTGGAAAGGGAAGTATATACAAAAATAGTAACATTTGCCTATATCGACAAAAGTGACAAAATGCTGATTTTAGAAAAGTAAGTTTCAGTGGTTAAATAAATTATCTTAATTAATTTATGAGTTTTTATATTTTCAAATAGCATTATACAAATTTATTTTAATTTCGTTTACATAAATAAATAGTTTAACTAAAACGTCAAAATGTGACCGTAAAATATTTTGTCGAAAATCAACGTTTTGTCGATTAAAAGTTGTCGCAACGTCGTCGCGCCGTTATTTTCTTATATATGAACATATGTTTAAGTAGTGAAAGTATTAATTAATTCACTAAACATGTTTACTTTTACTAAATAAAATTAGAAAACTTCTAGAAGTCATTAAGAAAAGTAAGTAAGAATTAACAAAAGCAAGTAAGAAAAGTCAAAAGTAAACATCAAATCAATATCACATCAAAAGGCAACATATTTATTATTTTATTTAGCTTAGTTCTTAAGGGATTAAGCCATAAAGTAAAGAAGTGAAATGTGATATTAAGTATTGAAAAAAGTGGAGATTGCTTTAGGTTGAAGTAAGGTTAGTTTGGTAATTTGGTAAGAGGTTATTTTGGTAAATTGCCACTTTCTTTCTTTTTCTATAAATATCCACCTCCTTCTTCTCTTTCGTTCACATTTCTTCTTCTTTTTTACTCAAGCTTCTTCATCTTTTTCCTTTTCTCTTTAATGGATTCCAAGCCATAGAAAAAACTAGAAAGAAATAATGTCAAAATATTTATAAAATATTCAAAAGAAATCGATGTCCATTCTCTTCAAATCAAACTCCACTTTTCTCCATATTTTACCTCTTCTTCTCTCGGCCATAACTTCTTCAAAACTGAACCAAAATGAAATTTTTTTTTTCAAATCATCTAATTTTTCAGTGGATACAACTTTTATGTTGACCACTTTATCTCATTCTAAAGATAACTATGTCAAAAATATACTTCTTTCCAGTGTATTTTCTGGCCCAGTTTTTAAGCCAGAGAATAGGTAATTTGGTTTTAATCATAACTTTATCATAACTGGTCCAAAATAAGAAATTATTTTTTCCAAACCATATAAAATTCAATTGGCTAAAACTTCTTTGCTGATCATTTTTTTCGGTTTTGAGTTTTGCTGTTCCTGAAACTCAATTCTTTAAAGCGCTTTTTCAGGCTTCATTTTTATCAATCCGACAATACCTCTTCTTTGTTCTATCATATCTCCATCAAAACAACTTGGATTCAAAATGGTTCTTTTTATTTAGATTCAACAGAAAATAATTTTCAACAATTTTTCAGTTAATAAGTTTTTCAAATTTTGAGAGTAAGGGAGTTAAAAATAAGAGAGAAGATGATCTATTTTTGGGATCTAAATCTTGGGAATTCAAGTTCAAAGCTCTACCGCTTCTTCTCTATATCTTCGACCACCTCCATCTCAAGCCTAGGCCAAGCTATTGGAAGGGAGAAGGTGTAGTTTACTAGTGTTTAATGGAGTAGGAATTGATTAGTGAAGTGTTGGTTGATTAGAATGTTGGTAGGAAGTTAATCGCTTTGGTTTATGGTGAGAAAACTCTATTTAACATCTTTATTTATATATATACATGTTTGATGTTGTGTTATGATTGCTATGGATATTTATATATACTTTGATCATCAAGTATTGATTGTTTGATATGATTGTTAAATTTTTTTTACCAAGTCACATTAATACACGTCGATAAGCACAAAGGAAAGCACTTTCCTTTTGAAAATGAAATGGTATATATGGAATGCTTGAATCTTTTGGAAATAGTTTTAAAATGAGTTAGAAATGTTTAACAAACATTTAAAAATGTATAAAGAAATAAAGGAAGAAAATCAATATTTTATCTTGTATATTTTAATTATGCCCAAAAGAATTTTCCAGAAAAATCGCGCTTTTGCACTAAAGTGACCAAAGTTTAAAATTGATATTTTAAATGCTCTAAAAATATGAAATAAATCCTAAAAATATTTTACAATGTATTAAAAGAAATTTAAGTTGAAAATATGGATTTCTAAATGATATAAAAGTCATTTTGAAGAATATAGCTTTTAAAACGCTATTTGCAACACTTTTCGCAAGGCTTTTCGCAGCAGTTTGAAATAACTTTTGAAATGTAGTTTTAAACTTAACAATTCTTTCCTATATATTTTTTGTGAATGATTTAAAAAAAATGATTAAGTCATTTAAAGATGATTTGGACATTTTAATGAGAGTTTGAATAAATGGGAAAGAGAAATTGTTTATACCACTTAAACAATAGATGAAGAAGATATAATATAATAACAAACCGAGTAACGTGGAAACGACTAGTACATTTATCCCGCCTATGAGATCTGAGAAGATAAAATAAGGTGTTTAAATAAGTTTAGGAATGGGGCAACCAGTGCTGTGAACATACCTGGCCTATATTTTCTCTTCCTAAGCGAGGGGTGGAACATATCGAAAGCAAAGCCCGGATGCTCTAAAAGATCATAATTAAGTTTTTCTAAGATAAATGAAAAGAAAAATTCTTTAAATTTATTATAAATGGTCTAGATATAAGATTTATGAAATTGATATTTTATAAATAAAAGTAATGGAATTCTAAAAATGTTTTATAAATATTAGAAATGGGATTGTAATCAAATTTATATATGGGTCTACAATTGAAATTTAGAAAAGAATTTGTAATGGATTTTATAAATAATAAGATTTGAAAGGAATGAATTTGTAAATAAGAGTTTTGTAAGTAATTAAATTATAATTGGATTTTGACTTATAAGTGAGATATTAATGGAATTTGTTAGTAAATAAACTTTGTATATGGAAGTTTATAAAATATAAATGGAATTTATAAACACCATTTTGTAAATATGAAATCAATTTAAATTGATAAGTTAAACATGAAAGTTTATTAAGGAATTATATTCGCGATTTTGGACAGTGAATAATCCTTTAAATTAAATGGATGTTTTGTAAAGTGATATTATAAAAAGGGAATATTTTCCCTAAGTTAAAAAGTTAAGAAATAAAATCTTTGATTAAGATTTAATGAATGATTTGGAAAGGTTTTCCCAAGTAAAAGAGAAAATGATTTAGAATTATTCCAGGATTTAAGAAAGGTATAAATAAACCAAATGATTTGATAAATAAGGCTTAATGATTCCTTATACTAAGAAAATGGAATAAATCGAAAAGAATATATCTAACAAAGATATTTTATAAAAGATGAAGTAATTGATTGATGATTGATATCCACATATGAACTTAACATCTTTTAAATCGATAATTGGCTTCGAAGGAACGGGGTCGGATTTGGATAGTTCCTATCTGAAAACCACTTCAACCAATGTATACGTTCGAACGTGAAGACCTGTTGAAGATGATGATTATTAAAGACCGTGGATCTTCATAGCGTAAAGACTGCTTGTTGAACATGCTATGGGTAGGTCCCATTATAGAGTTATTTATAGCAATGGTCTCCTCTTGATGGAGATTTTTCGGATTGTAAGGACTCGCTACTAGTGGTAGTAGGAGAGCGCCTTCGGTTTGTCCTGTTCCTGGACAACTTGTATGGAAGTTTGTTTGACAATGCATTTCTAACGATTACGTACATTTATTTTTACAACCGTACATCAGTGGTGGCGGAGAAGGCAATTTCTTTTAGCTTAACACCCTCCTTGAGACATATGAGCTCAAGGGTTGTATTTTTATGGAAGGCAATTAGTAGTTAACGGAAATGGCAATGTGGCATTCAAAGATGTGATATGTGCTGCGTGAAAAGGTAATCATTTGCCTTAAGCCTCATCAAACCGGAAATGACGGAAACAGGGTTAGATGCAGATAGGCTAAGTGGATCATTTCCAATTAGGATATGGTCATCCTCTTCTAGATATATCTTTGCACGCTATAACGTCGTGTATCTGATTATTGTGGTTTGTATGCTGTGAGGGCCCTTGGATAAAGGTCGGTAACGACCAGGGGATGACATATTCGGTACTATCTAGTTGTAGAAGTAGGCCGACCTTGTGTTGGTAGAGGGTCCTTTGTGATGGTCCTCGAGACATCCATCTAGAGGTGTGCCCCTTCGGAAGGTACTCCCTTCACCTGGTCATTTGTATGAAAATCCATTCTCTAATAAGAACCTTCGAACTTGATCGTAAACCTATTATGCTGGAATTTAATCAATGTAACAATTTCGGCTATGATTAATATTATTTGTATACTGGACACTAGTATAATATCAAATGATTTAATATGAGATGTTTTAGTTATGGTAAGGTAAAAACATGTCCGTGTTTATGTGTGGACTTGTCTTACGAGATACTCTTTCTTTTCAAAGGATTTTTATTCAAAGGCTGATATATGACACTGTCATCTATTATTGAGTTTTTCTCACGATGGTTTATCAAGCCTTATCCGGGTATTTTCAATACTTGGGTCAGATTCGAGTAGTTTCAGATTTAGTCGAAGGTGGTTAGAGTTCTAGAGGAGAGCTGGAAATATTCATCGACACTTGGACATATTCTATTATCCGCTGTACTTAGTGTATTTTGTTTGATGTTTGTCAGCATTTGTAAGGGCAAGTTTTATAACTGTCTGTACAGTTCTTTTGCAAACTCAATGTTCCTACTTAGTTCAAAGAAGTTGATGCTTATTATGTTTTATCAAGCATTGTATTTCCATTTTGACTCACATGTCTCTCTAATGAGTTGGGGAGTAGTGTATATAATATAGTTTAATAGAAGACCCACTTTAGCTGTTGAAATTGTTTTTAGCAATTAGCAATAGCTGGAGAAAGAGGCAGATAAGTTTTTTTGCCCAACCATCACCCATTGACAACTGAATCCATCATTTATGTTCTTAAGCATTTCTTCTTGATTGCAATTATAGTTGTCCATGAAATGAATTTGACTTAAATCGTTGTTATCTTATTTAATTAACTTACATAATTATTTCGTTAGAAGAAAGTTTATGTCTTGTAAAATTTAATACGAAAAAGATAATATCGTAGGAATCGATTTACTAGTTGCATAATTTTATTTCTATCATCTATAAAGTACAGGGTTAAAAGATGATTTCAGACTTAAGTACTTCATCACTTTCTAATTGTAGTGATTCATATAGCAAGCCTACATTTGTTGTGTTATTGATTCATATAGTCAAGTAATGAAATGAAACAAAATCCTTTATATGAACCAATTGCAGTCCAACCAAGCAATTAATTCTCCTTGTATTTCATATTATTTACTAGTTCTTTAGGTAATTTGGCTTTGAAATTTGAATAACTTGCTGTTAGAAATTGGAATACTACTGCAAGTGCTAATAATAATTAGGCCATTCTTACAAGCGTATTCAATACTTTGCTTCAGGTTATGGATGATGGTAGACTTACAAAGCAGTCGACTTCACCAACTATGTTAATATAATGATTTCAAACATAGGTGTTAAACACTTGTTTGCTAGCATGGTGGGCAAATCTTCGATGAAAATAGCAAGGGAGAGAGCGATAGAGGAGGTGAGGAAGCAATTCAGACTAGAGCTGCCAAATAGCCTTGATCAGATTGTGATGTTTGATTCACTTTTTCATAAGCAGTCGAGGAAGTAGCTAGGCTTCAACTGAAGAGCATTGCAGTTCCATTGGCAAAAATGTCCTAGTAAGCACCTGGTTTATTGTTGGAATTTCATCATGCGGATCTTTCCACATTGCTTATCCAAGTGCAACAAAGCTTTCAAAAACCGAGCTAAGTTCTATATACAGTCAATTAGAACAAGTTGGCATGCCAATGGTGAGAAGATCTACCAATCCAACCTAAGGGTGCCCACAAACTGTTTCACCTCTAGAGCTAGAAATTTGTAGTTTCAGACTAAAATATTATACAAAGATATTATGCTTGACGGTATAACAAGCAAGCAAAAGTAAGGTTTCAGTGAAGCTTGTTGAACTCGAAGGTAATATGAGCATTGCTGCACTTGAGAACCAATACCAGCACAAAGATAACATGCAAGGTGAGACAATTTCTACCTATTAGGATAATTTTGTGTAAGCTACATACATCAAGTTAAAGATCATCATATGTATGTTTAGATATAGAACAAACCAACATAGAAAGACCCATCATATTCAATCTGTTGGATATGGAAAAGGCCACATTAAACTTCGATGAAACAAGGATGATTGGAGAAGGTGGCTTTGGTCGTGTATATTACGGAATGCTCAGAAATCATGTTTAAAATAAAATACAGATTATGCGATATGTTGTCTTGTATATAAGTTCAAACTTTAACAGTTGTAGACTGAGTAATTCCTATGTTCCTATAGGAGGTTGCAATAAAAAGGATGAAGTCGAATAAATCGAAGGAGTTCTTTGCTGAGCTTAAGGTGCTATGCAAAATACACCATATCAATGTGATATGATATCAAGACATCCAAACATAAAGATAGTGAATCATTATGAAATATCCAATGTCTTATTGTGTTGATCTGACATATCAACGAGTTGAGCTGATAGGGTATGCTAGTGGCGATGACCACTTTTACTTAGTCTATGAGGTAATAACCATTCTAAGCAAACTTAGGGTAATGCGGCAAGCCACAAATAAACTGTATGAGGTTTTCCCTTCAATTATAAGGGTGTATATGATTTTGCACTATGAAAACACAACACTTTTGATCCTCAACTATATAACCAAAGAAGTAAATTAAATTACATATTTTCTAATTTTGAGTCAAAATCAAATTGGGTCTTTGCTGCTTGGGAGACTTGGCACAATTGCACTGCTTTATTTTCCTAGTGGCAACTCTGTTTTGATTCCTTTGTGTTGAATATGCGAGAATATGATTTTTGTTTGATGATAATAAACATATATATTATATATATATATATATATATATTCATTTAAATGTATATGTTAATGTACTATTTTATTTTTACATGATTAAATAAATATTTGTTGAATAAAATAAATAACACGGAATTTAAATTCAAACAGATATTTTATTCAAACAAATATTTCTTACAATTTTGAATAGTACAAATTCAAGCTCTCACTACACATATGCAACTTTGATTACAATACAAATTCAGTTACATCACAATCTATCATTTACAAATACACCTCACTACATATCGCTCATTCACTCGTAATTTATCTTCAACTTTATTTTAGATTGAATCCAGCATTTGAGCAATCTGCAAAAATAAATACTGACACGGTAAATTGAAAAGGAAATATTTTTGCAGTATAAAATAAAATGTGAATTTTGAAAATAATACTTGCCTCGGTTATTTGGGTTGTTTGTCGTCATTTAAATTTGAATTCATCATATACGAACAACTTGTGACATGCACAGTGTATCGCTGTACATGCCATAAGACCGTGCACACCAATGTACAATTGATAAAATTACAGGGACACGTGAGCACAGGTTAAACCTAAATCAAAATTTGGGTTCAAGTCAAGTGTAGTAAAAATAATGTCACAATATCAGCACAAGGTCAAACCCGAGCTCCAAGCTGGATTCAACACAGGTGCAGTTCGAATATACAAGTTTAATAAAATCATCACGAGCAAGCCAGTCAAAGTATACACATGAACCAGAATAGTTCGATTCAAGACAGTGACTCAATCAATATGATATGCAACCTGGACCACATAACATCAAAGAAATAGATACAAGTTCAATGACTCGAAACATAATGAAACTGCACCAGACCAGGCATAAGCTAGAAGTTCATCATGCTTACAAGTTTAAGGCACAGTGCGGACTTACGAACACACTAGAAATGACAATTGGAAACATGAATGTACATACACCATGAAATCAAGTGAACCAGTAAATAAAACAATTATAAGACTCACAATGCAACTGGAATGCAAATTGTCTCAAAGTAAATACACCGCCTTAAAGCAAGTAGAATGACTACATCAATCAGACATCAAGTATATGTGGAGGGTGCAAACACATAAAACAGTGATGAACCATTTCATGTCGAACAAGACAAAGTCAAAGACCAGGCACCAAGTATACAGTGAACCAGACCAGCTTATAAATATAAGTCAAACTAGAACAACAAGTGGAACTGACCACACAAGAAAAGCTTGACCAAGTGGTAAACAAACAACACATGAAAATGAACCAAGTACTTCTATAGTGAGTAGAGCAACAACAATGATGAACCAACAGAGTTCGAGTTTCAAACACAACAAGTTGATGCATCACTATGACACAGTTACAAGCTAAAATGCACACTGCACTAATCCAGATAGCATGAACAACATGAATGATCGAACACCAATGAACCAAATAAGTGTACATGTCTGTGACAACATCAAGTGAAGGCCACAGCATCTCAAATGAGCAATCTCAAATATGATATAGTGACAATATGGATGCAAGTGAATGCAACATTTCTACAAGACATACATATGTATAAATGAAGCGGTGCAGCAGTAAATGGCAGCAACTCGAACTCAAGTCAAGCTACATGAAGACTAACAGTAAGCAGTGCCGAAGTCCTAAAGGCAAAAATCAAAACCATGGAAAGTTTTGTCAAGGCGATGTTAACAATGCACCAGACAATATGCAATTAAAGTTTGCAGTTGAAAATACACAAAAATGAAACAGAGGTTGCTACAGTGATGAACTCAATCAGTGGTGAAGTCAAGTAAGTGAAAAAATTCAAGTTAAAGCCGATACTGGACAAGTCAGTGCCAAAATCATCACAGCATAGTCAGAGCCGTGGAAACCAAGAAATTGAACCAAGTCAGAAATCAACACCGTGGGAATCAAGTAACAAATATATGAAATTGACAAGGTCAGAAATCATCACAAGCATCCATACGAAGATCAACGGCCAAGCACAAAAATTATCAGACGAATTCGAAAATTAATTTGAACGAAATTATAAGGAATCAAATCCTATATAAACCCAAATCATCACCGGCCAAAAATCTATTCGAGTTCGAAGCAACAAAGAAAACATTATATCAATAACTCGAATCATCGATTGAGTTCAAGTATGAAAAACAGTAAAGCAAAAAGCAAAAAATCACATATCAAAGTAAGTTGGAACTCGATCGAAAATCGAAGGAGCCGTGGTTGAATCGAGGAGATGATCGATTGCCGAAGCAAATAAGAAGAACACCAATTGTAATCGATCAACAATAAATCAGCGTCTTCGAAAACCCTAATTTCAAAACAAAAAAGGAACGAAAACGAAGCAGCCATTCTTTCACCAAGAAGAAGCGGGCCGAAGGAAATAAAAAAAGGGAAACGAACAAATTTTCTTAAGTCTACTTTTTGGGTCGGCTTCTCTCAATTTTTAATTGGGCTTTAATACTTGAATTAGGGTTTAATTATTTTTAAATTGTTGTTTTTTTTTCCTTTTTAAATATTGTAATTTCTAGTCGTATGAATAGGGGACGAGCCACGGTGGTGTAGTTCGAGAAACCGCAACTCAGTGGCTGAGCTGTGGTAGGGTTTTAGCATAGATTTCAGGCTAGTCGATAGCGGGTGTCGCGAGTTTACGTGTGTAAGCGTGTGACTGCTTAATTTCTAGTAGAAACCTTGGGGGCAGCACGTAGGCAGGGTTTTGCCGAAGCTGGGTAAATTCTATGTCGTTCTATTTCTGCATTTATTATTCTGCTATTATCTGTGCTGCTATTTTGATATATCTGTGTTGAAAATATTTTATAAACTTCCACAATAATTTTTATAATTAATAGCATCACCCTGTTCACCCCCTCTAGGGTGAAATCGATCCTACACTTTGAATATATAGTGAGAGAAATAAATGCTCTCTGATTCTATATCTATCGGTAATGCTATCTGATTCTATAGGTAAAATGTCTCTGTGGTAAAAAATTCATTAACATGCACGTAATTAAAGAAAATACTTGTCATTTCAGTACCTTATTATTTTTTTGCAGAAACTGTATGAAAGTTTTCAAGAGAATCAGTACCCTAGCAAGGAGAAAAAAGAAAGTTTGGCTCAAGAACTTGTAATTGATTATGTACAGGTGTGATATTGCACTCTGCTCAATGTACACCTTGCATGTTATTAGGGAATATAAGATTATTCATTTCAGATATTATGTAGTAGAAGAATAAATCTCTGATAATTATAGAGGTTAATGAATATATGGAAATTGGAAATGAGATATCAACAGTTTAATAAGTATTCTCACTTATATCACGTGCTCGGCAACTAGTGCACAAGCTGTTCACAATATAAGTTTATAGCTTGAACATGATAGTTCCAATTTTTATCATTTATATACATATGTGAATCACCTGGCTGAGCATGTTTTGATATTCCCTTCTAATCAAATATCTAAGCTCAATGATGATTTAACAAAAGGGAGAAGTGGTCTCATGTTCACATATTTTTATCATTTATATACATACAACTTTCATTTATTCCTTACTAGCTGTTCTTTTTTACACCAAATTTGGCTCATTAAGCCTATTGGTGTGCAAGTGAAAAATAGTAATAAAATAATAATAATAATAATAATAATAATAATAATAATAATAATAAATTAACCGAGCTAATAAAAATTAATTAATTTTGTTAAAATTAAATAACTTCTATAAAATTAACTAAGTTTAAGTTAACTAGGATTTATAAATAACAATAAAATAACTATTTAACATAGTTTTATAAATGACGGTGATAATGAATTAACTAAGTTTATAAAAATTACCTAAGTTTATAATAATAACAACAACAATATAACTAAGTTTATATTAGCTAAATTTTATAAATAATAATACTATAACTAATCTAACAAAGTTTTATAAATAATAATGATGACAACGATAATGAATTAACTAAGTTCATAAATAATAATAATACAATTAAATTAACCTTGTTTTTTAGTAGTAGTAGTAGTACTAATAATAATAAATTAACTAAGTTAACCAAGTTAATAAAAATTAACTAAGTTTTTTTAAATTAAACAAGTTTTATAAAATTAGTTAACTTTAAGCTAACTAATTTTATAAATAATAATATAACTAATTTAACAAAGTTTTATAAATAATAACAATGATTATGATGATGATGATGAACTATGTTTATAAATATTAACTAAGTTTATGATAATAATAGTATATTAAATTAACCGAGTTTTAGTAATAATAATAAATTAATTAAGTTAACCAAGTTAATAAAAATTAACTAAATTTTGTTAAAATTAAATAAGTTTAAGTTAACTAAATTTTATAAATAATAATATAACTAATTTAACAAAGACTTATAATGAATGATGAAGATGATAAATTAACTTTGTTTATAAAATTTAACTAAGTTTATAATAATAATAATAATAATAATAATATTAAGTTAAATGAGTTTGGATAATAATAATAATAATGATAAATTAAGTTAACAAAGTGAATAAAATTAACTAGGATTTGTTAAAATTCAACAAGTTTTACAAAAATTAACTAAGTTTAAGTTAACCAAATTTTATAAATAATAATATAACTAATTTAACAACATTTTATATATAACTGTAAGATTGGACTTTATTTATTGCGTTTCGTTTATAACATTGATTATCTATATGACATTATTTATAATATGATATACTCGTATAATGTTGTAGATGTTTGATATTAGATTTGAAGTCCTACGAATTAACATAATTGTTTGACTATATGTTGTGCTTTCACTTCTGCAGGCATTGGATTTTCGAAGAGAGCAAGGTTGGACTATTATGGTGCTAGCTTTCACTTGTGCATGCAACAAAGAATTATGGGTAATAAAGCATTTTGTTAGCATCAGTTTGGTATAACATTTTATTAGCACTAGGTGTGTAAATTTGTATACGAATGGTTATTATATGTGAGTTTAGTTATTTTATCAAAAAACTATTGTATTAGAAAGATTATGGATATCGTATTTGATTATATGATTAATATGTTTTTTAATTGTTTAAGTATGATGATTATATAGGTGATTATTGATAAATATAGTAGAAACGAAATAGACCATCAACAGAAAATAATAGCATGAAAAAATGGTGCAAAATGATCAACAACGTTTTGTAGCCTTTCAAAAACGCAATAGAAATACATATAGTGGAGTTGAGTAAATGCAACCATAAAGTAGGGGTAAAGTTGGAAACCCTATTGGAAGCGCCAAAAAACCATTTAGTGGCATTTTTAAAACGCTAAAAAAGATTTATAGTGGCGTTTGAGAAACACTGCAATTATGGATTTATAGTGGCGTTGAAATAAATGCAACTAAAAATAATGGATTTTTAGTTGCTGGCTTTATCACGAGTTTATCAAAATGCTTCCATAAGTTTTGGTAGCTTTTTTGTGCGCCACCAAAAATAAAATTTCTTGTAGTGATTGATTTGGTACCGGCAAATAAACATGAGCATTATAAGAGATTGATAGAAATCTAAACTTACAGCGGAAACAATAATAGGATAAGAATACTGACTATGACTATTACCTTGGAATTGATGGTATTCCTTGGATAACAGATTGCCGTATCAGCATCGAGCATGAGAGAAAGAAGACTCTCCAACAACAAAGCACATCCATCTCCAATGACCTGTTCCTCTAAATCTATCATGTGGGTTGTAATAAGGAGGGGGTCAGAACAACGTTCTGGTTACTGAAAAAATATAAACTATCCTTAACATAAACTTATACCAATAGGTTTCCATTTAATTGTTACGTCCATTTAGGGTAGCAATTCTAATCTAAACTTGCATTGCACACATGATTACATACTTACCCCTTCCCAAGGTATGAAATACTAATGATGCCATATCAACCACCCAGTACTTCCAAACCCATTAGCCACTTAGTACTTCTAAATATGAAGCGAGATTCTATAATACTTTCAAAAGAGAAATATGCAGACTCTTCATTTACGACCTTAATTGAAGTAGACCCCATCATCTAAGACCTATTCCCAACGTGGTTTTCTAACAATATTGTCAATGGTCAGTAGATCCAATCTACAAGACCTCTAACCACTATTTAAGGCTTGCGACATTTAACGTCCAACTATTACCGCATCAATCGTCGATAAAATCGTAGTCATGTAATAAAAAGTATCCAAGCATCTTAATACATTTTTATTAGAAAATTGGCAAACTCTAGTCATTTAAGGCCTTAACTAAGGCAGACTCCATCATTTAAGACCTATCCCCAAGTGTGCTCCTAAATGGTACAATTATTATTTCAGCTTTAGCAATTTAAGAGACCGTACCGAAGCCACATGATACTTCCCAGTGGAAAATTGATAGATCTCATCATTTAAGACCAACTTCCAGGAGTGTGCCCCTTAATGATACTATCTAGTTGTCATTGTTTGAAAATCTCATTGGCCTACTTAATACTTCTTTTATAGGAAGAGGAGGACTTTATAGTCGCTTAAGACCCCAAACCTAAAGCGAACCCTTTCCGAGATATCCACTCTCGCTCTTTAATTATAAATATGGCATCTTATTAGGTTACTTCTTTCGGTAGAGATGCAGTTCCTTTAGCCACTTAAGACCTCAACATTAAAGTAAACCCTTTTCAGAGACATCCTTATTTATTCATTTGGAATCTCACTAGGTTACTTAATACTTCCATTGGGAGAGAGGCAGACCCTTCAGCCACTTAAGACCTCAAAACAGAAGCGAACTCTTATGGGGATATCCCTCACCGCTCTTAATCTCAAATTTGGACCAGTATTTTCCAATTAAGAAAGTAAGCCCAATATCTCACGTCATCACGAGTCATTGGATTAGTGATATCTCACATTAGTAGTAAGTACACCCGACTGCTGGTAGCCTCAAAGTGAAGGGCGGTCTTCTGTCGAGTTACTCGAATGACATCGCATTACTAACCCACTAAGTCCAATTAACCATCCTAAGTCTTTATTTATATTATCTTAGCTAGAAATTGGACTTAACTTACTAATTCACTTTTTATTAAAGGCAACAAGACTTACCTTAAATATTTATCTACGCATAAATCCCTGTTTGATGCTCATAAATGACAGCTTGTCCGTAAGTCCTAAAGGATGTTTCTTAAGATATTTATGCATGGCTACTAATTCCAAATTAGTAACCTTTTATATCCATTCCATTTTCATCAGTCCCATTAATGCATTTACCCTATTAATTTATTGCAACTCCTACATTTATTACCATTTATTGGAGTTACAACCTTTTAAATTATTTTCTTAATAGTCAATTATCCTAAATGCGAATATTATGTGCAGGCGTCGTTATTAGCTTTTTATTTAATTTATAAGCACAGTAATTATGTAAAAATATTTACTTTTATTAAATATGTTCAAGTTATATACCTTTACCATGAATATACTTTCCCATGTTAAATTGTAGGAATCATATCTAAAAAGATTATCCACTATGATTTTCATAAATTAGTCCAAAACAAAAGGTTTAACTTTAAAATATAAAAGATTACATTGTTCGAAATTACAAGGAATAATCATTTCTTTTTATTATTGAAATAGACGGTGTAAACTATAATGAATTCTTACTTTACACATCCCTTTCTCTTTCTATTTGCATCTATTCCTTTTTAGATCAAACACTGTATCTTTCTAAAAGGGAAAGAAATCAAACTAATTTATAACTATTAAACGGGTCTAAATTCCAACAATTCCAAATAAATGAAAGTTTATATTCTAACAAGATTAGGATATATTACATTATTGTACTACTTATTTCAGATATAGAATAAATTTCATTCAAATTATTAATCTAAATTCATACTTTTGGGACCGATTTCCAGATCAGGTTATGTACAATGCTAAATCAATTCATAAACAAGAATATGTAGGCGATATTATTATATTCAGATCGTATTCAATTCGTTACCTATAACTCATATATAATTATCAAATTAGACATAAAAATCAAATAAACGTCAACAGTATAATTTTCATATTATAACAATTTAAAAAATTCCTACTTACCTTTTAAAAGTGATCCAAATCTCCCGATTTGAAGTAGAACCTTTAACCGTCTCCAAATCAATCAAAAAGATATGTATAAAAGGGTATATATATATACATTACAATTATAGATATGGGAAGAGATTTTGGATTGCAAGAGAAATAGATACAAATATATATATAAGTATATAAATTAACTCAAATACGCATATAGTTGATTCTCTTCTCTTCTCCCTTTTATTAGATTTCTTCTCTTCTTTGATTTGTATGAATAAAGATACAAATATCTTATCTTTTATAGTTAAGAAAGAAAGTGGAGAAGAAGAAATGGCAATGCTTAACTGCTGCCTCCATAACAATATAAGAAGAGAATGTAGGGTTAGACCTAAATTTATAGGCAGTAGAGTCAACCAGAACCGTTCGAGCAAAATATATTAAATCTGAGACGTTGTGGCCTAGGTTTACTGGAGCCACCAGGTCGCCATCGGTCGACCGCCCTTGGGTAACTGGTCGACTGCTTGGGGTCAACTGTCCCTAATTCTAGGTCGACCTGTGGACCCGAGTAATTAATATAAAAATGTTAATTATTTCTTATTTATTTTCATTTTGAATTCGTTTTTCTTAACTTCTTTGTTTGGACTCCGATAGCAAAACTGCTAATACGAAAGTTGTTTAGAATTTCGCCATAATCGCAATGGTGCAAGTTTCATGGTCAAATTCCTTTATTGCACAAATTCCATTTTAGGAGCCTAATTAATTAACTGACTAATTAAATAATTTACGCCAACATTATCATCATACGAAAGCCAAAGGGAGGAGAAAGAATTATCACGTTGTTAGACGTAATAAAGGAGAAGTTGGACTTGATGCTATGTGCTATGGAAGATCAAGAAGATGAGATCGGTAAAGTGGTGTTGTTTGAAAATTTGCATATATTTTTGAACCTGTAATGGGATTACCAGCGAGAAGGGAAATCAAATTCTAGATATATTTGATGTTGAGGGTGTAGTCTGTTAGTAGACCGCCTAGAAGAATGTTGTCTAAAGAGATGGAAGAATTAAAGAAACAACTAGTCGAACTATAGGATAAAAGTTTCATTACGCTGAGACTTTCGCCTTGGGGAGCATCCCCAGTATCTGTAAAGAAGTTGCAAGGATCTTTACGGATGTGTATTGATTATCAGAAGCCGAATGAGTAGATAGTGAAGAATCCTTATCCTTTGCCTAGGATAAAAGACTTGTTTGGTAGTTGAGTGAAGCTTGGATGTTCTCACATCTAAACTTGGCAGTGGGTTTCCATCAATTAAGAGTAGCAGAAGATAGTGTTCCATAAAATGCATTTCAAACAAGGTATAGTTCATATGAGTGGTTGATGATGCCGTTTGGGTTGACCAATACCCTTGTGTTCTTCGTTGATCTTATAAATTGAATCTTCCACGATCAATTGAACAGATATGTGCCAATCTTCATCCATGATATAATGGTATAATCTAAGAATGAGAGAGATCAAGAAGTCCATCTGAGATTGGTGTTGGAGATGTCCATACAGCACAAGTTGAAGGCGAAGTTTTCAAAATGCCATTTTTGGAAACGAGAAGTGAAGTTTCTTTGGCACATAGTTTTAGCAAAATGGATTGGTTGTGGATCCATCAAAGATAGAGACTATTACTGATTGAAAGAGATCAAGGATGGTCAGTGAGATGAAAATTTTCTTGGATTGGTTGGCTTTTATTATGGATTCATTAAGGATTTCTCTTATATAGCAGCACATTTGACTAAGTTGACCATGAAGAATGAGAAGTTCATGTGAACTGATAAGTGTGAACAGTCATTTCAGGAGTTGAAGAAGTTATTGACAAACACTCTTGTGTTGAATGTTCCTAAAGGTAACTAGGATCTGGTAGTGTATACCAATGCAATAACTCGATATTCCGAATGTTTCATGCGTATATGACTTATGGATTTTGAGTTATTGATCGATCATCGTTGATTTGTACTGTCAATCCAAGCGATCCATATCGATATCAATTCATGCCGATTCGTAATGAAGATGTTCCACATCAGATCTATATTGAGGATGGATCATAGCCGATCCACTTTAGAGATGGATCATAGCCAATCCACATTGGAGAAGGATCACAGCCGATCCACTATGAACCTGATTGTTTTTTCAATTGAAGTGCGGAATTCATACTTAGCCAATTCCAAAATGTTATTTGCATAAATCCATATGACTATCATCCATAGTCTTATCCATAATCGATTTCCAATCCTGGTAACCATCTCTTTGGGCTTTCTTCTTTGATGATCATGTAGTCTATTGGGTTAAATCCTCCAGTGTACTACCATGCCAAAAGACGGGTTAACAATTTGTCCCCTAAAACATGCCTTGCGATAGAAATGTGTGTTTTGAATTGCCATAGATCAAAAATCTGAAGTCCATAATCCATCGATAGCCATATTATCCAATTCGTATCCAATCATTTGCCAATCTAAATCCATGATCTCTGCGGATCATTAGTGAAATCCATGACCATTCCCAATCGGTATCCTATTCCGAATCCACGGTCCCTCCAGATTGTTTTATTGAAATACGTATCCATCCGAAGGAAAATTTATTGTCGTTCGAGGTTGAAATCTAAATTCCATGACTTCTACGAGTCGTTAATCAAATCCGGGACCACTCCAGGTCTATACCCAAGTCCACAACCACTCTGGGTCAATGTTCAAATCCATAGTTGTTCGAAGCTGATATACAAATCTGTGATCTCTCCGGGTCCTTACCGAGCATAGCCCATACTTGACGTTCGAGTAAGCCAATCCTGTCACTCTCCAACAAAGCGTAATTACTTCCTGTACTCTAATTCAGTGTCCTTACATTAAGTGATATCTTGGCCTAAATCGTTGGCCAATCGTGGTCTCCCTAGACCCTTGCTGAGCATAATACATACTCGACGACCTGAGTAAGCTGATCATGTCGCTCTCTGGCGAAGCGACCTACTCCTTGTTAGGCATAATCCATACTTGACATTCTGTTGGGTTTTATTCTATAGCTTTGACTCTCCAGTCAAGGACTTAATCTGCATACGAGTCCATTCTGTCACTCTTCGACGAAGGACTCGCACTACGTGGTTACCTCCCTATTACTACAGTCGGATAATAATCGCATCTTATTTCATTTATCATATTTTGCGAATCATAAATAACCAAATAGATAAGAGTTCGTACATCCAAAAATCCCAAAAAACTAAAAAAGCCATAGGGTGCCACTTCGGGCATGATGGTTCATCATCATATCAGAGCACGCCTAGGGATCGTCCTCGACCCCGTACATGTGTAAATGACTTAGCCATTTTATTTTTGAGTTTATTATTATTATTACGGCGGAGTTCAAGTCCCGAGCTCGGCCTTTATCATCCCGATCAGTTAATGATGATCCGTGACCCTAATCTAGGGCCATTCCTATTTCCATTCAATGTGAATGGCTGTTGCTCCTGTTCTACAACCGTTGTTCGAATCCTCACATACATCAACAGTCTGTCATTTCTAACATGGTCCACAAACATGTCCTTTAAATTCCTGCATTCATCCCTGCTGTGCCCGTTCAATTTTTGGAATATGCAGTACTTCCTAGACTTTTTCTCCCACTCCGTAGGATCTCTACTTGCTAGTTTTTGATAGGGGACTTCCCCTAGTTCTAGATAAATCTGTTCTTAACTTTCCATTAAATCTGAGTAGGAAGAGAACTTTGGCTTCCGTTCTTTCCATCGCCTTTTCGCCCTATTTATCAATCATCCATTTTCCGCTTGCCTTTATCATTTTTGTTTACATCTTCTAATGATCCTCCGATTTGCACATCGTTTACCTCCGGTTTGTCGAATCATGCATCTTCCTACCACGTGAACTTTTTGGATTCATGATAAAACTCCTCGAGATCCATAGGTGGATTCCGCACCAATGAATCCTTGAAATCCATGCCATCAGTAATTCCCAATATGGCTGCCATCAAAACCATGGATGGAGCTGGTCGATCCATCGATTCTGCCATAACATTAAATCATGTCTGAAAACTCCTTAGAGACTTTCTGGTCTTCTATTTTAGTGTTGTCAGACTCATAACATTTTTGGGTCTCGAAATATAAACCCTGAACTGCCTTATAAATCTTTCGATCAATTTTGTCCATGTGCCAACAGAATCGCACTCCAACTGCCTGAACCACAGTGCAGCTATATCCATTAGATATAAGGGAAAACATCATGTCGTGACTTCCTCTGGTGCACTCAGTACTTCCATGTGTTGTACATATCTCATCATATGTATAGTTAGGTCCAACTTTCGGTCATATACTTCCACCGTTGGTAGTTTAAACTCCGGTGGATTCCTAGCATTCCTGATATTAGGAGTGAATGGACTTTTATTTACATCCTCCAAATCCTATTCACCAATCTTCAAAGCATAGCTTGCCTGATCATCTCTGCAAACCTGTTATTGTCATCCATCAGTAGTCTACTATCATCATTTCTGAACTGCCCCCCGAGTCCACGTGGGAATTCTGGAACGTATTCCTTCGAACATGCATCCAAATTCTGATTTGCACCTAACTGCATAGGATTGACTGTAGGTCCTCTAGCATTGCGACTGACTAAACATGGGGGCATGCACCCAAGTCTTTGAGGATTGGGGTCGATCCCTCTAAGATGGCCGGGGACTTCCCACGGCTGCTCTGTTCCATTCCTTTGTCCAATAGCTTCATCTCTTTATTCCTGGTTTTGACTTTCAACGATTCCTGCTACTTCAACTTCTTGGTCTAAGTTGTCAATAGGTCTGCTACTCTATTCTTTTAGTTATGTGCTCTAGCGCGTCCAATCTATCGAAGAAGATTTTGAACCATCCCCTCTTGTCTCTTTAGCATCCTTTCCTGCATAACATCCATCATCGTTTCCATTTCATCCTTGGTAATGTGAGTAGATGCTTGATTAGCTCCACCTCCTAAGGAAGCCTACTAACTCCCTCTATGGTGGCTCCTTTTCGGTAGCTCTCTCATTGTTGATTGACTCATCATTACTCCAAATCTAAGCTCTAGATATTTTCCAAACTCTAAATCCAAGTTCCAAATCCGTGGGGGCTACCTTTCTCAATGAAAGCACCAAAATGTCAGCGTTAAAAGTGGTCACCAACACCCGGTTATGTGAAAGCACCAATATCCAGTCACAGATCTCAGATAATACAATATAGAGAATATAAATTGAAGAATAATAAAATTCAAACAGAAAGAAGGTAAAGAGAGGCACACATTTATAGTGGTTCAACTAACATCGGCCTATATCCACTCCAAAGATTTTCCTTTTATTCATTTATGCTGCTGTTAATTTATAAATCCGTAAAATCTCAGAATAAAAATGGTAGAGTATAGCTTAAGTAGAAGATAGAATAAAGCAAATAGAAGATCCCTTATAGTGAGCCATTTCCACTGTATTTATAGGTGAAGACGGTCAAATATCTTCTTGAAATTTTGGCAGTGGAGTCTCCAGATCCAAAAGAGGCCACCCTATCGATCACGAGCCCAAGTTCCATCGAAATAATGATTGGTGCCGATCATTTTTCTTGCTCCTTCTCATGTGCAATCGATATGGTGGGTCCCACATGGAATATCTTGCTATTCTCAAAGTTTCATGCATATATGACTTTTGGATTTTGAGTTATTGATCGATCATCATTGCCTTATACTGTCAATCCAAGAGATCGTATCTATATTGATTCACGCTGATCCATAATAAAGATGTTCCATATCAGATCCATATTAGGGATGGATCATAGCCAATCCATTTTGGAGATGGATCATAGTCAATCCATAATGGAATGGATCATACTGATCCATAATGAAGAAGGATCATAGGATCCATTATGAAAAATGAACGTACCCGATCGTTTTTTAGTTGAAGTGAGAAATTCATACTTAGCCAATTCCATAATGTTATTCGCATGAATTCATCTGACTATCATCCATAGTATTGTCCATAGTGGATCTTCAATCCTTAATAATCATCTCTTTGGACTTTCTGCCTTGATGATCATGAAATCTTTTGGATTAAATTTGCCTGTGTACCGCCTTACCAAAAGCCGAGTTAATAGTTGGGCAATCCCTCTTCATATACCATATTGGTTATAGTTGTAGCATATCATCTTCATAACATTTGCTTTGTAATACTTAGCCACATATCCCCTCAATTTGCACATATTACATCTGAACGTTGGCTTCCTTATTCTGGCTTGAGGATCTATTCCACCTTTGCATTTATTCTGTTGAACCGACTTTCCTTCAACCTTTTAGGTCCTCATTAGCAATTGAATTTAGCAATTCCATCCCAAGAAAGCTCGCTAGAGTTAGTCAAGTTGGTACATGGCTCAAAGCAATATCTCTTAACGATGGATTAAATCCCTGAGAAAATCATGTCCCCTTCTTCACTGGTTATCAATGTGGTCTAGGATATACTTTGCCAGTTGATTATATTAATTAACATACTCCTTAACCACATTGTCCCCTTGCTCCAAATGAATAAACTTCTCCAACACCACTCCCTCATCTAGGATCTTATATAAACATAACTTCAAAGGTTCTATTAAAATAAATCTAAGTAATATCGATCTCCTTTGTCTCAACAATGACAATATCCCATCAATTCAAGGCCTTCCTTGCAAGTGGCATGAAGAAAATTACCTTTATATCATATTCTCTACACCCACCATAGAAAATATCCTATCACAATTCCTCAACCATGCCTTAGTCTTCAAAAATGGTTAATTTCTTAAGTAATTCTTCCCACCTCAACTTTGGAAATCCCAACATTATTTCGAAAAATCCAAAGCAGGAAGAGGAGCTGGGACTGCACCATGTAGTTCTACTTTAGGCTCTCTACTAAGGTTAATATCAATCTAGCTTCTTGTTTGAGGATACTAGTGAAATTATACTGGAATGTTCTTGCTCAGTATCTCGGCCGCCTCATTGGGACTATTTCCGGTTGGATTGCTCATGTCACTTAACTATAAATATGAATTATTTACAACTTCATCAGATAATAACAAGCATTACGAGAATTCTATAAGGGTATTCATGTTATATGCATATATATATACATAATATTTTCTAAAATATAAAAGTATGCACCCTCGACATGTTCCTAATCCCTAAGGATTCCCGAGCCTAACCTCCAATGCCAAATGTAATAATCCACGCATTCGAACACACTGATTTAAAGCCCAAAAGTGGCATTTAAGTTATCTTAATGCCAAGAAATATGGATCGTTAGGTTTGTGATGGTTTGTATGGTACATCAGTAAACATAACTTTAAGCATTCTACCCTTTTGGATCTCATGGCAGAAGGAATAAAATATATATACTGAAATGACTAATTTTTTAATGTTTCAAAACAATAATGGTCCATATAAACTATGCGGTTAAAGTGCTTAGTAGTTCTATAGTGATGGAGGTGCAAAAGGTTATAACAGGATAAAGTGGGGATATAACAGAAAATAGCGGAGGTGCAAAAGTCTTCATTATATATAAAACCAAATATTCAAATTTAATGTATTCTCATTCTCACATCTATTTTGTAGAAAAAATAAATATTTTTAATCTTATATAACAAAACTGAAGAATATCATGCTTTATGCAGATTAGAGTTGATGACTACAGTAAATTTCTAATTTATATCGAGCAATTATGCCTTAAAGTTAGGTCTTTAACTTACTTTGTTGATTTGGTTTAAAAGAGAACATAGTCAAAACAATTCTATATTACCATTGCTAAAGTAGGTGTTAAAAATCCTTGATTTAGCTGGTGTAGAAGAAAATTGCAGGACTTGAGGTGGATCTACTGTTTAATAGCGCTGGATTGAAATAGGTAGCGATAAAAGAGCGCTTTGCACTATAGCAGTATTTGTTGGGATTTATCGAGGCTTTAACTACATAGCATACAAGGAATGTCTAAATAAAGTCTCCAAATAGAAACATAGTATATGTCTGACTAATAAGTACAATAAGATGCATAGGGAATGACAATAATTAAATAGAGCTCCAAGGCGCACAGTCGCCTTATCCATGCATCTTATCCTCATCATACCACTTATTATGTTATCGTCCAAGGCGCACAGTCACATCCTTATACATCTTAAAAATCCTTGGGTGGATATTCAACCTAGAGCGGTGACTCTTTAACAGAACTTCTTGCTTCAAATTCCAGAAATTCAAAACACAAATCCTTCTGTTGATCCTTAATGTTCCTTGGTCATCAATCTCAAAACTGGAACACTGACCATTTTTGACACAATCCATCCACCTCTGGCACACACAAATGTCCGTGTAGATCTCAACCTTACTCTTGCCATCAAGAAAAGCTAGAACAGGCGTAGTGGTCAGCCTTGCCTTCAAATCCAAGAAAGCTTCTTCACACTCGGGGTCCACTCAACTTTGCTCCTTTCCGAGTCCACTTGGTTAAATGCGAAGAAATCTTAGAATAGTCCTTGATAAACTTCCTGTAGTACCCTGCCAAATCCAGAAAACTGCGGACTTTCGATTTCAAAAAATGGCATTCCGAAAACTTAACCTCAGAACATGCCTCCTCAAAGTCTCTAACACTATCCCCAAATGCCGCTTGCACTCTTCCTACTCTTCTCTCTCCTATGGCGCCATCCTGCTATTAGGCTGAACAATAGGTACTGCTTCCGGAACTAAGACGATCCGAAACTCTATCTCCCGATGAGCGCAAACCTTATACTACCTCGAAAACATCCAGGAAATCTCTGACCACATTGATGGACTTTACACCTTCTGGAGATGCCTCGACTCCAAGCAAAAGATTACTCAAATGAACTCCGGAATTATCGTAAGTCACTTTTGCGATTCTTCCCAACTCAGTCTCCAAAGACACAATCCTCACTTCGCACATCAAGACAACCTTATACTTATCCAACCAATCCATACCGAGAAAAAGATCAAACCTTTTGAAATCCAATACAAAAGGGTTACAAGGAAAACTACGGGGGAGATAAGAAAGCCTTAAGCTTCTACAGATCTTACCTAATTTGGTTACTCCGCCTATAGGATTAGATACAAAGATAGGACGGTCAACCAAACAAAGGAAGGGATGAAACTCCTCTACAACTCATGTTGGAAACCCGAACAGCTACACAAAAAATTAGATATTGTTTATAGTTATATAAAAATTACAAATACGCGCTCTCAAGATAGACACTACTCCAGAGCCTAGGCATCATTCCAACCTATGCTCTGATACGAAGTGTGATGGTCTAGGCTTTGCAACCATCAACAGCGGTCACTCTTCGCCGTGGCACACACTGGTACCTCAAATTTTCTTTTACGACCGGCCTATCGACTCACAACCAACCCAAGGCCTTATACTACCTCAAAGGGACATGTAGGGTTAAGAGTCTCTCGTTCGCCACCAAACGCAAAGCGAGAACCCCCTATCATGTTGTATTGAAGCAAATCCGATGGCGGTCTCATCAAAATCCAAACATTTCTTAAAGGCCAAGTTGTTTTAAAGTTTAAACAATTTAATTCAATTCAATACTTTGAATTGACACAACATCATTCACAGATAAATTTCACACATTTATCATAGATATGTCCCAATCACATCACAGAATATTATAGAATATCATCCAATAGATATCATCCAATCCAGACATTCTACAAATAATCATCCACAAGTAAGAATTATTAATCCATATCATAATTAATTTAAATTAATTACTTAAGAATTAATCACCAAATCCTGTTTAATCATTAATTAATTAATTAATTACAAACCATTCAATTAATAAATCACACCTTAGTTACCTTATAAATCAATTAATTAATCTCTAATAATAGATTAATTATCCTTTAAGTACTAATTAATAAACCTTTATTATTAATTAATATCCCTCAATACAAATTAATTAATTCTTATTAATTTTATAATCAATTAATTAATCATTATTAACTAATTAATTATCCATTAATTATTAATTAATAAACCTTAATTATTAATTAACAACCTTAATTACAAATTAATTAATCCTTAATTACCAATTAATCAATCTTTAATTACCATTTGATTAATCTCGAATTACCATTTGATTAATCCTTAATTACCATTTGATTAATCCTTAATTACCATTTAATTTATCCTTAATTACTAATTGACTAATTAATTAATTATCATTTGATTAATCCTTAATTACCATTTGATTAATCCTTAATTACCATTTGATTAATCCTTTAATTACCCTTTAATTATAGATTAATCATCCTTTAAGTATCAATTAACAAAATCTAATTATTAATTAATAGAACTTAATTACAAATTAAGTACTTCTTAATTTCTAGTTAAGTAACCTTTAATTACTTAACTGATTAATCACTAATTAAATTAATCAATCTTAATTTCTTAATTAACTAATCTCAATAATTAATTAACTGATCTTAATTATCCAATTAATAATTCTTAACTAAAAATTAGTTAACCTTTAATTAATTAGCTTATAACCCTTAAATTGTTAATTCTTATCCATTAATTAATTAAATCAATTAATTACTCTTAATAAATTTCTTAATTACTCCTTTATAATTAATTAATTAAATTAATTAATTATACTTAAATTTCTTAATTAACTTAATTAATCTCACTCATTAAAACTTAATTAACCTTAAGATAAAACATTATCTTTATTAATGCCTTAATTACCATTAACATTTGTAAAACATTTTATCTCTAATTTAACTTCTTTAATTAAATTATTTAATTAAGTTTGAAATAAAACAATCATTTAACTTGATAAATTAAAGTTAACAAAACTTAACTTCCTTAAATGCTTTAAACATTATCAAGTAGTTGTTTTAAAACTAATTTCAGTTTAAATTTAAAAACTTGCGTTTATAAAAACTTTTAAAATTTCATTTCTAATTTAAGTTTAAAATAACTTTAAATTTTTCCTAACAAAATTTAAATTAAACAAATTTCAAAACTACTTAACCAACTGTTAAAGAAAACAATTATTTTATATAAAGTAAATTTATATAAGTAAGTTTTAAATTAAATTTACTTTTAAATTTCAAAAACCTTGATTTTAAAACATTTAAAAACTGCGCAGCCCTTTGCTTTGGGTTCAACGCGAAGACCACTCGGGTCTAGCCTGAGTAAACCATCTTCTTCCTTTTTTTTACTATGTTAAAAATTTTAAAGTTAAAAACCTGGAACCCGAAGACTCTCTCGAACTACTTGAGTATAAACTCAAGGCACCTACCCAAATCACACTGGCACTCCTTAGAGAACAAACCAAACACAAACACCAGATACCACTGGCAACCCCTATGCACATGCACCGACGTCAGAGCCACCTCCGACCATCAACGCACCCTCCGGCACATCGACCATCGTTGATGCAACTCGTTCCGACCATCAAAACACTATCACAAGCCTCGATCCAAAATCGATCAACCCAGATGAAAATGGAAACCAAACCATCACCAGAAAAGCTCCTCAAATCCACGTCTCCGATCACTGGAGCCACTGCAACTCCAACTACGCCTTGCCTAGCTTCCACACCACCATTCCGAAAAATCTCGAGCCACTCGATCACCAAAAGACGATGTAGTGACCCAGAATCTTGCATCAACACAACCTAGGGTAGAAACCCCACATCAATCGATCTCTATCGTCATGGTGATTAATAAAATCAATCACCATTTTTCCAGGCCTCGACAACCTTCCAGCTACCTCCAGTGGCAACCACGAGGTCCCACCACCTTCAAGTCGACCGAAAATGCCCAAAAATCAAAAAACCGATCAACTTCGAAATGCTCTCCCGAAATAGAACTAAAAATTTAGATTTTCATCTTAAAAATCATATTTTACAAATTCGATTCAGATTATAAACTTAAATCAGAAATTTACAACATTTGATTTAACATGTTTTTAAAATTTCTACTGCAATATCTTGATCCTAGCAGATTCTCAATCCTATTATGCTTGAATATATTTTTAAAACATAGATTGAGTTTAAACTAATTTAACATGTTTGAATATCAAAGTCTAATAGAAATCAGCTGCAAAGATTTTGAATTTTGATCAAAACCATAAGCTTTGAACAAAGAACAGAGGTGTTTCAAGCAAATGACATGCACACTTCATATATACAGAAAGATATCATTATATACATACATACAAAGCAATCATCATCACAGAAATTTCACAAGCAACAATCATTTATCCACGTAAGCTTTTAAATTAATTGTTTACTCACAGTTTTTTAAAAGGCAAAGGCTTGAAAAACTGGAATTTGAAAACTGAATTGCTGATTTCTTTTGAAACTTGAAAAGCTTTGTTATTGCTTTTGATTTCAACACTGGAAACTTGAAAGCTTTGATTGAAAACTGAATTTGCTGAAGAACATACTTTGAAACTGGAAGGCTTTAAGACTTTGATTTACTTTAGGTTGCAAATAAATCTTGGTTTACAGGCTTGCTTGCAAATTTTTGAACTTCCCTTGTTTTGATAAAATGTTAATAGGTTTGAGAAGAATATTTGAGAATTTTTACATGTTTGTTTTCTTGAGTTTTAGAAAAGAGAAGATAGGAAAGGAGATGGGAAAGAGGAGGTGTATGTTTACAAAGAGTTTATTAGGATTTATTAAAATTTAAAGAAAATGAAAAATAAAACGTGACACTTGCCCAATTTGTTAACATTTGTCAATTTCAATTACTAATTATTTTACACTTGTTATTAAGGAGATTTGTAAGCTAACATATGTATCGACAAGCTTTATAACTAAACATTTGTCATTATTCATTTTTATATTATTTTTAAATGATTTTAAAAGCTTTTATATTTAATTTTCCTAATTAATAAGTACTTTCTAAATAAATAAATGATTTTCTTAATTTTATATAAGTAAAACCTTTAAAAGAAAATAAAATAAAAACCAATTAGATTTCAAATAAAATCATATATAATATATTTAATTCATTTTCAAATGTTAACATAAAACTTTTGTACCATTTCACTATTTAATAAATACTTCTTAATTTATATAAATAAAGTCTTTAAGGATAACAAATCTTATTTTAAATAAAATCTTTATTCATATATTTTTATATACAAACTATTTCAAAATAATTATCCTTTAAATTCAAATTTAAATCCAAATTTTAAATTCAAATTCAAATTTAAAAATCCAATTTAAATAAACTCAAATATATATATATATATAAGTTTAAACAAACACATTATTACCTTTGGAAATATTAAATTCTAACTTTAAAGTCAACTTAAATAAATATATATATACATATACATTTAAACAACACTTATTAAATTTGTAAATAATTATTCTATTTAAAAATCTATGTATAACTATATTTAAAAACATCACATTATATTATTTAAAATAACAATTTTACAAATTTTAAATAATTTAATAAGGAGATTATCACATTTTAAATTCCTTGAAATTTCGGGATATCACAAACTATCTCTAAACATAATAACAAAAACTACCTAGGCTCCACAGTGTTGCATAGCGGAGTAAGCATAAGTAAGCCCATATATAATATGGAAAAGCTCCATCTTGCTCCTCCTCTACGCAGACACTGCGGACCACCTAGAGCTGCTACTGAGTCTGCTCATTTAACAGTACCCGAGGTAATAAAATGAAAAGCTTAAAACCTCCAGCCAGACAAAATTCTAGTGTGAGCGACAAGAAATCTCAAAATACTATACAAGTCGATATAGTAAGGAACAAAGGCATACAAACTATACCTGACCTGTCCTTGTAATCAAAGAGTTAGCACATAAAATCGACAACATGCTACTTTACAAACACCATAAAGGTGCACTATTTCATGAGTACAATGTCAGATGTCTAAGTATCTAGATCCATAATACCTGCATCATATAATATTCCTTGAGTGACAGTCAACTAGAAAAGTAACCATAACATCCATCAAATAATCCTCGCTATCAATCAATATGCCGTAGATATATGATGACTCATACGACCATTACCCTATTAGGGATTAATAGAGAAATCTTAGTTTTTAGCGTACTCGCCCACTAGCCCATAGCTGACATTAGGTCCATTCCATCGATCCAGGGTATACAGATCCATCCATCGATCCTAGGTGGCCATCCCAAGTACCTAATGGGAGTTCCTACAATACCCCTGCTTAGGAGTACATCAATAAAGGCCAAGTATCAATGATCCCTTAGCATGCATATCCTAGCCCTTTCCTTTCTGCATCTAGTTTCCATTCATCCTTGAGGAACCATTCCATATTCCTTTCTTTCCATAATAGAACTTTTCAACATTCCATCCACATGCCACACTTCCTAGAACCCGCACTTGTAGAAAATCATCATCGTGACTCCGTTCACCATCGAGTTACAATCATCAAAGTTTTGAAGTCTTCATCCTTCATTGTGCAACCATATTGCAACTGAATGCTAAAAAAACAAGCAAATGCCTCCAACATGACCATAACTGGACTCACTAATTCAGATCGGTACCGACCTATCAAGTTGGTACCAATCAGAATACTTAACCAATTTTGGTTAAGTCTCTTGTACCCCAACTTCTTCCATCCTTCTGCCTTCTCAAGGTCCCCTCTTTATGCCTTGAGCTCCTAAGTCTCCAGACCCCATCTTTGGACTGAAAAAGAGATCGATATCGACCATAAGAGGTTGGTATCGACTTCTACACATAGCCAATTTTCGGAGTTTGTATCCTGAAGTTTATTTCTTACCTCATCCTGAAGCTTGCTACAAAGTTTCATTACCGTTACCCTAAGGCTCCTCCCCTATGACTTGAATAAGCATCTCCATTGACTTGATTCTAGATCCCCACCGACCTGATTTTCACTATCCAAATTGCCTCCAAGTGACCAACAACCTGAAGTACAAGCTCCTCTTTTCCTCTAGAGCCCTCCTCCAAGTTTCATCCGATTTTGAGCATCTTTGTCCGCGTTTTTCCCAAATCAACGACTAATTCCTAACTATCCTAAAATGCTAACAAACCATATCAAAATATGCAATAGGAACCATCCTTCATACATATTGGTTAACCATAAGCGATCAATCTAGATATGACAAACGTACAAGAATCTACCTAAATTTAACTTTACATTAAAGTGACAATATGATCCAAAAAGGGGTTATAAAACCTTGTAAATTCCATTTCTGTCTTTTTAAGTTTGGATATAAACATGTTTAAAGGTTAAATTAATGTTTAAAATCATAATATGAAATCATAGTATGAAAATCATATCAAAAACATCATTTTTAAGTATATAGACAAGCATAAAATAGTGAGAGATCAATAATCACTCAGCGAATACTCAAAATACCAATTTAAATGCTTAATTTTGAAGTGAATAGCAAAGAACATGATTTCCAAAGTATCCAAAATGATAGATATACAATCTCATTCACTGATTACTCTTTTAATGATGGATTGGGCTAAGATTAGTAAGAAAACAATGAACATTTTGATGAGATTTGGACTACTGGAGGTTTAAAACAATTTTTAGGAAGTGGAAAATGGTTTAGATCCATCCCATCACCCCCAATTAGGCAAAATACTCGAAATTAGTTAGTGAGCCTAAGTATAGGCTTAGTTTAATTGCACATTAATCAATCTACCAGAAAATGGAATTAAAACGACCATATCGTCTAAATGATAAGCTCACTTTCCTATTACAACCACTCTATGGAAAGAGTGACAATCATCTTGATCTAATGAAAGGATTAAGACCTAAATTCAATCCCTATCAAAAGTTATAGGCCTTATAAGAATTTTTGAGTTCAAACTATCCGATAACTATTACAGGTATGCAAAATGACACTAATAGTCATTTCCCAAGGTTTTAAAGTCATATAACCTCAGCGAATTAAATATTAATATTTTCTGATAATCCGATGCATAAAATAGAGGTTGTTACAAATTCCGCAATGGTTGCAGCAACCAACTAAGCTTCCTCTTTCCAGCTTTCACTAACCGGTAATCCATATACCTCAATCCTAACATCTTCCTCCCTTTTCAATAAAATGCTCGTCCCTTATATCGTATCCCTTCTAGGATGTATACAAATCTTGAAAAATGATACTCTCGTAGTACCCCATTTCTAAATGCATCAATGTTAGGTATAATCAATCTATCCTACCGAAACTATTGGCTCCAACTCTTTTCTCTATTGGAAATCATTACCAGCAATATACCCAAATCCTCTCAACACTTACAAAACCACTCCTAAGCTAGTACATCTCCTCCATATCCCCCGTATTATCCTCAAGTGCGTGTCATACTTCTCTTCCACTGAAAGACAGGTATATCACCAATGAACACTATCACAAGGTCATCTATCTCATAATACTCCACTCTGTCTCTAAAAGTCATATGCTCACTACATGGAAACTATGGGTACTCCTTACTCAAATGTGCTCCAACGAACGAACCCACTTCTCCTCAAGGTATCTATTAACACCTCCATCTTGTTGCTCTTTGAGTGTCACTCTTCTCAAGGTAGACAACTGGCTTCTAGGTCGATACAAAACTCAATCTCTCTATGCGATGGTAGTCCTATCACCTCCAGATGTTCCCTTGCTATAGGAAATGACGACGAATCCTCATCCAGGATCACAAGTGAATACGCTAAGCTAACCTTAACTATACCCTCTCAGGCGGACAACCCAACTCTAGTTTCCGCCCTCCCTCCTACTATCATTCATCATTTGTTGTCTCCCACAATTTCATCATAACATTGTATCCCTTCAGCCGCTCCATCTCAAATTAATAGATGATGTCAAACTCAAAAATCTAAACAAAGCAATCACAAGCAAATAAACATCCATGACTTAACAGTCTTAAGTCTCAATAAACCACACCTAAGTCAGTCAAACTATCACCAAGTTTGAAACAACTAAAGTTCTATCGATTGGTTAGGACACAACCATAACCAACTTACGTAGTCACTAGAAAAGGATCTAATGTACTGACATCAAATAAAACATGTATAGTTATGGCATAAATGAAAAGCACACCTTGGATAATGATGCCTTTCCCTTTCTCTTTCCTAGATGGAGCATTCGATGAAGTAGTATCGATGCTCAATGCATAAGTAAACACATCCTAACTATTCATCTGCAGCTCTGGACAATCTTTCTTTACATGTCTAATCCTATCACTGTTAAAGTACTCTGTTTCCCCACTTTTCGAGGTCGTGCAGGTTTTGCTTAGATGGCCCCTCTCATTGCAACTTAAGCACATTGACTCCTAGTTGCCTTTGTTTTGGTGATCTCATTCATAGGACCACTTCTTTTTTTGGCATTGGTGTTCCACTTTCTTTTGCCTCCTCCTCGCAACTGTGGCTTTGGTTCTCCCTTAGAAACAAGAAATTCAGCTTTTGGTTTCGGGTATAGGTACTCATGCCTTAAAGCTCTCACCACAACCTCTTGAAAATCTCATCGATGTGGCCAATAATCCTTTCACCCAGGTACTTATTCAGGCCGACTATGAACTTAACATTCTTTTTTAACATAATGTTGATAAAGGACAAACGATACTTCAAAAACATGTCAGATTCCACCACATACTCAGAAACAGTCTTTTCCTCTTATTTCACTCAACAAGCTTCTTAAACAATACTGGATTTTGGACAATCGGTATGAACCTCTCCTTGAATCAGGCTTTAAATTGCTTCGAAGTTTCCTAAAGCCTAACTTCTATAGCCAATTCTGTTCCAAGTGTAGAATAGTCCTTCTTTAGCTTAGCAAAGTCGGCCCTAGGCGCTTGCAGCGGAGCACCATCACTACCAGCAGCAAAAGCAGGAAAAACAACTTGGACGTTTCGCAGCATGTTCCACATTATATTAGAGAACAGTGTATGTTATAAAGGTTAGCCACCCCCGAGCTTGCTACTTCTTCTTCTATTTTGGAAATAGAGTGTTCCTCGTATGCTGGCTCATTCTCAAAGTCTGTAATAAGATTGATTGGTCATTCATAAAAAAAGCTGCATCAATGGTACCCATGTGCAATACGACTTATACTACAAATATAGGGTGTTGAAGCTAAAACATACAAAAAGTACGCTGTCTCATATATTGCTCGATTCGTTTTAAGGCATTCCACTTACCTTATCTTTAATGGATCCCAGTACCAACTTTGGTCGATCGCTCAACCTAAGCACTGATACCAAACATGATGACCACTATACACCATTGATACCTAATATATATGTAGAATGCGATGTGGAGGTACCTACTGGATATAGGGTGATAGTCATGGGTGTAAAGTAACAAAAATCCAAACAGTCATATGAGTCTGGATTTCATATTTTCATATGTGAAAAGAAGTAAGAATATCTTCACGCACTAGTCGTTTGCTAATTAGTAACGCATCTTCAAAATTGTAACCTTCCCATGGTATATAAGCATCTAACACGTTTTTTCCTAAAGAGAGTTCCTCATCAACTGTAGCCGCCCCCTCTGCTAAAATTTGTCCCTTTTTCACACATTTACCCTGCTGAACCCGAGGTTTTTGATGTGTACAAGTATTTTTGTTGGAACGTTAATACATAACTAATGGAATGCTTATTGTGTCCCCATTACTTGATAAAATGATCTTGTAAGTGTTAGTATAAATGATCTTCCCTTTACCTTCAGTTATAACAGACACCCCCGAATCTAGAGCCATTTGGCTGTAGAACTTATAGAATATCTCACAACATATAGTCAAAATATAATAATAATATAGACATAAAACAGGCAAGATAGTAATATAATCGAATGAACCATAGTAAGAACATCAGGGTGCAGTAGGTGCATAGAATATACAAACCTGGAAATAAAAGAGTTTATACATCCCAAATCTCCAAAATAAACTCTATAACCATCTCTAAAGTAATACAAGTACATGTCTAGCTCCATAGTACATCACAGGGTAATAAAAGGTAGTAAGCTCCAAAGTATAGATATGTGAAAGTGTAGCCTCCTACTCATACTCCGTACAGCTCCATGCCCCATCTAGACCCATTATTCTTAATCTACTCATTTGAGAGTACCTAAGATAATAAGAAGCAAAATATAAAACATCGGATCAGACAACAATCTGGTTTGAGTGATACATCATATCAAAAATACTATAAAAATTGTACATAGTAGTAAGGACATAGGGTATATAGAATCATACCTGATTTATCCTTACATCCGACAAGTTAGAACATGAACATAGTATACACTAAACTACTATAATATATGGTTGTACACCATTAGGTACAATGTAGGGTTTAGAGGTATGACATAATAATACGATATTCATATCACGAACGCTATAGACCTAGCAAGATCATAGTTAACACATAATGACAACCATAATTAAGGCCTCACTTTGCTTCTACCATCACCAAGGACTCATATCACCCGAGCATCACCACATGGTCTCACATCACCATCAAGATATCACTTTGTTACGACCATCACCAAGATCCTGCATCATCACTAAGATGTCACTTTGTTTGACCATCACCAAGGTCCCACACTTTCTTCATGATGTCACTTTGTCCCGACCGTCACCTAGGCCCCTCATCATCACCAAGATGCCTTCAAACAATGGATAACTCTTATGACCATCACCAAGTCCGATGATTCACCACATCGCAATTGGATTTGGTGTTCGATCACGTACCATCACCAAGGTATTGTCATCATCAAGGCATATTAGACCATCGCCAAGGTCCAGGGTACATAGGTGAGCATCCTTACATACCCTTGCCCACGAAACTCCTATCCCATCTAGAGTTATCAAATATCTCTTATGCACACGACTTGATACTGGAACACAGTATGTCTTACTATATCACTTCACTTCGTTGAATGTGCTTCCTTGGACGATCACCAAGCCCATATACACTTCTCACCTGAAGTACTTGATCAAACCCCTAGTGTCGTAGAATGAATCTCCAAAGTTGTCTCAAGTCATCAAAATCACCATATTAGTTACTATTGAATACCCCTTAGTCATCGCTAGTCATTCCGAGGTCGTACACTTCAACCCCAAGAAAACTTAAGAAAAAATCAAAGTCACCAAGTTCTGACTTGGAGCAAACAAGAAGTATACCCAAAGCTTCCCCCAAGATAACTCGATGTGGCCATAGAAGTTCCCTAGCGCATTTCATGTTTGGGTAAAACACATAACAACACCGAAGTAACCTCTCCAAAAACCCGAAATGGCCATCAAGCTTCCCCCGAACCCATTTTCCCATCTGACCATCAAACCATAACACTACCATGCATAATTTGCTGTTTAAACTTCCACAGCCCCGTACCATAGCACCGTAGGAAGACATTTATTGTCTGGGTCATCAAACCATCGAATATTAAGTCAACCCGAAGCAGACCTTCCTCTGACACCAAGTCGACATGAAGCAAGCAACCACCAGACAAGTGCTACTTACTGAACAGAAATGCTATAGTATCCAAAAACTCTAATTTCGCACTGATTCCATCATTATGCTCCATACTTCAACCCGCGTGCATTTCCTACGCATCGATAATCGAAAGTCTATAGGAATTCTATAAATAATGAAAATTATATATATATATATATGTATGTATGTATGTATGTACGTATGTATATGTATGTATGTATATGTGTGTATGTCTATTTTTAACTATGATAAGTAGAGTATAATAATTGAGTGTAAGATAAATAACAGAAATGATCACACCATATATTTTATACTGGTTCGGACCTAACGTCTTACGTCCAGTCCCGAAGCTCCCCTTTGGTGTTTCCTTTAAACAATTGGGCCTCACTTTGCCCCGAGGAATAAGCTAATACAAAAGTATATCTCTGTCAATCTTCTGTTCCAAACAACATGGTTTTTGACTAATAGTACAAATCTTCCTATGATCTCCTTTAAGTATGTGAATGTGAATGCTTTGAGTTGTAGGAAGTGGTTTAGCCAAAATTATATTTAAGCTGTAACAGACTGAGAGTATGTGAGCAATGTATACGCAATAGAGTGTTAAGAAATCAAGAGAGAAAAGATTCAATTAATTCAATTTAGTTGATTTCCTTACCTTAATCAAAGTAGTATTTATAGATTCAAAAGGGTGCAGATGAAGAGTTGCTACTATTTGAGAATATCTATTTATGTTAATGACTACAACCTTTCGATGAAGGGTTTCTTTTTTTCTCAAATAAAAGTGTCTTTTCAAAATTGATAGTTTTTTTTTCATATGACAGACGTCTATGGTAAAAGCTCAGATGTTTGTGACTTCATAAAATGTTTACCCGAGAATTGTCACAGACGTCTGTGGTTTTATCTCAAACATATCTGAGTAGTATAATCAGTTTTCCAACTTAATTTTGATGCATATAGTGTGTGATCGTGTATGCATATATACTCAAGAAGACCTTAACAATATTTTCTCTAAGACTCTTTTATAGTAGAAAAACCTTACTAACTGTAGTATGGTCGGTAGATCTTCCTTTCTCTTTGTTTCTCTTTGAGTCTCAATATCTTCGAGCATGGTGTCTTCTTATAGCATATAGCTGTAATCTTGATAAAGTGTGTATATATATATGATTGTGCAGTTGTTATCATTGAAACATAAACTAGAGGTTCTAACAATCTCCCCCTTTTTAATGGTGACAACCATACAATCCAAAATGGAAGTATTATTATATTATCTCCCCCTATATATATGCCTAAATTCCTTTCCCTTTTTAATTATCAAAATGGAAGGAAAAGGTATAATATACATAAATGTTAAATAGATATAACATGTTATATATTAAGACAGGAAAAATCAAATAAGGAAGTGCAAATAAAATTAAAAACAAATGTAGCAGATGTTTTAAACAGTGAAACAAACAGGCATAATAACAGATGATTGAAAAATAGTAAAACCATAAAATAACATGCTAATTGTACTGATTGTGTGAGTAAGATAAGCCCTCGTAATTCTCGTAGTATTCCCACTAAGAAAGGAATCCTGCTCATATGTGCCCAGCCACTGTGTTTGGTTATTGTACTCCTCATCTTCTTGAATTGAGAGGCCTTGAAATGCCATGTACGATTACTGTTGGAAATGCGGAGTACCAGATACGTACATGTCATTACTATCTTCTTCTTCTTCCTCGGGTTGTTCTTGCATAGGAGTCTTCCCTCTGTCACCTTTATTGTGAGACGTACCTTCGGGCGAAGCTTGAGAGCGATAAATTGGTGTTTGAGCTCGAGGTGGAGGTGTAGGCGAAGGTGAGTATGATGAGCGAGAAGATGATCGACCACGTACATTGCGCATAACTTTCCCTAAAGTGGAGACTACTTTGTCCAAAGTCTTTTCCATTTTTGATGTCCTTATCGAGAAAGAACGGTCCAATCCAGTCATCTTTTTGTTTAAGGCTCACTGGTTAGCCGTGATTATCTTTTGTTTTTTAAGTGCCAAACCACGAAGATATTCGTTTTGTGTTGGTTCAATCCGAGCTTCTTGTATTTCAGAATTCGAATAATATTCGGTAGCATGACTAGAGGAAGTTGGTTATTGTGAAGGATAAGGTGAGTAAGTCCACTAAGGAGTGCTGGAGGGAGGAGGACCATGATGCTCTTGTTGATGCTGTTGTATAGTCCATTGGTCGAAGGGGATAATAGGAGGTGGGTTTTTGGGAAGTTGCATCAAGGATTGATATCTTGGATCACTATCTTTTGTTGGAATTTCTTCATACTGTGATAAGTACGAAGGATCTCCAAGATCTTGCAAGATACATATCATGTATCTAGCATATACAATTAATTGACTATGTCGAGTCCATTTTAATTTGGTCATGAACAAATTTTGCCCAATTTACTAGGAGACGACCAAATATTGCATATAAAACTCGATGGTCAATGGGATAAATTTGTTCTTGGCTACCTAGAAGAGGAATGATTGTATTGATTATCATTCTACTTAGTAGTATAGCACATGAGCGTAGGTAAATGGATTTCCATTGGGGCACCCTACCATCCGATATTTGATGGGTAACTTCATCTTTGGGTAAAAGACTATGATCCAGTATATCTGTTAAGTCGATTCCCTCATAAGAACATCCTAATATACGGCTAACTGTATATACATCAATTGTGATTTATTTTCCATAAACACTCGATAGTTACCTTGTTTTCATCATAGCTAATTAGGTTGAGGCAACCGGCATCCATATGTAATCTTTGAATATCATATTCTATTACATTTCCAAGGCGATAGAAGGGAGCAGAATGGATTTTCTTCTTGTAAAGCACCTCAAATCGATCGATGGCGGTGGAATTGTTATGGAGTCATTGGTTTATGTGAGATTGTGTAACCGAGGTTTGAGTGGGGGAGGAAGATTGTCCTTGTTTTTGTTATTTAGGTACTGTCATCTTCTTGGAAGCCATTGATCGATGAACCAGAAGGTTGTGGAGGCTAGGGTTTTAGAAATAGGGAATTGAAATGGAGGTATAAGTGAAGAATGAGGTAAATTCATTTACATATGGCTGCTGAAAATGTTTGGTTGGAACAATGATAGATGTCTGTGGGAGAGGGGTCACAGATGTCTATGGTTTCAGTAAAAATAAATAGAAAGATTCGAGAAATGTCTGTGAGGTTTCCACAGATGTCTGTGGTTGCAGGAAAAATAAACTGAGAGTTTTGACAGATGTCTTTGAATTCCCACAGACGTCCGTGGCTACAGAAAAAATTACCTGCAACTTTCGCCAAACGTCTATAGTATTTTCACAGACATCTGTGGTATGTATTTTCTAAAATTTGGAAAAAATTTAAATAGCAATGAAAATTTACTAAAATTTTAATATTAAAACAATATACATGCCAAAAATTAACAAATAAACTAAATTTATATGACATGTGGAATAAGTCTAGTTTTTTTCAGAGAATTTAGAATTGTTGACTTATTGTATATCCCATGAATTTGGTTTAAATTTTGTATCATCAATTATGGCTTCAGTGTAGACCAACTCGGATGGGTTGGAGTGTCAATCCAAGCTTAGTTTGATGATCTCTATTTGCACAGATTTCTGGGAGTAATGTTATACAGTTTTGTAGGAGTTTCTTGTAGCCGAACGGATTTTTGATGTATGCAATTTTTTGTTGGTGAATGACCACAAATTTCTAGAGTACATTTTTCCAGGAAATTTAGATAAGATCCTTGACATTGTTGTTCATAATACATTTCACGGTGAACTCCCGTCATTTCTTGTTGATAATGATATGTTTCATCGACCTTGTCTGTAAGAGATGTTGATTGTAGATTAATTGAACATTTGGCTTTCTTTTCTTTAGAAGAAACGCCAATGGTGGTATGTAGGTGATGCAAAAATGTTTAGAGAGGATAAATGTATCGATGTAGGAGTGGATTTAGTTGGTGAAACATAAGTGCTATCTGATGAGGGAGATTTATAATTGATAGTTGAATAGGTGAAGTGGTGATCGGAAGACATTTTTGAGTATTATTTGTTTTAATAACTAGAAAAATCACAACAAAGTTTTGAGGAGGAACATGCGCTGATTTATAATACTAAAATTTTACTATTTTTAGAGAGTTGGTTGAGGAAAAGGAGTTTAATCATATAAATTTTCAGAAAGAGGTTAGGTTTATATGGCTGTTATTAGTTTAATTTTTATGCGGTTATTATTCATCTAAGTCTATATGAGCTATTTTTATAAATTTAAGTGTATGAAAATTATTTCTACAAATTTAGTTAATCAATTCATTGTACGAACAAATTCCAAGATCTCGTCTTAACTTAATAAAATTTAGTTCACTTAACGGTTTAGTAAAAATATCAGCTATTTGATTTTCGACGTTTACAAACTCTAGTGATATAATTCCTTTTTCCACATTCTCTTAGAAAATGATGACGAGTATCAATATGATTTGTTCTAGAATGGTTAATAGGATTTTTTTGATAAATTATGGCAGTAGTATTATCACAATTATATAGAAGGTTTTATTCTGATTTTACTAACATCTAGAAGAGTTTGTTGCATATAGATTACTTATGCACATGCTAAAGCTGCTGAAATGTATTCGGCTTCAGATGCTGAGAGCGAAACACGTGTTTTGCTTTTGACTAAACCGTGATACTAAAGACGAAACAATAAAATGACCTGTCCCACTTGTGCTTAATCTATCTATTTTACAACCGCAGAAATCAGCATCGCTATATGACACAAGTTCGAATGAGCTTCCTTTTGGATAAAGAGTCCGTACTCTCTAGTGTTTGTTAAATGTCTTAAGATTCGTTTTACCACTCGATGATGTGATTCTTTTGGCTATGCTCGAAAATGAGCACATAAACATACACTCATCGTAATATCTGGTCTACTAGCTGTTAAGTATAACAGAGATCCTATCATACTTTGATTTAATTTCTGGTCGAATTCTTTTCAGTTTTCATCTTTATCTAAATGTAGGATAGTACTCCTTAGAGTTGGTTTACTTAATATATTTTCTATTCGAAAGCATTTTAAAAGATCTTGACACTTTTTTTCTTGATTTATAAAAATTTCATTTTCTTATTGTCTTATTTGTAATCTTAAGAAATAGTTTAATTCTCCCATATGTGACATTTCAAATTCATCTTTCATTATTAGAAAATTCAGTGCATAATTTTTCATCAATAGATCCAAATATAATATTGTTAAAATATATATGTACGGCTAAAATAATATTACTTTCTTATTTTATGAATAAAGTGGAATCAATTGTACCAACTTGAAAACCAGAATTTTGTAAGTGAGTTTTTAATCATTCATACCAAGTATGAGGTGCTTGTTTTAATCCATATAAGGCCTTTTTAAGTTTAAATATATGATTGTGATATTTTTCATGAACAAATAAAGGGGGTTGTTAAACATACACTTTCTCTTTTACAAATCCGTTTAAAAATGCACTTTTTGCGTCCATTTGAAAAGATTTAAAATTATGATGACATGCGAAAGTCAGTAATGTTCTTATTGCTTCGAGACGCGCTACAGGAGCAAATGTTTCGCCATAACCAGTTCCTTCTTCTTGATTATATCCTTTAGCTACTAATCTGCTTTATTCCGTACAATATTCTATTTTCATCTACTCTATTTTTGAAAACCCATTTCATTCTAGTTGCAGATTAATTGTCTGGTCTTGGTACAAGTACCCAAACATCATTTCTTTCAAAGTGATTAAGTTCTTCTTGCATTGCAATAATCCTAAAATCATCCTTTAATGCTTCATTATAATTTTTGGGCTCAAAATTTGATATAAATGCAACATGACTCATTTGATTTAACTGTTTTCTAGTTGATACTATGGTATTTATCTCCAATAATATTATTAATAGGATGGTCTCTTAATATTCTAGGTGATGATGTTATCATATTATTATTATTATTGTTGACATTATTACTATTTTCATGTATAGGTATATTGGTTTTATTTATTAATTTTTCATCATCATCATATTTAATTTCGTTAAAATTTTTGTTAAATGAGACATGAAGACTTTCTTCTATAGTATTTGTTCGTTTATTAAAGATTCTATACGCTTTGCTTCGATCTGGACGGCCAACAAAAATTCCTTCATCCGCTTTAGGATCAAATTTTCCTACATTATCCTTGGTATTTAATATGAATCATTTTGATCCAAAAACACGAAAATATGATACTTTTAGTTTTTTGTTAAAAAATATTACGTAGCATATGTTTTTAGTTATTGGACTAAGTGTTACACGATCTAATACATAACAAGCAGTGGCAACGGCTTCGGCCTAATATTTCTTTGGTAAGTTACTATTATTTAGTAGAGTTCGTGCACATTTTTGCAAGGTTCGATTTTTCCTTTCTACAACACCATTTTTTGGTGGTGTTCGAGGAAACAAAAAATTATGATCAATTCCCTTTTTGTTACAAAAGTTGGTGAACAGTTCATTTTCAAATTCACCTCCATGATCACTTCGTATTTTTTAAAAATTTTAAATTAATTTTTTTTATTCGTTTAACAAAATTATTGAACATTTCGGAAGTATCAATTTTATGTTTTAAAAATAATGTCCAAGTATATCTTGAAAAACCATCAGGAATTACACAAACGTATTTATTCTGATTTATTGAATGCACTTAAGTTGATCCGAATAAATCAAGACGGAGTAATTTGAGAGGTTGTTTTATGGAAATTTCCTTTTTAGATTTAAAGGATCATCTCTTTAGTTTTCCAAATTGACAAGCGTCACATAAGTTTTTAACTTTGTAGTTCATTTTAGGTAATCCTCTTACTAATTCATTTTTAGCTAGTTTGTTGATATTCTTAAAATTTATATGACAAATACGTTTATTCCATAACCAAGGATCATCATGATTCATGGCTAAGCAAAAATTTGTATGTTTTGACATTCATTTTTAAGACATATGTGTTTCGATTTCTAAATCCTCTAAAAATTAAAAATTTATTTTGATCAAAAATATTACATTTATTTTTCTTGAAATCAATTTTAATTCCTTTATCACATAATTGACTTATGCTTAATAAGTTATTTTTAAATTTTCAACTAACAAAACATTAGTATTTAAAGGAGAACTTAAAATACCAATATTGATGAATTCCCCAATGCCGATGACAAATCACTTTGAGTTATCTCCAAATGTTACGGAGCCACCATCGATATATGTTATATTTGATAACATATTTGCATTTCCAGTAATGTGCTTAGAACACCCACTATCGAGTATATATTTCTCTTTATTTTTTATTTTAATTTTGGGTAATGTAAAATAAGAAAATTTTAATTGGTACCAACCTTCTTGGATTAGGGTCTTACATGTTAGTGGATGTAGGTAACCATATCCATAAGGATTTAGTTCCCTTAGAAATGTAATTTTTCTACATACAACTTTCTATAAATATTCATTAATATATTGCTGTCTAATTAGTTTATTATTTGTTTTTGGAATCCATATCTTGACCATATTTGTATATGAATTCTTAAACTTAGTTTTTAACTTTGGTTTTTTAAATTTTGTACATAATGTGTTATATTGCTTTGGCCTTTGTTTATTTTAAAACCAAATCCATTTTGATTTCCAGATGGTTTGAATATTATAATCAAAATTTCTAAATTTTGTTTTCATTTGTTGAATTTTGTCATATTATTTGTTATTTTTTCTAATTTACTTTTATGATCACAAATTCCAAAGTTTCTAGAATCTAAATTTGCTTGTAATTCTAGTTTTCTTTTTTCAGATTAACATTTTCTAACTTACAATTTTCTAAATCATTTAATAACTTGTCATTTTGAGATAATAGCGTTGCATACTTCTTCTGAACAATTTCTAATTCTTTTTCTAAGATAATTTTTTCATCTTTTATTAATCCGATTTCTAATTCTAATCTAGTTAACTTTCCTACATATTCCTTATTCAATTTTTTTTGTTTCTCTATATTTACCATCTAATTCAATACTTATTTCCATTAATTCATTATAATTAGGTTTAGGGCATACCTCATTAGTGTTAGCCATTAAACACACATTTTCTTGTTCTAAGTCACTTTCATTATCACTATTTGAAGAAGAAGACAAATTCGAATCATCCCATATTATTTGAAAAACTCTTTTATTTTTCTTGAATTTCTCAAATTTGTTTTTATTTTATCATTATTGAGCTATGAATAGTCCTTCTTCATGTGGTCAAATCTCTCACACTTGTAGCATTTAATCGATGTTTGATTTGAAGAATTTAGTTTGCCACCATTTCGAAATTTGGTCATCTTTTTGAACTTCTTGAATTATTGTATTTTTTGGAAATAAAGACAATCTCCTCTTCATCCAAGTTTGAATCTTCGTTACTCGCTTAGAATGCTATTTTTCCTTTCATGAATTTTTATCCCTTCTAGCCTGCAAGTTAGCTTCGTATGACATTAAATTTCCTATTAGCTCTTCGACTTTAAGTTGAGAAAGATCATTAGATTCTTCAATGGATAAAACTTTTCTTTCCCGGTCATTTGTCTAAGAGTTTAAAATTCGCATGACTAAATCAAAATATGTGAATTTGACTCCAAGTGCCATGAGATCATGTTGAATTGTTTGAAATCTTGCATAATGTCAATAATTGATTCACTTGTTCTCATTTTGAAAGATGAGAATTGGTTTTGTAAAATCAAAATTTTAGTTTGTTTAACTTTATTTGTCGCTTCATATGTGAACTGTAAAGTGCACCATATATCATCTGCAGTCTTACAAAGCATGATACGTGAAAACTCAGTTTTATCAAGGGTACGTTCATAGCTTTGGCATTGTTAGATGCCTCTGCTTTTTTGCATCAATCTGTGTGTCAATATCAGTGTCAGGTGCTCATATTTTTTCAAGTTGCTAGCCATAATTCAAACCAATTTGCTTCCATAAACATTCGCATGTGTGTTGACTAATAAGCATAATTAGAACCAGTAAATAGTGAAGGACGAGCAGTTGATTGACCTTCTTGAAATGTACTTGCCATTTTAATGATTTCAGATATGTGTTACTGTATATTAAAATGACTTTAGTCCGATACCAATTGAAAGAGTATATGATCTTTATATAAATAATGCAACTTATATATATATATATATGTATGTATGTATATGTATGTGTGCGTGTGTGTTATTAACTATGATAAGCATAGTATAATAATTGAATGTGAGATAAATAATAGAAATGATCACACCAAATATTTTACACCAGTTCGAACCTTCCTTCCTATGTCCAGTCCTGAAGCTCTCCTACGGTATTTCCTTAAACCAACCGACCATCGCTTTCCCCGGAGGAATAAGCTAATATAAAAGTATATCTCTTACAACCTTGTGTTTCAAATAACACCGGTTTTTGACTGATAGTATAAATCTTCCTATGATCTTCTTTGAGTTGTAGGAAGTGGTTTAACCAAAATTATATTTTGGTTATAATAGGCTTAGAGTATGTGGCAATATATATGCATTAAAGTGTTAAGAAATCAAGAGAGAAAAGATTTAATTAATTCAGTTGGTTGATTTCTACATCTCAATCAAGTAGTATTTATATATTCAAAGGGTGCAAATGAAGAGTTATTACTATTTGAAAAGATCTATTCATTTTTATGGCTATAACCTTTCGATGAAGGGTGATTTCTTTTTATCTAAAACAGAAATGTCTTTTCAAAATTGACAGTTTTTTCATTTGACATACGTTTATGGCAAAACCTCAGAAGTCTGTGACTTCAGAAAATATTTACCCAAGAATTATCATAGACGTTTGTGGTTTTGTCTCAGACGTCCATGAGTTGTAAAATCAGTTTTTCAACTTAATTTCGATGCATATGAAATAGTATGTGATCATCTATGCATATATACCTAAGGAGACCTTAACAATATTTTTATCTGAGACTCTTTTAAAGTAGAATAACCTTACTAACTGCAGTATGGTCGATAGATCTTCGTTTCTCTTTGTTTCTTTATGAGTCTCAACATCTTCGAGCATGGTGTCTTCTTATAGCATATACCTATAATCTTGATAAAGTGTGTGTGTGTCTGATTGTCTAGTTCTAATCATTGAAACATAAACTAGAGGTTCTAACACTAATATCCTAGAGCCAATCCATCGGAATCCAATTTTATATTTTACTATCTCTAATTTGCTCCGATGAGCATTTTAAAACACTCAGGCATACACACAAATACCACATATGCATCGACCAAAATTCAAGCATGGAAAACATATAATTAATCATGGAATTCATTACATAATATATCCATGGCATTTTCTAACACCTATAGAGGCAACCACACATCCAAGTAACATGATTAGGACACAAAAAATAATTTTATTATTGTTTTAACTTCAGAATGGGTAGTCAACAGACAAAAAAACATGGTTTTGACTTAAAAAATGGATCCAAAACATGTTAAAATATATAGAACATGTGAGATGATAAATCACTCACCAAACGCCCAAAAAGTAGTGAACTGCATGCAAAATGAGGCAAATTCAAAAATGAACAACAAAGCCCCAAATTTTCATCCTCACTGATATAGATTTGAAGACCTATGGCTATTCCTCTTGTTAATTTACTCTAATATATGATTTAAACTTGATTTCAAAGAGAAAGGAGAAGGTTTTAGCAAAGAAGGGATTAAAAGAGGCTTGATATATTTTGTAAGATGAGAAAAATGATACGGGGAAGGTTATTTCAGCCTATAATAGCTTAAAACCCAAAATGGGTTTGTTGTCCTATCCCCAATCTGACTTATTTCCCATTAAGCTATTCCAAAAACTATCAAATAATAAACAGCCATAGCTTCTATCTAGAAAGGCCAAACCGCTATTATGGCCACTCTGAAGAAAAAGAAATCATTGTATCTTTCCAATGAAAGTACTCTTGTGCCCTAATTCGGCTTCTATAAATTGTTATTTCCATTACAAGTTTTAAGGGGGAAAATTGTCCGATAAAAAGTCTGAAGATAGGAAATATCTCTTTTAGGCATTTTCTAAAGTTGTAAAATTATATTATCTCATGCAAACTTAAAAATAATATTTTACGATCATTCGATATGTAAAATATGGATCGTTAAAAGTGAGAAAAATGATCCTACATGTTACATAGCTTCATGCAGTTACTTGAACTTCAAAAAGTCAAGGAAGAGGGACGAATTCCCAAAACTACCCCACTTGGCATGCACCAGGTCTGGGTTCAACCTGGATTATCTATTAGAAATTAGTCGACTAGATTCCTATATCAATATTATTTTCTTTAAACTGCTCATTCAATCACCGAATAACATCAGCGTCAACGACAGTGAAATTCAGTTTGGTGGTTACTTCATTTGCTCGAATTTTCAACCCAAAAATGAACCATCTCTTGCAGGTTTTCGTTAATTTAGTGTTTGACTCGAAACAATTTAGTCAACCGACCTATATTTTCGATCGACTAATTTTCTTTAGTTTGGTTTTTCAACATACTTAAGTTGTTATTTTGATTCGATTTTGATTATTTATCATTTGCTCTTCTTTCAGTTCGTATAATCCAATTTTCAAACAATTATCTATATATTATCTAAAGTTTTATGTTACACGATCATTTGTGTAATGTACCCAATTGATTGTACTATTCTATGGTTCATATATACACACATACACACACTCCATTTATCCAAAGTTAATTCTTTTCTTCAACATAGAATAGATCTAGATGATTTTTAGGGTCGTACATATAGATTCACTTTTACTCATATTAATCAATTCAAATATATTACATAAAACCAAATCCATATGATTTCAAAGCTGTACGTGTAGATTCATTTTTATTCATCTAAATCAATTTAACTCATTTACAAAAAATCATATCTATATGATTTCAAAGAATATGTATAGATTCACTTTTATTCATTTAGATTAATTTAAATCTATTACATAACAGATTCATATGATTTTAAATGTAAACTTCATTCAATCTACCCTCCCCACAAATTTTAGCAATTATATTATCAAAATCATTAATTAGATTTATCCATTTATTTCAACTCATTTACATCTTTCACTTAAAATCATCAATTCAGCTAAAATTTATATTTTTAAATCTAAATAGATATACAAATGAAATTTAAATACTTATGTACACTATATTCATTTCATAGATAAATTCACTCACTTTATAAGTTGTTTTGATAACTTCCAACAAAAATGTTTAAGTTCCCACCTTCGATTACAAAAATGCACTTTTAATTAGTTATCTATTTTTATAAAAATCAAGGGTGTTACATTATGTGTATGGAAGTAACTGCCAATATTCAATGTATGTATGTATAGACATATACATATAAAATAGAAAAAATACCAAAAAACATACTTTCATTTAAGACAAGTTTCATATATAAGATTTAAGTGTACAATTATATAATCGGAGTTACATAATTACCCATACGACATACCCTAAACTCTATCAATTTCTCATTTGCAGTTATATATTTTGTATTTAATATTAATGCATAGTAAAAGGGAAAATTACATATAATGTATATGATATTTTCGACCTCATTAATATTAACTATATGTATATGTGTGTGTGTGTGCGTGTGTGTGTGTGTTTGTATATAACATATAAGGTAACATATAAGGATCAAAGTATATATATCCTAATTCCAATTAGACCAGATTTGAGATGATCTATTATCAAATTTACATAACCAACTTTAGTCAATAAAGTTACAAAGTTTTATATCTTATATGAAAAAAATATCAAATAACGTAATAAAATATACAAAATCATACTCATAATTATAAATGCGCAATCCAGTTGGCTTCGTCGAGCAAGCTTTTCCAAAATAAACACCATTAAGTAATTAAACTTAAAAACATCCATAAATTCTCCATAAAGAGAAGAAAATCATACCAAATAATAATAGCTAACCATATACTAATTTATATTCTAAAAATAGACAATATTTATATCAAAAGATCTGAAATGGTCTACTATCGAATTCACCTAAAAAATTAATCCATAGAACATTAAAGTTCCGTCTTTGATGTTTCAAAAATAATTTTATAAAAGTAAAAAATACATAGAATTCTATTTATAGAAATAAATCCAAATATTCTATAAATTGAAAGTAATTAAACAAACAAATACATACATACATACATACATATATATATATATATATATATATTCGTGTGTGTATGATGTACATGTATGTACTTGTATGAAAATCAACTTTTTTATATCAAAAATAAATGAGACATAATAGGAATTGGTGACATAATTAAAAATGTAATCATGAGTTAACTCGATGAAGCTGCCTAATTTGGAGATGTTGAAATTTGTAGATATGATATTGTAATGACCTGTACCTTTGGACAAACTAATTCAAAGACCAAAAAAGGCATTTCATAACAACCACCATTCAAAGGCCCAAAATTAACTGCTACGGATGATGTAGTCATCCATAGTTATTAATTCTCGACGAAACAATGCAGTTATGCCAGTCATATGAATATTCAAAAGCACATGGATATGAACAACTTTCAACATAGTTAAATAATAAATTTTCACATCTCATATCGCAAATGGTATTTCATATTCATTACATAATCCCATTCATAAACCCATGTTCAGAGAAATTATAATTATCACAAAATACTCTAAGTGTGATATATGAAGATACCTCTTCGGCTGATCAGAGTTAAACACTAGGCAATATTACAATTTTTCCCTTACATACATTCAAACAAAATCAAACACACAATGGGTCAGATAAGGCTTCCTAGTTAGATAGAATTCCTTCTATGCATCTTTGGAAGCTTATTTTCTTAATGGAAACCTGAAAACCCTTACTCTCAATCTACTCAAATGAGCACCCAAGAGTTTAAGGGGAAAGAAAAAACTTTGTGCCAAACAAAAAGTCTAGTGTGAATAATAAACTACCATCTTGAACCAAATAGATATCTAGTGAGACCAACCGCTGAGCAGAACGGTTTTCCTCTCACTAGTATCTTAACCAAAATTCATTAACCATATGTTGTGCTCCTACATCCACAATGGTTAAAACATAACAACATATGATGATATGCAATAATGCAATATACCTTCGATTACCCATTGCAATTTATCTGACTATCTATCCAAATTTATGGTTTTCTAGGGTCACTATGAACCTATTAATTTTCATGGGCTGACTAATAACCTGTCTCAATTCTCAGGGACAGCCTATCCAACTTCATAGTTTTCATAGGATCACTAAGAACCTATTGCTTTCTAACCGTAGCCTTCCAATCATAGTTTTCATGGGCTTACTACGGGCTAATTGAATTCTCTAATAACATCTCTCAATTCATAGTTTTCGTAGGATCACTATGAACCTATTGATTTATATTAATAACATCATCTGGGCATGGTTTTTGTGGGATCATTAGGAACCTACTAGACCCATCCAATAACATTTCTCATGATGTAGTTTTTTTATAGGACGACTGTGAACCCATTGGACCCTTCTAATAACCTATCTGAATCAATAATCTTTTGATTAGTTCTAGGCATCCTGTACTTTTGATCTACCAAATCTCTTGGATGCATTTCTACTCACTCAGAGTTAATTCTGTTTATACTCACTACTGGGTCCACCTAGTTGGTTGGTATGCCCCTTAACACCCTAAAATGCAGTCATGGGTCATAAATGATGTGAGTATGATACAACATGCATAATAACTGATCAAAAACAAAACAACATATAACATTCCATTCAATAAATAATCTTTCATGTCTCATAATCATTTAGTCTTAAGTAATATTACTTTTGGTAAATTTAGCTCAAAACTTAGGCTTTTCCATCAATAATTCTTTGAAAACATTTTCATAATGATATATGATTAATCCTGTTAATTCATACTTAATACAAGGAAATATATAGCTCTTCATGTTACCTAAGTCCTATTCCATTTATAAATCACTTTATGTATTATAATGTTTTTTTTTTGAAAAAGATATAAGGTTGTTGCTTTAAATAGGGTAATTTATATCAATATCGGCGACAATATAGTGTCGATTAAGAAGCTTAAGACCCTCAATCTTTATTAATAATCTTATAACATGCAGTGTCAATACCCTTCGTTGACCTCTGTTCAAGGTCGAAGACCAATACTTAGAACCTTTATAAATTATATGGCCAACTATCAAAGTTATAGGGTCATCGACCCTCTAAAACATAGGCATCTTCACCCCTTTAAAAACATTTTTGAATAACATGGATACAAGCCCCTTTGGCACTAAAAAGATAAGGTGCAATGAAGTGGCCAAGCGGCATCGATACTAAAACATAAGGTCACCGACCTTTATGCACATCAACCCCCAAGACCCTAGACAACATTATAAAACCTTTACACTTAAGTTACTTCAGCTACCATGCTACTTTTATATAGAGTCGACAATATAATAGGCGGTGCCATTGCCTTGATTTGGAGAAAGAACGAAGAGATAAGATGCGACGTCATTTAGAATAGTGATGAAGACATGCGATGTCATCAATGTCGACATCAAGCTTTTTAAAATCTTAGATGAATATGAAGACACCATGCCGCCAATCATCCATTGCAGCCGTTGTCCACTTCGATGCCGAAGGAATCACTCAAAAGATAACTAGGTAACTGTCATGTGCTTCCTCCTTCATCGACATCGACATTTAATGATGCAGCCTCATCGTGAGGCTCAATGACATATGGTGTAACGACCCGAAAATTTCGATAATAAAAAATTGTTAATTTAATAAGATATTGGTAATTAAATATGGAATAAATAAAAAAATTGAAATTTGTTAATTTAATATGATTGTGTAACTAATACTAAAAGAAATAAAATTAGGAATAATATTTATGAAACAATAACAAGAATGCAAGGTAAATGCTAATTAAAGTTAATAATTAATGGATGGAATGAAATGCCAATTAATGGAAATATGTTATACTTGACTATAAATTGAACATAAACGAATAAATGAAATATTGGATTTACCAAGGAAATAATAGATAGTTAATGGAAATTATATGAAATTAGTATTATGAAAACAAACGGTAACATTGATTTGTAAGTAATAAAAGCTTATAAATGTGACTAAAGGTTAACGTAACGATTATTGTATGTTACCTATTTTTGTAGTTTGTTAATTTAAATTGGAAATCAGTTACAATAATTACAATTTAATATTATGTTAATGTTAATTAAGGTAATATTTAGAAATAATGTTAATTTTATTCATAATTGGACAATTTGTTGAATTATAAGAATAGGAATAAAGATTTATCAATTTATTGGGATTTGAACAATAGTAATTGGAGTAATTGCAATTAAATGAAATGAAATATCTAAATATTACGTTAATTGAAACTAGATGGAATGTGAAAATATTAATGTAATAGTTTTTGAATCCAATAGGAATAAAGATTTATCAATTTATTGGGATTTGAACAATAATAATTAGGGTAATTGCAATTAAATGAAATTAAATATCTAAATATTACGTTAATTAAAACTAGATGGAATGTGAAAATATTAATGTAATAGTTTTTGAATCCAATGTTAATTTCATCCATTGGATAATAATGAATTGAATAATAGAATGAAAAGTAAATTAAATAGAATTATTGGAAATTAAATTTATAATTTTGAATTTAATGAAATTGATGTTAATACTGAAATTGATAAATTAATCAACTCTAAATTGACATTTAAATTTGTTTAAATCATTGTAAATGATTGAGAAATAAAAAATGATGAAATTTGACAATTAGCGAATTGAAATTGAAAATTTGATTTATTAATTTAATTAATTAATGTAAAAATTGCCATTTTGGCCACTGACTCGAATTTCGATGAAACCAGCTTCATCGGATCCGTAATGGTGAATTATTGTAATGTTTCAAGTTTCGTAGCGATCGGATTTGTTGTTTGATCGTACGGACTTGAAACGCCTTGAAATCAATGAAATTGAAATTAGTTGAAATCAATTTGAAATAACTTGATTTTAGCATAACTTCTTCATAAGATAGAATGTGGACTTGAATCCTGTTCCATTGCTTTTAAAATATTTTAAAACATCTATTTTGATATATAGGTTGCCCCAATTTCATTTCGGAGTCAAAACAGGCTTTTCGGGTCATTTTATCGTTCAATGCGTATATCAAATCATGTCCATCCATTCTAATTTCAGCTTTGCATATATATACCTCATTGTAAACCCTATCATATTCCTTATGTTCATTGTTCTGTACATATAATTCAGCTGTCTCTCATCCTCAATGGCAGACAATCAAATTCTAGATCCAATTGCAATTCAAAATCAAATCAAAATTTCAAACTCCACAAACCATATCATATTTTATATCGTCGAAAACTCTCGAAAATTGCATCTAAATTCTGTGACTTTTTTTCGATCGGGGTTGCTGAGTGATCGAAATTTGAAGATCAAGTCACGACCGTCCGTTTATCACCGTCTCATCTAACGGTGGATCTTCAATCTGGTTGTCATTGGGTGGTACTAGAGTGTGGAGTTGGTCGAGGGGCTTCGATCTGTACGGTTGATTCGTCGTAGAGGGGTCAGAATTTGCCACATTTGGCTCGTCCTCGGCAGCGATGGCGTGCGTCTTGGACGCACCGGAAGGAGTCGCCTGGGCATGGACAGGGGCGGCCGATGAAGGGCAGTTCAATGGTAGTGGTCGATCGTTGTGCTGTGGGTTGTAGTGAGCGGAAAAATTCGAACAAGGTGGCAGGTGCGTGGGGTAGGGCATACGTGCGGCTGGGTTTGATCACGATGAAGGTAAGGTTTGTGCAACAATGGAGGACATGTGGCTGCCTTCGTGTGGTAGCGTGTTTTATTTTTTTATTTTATAATTAAGAATCGTTTATTGTTTTAACTCGAATAACTTTTGCATACGAGGTCCAATTCACGCGTGGTTTTTTCCGATAGGTTCACATTGGAATTCCGGACATTTAGATGCTAGTTTGGAAGAACTCTAAGATAGTTCAAATTTTGGATTTAAATTGGATTTAAATTCAATTTAAATTCAAAAGGTGAGTGTTTTAACCCACTCACAACTTCTAAAATTTCTTATGTGTGTTAAATAAATTTCTGATGTGATTAGAAATTTATTTATGGCCGTTTGGTGTATTTTTATCATCATTCCAGTTAAATTGAATTTATTGAATTAAATTGTTATTTAATTTATTATTGAATATAAACTGCCAGTAAATACCTGTTATTTATTTTCTGTTCTATATTGACGTTATTGTTTGAATTGGATGATGATTGTGGCAAATGGTTGATGGTTGATATTGGATGAATGAATGTTGTATTTTATATTGTTATAAACTGCAAGTTGTTATGCATTTTATTTCATTCAGGATTGCGGTTTGAAATGATATATAACCATATTTTTATTTTAAATTATTGATTGAAATGATAAATATCTGTATCACTTGACCATAGGGAAGAAAATTATATACAGACACTGTGGTCTATATCTAAAAGACTTTGAAAATGATTTCTATGGTTTTGGAAAGAAAAATATGGTTTAATGAATATTGATTTTTGATATTATATAAATATTATTTTATATATAGTTAAATGCTTGAATTTAAGCTATGTATAAGTTTGTTAAATAAAAATTAAGTTTGATAATAGAGTTTTATTTTTATTAAAATAAATGTGAGTAAGTATTTAAATTTTATTTTAATATAGACTATATAAGGATTTAAATAAATTAAGGTTGGGAGATAAATTGGAGATTTATTTGAAACTAAATTTATTTGAGAATTAAACTCAAATGGGTTGGTGTGAGATTTATTAAATTGGAAATTTTAAAAGGTATAATTATTATAACTTGATCTTGGGGTCAAAGTGAACTTAATGATTATTTCAAGTATAAATGATTTGAAAGAAATATTTAGTTATTTGTAATTTGAGTTTATTTAAATGATAATGGACTTATTATGTAAATATTTCAAAACTAAATAATAGAAAAGTTAATCGTTCAATCGAAATTATCAAATTTAGTTTTGAAATTTTGGAATACTTAAAGCATTGAAATATATCGAAATTGGAATGTTTTATCGAAATTGAAATGCTCCAAAGTTATGAATTTCAAAGTATTATGTTTTAAAAGTGTTAAAATTTCAAACATTTGATTTCGAAGTGTAAGTGTTATGATTTTGGAAAAGGGATATATTTGAAAAAAAATGATATTATATTAATTTGAAATAAAAATGATATAATATTGATTTGGGTTTAAAAAAAGAAACGATATCATATTTAAATGTTTTGAAAAGGATATTATATTCCGATTTTGAAGTATAATTATTTTGAAATGACCGCGGTGTTATAATAACGTTTGGTTGTTAAAGAGACCGGGATCGGAAGTTGTCATACTCTCTGCCAACTCCGAAAACCACTTTAACAACTGTGTACGCGGTGGAGATTCCAGAATGAAGTAAGATGGTGGCGGTGTTTCCTTTGAGGTATATACGTGGACCCGACTCCCGTGAGTTGGCATAAGGTAGCTAAAATAGGAGCGATCGACAGGCTAAGAAGGTAGCTTTTATCGGACACACTCCTTCGATACCATTCTATTACTTTGTGATTGATTTGAGCCTTTTTGATTTTGGGGGTGTGGCTCGAGGTGGGCAGTAGTAGCTGCTACGGGTAACCACCGGTCCGGAAGCGTAATTGGTATATCTACCCTGGCATTGCCTAGTTGTGTCATGTCACCTACCCTAGCACGCCTTGTACGAGTTTGGTTTTCTCCCGTAGCCCGTGTGGTATCCTTGGTGGCTTCCCGATCACGAGGGACTATGATACTAGATGGACTACTGGGACTGTTACGTGTTAAAGGGATTATTAGGTCACTCCTTAATGCTATTTAAAAGTAAGTTTATTTTATTAATAGACATTATTATAATAGTGTAACGACCCGTTAAATTAATAATATTAAATGAACTGAATTAATATAATTTCTAATCTAATTTAGAATAAATGTAGAAATTTGGTATAGTAGTTGTAATTTAGTGTAACAATAAAATTTTATGATAATAGATTTGGATAATGTAGATTGTCACAATTTGATTTAAAGTTAAATATAAGAAACTGATATAAGGGTTGAATTAGTGAATATCAATAAAAAGATTAAGTAGAATGGAATTCATTTAATATAAAATAAATAGTGGAAGACTTACATTGGATTGTAAAATGGATAGTAACTAAATAAAAGGTGACCGCTGAATAAATCAATGCAATAAGTGTTGATAAGGAGATTTAATGAATATTGTCAATAATAAATGGACTTAAGGTAGTAATAAAATTTGTTTCGCCTATGTAAATTTTATGTATTGATAAGCCATAATTAAATTTGAAATTGGTAGTAAATAGGGGATAAGTTGACTAAGGCAATTAGTAATTTAATAAATGAATGCATAGTAAGTAAGTGGAAATGTATGCATAAAAATATTTTCATATATGGGATAATTAAAAAATTTTACCCATTTATCTAATGTATATAATTGAATCTAAATTTAGGGCAACATTTTGTTATTAATGGTATAAGTGAATTTGAATAAAAGGGTAAAAATTATGTAGATTTAACATGTATTGAGTATATAGCTAAGAAGGGCGTTCGATGTAAATGAATCTAAATTAATGTGTCTAGTCAATAAAGGAGAACTTTAAGGGAATAAATATAAATGAATGTATTTGGGGAATGGAGTCCTTTTATATGTTGAATAGTATAACGTTGTTATTAAGAATGAACGTTACTTTAGTAATTATTAATATGGTAACGGAAGAGTGTATAAATTTTATAGTAACGTAAAAACGTATTATAAGATAATAATTAGGTGTAGACTTATAAAATATATTTATGACAACAAATTTTGTAAGTTATTTATTCTATTAGTTGTTAAGTTTTATTTATGTGTAAGTTAACAATATTACAATTCAATTGAATACAGTAATTTATGCAAACAAAAGATGAACATTTGGAAGTATTACTGTAGCGATATATATATAAGAAACGGTAACTTTGTAGTTGGGGAATAATTGATTTATTTGTGAGTTGTAATCAAATAGAGTCAAATTTATTAGAATTTATTTCAATTTAGGGGATTAATTGCAGTAACCTTTGAAGATTTATTCACTAAAATAATCGACGATGGAAATTATATGTAAATTTGCTTTTAGTTAATATAAAATATCCAGAGGGCTAGAAATGACACAAATCTTCTAGTTTAGAAATTTACAATAAAAAGTGGTAAGTAATTTTTCTAAATATTTAGATAGTAGGAAGATGTAGATTTAGATGGAATTTATTATTTAACTATTTCATAAGTTGAGATCTAAGTTTAGAATTGAGATTTTTAATGTATAGATATTGAGCCAATGTTAGTTTCATTAAATTGACACCAATAACCTTGAATAATAGAAAGAAAGTGAATTTAATAAATTTAATCAAACTTATAATGTTGAATTTATTAAAATTGAATTATGTATTGAAATTAATAAGTGTAATAGTGGAAATTGTTGCGATTGGATATTAACTTGGAAATAAATAAAATAAAGGCAAGTATTGAATTCATCAATGAAAATAAGTTTTATCCGATACAAGCCCTGTATTTGTAAACTTTTGTAAGGTGTTAATGAATTATGAAAATTTAGAAATAGATTCAGTTGTATGTTAGATAATCAATTGCAATAATTTAAGGATATGTTAATATAAATTGGGCAAAAGGGTGTTTGGACTAGGGAATAATATTAATCGGTTTTAGAAACCTTAAATATAAAATGGGAAGTAGACAAGATTTAACGTTACAACCATTTACACAAAATCCAGGATGTGTGTAGAAGTATTTATGGAATAAAACATAAACAATTGTTGGATAAAAAGAGTAGGAATCAACATTTATTTATTTAATTGGATATAACTACGATAGTATGATTTATTGCATATAAATGAAATCTAATATATAGAACATTTCCTAAAAAGGAAGAATAGATAAAATTTATGATAAATCTATATACTATATAAGATTTATTGATTTAAAGACAAAAGGGGCAAGATGTATAAAGTAGATTAAGTGCAACCTTCAGTAAATAAAATTTTATGGAATAAGAACATTTGGGTAATTATTTCCAATTAAATCAATTCACGTTTCAAAATTTAATGCTACTTTATTACATATATGTTTATGCCTAAATTTAAACTTATGTTTAGATCCAATCCGATCCATCTATTATTTTTCAGCCTTGTCTATATATAACCTGTTATAAACCCTAGCCCCATTTTATTTTCCCTTTCGCTGTACGTTCATTTCTTCATCTCCTTCTCCTCCTCAAATGAATGCAACCTAGATCTACCCCAATCCAAATTTCAGTGAAAATGCAAACACTTCAGAAAAATTCCACAAAAATATATGTTAATGTTCTCAAGGCACGTAATCTACTGGTGCAATTCGTTTTCTATTTTGAACATTCGTTTGACCAGAATTAATTCAAACAGTCCGTGACCATTCATCATCGTCGTCGCAAACTTCGTCGGATCGTCAAACCTTTTTTGGGTTTTGTAGAGTGGACGATGGGGATCGCATCTATATGGTTTTTGTGTCGATTCAACGGTTAGATCGTCGTAGATCTTCGATTAGGGTTTCTGGAAGGGGGCCGCGTGCGTTTCTGGGAATAGAAGGAGTGACGTGGCACATATATTTGTAAGTGATGAATGTGTGTCCTTTTATTTATCTTCAATTTTGAATTCAATCATCATTTTTCGCCATAACTTTCTCATACGAAGTCGGATTCACACGAAATTTCTTTTGTTAGGATCGTAATTTAATTCCGGACTTGACGACGCTGGTTTGGACGAATTCCGAGAAGGGCGAATTTTTGGGTTTAAATCGAATTTAAATTCGATTTAAATTCAAAAGGTGAGTGTTTAAACCCACTCACAACTACTAGAAGCTTTTATGTTTGTTAAATTAATTTTAGAAATAAATAGAAATTTATTTATGAGTATTTGGCATGTTTATTTTATTCATATCTATTGAATTGCATTTATTTAATTTAACTGTTAATTTAATTAATTTATTGCGTATAAATTTACAGTTAAAATTTATTTGTTTGTATATGAACTGCTAGTTAACAGTTATATAATTTATTACTGAATATAGACTGTAGATTAATAGCTGTTAAATTTAATTTGAATAAAATTGCCAGTATTACCTGTTATGTAGTACCAAAAATAATATTGTTATTGATTGATGATTGCGATTTGGATGATGGATGATGTTGATGAATGGATGTTTATTGTATATCATTAAATTGCAAATTATCATGCATACTTCATTTCATTCGGGATTGTGGTTTGAAATGATATATAACCGCAAAAATTTTATATCTTTTAAATTGCGGATTGAAATGATAAATATCCGTATCACTTGACCATAGGATAGAAAATTATATACAGGCACCGCGGTATATATATATAACTATTTAAATGTGATTTCTATGGTTTGGATGGAATACGGTTTATAATAATCTTAAATTTTATATTGTATAAAGATTTTTCTTCCATATATATATACATATGAAGTTGGAAATTTTGAAATTAAAAGGTGTATAAAAATCTTTATTAAAAATGAAAGAAAATTAAGAAAATGGAGTTTAATAATTTATATCATATGTTTAAATGTTAAGTTTGGAAATTTTAAGATATGATATTTATAATTGGATTTTTCCCAAAATAAATTGAAATGAATATTCTAGTATAATTTGAATTGGGAAAAATATATATATTTTATTACTAGAAATTGAAGTCTTATTATTTATGGATTTTATATGAATATTCAAGACTAATTAATAGAACAATTGATTTGTTGAAAGAATAAAATCCAACTTTAGTTTGAAATATTGATACTCAAAATGGATATACGTATATATAAATAAATTGAAGTGGTTTTGGAACTTGAGAGAGATAATATAAATTTTGGTTTAGACTTTAATAAAGAAATGTATTTGTAAAGCCATGAGAACTATTTTCTTTACAAAGTAACATTTAAGTTAAACCTTTTAATTCATATACCGTTGAATATCCAAACCATTCAAGTTTTAAAAGTTATGGTTTTAAATTATGAATTTCGAAATATTATGCTTTGAAAGGATATTTGGCTTTCAGACGTTATAAATTTTAAAGCATTTGGATTTTTGAAAAGGTTTATATTTGGGATAAAGGATATCATATTGTTTTGGGTTTTAAAATGATATCGTATTCATAATTTTAAAATGGAAATGTTTATTCTGGTTTTAAAGTGTGAGCTATTTTTAAATGACCGCGGTGTTATAATAACGATGGGTTGGCAAAGAGACCGGGATCGGATATGGACATACTCTCTGTCGATACCGAAAACCACTTTGACTAACCGTGTACGCGGTGGAGATTCCAGAATGAAGTAGGTGGTGGCGACGTTTCCTGTAAGGTAAATACGTGGACCCGACTCCCGTGAGTTGGCATAAGGTGGCTAAAACAGGAGCGATTCTCAGGCCAATGAGGTCATTCCTCTGATCGGACCCTCCTCTTCGATATTATACTTTGATTTTGGATTGATTCAGTGGCCACTTCTATATTTTGATTTTGGGGAGTTAGTCCGAGGTGGGCGGTAACTGCGGCTACGCGTTTCCACCAGCCTGGATAGCAATTGGTATATCTACCCTGGCATTGCCTAGTTGTGCCATGTCACCTACCATACCGAGCCTTTACTACGAGTTTCTATTTGTGTCGTACCTATGGAGTATCCTCTGGTAGATTCCCGATCAGGAGGTATTACGGTACTGTATAGACTATTGGCATTATTTGTGTTAAGGGCTATATGGGTAACCCCTTAAGTTTATTTTATAAATAGACACTATTATAATAGCGCAATATACTACATAGTAAATAGTTTAACGGATCCTTAGGAGATGTAAATCCCGAACATCTCTTGAGTTAATGTACTCATATTTATTTCTGTTAATTTAACTCACATAAGATCTCTTAGTCTGACTCGAGTGTTTTTGTCTTTTCAAATTCGCTCGGGTCAGTCCGAGCGTTTCAGGATCGAAGACTTTAGCTTTGGAGGATGAAGACGAAGAATCCTTATTATTATTATTTATAGTATGCACCACACTCTTTCTATTCCGCTGCATTGTTTGTATTGGTATGTGTAACTCTGATATTTATTGTATAAAGAAGAATTAACTGTTTTGTAACCGTTTATGAACTGTATATTTATTGTTATATTTTATCCTTCCGCTGTGAGATACTATTTTGTTTTATTTCTTCTCTGTTTTTCTTATTTACCCCATAACAATCCGCCCTTGCTATGCTTTTAATTGGCACGTGTGTCGGTTTAAAGTGTGCGAAAAGGCGGGATGTTACAGTTGGTATCAGAGCTTTGGTTTAGCGATAAACCTTGGCTTTGTGGGGTTCGACTCTTTGTTAATAGGGTAGTAATACCCTATGGGAGTCGCTGAGTGTATATATATATGAGAGAGCGTATTTGTTAGTATTAATAAAGGATTTTGATATTGTGTTAATCTGTTCCGCTTTGTATTTATAAATTCTGGTTGATGCATGGGACGCTATGTCATCAATAGGGATTTCTAAACACTTAATAGGACAGACCGACATAATATTTGTTTTTAATATAGGTGAATGAAATAATTTTGCCTATTATATTTTCTATATATAAAAAATATTTTTATAAAGATATATATATATATATATATATATATATTCGGTTGCTATAGATTGGGTGTTAGGAAATAAAAATATTTATAACAATTGAAGCTAAGTTGAAATTATAATAAATCAAATTGGAGATTTTAGAACTTAAGTCCGGGATTTTTGAAATCTTCTTTCAAAGGATTTATGAAATATAATGATTTGGTTTATAAATATTTTCTTATATAAATATTTAGTATAATTCGAAGGAATTGGTTTAAAGAGGATTTTGAAGAAAATAAGTTTGTACTTTCCTCTCTGTCGCTGGAAAATAATTTCGGTGATGACGGCCGCATCATCGACTTTCATTTTCGAGTTTCGAAGGGAAAGGCCACTGTAGTAAATTCTACTGCAGATTTGTTTTGAAATTGTTTAAAATTTTAATTGTTTAAAGGTAATTAGAGATATAAAAGTTGTAAGAAATTAATTATCTATTATTTTAAAGTAATTTTGGAATTTGACCCGGTATTAATTCTTGAATTTCCATTAATTAGTTGTAAAAAAAAAAAAATAGGTTAGTGAAATAAAGGTTAAGTAATCAATGAATTAAAAGGGTTGAGATTAAACTTGTATAAGTTCTTTTGCTTTTTCTTTAACATAAATAACTTACCAAGTATAAAAAGTTGAAATGTAAATTAAGAGTGGAATAGAATATTATGCAAGTAGAATTTTTGGAAATAATGAAGTATTCAATAAATTACTGTTATAAATAAGAATTTAATGGTATTAACTTAAGTGATGATTGGAATTTTACTAAAATTAAAGGTTGTATTATTAATAGGTGATTTTAACCTTAAGAAAGTAAAAAAATGAAATTCCTTAATTTATAAAGTTTGATTGTAAGGTTATTAACTTAAGTACGCCTTAATTTCCCCTATTCTAATATAATGGAAAGTAGGAAAAATATAAATGACTGTAATCCATAGTTAATGAATGAGTAAAATCTTTCACTTATAGGAATGCAAGTTATAAGGTTAATAAATTAAGTGTAAGTAGAGGGTTACTGTAATTAAATATAATGGAAACTTCAACATTAAATAAATGAATGAGATTAAAGGTAAGTTGAAATTGTAATTTATAAAACAAATATATATATTAATTAAAGGAATGGAGAAGAAACTTGTAAATTTTCACTTACATTCTTAAAACATACATAACTTACCATATAATAAAAAGTTGCAATGTTAGTAGGAAAATGTAAGGGGAAATCGTACAAGTGAAGAGTAAGGTAATAAAGGTATTCTATTAATTTGCTATTATTAATGAGAATTAATTGTATAGACTTAAGTTAAATTGGAAATTTTACTATAAGTAAAGGTAAGTAGTATAAATAGATGATAGAAACTTTAGTAAATAAATTGGAATACAAATATAATGAATTTTGTGATAAATGGAAAATGAAAATTTGTAAGAAATAAAGAAATCACTCCATAAATGAAAGAAAGAAAATCAAACCATTGAAGCATGAGATAAATGTATAATAAATAAATTTGGGTGTTGGTTTGAATTGTGTTGTTTGATTTATGTTGTTGGGTAAGAAATTTGAAGTGGTTAAATGAATAAATATCTATCTTTGTTCCATCTAAGACTGTTGAGTAAAGGATGCACTTGATAGTTAATTTCATTTCATACAAATTTCAAGTTTGAACCCAAACAACTATTTGTTTGATGGATTAAATGGGTGCTTTGTTTGTGTATGTATGTTGTTTGTAAGGTTGATAGTTGTTGAATTGTTTGGTTGATTAATGATTGAATCCACTTGAATAGTTCACTTTAAAATAAATATTTAACCTTTTAGATTATATAAGTGAATACAGGTGATGGAAGCAACTGCTACTACTTTTGGTTCCAAAATAATAAGCGTATATTGCCCGACAAATAGGTACGTTTTCGAATTACGTTTAAAGCGCTATTTTTCCCGTGTTGGGATATAATATTTTGATAATATATGTAATATATTTGTATATTTTGATATTATATTTTCTCCCGAGCCTCACCGTACAAAGGAGACTCTGCCAAAAATTTTCGTAAATTTTGGACTTAGAATTTTGTTGAATATTTTCCAAACTTTAATGATTTAAGTATAAAAGGTTGTAATGATTATAAACGGATATATTTCATTAAAGGAAATTAATCCAGTAAATTATTGTTTATAAGTCAATATTTGAAATAAGATGTACTGTTTATTCTTCCTTCTCCCTTCTTTTTCCTTTTCGGGGACGAAAAGTTTTGAGTGGGGGAGATTGTAACGACCCGTTGAATTAATAATATTAAATGAATTGAATTAATATAATTTCTAATCTAATTTAGAATAAATGCAGAAATTTGGTATAGTAGTTGTAATTTAGTGTAACAATAAAATTTTATGATAATAGATTTGGATAATGTAGATTGTCACAATTTGATTTAAAGTTAAATATAAGAAATTGATATAAGGGTTGAATTAGTGAATATCAATAAAAAGATTAAGTAGAATGGAATTCATTTAATATAAAATAAATAGTGGAAGACTTACATTGGATTGTAAAATGGATAGTAACTAAATAAAAGGTGACCGCTGAATAAATCAATGCAATAAGTGTTGATAAGGAGATTTAATGAATGTTGTCAATAATAAATGGACTTAAGTAGTAATAAAATTTGTTTCGCCTATGTAAATTTTATGTATTGATAAGCCATAATTAAATTTGAAATTGGTAGTAAATAGGGGATAAGTTGACTAAGGCAATTAGTAATTTAATAAATGAATGCATAGTAAGTAAGTGGAAATGTATGCATAAAAATATTTTCATATATGGGATAATTACAAAAGTTTACCCATTTATCTAATGTATATAATTGAATCTAAATTTAGGGCAACATTTTGTTATTGATGGTATAATTGAATTTGAATAAAAGGGTAAAAATTATGTAGATTTAACATGTATTGAGTATATAGCTAAGAAGGGCATTCGATGTAAATGAATCTAAATTAATGTGTCTAGTCAATAAAGGAGAACTTTAAGGGAATAAATATAAATGAATGTATTTGGGGAATGGAGTCCTTTTATATGTTGAATAGTATAACGTTGTTATTAAGAATGAACGTTACTTTAGTAATTATTAATATGGTAACGGAAGAGTGTATAAATTTTATGGTAACGTAAAAACGTATTATAAGATAATAATTAAGTGTAGACTTATAAAATATATTTATGACAACAAATTTTGTAAGTTATTTATTCTATTAGTTGTTAAGTTTTATTTATGTGTAAGTTAACAATATTACAATTCAATTGAATACAGTAATTTATGCAAACAAAAGATGAACATTTGGAAGTATTACTGTAGCGATATATATATAAGAAACGATAACTTTGCAGTTGGGGAATAATTGATTTATTTGTGAGTTGTAATCAAATAGAGTCAAATTTATTAGAATTTATTGCAATTTAGGGGATTAATTGCAGTAACCTTTGAAGATTTATTCACTAAAATAATCGACGATGGAAATTATATGTAAATTTGCTTTTAGTTAATATAAAATATCCAGAGGGCTAGAAATGACACAAATCTTCTAGTTTAGAAATTTACAATAAAAAGTGGTAAGTAATTTTTCTAAATATTTAGATAGTAGGAAGATGTAGATTTAGATGGAATTTATTATTTAACTATTTCATAAGTTGAGATCTAAGTTTAGAATTGAGATTTTTAATGTATAAATATTGAGCCAATGTTAGTTTCATTAAATTGACACCAATAACCTTGAATAATAGAAAGAAAGTGAATTTAATAAATTTAATCAAACTTATAATGTTGAATTTATTAAAATTGAATTATGTATTGAAATTAATAAGTGTAATAGTGGAAATTGTTGTGATTGGATATTAACTTGGAAATAAATAAAATAAAGGCAAGTATTGAATTCATCAATGAAAATAAGTTTTATCCGATACAAGCCCTGTATTTGTAAACTTTTGTAAGGTGTTAATGAATTATGAAAATTTAGAAATAGATTCAGTTGTATGTTAGATAATCAATTGCAATAATTTAAGGATATGTTAATATAAATTGGGCAAAAGGGTGTTTGGACTAGGGAATAATATTAATCGGTTTTAGAAACCTTAAATATAAAATGGGAAGTAGACAAGATTTAACGTTACAACCATTTACACAAAATCCAGGATGTGTGTAGAAGTATTTATGGAATAAAACATAAACAATTGTTGGATAAAAAGAGTAGGAATCAAAATTTATTTATTTAATTGGATATAACTACGATAGTATGATTTATTGCATATAAATGAAATCTAATATATAGAACATTTCCTAAAAAGGAAGAATAGATAAAATTTATGATAAATCTATATACTATATAAGATTTATTGATTTAAAGACAAAAGGGGCAAGATGTATAAAGTAGATTAAGTGCAACCTTCAGTAAATAAAATTTGATGGAATAAGAACATTTGGGTAATTTATTTCCAATTAAATCAATTCACGTTTCAAAATTTAATGCTACTTTATTACATATATGTTTATGCCTAAATTTAAACTTATGTTTAGATCCAATCCGATCCATCTATTATTTTTCAGCCTTGTCTATATATAACCTGTTATAAACCCTAGCCCCATTTTATTTTCCCTTTCGCTGTACGTTCATTTCTTCATCTCCTTCTCCTCCTCAAATGAATGCAACCTAGATCTACCCCAATCCAAATTTCAGTGAAAATGCAAACACTTCAGAAAAATTCCACAAAAATATATGTTAATGTTCTCAAGGCACGTAATCTACTGGTGCAATTCGTTTTCTGTTTTGAACATTCGTTTGACCAGAATTAATTCAAACAGTCCATGACCATTCATCATCGTCGTCGCAAACTTCGTCGGATCGTTAAACCTTTTCTGGGTTTTGTAGAGTGGACGATGGGGATCGCATCTATATGGTTTTTGTGTCGATTCAACGGTTAGATCGTCATAGATCTTCGATTAGGGTTTCTGGAAGGGGGCCGCGTGCGTTTCTGGGAATAGAAGGAGTGACGTGGCACATATATTTGTAAGTGATGAATGTGTGTCCTTTTATTTATCTTCAATTTTGAATTCAATCATCATTTTTCGCCATAACTTTCTCATACGAAGTCGGATTCACACGAAATTTCTTTTGTTAGGATCGTAATTTAATTCCGGACTTGACGACGCTGATTTGGACGAATTCCGAGAAGGGCGAATTTTTGGGTTTAAATCGAATTTAAATTCGATTTAAATTCAAAAGGTGAGTGTTTAAACCCACTCACTAGAAGCTTTTATGTTTGTTAAATTAATTTTAGAAATAAATAGAAATTTATTTATGAGTATTTGGCATGTTTATTTTATTCATATCTGTTGAATTGCATTTATTTAATTTAACTGTTAATTTAATTAATTTATTGCGTATAAATTTACAGTTAAAATTTATTTGTTTGTATATGAACTGCTAGTTAACAGTTATATAATTTATTACTGAATATAGACTGTAGATTAATAGCTGTTAAATTTAATTTGAATAAAATTGCCAGTATTACCTGTTATGTAGTACCAAAAATAATATTGTTATTGATTGATATTGATTGATGATTGCGATTTGGATGATGGATGATGTTGATGAATGGATGCTTATTGTATATCATTAAATTGCAAATTATCATGCATACTTCATTTCATTCGGGATTGTGGTTTGAAATGATATATAACCGCAAAAAATTTATATCTTTTAAATTGCGGATTGAAATGATAAATATCCGTATCACTTGACCATAGGATAGAAAATTATATACAGGCACCGCGGTATATATATAACTATTTAAATGTGATTTCTGTGGTTTGGATGGAATACGGTTTATAATAATCTTAAATTTTATATTGTATAAAGATTTTTCTTCCATATATATATACATATGAAGTTGGAAATTTTGAAATTAAAAGGTGTATAAAAATCTTTATTAAAAATGGAAGAAAATTAAGAAAATGGAGTTTAATAATTTATATCATATGTTTAAATGTTAAGTTTGGAAATTTTAAGATATGATATTTATAATTGGATTTTTCCCAAAATAAATTGAAATGAATATTCTAGTATAATTTGAATTGGGAAAAATATATATATTTTATTACTAGAAATTGAAGTCTTATTATTTATGGATTTTATATGAATATTCAAGACTAATTAATAGAACAATTGATTTGTTGAAAGAATAAAATCCAACTTTAGTTTGAAATATTGATACTCAAAATGGATTTACGTATATATAAATAAATTGAAGTGGTTTTGGAACTTGAGAGAGATAATATAAATTTTGGTTTAGACTTTAATAAAGAAATGTATTTGTAAAGCCATGAGAACTATTTTCTTTACAAAGTAACATTTAAGTTAAACCTTTTAATTCATATACCGTTGAATATCCAAACCATTCAAGTTTTAAAAGTTATGGTTTTAAATTATGAATTTCGAAATATTATGCTTTGAAAGGATATTTGGCTTTCAGACGTTGTAAATTTTAAAGCATTTGGATTTTTGAAAAGGTTTATATTTGGGATAAAGGATATCATATTGTTTTGGGTTTTAAAATGATATCGTATTCATAATTTTAAAATGGAAATGTTTATTCTGATTTTAAAGTATGAGCTATTTTTAAATGACCGCGGTGTTATAATAACGATGGGTTGGCAAAGAGACCGGGATCGGATATGGACATACTCTCTGTCGATACCGAAAACCACTTTGACTAACCGTGTACGCGGTGGAGATTCCAGAATGAAGTAGGTGGTGGCGACGTTTCCTGTAAGGTAAATACGTGGACTCGATTCCCGTGAGTTGGCATAAGGTGGCTAAAACAGGAGCGATTCTCAGGCCAATGAGGTCATTCCTCTGATCGGACCCTCCTCTTCGATATTATACTTTGATTTTGGATTGATTCAGTGGCCACTTCTATATTTTGATTTTGGAGAGTTAGTCCGAGGTGGGCGGTAACTGCGGCTACGCGTTTCCACCAGCCTGGATAGCAATTGGTATATCTACCCTGGCATTGCCTAGTTGTGCCGTGTCACCTACCATACCGAGCCTTTACTACGAGTTTCTATTTGTGTCGTACCTATGGAGTATCCTCTGGTAGCTTCCCGATTAGGAGGTATTACGGTACTGTATAGACTATTGGCATTATTTGTGTTAAGGGCTATATGGGTAACCCCTTAACGCTATTAAAAAGTAAGTTTATTTTATAAATAGACACTATTATAATAGCGCAATATACTACATAGTAAATAGTTTAACTCCTTAGGAGATGTAAATCCCGAACATCTCTTGAGTTACTGTACTCATATTTATTTCTGTTAATTTAACTCACATAAGATCTTTTAGTCTGACTCGAGTGTTTTTGTCTTTTCAAATTCGCTCGGGTCAGTCCGAGCGTTTCAGGATCGAAGACTTTAGCTTTGGAGGACGAAGACGAAGAATCCTTATTATTATTATTTATAGTATGCACCACACTCTTTCTATTCCGCTGCATTGTTTGTATTGGTATGTGTAACTCTGATATTTATTGTATAAAGAAGAATTAACTGTTTTGTAACCGTTTATGAACTGTATATTTATTATTATATTTTATCCTTCCGCTGTGAGATACTATTTTGTTTTATTTCTTCTCTGTTTTTCTTATTTACCCCATAACAATCCGCCCTTGCGTATGCTTTTAATTGGCACGTGTGTCGGTTTAAAGTGTGCGAAAAGGCGGGATGTTACAAATAGCGAAATATTACTACATAGTAAATAGTTTAACGGATCCTTAGGAGATGTGAATCCCGAACATCTCTTAAGTTACTACACCTACGTTAGACACTGGATAGGATATGTCAAATTCCGTAAACATCTCTGATGCCATTCCACTCATATTTATTTACAGTTGATTTAACTTACATAAGATCTTTTAGTTCTGACTCGAGTGTTTTGTCTTTTCAATTCGCTCGGGTCAGTCTGAGCATTTCAAGATTCAAAGACTTTATCTCTGGAGAAGAAGACGAAGATCTATATTACTATTGTTTATTATATTCCACCACATCACATTGTTCCGCTGCATTGTTATTGATTATTCTTTGGTATGTGTAACTCTGATATGTATTGTACAAGTATAATTTTTTTTTTTTTTAAACAGCTTCATGAACTGTTTATTTGATTATTATATTTTTATCGTTCCGCTGCAAGATTCTATTTTGTTTTCTTCTTTCCCTGCTTTTTCTTATTTACCCCATAACAATCCGCCCTTCTATATGGTTTAAGTCTGACGTGTGTGGTTTATCGTCGATTTAAAGCGTACAAAAAGGCGGGATGTTACATCTGGTATCAGAGCTTTGGTTTAGCAATAAACCTTGGCTTTGTGGGGTCTGATTCTTTATTAATAGGGTGGTAATACCCTATGATGAGTCGCTGAGTGTATATATATGAGAGAGCGCATTTGTTAGTGTTATAAAAAGGATTTTGATATTGCGTTAATTTGTTCCGTTTTGTATTTATAAATTCTGGTTGGTGCATAGGACGCTATGACATCAATAGAGATTTCTAAACACTTAATAGGACAGACCAACACAATATTTGTATTGAATATAGGTGAATGAAATAATTTTGCCTATTATATTTTCTACATATAAAATAATTTTTTTGTAAAGATTATATTTGGTTGTAATATATTGGTTGTTAGGTAGTGAAATTTATAAATATTGGTTGGAACAAAAATTGGAAGGAAATAAAATAAATGTAAATTAGAAATTTTAGAACTTAAGTTTCGGGATTTTGAAAATTTCTTTCAAATGACTTTGGGATATAACAATATTATTATTTAGAAGTATTTTCTGATATAAATATTTCAATAAGAGTTGAAAGAATTTTTTTAAAAAAAAGAAATTTTGAAATAAATAATTCTGTACTCCTCTCTCTGTCGCTGGAAAATAATTTCGGTGATGAGCGCACGCATCATCGACATTCATTTTCGAGTTTCAATGTGGGAAGGCCACTGTAGTAATTTTATGCAGATTTATTTTGGATAAACGAATATAAATTTTAAATTGTTGTAAAATATAATTGGATATATAAGTTGTAAGTATATATTTATCTATTATTTTAAAATGATTTAAAATTTAACCCGGTATTTAGTTCGTAAGTTTCCATTAATCAATAGTTTCAATTATATAGTGAAATGGAAACTAGCTAATTAATAATTGGAACCTTTAATTAACATAGGAGACTAAATGCTAGGTTATCAATGAAATTACAAGAAAGTTGAAAGTAGTAACCTATCAAACAAAGGATATTATTATTGAACATTAAGTTAATTAAAGGAAATAAAATAGACTTGTATAACTTCCAATTACATTCTTAGAGCATATATATAACTTACCAAAAAGATGTAAAAATTTGAAATGTTAATAAGAAAATGAAATGGATATTATACAAGTAAAAACTTGAGGTAATGAAAGTTTTTAATGAAATTCTTTTATAAATAAGAATTTGATGTTGTAAATGTGTGAACTTAAGTTATAATTGAAATGTTACTGTAATGAAGGTAGTAGGAAGTAAGTATTGTAAGTATAAGATTTTAAACTTAAGTAAATGAATTTGCTTTTATAAATAAGAAATTAATGTTATAAATTTTGTAAACATAAGTATGACTGGAAGGCCACTAATTAAATATAATGGAAAGGTTGTAAAGAAATGATAGTAAACTTAAGCAAATGTTGAGGTTATTTATAATAAAAATAAGTAGAAAGATGAATACTGTAAATAAATGAAATTAAGTAGTGAATGAATGAATGTAATGCAACAATAAGAAAACTATTTGATATGAATAAATAAAAATGAAAATTTGCAAGAAATAAATGTAAATAAAAAATAAACCATTATATGAATGAAAAGGAAATCAAACAACAAATGTTATGAAGTGAAATTGATATAAATTAACTTGATCTATTGCTTGAAATTGTTGTTTGTTTAGTTTATGTTTGTTTGGGCAAGGATACTTTGCAATTGTTTGGATGAGTGAATAATCTATTTAGTTTTATCTAAGACTGTTGAGTAAATGGTGCACTTAGTAGTTTATTTTTCATTCTTTACAATTTAAAGTTTTAAACCCGAACAACTATTTGTTTTGTTTGATATGGATGAATAATTGAATCGTGTTGATTCTATATGATGATTATATGCTATGGTTGCAAGTGATTATTATTTATATTGATTTGTTTTTTAGTGATTGAAACAATTTAAATATTTCATTTATATAATTATTATTAACTCTTTTTGGATTATATAAGTGAAATACAGGTTACGGAAGCAATTGCTACTGCTTTTGGTTTCATAATTAAGCGTAATTGCCTGACAAATAGATACATTCTCGGATTACGGTTTTAATAGCGTATTATATTGTTTTTCCCGGGTTGGGTTATATTATTTTGTGAAATATATGTTGTATATTGTTATATTTAATATTATATTTTCTCTCGAGCATCTCCGTACAAAGGAGACTCTGCCGAAATTTTCCGTAAATTTTAGACTTAGAAAATTTTTGAAAAATGTTTACTGAACTTTATTAATTTGAGTATAAAAAGATTTAGTGGTTATAAATTGGTATATTTTATTCAAATTAATTAATTTTGTAAATTTACTTGTTTATAAAGTTAGTATTTTTGAATAAGATATATTGTTTACTTAATTCCTTCTTTCCCTCCTTTTTTCTTTTCAAGGACGAAAATTTTTGAGTGGGGGAGAGTGTAACGACCTGCGAATTTTGATAGTTCAAATTTATTAATTTAATAAGATTTTGGTAATTAAATATGGAATAAATAAAAAATTGAAATTTGTTAATTTAATACGATTATGTAACTAATACTGAAAGAAATAAAATCGAGAATCATATTTATGAAATAATAACGAGAATGCAAGGTAAACAATGCTAATTAAAGTTAATAATTAATGGATTAAATGAAATGTCAATTATTGAAAATATGTTATACTTGACTATAAATGGAACATAAGCGAATAAATGAAATATTGGATTTACCAAGGAAATAATAGATAGTTAATGGAAATTAGATGAAATTATTATCGTGAAAATAAATGGTAACATTAATTGTAAGTAATAAAAGATTATAAATGTAACTAAAGGTTAACGTAATGATTATTATATGTTACCTATTTTTGTAGTTTGTTAATTTAAATTGAAAATCAGTTACAATAATTATAATTTATAATTACGTTAATGTTAATTAAGGTAATATTTAGAAATGATGTTAATGTTATTCGTAATTGGACAATTTATTGAATTATAAGAATGGGAATAAAGGTTTATCAATTTATTGGGATTTGAACTATAATAATTGAAGTAATTGCAATTAAATGAAATTAAATATCTAAATATTACGTTAATTAAAACTAGATGGAATGTAAGAATATTAATGTAGCAGATTTTGAATCCAATGTTAATTACATCCGTTTGATAATAATGAATTGAATAATAGAATGAAAAGTAAATTAAATAGAATTATTGGAAATTAAATTTATAATTTTGAATTTAATGAAATTGAGGTTAATGCTGAAATTGACAAATTAATCAACTCTAAATTGACATTTATATTTGTTTAAATGATTGAGAAATAAAAAATGATGAAATTTGTCAATTAAAGAATTGAAATCAAAATTTTGATTTAATTAGTTAATTTATTAATTTAATTTATTTATTAATTTAATTAATTAATGTAAAAATAGCTATTTTGGCGGATTTCTATGAAACCAGCTTCATCGGATCCATAACGGTGAATTATTGTACTGTTTCGAGTTTTGTAGCGATCAGACTTGTTGTTTGATCGTACGGACTCGAAATGCCTTAAATCAATTTGAAATAACTTGATTTTAGCATAACTTCTTCATACGATAGAATTTGGACTTGAAAACTGTTCCATTGCTTTTAAAATATTTTAAAACATCTATTTTGATATATGGGTTGATCCAATTTCATTCCGGAGTCAGAACGGGCTTTTCGTGCCATTTTATCGTTCAATGCGTATAACAAATCGTGTCCATCCATTCTAATTTCACCTTTTCATATATATACCTCATTGTAAACCCTAGCATGTTCCTTATGTTCATTCTTCTGTATGTACAATTCAGTTGTCTCTCCTCCTCAATGGCAGACAATCAAATTCTAGATCCAATTGCAATTCAAAATCAAATCAAAATTTCAAACTCCATAAACCATATCATATTTTATATCGTCGAAAAGCTCCTGAAGAGCACATCTGAATTCTGTGACTTGTTTTTCGATCGGGGTTGTTGAGTGACCGAAATTTGAAGATAAAGCCACGGCCGTCCATTTATCACCATCTCATCTAACGGTGGATCTTCAATCTGGTTGCGATTGGGCAGTACTAGAGTGTGGGGTTGGTCGAGGGATTCGATCTGTACGATTGATTCATCGTAGAGGGGTCAGAATTCACCATTTTTGGCTCGTCCTTGGCAGCAGTGGCGAGCGTCTTTGACGTACCAAAAGGAGTCGCCTGGGTATGGACGGGGGCGGCCGATGAAGGGCAGTTCAATGGTAGTGGTCAATCGTTGTGCTGTGGGTTGTCGTGGGCGGAAAAATTCGAACAGGGGTGGCGGCTGTGTAAAGGCCCGTTTTTCCGTACTCTTTGAATCGACAATAAACAACACATGTCTAACTCAAATTACATAAAAAGACGGATCTATAAGGGTAATAAAGAAAAAGCAGATAGAACATAATCTCACACGAATGGAATAACATATATCATTTCAAAAATAATCTTTACAGCGGAAAATTTTAAAATACAATATCAGAGTCTAACCTAGATTCAACTTCAGTAAGTATTATGTGAATATAGATTAAGTTTCGAGATTTATGTTCGATGCATAAAATCACATTCATTTAATCATGTTTCAGATACGATTCCCTCCATATGCAAGAGAATTGTACATTAAGTATTATGTGAATCATGCGATTTTTCTTGAATTCTATGTTGGTACAATTTAAGTGCTCACACTTTCCATTTTAGCTCAAAAGGTGAATTGTCGCGTAAACGATCATAAAAAGTGCTCAAAGACAAAGATTTAGTAAATTAATTGACAAGTACATACCTTAGAAACCTGAGTATTTTAGGATGTATCCTTTTTTAGTTGAAATACAGTTAAACATTTCTGACATAAAAACAAAGTAGGAACATGTCTTTGGAGTGTAGGTCCAAAGTTCTTGGTTTAAGCCTCACACAAATCAGTTAGCACTTTATAAATAAAATACAAAATTGCATGTTAGTTCTTACATTAGTAAGTGGCTAAGAATAGTTTCACTGTCATGTAGGGTTAATATTGCTCACTTTATTGGGAATCATAATGAATTCACTTCCTAGTAGAAACATAACATTGTCTAACAATACATTATATCAAATTTGTTATATCGGATATGACCTGAAGGTTCACGAGTGATTTTGTGTAATTGAACATTACAGCGTAGAAAATCATGTATATATTTAAAGCCCAACAGTTCTTCATATTCCATTGACTAGTTCGTTTAACATTTGTTACACGACGTTTGGTGCTTATTGGACGATAAAATAAAGAAGAGATTAGAGTTTATTTTGTTTGCATTTGAAAGTTAGCAAATTTTACAAAAAAAACTAGTATAACATGTAAGGGGAAAAATCATATATTTCAAAGTTTGATAATTTAATGAGACGAGCAGATCCATTATAAGCAGTGATTTCTATACCACATCATTACACTTAAATAATAAATAATACAGCATGTATTCCATAACATATAAATCTTATTTGCAAATGCGCTTGATATAAATTCATATGCATCCCCTTTTGATTTAGGTGCTTAAAGTTTTAGAACTAACCAATTTTCTAGGATAGGCAAGATTATCTCCCTAAAAAACTGAATCACAAAATAATTGTTTTACATATAACAAATAAATTCATAATTTAATAGCAATGGATGCAGTTTTTATGTAGCCTAACAGTGAGTTCTGTCATATAGATAAAAATTATTATCTACACAAACTAATTCTTGACTCATCATAATATCACGTTAGTTGGAACCAAGGTACTCAAGGCACCAGGCCCTTCCAAGCCCTATCGAAAGCCCCACCAAAGTCGGACGCTGCTCCAGCCAACGCTAAAATCTTCCAAGCTGCATCCTCCGTCGTTAGGTTAGACTGGTCGATTACTGCAATGATAACGACTTGCTGAGTGTGCGGCATGACAATTAGTTGAGGCAAGATGTGAGGTTGTATGAGGCCAAGGTGCGATTTGATGTCGACTAGGAACTAGGGTTTTTATTTTTTCATTCAAGAATGAGAATCACTATTTTAAATTTAAGATCCAAAAGGAAACTTTCAAGCTTTTCTTTTGTTCTTTGGGAAGAGAAGCTTAATAAAAAAAATTCAAGTAATGAGTGGGAGAAAGGGAAAAAATGAGCAGCCGAAGAAAAAATTTCATCAAAATTGTAATAAATTATTCGCGATGACACTTAGTAGCATAGTAGCAGTGTCACTTTCTTTAATTTTGTTTTTCTATTTTATCAGTAGTTGCACTTAAGCTTAAATGTTGCTAACTAATGCATCTAATTGTTAGTTTTCTTGTAGTGAATAGATATGTGCTTTGATGGACTTGGGTTTTGATTTTTGTTAAAATTTAGGCTCATTAAGGTATGGGTTGTTACATTTGGTATCAGTGCACTAGGTTAGTAGATCAGAAGCATTGGGGGTAAATTGAGAGAACATATTTGTATTTTCCTACCTACTAATATTATATTTTTATGGTAGATTCTAATAGTTCCGACTATAGAAGTAGTTGTAGTTCGACTTCGAAGGAATGGGCAAAGCAACCATGAGTTGGAAATATCTTAGAGCTAAGATTTTCACACCGACTTTGAAGTACCTCACGGAGTGATGGCGATGCGTAAAGCGCTGTTGATGAACGTCATGAGTACGACATATGGCTAAATCCTGGAGACTGGACGTGTTCGACTTGATGGGTGAGATTCTAGCTACCTTATGATTTTGGATTTTGATTTCTAGTCAGAGACACCTAATTATACTAGATGATTGGGAAATTAGATTTTGTATGTCCAAATTGTCCGAAAGCAAGTTTTGCTAGGGTGCATTCATTGATCACCTCTTTGATGGCGAAAAGGATTTTTATTTGAATAATTAATATTAATTCCTTAGTCTAAAACCTATAAGAGAACTTAAAAAAAGTTAGTATATTTTTAAATTCCTTAGATTTTTGAAAAGGGGTTTTTAAAGGATTTCTTTTCCCAAAGATTTATTCTGGAAATTTTGTTTTGGGAAAGTTTTGAAATTATAATTTTCAAAGAAACACATATACCGCTAAATTGGTCATGTTAAGTGATTTTAGTTTATAAAAGATTAATTCTTTAAGTACTGAAATATTTATATGTGTATACATCAGTAAAGGCTTGATATTGATTTTTGGCAAGAAAATAGTTTTCCATATTTGGGAAATTTGTGCTTTAAAAATGTATTTGGAAACCTTGAAACATATATATATATATATATATATATATGTTACCCGATGCCTTGACCCGGCTGTGTAGGGCTGATTATGAAGGCCAGACTCGACTGCTGATAAGAAGGATGATCACGAGACAATAGCCAGTGACCAAAATATAATGTCTAGGTAGTTGTATCCATCTTAGGGTGAACAGGGTTAATAGATAGACAACACTGGATGTCAGAATTATGGAGTTTAGTTTGGATGGAATAGGGATCGGCATGAACATTAGTCAAATTGGATGAGTTATGGGGGGACCGGTATACATTTAATATGGTGGAGGGTCGGATGATTCGGCGTAGCAGGAGGAAGCAATGTGGCTCGGCATAGAATGTTTGGAATAAAATGTTTGGACGTAATGGATCAGCATAAGCACGGTGGTGTGACTCATGAAGGGATCGACGGGGAATAACTCTTGAGGGATGGATCGGCATAGTATATTCAAGAGGTATGAATCTACATAGTATATTCAGGAGGGTTGGGTCGACATAGTGATCATGGCGTGGCTCGTGGATGGATCAACATGATACATTCATGGGAGAGGATTCGGCATGGAATGGTTTGAATAATATGGTTCGGCATGGAAGGAATAGTGCAATATGGATCGGCATTATCTTGACCAGGTTAAGATGCAAAATATAATGTGATAAGAACTAAAGCTCTGTAAGTCCAAGCACTATGATATTCGAAGTACTTTCATTATAGACCATAAGATAGCTACCATAGGGATCGCCGGCCCAAAATCGACTCATGAAGGGATCAATACCAATCCCTATCTATTGAGAGTTGGGCCTAGGCCTTCCTATGGTAGGCCCATGTGGTGACGGAGGTCTTGTTGTCGAAGTTTGAGTCAGATCGGAGGCCGCCTTCATCTATAAATACAGGCACATGGGGACATTCTAGGGACTCTTACGCTATTAGTTAAACCTGCCATTATTGTAACTAACTTCCTCCATTCCTTTCTGGTCTCTTGTTATTTCTTGCTGTTTGTAATTGTAATCAAGTGAATTAAGAAGCAATAAAGAGAATATTCAAAGTGGACATAGGCAATCAACGCAGAACCACTATAAATCTTGTGTTGTTGCTTTCTGCTGTGTTTTCTTTGATCTTTGGTGATTCTCCTTTGTTTTCATTTAATTTCTTCATTAATTCCATTACTTAAATCTGTTCTTGGGTGTTGTGGCCAATTTGGTTGCAAAGATTTTGGTACTTTGACTAAGAATATTGATTCTCAGTCTGCTAAGATCACTTTTGCTACTACTGGATTGAGGAAATCCCTCGAAGGAGATCCAGGTTCATTTTCAGAAGCTTACAGGAACTATTCAGATTTATCAAGCTCTAAGAAAAGAAATTTAGAATGGTAGGGCGCACCAGATCTACTTCCTAGAATATTGATGCCCACAAAACCGCTAATGTCCAATAAGAGGGTCTAAGAAACCAATCTGCTAATGCGAATGTGGAGCTTGTTGCAATTCAGAACCTCGCTGATTTAATAAATAGAGCTGAATTCAATGACTTAATGAGAGAGCTGATGGAAAGTCATAGGTAGCTAAACGAGCAAATCTCGTTTAATTCCAATTGATGAATTAGATTGCTCAACAGCAACGTCAAAGTGCTAGAAGGGATCTCGCTTCTTACGTGGCGTCAGATAGTTTAACTTCATCGAACGAGCATCAGAGGTGAAGGCGTTATAGAGTTGAAGCAGCATGAGCAGGGACATCGGACCAACACTTAGCAGATTACCATAGCCTGCCAAGATGGGTCGGTGTCAATCCCTCCTTAGAGGTCGGTATCGATCCCTTAACCAGGGGCATGGCTCCTTAACTGTAGCTGGGGGGTCATGCTCGACTTTGATCCGAGAATTTGGACACTGGAGTATGTTTGGATGCTAAGCGACTACCTCTTCGGAATGATAATGAAGTGAACTCTTAGGATACACATTAGGAGGCATGAAATGGCCCAAATACACTGACCGGAACATTCACGTGATGCGGAGCACGACCACCACTTGGAACCACCTATCCAGACACCAAACTTATCCGCAATGGTCAGACAGCTGGTGAGGGAGAAGCATGGCTTGACAAATGATGATTGGGGAGTCTCTAGGAGCCACACCCCATTTACTGATAGTATTTTACATGCGGAGTACCTAAGAAGGTTTAACATGCCTATGATGCCTGCTTATGAAGGGAAAACCGACCTCGGGTAACATATCATGAGGTACGAATGGTTGATGGCTTGGCAAGGGCGAATGATGCTACCAAATGCAGATGCTTCCCATAACTCTTTCTGGGTTTACCACGATGTGGTTCACAAGATTTCCTCCACGATCGATCTTAAGATTTGATGAGCTGGCAACAAGATTTATGGAGCAGTTCTGGATTCATGCTACTCTTTCTAAAGATGTGATGTCATTGTCCAGTGTAATCTAGGCTCCGAAGGAATCACTGAAGGACTACTTGCAAAGATTTCACGTTGCTATCACTGAAGTTAGTGACCCTAATGACCATGTGATATTTATGAATGTGATAAGGGGGGTTGACCCTAAATCCGATTTTGGTGACTGGCTAGCAAGAAAACCGCTGGCCATGTTGGAGCGTTTTTACTCAAAGGCGGCTCAGTTTATGAGGAACGAAGAGGCCAGGTTGTCTAGAAAAAGCAATGTTGCAGGGCCGAACGGAGAAGAGGAACAAAGCAACATCGCAGTAAAGCAGTCTGGCGAGAGCTCTGGGAAGGTTCATATCAGTGATCAAACAAGTCGAATCAACGGAAAGGAAGTGAAGAAGGGAATCGTGACAGAAAGAGGAAGCCTGGAAGGTCGAGGTCCAAGTTTCCTATGTATGACAGTTATACACCTTTGAATGCATCCCTAGAGAACATTTATCTATCCACCTGTAATACTTTCCAATATAAGAAGCTGCGTCTGAAAGAATCGACGGAGGCGCAAAAGCAAACCGGGAATTGTATAATACAATAGGCTATGATTTTTGTTTCATGATAATAAACACACACATATATATGTGTATATATATATGTGTATGTATGTATATACATTTATATTCATTTAAATGTATTTGTTATTGTACTATTTAATTTTTCCATATTATTAAATAAATATTTGTTGAATAAAATAAATAACTCAGAATTCATATTCAAACAAATATTTCATTCAAATAAATATTTTATTACAAATTCAAATAGCATAAATTTGAACTCACACTACATTTGCACATTTTCAGTTACAATACAATTTCAATTACAACACATTGTTCACTCTACAATTTTCACCTCACTACATATATTCACTCATCGCTCAAAATTAATCTTCAACTCTGCTCCAGCCTGTATCCAGCATCTAAACTATCTGCAAAATAAACATTGTCGCAGTAAAATTGAAAATGCAAAATTTCGCAATGCAAAATGAAGTGTATTTTGAAAATATTATTTTCCTTAGTTATTTGGATTGTTCGTCATTATATTCTTTTAAATCATCATACATAAACAACTTGTGATATGCACAGTGTATCATTGTGCATGTCACTAAGCCATGCACACCGATATACACTTACTTGTTAAAACTGCAGGGACAGGTGAGCACAAGGTCAAACCCGAGCCTAGGCTGGATTCAACTCAGGTGCAATATAGAAACAAAACATCATAAAATGATCATGTACAAAGCAGTTGGAACAAGATTCAATGCAACATGAAATAGAACTAGATCAGTGAAGCATGCAACTGCACCAGATCAAACCATACATGCAACTGGTCAAACTGTTCAAATGTACAAAACATAAAGGCAAGAACATAGCGTATAAACATTGGAGCATACACATGAATAGCGCAGACTCATATTGGTGAACTAGATCAACATTTCAACTCCACATGAAAACCAAACTTGCTCAAGTTTGCAAAGCACGCAGTTTAAACAAAGGCAATGGTCAGCGCACCACCAGTTCTACACATGTGAAGCCATGTACATACAGAGGCAAAAACATGCTCAAACTGGAGCCAGACTCGAGAATGATAACACCATAAAGTACACATAAAGACTCCAAGCAGAATCATAATGAAGATCAGTATGGTTATGCGAGCATTGTACAAGTTCAGGCATCAAGTTCACTAAACAAACTGAACCACTGATGCAGCATGAAGAATTAATACCAGAGACTACAAAACCACAACAACATGCATACAGACTCAACAATGAATTGATCAAGAGCAACAAAGGCCACCAAACTAGATGTCAACTCATGGACCACATACAACAGTGACTACAATGCAACATAGAAATGACACACACACACACACACACACACACATGTATAGACAAACACGGCCAGTTTCAACACATGTAAGAAATTCAATTTCAAGTGCGACAAAACATCAAACTGAACGAAACAAAACCGTTCAACTCGAAGCAATACTCAGCAACCAGATATAAACATGAAATAGAGAAAATAGATGAAGCTCGAAGAAAATGGAAGACACAAGTGGAACAAGGAACACACACCAGAGAATACAAGTATGAAGGCATGAACTCTCACAAGCATAGTGACAGCGATCAAAAGAAGACACATACATGAAAACATGAAACAAAGAAATATCCCAAGCAAATAACAAGAAACTAGACATGACTTGAAGAAACTGTCATTAACTCAAGGCAAAATATCAAGACCACTAGACATGTGTGCATACATATGAAATAGAGGTAACCAGCAAACAAGTGAACATGTTCAGATACACATATCACTTCAGAAAACTAAAGTTCAACTAATTTGTGTAGACTTGAGTACGCATGTAGAATCAACTAGACACTAGCTAGCACAATGGACCAGAAACATCAAACAAGCCTCAACATGCACAAGTTTAAATGCAGCAACATATCTACATAAATATGCGTATAAACATACGTATGTATACATGTATATAAGCATATATAAAAATAAAGAAATTCAAAGCCATGGGTCGTGAACAAAGTCTTTGTTCGAAAAGAGAATGGAATAGCGGTTAGAAAATTGCCAGCAAGTCAAGTGTGAACAAGTCAAAGTCCAGATCATCTCAAAATTCAAAATGCCGAGGTTATAGTGCCAGCAAAGAATGGAACCAGAGAAATAAATGGAGAAAATTCAAACTCATGAAGCAACACATATGAAATGAACAAGTCAAAAATAAATCACATCATTCAAGAAAAAATCCATGGCGAGAAAAGCAATTGAAAGATTCAAACCAATATATATGAACGAGATTACAGGATGTTCGACCCCTATAAATTAAACCGAAAAAATTCATCATCGACGTTCGAGTTCAAGCAAGTACGAGGGCAAGCCATTCAAATAAATCACAAGCCAATAACTTGAATCAAAGTCGAGTATTATCGAATATCAAAAAGGGAAAATCGCATACCATTTTAACATTCGAGCTCGACATATTTGAAGAAGCTGTGGACAATTCAATTGATCAAGCAAGCATTGAAGTGAATTAAAAGCATACCAGCAAATGTTCTGAGCATCAATTTTTCAAGATTGGCTCAAATGATCGGAGCCCTAATTTAAGAAGAAGAACAAAAATAAAAGAAGCGGCCGAAATTACTACAAAAGGAAAAAGGAAGACATCTTTGTTTTATTTTGATTTGGCCCGTCCTTTATTTAATATTGGGCTTTAGTTTTAAAATAACAGGGTGGTTTTGGTTTTTATTTTTTTAGTTGTGTGATTTTCCTTTTAAATTGTGTAAATTTCTAGTTTGTAACTAGGTACAAACTACGGGGCATAGTTTGAGAATTCGCAACTCAGTGGTTGAGTTGTGACATGGTTTTGAGCTTAGATTTAGGTTATTCAAGTTAGCGAGTGTCGCAAATTTACATATGTAAGCGTCTGACTCCTTATTATCTAGTAGAAACCTTAGGGGCAGCACGTAGGCAAGTTATTATCGAAGCTGGGTAAATCTGTGCGTGAACTCTATTGCATTATTTTCTGTTATTGTTTTAATTTTTGCATTAATTTTTATTTTTATTAGTACACCTTATTCACCCCCCCCCCCCCCTTTAGGGTTTAAACGATCCTATAAGTGGTATTAGAGCTGGGAACAGAAACCAATTTTTATTTTCTTAATGACTTCTTTTAATAATGCTTTTGTTGAAGGTCGGTCCATAGTTAGACCACCCATGTGCAATGGGGAACATGCTTATTGGAAAAATAGACTGAAATTTTTCTGAAAACCATATATGCATGGAATATTGCTTAAACGGTATATAGGACACCAGCAATAATACTAGATAATCAAGAATTTGAAAAACCTATGGATTAATGGAAAGATCTTGAAAATAAATTGCAAAATGCTAATGTTAAAGCTATGAATTCTATTATTCGTTCATTAGATCAAATTGAATTTAATCATGTCTTACGTTGTCTAACTGTTTAGGAAATTTGACACACATTGAAGTGACTTATGAAGGAACCTCCCAAGTTAAAGAATCTCGCCTTGCCATGCTTAGTAGCGAGTATGAGGACTTCACAATGGCAAAGGATGAAAGTGTCAAAGAAATGTATGGACGACTTTCTAATCTAGTATACAAATCAAAATCACTTGGAAAGCCATACTCAGAGATAGAAATAGTTCGAAAAATCATTAGAATTCTTCCATGATATTTTTAAGCAAAAGTGACTTCCATTCAAGAACCAATGGATCTTAAACAAATTAAAGTTGAAGAACTCATCGAAAATCTCACCACTTATGAGCTAGAAATCAAATTCAAGGAAGAACGTGAAGGTGGAGATACACCGAAGAAATCAATAGCTCTCAAAGGAACAATGGGAAGTGATGATGACTATGATGGAGCGACTGAACTGGCACTGATAATAAAGAGGCTCAAAAGGTGGAACCACAAATACGGTAATCCTGCCCTAAATTAACAACTGAAGAATAGAATCATCAAAGTTCTAAACAATTCAGAAGAGCAGGAGGTCATATGTCACAAATGCAATAAACCTGGTCATATCAAGCCAAATTGTCCTCAAAATCAATTCAGCAAAGGAAAGAAACCGAAAAAGAGAAGTTTTGCATCTAACTGGGATAAAATTGAAGAAGATGATAGAAGCACTTACAGTGAGAGTGAAAGAGCAAATCTATTTTTTTCAAGAGAAACAAGTGACAGCAACGATAACAGGCCAAGCGAGTTATCAAAACTTACTCACTCTCAATTACTTATATATTTTCATGAAATAAATGGTTGTTTTGAAAGACTTAAGGAGAAGTATGCTAAAATTGAATCACAAAAAGATAGTTTGATAGAACTAAATATGCAACTTGATCAAATGGTTAAAAACTATCAAAATAAAAGCCCTAAGTGTGATTAGTGTCCATCATTTGAAGAGGAAATAAAAAAATCAAAAATTAAAATTAAATCTCTTGAAAATGAAATCTTGATTTTGGAAGAAAGTGAAAATACTAGGAGAGAAAATTCTATCAAAAAGTGCACTTTGTTACTGAATGAAAATGAATCTCTTAAATCACAAGTCCAACAATTGTCTACAAATTTAGAAAAAATTTCCAAAAGAGAAAGATCGCTAAATATGCTATTAGGGAAACAAACCGTTAATCCTTTTAGACAAGGACTTGGGTACACTCAATCCGAAAGAGTTAGAAGTGAAACTAACCATGTCAACTCCAAGTGCAAGATTTATGGAAAAATTGGACACAATCAAAACAATTGCTGGCGTAGACCCAAACATGTAAAAACCATACCAATGGGTTCCTAAAGGCACGAATGTAAAATCCGTAAAAGTTAAACAAATCTGGGTGCCAAAAGGAACAAACATAAACTGTTTTGGTTCTATGCAAACTTGTTTTTCAAAATCGTTTATCGCTAACGATCATGGACCTATAAAAACAAATATGTCACAGAACTCTTTTCTCGTGTAGGTGTGTTGGTAGGCTAAGAAACAACAATAGTGGTACCTGGATTCTGGCTGTTTCAGGCACGTGACGAACGACAAATCTAAGTTCCTTAGCCTAGAGAAATACAAAGGTGGCAGAGTCACAATAGGCAACAACGATGTATTATATGTTGAAAATCTATACCATAATCTGAGTTTAATCAGCAAGTGATCAAACGGGAAAATTTAAAAAAAAATCCATCTTTCCATGCAAGAACACTATGGTAAGAGATATTGGTATGTATTACTCGATGATTACTCTAGATACACGTGGGTATACTTCTTTATTTTACCTCTTCTAGATTATGTTTTATGTTTTCTTATATGCACGGTTTCAATCAAATCCAAAAGAATCTCATTTAAAACTGTAAAAAGGATTATAAGGTATTTGTTGCACACTCCATGGTTTGGTCTATGGTATCCAACTAATGATAACTTTGAGTTAAAAGAGTATTCAGATGCTGATTATGTTAGCGATCTAGTTGATAGAAAAAATAGTAGTGGAACATGTTTTACGATGAGACATTCGTTTAGTTGCATCACATTTCCAAAGAAAATATCTGCATAAATTTTTATTTCAACTGATTTTCAATTGGCAGACATTTTTAAAACACCCCTTCGAGAAAATATTTTTTGTCAACTTCGTCACAGATTAGGAATTTTAGAAATTTGATTTTATATTTTTGGATTTGATCTTAAATGACTACGTTAACTAATCTGACTCCCTATTGATTATCAAAAAGATAGATAATGACTGAAAAAGTAATGAGTGTTGATATTAATCATATATTATGACTTGAGATGGTATATTTAGCAAATTTCTTCAAAAAAATTAAAAAAAATTGTAATAACTTTGGTTGGTAAAAATTCTATAACCACCTCTGTTTCTATCATATTTCTAACGACTATCACTCATCAAAATCCAATATAGTATGTCAAAATGTGGTACTTAAATAGGAAATTATTCATTTTTTTTAGTTAACTAGCAATAAAATTATCCAAAAGTACTCACTCTCATTTAAAAGTCCTCACGATTATGCATGGATGAAGTACTTGGAATCATTGATTATGTGCCTTCATGCTCATTAAAAATTCTCATAGTTATGCATGTATGGAGCACATATCAAAATTAAATATTTAATAGGCGGGTTAATTCTAATCCCATTTAAAAGTCTACGGGTTATGCATGGTTAGAAGATGCTTGAAATTCATTTTTTAATAAAAATTGGGAATACTACTAATCTCATTAAAAAGTCCTAATGGTTATGCATGGTTAGTAAGTATTCAAATTACTGTCGTAAATATACCACAAATGGACACAACTATGTGGTTTTCTATACCAACATCACCCCTATCACCCTAAAATGGAATATACGCCTAACATAGTATTTATGAATTTTGTTTGATTTTTTTATTGAAATTTAATATTCATACTCGATTAGGTATTAATGGTGTATTAATGTCTATCACTTTTTCTCTATTTTCTAACACTATTACCCTTTTGCTGATAATAGAAGGGGAGAGAAGTTAAGATTTTGGCAAGCATATTCTCATATAGGCTCATTGCACTTTTTTTATTTGCTTATTTTCTTTTTATTTTCATGCATACGTGAAAAGGAAGCTTAGGGGGATCTAATAGAATTCATCAAGACCAAGTACATTTAATAAAGTCAAAATCTTAATATAAGTTTGTTATCATCAAAAGAGGAAGATTGTAGAATACAACAGGTTATGATTTTTGTTTGTTGATAACAAACAAATATATATTCATTTAAATGTATTTGTTATTGTACTATTTCATTTTTCTACAGAATTAAACAAATATTTATTGAATAAAATAATCATAATTCATATTCAAACAAATATTTTATTACAAATTCAGTGTACAAATTTGAGCTCTCACTACATTTACACATTTTCAGTTACAATACAATTTCAATTACAATACATTTTTCACTCTACAATTTTCACCTCACTACATATATTCACTCATCACTCGTAATTATTCTTGAACTCTGCTCTAGCCTGTATCCAGCATCTGGACTATCTACAAAATAAACACTGATGCGGTAAAATTGAAAAAGAAATACTTTGCAATGCAAAATGAAGTGTGTGTTTGAAAATATTGTTTTCCTCGGTTATTTGGTTTGTTCATCATCATATTCTTTTAAATCATCATACATGAACAACTTATGATATGCACAGTGTATCACTGTACATGTCACAAGGCCGTACACACCGATATACACTAGCTTGTTAAAACTGCAGGAATCGGTGAGCACAAGGTCAAACCCGAGCCTAGGCTGGATTCAACTCGGGTGCAATATAAAAACAAAACATCATAGAATGATCATGTACAAAGCAGCTGGAACAAGACTCAATGCAACATGAAATCGAACCAGATCAGTGAAGCATGCAACTTCACCAGATCAAACCACACATGCAACTGGTCAAAGGGCTCAAATGTACAAAACACAAAGGCAAGAACACAACGTATAAACATTAGAGCATACACATGAATAGTGTAGACTCATAGTGGTGAACTAGATCATATTTCAACTCCATATGAAAACCAAACTTGCTCAAGTTTGCTAAGCGTGTAGTTCAAACAAAGGCAATGGTCGATGCACCACCAGTTCTACACATGTGAAGCCATGAACACACAAAGGCAAAAACATGGTCATACTGGAGCCAGACTCATGGATGATAACACCATGTAGTACATATGAAGAATCCAAGCAGAATTATAATGAAGACCAATATGGGTATGCAAGCATTCTATAAGTTCAGGCATCTAGTCACCAAACAAAATGAACCAGTGATGCAACATGAAGATTTGATACCAGAGACTAGACCACAACAACATGCATAAGACTCAACAATGAATTGATTAGGAGCAACAAAGGAAATCAGACCAGACTTCAACTCAGGGACCACATGCAACAATGACTACAATGCAACACAAAAATGATATATGTGTGTGTGCGCGCGCGCATGTGTGTACTGACAAACACAGCCAGTTTCAACATATATATGAAATTCGGTTTTAGGTGCAATAAAAATTCAAACTGAATGAAACAAAATAGTTCAAATCGAAGAAATACTCAGGAACCAGATATAAATATGAAACAGAGAAAATAGATGAAGCTCGAAGCAAATGAAAGACTTAAGTGGAACAAGGAACATACACCAGAGAATACAAGTATGAAGCATGGACACGCACAAGCACAGTGAAAGTGATCAAGTGAAGACACACACATGAAAACATAAAACTAAGAAATATCCCGAAGCAAATAACAAACAACTGGACATGGCTTGAAGAAACTATCATTTAACTCAAAGCAAGATATCAAGACCGCTAGATATGTATGCTACATATGAAATAGAGGTGAACGGCAAACAAGTGAACATGTTGAGATACACATATCACTTCAAGAAACTCAAGTTCAACCAACATATGCAGACTCGAGTACACATGAAGAATTAACCAGACAGCAGCTAGCCCAATGGACCAGAAACATCAAGCAAGCCTCAACGTGTACAAGTTTAAATGCAGTATCATATATACATAAATATGCATATACACGTACATATGTATACATATATATATATATATATGCATATATAAAAATGAAGAAATTCAAAGCCGAGGGTCATGAACAAAGTCATGGTTCGAAAAGAGAATGGAATAGCAGTTCGAAAATTGCCAGCAAGTCAATTTTGAACAAGTCAAAGTTAAGATCGTCTTAAAATTTCAAAATGCCAAAGTCATGGTGCCAGCAAAGAATGGAACCATAGAAATAAATGGAGCAAATTCAAACTCATGGAGCAACATGTATGAAATGAACAAGTCAAAAATAAATCACATCATTTAAGCAAAAACCTATGGTCGAGAAAAGCAACTGAAAGGTTCGAACCAATATATATGAACGATGGTATAGGGTGTTCAACCCCTATAAATTAAACCCAAAAACTTCATCATCAGCATTTGAATTCAAGCAAATACGAGAGCAAGCCATTGAAATAAATCACAAGCCAATAACTCGAATCAAAGTCGAGTAATATCAATTATTGAAAAAGCGAAAAATCGCATACCATTTTAACATTCGAGCTTGACATATTTGAAGCAGCCGTGAACAATTCAACTGATCAAAGAAGCATCGAAGTGAATTAAAAGCATACCAGCAAATGTTTAGAGCTTTAATTTTTCAAGCGGCGGCTCAAATGATCAGAATCCTAATTGAGAAGAAGAACGAAAATAAAAGAGGTGGCCGAAGTTACTACAAAAAGAAAACAGAAGACATCTTTGTTTTATTTTGACTTGGGCCGTCCTTTTTTAATATTGGGCTTTAGTTTTAAAATAATAGGGTTTGGATTTTTTATTTTTTTTTAGTTGTTTGATTTTCATTTCAAATGGTATAACTTTCAAGTTTGTGACTAAGTACAAACTACGGGGCGTAGTTTGAGAAATCGCAACTCAGTGGTTGAGTTCTGGCAAGGTTTTGAGCTTTAAGTTAGGTTTATCAAGTTAGTGGGTGTCACAAGTTTACATGTATAAGCGTTTGACTACTTAATTTCTTGTAGAAACCTTGAGCGCAGCACATAGGCAAGTTATTGTCGAAGCTGGGTAAACCTGTGTGTAATCTCTACTGCATTATTTTCTGTTATTATTTTTATTTCCGCATTAATTTTATTTTTATTAGTACACCTTATTCACCCCTCTCTAGCGTGAAAACGATCCTGCAGGAAGTGCTGTCATTTTCACGAATGTCATGGCCATAATACAGATGAGTGTAGGCATCTCTAGGATGGCATTGAGAAATTGATTCTAGAGAAAAAGTTGCAGCGGTTTGCGTAAAACCCACAGGAGGACGGACGGGAGACATCTCACCCAAATCGAAGGCAGGCTCCACGCAGGGCTGAGGAGCTTGCACGGACCGTTAGAAGGTTGGTAATAAACATGATAGTCGGTGGACCACATCCTACATAAAGAAGTTGGCAAGAAATGGAGCACTATGCTAGTTCAATGAGGCATGTGGATTTCGAATATGGAGAATGGAACTCCGACCAAGCAACAACGTACAATGACAAATGATATAGAATTCAAAAGTAGGGATGACGATAGAGTAAAGTCCCATACTATCGATCAAATGGTTATCTCAGGCATGATTGACCCCGCTTTGGTGAGAAGAATTTTGATTGATTATTGAAGCTTTGTGAACATTATCTTTAAGAAGATGTACGATCAAATGAGGATGGAGGCTAAGGATTTGAAATCGTCTAAAGCTTATAACACGGTTGCAATGGTGTGGCTAACAAGGTAGTTGGTTATGTTGAATTGTCGGTTGAGTTAGGAGAATGTGAACGTAGGAGGGTGCAGATTCTATCGTTCATTGTTTTGGATGTGGATTCACCGTACAATGTTTTTGTGGGTCACCTGGCTATGGCAGAATTTTGGGCAGCTTTGGCCCCATGGTGTTTGACGTTGAAACTTTAGACAGATAACAGAGTAGATTTTGTGCATGGTGATCTGGCGACTGACCATGCTTGTTATGGGGCTGAGTTTAGAGAGGCTCGGTGAAAAGGGAACGGAAAGGGTGTGGACAAGACTGTCCACATCCAAGTTACCGAAGATTGACAAATGGTGCCTAAGCCTTGGCTTGGGAACCATAATCTATTCTATAGGGATATATATTCAAGGGATGATGATGAGGAACCCAAGGAGACCAAGATAGCATCGGTTGAACTAACGATTGATATCATAACCAGCCACGATGACCCATCGCGGGTGCTAAAGATTGGATCGCAACTCAGCCCTTCGATGATGAGAGAATTTACTAATTTCTTCCAAGTGAATCTGGATGTATTTGTTTGGACTCATTCTGACATGTGCAGGATATCGCCTGACATCGCGACCCATGCATTAAATATTGATCTGAAATATGTCCGGTGAAACAAAAAAGACAGGGCATGGATCCGGAGAGATCTGTCGCTCTTAAAGAGAAGGTGGATAAACTTAAAGCCAGTGGGTTTATTTATGAAGCCTTCTATCTTGAATAGATATCTAACCCCATACTGGTGAAGAAGGCAAATGGGAAGTGGAGAACGTGTATCGACTATTCGGACCTGAACAAGGCATGCTCTAAAGATAGTTTTCCCCTGCCAAGAATTTATCAGTTAGTTGATTCAACTACAGGGCATGAATTATTATCATTTGTGGATGCATACTCGAGGTATAACCAAATCCGATGCACATCCTAGATCAGGAACATACCATTTTTGTCACGGATGTCAGGTTATACGGTTACGTAATGATTCCGTTCAGATTAAAGAATGCCGGAGCGACCTATCAACGTCTGGTTAACCAAATGTTTAAGGATTAGATTGGAAGGACGATGGAAGCCTATATAGATGATATGCTCGTGAAGTCACGGTAATGAAACGACCACATGCGAGACTTAGAGGAGGTGTTCGATACCCTTTGATTCTATAGCATGAGAATCGATCCTTTGAAGCGCTCATTCATGTTGTGTTGGGGAAGTTCTTGAGCTTTATCATCAATGCTCGAGGAATTAAAGTTAATCTAGAAAAGATTCAAGCCATTTGGGATATACAAGCGCCTAGAACCATTAAGCAAGTGCAGAGTTTGAATGGAAAGGTCGCTGCTTTAAGTCAGTTCATCTCCAGGGTGACCGATAAATGCATCCATTTCTTCGATTTGATAAAGAAAGGGAAGAGGAATTTCAAGTGGACCCAATATTGTGAAGGTGCATTCTGAGCTTTGGTGGATCATTTAGAGAGACCCCTTGTTTTATCAAAGCCGGTAAACCATGAGGAGTTGTATATTTACTTAGCTATACCTCCACATGTTATAAGTGTCGCCTTGACTCCTGAGGAGAACCGGATTCAGAGACTAGTGTACTACGTCAATAAATGATTAACTAAGGCAGAAAGAAGCTACCAAAAGATAGATAAACTAGCGTACTGCTTGGTGATCGTGTCCCGCAAGCTTCGCCCGTATTTCCAAGCCCATCCAATCAGCGTGTATACCTACTAGCCATTGCGACAGGTCCTACAATGACCTAAGATATCTAGCATATTACTTAAATGGAATATAAAACTCGGCCAGTTTGGCATTACATATTTTCCGCGAAGAGCTATTCAGGGGCATTCATTGGCGGACTTCATAGCGGAGTTTACCATGCAGGACGAGCCCCTAGAGAACAGAGTAATCCCTGCTGTGCGATGGAAGATGTATACCGATATAGCATTTAATGACCATTGTTTTGGAGCTAGAATTGTTCTCGTAACCCCTGAGAACCAATCGATTTGTTATGCTCGAAAGCTTGATTTTCCTTCTACAAATAATGAAGCCAAATATGAAGCATTAATCGCTAGGCTAAAACTCACAAGGGAGCTCGGAGTAAAGTCTTTTGAAATCTTATATGACTCACAACTGGTGGTATATCAGGTAAAGGGATATTATCAAGCTAAGGGACAACGACTTGCCCCATATCTTACCCGAGTTTAGGAGCTGTTGGTGGATATCGAATGCTATGACATTTCGCACATCCCGCGTGAGTGGAATGAAAAAGCTGATTCGTTGGCAAAGCTGGTGTGTACTGGTGATGCGCAATAGATGGAGCTTGGTTCTAGTCAAGACATTACACACCCCAAGTGTCGATATGATGGAAGTTGACCAAACACTAGAGACGGATCCCGAGAGGGAATCATGGATGACTCCATTTAAAGAATAACTATTGCATGGAATCTTGCTGGAGAAGAGAAATGAAAAGCGAAAAGTCCTTCGCAATGCTTCTTGGTATATTATGCAGGAAGGGACTATGTACAAAAAGGGGTTTTCTGTTCTCTTACTCCGGTGTATCACCCATGATGAGATAAATCGTGTCTTAAAAGAAGTCATTGAGGCGGAATGTGGCGATCACACTAGGGGGCAAACTTTAGCAAAAAAGATACTCCGTTATGGATAGTACAGGCCGATTGTGAATCGGGATGCTATTGATTATGTTAGATGATGTGATAAATTCCAGATATATGCAAAAGTGCCAAGAGCCCCGCTGATAGAGATTACACAAATGGTGAGTCCATGGCCATTTGCTACGTGGGGTATCAACATCATCGGCTCTCTACCAAGCTCCAAAGGTGGCATGAAGTACATGATTGTCGCGGTTGACTACTTCACTAAATGGGTCAAGGCGGAGCCGCTAACCATGATTACATCCAAGAAAGTTATTACTTCGTTGTTCGATACATCATATGTCATTTCGGTTTTCCATAGACTATCGTGAATGACAATGGGACTCAATTCGATAGCGTCGAAAATAAAGAGTTTTGTTGAAGGTCTCGTATTGAGAAAAGGTTTACGACGATCGCTCACCTTTAGGCCAATGGACAGGTTGAAGCTGTAAACAAGATTATAAAATCCATTCTAAAAAGCATTTGGAGAAGGCTAGAGGCAAATGGGTGGATGAGCTTCATACGATACTTTGGGCCTACAAGACTAAGTCTGTGACCGACAATACTCCATTTTCTTTTGCTTACGGAACCGAGGCAGTTATTCCAGTAGAACTCGAAGTCCCTTCCCATCGAGTGACTTATTACGGTCCCAGAACAAATCAAAGTCTCTTATTGGAGTCACTGGACTTTATCGATAAGAAGCGCAAGAATGCTGATTTGAGAGCAGCTACACATCGACATTGAATAGCTCGGTGCTATAATACAAAAGTCCGATCAAGTACCTTTGAAGTTCGCGACTTGTCCTGAAACGGGTTTTCCCGGTCCCGTCACACTTGAACCCGACATAGGAAGGACCATACGTCATTAAATAGAGGCTTGGAGAAGCGACTTTCAAGCTAGCAACTGTTGATGGTGCAACACTTCCAAGAGCGTGGAATAGCGAGCACTTACGGTGCTATTTCACCTAGAATATTTCTTTTGTATTTCAGTACTAGTTAATTTTGACATTTGCTTTAGTGTTTGAATTTTTTATTGTGTAATAGACAAGTTATTCTGCTCCTTTTCATACGATGAATAAAATCTTGAAGCATCCTTTGCATAAGCTACTACTATTACATTTTGTGCTAAGTATTCCTTAGAAATAATTGATATAGATATCTGTGAACAGATTCACAAAGTTTACAATCGATCAATCATACCAATCTCGGATGGGATCGAACGACCTGAGTTTTGTAAGTTTGCTCGGTTGGCGATTCCCATTGACGAATCAAAAAGTGAAGCTAGCAATAAGGAATAAAGGTTTCCAACGATGAGAGAATGACAAAAACTCTAAGTCCCTGACTGCGGACCAGAGTATAAACCATTCGAGTGGAAACATGACTTCCCATGATGAAATTTCTAAGTCCCTGACTGCAGACTAGAAAATCCCAAGTCCCTGACTATGAACTAAAAAATTCTAAGTCCCCGACTGTAGACTAGAAAACTCTAAGTCCCTGACTGCGGCCCAGCATATAAAACTTTCAAGCAGAAACACTTCCCATGACGAAACTAAGTCCCCGACTATGGACTAGAAAACTCTAAGTCCCCGACTAAGGACCAGAATATAAGCCATTCAAGCGGAAACATGACTGCCCATGATGAAATTTCTAGGTCCCCGACTGCGGACTAGAAAATTCCATGTCCCCGACTGTGGATTAAAAAGATTATAAGTCTACAACTGCGTACTAGACAACTCAAAGTCCTTGACCGCGGACTAGAGTATAGATCATTTGGGCAGAAACACAACTACCCACGATGAAATTTCTAAGTCATTGACTACGGACTAGAAAATTCCAAGTCCTCGACTACAGACTAAAAAAATTCTAAGTCCCCAACTGCGAACAAGAAAACCCTATGTCGCTGACTACGAACCATAGTATAAATCATTCGGATGGAAATACAAAGCCCACGATAAAGATTCTTAGTCCCTGACTGCAGATTAGAAAATTCTATGTCCCTAATTGTGGACCAAACGATAATTATTTGGGCGGAAACACGACCGCCCTAGATGAAATTTCTAAGTCCCCAAATGCAGACTAGAAAATTCTAAGTCCTTAAACTGTAGGCTAGTTCAAAAACCCAATGGGTGGATGGACGAATTTCGACTGTTCTCTATCCTACGAATTCGGTATCAAATTGATGGAAGAGACTCGTAATGTTAGCAACAAGACATAATCATTCATTATAGTTTCGTCTTGGCCTTGCTTATGACTTAAGACGGCATCTACAAAGAGGCTCTGAGATGTAGATGGTGAATCATTAACGAGAATTGTGAAAATCATTACAAGTACATGAATGGAAAGTATTTACTCTACTGTTGAAGTAATAATTCACGTGATGATTAATCAAAAAACAAAAACTTTTATTTAGTATCTCAAAAAATTCGTTACAAATTATTCAAAAGTTCAAGGTCCACGCCCGTACACCTACTACTAAGAAAAGAAACACGCATCTAAATTGTCTGAACTATGTACAACGATACAAAACACTAACTATTTCTTCGACTTATCTCCTTCTTTGGTTTTTCAGGAGTTGAATCAGTCGAGCATCCTTTTCAAGACCCTTTGTTGCCCTTGGTGGAGACGCTTGAAGAAGGAGGAATTTCAATAGGAATTGTCTCGCTGGGTGGAATGAACTGCAACGGTGTAGGATTAGGATCTTCGGCTACAACCTCAATGGGCTAAATTTGTGCTTCAATCTCTCTTTCTCTTCAGTCTGCTCCTTCATACTGCTTTTGGCAGTGTGCTCCGAGGTGCCCATGATCACTAAATTGTCCCACTCCTCGCCAAGGGACGGGTCTTCATGCTTATCCTCCTCGAGTGCATCAATGGTTCGAGTATCCGACCCTGGAATATCTGAAGCAGTCGGAGCCTCTGCCACTTTCTCTTGTTGCTTCGCGGCGACGTTCCTCCTAAGAGTTTGCTCTGGACTAAGATAACCTGCAAAAGTTAGTTAAATCATAGGCATTAGTCAATGACCGTTGTGTGCTAAAAGCAGCACATGGCTGTATTCAAGGGAATTCTATGCTATACCAGCATCCAATTGTCTCTCAGTGGCCATTGGAGTGCTCCCTTCGAGAATAGGAGATAACATTTGTGGACTAAGGCCAGGTCTGCCTGGATCGTAGATGATATGTTGCTCTATAGGCTGTGAAGACGATGTTTCGACCATCTGAGTGGGAGAAGGACCCTTGAGATCAGTCCAAGAGGACCCAGCGTTGTCTTCTCTTTCTTTGTCAGGGGCAGGAGCCTTAGAGAACTGAAGCTTCACTAGGGCAAGGTCAGACGGCTCACTTCCTCGGAGCACTTCTTGCACGAGTGCCTCCTCATTAAGCTAAGCCACTTCCAGCTCTTCCCTCTTGATTTTGGTGATAACCTCTCAGGCTTGAGCGAGTGAATCAAGATAGCCTTCGCTTTGAAAAGTCAAGTCACGATGAAGGAGAACTTTAGTATTATATTCGGTAATGAGCAAATCGAACAAGTTCTTGTTTTCTTCTCTACCGAACTCGGCAGTAGCTTCCACCTAGGAGTTGGCTTCCTCCAGCACTTCTTTTCTGCCCTCCTTGCGGGTAATTTTTTCAAGGCTTTGATCTGGGCAAGTTGTTTGTCAAATTTTGTTTTTAAGTTTCTCGCCTCAACGATCTCCTCGCAGTATCTCTGCAATTCTTCCTGTGCCTCGATTTTTTCCTCCCACTCTTTGAACAATATTTTTTCAAGCTCCTCAACACGACGAACTAAGATATCTTTCTCCTTTTGTAAGTAGTCCTTCTCCAGAGCCAGAGTGCCACTGCCACAGAGCGTTAGATCCAGTTCCTTTTAGTGCGAAGTCTCCAAACGTCTTACAACCTCCACCGTTTCCTTCGCATTCTTATCTACTACGCCAAGTTGGGCTTTATATTCAAGTAGCTCAGCATATTAATGTTTGATGATGTCTTTGTCATGAATAGCCTTTAACTTGAGGCGATCAATTTCATGCTGGCGCTCGATGGAAATTTCGGAGACTTTCTTGGCTAAGTGAATGCACGCTTCATGTTGGACATACACACCATTCATACATGCTAATGAGCTCTTTTTGGCACTTCTAGGAATGATATGTATAGAGGGGAGGAACTTGAATCCATCAAAGCAGATTTTTGGAAAAGCAGCTTTGAGTTCAGCCAACATTTCCGTTGTGATAGGATCATGAGGGAAACCGACGAAAGAGGATCAGAAGTAGCAAGCGGATGCTTGCTAGAATGGTGCCTACGTGATTGCCTTGAACTAGATGACCCGAAAAATTGTTCATGAGGTGCCGCAGCTTGAGAAACCCAGCGTGAGGACTTATCTCTGCTATAAGCACGAGATTGTGATTGATTGTCAAGGCGAGAAGCATGTGGTTGAGACTTCCGTCTAGATAAGGAAGAAGATTCGTGAGAATAGAATTTTTTTCTCGCCCATTATCTTTGTCTCTGTGTCTTCCAGAATCATAATCACGGTATGATAATAAGTGGAGAAGCCCCGGAGATAGTCAAAATCGTGAGAGTGTGACATTGCACCTATAAAAGAACCAAATAGGAGCATATTAGAAGTTGTAACACGAGGAATTAATTATAGGTGTATGGTGGAGAAAGTGTCTATATGTGTCCTAATGTTTGCCCCCAACATACCAGTACCATTGGCTTCACTGATTGGAGTTGCCTACCCTCTGTTGGAAGGTTGCGTGCCTTTGCCACTTCTTGTAGGAGAGTTGAGCCCTTTGATATCAATGTTAGCAAAGTTGTAATGTAATATATCATCCGGAATCGAAATGTCAGAAAGTCCCTTCAGTGAACTTTCCATTTGTTGGGAAGACAATATTTTTGATTAGGGTTATGACGAATTTCGATTTTTCCCTAGCCTTGCTCTTCCACAACTTGTACACCAACCGTTTTTTCCTCTTCGGGTGAGTTTGCATTTAGCTGGTATGTGGCGCTTTGACTGGCGATGCTTTTCCAAGGCCTTTGCCTCTTAGCCTCGCATCCTGAGATTCTCTTATCTCTCCCTCTTCAATGTCTTCCCGAGCTCCCTCAACTGGGGGCACCATGGGGTCACTTGCTTCTACCCTTCTTTCGACAACAATTCTCGGAACCATTTTGCTGCCGGGTAGCCCGATATTGCGACATCTTCCAACAACCCAAATAATGAGAGAAGCTCATCAGTGACAAGCAGTTTGATATCTTGATCCTCAATAGGAGTGGCATGAATGGCCGCGACGACCCTGGAATACTCGACGCCTTCAGGCCGAGGGCGGAAACCTGAAAGAACTAGAGATGTTAGTATGATTAAGAAAACAGTTGCAACTTGAATCTTTGAACTAAAGTCTATGATAAGAGTAGCACTCATGTCCTTCCAACCATCTCCTTGCAAAGCCGAGAGCACACCGTGCATAGAACCATTCATGTTTGAATAGAGAAAGCTTGTTCCATGAGCCCATTAAGACTTGGCAGTTGGGCGAGGGTTCAAGCAAGACATATGAAGGACATCTAATCCATCTCTTGAAATTGTAGGTGTATCTTATGTCTTCAGGAGTTGGCAGATGGAATAATACATTCATGAAGAGAAAGAAAGTGCTATGGATAAATGCATAACTGTTAGGGTGTAGTTGTGTAGGAGCGGTCCCCAGGTATCTCAATATTTCCTGAACGAAGGAGTTAAAGGGTGGCATGCATCTGATCTAGCACATGAACTTGTTGCAAGTAGTATATCTGGCTGGGGGAAAGTGTGGTATGTCTTGCCTCGATGGAACTAGAATGTCTTCGAAAGGAATTCTATGGATGGAGCATAATTGATAAAGATCAGCTTCGCTGATTTTGGATGCTTATGAGTCAACCGAATTGTTTAGGATGATGGTATCCACAACGGCATCGTGAACCGGGTCAATAACTTCTATAAGGAAGACTGTAATGTCGAAAAAGAGATTTGTTTGTGGGTTAGATGCCGCTACTTGTTCGGTTTGATGACTCGGAGTAGGTTTATCAAATAAGGTGGCGGAGCTTGATCTCATGGTAGATTCAGAAGACGTGATGGTTGAGCGCTCCGTGTAACTTGTGATCTATGTCAGCTGTACTCTGTAGACAATGAATATTAGAAATAAAAACCTACCCCCCTATGTTATGTGTGAACGTAGTGCAGTGCAATGTGAAACAAACAAAAATAGATTGAAATCAAAGAAGCGAAAGTAAAATTTTGAAACTTGGGGATTTCGTCCAGAGAGATCTTCTCACTTAATGAGAAAGTTGATCGGCAACCAAAGCTTTAGGATCGGATGCTGACATTCTAAATTATGAAGTCTGTTGTTCAAGTTCATTTAGCTAGTTTTTTACTTTGTTCATGTTGGGCAATCCAAAAGTTCGTTCGTTCAAGTATGTCAGTCCTAGTATGCAAGTCACGGTGTTTTGGGCCATTTTATGTTCAGGCAAGCCATATGTAGTTAAACGTTTGAATGACTTGAGTTAAACTGGTTTTTATAGTCAATATCGATCCCTATTTTATATGCTGATCCCTACGCCCTAGCCACATAACTAATCCCTACACTTCAATTCATATAGGAACACCGATTCCTTCCCATCAGCTCGTGGCCGATCCCTATGTTTCACTCTCATTACCAATCCCTTCCTTCTAACCTATATACCAATCCCTTCACATTAACTAAGCCGACCCCTAAGACAATGACTCCTGTCGACCTTTCTAGAATCATTTCCTATGCTCCAGCAATCTACCGATCCCTTCCTTTTAATATCCCACCAACCCCATCGAATTGACTTAGGCTGATCCCTACACTAAATCCTCCACAACCCAATGCCAAAACACTTCATGGATGAGCCCTCTCTAACTCAATGAAACCTTCTTTCCCTAACTTTTTTCTCATTCTTTTCTCCTTCTCCTCCTCTTGCTTACATCTCAAACCGTCTCTCATCCTACCATGGCCTAAGAAACACCCAAATTCACCAAGACCCGAAAATCATTAACACAAATAAAAGAGGGTTCAAACCAATATTCTCAGGGTAAATTAAGCGATCGAGTATTCAAGCTTAGGAATCAGAGATTTAGGAGGAATGACTGTGAGGGTATGGACTGGGTTCATGATTGAAGTCAAGGTCAGCAATTGAAGGAATAGCGCTTAAAAAGGGAAGTTGTGATGGTATGGGTTCGGTAGGGAGGAGAGGAAGATATGCGAAGGGTAGATAGAAAGGTTTAAGTAAAATTACATAGTAGAAAAGCGAAGGAAAGGAGAAATGGAATCTACGATTATTTACAGGCATTTTTAGAAGAAAGAGGAACCGGTTATCCCAAGTAACTTGGTCACGAGATTAAAAAGGGATCGGCCGCGGGGCTAGCAGTCCCTATCCACGCAGACTCACCAAAGGATCGGCGTACCAAATGCCGACCCCTCCTAATAAAAATAAAAAATAAAACAATAATAATAAATAATATATATAATAATGTAATATAAAAATAAATAAAGGGAGAGAGATGCGTGAATGATGGATATGAGTGAAATAAAAATGAAGTAAACAAAATTGGCAGATAGTTGAAAACAAGGTGACGACCAATATCATGATGGACAGACTGCAAGCGTAAGTATACAGAATAAAATAGCTTGGCAAAGACCAGCGGACATCTAAACACGTCCGGGAGTCAACAATCGAAGCGTGTATGTGAATGTGCACAGAAGTGATTTGAGGATTCAACCTTTTGAAATTAACTAAAATGGCGGATTAGCTTGAAACAATCAAGTTTGAAGAAAAATCGAAGAAGGAACGGTGGTCAAACAGGATGTTGGATAGGCTTATTACAGGGAGGCTGGATTTTTCCAATTCAAAGTGCGTCATGTTACTGACAAGACATACTTTAGGGGGCAAATGTTACCCGGTACCTTGACCCGGCAACATAGAGCTGATTACGAAGGCCAGACTCGACTGCTGATGAGAAGGATGATCACGAGACAATAGCCACATGACCAAAACATAATGTTCGGGCAGTTGTATCCAGCCCAGGGTGAACAGGGTAAATAGATAGACAATGCAGGACGTCGGAATTATGGAGTTTAGTTTGGTCGGAATAGTAGGAGGAAACTGTAACAACCCGATTTTACGACGCCCGAAAGTCAACATTTATACATCCACTGTATCAAATGCGGCGCAATTGAATGCCGTAAAACCGAACCGTTAGGGTTTAAGAAGAAGAAGGTAGAAGAAGAACAGAAAACAATAAACAGAATCTCACATTTCGCAGTGGAACAAATATAATATATCAATGAATAATCTTTTAAAACAAAAATCATATCTGTTATTACATTACATCACATTACATTATCAGAGTGTACAACAACAACAGCAGGAGAAAATATAACATGTACTAGTAATACGCTTCGCCAATCAGCTCCAACTCCTGATCTCCACAGCAACTCTTTTCTGACTTCGCTCCCGGATAACTGAAACCTGACTCTAGGCTGCCCGTGTGGAAAATTATGGGCACCAGAGTTTAGAAAGGGAACAATAAACTCTAGGTCAGTCATGGGACTGGTGTGAGATCTTAAAAACAGTTATTCATTAATAAAAGGAAAACAAAGGATTTTAAAAGAAATCCGCAATGCTTTTTAGAAAATGAAACTACCATAAGGCCTCCCGCCACACACACAATGCAATCGCACACTTGGGGGAGATTTCTCCTTATGATAGTCAAATATGCTTACTACGAGAAAAACTCTTTTGATACTATTATTATTAGTGCATAGTGTGAAAAACAATTTCGAAAATATAATATTAATCTTAGCCAGCATATGCACCATTATAGTATGCCTACTATAGCTACCATACCGTACTGGGTTCCTATTGGGAATTGGATTTCCAACAAATGGTCAGGCCAAGAAACTTCCCATTGCCACATGGGTACGCCTCTGGATGGACGCCCCGAGAACCTAACCGGATCTCTGCCAACACAAGGCCGGGTTACCTCTGCAAAAATAGGAACTACTACACGAGTATGCCATCCCCCGTTTGTAAACAACATTTAGCCGAGGATCCTCAACATCAACAATCACAAAGTAATATATATTTGCGAAATTCACATAAGTTAAGTATCTGGGCTCCATATCATGATACCACTTCTATCCAGAAGGAAATGTACATACCCTAAGGGGCGCTACCCCCTAAAACCTTGCCGCATCCTTCCTGTTTTGACCATTCCGGGGTGTGAGGTCCAACAAAGTCTCCTCCACAAAGCTAGGCTTTTCACAAAAGTCGTGCTTCGATCAACAAATGATCAGCAACACTTCGTATGCCACATTACCAAATTGGGAATGTATCGCTAGTAACCATCAACTACATAACCTCTGAGCTCGTACGTCTCAGAGAAGGGTGTTAAGCTAAGAGAATAAATTCTCCGCCACCAACAAAAATGTATTTGATAGAAACCAGCTTTACATATCAAAGTTATTTTCAGACACACATCCATACAAGTCCGTTCTGGGATCGAACGGAACCGAAGGCACTTCAAAAGAAGCCCTTGCAATATGGATATTCACTAATCACGTCCGGAATCCCCATCACAAAGGGTGATAAAATCGCTATACCGGAGCAACCCGGTGCAGAGACATTCGACAAGTATCCTTTCGCTTTCGAAAATACCCGGTCTTCAACACCATCTTCAAATGCAATCCCATTTCGTCGTATCGTTATTCGGAATGGGTTTTATGATACAAGGTCCTCTCCCGGCTAATCCGAATAACGAGCGCTTAGTTTAAAAATAAGTGTTCATTCAGATTCAAACAATTCATAATAATTTCATTTTGATCTTTTAAACAAAAGATCCATCACAATCACAAAGGTTCGATGTGGGTTTCGAATATCCATTTGGAATTCGACTCCCGGTCGCAACGAAATTCAAATGTCGATTATGGCGAATATTAATAGTCGGTTATTTAACTATCAATCATCATTCACAACAGTTGCTGGATTTCAAAAAAAATTCCCCCAATTATTTAATTTCAACATATCTTCGCAAGATATAATTCCACACTTCATCCATTTGAAAAACAATTTCAAATTAATTTCCAAACATTTATTCATTTCCACTGAAAATCTGCAATATAAGAATAATTATTCAAAATATACTTGGAAATAATTAAAATAAACTATTTTAGAATATTTGCTTAAATATTAGTTATGAAAAATATTATACTAATATCTCCTATAAAATTCAAGTCCAAAAACTAATTTTAACATAAAATTTAGTAAACAGAGTATAAATATTTAAATAACTATTTCCTAAATCAAATATCAATTTAAATCTTTAAAATAATCCCTTATATAATTAATTAAATAAATTTTACTTTAAACAATTTCCAAACTAATTTCTCCAACAATATTATTTTTAAAACCAAATCTAAAACTTTTAAATTTTATTCAAAAGCTATTTTAAAAATATACTCGGCTTTTCAGGGAAGAATTCTTTTACCAATATAAATTGGTCCATTCAAATAAATTAATAAATCTTCTCGATTTATTTTAAATTTACATTCCAAATATCAACTGATATTTAAATCGATTACCAAATATCATCTTCACACCCAATCGAACTCCAAATTGATTTCCAGTTTATTTCAAATACAAAATCAACTTCCAATTTGATTTCCCCAAATTAATTTTCCAATATCAAATCAAATCAATTTCAAATTGATTTCCTAATATTAGTTCCAACATATCAAACCAAATTTCCAAATCGATTCCTAAGGTTTATCCTAATTCCAAATTAATTCCTGAATCGATTCCTAAAATTAATTTCAACTCAAAATTAAATACCAAAATTTAATTTCTTAATTTATTTCCTTTTGAAATAAATTCTTTATCTCTTTATATTATTTAAAATCCGTATCTTAAATAAATTCTTCAACTATTTAACAACATTACTCGAAATCCCTTTATAAAAATATTTCCAATATTTTTAGAATTTATTCTATAAGTTTCCAAAGATAAACTTTATCTATTAAAATTTCCTTGTTTTAAAATTCACTAGATTCCTTTGAGTGAATTCATTATAAATTTTCTATCCAAATTTCAAACCAATTAACTATCTATTTCCGGTAAGCTACGGTACCAAAAATATTATTCGGTTGTATTACAGCCATTACGGTTTCAATCACAAACATTCACATGAATTAAAAATAATCAACACACAACATAAGCAACAAATTAAACATTGAGGAATCCAGTTGGATCCCTCCAACCTGTTTCCATGCATCCACAGACGTTAGCACACAATTAAATACCCATTCCACTTCAAGGTGGAATATGGCGGTATATGGGATTTATAAAATATTATCCGCTATTATGCGACGCAATAGGGTCTCATCCGCTATATAATGCGGGAAATCAACAACACCAAATACATATATAATACCAATTCCACTTCGAGATGGAATATCGCGGTATATGGGTTTAATATAATAACCTCCGCTATTATGCGGCGCATAGGTCCTAAACTAATATAACTAATAATAAAGTAATTATCCAAATACACAATCAATCAATTTTAAATTAACTATCACAATTCCACAGCCAATCAATAACTGGAATTTTCAATTAAAATTTTGAGTGAGAAGATCTCACCTTTACTTATGCAGGCAATCCATTTCCATCTTGACTCGATTTTCTTGATTTAAGACCTTGCATAACAATTATATAATTTTATTAATATTCAAACAAATTTGGACACTTATTTTCTTTTAATAAATTTATTTAACTAATTATTAAATTTCATTTTAAATAAATTAATTAATCAAAAACTATATTTTAAACTAATAATCTTGGTTCAAACTAATTTCTTTTTCTTTTCTTTTATAGATTGACAAAACAATTAAATGGATTAACAAAACAAATAATTCACTATTAAATTAATAAAAAAGAAGATTGTCCATACATATATTGATTTTAAAACTTAACAGTGCTTTAAAAATATGTATCTGTATATTTTATTTTTTTATTCTTTGAAAACAATCTATCAGCATTTTAAAATTTTAGTTCAACTAATAATTTACTTTAAACTAATCTTCCCTTTAAATTATCCTTTAGTATGAAAAATAAATTTAATAATATAATTAACCAATTTTATAGCTTAAATAAATCGAACAACCAACTATCCTCTTTTTTTAACTTTAAATATAACTAGTTTTCCTTTAAAAATCTACACAAACCAAAGGTCTAATTATTTATAAATTATCCAAATCAAAACATTTTAAAATCCCTTTTATAGATTTAATTAACTAAAAAATTTCACTTTAAGCTAATGCTTTTAATTTTAAACAAATTCCTTTCAAAATTCTCTTTTAAAATCTTTTAGTATCTAAAATAATTTAGATAAGTTAGTTAAACACATTTTTTTTCTTTTTCTACCAAATCCATTATTTTAAAACAATCTTGTGAATTTTAAATACATATGTATAGATTTACTGTGATAAATTATTAAAACAATACATTTATATTTTATTTTCTGTAAATAAACAAACAGTAAACATTTACTTTTTTTAACTGTGAAAATTATATTTCCTTGCATGCATATAAAAATATGAAAACTGCATAAACATTTTTCTGATGAAACATGTTAATTTCATTTAAATTCAAATAAACGAAAATTTATACCTCACTGCACTCGCCAGAAACGAAACCCACGATCGACCCAGAGCACATCGGCACCTTGATCGATCCTTACATCACCGATCACCATCGATAAGCTCGCGTGCTGCCTCATGCTCGAACCCCTAGCCTGCTTGCTGCCATCGCATCCTCACCACCGCGGCCCATCGACGGTATCGAGCCCAAACCCAAGCCTACCGCCGCCGCGTCGCATCGCCACTCGCGAATTTCATGCCGCCGGCCTTTGAATTTGCCCCGCGAATCACATGCTCTCCCCTCAAGATCGCCAGAGACTCGAGCGCTCCACCAACGCCATCGCGATCGAACTCGAATCGCGACGTTGCCGCCACGTAAATGCTCGTCGACCTCAAGTTGTTGTGCCGCCTGGTCTTGATTTAACACGGCCATTGTTTGATCTGAACGAAAAAGGGAAGAGGGTTGTGATTTTATTTCGGCCATGAATTTAGTTTTATTCGATTCAGAACTGTGGAATCAAGAGAATTTTAGTTCGGCCATTTTTAATCTGAAATCAAAAAAATTCTTTATTTTGAACGAGGAAAAAAAAATTAAATTTCTAAATGAACGCGTGTCCAGAATATGACAAATGTTAGAAGAAAAGATACGTGTAGAATTGTCATATAAAAATATTATCAATTATATATATATATATATATATATGTATGTATGTATATATTTATTTAAATACAAATTCAAATCGTCCCGATATAAATGTCAGCGCGTTTATCTATCGTACGGACAAACGATCACTCCAAACACTACGAAAATTGAAATCCAATAATAATACGATGTTACGGATCCAATGGAACTGGTTTCGTCGAATTCCGAGATTGTGCCTCGGAATGCTATTTTTAAATATCGATTCAAACGATAAAATTCCAAAGCTGAACAAAACATTTCCAAATTCAATTCTGAAGCTTCTATTATCTTCAGTATTATTAATGTGAATTTTTGAACCTTTAAAATATTTTTAACAAGCTAAAAACTGAAGATTCAAATTTTACCCAATTCCAACAATTAAATTCAATAATTTAATTACAAATTTCATAATTATATTTGAAATTCAAGTTAAAATGACTTCCAATATTTAAAATCAAGTAAATATTTTATTTCAAAAGTTCAAAATTTCTGGGTCGTCACATCCTTCCCCCCTTAAAAGAATTTCGTCCCGAAATTACAAGTTAAGAAGAATGGACCTTAACCCGTTTAATATTTTCTAACCCAAACAGTTTTATCAATTTATCAACCCAATTTTTTTTTACCAAAGATTCATTTCAACTAACTTTCCAAGTTCAATTATAAATTCTAAACAATATTGTTTACTTCCCAATTCAAATTTAGATTTGAATTCAAATTTCAAGCTTTCAAAATTTTTCTAACACCCTAAATTTTCGAAAAATTTCGCCAGCGTCCCCTTTGCACGGCTAGCTTGGTACGACTACAAAATGGCACCACAGGCCCTCAAATCCCAAAAGAAAACAAAACGCCAAGCGGCAAGACAAGAAAATCACCAAATTTCATACTGAAATTGAAATACATACCTTTTTGTCGAGCAATTCAATTTTATCTTTAAAATCAAAATCCCAGTTCAATTTCCTTTAATACACCTGTATATCCTGATATCCATAATATCCAATTACAATATTCAAATATCATTTTGCACCTTTCATTACAAAAAATTTCAATATATATGCTTCTTGTACCATTTTTACTTCACTATTGAAGTTACATATCCATTTTCATTCAATCTTGCATTTTCAATTCTATTTTAATTCAATTTACACTACACTTCTATTTGAATTCAATTTATCTTTTACTATGAATATTGAATTTTCTTTCAATTATAACCGATTCATATTATTGTTTTAATTTAGTTTCATTCACTAATTTACTTCAAATTTTCAATTTGAAAACGTTTGTCGCTAACAATTTTTCCAAAAATTTTCTAACTCCCAAAATTTTCGAAAAAAATTGGCAGGGTCTCCTTTGTACGGAGGAGCTTTTGCAATTTGACAAAAGATATAAATATATATACATCGACCCACCCGGTCGGAAAAAACAAAAACAGTTCATATTTCCTATTTTTATTGCGTAGGCATACCTTATCTAGCATTTTTAAACAAAGCGGTTTATTATTAGCATTTTAGCACGACCAAATCCAGCCAAACGGCCCTCCTGTGCCTGTATTTACTCAATTTAAACACATAAGTGACATATATAAGAAATTTATTCACATTTCACTTATTTCCAACAGTAAACACATAGTTTTCACAAGCAATACATTCAAAATAGTTTGCATAAGCAATTTAAATGGTTCCGATACAATTTTAATTGCTTATAATCAATTCACATACCAATTCTATTCAATTCAAGTGATTTACAACTCACTTTCTTTTATTCAATTTATTTTTAAGCGAAATGAACTCATATTTATTTCAATTGATTCAAAAATCAATTTGATTTGCTTTTATTAACTCTTAGAATTTTATACATACTCGTTTGTGTCAAACAACAACCATTTCTATGCAAATTTGGACGATATTCACTTAATAGAATATCCAATCTATTTTATAACTAATTTACATTGATACAAACTCAATTTACTCTTTATTCTTTTTCAATTCAAATTGGTTCCGTTCAATTCATTTTGCATTCCATATTCACATTTATTTCAATTAAAACCATTTCACAGTTTCCAGTTTATCCTCCATTTAATGATTTAGAATATTTCCCAACTCTAAATTTTACTTAAGAATTTTACCATTTATTTCTTAAGTTCAAGATAATTATTCTATATACTTCTTTTATTTACACTGGATTCCAAATTCCATATGAATTCATTTTACCTTTCATTTATAAATATTGAATTCAATTCATTTTGAACCATATTAAATTTGTCCTTCTTTTAATTAGTTTCACTTACTAATTTTAATTCCTTTATTAACATTTAGCTCCATTTGATCCAATATTTACTTAAGTTATTTCAATTCAAAATTCAAATTTATTTTTCCTTGTAACACTTCCCAATTTAAATGCTTGATTTTATTTTCATTTATCAAATTCATTTCATTTACAAATTTTAATTAAATTAGTTTTACTCACTTATCCATTTTTAATTTCAAATTTTCATTCTCAATTTATCTCTAATTCATTTTATCAATACTAGGAAATTTTCCATTTATTTCTACTTACTTGAATTTTATCTGCAAATTCAAACCATCTTTATTTAACTCACAATTCAAGTTTTAGTTTAACTAATTCAACTTTCCTATTTCATGAATTGATTAATTATCATATTAGTTTACTTGAATTCAATCCATTTTATTTTCTTTTTCCCCAAGTTTGGATTTTTATTCAACTTGATCCAAGTCAAATCTCATTTCAATTTATAAAACTCATTTATACATTCACATTACCAATTTCATTCCATTAATGAATTTTATTCCAAATTATAAATTACATTTAAAATTTACAGTTACAAATCTCATTTGAATTTTTATTTTCTTAGCTTTTGGTTTTGATTTCAATTTCTCATACAACGATGATAATAACCAAATATTATCGCTTCCTAACAACCAAGCAACCATATATCATAATAATTCACAGAAAATTTATTTATTTTATATACGAAAATAGTTTTGGGTAAAATTATTTCATTTACCCTATTTTAAAACAATACTATGTCAGTTTATCTTGCTTAAGAGTTTAGAAACCCCTATCGATACAGTTGGCCAGACTGCACCGACTAGAATCTATAAACAATCAACCGATAAGTCAACACAATATAAAATAATTTTTATATTCACTAAAAAATACGCGCTCATATCTATTATTACACTCAAACTCATTCTAGAGTATTGCTGACTCTATCTCTAATGAGTAACACCCAACAGAGCCAAGGTTGTCGCTTAACCAAATGCTCTGATACCACATTGTAACAACCCGATTTTACGATGCCCGAAAGTCGACATTTATACGTCCACTGTATCAAATGTTGCGCAATTGAATGCCGAAAAACTGAACTGTTAGGGTTTAAGAAGAAGAAGGTAGAAGAAGAATGGAAAACAATAAATAGAATCTCATATTTCGCAGCGGAACAAATATAATATATCAATGAATAATCTTTTAAAACAAAATCATATCTGTTATTACATTACATTACATCACATTACATTATCAGAGTGTACAACAACAACAGTAGAAGAAAATATAACATGTACTAGTAATACGCTTCGCCAATCAGCTCCAACTCCTGATCTCCACAGAAACTCTTTTTCTGACTTCGCTCCCGGATAGCTGAAACCTGACTCTAGGCTGCCCGTGTGGAAAATTATGGGCACCCATAGTTTAGAAAGGGAACAATAAACTCCAGGTCAGTCATGGGACTGGTGTGGGATCTTAAAAACAGTTATTATTTAATAAAAAGAAAACAAAAGATTTTAAAAGAAATCCGGAATGCTTTTTAGAAAATGAAACTACCTAAAGGCCTCTCGCCACACACAATGCAATCGGACACTTGGGGGAGATTTCTCCTTATGATAGTCAAATATGCTTACTACGAGAAAAACTCTTTTGATATTATTATTATTAGTGCATAGTGTGAAAAACAATTTCGAAAATATAATATTAATCTTAGCCAGCATACATACCATTATAGCATGCCTACTATAGCTACCATATTAGATGGCAGGTTCTACAACTAAAACCGTACTGGTGTCGTATTGGGAATTGGATTTCCAACAAATGGTCAGGCCAAGGAACTTCCCATTGCCACACGGGTACGCCTCTGGATGGACGCCCCGAGAACTTAACCGGATCTCTGCCAACACAAGGTCGGGTTACCTCTGCAAAAATAGGTAACTGCTATACGAGTATGCCATCCCCCGGTTGTAAACAACCTTTATCCGAGGATCCTCAACATCAACAATCACAAAGTAATATATATTTGCGACATTCACATAAGTTAAGTATCTGGGCTCTATACCATGATACCACTTCTATCCAGAAGGAAATGTACATACCCTAAGGGGCGCTACCCCCTAAAACCTTGTCGCATCCTTCCAGTTTTGACCATTCCGGGTGTGAGGTCCGATGAAGTTTCGTCCACAAAGCTACGCTTTTCACAAAAGCCGTGCTTCGATCAACAAATGATCAGCAGCACTTCGTATGCCACATTACCAAATTGGGAATGTATCACTGGTAACCATCAACTACATAACCTCTGAGCTCGTACGTCTCAGAGAAGGGTGTTAAGCTAAGAGAATAAATTTTCCGCCACCAACAGAAATGTATTTGATAGAAACCAGATTTACATCTCAAAGTGTAACGTCAGACACACATCCATACAAGTCCGTTTCGGGATCGAATGGAACCAAAGGCACTTCAAAAGAAGCCCTTGCAATCCAGATATTCACTAATCACATCCGGAATCCCCATCACAAAGGGTGATAAAATCTCTATACCGGAGCAACCCGGTGCAGAGACATTCGACAAGTATCCTTTCGCTCTCGAAAATATCCGGTCTTCAACACCGTCTTCAAATGCAATCCCATTTCGTCGTATCGTTATTCGGAATGGGTTTTATGACACAAGGTCCTCTCCCGGCTAATTCGAATAACGAGCGCTTATTTTAAAAATAAGTGTTCATTCAGATTCAAACAATTCATAATAATTTCATTTTGTTCTTTTAAACAAAAGATCCATCACAATCACAAAGGTTCGATGTGGGTTTCGAATATCCATTTGGAATTCGACTCCTGGTCGCAACAAAATTCAAATGCTGATTAAGGCCAATATTGATAGTCGGTTATTTAACTATCAATCATCATTCACAACAGTTGCTGGATTTCAAAAAAAATTCCCCCAATTATTTAATTTCAACATATCTTCGTAAGATATAATTTCACACATCATCCATTTGAAAAGCAATTTCAAATTAATTTCCAAACATTTATTCATTTCCATTGAAAATCCGCCAATTTTAAATAATTTAAAATAATATAAGAATACTTATTCAAAATATACTTGGAAATATTTAAAATAAACTATTTTAGAATATTTGCTTAAAAATTAGTTATGAAAAATATTATACTAATATCTCCTATAAAATTCAAGTCCAAAAACTAATTTTAACATAAAATTTAGTAGACAGAGTATAAATATTTAAATAACTATTTCCCAAATCAAATATCAATTTAAATCTTTTAAATAATCCCTTATATAATTAATTAAATAAATTTTACTTTAAACAATTTCCAAACTAATTTCTCCAACAATATTATTTTTAGAACCAAATCTAAAACTTTTAAATTTATTCAAAAGCTATTTTAAAAATATACTTGGTTTTTCAGGGAAGAATTCTTTTCCCAATATAAATTGGTCATTCAAATGAATTAATAAATCTTCTCGATTTATTTTAAATTTACATTCCAAATATCAACTGATATTTAAATCGATTCCCAAATATCATCTTCACACCCAATCGAATTCCAAATTGATTTCCGGTTTATTTCAAATACAAAATCAACTTCCAATTTGATTTCCCTAAATTAATTTTCCAATATCAAATCAAATCAATTTCAAATTGATTTCCCAAAATTATTTCCAACATATTAAACCAAATTTCCAAATCGATTCCTAAGGTTTATCCTAATTCCAAATTAATTCCTGAATCGATTCCTAAAATTACTTTCAACTCAAAATTAAATTCCAAAATTTAATTTCTAAATTTATTTCCTTTTGAAATAAATTTTTTGTCTCTTTATATTATTTAAAATCGGTATCTTAAATAAATTCTTCAACTATTTAACAACATTACTCGAAATCCCTTTATAAAAATAGTTCCCATATTTTTGGCATTTATTCTATAAGTTTCCAAAGATAAACTTTATCTATTTAAATTTCCTTCTTTTAAAATTCACTCGATTCCTTTGAGTGAATTCATTATAAATTTTCTATCCAAATTTCAAATCAATTAACTATCTATTTCCGGTATCCTACGATACCAAAAATATTATTCGGCTGTATTACAGCCTTTACGGTTTCAATCACAAACATTCACACGAATTAAAAATAATCAACACACAACATAAGCAACAAATTAAACATTGAGGAATCCAGTTGGATCCCTCCAACCTGTTTCCCTACATCCACAGACGTTAACACACAATTAAATACTCATTCCACTTCAAGGTGGAATATCGCGGTACATGGGATTTATAAAATATTATCCGCTATTATGCGGCGCAATAGGGTCTCATCCGCTATATAATGCGGGAAATCAACAACACCAAATACATATATAAAACCAATTCCACTTCGAGGTGGAATATCGCGGCATATGGGTTTAATATAATAACCTCCGCTATTATGCGGTGCACAGGGTCTAAACTAATATAACTAATAATAAAGTAATTATCCAAACACATGATCAATCAATTTTAAATTAACTATCACAATTCCACAGCCAATCAATAACTGGAATTTTCAATTAAAATTTTGAGTGAGAAGATCTCACCTTTACTTATGCAGGCAATCCATTTCCATCTTGACTCGATTTTCTTGATTTAAGACCTTGTATAACAATTATATAATTTTATTAATATTCAAACAAATTTGAACACTTATTTTCTTTTAATAAATTTATTTAACTAATTATTAAATTTCATTTTAAATAAATTAATTAATCTAAAACTATATTTTAAACTAATAATCTTGGTTTAAACTAATTTCTTTTTCTTTTCTTTTATAGATTAACAAAACAATTAAATGGATTAACAAAACAAATAATTCACTATTAAATTAATAAAAAAGAAGATTGTCCATACATATATTGATTTTAAAACTTAACAGTGCTTTAAAAATATGTATCTGTATATTTTATTTTTTTATTCTTTGAAAACAATCTATCAGCATTTTAAAATTTTAATTCAACTAATAATTTACTTTAAACTAATCTTCCCTTTAAATTATCCTTTAGTATGAAAAATAAATTTAATAAGATAATTAACCAATTTAATAGCTTAAATAAATCGAACAACTATCCCCTTTTTTTAACTTTAAATTTAACTAGTTTTCCTTTAAAAATCTACACAAACCAAAGGTCTAATTATTTATAAATTATCCAAATCAAAACGTTTTAAAATCCCTTTTATAAATTTAATTAACTAAAAAGTTTCACTTTAAGCTAATGCTTTTAATTTTAAACAAATTCCTTTTAAAATTCTCTTTTAAAATCTTTTAGTATCTAAAATAATTTAGATAAGTTAGTTAAACACATTTTTTTTTCTTTTTCTACCAAATCCATTATTTTAAAATAATCTTGTGAATTTGAAATACATATGTATAGATTTACTGCGATAAATTATTAAAACAATACATTTATATTTTATTTTCTGTAAATAAACAAACAGTAAACATTTACTTTTTTTTACTGTGAAAATTATATTTCCTTGCATGCATATAAAAAAATGAAAACTGCATAAACATTTTTCTGATGAAACATGTTAATTTCATTTAAATTCAAATAAACGGAAATTTATACCTCACTGCACTCGCCAGAAACGAACCTCCCGATCGACCCAGAGCACATCGGCACCTTGATCGATCCTTACATCACTGATCACCATCGATAAGCTCGTGTGCTGCCTCATGCTCGAACCCCTAGCATGCTTGCAGCCATCGCATCCTCTCCACCGCGACCCATCGGCGGTATCGAGACCAAACCTAAGCCTACCGCCGTCGCATCGCCACTCGCGAATTCCATGCCCCCGGCCTTCGAATTTGCCCCGCGAATCACATGCGCTCCCCTCAAGATCGCCAGAGACTCGAGCGCTCCACCAACGCCATCGCGATCGAACTCGAATCGCGACATTGCCGCCACGTAAATGCTCATCGACCTCGAGTTGTCGTGCCGCCTGGTCTTGATTTCACACGGCCATTGTTCGATCTGAACGAAAAAGGGAAGAGGGTTGTGATTTTATTTCGGCCATGAATTTATTTTTCTTCGATTTAGAACTATGGAACCAAGAGAATTTTAGTTCGGCCATTTTGAATCTGAAATCAAAAAAATTCTTTATTTTGAACGAGGAAAAAAAATTAAATTTCTAAATTTTGAGTGAGAAGATCTCACCTTTACTTATGCAGGCAATCCATTTCCATCTTGACTCGATTTTCTTGATTTATGACCTTCCATAACAATTATATAATTTTATTAATATTCAACCAAATTTGAACACTTTTTTTCTTTTAATAAATTTATTTAACTAATTATTAAATTTCGTTTTAAATAAATTAATTAATCAAAAACTATATTTTAAACTAATAATCTTGGTTTAAACTATTTTCTTTTTCTTTTCTTTTATAGATTAACAAAACAATTAAATGGATTAACAAAACAAATAATTCACTACTAAATTAATCAAAATGAAGATTGTCCATACATATATTGATTTTAAAACTTAACAGTGCTTTAAAAATATGTATCTGCATATTTTATTTTATTTTATTCTTTGAAAACAATCTATCAGCATTTTAAAATTTTAAATCAAATAATAATTTAGTTTAAACTAATCTTCCCTCTAAATTATCCTTTAGTATCAAAAATAAATTTAATAAGATAATTAACCAATTTAATAGCTTAAATAAATCGAACAATCAACTATCCCCTTTTTTTTACTTTAAATTTAGCTAGTTTTCTTTAAAAATCTACATAAACCAAAGGTCTAATTTTTTATAAATTATCCAAATCAAAACGTTTTAAAATCCCTTTAATAATTTAATTAACTAAAAAATTCACTTTAAGCTAATGCTTTTAATTTTAAACAAATTCCTTTTAAAATTCTCTTTTAAAATCTTTTAGTATCTAAAATAATTTAGATAAGTTAGTTAAACACATTTTTTTTCTTTTTCTACCAAATCCATTATTTTAAAATAATCTTGTGAATTTTAAATACATATGTATAGATTTACTGCGATAAATTATTAAAACAATACATTTATATTGTATTTTCTGTAAATAAATAAACAGTAAACATTTACTTTTTTTACTGTGAAAATTATATTTTCTTGCATGCATATAAAAATATGAAAACTGCATAAACATTTTCCTGATAAAACATGTTAATTTCATTTAAATTCAAATAAACAGAAATTTATACCTCACTCCACTCGCCAGAAACGAAGCTCATGATCGACCCAGAGCACATCGGCACCCTGATCGATCCTCACATCACTAATCACCATCGATAAGCTCGCGTGCTGCCTCATGCTCGAACCCCTAGCCTGCTTGCCGCCATCGCATCCTCACCACCGTGACCCATCGGCGGTATCGAGCCCAAACCCTAGCCTAGCGTCGCCGCGTCGCATCGCCAATCGCGAATTCCATGTCGCTGGCCTTCGAATTTAACCCGCGAATCACATGTGCTCCCCTCGAGATTGCCAGAGAGTCGAGCGCTCCACCAACGCCATCGTGATCGAACTCGAATCGTGACATCGCCGCCATGTAAATGCTCGTCGACCTCGAGTTGCCGTGCCACCTGGTCTTGATTTCACGCGGCCATTGTTCGATCTGAACGAAAAAGGGAAAGGGTTGTGATTTTATTTCGTCCATGAATTTATTTTTCTTTCATTAAGAACTGAGGAACCAAGAGAATTTTAGTTCGGCCATTTTTAATCTGAAATCAAAAAAAATTCTTTATTTTGAACGAGGAAAAAAAAATTCTAAACGAACGCGTGTCTAGAATATGACAAATGTTAGAAGAAAAGTGTGACGACCCGGAATTTTCGAGCATTTAAAGATGGAATATTTAATTGATTTTAAATATTTGAAGGTTAAATTTTAACTCAAATTCAACTATTATTATTATTTAACAATTGAGTTATTGGATTTAATAAACTGAAATTGGGTAAATTATTGAATCTTCTGTTTTAAGCTTGTTAAAAATAATTTGAAGGCTTGTAAAATTTATATTGACAATACTGAAGATAATAGAAGAGTTAAAATTGAATTTTACAGTGATTTGTTCAGTATTGAAATTTATAATTTAAATTGAATTTGAAAAATAGCTTTCGAGGCACAGTCTCGGAATTCGATGAAACCAGTTCCATTTGGTCCGTAATATTAAATTATTATCGGATTTCAAATTTCGTAGCGATCAGAGTTGTTATGTGAGCGTACGATATATAAACGCGTTGAAAATTTACATCGAAAATTCTATTTAAAATTCTATTTATATATTCACGTGCTAATCGCTATCAGCTGCCTTTCCTTCAAATCGTTGTCTCCTCTCGTACATGCCATCATCATCGCGTCACTCTTTCTCTTTAATATCTACAGCCGAGCCTAATATCTTATCTCGAGATCGAATCCTTTCTCGAAAAAAAAATGAAACCCGGATCGAAAAAATGGAGATAGTGAATCAAATCAAAATTCGTTCCCGGCCGCATCACCTGCTAGTTCGAAGTCGAACAATCCTCATAGTGGTGGGACGCGTTTTCTTCGGCCGAAATCGATTTGGGGGAGGGTACGACGTTCGTGGCCAAGGCATAGGGAGGCGGGTCGGCGACTCGGTTGGAAGGGGAAGGGTTCCTAGTCGTCGTGGTTTGGGAAGTCGAGGTGATTGGGAGGCCGTGTTATCGAGGACGTCAAGGGTTGCGAGGCTGCTGGAGGGTTTCGAAGAGCGAGGAATGCGGTCGCAGATCTAGGAGCTCGCGATGGAATGAAGGAGATGGCTAATTGCAGGGAGGTCACGACAGTGAAGGAGTGTTGGCATTCGCGTGCTCGAGGCAGCAGTTGGAGGTGCTTAAACATTCGTTTGTTCAAAATGATTGCAGGCCGAGCAGTGAGTACTCTCGATTTTCTTCTGTTGAATTGAATTTATATGTAAACTATTACAAAATTTATGTTTCAAGTATATATATATATATATATATATATATATATTCCCATTTAAAAATATAAACAGAATTTTATTTTCATTTAAAAGGGATATTGATTATTTATGTAAACAATTTAAAAAGGGGGATAATAAAGTAAAGATATATATTTTAAACCACTGGTTTAGATTCTAAAAATAATTTAGTAAGTTAACTAATTTGTCTAATTAACTTATTTAATATTTTAGTTACTAAAATATTTTAAGAAGAAAATCAGTTTAAAACTTAATTATTTGTTCAAATTAAATTATTGGTTAAAATAAATTATCCCTGTCACTAAGTAATTTATTAAATGGAAACTTTATTTTTGGTATGGATTTGTTTAATAAATCTATTGAAGTTATTTTGTGCTAAAATATTTTATTTAAACTGTAAGTTGAAATAAATTAAGGGTTAAAAATATTAGTAAATTTGAAATTAATTGTTCGATTAGTTCAAATATTAATAAACCGAATAAATATTTATTCAAGGTCCAAATCTGAAAGAAAACAAGTCGGAATGGAGGTGGGTTGCATATAGCAATAAAGATGTGACGACCACCCATGACTCCCGCACCAAAACAAGGGAATAGTGCGCTGAAAGGTGTGCAAGGCAACCATGGATGATAGTCAGGGTAAAATAAAATCGCAGAATCTCTATCGTAACTCACAGCGCATGGATGAAATACAATAGAGAAATATATAGTGAAGTCTCATAACAGAAAAATCATCATATAAGCATCACAGAAGTTTTATACAATCATCTCAACAAATCCATACATCAAGACCTCACTACAAACACTCATCAAATACAGCAGCGGATACCCAGTACATATAAGAAAATAATATGCATAGCCTCCTGCTCGTCTTCGTCATCATCAGCGGAAAACTCTAAGCACAACACCTGCCACCTGCTACCTAGTCTGCCCATCCCAAACATGGATGAACAGCCCAAGGTAATAAGAGGAGACATAAAACCTTGAGTCAGACAAAGTCTTAGTGAGCAGTAAATTAACAATCAAACATACCAAAGAGCATAAGGGATAAAAGGAATAGGAACCAAACCATCCCACTCCACCTCTTTCTACAGTGATAGCCCCCAGACACACACTAAGGAGAAGTAAGCATAACATAGCAGATAAGTAAGGTAAAGCAATAATCACTCGAGTCAAGGACGATGTTTTCCAAATACAAACCCCCAAGGCCTAAACCAAGATCAGATAAGCACCCAGAAAAACACCGCTCTTGAAGCCGAATGATGATACAACCAAACATCCAAACATCCATGACTCTGGCTATCACTGTTATCATTGCCTTGATTTCACCGTTAGTTGAATGACCGCCTGTCAAGGGCTAATGGTAACCCCGGTTTAGCCATAACTCCGCACGTCATCGTGACCCGTGCCTAAGCCGAACGCATCAGCCCAGAGTACTAGCACGTCATCATGACCCGTGCCTGGAACGTCATCGTGACCCGTTCCAACGTACCCTTGCTTTGAGTATGCTAGAACCTTCAACAACGATGAGATCTTAGCCTCCTAGTCATCCTCCTCGACGACTACTTCCATACTAGCTCAAGCGCCTCTCAAGCTAACCATTATCCACCCCAACCCGGACCGCATCACCGAGTTATAACTTTGCACGTCGTCATGACCCGTGCTTGGAATGTCTTCGTGACCCGTCCCATCACAACATATGTCTTGCCTCATCACATCATAGCAAAGTCTCTCGACTTGGAACGTCATCATGACCCGTCCCATCTCAACACAAGCCTTGCCTCATCATATCATCGCAAAGTCCCAACTCAACCATGCTTTGCCTTCTCGCATCATGGCAAGATCCCACATCCTCGAATCCATCCATATGAGCTTCCACATCCGCTTCATATGCCATTGGCAGCTTTCACCATTCAAGAGCCTTTCCACTTAGCTTTTGAATCATCTTCAACCATCTTGTTCCAAATCAACTACAAGCTAACTTGGAGCAATCAAATCTAACATACATTCAAACATTCAACCATTCAAACAAGATCTATTAAGCAATATCAATTATAATGGAAATTTCGTAATTAAGTGAGCAAAAGTCCAACATACGTGAAATCATGGTTTTTAGCATAGATCTACCAAATCTAAAACATGGGTTTTGTCTCTAATACTTGATAAATAACTTTCATAGATAAACATCTTCAAATATGATGGATCTACATGCAGACTTAAGGAAAATGCGAGAAAACGCTAACTTTAACACATAAACATATCACCAATCCACTACACTCCTTTGGGTCCGTGTGAGAGATAACTACCACTCACCAAATCACCAAAACAACCTAAAATGAATCAACTACAGATCTGGACAGCAAGGACTTGGACTTGATCCGGAGAAATTTCACTTGAAACGGTGAAATCTAGCCTCTTCGGATGAAAATCTTCAACTTTGGCTCTTGATCTTTGATCTTGATCTTCGATCTTGGATGGATGTTAGAATTAGATTGGAATGGAGAAAAGAAGATGAAGAAATGTTGTAGTCGAGTCTTCAAAATGGCAGCACTTCGTCGCTTCAAAAACCGGTGCCAAAAAGTGAGCCAAACCCCTCTATTTATAGGCTGGAAACCCCTTAGGTCGTCGCCCCTTAGGTCGTCCCCGACCTAACTATGAGTCGTTGCCGACTCATCAGCCCCTACGACCTACGACCTAACCAACACAACATACAACCAAGGCCGACTTACGACTTAACCCAGACGCGACCTAAAACACAGGCCGACCTAACGACTCAACGTACTGCCGACCCAACTGTCACACGACTCAACACACTGCCTCATTTCCTAAGTCCTAGGTCGCCTGACGACTTAACTAGCATGCCGACCTACGACCTAAGACCCTGCCGACTCAACTCCTTGCTGACCTAACACAACGACTTACGACTCAACAATGCTGACCTAACTCCTGCCCAAGCTATCTATAAGTCGCTAACGACTCAAGTCCTGCCGACTTAATACACAGCATCCCTAACACTAAGTCGCTCACGCGACTCAACTTGCCCAGCGGCCTAACACTCCCTTAAGTCGTTCAACGACCTAACTTTTCTTAGGTCGTTGACATACTTAACTCGCCAACAACTGACTCACTAACACGTAGGTCGCTGACTCGTTAACTCTTAGGTCGCTTACTAGACTCCCCAACGACCTAACATCCAAACGACCTATCCCCTTAAGTCGGCTACCTCCATGACTCGTTCGCATGACCTAGGCTCCTACCGACTCAATCATCACATGACCTAAGACGTTAAGTCGGTCACGACTCAATCCCTAACGACCTAGGCTACCAAACGACTTAAGCACTAAGTCGTTGACTAACTTAACTCGTAAATTCGACCTAAGCACCATACGAGTTAACTTCCACACAACTTATCAACACTAACGACCTATAAATTCTACAATCTATCGACACGTAAAATACGGGTCGTTACATTCTCTCCCCCTTAGGAATTTCGCCCTCGAAATTCCAAGCAATCAACAGAAATCAAAGATATTCCGCATGCCTACCATCCATAGCAATCAACAGATCATGCATCCAATTCTAACCTAGCATGCAGAATTCTAAGACTTAGAACAAGCTACAAATTCATGAGATGTCACGACACTTTAGGGCCATACCTCGAAGAGTCCGGGATGAGCTGCCTTCATCCTCTCTTCCTCCTCCCATGTACAGTCGTTAACATCATCACTCCATTGTACCTTGAGCAACGTAATCGTCTTCCTCCTAAGCTGTTTCGTATCGGTTTCAACAATACGAAGCGGCTTACGAGGTCTCGAAACAACAGGATCAACCTCTAAGTCTTCACAGCTATCAGCAGAAACCACCGTAGTTGGGTCGTGCATATACTTCCGTAGACAAGATACATGAAAAACATTGTGCACACCCGCCATCTTTTCCGGTAACTCCAATCTATAAGCGAGCTTTCCAATTCGCTCGATAATCGGGAATGGTCCAACGAATCTTGGAGTTAACTTTCCTTTGTTCCCGAATCTTATAACATTCTTCAATGGAGAAATCTTCACAAAAACCATATCACCCACGTCGAATTCCAAATCCTTCCGACGATTATCTGCATAACTTTTCTGACGATCCTGGGCTGCCTTCATTCTTTGTCGAATGATCTCTATACAATCCGAAGTCTGTCGAATCATCTCTGGCCCAAGTATCAGCTTTTCTCCAGTTTCCAACCAACATGTCGGAGAGTTACACGGTCTTCCATATAATGCCTCATATGGTGCCATACCAATACTCGACTGATAACTGTTATTATAAGCAAACTCCACCAAATGAAGGTGATCTTCCCATGATCCTCCGAAGTCCAAAACACATGCTCTAAGAAGATCTTCCAAAACTCGGTTGACTCTCTCAGTCTGACCATCTGTTTGAGGGTGATAAGCTGTACTCAAACACAACTCGGTTCCCAAAACTTCCTGGAAGCTCTTCCAAAATCTACTAGTGAACAATGGGTCTCGATCGCTCACTATACTCTTCGGAACACCATGGAAACGAACTATCCACTTAACATACAACTCAGCCAACTTCGATGCAGTCCTAGTCGATCGAACAGGAATGAATCTTGCACTCTTGGTCAAACGATCTACGATGACCCAAATCCCTTCATTCCCTGCTCTTGTCCTAGGTAGACCATCGATAAAGTCCATCGACACTTGCTCCCATTTCCATGTAGGAACCTCTAATGGCTGAAGCAATCCACTGGGCTTCTTCTGCTCAGCTTTCACCAACTGGCAATTCATACACTTGGAAATAAAGTTTCCAACATCCTTCTTCATACCTTCCCAGTAGTAGGTTCTCTTCATATCCCGATACATCTTATTTCCACCTGGATGAATTGTCAACTTCGAGTGATGACTCTCCCTCAGAACTTCATCTCTCAATCCATCTACATCGGGAACAACTAGTCGCCCTTGCTTTCGAAGCCAACCCTCTCGATCGACTTCAAATCCTTTATTCTTCTCTGGGTCCAATCCAGATTCCAAATCTCGGATAACCTTGACAAGCTTATCGTCTTGCTTTTGACCCTCGCCAATTCTTTCCACAAGAGTAGGCCTTATTGATAAGTTTGCCAACATCTCAGGTTCCAATTCACATCTAGGCCTGAAATCAAATCCAGCCAAATACTCAAGACTCTTCCATTCTGAAAACATGGCTCCCAATCCTGCATGTCTTCGACTTAACGCATCAGCCACTGCGTTACCTTTCCCCGGAGTATAGGCTATACCAAAATCATAAGATGCTAGGAACTCTAGCCACCGTTGCTGTCGAAGATTTAAATCCTTTTGGGAGAACAGATACTTCAACGACTTATGATCTGTAAACAACTCGAATCTAACTCCCAATAGATAATGTCTCCACATCTTCAAAGCAAACACAATCGCCGCTAACTCCAAATCATGAGTCGGATAGTTCCTTTCATGCGGCTTCAGTTGTCGACTAGCATACGCAACAACTTTATCCTTCTGCATTAGCACCGCTCCTAGTCCAGTGCCACATGCATCGGTGTAAACCACCATCTCATCATTCCCACTCGGAATAGTCAAAACAGGAGCACTTGTCAGTCGCTCTTTCAGGATTATGAAAGCTTGTTCACACTTATCATTCCATCTGAACACTTGATTCTTCTTCGTCAATCCTGTCAACGGTGCAGCTATCTTGGAAAAGTCTTTGATAAACCGACGATAATATCCTGCTAATCCAAGAAAACTTCTCACATCAGATGCATTCTTAGGCCTAACCCAATCCTGGATCGCTGCCACCTTAGCGGGATCAACCGCTATTCCATTTCCAGAAATAACATGACCTAAGAACCTCACTTCATTCTTCCAGAAGTGACACTTCGAAAACTTAGCCTTCAGCTGATGTTTCCGCAAGATCCCCAAAACAATCCTCAAGTGTGTCTTGTGCTCTCCCTCAGTTCTGGAATAAATCAGAATATCATCCACGAACACAAGCACGAACCTATTCAACTGATCTCTGAACACTCTATTCATAAGATCCACAAAATATGCTGGTGCGTTAGTCAATCCAAACGGCATTACCAGCCACTCATAAAACCCGGATGGTGTCCTGAAAGCAGTCTTCGGCACACTATCCTTCGCCACTCTCAACTGGTGAAATCCCGTTGCCAAATCCATCTGAGAAAACACCTTAGCCTCGTGAAGCTGATCAAACAAGTCATCTATTCTCGGCAATGGATACTTGTTCTTCTTAGTCACCTTATTCAGCTCACGATAATCCACACACAACCTCAACGATCCATCCGCTTTGGTTGCGAACACAACTGGCGCACCCCATTCGGACACACTTCTCCGAATGAATCCTTTCTGCAAAAGGTCATCAACTTGCACCTTCAGCTCTTGCTGCTCCCTCGGTGCCATCCGCCTAAGAGGCATCACAACAGGTCTGGCTCCCTCAACTAGATCGATACGAAACTCGATCTCCCTATGCGGCGGCAACCCTTTGACTTCCTCAAAGACATTCTCAAACTCATTCACAATAGGCACCGATGACAGTCCATCCCGTGGAACAACTAGCGAATACATGAAGCTCATGAAGACGCCTTCTTCATGCTTACATCGTATCACAACCTTTCGCCCTTCCACATTCCCGACTGTCACCTCAAGCCTCTCACAATCAATCCTAGCCGCATACTTCCTAAGCCAGTCCATACCCAAAATAATTCCGAACCCCGCAAAGTTCAGAACAAAGCAATCACAAACAAACGAGCAATCATGACTCGACACAACTAGACCACGGCATATCATACACAAACATGACGAACCCCCCACTGGATTAGTCACAACCAATGGCCTATCAACAATATCCGGTTTCATACCTAACCGGCTTACCAAATCATCACAAACAAAAGAATGCGACGCTCCAGTATCAAACAACACTCTAACTGGAACACCACAAATAGAAAGAGTACCTTGAACCACCACACTCTTCCCCTTTTCTTCAGCAGTCGGAGCTTTTGAAGACGATGGAACAGCCCCCAAAGCATAGGCTTGCACAACCTGCCTATCTTTCCTCGGTTCTGGACAGTCCTTCTTAATGTGTCCCAGCTTATCACAGTTGTAACACTTCAACTGCACCTTCGGATTCTTGCAATCCCGAGAAAGATGACCCTTCTGACGGCAGTTATAACAAGTCACCTCGCCCTTTGGCTTCTTCTGACCATCCTTTCCCTTCTGTTGCTGCTGCTTCCTCTTCTTATTCCCACTCTGCTGTGGTTTAGATCCTTCCCTGGTTACAGCAACAACAGAACTTTCCCTAGGAAACAAACTCTCATGCCTCAGAGCTTTCTCCACCAGCTTCTCAAATGGATCGTCCAGATGATCCACTAACTGCCTTCCTAGATAAGCATCCAGACCAGTCACAAACTTTTCATTCTTCTGGTAGGGAGAATCAATATATGATCTGGCATACTTAGACAAAGCTTCGAACTCAGAAATATACTCCAGAACAGGCCTTCCGCCTTGTTTGAGCTCCACAAATCTCTTGAACAAAACAGACCTCTGAGCAGTAGAGATGAACTTGGCTTCAAATCTGACTTGGAACTGCTCCCAAGTAATATCCTCTTCTGGTGTATCTATGGTGATAGAATTCCACCAATCAGCAGCTCTCCCCTGAAGCTGTCTCGATGCAAGCTTTCTCTTAGTTGCATCCTCAATCCCTAAGTCACCAAAGATCCTTTTGCAAGCATCAATCCATCTCTGCACCTCAATAGTCGACTCCGTCCCCAAGAAAGCTTTTCCTCCAAGAGAAGTATAATCCTTGCAAAGCTTAGCAAAATCCACCGGTCTTGGAGCTTGAACTTGAACTCCCACATCCACTGATGATCCTGAAGCTGGTATCCTTCTCATGATCGAAGTCATCATCGCTTCGAACATAGTTCCATAATCAACAGCTCCTTCATCAGCACGGCTTTCCCTTGCAGCTGGTCTCCCTCTTCGACTCATCCTTAATATCTGTAATAAGAATGATTAGAACACCTTAAGAAACAACTGCATAAGGAGTTCAAATCCTTCTAGGCTACTATATTATATATAGTAATCATCCATCAAAATACAATTACGTCTCTCATACGTAGTTACGTCAGCGAGCGTTGGCTGAAATCGATTAACCAAAGCTCCGATACCAAATGTGACGACCACCCATGACTCCCGCACCAAAACAAGGGAATAGTGCGCTGAAAGGTGTGCAAGGCAACCATGGATGATAGTCAGGGTAAAATAAAATCGCAGAATCTCTATCGTAACTCACAGCGCATGGATGAAATACAATAGAGAAATATATAGTGAAGTCTCATAACAGAAAAATCATCATATAAGCATCACAGAAGTTTTATACAATCATCTCAACAAATCCATACATCAAGACCTCACTACAAACACTCATCAAATACAGCAGCGGATACCCAGTACATATAAGAAAATAATATGCATAGCCTCCTGCTCGTCTTCGTCATCATCAGCGGAAAACTCTAAGCACAACACCTGCCACCTGCTACCTAGTCTGCCCATCCCAAACATGGATGAACAGCCCAAGGTAATAAGAGGAGACATAAAACCTTGAGTCAGACAAAGTCTTAGTGAGCAGTAAATTAACAATCAAACATACCAAAGAGCATAAGGGATAAAAGGAATAGGAACCAAACCATCCCACTCCACCTCTTTCTACAGTGATAGCCCCCAGACACACACTAAGGAGAAGTAAGCATAACATAGCAGATAAGTAAGGTAAAGCAATAATCACTCGAGTCAAGGACGATGTTTTCCAAATACAAACCCCCAAGGCCTAAACCAAGATCAGATAAGCACCCAGAAAAACACCGCTCTTGAAGCCGAATGATGATACAACCAAACATCCAAACATCCATGACTCTGGCTATCACTGTTATCATTGCCTTGATTTCACCGTTAGTTGAATGACCGCCTGTCAAGGGCTAATGGTAACCCCGGTTTAGCCATAACTCCGCACGTCATCGTGACCCGTGCCTAAGCCGAACGCATCAGCCCAGAGTACTAGCACGTCATCATGACCCGTGCCTGGAACGTCATCGTGACCCGTTCCAACGTACCCTTGCTTTGAGTATGCTAGAACCTTCAACAACGATGAGATCTTAGCCTCCTAGTCATCCTCCTCGACGACTACTTCCATACTAGCTCAAGCGCCTCTCAAGCTAACCATTATCCACCCCAACCCGGACCGCATCACCGAGTTATAACTTTGCACGTCGTCATGACCCGTGCTTGGAATGTCTTCGTGACCCGTCCCATCACAACATATGTCTTGCCTCATCACATCATAGCAAAGTCTCTCGACTTGGAACGTCATCATGACCCGTCCCATCTCAACACAAGCCTTGCCTCATCATATCATCGCAAAGTCCCAACTCAACCATGCTTTGCCTTCTCGCATCATGGCAAGATCCCACATCCTCGAATCCATCCATATGAGCTTCCACATCCGCTTCATATGCCATTGGCAGCTTTCACCATTCAAGAGCCTTTCCACTTAGCTTTTGAATCATCTTCAACCATCTTGTTCCAAATCAACTACAAGCTAACTTGGAGCAATCAAATCTAACATACATTCAAACATTCAACCATTCAAACAAGATCTATTAAGCAATATCAATTATAATGGAAATTTCGTAATTAAGTGAGCAAAAGTCCAACATACGTGAAATCATGGTTTTTAGCATAGATCTACCAAATCTAAAACATGGGTTTTGTCTCTAATACTTGATAAATAACTTTCATAGATAAACATCTTCAAATATGATGGATCTACATGCAGACTTAAGGAAAATGCGAGAAAACGCTAACTTTAACACATAAACATATCACCAATCCACTACACTCCTTTGGGTCCGTGTGAGAGATAACTACCACTCACCAAATCACCAAAACAACCTAAAATGAATCAACTACAGATCTGGACAGCAAGGACTTGGACTTGATCCGGAGAAATTTCACTTGAAACGGTGAAATCTAGCCTCTTCGGATGAAAATCTTCAACTTTGGCTCTTGATCTTTGATCTTGATCTTCGATCTTGGATGGATGTTAGAATTAGATTGGAATGGAGAAAAGAAGATGAAGAAATGTTGTAGTCGAGTCTTCAAAATGGCAGCACTTCGTCGCTTCAAAAACCGGTGCCAAAAAGTGAGCCAAACCCCTCTATTTATAGGCTGGAAACCCCTTAGGTCGTCGCCCCTTAGGTCGTCCCCGACCTAACTATGAGTCGTTGCCGACTCATCAGCCCCTACGACCTACGACCTAACCAACACAACATACAACCAAGGCCGACTTACGACTTAACCCAGACGCGACCTAAAACACAGGCCGACCTAACGACTCAACGTACTGCCGACCCAACTGTCACACGACTCAACACACTGCCGCATTTCCTAAGTCCTAGGTCGCCTGACGACTTAACTAGCATGCCGACCTACGACCTAAGACCCTGCCGACTCAACTCCTTGCTGACCTAACACAACGACTTACGACTCAACAATGCTGACCTAACTCCTGCCCAAGCTATCTATAAGTCGCTAACGACTCAAGTCCTGCCGACTTAATACACAGCATCCCTAACACTAAGTCGCTCACGCGACTCAACTTGCCCAGCGGCCTAACACTCCCTTAAGTCGTTCAACGACCTAACTTTTCTTAGGTCGTTGACATACTTAACTCGCCAACAACTGACTCACTAACACGTAGGTCGCTGACTCGTTAACTCTTAGGTCGCTTACTAGACTCCCCAACGACCTAACATCCAAACGACCTATCCCCTTAAGTCGGCTACCTCCATGACTCGTTCGCATGACCTAGGCTCCTACCGACTCAATCATCACATGACCTAAGACGTTAAGTCGGTCACGACTCAATCCCTAACGACCTAGGCTACCAAACGACTTAAGCACTAAGTCGTTGACTAACTTAACTCGTAAATTCGACCTAAGCACCATACGAGTTAACTTCCACACAACTTATCAACACTAACGACCTATAAATTCTACAATCTATCGACACGTAAAATACGGGTCGTTACAAAAGAGGTCAGTTAAACTCACTCGGTTGAATTTTAATTTAAATTCAAATAGTTAGATTTAAATAATGGGTTGAACGGTTGAATTGATTGATGTGCTATACTATAGAATATACTACAACTTGAAATGTTTGATTTCCCGCATTATATAGCGGATGAGACCCTATGCGTCGCATAATAGCGGATAATATTATGTAAATCCCATATACCACGATATTCCACCTTGAAGTGGAATTGGTATTATATATTGTGCTAACGTCTGTGGATGTAGGAAAAACAGGTTGGAGGGATCCAACAGGATTCCTCAAAATTATTTAGAATTGTTCGATATTCTGTGATGAATATTATTGTTAATAGGAAATATTGATTTCTATGATTTGCTTGAATATTTTTCGGTGCACTGAATCATCGAAATATATATAGAATTGGATTTTGAAAAGAAATAATAGAGTGAATTTTAAGTAAAATAATTATAATGAATTTGAATAAATTAAGAATGAATTGAAAGGAATGGAAATGAAATTAAAATACTAATTAATAATTTTGGGTATGGAGGATAAAGGATTTGAATAAGCAGAAATTAATAAATAGTAAACTTAAGTGATATCAATTAAAAGGATAAAGAATTATTTTAAATTTCAAAGTTTAAATTTATTTAAAAGGATTAAGAAGTAATTTGAGGAATCTAAAATTGGAATTCTTAGTTAAAAATATTTTAAATCATAATTAAGGAATAAATCTGAAATTAAAGGATTTTGAAATAAAAGAAGTAAATTGGAAATCAATTCGGATTTGATTTAAGTGTTTGAAATTTGATATCTGGAAGAATAAATTCAAGGGGGGAATTTATTTAGAGGAAATGAGAAAATTTGTTTGAAGATAAATAGTGATTTATTTTTAAAGGATGTGAAGAGAAGTATATTTCCTGAGGATATTTCCAAAATGGATGTAGTAGGAATAGTGACTTCGGCTCCGTTCGAACCCGGGACGGACTTGTATGGAAGAATGCTTTCGGGACATCGTCAGGTGGACGGTGGGCATTCTAAGGGATATGTTCTAAAAAGGTAACGCTTAGCCTCAAGCCTCATCAAATGGGAATGACTGAAAATCAGGGGTTATGAAGCAAGGCTAGGTGGGTAGCACCCAAGTAGGGTGAGGTCATTCCTGTCTAGATGTTCCTTTTTATTTCGGCTTAGTGGGCGGTTGTTGATCCCAACCGCGGGGTGATCTCACTCGGGATTATCCAGTAAGGGGTAGTCCCGGTCTTGTGTTGTAGGGGAGCGGGCGTATCCCTCGATACTATGATCTAGACCACGTACTGTAACAGGTGGTACCCCAATGCCTAGTCATTAGTTGGAAATCCATTCTCCCTACGAGCCTTGTATGAGTTTTGTTTGTATTACCCACTCTGTGACTAGTAGCTGGAATTTAATAATGTAACAGTTTCGGCTATTTTATAAGTATTTGTATATAGATCCTATTATAATATCAGAGGATTTCTATAAAAATTGTTTTAGCTATCGTAAGGTAAAAACCCGACATGTTTATTTGTGGCGTGGTCTTACGAGATGCTTTTGTTTTCAAAGGATTTTTGAAACTTTAATAATCAATTGAGTGTGATTTTCTCACGCTGGTATTCCAGACTGACTCGGGTGTTATTTAACGGTAATGCTCGGGTCAGACCGTGTATTATAGGATGCAGGATTTTGATGCTGTGGAGCTCAGGAGACGAGCTGGATGACGATACGTACTCCCGTACTTGTTTATATATATGTTCCATTGTGTTGTTTAGTTGTGTATCCAGTTGTATGTTATTGATATTGAGATTGATTGATGCACTCTGATGATGTAATGTATAAACAGATATATTTTATTTTTGAGTAAAGATCATTATCATCTATTATATTTTATTCCGCTGCGATGGTTAGATTCTGATGTTGATTTCTATTTTCTTCTTCTACCTCTTCTTCTTTAATCCAATGGTTCGTATTTCTGTACAACTTGAGTTGATTTAGTTAGAATAGTGATGACTCAAGGGGTACGGATTTGCGGGTCGTTACAAAAAGAAACGTGTAGAATTGTCATATAAAAATATTATCAATTATATATATATATATATATATATATTTAAATACAAATTCAAATCATCCCGATATAAATGTCAGCGCGTTTATCTATCGTACGGACAAACGATCACTCCAAACACTATGAAAATTGAAATCCGCTAATAATACGATATTACGGATCCAATGGAACTGGTTTCGTCGAATTCCGAGATTGTGCCTCGGAAGGCTATTTTTAAATATCGATTCAAACGATAAAATTCCAAAACTGAACAAAACATTTCCAAATTCAATTCTGAAGCTTCTATTATCTTCAGTATTATTAATGTGAATTTTCTAAACCTTTAAAATATTTTTAACATGCTAAAAAATGAAGATTCAAATTTTTACCCAATTCCAACAATTAAATTCAATAATTTAATTACAAATTTCATAATTATATTTGAAATTCAAGTTAAAATGACTTCCAATATTTAAAATCAAGTAAATATTTTATTTCAAAAGTTCAAAATTTCTGGGTCGTCACAGAAACAATGCGGGTCGGCATAGAATGTTTGAAATAGAATGTTTGGAGGTAATGGATCGGCATAAGCGTGGTGGTGTGACTCATGAAGGGATCGGTAGGAAATAACTCGTGAGGGATGGATCGGCATAGTATATTCAGGAGGTATGGATCAGCATGGTATATTCAAGAGGTATGGGTCGGCATAGCGATCATGGCATGGCTCATGGATGGATCGGGGTGATACATTCATGGGAGAGGGTTCGGCATGGAATGGTTTGAACAATATGGTCCGGCGTGGAAGGGCCGGTGTAATATGGATCAGCATTACATTGACCAGGTTAAGATTCAAACTAAAATATGATAAGAACTAAAGCTCTACAAGTCCAAGCACTATGATATTCGAAGCACCTTCATTATAGACCATAAGAGAGCTACTATTGGGATCGCTAGCCTAAATTCGACTCATGGAGGGATCGGTACCTATTCCTATCCATTGAGAGTTAGGCCTAGTTCTTCATATGGTGGGCCCATGTGGTGGAGGAGATCTTGTTGCCGAAGTTTGAGTCAGGTTGGAGGCTGCCTTCATTTGTAAATACAGGAACATTGGGCCATTCTAGGACTCTTACGCTGTTAAACTCTATCATTATTATAACTAACTTCCTCCCATATTTTCTAATCTCTTGTTATTTCTTGTTGTTTGTAATTGTAATCAAGTGAATTGAGAAGTAATAAAGAGAATATTCAAAGCTGATGTAGGAAATCAACGCCGAACCACTATAAATCTTGTTGTTTTCTCTTTTTGCTGTGTTTTCTTTGATCTCTGGTGATTCTCCTCTGTTTTCATTTAATTTCTTCATTTGTTCCATTACTTAAATCTGTTCTTAGGTATTTTTGGCCAATTTGGTTGTAAACGATACACACACACACACACACACATATATTTATAAGTTTGACTTTTAAAGGAAGTTTTGGTATGAAGCGGTTTCTGTTATTTAGAAACAAATATAAAGAAGAATATTTTAGCTCGGTGTTTTTCGATTTATAAAAACGAATGTTTTTATAGTTTCTCTCTTTAAGCTATGGACAAGATAGGAATGAAATTCAACTTTATTACAATATGTAGTTTGAAGTGTTATTAAACCCACCAGCTATTGGAAGAAATATTTCCCTACAAAGTAGGCACGGAATAACAGCTAGAATATTTTCGGGTTTTTGGAAGTGTTGTTGGTAGCAATAGGCTATTGCAATCTTACCAAGGAAGGGTCTACATATTAAGGTGGATACCGTCGTGTGGAAGGTAGAATTTTTTGGATGTGCTAAGCTAAATATGGTGTACGGAATGGTCATTAGAATATATATTAATTTAAACGGCCTTATTGGGTCCAAGATCAGGCCATGCCTAAATTTGGGCTAGCGTTCAACCAAGTGGCCGAATGTAGTGGTCGACCGCTAGGTGGATTCGAGCCGAACCAGAACCCAAACCTGGAACGCCAATATAAGTCATGTCCAAACCTTCAACCGTCACAACCCCTCACTCTCTTCATCCTCTTTAATTTTTTCGTCAAACCCAATTTCATCCCCTATTTCCACTTAAGCAAAGACCCTCTCCTCTATTTCTTCACCAATTGATGCCAAAGTTCTTGCGTGTCATATCTTGCCCCACCACTACTCCGGATCTAAACCCATTTCTCCCATTTTCCAACCGCCTCTCAGTCCATGGCATCGCCATGCACTAGCAGCTCTTCCTTCCGCCATCCTAGCCTCACTCCACAGCGCTTGGCTTAACCGAAGTGAGTGGAAGATCGCCACCTGTTTGTGCCAAAATTGGTCACAACCCCCAAATACCGTGAAAGCACCAGTATATGAACACAAACCAATGATATTCAAGCAAAAATATCAGATCTCAGCAAATATCAAACAGCAATTCAGAAATAATGAACAGAGACAAGTTTTATAGTGGTTCGGCTATCTCCGGCCTACGTCCACTCCAAAGTTTTATCCTTTTATTGATAATCCTTGCCGGTTACAGATGATTATAGCAGTAATAATGAAGAATTTTGAGTACAATAGTTGTATTGAAGTATAGAAACGAATCCGTCAGAGTCTGGACGTCTAAGAGCCAAAACGATCCTTTCTCTATAGGCTTCAGGGTCCTATTTATAGGCGTTGGAGGCTGATATTGCGCCCAAACTTCGGGAGACTCCTTCTGGCACGTGAGTGGGCCCACGCGACCGACCCCACCAAGTTTTGACTCGATCTGTGATCGATACGAAGTGATTTCGTATCCATAAAAAAATGATCCAGTCGAGCTGAAACTTGGCAGGAACATTCCTTACCTTGCATGCAAGCTGCTGTGAAAATTTCGTTGCATTTGGATCAGTGGATCTTGAGTTATGATCGATTCGAAATTGGGTTTTCCATCGGCTGTCGTCTTCGAATCCATCGCTTTGACTCCATTACCTTCGACTCCATATGAAGCACGCGCTTACAATGATGTGGCGCTATCCTCCCGGGTGGATTCGAACTATGCGGCGTGTTGACTCCACTTGGTGCACCGAGTTGAACGCTTCCTTCCTAGAGACGCGCACGTATCCACGCTTCATGCTTGCACGTGTCCATCACTCCTTCTTCTTGTACTCAACCGTTCGCTCTCGTATCGATCGCAAGGGGAGTATTTCGTATCGATCCGATCGATACAAAAATGTTGAATGCTATCTATACGAATGGAAGGCAAACAGATAGGTACGAAACCATGCACGATGATGGATACGAACGAAGCCTTACCTGATGGATACGAGCGAGATTTTACCAGATGGATTCGAAAATGTCAAAGTACATCTGCTATCGATACGAGAGTATCGATTCGAAGTACTCCACCTCTTCCATCCCGATCGGTACGAAACCATCGAGTCGTGCCCATGCCTATCGATACGAACAGTATCGATTCGAAGTCCTTTATCCTGCTCGTCCTTGGGATCGATACGAACATTATCGAACCGAATCCAACACCTGACCGATGCGAACTTCACTGAGCCGAATCCATACCAATCGATACGAAGTGTATCGATTCGAACCATCATCTGATTGGTGCGAAGCCGATCGATACGAACTCCTAAGTGCCTGATCGATACGAACTGTATCGATTCGAACCATCCTTGCGTGCCGATGGGTTCGAACGGTATGTTATTCCTACCTTGCATCGATCATATCTCCTTCATACGAACTCCGATTAACCTGAAATTTGAAACATAGCCTTTCCTAATCCTTATCATCATCTCCAATCAATTTCGTCTCGATCGAAGCTCAACCAAATTTTGACGTCATCGATTGTAGCCTTGCTTTCAATCGATCTCCAATCCTGATGTCCACCATTCCTTGCCAATTTGTTGATATTCCAGTTTTGACCAAAAATTGGGATAGCACCACCCATCTTGGAACGGTGGACTTTGATTTCCTTTATGGATGACTAGTGAACTTCGAAAATTTCGATGCTTTCGGGCTTGAAGAGATTTTCATCGTGGTAGTACTTGCACTGATACTCCGCTTCTAGACTTATGAGTGGGATATTACCCACGCTGCATCCATCTTTTTGTTGCTCAAATGGTGCATATTTTCGATGATGGCAACAGCTACATTGAGTCCGAGGTGAAGGAAGCTCGGATTGAGATGTCAGATGATAATCTTGATGGAATCTTGGAGATAACTACAGTAGGCATAGATTTAGATGAGATAGAGATGTCTGATCCTGAAATTCTATAACGGATCTTTTATGGAAATGTCGGTGACTGGAGGACCGACAATTTACGATCGGTGGCCCGCATTTCGAAAATGGGGAGTCTTGACCAGATCACACCTTAGTGCAGAAAGCCACCTATGCTATAATTGGCGGTATAGAGTCAATTGGGGCTCTAATCTTGATGCTTCATATGGTTGATCAGGGAGATAGTAGCCTGAGGATTCACTTTCCATATAACCACTTTCGCAGTCGAGTGTTTTGGCATTACGAGGTAAATTTGAATGGAGAGCCAGTAGTGAGGAAGGTCCCTCCTGTTATTGACCGGACCACCATTAAGAGGATGAACATTCATTTGCCACCTACCGCATTACGTTTACCACCACCAAAGCCATAGCATTAGCAGCAAGGGATAGCGCAACGTGCTAAAGGATACATGAGTCTTGAGCTTGCTACTATCCGTCAGATTCAGGAGAACTTTAAGAGATTAGGATGGAGCAGCAGTGCCAAGGGCGTGAGATTGGGTGCATAACCGCCATGCTACGACAATCCCATGGCTATAGCAGTGGCTTGAGCTCCAACCATGGAGCGAGACCTTCTCATAGTTCTTAGGAGGTATTTTTATTTAGGATTATTGTATCTTTTTTTTCAGTATCTGTTTTTTTCTTTTGGGTTGGTGGGTTATTGGGTTGTAAAACTATTAGTTGCCTCTTGTAAAAGGCACATACAATATTATGAGTTGTTATTCATTTTTTTTTATTGTTTTTGGATATACGAACCGCTTATATATATGCATAATAGAGAAACAATATACATATGGAAAACTCATAAAGACACTAATTAATAGTAAATACAATGTAAGACTGAAAGTTTATAATAGTTGGAAATTTCAGCAAAGGATATGACAAAATTATTTTGATACTGCGGATCATTGCTCATGTTCCTCAAAAGCTAAATTTTTTGAATAATAACTATGTTGACATTTTTAAATAAAATGCCAAACTTTTGGGGAAATGTTAGTTGTAGAATTTTGAAATTTGGGTTATGCGTTTAGCACATAACCAACTTCCGAGTACGCTGAAATTGTGGCTTGATTTATCAAAAAATTTCAGGAGGTATTTTGAAAATTTTCCTTTTAAAAGAGAGAGAGAGAATAAGAAATCTTTTTGCGTTTTAGTTATTTTTTACTCTTAAATTATTTTTAGAGTTTTTGTTTAAAATTTTATTTCAATGGAAAATATGCATCTAAATATTTTATGATCTTGCTTTTCAAATGACTTATAAATTTAAAAAGTAAGAAAGATTTTTGTGAAAACTTTGATTTTGAAGACCACATTTAGGCATAGGGAAGATAATAGAGTTAGAGTTCTCGAATTCAGCAGTGCATTAGGTTTGAAGATGCGATAAATGCAAGCGATAACAAAGGAAAAGCTATTCTAGCCTTGGAATTTCTATTTCCATACCGTTGAAGAGGCGTGTAGGACTATTTTTAGACTTAATTCTTTTTTAGAGCTTGAAAATAAGTCTTCTTATGCATTTTGAACATGAAAATTTTGAAGTGAATCCGAGGTAGCAAAGAAATTTCCACCACACTACGAGAATAGGAAAATTGGTAAGAATGTTAAATTCTCCGCGTAAATTCCTTTTTCTGGCATAGGAGTAAAGTTTAGGAAGCGATTTTTCGATGCGTCAGCTCATTGGATGGTAGAAAGTGGATGCAAAATCGGTTGCTTCATACTTCTTTTTGTAGGGGTATAGGGGTTTTGTTGAAAAGATTTTCCAAAAAGCAGCAAACATATAGAACAGCCAATATATGTGTAGGTTGTTTGTATCATGTTTTCGCAAATGTTTTCGAAAAAAAGGCATTCGGAAAGGAGGATCCGATATAGAATCATTCTGCATACATATTTTCTGTATGGTGATACAATTACACACTGTGAACTTATGCACGTTTGGTTGTAAAATTTGTTATACACTCATTGGCTGTGTAGTTTAGGATAATTAGGAGACAAAACCTTGACTCGGTCATTGATGAAATTTCAGGGATGAAATTCTTTTAATGGTGAAGAATGTAGCACCTTGTAATTTAGCATTAGTTATTTAATTAGTTAGTTAATTAATCAAGCTTCGAAAATGGAATTTGTGCAAATTTGACCATGAAACTTGCACTAGTGCGTTTGTGGCGAAATTTTGAGCAAATTTCATAATCCAAGTTTTGTGATAGGGGTCCAAATGAAGAAGTTACAAGCGAAAAATGAATTTGAAACAAAAATAATTAAATAAGAAATAAATAATTAACATTTTTATATTTGTTACCCGAGCCCATAGGCCGACCCACCACTGCGAAAGGTCGACCCCTAGTAGTCGACCCATCACCCAAGGGTGGTCGACCAGTTGCGACCCGGGGGCTCTATTTGATTCTAGTGCCTATAAATTTAGTCTAACCCTCCCTTCTCTTCTTGTATTTTATGAAGGTGGTAGTGAAGCTCTACATTTCTTCTTCTCCACTTTCTTTCTAAATTATAAATGATTAAATATTTATATCAGTATTCATACAAATCGAAGATGAGTAGAGATCTAACAAAATGGAGAAGAGAATCAACCACGTGCATATTTAAGGAAATTTATATATTTATATATATTTGTATCTATTTTCTCTCCTAATCCCAAATCTCTTCTCAGATCTATAATTTTAATGTATGTACATAACTTTTGTACACATCTCTTGGATTAAAAAGGATTTGAAGATGAATCAAAGGTTCTACTTTAGATTTGGAGATTTGAATCGCTTTTAAAAGGTGAGTGGGAATTTTTACAAATTGTTATAATATGAAAATTATTCCGTTGGTGTTTATTTGATTTTTATGCCTAATTGGATAATTATATATGAGTTGTAGGCAACAAATTGAATAAAATCTGAATATAATAAATATCGCCTACATATTCTTGTTTATGAATTGATTTAGCATTGGAAATCAGCCTAAAGTATGAATTTAGAATATTAATTTGAATGAAATTTATTTCAAATCTGAAGTAGGTTGTATAATAATGTTATAAATTTGGATTATTACCCTAATCTTATTAGAATATAAACTTTATATATTTGGAATTGTTAGATCCGTTCAATATTTGTAAATTAGTTTGATTTCCTTCCCCTTTATAAAGATACAGCATTTGATCTAGATGCGAATAGAAAGAGAAAGAGATGTGTAAAGTATGAATTCATTGTAGTTTACACTGTCTATTTAAATAATAAAAAGAATGATTATTCCTTTAAATTTCAAACGATGTAATCTTTTATATTTTAAATTTAACCTTTTGTTTTAGACCAATATATGGAAATTATAGCAAATAATCTTTAGCTACGATTCCAACAATTTAACATGAAAAAGTATATTCTAGTAACTAGAACATTTATGTTTAATAAAATTAAATATTTGTACGTAATTAATTCACTTTTAACAATTAACAAAAAGCTAATAACAATGCTTGTGCGTAATATTCGCGTTTAGGATAACTAACCAATGAGAAAAGAATTTAAAAGGTTGCAACTCCAATAAATGGTAATAAGTGTAGGAGTTGCAATAAATTAATAGGATAAATGGATTAATGGGACCGATAAAAATGGAATACATATAAAGGTTTACTAATTTGAAATTAGTAATCATACATGTCTTAGGAAACGTACGTTAGGATTTTATAGGCAAACTGACATTTATGAGCATTAAATGGAGATTTATGGGTAGATAAATATTTAAGGTTAATCTTATTTCCTTGAATAAAAAGGAAATTAGTAAGCTGACTCCAATGTCTACCTAAGATAATATAAAGAAAGACTTAGAATAGTTAGTTAGACTTAGTGGGTTAGTGATGCGAGAGTCACTCGATGGAATAATACCCTTCACTTTAAGCAGCAGTCGGATGTACTTACTACTGCTGTGAGATATCACTAATCCAATGACCTATGATGACATGAGAGATTCAGCTTGCTTTTTTAATTGGAAAGTATTAAATTGTCAATATTTTGAATTAGGAGCAGTGAGGAATATCTCCATAGGGATTCACTTCTAGTTTGAGGTCTTAAGTGGTGAAGGGTCCGCCTCTCTTTGAAATGGAAGTATTAAGTAACCTGGTGAGATTCCAAATGAATGCATAAAAATGTCTCTAAAAAGGGTTTACTTCAGTGTTAGGGTCTTAAGCAGCTGAAGGGTCTGCCTCCCTACCGAAAGAAGTAACCTAATGAGATGTTATATTTATAGTTAAAAAGTGAGAGTGGATATCTCAGAAAGAGTTCGCTTCAGGTTTAGGGTCTTAACTAACTATAAAGTCCTCCTCTTTCCTTTAATAGAAGTATTAAGTAGCCAAATGACATTTCCAAGCATTGACATTTAGATATTACCATTGAGGAGCACAACTTTGGAAGTATATATTAAATGATGAGATCTACCTATTTTCCACTGGAAAGTATTAAGTGGCTTGAGTATAGTCTCTAATATTGCTAAAGCCAAAATAATAATAGTACCATTTAAGAGCACGTCTTAGGGATAGGTCTTAAATGATGGGGTTTTCCTTAGTTAAAGTTTAAAATGACTAGAGTCTGCTTATTTTCTAATAAAAAGGTATTAAGTGGCTGGGGTGTTTTTATTACATGACTACGATTTTATCAACGAATGATGCGGTACTAGTTGTACATTAAATGTCAGAAGCCATAAATAGTGGTTAGAGGTTTTGTAGCTAGGACCCACTGACTATTGACAACATTATTAGGAAACCACCTTGGGAATAGGTCTTAAATGAAGTGGTCTACCTCAACTAGGGTCATAAATGAAGATTCTGCCCATTTCTCTTTTAAAAGTATTATAGATGCCCACTTTACATTTAGAAGTACTAGGTGGCTAATGGGTTTGGAAGTACTGGGTGGTTGATATGGCTTCATTAGTATTTCGTACCTTGAGGAGGGGTAAGTATGTAATCGTGTGTGCAATGTAAGGTTAAATTAGAATTGCTAACCTAAATGGACGTAACAATTAAATGAAAACCTATCCGTATAAGTTTATGTTATGGACAGTTTATAATTGTCCAATCACCAGAACGTTGTTCTAACCCCCTCCTCATTACAACCCACATGATAAATTTATAGGAACTGGTCACTAAGCAGGATGTGCTTTGTTGTTGGAGAGTCTTCTTTCTCTCATGCTCGATGCTGATGTGACAATCTATTATTCAAGGAGTACCATTAATTCCAAGATAGTAGTCATAGTCAATATTCTTATCCAATTATTATTTCTGCTATGAGTTTAGATTTCTATCAATTGCTCATGCTTATTTGCAGGTACCAAATCCAATGATCTGTGCTTTGATTGACTTAGGTTTCGATTTTTTGTCGAAATTTAGGCCAATTAAGCATGGGTTGTTACAAATAATCCTATTCGCACAATAAATCCTAGCGTCATTACGCACAAACCAGTCCATATGCAAAATTACCTCGTACCATTCACAGTCAAAAATATGCGGGTCACAAACAAATAGATGTGTGCATAATTCAAATTCAAGGTCAGTATACCTTAATCTGAAATTAGCATATCCACATATCGGATTAACCACACATAAGAATGTAATCAGATAGGTAGTGTCTAGTTCTAACTATCAACCAAATCTCTCAAAATAAAAGAATGAGTGGCACCATTATTAAACAAAACTCTAACTAATATACTAAAAAACAAAATCGTACCCCTAAGCACACTTTTTCCCTTCTCCTTGGTAGTCAGTCTAGACGAAAGTCCTTTCATAGCATAAACATTTGCATGATTCTATTCCGGGCGATCCCTCTTCTAATGGCTTGGCCTATTACAACTAAAGCACTTGGCTATGTCCTTGTTCTCTAGTTGGTTACACTTGGCAGAGTAGTGCCCCCTTTGACCATAGTTAAACAAGTGAGATCAACTATATTCATCTTCTAAGTCCCTTCTCCAGAAGTCTTTCCTCCCTTTTGATTTTTTCCATCCTTCTAATGCACATTGCATCTTTTCATTCTTTCCTCCCTTTTGATTTTTTCCATCCTTCTAATGCACATTGCATCTTTTCTTATGTCCATCCTTGGTTTAACACTGGCTTTCTTTTCTTCTTGAAACAAAAGATCATACCTCCTCAACATTTCCACCATCATATTAAATAGAGCCAAACAGATGAGCCATCACCTTGTGATTCAGCCCCTTCCCTAGACCTTCAATGAACTTCTCACTCTTCTTCAGTGGAGTATCGATATGTTCCCTTTCATACTTCAAAAAAGCATTAATGTGTTGAATGTACTCTTTCTAAAGTCATCTCTCCTTGGTTTAAGTTAAGGAACTATCTACATAGAGTGCTCTTCTGTGATTCAGGGATAGACCGAGCCTCGAATCACAACTTAAACTGCTCCCATGTTATCTATTCCTCTAAGACCTCAATAATTATAGCCTCCCTCGTTCTAATGCATCCTTCTGAAGCCAACTAGATGCCAATCTCTTCTTAAGAGTATTATTATATAATAAATCTCCAAAAATATGTTCATGTACTTTCAACCAATTCAAAACCTCCATAGCGAGCTACTTCCCATTGAACTCCTTTCCTCAACAACTCTTGAAATCCTTTATCTCTTGGAAAATTCTGCTTCTCCCTCAACTTCCTATTTCGAATCAACAACTAGCTAGTTGTTTCCCTATCATCTTTGTAATAAACTGGTGGAACAAGACAATTACATCTATTCCTTCTTCTGTCGGGGTAGGAATTTTAGTATTGGCTTCAATATGAACTTCTGGGTTTGCCTCCCCTCCTTGGCCATTAATTTGAGTATTGTCATCTCCTCTACTAGCATTCGCTCTTGTACTTCCTATAGTCAAATGTGTATTATGTAGGTCCATTCACGCCTTCTTCACCATCAAGGCTAGTAAGAAATGAAAGTAAAGAGAGTGAGATCAATCATAGAGGGGTAGATATATTCTCATATATATCTATATTAAAATATAAGAACATTATATATGTAGCATATACCCTTCCCAAGGTGTTCATTTTCTACTAATAAGTTTTTATTAGCTCTGTTCCACTTAGGTGTTCTTTTAACCTAAGCTCGAATACCACGCTGTAACATCCACCATTCGGAGACTCAAAAATGGAAGGCGATGATGCTGCAGTCATCACCAAAATCATTTTCCAATGATAAAATAAGTTTGTTGTTATTTTACACATAAAAAAGTAAACAAAGCAACTAAATTACTTTTTCATCAATACATAATCCATTACATCGTTTTAACCCAAATCAATGCACTATAGGGGTAAATATAAATAAAATATAAATAGAGTAGTGTTGCGTCTGACAAATGAGGTTGCGAACACAACACATAACCAGTTATAAATCATGGTTTTACAAAGTGGATTTTAAAAATAACTTTTTATTATAAAAAAGCCTCCTGCTTCGCCTTTGGAGTCTTTATTCGTTCTTCAAAAGCTACCTGTCTAATTCATGAACTCAGACTGCTCGAATAAGTACCTGTGAGTTCATGGAAAATAATAAAAAAAACATAAAGTCTGGTATGAGTAAAACCTTTACCCTAGCCATTCATAGTGAGTCCACGCCACTAACGCGGAGTAGATTTTCTCCTCACTTTATCATCATCATTATGCAAATAACATCACATAAAAGCAACCATGTGCATGTACAATCAAGAAGTATACCGTACACTTACCATCCAGTTATGAATCATGTCATATATCAATTCTAATCAAGTATACCTATACTTATCAATTCTTTATGAACCATGTCATACAGTCATTCCTAATCCAAACAAACATAATATAATCCCTTATTTTAGGCTTTCGTCATTAAGTTACCATTAACATATTTAGTGGTCACTTCCCTAGGCCTATCTGTCTGTAATGACCTAAAATTTCCATCATTCGATATTCATATATTTAATTGATTAAAAGTTAAGTTTATAAGCTGAATAAATAATATTTCGAATATAGCGATTTAATTGGATAGTTTAATTGTTAATTTAATATTGGAAATTTCATAAAAAATTGAAAATTGGATTTAATATGAATAAAAATGATTTATAAAGTTGAATTAAATCTTATTTGATTTAGAATGATATTACAGAACTTTTAAAATTGAATTAAAAGTTAAATTGTACAGATTGAATATTTTAATATTTAATTGACGTGTAAAAATAGCCATTTTTCAAATAGTCTTGGATGTCGACGAAACCAGTTTCATTGGATCCGTAATGTTATATTATTATAAGATTTCAAATTTCGTGTCAATCGGATTTACCATTTGTCCGGGGCAAGCTAAAACGCGTAGGAAATCGGTTTAAGTGAATTTTAAATTTAAATATCCGATTTGAAAACCTACCTTTCAAATACGATTGAATTGGCTCTCGATATATATTCCATTGCGTTCGGAATAGGGGTAAAACCTTATAAACGTCAGGCGGCACGTTTCATTTCGAGTTCGAAAATTTTTAGGATAAATAGTGTCATTAAAATTTCTATAAAAGCCCCTAGATCTTTTTACTTTTCACTAAACCCTAATGGTACTAGGGAAAGCCGCCATTAATTTCAATGGGCGAAAATATCAAATTTTCTTCCCTCATTCTCTTCAAATCTATGCAATTATACGAAAAACTTTCTAAACGAAAATCGTAGAGGGCGATGAGATCTATGTTCTCAACGGCTATGATCGTAAACAACGAAGAGAATCAACGGCGATTTACATTCGAAGGCGTGCGTTCAAGCTCGACAACGAGGCAATGGGACGACCAAGCATGACCGGACCCATGGCTGTGGGTGGAGTTCGTAAGGCCTTTCGATTGGTGGCGATGGATCAACGCCTAGCTGATCGATAATGGCTCGATAATTGATGTAACGACCCAGAATTTTATTAAATTAAAATTTGAATATTTAATTAATTTTAAATATTTATAAGTGAATTTATAAGTCAAATAAATTTTTATTTGATTTATTAGATTTAATTAGATAATTAAATCAATAATTTAATATGTTAAATTATGGAAATAATTGAAAATTGAGTTAAAAATGATTGAAAATAATTTGGAAAATTTTATTTAATCATACTGGAGTTATAGAAATATTTTAGAACTTTTAAAATCGAATTAAAAGTTAATTTGTGAAAATTGAATATTTTAATATTTAATAATCGACTGTAAAATAGTCAATTTTTGAACAGTCTCAGAATTGAACGAAACCAATTCCATTGGATCCGTAATAGTTAGTTATTACCGGATTTCAATTTTCGTGTCAATCGGAGTTATCGTTTGATCGTGGCAGCTCGAAACGCATCGATTTATTTTTAATTTAAATTTGGCGAGTCAAAATAGCCATTTTTCGAAAAGTCTCGGAATTCGACGAAACCAGTTTCATCGGATCCGTAATGTGATATTATTGTAAGGTTTCAAATTTCAAGTCAATTGGATTTACCGTTTGTCCGGTACAAATTAAAACGCCTAGAAATCGACTTAAATCGGTTTAATTTAAATTGAACGTTTTCAGCCATAACTCGCACATACTTCCGAATTAGCTTCCGAAACCTGTTCCATTGTGTCCGGAACGCGGGATAAACCCTAGGTACGCTGGTTACGGCGTCTAAATCGGAGTTCGGGATTCCCGGGATGAATAGTGTTTACGATTGGTTTTCTTATAAATAGCCCCCCCCCACTTGAAAAAAAAAAAAGAAATAAAACCCTAGCCAATATTGCAGCCGCCACCCCCCTGAACGGCCAGAAACTCACGACGTTTCTCCCTCAATTACTCCATATCCTTCGACAATTATCAGAAACTATCAACTGCAAAGATGAAGAGCACGAAGAGAACTACAAGATCAACGGTCATGATCGTGTTTGGAGTTGTGGATTGGTGGCGAGTTGAGTTGGAAGCGTAGCCGTTCATTCTCGATTTGCGCGCAGCATTGGTGGCCGAGCTCAGAGCTCCTTGGGCCGAGTATGGTGCTAGGCTAGGCGCACGACATGGAGTATCCTGATCGCGTTCAAGCTCGACGTGGAGGTGGTGACATTTAACCCTAATCTATATGTATGGGTTGTTTTTGCGTATGAAATGTCTGGAGGAAGCAAACGCGTACGTGAAGGAGAGGTGAAAGCAACGTGCGGCCTGATGCGAAGGGATGGAGATCCAACGGTAGATAATAGCTTAGGTTTATAAATAATGAAATTATGTTGTAAATTATTAAGTATAAATACGTGTAACTTCAAAAATACATATCTTTTTCATACGAGGTCGAAACTGCGCGAAACCAGTTGCGTTGGGATCGTATGGACGAGCACTACGCGATGGAGTTGGTTTGGAGTCGTTTGGAGTTAGTGAGAATTTCGGGTAAAATTAAACGCGCGTTTAATTTTATTCGAAATAAAAGCTTAAACGGGATTTAAAATCAAGGTGAGAATTTCTCACTCAATCGAATAGATTTCGATTTTATTTTAAATAGTTAGATTTAAAATATTTGAATGCATGTTTGAATGATGACTGTAAATTTTTGATTGTTAAAATAGACATTATGCGCCGTTAGTAAGCGGATGTTATTTATTAAAAACATATACCGCGAATATTTCATAAACAGTGAAATTGGTATTATATATAATATCAATATATATATATTGGCATATGTATATATTGCAGTTGATTGATTTCCCGCATTTTTTGTTTAGCGGATGAGACCCTATTACGCCGTTATTAAGCGGATAATATTTAATAAGAACATATACCGCGATAATTTCGTACTGGAGCGAAATTGGTATTGTGCTAATATTTTTGGATGCAGGGAAACAGGTTGGAGGGATCCAACTGGATTCCTCAACAGTTTTTATTTAATTTCAGATATTTTGATATTTGATGGATTTTCATATTGATATATGATATCGTTGTTAGTCGTGATTGACTATTTGGTGTGTAGCATCATTGGACCCAAATTTTGGGATTTTAAAATGATTAAAAAGTGATTTTGAAAATATACTATATTTTTGGAATTGATCCATTATAAATAAATAAACGTTATAATTTTTAAAGTTATAAAAATTATGGTTTTTGTGAAATATAGTTAAAAAGCTGATTTTTAGAAATACGATTAAAAGTCGATTTTTGAGAAATATGAACTAATGGTTTTATAAAATAATTTAGATTGGATTTTTGAATATATGATAAAAGTTTAAATATAGGATTTATAAAATTTGATTATTTTATAAATCGAAATGATGAAATTATAAAGGAATTTAAAGACGTTTTAAAAGAAAAATATAAATTGATTTATATTAAAGATTTATAAATTGATAATTTATAAATTAGAACGTAGGAATTATAAAATGAGCTTTTATAAGTGTAAGAATAAATTGTGAATGAATTTCATAAATAGAATGAAATTTATAGAATTTTATACGGTGAAGTCATAAATGGAATTTTATAAGCAGTAGGTTTATAAAATTTATTATGTTGTTAAAATAATAGTTTTGGATAAATAAATGAATCTTATAAGTTATAAGATTTATAATTATGAAATTCTAAGGAACGATTTTGTGAAATAATCGTTTATAAGTAGTTAACTTATAATATGAACGTTTAGTTTATAATTTAGTTATAAACTGGAATATGTTAATAAAGGAATTTATAAAAAGGAAGTTTTTATAAATAAATCGAAATGGAATTTATAAACGTTGTTTTATAAATTCACAAACGACTTATTTTGATAAGTTAATTGTTATAACTTAGAAATAGAGTTATATTCACGTTTTTAGACAGTGAATAATTCTTTGAATTAAAATGAATAAAAGGATGGAATTTGTTAAAGAAGTATATTCACGTTTTTGAATAGTGAATAACATGTTAAAGAAAATGTTTTAGGATGTGATATTTTAAACATAATTAAAACGATCTAACGATGTTTTAAAGGTGTTGAGATTCGAAACCATAGATTTCAACATTGATTGTTGAAATAGACGTTTTCGAGAAATAAAAGGAAATGGTGGACTATAACACTGTTGTTATAGTAAATGATTTCCGAAAGGAAATGTTTTGTATAATATTGGGATTTATATATCTATTTTAAATTCGAATCCCTATACTAGTGATTTTGGGTTGTCGTAACGATGTTTTACGTAACATTCGTTTTGGCCCAAGTAAATATGTTTAAGTGAATAATTTCCTTAAAGAATGAAATATATACTTAATTCGATTTAAGTATATTGAATATTTTCCAAAGTTGAAAATAAAAGATTTGAATTACTTATTTTTAATAAGTATGGAAATATTTTCCAATATGAAGTGAATATTTTGAATTTATCTTTTTGAAGATAAATTGGAAATGAATAATTGAAATCATATATGCATGAATATTTTGAAATATAAATTCATTATGGAATTTATATGTGAAAAGTGGAATTTGTTGAAAATAAATGTTGATTTATTTTTAAAGTGTGAAATTATATATCTTGTAAAGATATTTTGGAAAATAAATAATTTGGAAAATTATTTGGAATCTGGTGATGTATGCATATCCATTGATAGTTCAATAGCCGACTATCAATATTTCCCTTTGATTGGGTATTTGATATGATTGTTTGAATTTGAATGCACACTTATTTTTGAATAAGCGCTCACTATTCGGGTTAACCGGGAAAGGACCATGGGGTCGTATAACCCATTCCGAATATGTGATACGACGTGAATTGCATTTGAAGATCGGTGTTGAAGACCGGTATTTGCGAGAGCGATAGGATGACCTATCGATTGTCTCTGCACTGGGTCGCTCCTGGTATAGAGATTCCTTAAGTGATGGGAAATTCGATCGGGATTGTGAATACCCGTATTGCAAGGGCTTCGTAAGAAGTGCCTTCGGTTCTGTTCGAGCCCGGAACAGACTTGTATGGATTGTATGTCTGACATTACAAGTTGAGATATAAAGCCGATTTCTTTCAAATATATTTCTGTTGGTGGCGGAGAATTTATTCTTTGCTTAACACCCTTCTTTGAGACGTACGAGCTCAAAGGTTATATAGTTGAAGTTATCAGCGATATATCCCATTTTGGTAATGTGACATGCTGAGTGATGCTGAAATGATCATTGTGTTGATTTTTTGTGATAGGATCATTTATTTGATCGTCTATCTTAGTGATCATTGTGTTGATCATTTGTTGACCCAAAGCACGGCTTTTTGTACAAAGTGTGTTTTTGTGGACGTGAATTCATCGAGCCTCACATCCCGTTAATGGTCAAAACAGGAATGATGCGGCAAGGTTATGAGGGGTAGCTCCCTTTAGGGTATGTGCATTTCCTTCTGGAAAGGGTGGTATCATGGTATGGAGCCCAGATACTTACTCATGTTGATACACTATATCTATTTCTGTGTGGTGTTGTTGGTGACGAGCGCTCGGTTAAAGGTCCGATGGGACCGGGGGATGCCATATTCGTGTAGTAGTTACCTAGTGATAAAGGTAACCCGGCCTTGTGTTGGCAGAGAGCTGGTTAAGTTCTCGGGACGTCCAGCCAGAGGCGATCCCATGTGACAGTAGGAAGTTCCTTAGCCTGACCATTCGTTGGAAATCCAATTCCCAATACGAAACTTGTACGGTATTAGTTGTAGAACCTGCTATTCACTTATGGTGGTCACCACTGTTTGGATGGTAGCTATAGTAGGCATACGATAATGGTCGTATGTTGGCTAAGATTTATATTCTACTTTCGAAATGAATTTTTCCTACACTATGCACTAATAATAATATCAAATATTATTTTAAATGCGTATCAAGCATCTTTGACTATCATAAGGAGAAATCTCCTCCGATTCTGCGTTTGCATTGTGTGTGTGTGCGGGAGGCCTTATGGTAGTCTCATTTTTAAAAAGCATTGCGAATTAATTTAAAAATATTCCTCTATTTTGATTTTAAAGATAAATAAACTATTTTGAGTTCTCACACCAGTCACATGACTGACTCGGAGTTTATTGTTTTCCTTCCTAAACTCTGGGTGCCCACCAATTTCCACACGGGCAGTCAAGAGTTAAGGTTTATCAGGATATTCTGGATATTCTGGAGTTGCTGGAGGCAAGCTGGATGGCATGGCGTATTACTAGTTTATATAGTATTTCTTTTTCCGCTGCACTGTTTGTTGTTGTATGATGTTGTACACTCTGATGATATGATGTAATGTAATGTGATGAAATGTAATAACTGATATAGTTCTTTGTTTAAAGATTTTTCATTTATTATTATATGTTGTTCCGCTGCGAATTGTGAGATTCTGTGTTTGTTCTTTCTGTTCCTTTCTGTTCCGTTCTATTTTCTTTTCTGTCTTCTATTTTCAAATTCTTTTCTTCTATTTTAAAATTTTCTGTCCTCTTTTCTATTTACTTTTCTCTCTATTATCTATCTACCTTCTTCTCCTACCTTTTCTTTTCTTAAAATCTTTTTAAAAACCCATAACTATTCGGTTTTTCGGCAACGAAAAATCTGAAGCGTTACAATGTGGTATCAGAGCTCTGATGGTTAAGCGACAACCATGGTTCTGTTGGGTATAATTCATTAGAGATAGAGTCAGCAGTACTCTAGAATGAGTTTGAGTGTAATAATAGCTATGAGAGCGTATTTGTTAGTGAATATAAAATTGTTTTATATTGTGATGATTGGTTTATTGAGTGGCATATGAACTTTCGTCAGCGTGGTCCGCAAGACTATGCCGAAGGGGTTTCTAAACACTTGAATAGAACAATTCGGCACAATATTGATTTAAAAATTGGGTAAATGAAATAATTTTACCTTGATTATATTTTATATATAAAGGAATAATTTTTCAGAATTATTAAAGTGTATATAAGTTGATTGTTAGGTTGTTTGGATAATCTAAATAAAAAGAATAATTGTATAAGCAAATGAATTATAAGAATTGAATTATAATTAAAGTGATTTACAATTGTGAAATAAACTTACATATATAAGAAGTAAAATTATGTGAATATGAGTTGTAAATAAAAGTGAATTTAAAGTTAAATGAAGTATAACTTAAGAATTGTTGAATGGAATTGATATTGGTATCGAAGTAAATAATCAAGTGGATTAAATGGATATGAACTTGAGTTACATAAATGAAGTTCAACTTTGGAAATTAAATTGAAAAATTGAATGAATATAAGCAAAGGAATTTGGTTGTAACTAATATACATTGGTTGTTATATGGTTGTTAGTTGATTGTTTATAATTCATTAAGATTTAATGAAATTGAAAGCTATGTAATTGAATTCAAATGGAAAGTAAATAAATTTGAATAGAATTGAAGGTGAATTGGATTTAAATTAGTAAATGATAACTAATTGAATTGAGAATGAATGATTGACAAAATCCAATGTTAATGAATCAAATGTGATTTAAATTGAAAACCAATTCATTAATATTAATGAGAATATAAATGAATATTTATTGATTATGAATGTTAATTGGTTGAATATATATTGCTTTTGTTTCATTTGATATGTTGACATATATAGTTATGTTGCTATATGTTGTATATTGATACTATGCTTTATATGCATGTTCTCATGTTGTTTGTTGAGTTTAGTAGGTGCGGATCGCGTTTGCTTCGCATTTGGAGTTCGCTTTAGCGCTATATTAGCCGTATATGCTTGCTAATAAAATATAAGGTACATATCTCGGATTAAATACCGTACTTTTATACTTTTTTCCCTGCGGGATGCCTCATTACTTGATGAGATGTATATTTGTGATATATATACTGTCATTTTTTTTCCGGATCGAGCCGCGCAAAGGAGACTATGGCGAATTTTTCCGGAAATTTAAGGCGTTAGAAAAATTTTGAGAAAATTTGGAAATTTTTTGGAAAACTATAACTTTGATTTTGGAATTGAAAGTTAAATGATATAGTTTGTTTTTGAAAAGATAACTAAGTATAATTTGAAAACTTAGTAAGGTATTATAAGAAGTTTAATTATAAATTTTGGAAAGTTAATAAATTCTATAACTTTTCTTACTTGTAATTTCGAGGACGAAATTCTTTTAAGGGGGAAAGATTGTAACGACCCAGAATTTTATTAAATTAAAATTTGAATATTTAATTAATTTTAAATATTTATAAGTGAATTTATAAGTCAAATAAATTTTTATTTGATTTATTAGATTTAATTAGATAATTAAATCAATAATTTAATATGTTAAATTATGGAAATAATTGAAAATTGAGTTAAAAATGATTGAAAATAATTTGGAAAATTTTATTTAATCATACTGGAGTTATAGAAATATTTTAGAACTTTTAAAATCGAATTAAAAGTTAATTTGTGAAAATTGAATATTTTAATATTTAATAATCGACTGTAAAATAGTCAATTTTTGAACAGTCTCAGAATTGAACGAAACCAATTCCATTGGATCCGTAATAGTTAGTTATTACCGGATTTCAATTTTCGTGTCAATCGGAGTTATCGTTTGATCGTGGCAGCTCGAAACGCATCGATTTATTTTTAATTTAAATTTGGCGAGTCAAAATAGCCATTTTTCGAAAAGTCTCGGAATTCGACGAAACCAGTTTCATCGGATCCGTAATGTGATATTATTGTAAGGTTTCAAATTTCAAGTCAATTGGATTTACCGTTTGTCCGGTACAAATTAAAACGCCTAGAAATCGACTTAAATCGGTTTAATTTAAATTGAACGTTTTCAGCCATAACTCGCACATACTTCCGAATTAGCTTCCGAAACCTGTTCCATTGTGTCCGGAACGCGGGATAAACCCTAGGTACGCTGGTTACGGCGTCTAAATCGGAGTTCGGGATTCCCGGGATGAATAGTGTTTACGATTGGTTTTCTTATAAATAGCCCCCCCCCCCCCACTTGAAAAAAAAAAAAGAAATAAAACCCTAGCCAATATTGCAGCCGCCACCCCCCTGAACGGCCAGAAACTCACGACGTTTCTCCCTCAATTACTCCATATCCTTCGACAATTATCAGAAACTATCAACTGCAAAGATGAAGAGCACGAAGAGAACTACAAGATCAACGGTCATGATCGTGTTTGGAGTTGTGGATTGGTGGCGAGTTGAGTTGGAAGCGTAGCCGTTCATTCTCGATTTGCGCGCAGCATTGGTGGCCGAGCTCAGAGCTCCTTGGGCCGAGTATGGTGCTAGGCTAGGCGCACGACATGGAGTATCCTGATCGCGTTCAAGCTCGACGTGGAGGTGGTGACATTTAACCCTAATCTATATGTATGGGTTGTTTTTGCGTATGAAATGTCTGGAGGAAGCAAACGCGTACGTGAAGGAGAGGTGAAAGCAACGTGCGGCCTGATGCGAAGGGATGGAGATCCAACGGTAGATAATAGCTTAGGTTTATAAATAATGAAATTATGTTGTAAATTATTAAGTATAAATACGTGTAACTTCAAAAATACATATCTTTTTCATACGAGGTCGAAACTGCGCGAAACCAGTTGCGTTGGGATCGTATGGACGAGCACTACGCGATGGAGTTGGTTTGGAGTCGTTTGGAGTTAGTGAGAATTTCGGGTAAAATTAAACGCGCGTTTAATTTTATTCGAAATAAAAGCTTAAACGGGATTTAAAATCAAGGTGAGAATTTCTCACTCAATCGAATAGATTTCGATTTTATTTTAAATAGTTAGATTTAAAATATTTGAATGCATGTTTGAATGATGACTGTAAATTTTTGATTGTTAAAATAGACATTATGCGCCGTTAGTAAGCGGATGTTATTTATTAAAAACATATACCGCGAATATTTCATAAACAGTGAAATTGGTATTATATATAATATCAATATATATATATTGGCATATGTATATATTGCAGTTGATTGATTTCCCGCATTTTTTGTTTAGCGGATGAGACCCTATTACGCCGTTATTAAGCGGATAATATTTAATAAGAACATATACCGCGATAATTTCGTACTGGAGCGAAATTGGTATTGTGCTAATATTTTTGGATGCAGGGAAACAGGTTGGAGGGATCCAACTGGATTCCTCAACAGTTTTTATTTAATTTCAGATATTTTGATATTTGATGGATTTTCATATTGATATATGATATCGTTGTTAGTCGTGATTGACTATTTGGTGTGTAGCATCATTGGACCCAAATTTTGGGATTTTAAAATGATTAAAAAGTGATTTTGAAAATATACTATATTTTTGGAATTGATCCATTATAAATAAATAAACGTTATAATTTTTAAAGTTATAAAAATTATGGTTTTTGTGAAATATAGTTAAAAAGCTGATTTTTAGAAATACGATTAAAAGTCGATTTTTGAGAAATATGAACTAATGGTTTTATAAAATAATTTAGATTGGATTTTTGAATATATGATAAAAGTTTAAATATAGGATTTATAAAATTTGATTATTTTATAAATCGAAATGATGAAATTATAAAGGAATTTAAAGACGTTTTAAAAGAAAAATATAAATTGATTTATATTAAAGATTTATAAATTGATAATTTATAAATTAGAACGTAGGAATTATAAAATGAGCTTTTATAAGTGTAAGAATAAATTGTGAATGAATTTCATAAATAGAATGAAATTTATAGAATTTTATACGGTGAAGTCATAAATGGAATTTTATAAGCAGTAGGTTTATAAAATTTATTATGTTGTTAAAATAATAGTTTTGGATAAATAAATGAATCTTATAAGTTATAAGATTTATAATTATGAAATTCTAAGGAACGATTTTGTGAAATAATCGTTTATAAGTAGTTAACTTATAATATGAACGTTTAGTTTATAATTTAGTTATAAACTGGAATATGTTAATAAAGGAATTTATAAAAAGGAAGTTTTTATAAATAAATCGAAATGGAATTTATAAACGTTGTTTTATAAATTCACAAACGACTTATTTTGATAAGTTAATTGTTATAACTTAGAAATAGAGTTATATTCACGTTTTTAGACAGTGAATAATTCTTTGAATTAAAATGAATAAAAGGATGGAATTTGTTAAAGAAGTATATTCACGTTTTTGAATAGTGAATAACATGTTAAAGAAAATGTTTTAGGATGTGATATTTTAAACATAATTAAAACGATCTAACGATGTTTTAAAGGTGTTGAGATTCGAAACCATAGATTTCAACATTGATTGTTGAAATAGACGTTTTCGAGAAATAAAAGGAAATGGTGGACTATAACACTGTTGTTATAGTAAATGATTTCCGAAAGGAAATGTTTTGTATAATATTGGGATTTATATATCTATTTTAAATTCGAATCCCTATACTAGTGATTTTGGGTTGTCGTAACGATGTTTTACGTAACATTCGTTTTGGCCCAAGTAAATATGTTTAAGTGAATAATTTCCTTAAAGAATGAAATATATACTTAATTCGATTTAAGTATATTGAATATTTTCCAAAGTTGAAAATAAAAGATTTGAATTACTTATTTTTAATAAGTATGGAAATATTTTCCAATATGAAGTGAATATTTTGAATTTATCTTTTTGAAGATAAATTGGAAATGAATAATTGAAATCATATATGCATGAATATTTTGAAATATAAATTCATTATGGAATTTATATGTGAAAAGTGGAATTTGTTGAAAATAAATGTTGATTTATTTTTAAAGTGTGAAATTATATATCTTGTAAAGATATTTTGGAAAATAAATAATTTGGAAAATTATTTGGAATCTGGTGATGTATGCATATCCATTGATAGTTCAATAGCCGACTATCAATATTTCCCTTTGATTGGGTATTTGATATGATTGTTTGAATTTGAATGCACACTTATTTTTGAATAAGCGCTCACTATTCGGGTTAACCGGGAAAGGACCATGGGGTCGTATAACCCATTCCGAATATGTGATACGACGTGAATTGCATTTGAAGATCGGTGTTGAAGACCGGTATTTGCGAGAGCGATAGGATGACCTATCGATTGTCTCTGCACTGGGTCGCTCCTGGTATAGAGATTCCTTAAGTGATGGGAAATTCGATCGGGATTGTGAATACCCGTATTGCAAGGGCTTCGTAAGAAGTGCCTTCGGTTCTGTTCGAGCCCGGAACAGACTTGTATGGATTGTATGTCTGACATTACAAGTTGAGATATAAAGCCGATTTCTTTCAAATATATTTCTGTTGGTGGCGGAGAATTTATTCTTTGCTTAACACCCTTCTTTGAGACGTACGAGCTCAAAGGTTATATAGTTGAAGTTATCAGCGATATATCCCATTTTGGTAATGTGACATGCTGAGTGATGCTGAAATGATCATTGTGTTGATTTTTTGTGATAGGATCATTTATTTGATCGTCTATCTTAGTGATCATTGTGTTGATCATTTGTTGACCCAAAGCACGGCTTTTTGTACAAAGTGTGTTTTTGTGGACGTGAATTCATCGAGCCTCACATCCCGTTAATGGTCAAAACAGGAATGATGCGGCAAGGTTATGAGGGGTAGCTCCCTTTAGGGTATGTGCATTTCCTTCTGGAAAGGGTGGTATCATGGTATGGAGCCCAGATACTTACTCATGTTGATACACTATATCTATTTCTGTGTGGTGTTGTTGGTGACGAGCGCTCGGTTAAAGGTCCGATGGGACCGGGGGATGCCATATTCGTGTAGTAGTTACCTAGTGATAAAGGTAACCCGGCCTTGTGTTGGCAGAGAGCTGGTTAAGTTCTCGGGACGTCCAGCCAGAGGCGATCCCATGTGACAGTAGGAAGTTCCTTAGCCTGACCATTCGTTGGAAATCCAATTCCCAATACGAAACTTGTACGGTATTAGTTGTAGAACCTGCTATTCACTTATGGTGGTCACCACTGTTTGGATGGTAGCTATAGTAGGCATACGATAATGGTCGTATGTTGGCTAAGATTTATATTCTACTTTCGAAATGAATTTTTCCTACACTATGCACTAATAATAATATCAAATATTATTTTAAATGCGTATCAAGCATCTTTGACTATCATAAGGAGAAATCTCCTCCGATTCTGCGTTTGCATTGTGTGTGTGTGCGGGAGGCCTTATGGTAGTCTCATTTTTAAAAAGCATTGCGAATTAATTTAAAAATATTCCTCTATTTTGATTTTAAAGATAAATAAACTATTTTGAGTTCTCACACCAGTCACATGACTGACTCGGAGTTTATTGTTTTCCTTCCTAAACTCTGGGTGCCCACCAATTTCCACACGGGCAGTCAAGAGTTAAGGTTTATCAGGATATTCTGGATATTCTGGAGTTGCTGGAGGCAAGCTGGATGGCATGGCGTATTACTAGTTTATATAGTATTTCTTTTTCCGCTGCACTGTTTGTTGTTGTATGATGTTGTACACTCTGATGATATGATGTAATGTAATGTGATGAAATGTAATAACTGATATAGTTCTTTGTTTAAAGATTTTTCATTTATTATTATATGTTGTTCCGCTGCGAATTGTGAGATTCTGTGTTTGTTCTTTCTGTTCCTTTCTGTTCCGTTCTATTTTCTTTTCTGTCTTCTATTTTCAAATTCTTTTCTTCTATTTTAAAATTTTCTGTCCTCTTTTCTATTTACTTTTCTCTCTATTATCTATCTACCTTCTTCTCCTACCTTTTCTTTTCTTAAAATCTTTTTAAAAACCCATAACTATTCGGTTTTTCGGCAACGAAAAATCTGAAGCGTTACAATTGATCAAAGGATGCGGCTATAATGGGCTTGACCGGCTGAAAATAACGTGAGGGGAGAAGAAAAGAAATGCAGCTCGGATTTCATCAAGCAAGATCGAACGGCTGCAATTAAGGTTTTAAAAAAAGAAAAAGAAAAATAAGAAATGTAAGTTATTATATTATAAATTCGTGTGATGTTTAAAAATGCGTAACTTTTTCATACGAGGTCTGTTTCGCATGAAACGAATTGCTTTGGATTCGTATGGACGAACACTACATGATGGAGCTGGTTTGGAGTTGATTGGAGATAGTGTGAATTTTGGGTAAAATTAAACGATCGTTTAATTTTGTTCGGAATAAAACACTGAAACTGCGATTGGAATCAATGTGAGTACAACTCACTCTTTCTGACTCACTGATATTTTTATATAAGTGAAAAGTAATTTATTATATGTTGATTGATGATTGTTTGGATGATATATGATATATTGATCTGTATTTGGATATATACTTGCCTAGTGGAGCAGATGACCCTATACATTCCCGTATATGAGCAGATTACCCTTTGTACACGCGTCTGCCTCGAAGCGGACATTGTACGTATATTTCTAATATGTATATTTGTTGTAGGTGACAGATTAGAGGAATCCAACTGGACTCCTCACCTGTATTGATTTATTTGTAGATATTGTTATATATTCTGTTATCATATGATATATGATGTTTTGAATGCCGTAGTTGATGTATTTAGTGTTGTTACAGCATTGGGTCTATTTTGGTAATATTGAAAATGTTTAAAGTAATGATTTTAAAATTTAAAAAGCATTTTCAAGTGATTTTGAAAGTAGATGTTTTATTGTATTTTGAATTTTTAAAGGAATGAATTTATTTTAATAAATAAATTTTATAATTTTTATGTTATAAAAATTATGATTTTTGTGAAATAATATTAAGTATGATTTGTGTAGTTATATAAGTTTTAATAAGGATTCGTAAATTATTAAAAGAATAAGTTTATTTAAATCGAGATTTTTGATTTATTATAAACGGTATATATATATATATATAAGATTTATAAAATTGATATTTTACAAATTTAAATATTGGAATTATAAAACGCATTTTATAAGTGTTAAAATGAAGTATTAATGGATTTTATAAGTCAATAAGATTTATAGATTGGTGAAGTTATAAAAGTACGAATTTTGTAAATAAATGAATTATAGGTATCTAACTTATAATTTGGATTTTTGGTATGTAATTGAGTTATAAATGGAATTGGTTAATAAAGGAATTTTGTGTATTGAAGTTTTTATAAAATATAAATGGAATTTATAAACAATGTTTAATAAATCCAAAATCAATTGATTTTGATAAGTTAAATATAGAAGTTTATTTAAAGGAATTTTATTCATGATTTTTGACAGTGAATTATCCTTTAAATTAAATGTTGAAATAGTATTAAATTTGGTAAACGATTTATATTCACGATTTTGGACGGTAAATAATATATTAAAGAATTTTTTTGGAAAGTAATATTTTAAAATGGAGTTAAATGGTTTAAAGATGTTTTAAAATGCGTTAAGTATCGAAACCATAGATTTCATCATTCATTCTTGAAATAGACGTTTTCGAGAAATAAGGAATGATGGACTATAACACTATTGTTATAGTAAATGATTTTCGAAAGGAAATTTTTTATATAGTATATGTGATTTATATATTTATCTTATTTTCGAATCTCTATACTATTGATTTTGGGTTGTCGTAACGATGTTTTATGCAACATTCATTTTGACCCAAATAAACGATGTTTAAGAGAACGGTTTCCTTAAAGAATAAAATATATACTTAATCGTGATTTAAGTATATATATAATATTTTCTAAGTGTTGAAAATAAAGTGATTTGTGAATTACTTATTATTATATAAGTATATGGAAATGTTTTCCAATATTGAAAAGTTGAAATGTTTTGAGATTATATCTTTTAAAGATAATTTGAAGTGAATATTTGGCAAATGGTTTAATTAATAAAAGATTAATTAAAAGGGCCTGGTGATTGTATATAGTGCTAAATATTTGTTTGTTTGTTTTCATAGTTAAATAACCGACTGACAAACTTGGCCAAATTTTAGTTCCTCGAATTGATGTGGGAACTATTTAGTCGTACACATAGTATGTAGCCTTCTGTGTAGGCTTGATTATCATTTGTGTTGAGGATGTTGATTCATATAGTGCGAAGTATTACACCAATCTATCAAGCTTCCTTCTTGGCCGAAGGATAGCAATTTGAAAGTTGGAAACGTGATAAGTCTATGATACTTAGTTTCCGTATAAGGTTGAGAAATTCTTTTGCGTTGTTGGTGCAAAGAGACCGGGATCGGTTTATCCGAAAACCACTTTGTACCAACGTATATGCGACGATAGTGTAGGTTGCTTGTGATGATATTGATATTCCAGATTTTCATAGTGGGGGACTGCTTGTTGATCGTTTGGGGATAAAATCCCAATATACATCCAGTAGCAGTGGTCTCTTCATTATGAAATATCCAATGCGAGGACTATTCACTACTAATCCAAGGGATTTCCCGATAGGATGTGGTAGGGAAGTACCTTCGGTTTGTCCTATTCCTGGAGAACTTGTACGGATGTTTGTTTGACATTGCACTTCTAAATATTATGTACATTGGTTTTTCAAACATACATTAGTTGGTGGTGGAGAAGGCAACTTTTCTTAGCTTAACACCCTCCTTGAGACGTATGAGCTTAAGAGTTGTATTTTTATGGTAGGCAATTAGTATTCAACAGAAATTGTCGTGTGGCATTCTAAGTGATGTGATTGTGTTTTATGAAAGGTAATCGTTACCTCTAACCTCATCAACTGGAAATGACCAAAACAGGATTAGATGTGGCAAGGCTAAGTAGGTCGCTCCCATTAGGGTATGATCATCCTCTTCTAGATATATCTTTGCACGCTATAACGTCGTGTATCTGATTATTATGGTTTGTATGCTAGAGGGACCTCGGTAAAGGTCGGTAACGACCGAAGGACGATATATTCGGTACCATCTAGTTATAGAGGTGGGCCGGTCTTGTGTTGGTAGAGAAACTTTGTGATGGTTTCTTGGTACATTCTTCTAGAGATGTACTGCCGGAAGGTAGTCCCTTCACCTGGTCATTTGTGTGGAAATCCAAACTCCACTACGTTCCTGCCATTTTATTTGTAGAGCCTAATATGCTGAAATTTAATCAATGTAACCATTTCTGTTATGATTAATATTACTTGTATATAGTAGACACTACTATAATATAACATGAATTTGACATGTGATGTTTTAGTTATCATAAGCTAAAAAGATGTTCGTGTTTATGTGTGGACTTGTCTTACGAGATACTTTTGTTTCGATAAAGGATAAGTTTGGTAATTTAATAAATTCAGTTGAGTGTGTTTCTCATGCTGATTTACCAGACTGATCCGGACATTCTTCCCTTTCAATGCTTGGGTCAAAAAGAGTATATTTACAGGTCTAGATTTGATGCTTTTGGAGCTTCAGTAGGAGAGCTGGAGATCTCCATTCCGTATACATGTACATCGATTTTGCTTGATTATCCGCTATATTGTTTCTTAGTTCTTTATATTATCAGCAATTGTGAGGACAGGTTATTATAACTGTCTAGGCTGATAACTATTGATTGATTACTGAACTCTGATTGATGTATGTGTGTACATATATACAGTTTCTATTTTGTAAAAATCATTGATATGATATTATATATTTTTCCGCTGCGATGTGAGATTCTGTATTGTTCTGTTTTGTTCTATCTTCTCTCTTTCTTCTCTTCTCTTCTTCTCTCTTTCCTTCTTCTCTCTTCTTTTCTTTCTCTTGACTTTCGTCAGTCTGCGTTTTTTGGGTAGGACATGTGTGGATTATTGTCGATTCAAAGAGTATGGATTTTCGGGTGTCACATTTGGTATCGGAGCTTAGATTTTGTATATTCCTAAGCTTTGATGTGTACTCAGTATAGATAGGGACAGTAGCACCCTAAATTGAGTTCAGTGTATTATATATATAAGAGCGTATTTGTTAGTGAATATAAAATGTTTTATATTGTGTTTGCTTATCCCTTGAGCTGTTTGTGACTTCTGATCATGATATGGGACACCATGTTATCGATAAGGATTTCTAAATACTTAAACGAGGCAAGTCAACATAGTATTATTTTAAATTGGGTAAATGAAATAATTTTACCTCGATTATATTTTGTATATAAAGAAATAATTTTTTAGAAATTATTAAGGTGTATATAAATTGAACTGATTGTTTGGTTGTTGAAGATGTAAATATATAAGTTAATGAAAGATGTTTGAATAATCTTAATAAAAACAATAATTGTAAGAGAATAAATTATATAAGCAAATGAATTATAAGTATGGAATTATAATTAATATGGTATCCAATTGTGAAATAATCTTATATACAGGAAATGAAACTATTTGAGTTATAAATAAAAATGAATTTATGCTAAGAATATGGAAATGTTGAATTCTGTTTATTTTGAAAGTTGTTTTTCAAATTTAAAGAGGTTATATTATTATAAGTCTAAATAAGATATATGAATTTGGAATGATTTTATATAAGTAAAGTAAAATAGTGAAATTATATAAGTAAAAGATTTGTAAATGTGATTTACATAAAAGGAATTTTTTTAAAAGAGTATAAAGCACTGAATTCACTGATGTTACTGGGAAATAATAAGAGTGATGATTACAGCATCGTCGGTATCATTTTCGAGTTTCTATGTGATGGATTTGCTACCAATAGTAAATTGAAATTGAAGTTTTGTTGTGATAAGCAAATTTGATTTAAAACCCAAGTTGAAACTGATAAATATAAGTAAGATGAATTATGACTTATAATATGAAATGAAAAATTTAACTTTAGTAAAGTTAAGTAAATATGAATTAGCATAATAAATATATGATTTGAAATTTAACTAAAGGAAAGTTAATAAAGTGAATTGGAGTTGAAATTATAAATAATGAGATTAGTGAATGGAAGTGAACTTAGGTAGATGTTCACGGAATTATGAATAAATAAGTTGTATAACTTATAAAATAAGATAAGGTAAGTAAAACCAATTGTTAAAATGGTTAAACAATTTTGTTAAGCAAAACAAAATCTGAATTTGAATGGTGATATGATTTTGACTTAAGTTAAATAAAATGAAATGAAATGAAAGATAACTTAAGTAAGGTTAAATGAAGTTGATTTTGGTATCGAAGTAAAGCGATGAATATTAATTTGAGTTATATAATGAAATTCAACTTTAATTGTAAAAGTGAATTAGTGAACAAACATGGATTAGAAAATGTTGTTATTAAGAATTGAATAAAACTTAAGTTAGGAAGTTGTGAATCAATAATAATATTGGAAGTGTTGTATAGAAATGTGAATATAGTGAATACTAGAATTCAATCCGAATTAGTTATTAAACCAAATTGAATGTAAGTAAATTAAATAAATTTGGTTATATTGGTTGTTTGATGGTTGTTATTTGATTGAATAGAAATTCATCATATATTAATGAAGTTGAATTAATGAAATTGAAAGCTATAAATAATTGAATCCGAATTGGAAGTGAACCAACTTGAAAAATGAATGAAAAAATTAGTGAATGTAAACTAATTGAATATGAATAAATGAATGTTAATAAAATCCAACATTAGTGAATCAAATGTGATTTAATTGAAAACCAATTCAATGAATATTGAGAAGTTAATGTATATTGATTTGGTTATGGATTGATTGGATGTAGATTTTGGTTTGTTGGATGATAGTAGTTTGATGGTTGGATTTGTTTCTTTTGATTGCATTTGCTATATTGACATATATAGTTGTTGTTATATGTTTATATTGATATTACTTTCTATATACATGTTTCTCATTTGTGTATTGAGTGTTTAGTAGATGCAGATGGCGTATGCTTCGCATTTGGAGCTCGCTTTCACGCTATATTAGCCATATATGCTCGCTAATAATATATAAGTACATATCTCGGATTACATATCACATTTTTACACTTTTTTCCCTGCGGGATGCCTCATCCTCGAAGATGAGATGTATATTTGTGATATATATATATATATATATATATATATATATATATATATATGTTGTGATCCTATTATAATCGAACCGTGCAAAGGAGACGCCGGCGAATTTTTTTGAAAATTGAAAGTGTTAGAAATTTTTTGGTAAAACTGAAAACTTTTGATAACTAAAGTTTTGATTTTGAGTTGAAAATTGAAACGATATAGTTGGTTTGAAAAGATAATTAAGAATGGATTTGGAAAACTTAGAAAAGTTTTTATAAGAGTTTAGGTAATGGATTTTGTAACTTTTTCTTACTTAGTAATTTCGAGGATGAAATTCTTTTAAGTATGGGAGAATGTAACGACCCAGAATTTCCGTCATTCGGTATTCTTATATTTAATTAATTTTAAATATTTAAAGTTAAGTTTATAAGCTAAATAAATAATATTTAGAATATATTTATTTAATTGGATAATTAAATTGTTAATTTAACATTGGAAATTTCATAAAAAATTGGAAATTGGATTTAATATGAATAAAAATGATTTATAAAGTTGAATTAATTCTTATTTGATTTAGAATGATGTTACAGAACTTTTAAAATTGAATTAAAAGTTAAATTGTAGAAATTGAATATTTTAATATTTAATTGACGTGTAAAAATAGCCATTTTTCAAACAGTCTTGGATTTCGAAAAAACTAGTTTCATTGGATCTGTAATGTTATATTATTGTAAGAAATTAAATTTCATGTCAATCAAATTTACAGTTTGTCCGGGGTAACCTAAAATGCGTAGAAAATCGATTTAAGTGAATTTTAAATTTAAATATTCGATTTGAAAACCTATCTTTCAAATATGATCGAATTGGCTCTGGATATATATTCCATTGCGTTCGAATTTGGGGTAAAACCTTATAAATGCCAGGCGGCACTTTTCGTTTCGAGTTTGAAAATTTTCGGGATGAATAGTGTCGTTAAAATTTCTATAAAATCCCCTAGATTTTTTCTCTTTTCACTAGACCCTGATGGTGCTAGGGAAAGCCGCCATTGATTTCCATGGCCGAAAATATCCAATATTCTTCCCTCAATCTCTTCAAATCTATGCAAGTATACGAAAAACTTTCTAAACGAAAATCGTAGAGGGCTATGAGATCTATGTTCTCAACGGCTATGATCGTAAACAACAAAGCGAATCAACGGCGATTTGCATTCGAAGGCATGCTTTCAAGCTCGAACAACAAGGCAGTGGGACGATCGAGCGTGACCGGACCCATGGCCGTGGGTGGAGTACGGCAAGGCTTTTCAATTGGTGGCGATGAATCATCGCTTAGCTGATCGATAATGGCTCGATAATTGATCAAATGAGGCAGCTATAATGGGTTTGATCGACTGAAAATAACGTGAGGGGAGAAGAAAAGAAATGCAGCTCAGATTTCATCAAGCAAGATCGAATGGCTGCGATTAAGGTTTTAAAAGAAGAAAAAAAAAGAAATGTAAATTATTATATTATAAATTCATGTGATGTTTAAAAATCCGTAACTTTTTCATATGAGGTCTGTTTCACACGAAACGAATTGCGTTGGGTTCATATGGACAAACACTACACGATGGAGCTGGTTTGGAGTTGATTGGAGCTAGTGCGAATTGTGGATAAAATTAAAAGGTTGTTTAATTTTATTTGGAATAAAACACTGAAATTGCGATTGGAATCAGTGTGAGTACAACTCACTCTTTCTGACTCACTGATATTTTTATATAAGTGAGAAATAATTTATTATATGATGATTAATGATTGTTCGGATGATATATTGATTGGTATTTAGATATATATCTGCATAGTGGAGCAGATGACCTTATATGTTCCCGTGTATGAGCGGATGACCCTTTGTACGCGTGCTGCCTCGAAGCGGACATTTTACGTATATTTCAAATATGTATATTTTTTGTAGGTGACAGGTTGGAGGGATCCAACTAGATTCCTCACCTGTATTGATTTATTTACAGATATTGTTATATATTCTATTATCATATGATATGTGATGTTTTGGATGTCGTCGTTGATGTATTTAGTGCTGTTGCAGCATTGGGCCTATTTTGGTAATTTTGAAAATGTTTAAACTAATGAGTTTCAAATTTAAAAAGGATTTGCAAATGATTTTGAAAATAGATGTTTTATTGTATTTTGAATTTTTAAAGGAATGAATTTATTTTAATAAATAAATGTTATAAATTTTATGTTATAAAAATTGTGATTTTTGTGAAATAATACTTAAGTAGATTTGTGGGGTTATATAAGCTTTAATAAGGATTTCTAAATTATTAAAAGAATAAGTTTATTTAAATCGAGATTTTTGATTTATTTTAAACGGTATATACATATGTATAAGATTTATCAAATTGATATTTTACAAATTTAAATATTGGACCTATAAAACAAGTTTTATAGGTGTTGAAATGAAGTATTAATGGATTTTATAAGTCAATAAGATCTATAAATCGATGAAGTTATAAAAGAACGAATTTTGTAAATAAATGAATTATAAGTATCTAACTTATAGTTAGGTTTTTGATATAATTGAGTTATAAATGGAATTGGTTAATAAAGGAATTTTGTGTATTGAAGTTTCTATAAAATATAAATGGAATTTATAAACATTGTTTTATAAATCCGAAATCAACTGATTTTGATAAGTTAAATATAGAAGTCTATTTAAAGGAATTCTATTCACGATTTTTGATAGTGAATTATCTTTTAAATTAAATGTTGAAATAATATTAAATTTTGTTAACGATCTATATTTACGATTTTGGACAGTGAATAATATATTAAAGAAATGTTTTAGAAAGTGATATTTTAAAATGGAGTTAAATGGTTTAAAGATGTTTTAATATGTGTTAAGTATTGAAACCATAGATTTCAACATTCATTGTTGAAATAGATGTTTTCGAGAAATAAGGAACTGATGGACTATAACACTGTTGTTATAGTAAATGATTTTCGAAAGGAAATGTTTTTATATAGTATATGGAATTTATATGTTTATCTTATTTTCGAATCCCTATACTATTGATTTTGGGTTGTCGTAACGATGTTTTACACAACATTTGTTTTGACCCAAATAAAAGATGTTTAAGAGAACGGTTTCCTTAAAGAATAAAATATATACTTAATCGTGATTTAAGTATATATAACATTTTCTAAATTTTGAAAATAAATTGATTTGTGAATTACTTATTATTAAATAAGTATATGGAAATGTTTTCCAATATTGAAAAGTTGAAATGTTTTGAGATTATAACTTTTAAAGATAATTTAAAGTGAATATTTGGCAAATGGTTTAATAAATAAAAGATTAATTAAAAGGGCCTAATGATTGTATATAGTGCTAAATATTTGTTTGTTTATTTTGATAGTTAAATAACCGACTATCAAACTTGGCCAAATTTTAGTTTCTCGACTTAATGTGGGAACTACTTAGTCGTACACTTTGTACGTAGCCTTCTATGTAGGCTTGATTATCATTTGTGTTGAGGATGTTGATTTGTATAATGCGGAGTATTACTCCAATCTATCGAGCTTCCTTCTTGGCCGAAGGATAACAAGTTGAAAGTTGGAAACGTGATAAGCCTATGAGACTTAGTTTCTGTGTGAGGTTGAGAAATGCTTTTACGTTGTTGCGAAGAGACCGGGATCGGTTTATCCGAAAACCACTTCAGACCAACATATATGCGACGATTGTGCAGGTTGCTTGTGATGATATTGATATTTCGGATTTTCATAGTGGGGGACTTCTTGTTGATCGTTTAGGGTTAAAGTACCAATATACATTTTGTAGCAGTGGTCTCTTCATTATGAAATATCCAATGCGAGGACTGTTCGCTACTACTCCTAGGGATTTCCCGATAGGATGTGGTAGGAAAGTACATTCGGTTTGTCCTGTTTCTGGACTACTTGTATGGATGTTTGTCTGACATTGCATTTTTAAAGATTACTTATATTGGTTTTTACAAATGTACATTAGTTGGTGGTGGAGAAGGCAACTTCTCTTAGTTTAACACCCTCCTTGAGACGTATGAGCTTAAGGGTTGTATTTTTGTGGAAGGCAATTAGTATTCAATAGAAATGGCCATGTGGCATTCTAAGTTATGTGACTGTGCTTTGTGGAAGGTAGTCATTACCTCTAGCCTCATCAACCAAAAATGACCAAAACAGGGTTAGATGCGGAAAGGCTAAGTGGGTCGCTCCCATTAGGGTATGATCATCCTCTTCTAGATATATCTTTACATGGTATGACGTCGTGTATCTGATTATTGTGGTTTGTATGCTAAAGGACCCTCGGTAAAGGTCGGTAACGACTGGAAGATGATATATTCGATACTATCTAGTTATAGAGGTGGGTCGGTCTTGTGTTGGTAGAGAAACTTTGTGATGGTTTCTCAGTACACTCTAATAGAGATGTACTGTCGAAAGGTAGTCCCTTCACCTGGTCATTTGTATGGAAATCCAAACTCCACTACATTCCTGCCATTTATTTGTAGAGCCTAGTACGCAGGAATTTAATCAATGTAACAATTTCGACCATGATTAATATTATTTGTATATAGTTGACACTACTATAATATAACATGAATTTGATATGAGATGTTTTAGTAATCGTAAGGTAAAAACATGTCAGTGTTTATGTGTGGACTTGTCTTACGAGATACTTTTGTTTTGATAAAGGAAACGTTTGGTAATTTAATAAATTCAGTTGAGTGTGTTTCTCACGTTGGTTTACCAGCATTCTTCCCTTTCAATGCTCAGGTCAGACCGAGTATATTTACAGGTCTAGATTTGATGCTTTTGGAACTTCAGTAGGAGAGCTGGAGATCTCCATTCCGTATACACGTACATCGGTTTTACTTGATTATCCGCTGCATTGTTGCTTAGTGTTATGTTATCAGCAATTGTAAGGATAGGTTATTATAACTATCCAGACTGATAACTATTGATTGATTGTTGAACTCTGATTGATGTGTATATATGTACAGTTTCTGTTTTATAAAGATCATTGACATGATATTTTATATTTTTTCGTAGCGATGTGAGATTCTGTATTTTTCTGTTTGGTTCTATCTTCTCTCTTTCTTCTCTTCTCTTCTTCTCTCTTCTTTTCTTTCTCTTGACTTTTCGTCAGTCTGTGTTTTTTGGGTCAGACATGTGTGGATTATTGTCGATTCAAAGGGTACCTAATGAGGGTCGTCACACCGTTACTAATTCATCTTTTCTCGAACAATGTTACCTAATGAAATAACCACTCATTCCACCAATAGGAGCCACCCTGACTATCCTAAGACGCCAAATGTGAGCAATCTAAATACATTATAGTAAGTGCCCTTACTAAGTGTCAATGGCCTCTCTTAGTCCCTGAACCGCTATCGTTTATGTTGTCGATTTGTTTATTTTGTCTATAACGCCATCCTAATGTTTTGGCAGCCTACCACGACACTCTGCCTTACTTCCCCTTTAGAGTTTATAAATTCTTAGGATTGAGTCCTAGCACCTTGCCATATACCATTGGACTTTGGACTAATATTCAAGGAATCCTACCACCCAATAACTCCCTAAATAAGTATATCTTTACGATTATAGCTCAAACCATTTCATTCATTCATTTATATTGTACCCTACACTTATTATAGATAAAATATTTTTATCTTTCATTTAAATGATACCCTATCATTCATTAGCTTCTCTAAGCTTTCTTCCATTTTAAATAATTAAACACAATTTTGACATATAAATTTTTTCCTATATTTCACCCTTATGAAATAGATCAATAACAATTGAAAATTGTCTTCCAAAGTGTCCTAAGCATTTTCTCATGCATCCATGCTTTCGTGAGTTATGATTAGTCATCATGAATTAGCTTTCCTTAAACTTTCAAATGTTTTGGCCTGGCTATCGTGAAATGACTATCCCGTAGCCATTGTGGGTGATTATCCTAGGCCATCACATAGTGATATTATTTAATTATCATGAGTAACCTTCTCAAAAGCATTCGTTGGTAGATAGCTTGCCATGAGAACTCGTATTGAACTCCAAAGCGCGATCGTAGGTAATCTTTTGCATAACTGTCATGGCCTAGAGTCACCGCATGTTATATAGTCATCGCGCGTTATTCCACCTGAAGCCATCACGTTCTATTTCCACCAAAGCCATCACATGCTAATTTAATTCAAGTTATCATGTGCAATCGTATTTAAGGCCATCACGCACCACTTCCATCAATAGCCATCATGTCTTAATCGATCAATAATCATCGTAAGTTAAGCTCAATAGAGTTAATGTTAGTTAACTTTTCCTTGGCCATCGTGAGATGACTCAATCAAAGCTTTCAAGCATTGATCCGCTTAATCGCTATCGCGAGTTAATTTACCTATAGCTATCGTGGGTTTTTCAAGTGCTACTGTAGTTTAAGTGGAGGTTTTATAATTATATGAAAAAATAATTCTTTGCCTTATTAAGTATTAACTTTACACCAAATCCAAGTTATTGTCAAATTCTCATTAGCTAATGTTTATCTTTACACTTTATTTTTCAAAAATGACTAACTACAACTTCCATTAGTTAACTAATTATCAGTAATTAATTAGTTCAATCCTTAGCCAATTAAATCATATAAATTAAAAATAAATGGAAAAGATCTCAAAAAAATTCACCAAAAATAAATTTTAATTTTACCTTTTTCCAAAGTTTTATGTCAAAATGATAAATTTTATTATCACTAATAATTGATCTACCCAAAATTAACCAATTTCCCAAATTAAAAATTTCATAATAATTTGAACTAAATTCCAAAAATTCTGAAACTTAGAACCATTTTCAATTCATCATTACGAACATCATATTTCAATTCAAATCACTTAATTTCATTTAATTTACGTTTTTACGCTAAAACATAAACAAAATTACTGTAACACCCCATATTTTTATAACATTATTTAGAATAATTAATTGGGTAGATTAAATAATTAATGTGAACATTAAAAGATTGAGATTTGATTAACAAAGGTTAGTCGTGCCATGTTAGTGTGTTAATTGCAATGAAATGACCTAAGTTAATGTGTTAGGATACAAGAAGGGCAATATGGGAAATAGATAAGGTTTATCCCCTAAACCCTTGGGAATGTAACTCACATTCATTTTTATCTTACCCAAACTAAAATTTCCTAAGGTCGGCACCATTATCATTCTCAAGAAGAAGATCAAAGCTAGGATTCAAAAGAAGGAAGAAAATCAGCTAAATCAACATTAAATCTCACATCCATAATCTCAAAGCTAAGGTGAATAATTACTACATCCCAATTTCTTTTAGTTTTAAGATTAGACCCGAAATGATTTTGAAAGTATATGCCATGTTTTGATGATTAAAGTTATATATATATATATACATATATATATATATATGTTGTTGATGGATCATATTCGTTCATGTTAGTTTTTATGATATGTTTGATATGAAAACCCTATTAATGACATCCAAATGCTTTGAAAATTTAAATATAGGTCAGAAATGATAATTTAGAGATGGGTGTTAATTTTTATAATTTTTTGAATTAATATGGATTTTATATTAATTTTCTAGTGAAGGAAATTATTTATTGGATTATAAATTATTTTCAGCTAAAATAATTATTATTTGAAAATAATTTTTTTATATGTTATGCAACATATTAAAATAGATTTTCTGGGACATTTCCAGATTTTCCAAAGTTATTTGACGAATAGATAAAATTATTTAAGGTATGGGACTTAAATGTTTTATATATTTAATTAAGGAGAAGGGGCATTTTATAAAATGAAATTATTATTCAATTCTGAAAATAGTGGTAGCATATTTCTGAAAAGAATTTGTTAACCAATGAAAATTTGATAAACAAATGCAGGTTAGTTGAAAAGTTATTTTTTTAAGTTAAAAATAAAGAAAACATAGTTTTACCATATTTCAGCCTTTACGGCAACAAACCTTCCGACCTAGACCTTCCAATAAGGTCGAGAGGTTCTAAGCTTTCAAAAGGTCAAATCAATACATATGGTATCAAGCTACTTGGTACGCAATGAATTGGACAAAGTCAAAGGGTACTAAGTCGAAAGGTTGATGGCCAAAGAGGTTGGGGTATGTTTGTTTTATAAACCAAAAGCTTTCACCTGCTTTGCTTTCGAATAAGAGCTTTCAACTTGGTTGTTTTCGACCAGGTCAAAATAATTAAAAGAAAGGTTTTAAACCCTTTGACACCATCGAAAGGTTACTACTACTTTATTACTACATTGTTTTGAAACCCTTTGACATAGTCGCATTACCGCCACTTTATAATTGTATTGTTTTGAACCTTTGACAAAGGTGAAAGGTTTACTTATTTTAAAACTAATTACTTCTCCATGCTTACGAAAGGAAGCTTTTGACTTAGGTGATTCACCCTTGTTTTATAAATGGAAGTAAAACCCTAAACTTTTGAAAGGTTTCTTCTAATTGATTCGAAAGGTTTAAGTTGAATGGTTTCGAAAGGTTTAGTTTAGTGGTTTCGAAAGGTTTATTGACTGGTTTTGAAAGGTCTTAGTTGAATGATTTCGAAAGGTTTTAGTTGAATGATTTCGAAAGGTTTAGTTAAGTGGTTTCGAAATATTTGTTGAATGGTTTCGAAAGGTTTTGGTTCAATGATTTCGAAAGGTTTGATTCAATGGTTTCGATAGGTTTATTTAACGGTTACGAAAGGTTTTAGTTGAATGATTTCAAAAGGTTTAATTAAATGGATTCAAAGGTTTAAACGGAAAGTTTTCCAAGATTCTCTAAGGAAATGTTTTAAAGTGATTTTGAAGAAGGATATCCAACCTTAATTCTTAACTAAATTCAATTTCAAATAAATTTCAGATTTATCTGCCAACCTTAATTTATATCAATCATTATACCCTCTATATTAAAATATAATTTAAATACTTACCCATATTATATTTTAATAAAATCAAACTCTCTTATTTTTATTAAAAAAAATTATACATAGCTTAATTTCAAGAAATTAACTATATATAAAAATAATATTTATATAATATCAAAAAAATCAATATTTATTAAACTGTCTATTTCTTTCCAAAACTGTAGAAATCATTTCAAAATATTTATATATATATATATATATATATATATATAGACCGACGGTGTCTGTATATGATTTTCTATCCTATGGTCAAGTGATACAGATATTTATCATTTCAATCCACAATTTAAAATATAAATACGGTTATATATCATTTCAAACCGCAATCCCAAATGAAATAAAAATCCACAACAACTTGCAGTTTATAACAATAAAAAAATCTCATTCATCCAATATCAATCATCAAACATTTATCATAATCGTCATCCAATTCAATCAATAACATCAATATAGAACAGATAATAAATAACAGGTATTTACTGGTTGTTATATTCAATAATAAATTAAATAACAATTTAACTAGCAGTTTATATGCAATAATAAAATAAATAACAATTTAATTCAATAAATTCAATTTAACTAAGATGATGATTAAATACATGCCAAACTGCCATAAATAAATTTCTAATCACATCATAAATCAATTTAACAAACATAAGAAATTTTAGAAGTTGTGAGTAGGTTAAAACACTCACCTTTCGAATTTAAATTGAATTTAAATCCAATTTAAACCAAAATTTGAACAGTCTCAGAATTGGTCCAAACCAGCATCAAAATGTCTGAAATTTCGATATGATCCTAGTAGAGAAAACCACGTGTGCATTGGACCTCGTATGAGTGAGTTATGTCGATTAGAGTGCTTGAAATTCAATTAAAAAAAGAAACGAATATACCTCCTCAACCACTTACCACGTCATTGTCTTCCTAACGCCCAATACCCATCATCATGCTACAGACACTCGAACGGTACCCCGATACCAAAATTGAGCATGGCCTTCAGAGCGCGAGCCATCAGAACTGCCGCTCTAGCAATCCCCTCATCGGCCACGCGATCATCCATCACCGCCCGGTTGCACGCAACAGGAGCAGCCGCCGTCGGAAATTTAAAACCCTAATCGAATTTTCTAGGTCGATCCATCCGTCAATTCGTGAAATGAAGCATACCGATGAACTCCACTCCATCCACTCCACAAAACCCATAAATCAATTCGACGATCCGATAAAGTCGATCAACGCATGATGAACGGCCACGGATTGATCATCAATTTCTGGACAACTAGAGCTTCAAATCGGAAAAAGAATTTCAAACCTGAGATACGCACGTTGAGAGCTTCAGATCGATATATAATTTGATATGTATTGAGGAGTTTGAATTTTTGAGGTTGAATTTGTGTTGAAACTGGGTTGTGAAATTTATGGTTTATCTGCCATAGAGAAAAAGGTGCAACAAAAATTTCTATACATGCAGAAATGAGAATAGAAAGGCTGCTAGAGTTTATAATAGGACATATATATATAGGCTGAACAAAATAGAATTGAATGGGCTCAATTGGGTTTGGATAGTTGAACGACAGATGGCCCGAAAAGCCCTTTTCGACTCCGGAACAAAATTGGGGCAACCCATATATCAAAATAGATTTTTAAAATATTTTAAAATCAATGGAATAGGTTTCAGGACCAAATTTCATTGTATGAAGAAGTTATGCTAAAATCAAGTTATTTCAAATCGATTCCAATTGATTTCGATTTCATAAATTTCTCGGCGTTTCGAGCCCGTACGATCAAACGACAAGCCCGATCGTTATGAAACTTGAAATCCTATAATAATTCACCGCTACGGATCCGATGAAACTTGTTTCGTCGAAATCTGAGTCAGTGGCCAAAATGACTATTTTTACATTAATTAAATAAGTTAATAATTAAATCAATTTTTCAATTTCAATTCGATAATCGACAAATTTCATCATTTTTGACTTTTAATCATTTACAATGATTTAAAAAAATTTAGATGTCAATTTAACGTTGATTCATTCATCAATTTCAGCATTAAGTTTAAATTTCATTATATTTAGAAATTTATGTATTTTAAATTCCAAAAATTCATTTATAAATTTTTAAACCTTATTATTCATGTCCTTTATTACAATAAGAATATAATTAACATTGGTTTATATCTTGGTACATTAATATTTCCGAATTTCCTCTTAATTCCCATTCTTTTGATTCAATCAATCATTGTCCTATTCATACTTTATTATCAACCAACAATTATTACAATTAATTATCTATTATTGATTTTCCAAATTACAGCTTATTACGTATTATTTCTTCAATTAATATAACTTTGAATTTTATTATTCAATTTACTAATTACAATCAATTATGACCTTGCAATTGTTTCAATTAATTGGGTATGCACTAAATTGGTTATTTATCAACTTGCCTTAACATTCTTACATTTCATTCCCGTTATTAATTCCTTAACAAATTTCAAATTTTTGTTTATTCCATATTTAATTACCAAAATCTTTATTAAATTAAAAAATTTAATTATCAAAATTTACGAGTCGTTACACTCTCCCGCACTCAAAACTTTTCGTCCCCGAAAAGGAAAAGAAGGAATTAAGTAGTCAATATATCTTATTTAAAATGTTAACTTTATAAACAAATAAATTTTCAAAATAAAATAATCTAAATAATATTTACCAATTCATAACCATTAAATCTTTTTATAATTAAATTAACAAAGTTTTGAGAAACATTTTTCAAAAAAATTTCTAAGTCCAAAATTTACGGAAAATTTCGACAGGGTCTCCTTTATATGGGAAGGCTCGGGAGAAGTTATAATATCAAATATAACAATATAGAACATATATCTTCCAAAATAATATATCCCAACACGGGAAAAATAATATAATAACGCTATAAAACCGTAATCCGAAAACGTACCTATTTGTCGGGCAAACAAACTCTTAATTATGAAACCAAAAGCAGTAGCAAGTACTTCCATAACGTGCATTTCACTTATATAATCTAAAACGAGTTAATAATTATATACAATGACATATTAATTTTGTTTCATCCACTAGCAAACAAATCAATGTCAAACAACCACAATCACATGCAACCACAGTGCACAATCATCATGCAGAATCAACACAATCCAATTATCCATCCATATCAAACAAAACAAATAGTTCGGGTTCAAAAACTTTAAATTGTACATACTGGACAATAAAATATTAAGTGCGTCATTTTACTAAACAGTCTTAGATGAACTAAATAGATTATTTACACATCCAAACAAATTTAAAGTATCCTTGCCCAAACAGCCATAAACCAAACGAACAACAATTCCAAACAATAGATCAAGTTCATTCTTAATAATTTCATTTCATAATATTTGTTGTTCGATTTCCTTTTCATTCATATAATGATTTATCTTTTTAACTTTACATTTATTTCTTGCAAATTTCCATATTTCCAGTCATTGATTCGGTGTTCATTTCATTTATTTATAATACTTACCTTTCTATTATATTTAATTAGTAGTCTTTCATCTACACATCAAATTCTTATTTATAAAAGAAATTCACTGAACACTTTCATTACATAAGTTTATTTGTACAATTTCCATTTCATTTTCTTATTACACATCACAACTTTTAAATCTTTTGGTAAGTTATATATATGATTTTTAAGAATGCAATTGAAAATTATACAAGTTGTCTTATTTCTTTTAAATTAACTTAATGTTCAATAATCTTATTTTTTGTCTTATAGGTTACTCATTTCAAATTTTCTTGTAATTTCATTCATAACCTAGCATTAAATCTCTAATTTCCTTTAGAGGTTCCAATTATTAATTAGTTAAATTCCATGTTACTACAATAATTGAAACTATTAATTAACAGAAACATAAGAACTAAATACCGGGTTTTATTCAAAATCATTTTAAAATAATAGATAGATGTATGTACTTGCAACTTATGTATCCAATTATATTTAAAACAATTTAAAATTTATACTTGTTTATCAAAATAAATCTGCAGTAAAACTACTACAGTGGCCTTCCCACTTCGAAACTCGAAAATGAATGTCGATGATGAGTGCACTCATCACCGAAATTATTTTCCAGCGACAGAGAGGGGAGTATAGAACTTATTTCTTTCCAAAATTTTCTTTAAAATAATTCTTTCAAATTATATTGAAATATTTATATCAGAAAATACTTATAACAATATTATTATATTCCAAATCCTTTTGAAAGAAATTTTCAAAATCCCGAAACTTAAGTTCTAAATTTCCAATTTATTCCTATATATTTTACTTTTCCAATCTTATTTCCAATCTTACTAATATTTATAAATTACACTACCTAACCACCAATATATTACAACCCAATATATATCATCTATAAAAAATTATTTTATATATGGAAAATATAATAGGCAAAATTATTTCGTTCACCTATATTCAAAATAAATATTGTGTCGGTCTGTCCTATTAAGTGTTTAGAGATCCTTGTTGATGTCATAGCATCCTATGCACCAACCAGAATTTATAAATACGAAACGGAACAAATTAACACAATATTAAAACCTTTTTATAACACTAACAAATACGCTCTCTCATACATATACACTCAACGACTCATGTAGGGTATTACTACCCTATAAATAAAGAGTCAGACCCCACAAAGCTAAGGCTTATTGCTAGACCAAAGCTCTGATACCAGATGTAACATCCCGCCTTTTCGTACACTTTAAATCGACGATAAAGCACAAACGTCAGACTCAAACCATACAAAAGGGCTCATCGTTATTGGGTGAATAAGAAAAAGGAAGAAAGAAATAAAACAAAATAGAATCTCACAGCGGAATGACAAAATATAATAATAGAACAACAGTTCATGAAGCTGTTTTACAAAACATTTTATTATACTTTTGCAACACATATCAGAGTTACACATATCAGAGAATAATAAATAATGCAGCGGAACAGTATGAATGCAGTGGAATGATATAATAAATAATAGTAATACAAATCTCCGTCTTCGTCCTCCAGAGATAAAGTCTTTGAATCATGAAATGCTCAAACTGACCCGAGCGAATTGAAAAGACAAAACACTTGAGTCAGAACGAAAAAATCTTATGTAAGTTAAATTAACGGTAAAATATGAGTGGATCGGCGTCAGAGATGTTTACGAGATTTGACATCTCCTATCCAGTGTCTAACGTGAGTGCAGTAACTTAAGAGATGCTCGGGATTCACATCTCCTAAGGATGCGTTAAACTATTTACTATGTAGTAATATTTTGCTATTACAATAATGTCTATAGTAAAAATAAACTTACTTTTAAATAGCGTTAAGGGGTTGCCCATATAGCCCTTAACACGTAATAGTGCCAATAGTCTATACAGTACCGTAATACCTCCTGATCGAGAGGCTACCAGAGGATAATCCATGGGTACGACACAAATCAAACTCGTACAAGGCACGCTGGGGTAGGTGACATGGCACACAAGGCAATGCCAGGATAGATATACCAATTACTATCTAGAATGGTGGTGACGCATAGCGCGCAGCTACCGCCCACCTCGAGCCACACCCCCAAAATCAAAAATCAAAAGTGGTCACCGAATCAATCTCAAAGTCGGAATATAATGGAATGGCATCGAAGGAGTGTGTCTGATAAGAGGAGCTACCTCGCTAGCCCAGAATCGCTCCTATTTTAGCCACCTTACGCCAACTCACGGGGGTCGGGTCCACGTATATACCTCAAAGGAACGCTGCCACCATCCTACTTCATTCTGGAATCTCCACCGCGTACATGGTTGTTAAAGTGATTTCGGAGTTGGCAGAGAGTACGACAATTCCGATCCCGGTCTCTTTAACAACCAAATGTTATTATAACACCACGGTCATTTCAAAATAATTTATACTTCAAAACCAGAATATAATATCCATTTCAAAACCATATAGATACGATATCATTTCCATCTCAAAACCCAAACCAATATGATATCATTTTTATTAAACCCAAATCAACATAATATCATTTTTATTCAAATATATCCTTTCCAAAAATGTTAGCACTTTCAACATTATAATACTTCGAAATCAAAACACTTGAAATATAACATTTTCAAATTATAATCCTTTGACACTCAAACTTTGAAAACATAACTTCCACCACTTAAATGGTTAAAATATTAAAATACTTTATATAATAAACTAGCTTCTTCAATCTCACAAATCAATTCCAAAACAACTCAAATTAAGTTTAACCAAATCCCAAATCTTAACTTTCAACACGATTCAGTTTCCAAATAAACTACTCCAAATTTTATCAATTTCAAAATAGACTGGATCCACAAAATAAGCCATTTCAAATTCAATATATTTCAAACTTTAAGCATTCAACAATTTCAAAACTAAGTTTGGTACTTACGATTCAACAATTCAAATTTCTATTATTTAGTTTTGAAATATTTTACATAATAATCCATTACTATTTAAATAAAAATCAAACTACAAATAACTAAATATTTCCTTCAGTTTATTTATACTTGAAATATTCATTTAATTCACCTTAAACCAAAATCAAGTTATAAAAATCATACCTTCTAAAATCTCAAATTTAATACCTTTTATATCAAACTTATTTGATTTAATTCTTAACTAAATTCAATTTAAAATAAATTTCAGATTTATCTGCCAACCTTAATTTATTTCAATCATTATACCCTCTATATTAAAATATATTTAAATACTTACCTATATTATATTTTAATAAAACCAAACTCTCTTATTTTTATTAAACAAATTTATACATAGCTTAATTTCCAGAATTTAACTATATATAAAAATAATATTTATATAATATCAAAAAATCAATATTTATTAAACTGTATATTTCTTTCCAAAACCATAGAAATAATTTCAAAATATTTATATATATTTATATATATATATATAGACCGACGGTGTTTGTACATGATTTTCTATCCTATGGTCAAGTGATACGGATATTTATCATTTCAATCCATAATTTAAAATATAAATACGATTATATATCATTTCAAACCGCAATCTCGAATGAAATAAAAATCCACAACAACTTGCAGTTTTTAACAATAAAAAAATATAACATCCATTCATCCAATATCAATCATCAAACATTTATCACAATCATCATCCAATTCAATCAATAACATCAATATAGAAAAAAAATAGGTATTTACTGGCAGTTATATTCAATAATAAATTAAATAACAATTTAACTAGAAGTTTATATGCAATAATAAACTAAATAACAATTTAATTCAATAAATTCAATTTAACTGAGATGATGATTAAAAATATGCCAAGCGGTCATAAATAAATTTCTAATCACATCATAAATCAATTTAATAAACATAAGAAATTTTAGAAGTTGCGAGTGAGTTAAAACACTCACCTTTCGAATTTAAATTGAATTTAAATCCAATTTAAACCCAAAATTTGAACAGTCCTAAAATTCGTCTAAACGAGCATCAAAATGTCCGAAATTTCGATACGATCCTAGTAGTGAAAACCGCATGTAAACTGGACCTCGTATGAGTGAGTTATGTCGATTAGAGTGCTTTAAATTCAATTAAAAAAAAAAGAAACGAATATACCTCCTAAACCACTTACCACATCACTGTCTTCCTAACAGCCAATACCCATCATCACGATACAGACGCTTGAACGCTACCCTGATGCCAAAATCGAGCGTGGCCTTCGGAGCGCGAGCCATCAGAGCCGCCGCTCTAGCAATCTCCCCTCATCGGCCACGCGATCATCCATCACTGCCCGTTCGCATGCAATAGGAGCAGCCACCATCGGAAATTTAAAACCTTAAATTTCTAGGTCGATCCAGCCGTCAATCCGCGAAATGAAGCATACCGATGAACTCCACTCCGTCCACTCCATAAAACCCATAAATCAATTTGATGATCCGATGAAGTCGATCAACGTGTGATTAACGGTCGTGGATTGATCATCAATTTCTGGACAAAGAGAGCTTCAAATCGAAAAAAGAATTTCAAATCTGAGATACGCTCGTCGAGAGCTTTAGATCGACATATAATTTGATATGTATTGAGGAGTTTGAATTTTTGAGCTTGAATTTGTATTGAAACTGGGATGTGAAATTTAGGGTTTATCTGCCATAGAGAAAAAGGAGCAACAGAAATTTATGTACGTATAGAAATAAGAATATAAAGGCTGCTAGGGTTTATAACTGGATATATATAGGCTGAAAAAAATAGATTTGAATGGGCTCAATTGGGTTTGGAAAGTTGAACGACAAATGGCCTGAAAAGCCCGCTTCGACTCTGGAACGAAATTGGGGCAACCCATATATCAAAGTAGATGTTTTAAAATATTTTAAAATCAATGGAATAGGTTTCAGGTCCAAATTCCATTGTATGAAGAATTTATGCTAAAATCAAGTTATTTCAAATCGATTTCAATTGATTTCGATTTCATAAATTTCTAGGCGTTTCAAGCCCGTACGATCAAACGACAAGCCCAATCATTATGAAACTTGAAATCCTATAATAATTCACCGTTACGTATCCGATGAAACTGGTTTCGTTGAAATCCGAGTCAGTGGTCAAAATGGCTATTTTTGCATTAATTAAATAAATTAATAATTAATCAATTTTTCAATTCGATAATTGACAAATTTCATCATTTTTTATTTCTTAATCATTTACAATGATTTAAACAAATTTAGATGTCACTTTAACGTTGATTCATTCATCAATTTTAGCATTAAGTTTAAATTTCATTATATTCAGAAATTTATGAATTTAAAATTCCAAAAATCCATTTATAAATTTTTAAACCTTATTATTCAAGTCCTTTATTACAATATGAATATAATTAACATTGGTTTATATCTTGGTACATTAATATTTCCCAGTTTCCTCTTAATTCCCATTCTTTTTATTCAATCAATCATTATCCTATTCATATTTTATTATCAACCAACAATTATTACAATTAATTATCTAACATTAATTTTCAAACTACAGCTTATTACGTATTTTTTCGTCAACTGCTATAACTTTGAAGTTTATTTTCCAATTTACTAATTACAATCAATTATGACCATGCAATTATTTCAATTAATTGGGTAAGCACTAAATTAGTTATTTATCAACTTGCCTTAACATTCTTACATTTCATTCCCGTTATTAATTCCTTAACAAATTTCAAATTTTTCTTTATTCCTTATCTAATTACCAAAATCTTTGTTAAATTAACAAATTTAATTATCAAAATTTACTTGTCGTTACAAAATCCATCAGGGCATAACCCGAGTCTTTGCTACCGACCACTTGGGACCATTAGTGGTCACAGCCTATGTGCTATCCCTATTACTAAATACCAGTCCAACGAAAAAACTTACATATCCCATCGACCATCCGTAGCCAAAATCTCATTTAGACTAACCTAATGCAAGTCAAGGAAAATGCCCATTCTAATTACTTAATACCTCTTATTAGAAATGAAGTAAACCCCATTTCCTTAGAAGTACCGGACCATTTAATACTTCAAATCTGAGGCAAACCCTTGTTATAATTTTAGCTACCTATGCGCAAACACATAACCCTTCCATACATGTCCTGTAGTTAAAGATGTCCCACATCAATAGTAAGTATACACAACTGCCGGTAGCCTCTAGGTGAAGAGAAGACTTATGTTGTATAACTATACTGACCTCGCATCTCAACCAATACTAAGCCAAGCCAGTTACACTCATCCTAAGCATATTATTGAAGCTATATAATTTCGTACTGTGAAAATTATATTGATCATAGTATTTAGTCCTTATCTTATATGCTTATATTATGCCAATCGTCCCAATTAAATGGTCATTATTATTCTAATTAGACAATCTCTAGTGACATTTATTTACTCATTCTAATTCAACCTATTAAGCTTATTTTCTTTTCCCAGAAATGCTAATATTAAATCCTTTAACCAATTCTATAAAATGCATTTATGTAACACCCCCATTTTTTGTTTAACTTTATTCAACAGATTTAATTATATAAATTAAATAGAATAATGTGAGATGATAAGGAAAATGAGAACTGTTAACCAATTTGGGGCCAGGCTTTAATTAATCAATTAATTAGGTTGTTTTAAACATAGAATAGAAAGGATCAATGAGTAGGGCATAATGGGAATAGTTCCTTAATTCATTCCCTACACCCTTCCTCTCTCATTCGTTCTCATTTCACTTTCTAAAATCAAAAGAAAAACTAAAAAGGAGGCCGGCCATTACCTAGAGGAGGAGAGGAAGAAATCTAAGGAATTCAAAAGGAAAAGTTTAGAGGAATTAATACACATCAAATCTCAATCTCGGTTATCCAATCCAAGATGAATAATAGTTAACCATCTTATTTGTTTATGTCTTGCTTTTGAATTTAAGAATGATTTCTAAATTGATTATGATAATATTGCATGTCTGAATTGATAATATCATTGTTATATTGAATGATTATTGTTGAAATTTTATGGAATTATTCTGATAGGTTCTAAAGATAAAATCTTGTTTTTTAATCTTCTATTGATTTAAAATTTGAATATGTAGTGTAAAACATTGTTTTAGAGATGAGTTTTTAATTTTATAATTTTCGAAGTTCATATTATTTTTGTGAATTTCTTAAGAGGAAAAATGTGTAAATTTTCGGGTTTTTAATTATTAAGTATAATTAAATTAATACTTTAGTCTTGAAGTGTTTGTATAAGGAAGAAGAAGGAAATTCATATTTTAGTGATTTTTGGGGATTATTCCTTAGTTGTTATAATTTAAATGAATTTATTACTCTAGGAATGTTTATAATTAATATACGTTAATGATATTAATTATATTGTTGTGCAAAGTTAATTGAGAAGTTAGAACGCGATCTACTGGAATTTCAGTAAAGAATCTGAAAATTATTTTGTTATCCAATAATAATTTGACATGGGCAAGAGTTAGTGGAAAGTTTTTTTTTTTACTTTAATAGGAAATAAATCGATTTTTTATCTTAACTACTGAAATTCCATCGTTAGAGGCTTGACACCTCTATTTCTTGGAAACTTGATAACTATAAGAGCTTATTCATATGATAGATACTTGTTATCTATGTAATGCATCAACTTTTATAGGGGTTCGACACCTTGTTTTTTGGGTTCGATATCCCATGCTTTGTAAAGATTCGACTCTCAGTGTTTTGTAAAATTTCGATACTCAATGTTTTGTAAGGGTTCGATACCCAATAATATGTAGGGGATTCAATACTTAACATTTTATTGAGGCTCGACGACCCCATAATTTATAGACTCGACAACTTCTTTTCAAAGCTTGACACCCTATGTATTGTAAAGGCAGACATCTCATGATTTTCAAAAGTCGACACCCTTGTCTTATAGTGTCTCAATAGCTTCCTTATAGCTATTTGACAACTATATTTTTGCGGCATGAATGTTGTATGTTTTACAAACTTAAAGGTTTTGTTTTAGGGCTCGATAGCCCTTATTTTCTAAAGGCTCGACAACATGTTTTGCTATCAAGTGTTTTAAACCCATATAAAGATGATGTATATTTTAGTGGCTCCATAGCCAATGTTTTAGAGATACTCAACATCTATATTTTAGTAGCTATACAGCCATATATTTTACAAACATGAAATCTATGTTTCAGAGGCTCAATGGCTCACATTTTATAGACGCTTGACATCCCTATTTTGATAGCAAGTGTTTTAAAACTATGTAAAGATGATAGTGCTAAGGCATAAGATTTTTGCTAAGTATTGGGCTATGTTCTCCATGTTTTAAGAATGATTTCAAGTGGCTTATCAATTCTAAAGATAAATGCTTTCAAGAAATGAAATAGTGTTTTAGCCCAATTTTACATGAATTTTTTCAAAGGAAAATATTACTTTACCTGTAATTTTGTTATGTATATGGCTTGGTGAATGATGTTATATGTTCTTGTTATCATTTGACCGGTTAAATTTACATATTTTATCATTTGTCATATAACATTTGCATTAACCAACATTGAAACTTTGGATTTAGGAACATAATTACCAGTTTGGTTATTTCAGTAGTGAGTATGGTTAGACTAAACTCCCAAGTGAGTAGAGGCATCTAGGAGATCAGATAGATCAATTATGTTAGGATGCCTTGAACTGATCAAAAAGATACAACTCATGGATTTAAAACCAGATAAGATTGTGGGTGGGACTGGTGTAGGATCATGTCATATGCTTCAGTTGTTAGCCCCCAGTTGGTAAAGATCCATAATTCTAGTGCATACGACATTGTCGATAGTGAGACTAAAAGATGTATACGCATAAAAAGGAACTCATAGCCCTACATGCTCACTGCATTGTTTAATTGGATTTCCTCCCAACTGTATTTGGAGATTTTAGGACATCTAGTTATGCCTTGTCCTAAGTCAACCAGATAGGTTATTAGTTGGCCTGTAAAAACTAATAGGTTCGTAGTGACCCTAGGAAAACTATGATTTGAGACAGACGGTCAACTTTATGGAGTGGGTAAACCCTGGGAATGCATAACCCTTTAATGATAGACCAGTCATATTTACCACATCGCATGCATATGATCATATCATATTTTGTTTTAACCATTGTGGTTACAGGTGCAAGATTTATGTTCAGATTAACATATTTTGATAAGATACTAGTGAGTGGAAACCCTTTCTTTTTCTGTAGTGTGATCTCACTGGATATCTATTTTGGTTCGAGATGGTATATTATCATTTACACCGGATGTCTTTCCTTACCCTAATTTTTTGTTTTCCCTTTAAACTCTTGAGTACCCATTTAAGTAGAATGGGATTAGGATTTTTATGTTAGATGAATAAGCTTCCAGAGATGCGTAGGAGGTAAGCTAATATTAGGAGTTATTTTCACTGTGTTTGTTGAAGATTTATTTTGTTTGAATGGACGTAACAACAGAATTTATAACTATCAAGTAGTTAGGTTCTGATCATCCATGAGGGCACCCTCATATATCGATTTTGAAGTACAATTATGATTATTATATTTTCTTTGAATGTGGAATCTGGGATTATGTAATGAATGTAAAAGTTTATTGATGAAATGTGTTTTGAAAATTTTCATATTCACATGCTTTTGATGTTATAAACACAATTGATTAATCTCATTTTGTCACTAAGAATTGATAGTATGGATGACTACAGCATCTGTAAAGCTTAGTTTCGGTCCTCGAAATTGGGGATGTTACAATTTATGTCCCCATTTAATTCTTGTAACTCCCGATTAACTGCCCATTTATTATCCTATTAGTTTTGGAGTTACTATCACTTTCCATCTCTACCTCCTAGTTCTATAATGCTATTAATAATTAGATATCCTAATTATAACTAATATGAATATTGTCATAAATTGTGCTACGTATACAATTTTATTTTTAATTGGTAAGCGTGGTTATAGCATACACACACACACACACACACATTTCCATTCATTAATTCCTAAGCCAGAGCATTCAACTCTAAGTTTTAATTTATCAGAGCTATCGTTCCAAAAAGAATTACTGTTATAACGTTCCATAAATTAACCAAAAGTGAGACTTTGCTTTATTTGAAATTAAAAGGAGTTGTTTATTTTCTTTAATTGAAATAGACAATGAAAACTATGGAGTGAACATTTGTACTTTACACACCTCTTTCCTTTTGGTATATTCCTTGTTAATTCAAACGATGCACATTTTATATTATTTTTGGAGTTAGATAATTTATGGAGAATACATAGAAGTAGACTCACTTAAATTATACGCATGACGCTCTCAATAAATTAAAGCATAGAAATTCATATTTCATTTCAAATGAGGGCAATCTAATTTACTATAATAATTTATAACCCAACCATCACAAATTTGGAACAAATCTTACAATTTATCAACATTCAATCTTAACATTTTTAGGGACTGATTTCCAAATTTCTAGATTATGGTATAAATAACATTCATATTCAAATTAATTGGCTTGCATAATATGTAGGTGTTCTTATATGTTCATTTTAAGCCAACAACTCATCAGCTCTTATATAAGCATAAAAATTAAATAAAACTCAACAATATAAAATTCAATGTTATAAATATATCATATAATTTCCAACTAACCTTTCTCGCTTTCCAAATCTCCCACATCCGAATTCATTCGTTCAATCTGACTCTATTTTCCATTCTAATTCAAAAGAATGTGTATAACAAGATATACACACACTATTAGAATTATAGATCTGAGAAGAGGTTTGGAGTTAAGAATAATACAGATTCATAATTATAGAAATTACATTTTTCTTTCGCAATGTTGATTCATTTCTTCTCTTCTTCCCTTTTAGTTTCCGCCATTCTTCGATTTTTTTATATGTATATATAATATTTTAAGATTTCTAGAAATAGTGGAGAAAGGAAAATGGCAGTGCTTTGCTACTTTGGTTAGAAAATATAAGAATAGAATTGAGGGGTTAGGCTTGTATTTATAGCCGCCACCTTTAGGATCGGTCGATTGCTCTCTTCCAGGTGATCCATCGTTAGCGGTTGCTAAGCCCAAGGAGGCAATCAAATGGTGGTGTCCTGCATTTATTATTATTTATTTTCTATTTTTCAATTTTAATTATTTTAGTTTTGAAAAATTCGAATGGTAATAACTTCTTCGTTTAAGTTTCTATCGCAAAACTTCAAATATGAAAGTTGCTCGGAAAATCGCCACAAACATATTAGTACAAGTTTCATGGCCAAATTCCGACATTTTCTCAAATTCCTTTGTTGAACCTTATTAATTATTAATTAGTTACCGTTTATTTTATAGGTTTTTACAAACTGCTTAGGCTATTTAAAAACAATCTGGATGTGAATATACAAATCTCTCTAATATACATTAGCATAGCTATGATGACCCGCAAATCTATACCCTTTGAATCGACAATAAACCACATATGTTTGACCCAAAAAGCACAGACTGACGGAAAGTCAACAGAAAGAAAAGAAGAGAGAATAAGAGAAGAGAAAAAAAAGAGAAGATAGAACCAAACAGAACAATACAGAATCTCACATCGCAACGAAAAACATATAATATCGCATAAATGATCTTTACAAAATAGAAATTGTATATACATACATCAATCAGAGTTCAACAATCAATCACCAGTTATCAATATGAATAGTTATAATAACATGTCCTTGCAACTGCCGATAATATACAACAACTAAGCAACGGATAATCAACCGATACATGTATACGAAAATGAAGATCTCCAGCTCTCTTGCTGAAGCTCCAAAAGCACCAAATCTGAACCTATAAATATACTCAGTCCGACCCGAGCACTGAAAGAGAAGAACGTCCGGATCAGTCTGGTAAACCAGCGTGAGAAACACACTCAACTGAATTTATTAAATTACCAAACTTTTCTTTTATCAAAATAAAAGTATCTCCTAAGATACGCCAACACATAAACACGGACATGTTTTTACCTTACGATAACCAAAACATCTCATATCAAATTCATGTTATATTATACTAGTGTCTCGTGTATACAAATAATATTAATCATAATCGAAATTGTTACATTGATTAAATTCCAGCATATAGCCCAAAATGGGTAATACAATCAAAATGGCAGGTATGTAGCGGAGTTTGGATTTCCATACAAATGACCAAGTAAAGGGACTACCTTCCGACGGGTACATCTCTAGATGGATGTTTCGAGAAACCATTACAAAGTTCATGTACCAACACAAGACCGGCCCACCTCTATAACTAGATGGTACCGAATATGTCATCCTTTGGTCATTACCGACCTTTACCGAGGGCCCTCTAGCATATAAACCACAATAATCAGATACATGACGTCATAGCATGTAAAGATATGTCTAGAAGAGGATGATCATATCCTACTTGGGAGCAACCCACTTAGCATTGCCGCATCTAACCCTGTTTTGGTCATTTTAGGTTGATGAGGCCTGAGGTAATGATTACCTTTCACAAATCACAATCACATCACTTTTAATGCCATATGGCCATTTCCGTTGACTACTAATTGCCTTTCACAAAAATGCAACCCTTAAGCTCATGCATCTCAAGGAGGTTGTTAAGCTAAGAGAAGTTGCCTTCTCTGCCTCCATTGATGTACGTTTGTAAAAAACCAATGTATGTAATATTTAGAAATGCAATGTCAGACAAACATCCAATTCCAGGAATATGACAAATCGAAGTTACTTTCCTACCACACCCTATCGGAAAATCCCTAGTATTACTAGCGAATAGTCCTTGCATTGGATATTTCATAATGAAGAGACTACTGCTACTGGGTGTATATTGGGATTTTAACCCCAAACGATCAATAAGTAGTCCTCTATTGTGAAAACCCTGAATATCAATATCATCAATAACCTGCACAATCGAACGAATATACATTGGTCCGAAGTGGTTTTTTGATAAATCTGATCTCAATCTCTTCGCACCAACAACGCAAAAGCGTTTCTCAACCTCATACAGAAACTAAATCTCATAGACTTATTACGTCTCCAACTTTCAACTTGCTATCCTTTGTGCCAAGAAGGAAGCTCAATAGATTGGAGCAATACTTCGCACTACACGAATCAACATCCTTAACACAAATGATAATCAAGCCTATCCAGGAGGCTACGTACTAAGTGTATGACTAAATAATTCCCACATCAAGTCGAGGAACTAAAATGGCCAAAGTTGATAGTTGGTTATTTAACTATCACAACAAACAAACAATATTTAGCACCATAAGCAATCACTAGGCCATTTAAATTAACCTTTTATTAATTAAATCATTTATTAAATATTCACCTCAAACTATCTTTAAAAAGATATATTCTCAAAACCATTTCAATACTGGAAAATATTTCCATATACTTATTTAATAATAAGTAATTCAAAAATCAATTTATTTTCAACACTTAGAAAATATTACTTATACCTAAATCGGGATTTAGTATATATTTTAATCTTTAAGGAAAAACATTCTCTTAAGCATATTTATTTGGGTCAAAACGATTGTTGCGTAAAACATCGTTATGGCAACCCATAATCACTATTATAGGGATTCGAAAATAAGATAGATATATAAATCTTGTATACTATACAAAACATTTCCTTTTGAAATCATTTACTATAACAACAGTGTTATCGTCCATACTTCCTTATGTCTCAAAAACGTCTATTTCAACAATGAATGTTGAAATCTATGTATTCAATACTTAACACATTTTAATACATCTTCAAATCATTTAGCTTCGTTTAAAAGATCACTTTCCAAAACCTGTCTTTTAATTTAAAAGATTATTCACCGTCCAAAATCGTGAATATAATCCTTTAATCAAATTCAATACTTCTACACATTTATTAAAAGATAATTCACTATCCAAAATCGTGGATATAATTCATTTACCAAATCCAATATTTCTACACATTTATTTTATGGATTATCCACTGTCCAAAATCGTGAATATAACTCCTACAATAAACTCTCTTATTTAACTTATCAAATTCAGTTGATTTTGGATTTATAAAACAATGTTTATAAATTCCATTTATATTTTATAAAAACTCCAATTCATAAAATCCATTTATTAACCAAACTCCATTTACATCCTATTTATATGCCAAAAATCCAAATTATAAGTTAATTATTTATAAATCATTTATTTGCCAATTCATTCGTATAACTTCACAAATTCATAAATATTATTTATTTATAAAATCCATTTATTTTGATTTATAAAATATCCATTTCATAAATCTTGTATGCATACCATTTATAATAATTCAAAAATCTTGATTTAAATAAACTTATTCTTTTAATAATTTACAAATCGTTATTAAAACTTATATAACTCCAAAAATCATATTTAAGTATATTTCACAAAAATCATAATTTTTATAACATAAAAATTATAACATTTATTTATCTAAAATAAATCCGTTTCCTTTAAAATTTCAAAAATTAATAAAACATCTATTTTCAAAATCACTTGAAAATCCTTTTTGATTTGAAATCATCACTTTAACATTTTTAAATTATTAAAAATAGGCCCAATGCTGCAACAACACTAAATACATCAATCATGGTATCCAAAACATCATATATCATATGATAACAGTACATATCACAATATCTGTAAATAAAACCAATACAGATGGAGAATCCAGTTGGATCCCTCCAACCTATCACCTGCAACAAATATACATATTAAAATATACGTACAATGTCCTCTTCGAGGCAGACGCGCGTATAAAGGGTCATCCGCTCATACACGGGAACGTATAGGCAGGAATATATCCAAATACCAATCAATATATATACAGTATATCATATATCATCCAAAAAATATCAGTCATCATAAATAAATTTATTTTTACTTATATAAAAATATCAGTGAGTTGGGAAGAGTGAGTTGTACTCACATTGTTTCCAATTGCAGTTGTATTTTTTATTCCGAATAAAATTAAACGAACGTTTAATTTTATTAAAAATTTATACTAGCTCCAATCAACTCCAAACTAGCTCTAAAATGTAGTGCTCATCAATAAGGACCCAATGCAATTCGTTTCGTCAAAAATGGACCTCGTATGACAATATTATAGCATTTTAAAGATTGTACGAATTAAAATATATATAAATTTCTATTTCTATTTTTAATTTCAAACCCTAGCTTTAATCAGAGCCGTTCATTTTGGCTTCACGAGATCAGGGCCGTATGCCCTTCCTCCCTTAATCGTTCACTCATACGCGATTTAAACCCATGGTCGTCGATCTTTCCTAAATTTTCATGCCTCCATCTTCGTGTTTTAGCTCGATCAACAACCTTCACGTTGAAGCCCTTTCCCTCGTCTACCATTGCCAATCGACCGCCCCCCTCCCCCCAAGAGCGCCACCCGTGCGTCGGAATTTTTGCATGAAACGCCAGCCTTGGAACAAGAAATGTCGTCGATCCGTTGCGCTATTTACGATTGTAGACCTTGAGAATATAGATCTTGATATGCTCTTCAACACTGCAGTTGAACACTTTTCGTAATAGTCTATGGATTTGGAGAAAAAGAGGGAAGAACGATGATGTTTTCTAGCCATTAGTTTTGAAGGTCACGGCTAGCCCTAACCTTGTTAGGGTTTGTGCAAACTAAATAAAAACGTGGCCTTATATAGAAAATTTACGTGCACTATTCATCCGAAAACATTTTGAACTCTAATCGAAGCATGCCGCCTAGCATTTATAATGTTTTGCCCCTATTTCGAACGCAATGGAATATATATCAAGAGCCAATTCGATCTTATTTGGAAGATAGATTTTTGAGTCGACTATTTTAAATTTTAAATTTACTTAAACAAATTTCTACGCGTTATAGCTTGCCACGACTAAATCGTAAATCCGATTGACACGAAATTTGAAACCTTACAATAACATAACATTACGGATCCAATGAAACTGGTTATGTCGAAATCCATGATTGTTTGAAAAATGGCTATTTTTACACGTTAATTAAATATTAAAATATTTAGTTTCTACAAATTAACTTTTAAATCAATTTCAAAGTTCTCTAACATCATTCTAATTCAAATAGAATTTAATTCAACTTTATAAATCATTTTCATTCACATTAAATCCTAATCCCAATTATTTCTGCAATTTCAAATATTAAATTAATAATTTAATTATCCAATTAAATCCAGATATTCAAAATATAAGTTATTCAGCTTATAAAATTTACTTATGAATATTCAAAATCAATTAAATATTCGAATTTCAAATGACTGAAATTCTGGGTCGTTACAATAGCCTTGATAGGTAGGTTCTACACTAATTTTTTCTAATATAAATGCTTATCGTAGGTTCGGGTATATGAGGCCAATAGATCATGTAGGCAGTTGAGGAGGTAAAATGGATTGCGTCTACATCGAAAAAGGGCCATATATGTTCCGAAAATGCAACATATAAAGTCCAACAAAACGCTCCCATCAAAACTGCATGGTCATAAATTTCATACATTAATCGATGCAGGTCCAAACTTAAGCGAACTCAAACAAAAAATTAGCACATTCCAAAAAATGCAAGATGAGCCGCCATCGATAAAAGGGGCATAGCCTAACATAAACAAACTGTGCCATCACCGTTATAATCAGCATAACACAATGTAAATAGATTGTGTCACAGCTGTTAAAGCAAACAAAGCTCACTACTTACAAACTACACCACTATAGCTGATAGTCTACTCAGCCCATACGAGCTAACTACTCTACCATAACATGGTTTGGAGCACTCCTCATCGAATTTGAAAGTTTATGCAAATCAAGTAATATGAATAGCTCTATTAAACTAAATCTTGTATATGATAACAGTGGAAATAAAGAACGATAAAGTAAAGTGCATCAATGATTTTTATGCTAGTTCGAACTTCCCATTCTACATCCAGTCCTAGACTCCTTTTGTATTTTATAACAAATGTCCTCACTTAACCCAATGGAATAGATGTTAAAGACTACCTGAGCTGCCGAACATGACTTCTATATTACAAACTGCCTAAGATTAGGACTTCGTGCCAGAAGATCTCCAACAGGACTTCGACTATAAAGAGTAGTAAAGTGTTTTGAATTCTTGTGCTCTAAACAACACGGAAGAGTAGTAAAGTGGTATACTGAGTGTTCATTGAAAAGTTTTGATCACAAGAATTATATTCTTGAATGAGCATGTGATCAAAAAGGTAAAGCGATATTAAATTGTATAAATGCTTAAAAATTCAAATCTATATGAAAGAATAGAAAAGAGTTGCTAATTGAATTTAAAATTTGATTGCGTTATATAAATAAGCAGTGAATGCAACTATTAATGAAGAGAAAGAGTTGCAGCCATTGTTAAAGAGATGTATCTCTTCATGAAGAGAATGCCTTTTCATAATTTTGAATTTAAAAATAACCATTACGATGTTTAGTCGACTAAACGAGATCAACCAGCCGATTAAAATCAGAAACTATCATTTAAAAAAGAGAAGAAACAGTGAAAAAATAGGCAACTTCAGTCAACTGAATTCCTTATTTTACTTGACCGAATTAGTGTTTAGTCGACTGAATTGTATATTAAGTCGACTAAAACTGTTAGCGTATAAATGTATGTATGTGCATGAATTCAGTCGACTGCGAGGGTCTTTTCAATCGACTGCATGATGTGATTTTTGTTCTTAAACTTCAAAATTGACTTATGAATAAATACATTTGTGTGCATATGTGTGTGTATATCACTTTTAAGAAATTTTAACATATGTATACTCTAAACATGACACTCAGTGACTAATACTACTTTGTTTGTCACCTTTATCTTGTCTCCATCGTGTATATCTCTTCTCATATCTCCATATATATATATATATATATATATATATATCCTCTTTTGCACTGTGTATCTTTATCATAACTTATTTTTTTGTCTACTTTTGATACTTATGTACTTGCAAGTTTGCCTAGAGGTTCTTTAGCATAACTGCATAGTTGTTGTCATTAAAATCCAACAAGAGTGGTTCTAATATTCTCCCCCTTTTTGATGATGATAACTATATAATTTTTGAAAAATATTCATTCTATATAAAATGACATTATAGTATGATTAAAGCTCCCCCTAAGTATAATATCTCCCCTTACCAATGTGCATATGAATTCTCCCCCTTTATCATTATTAAAAAGAATGAGGAAATATAATATATTTTATAAAGAGAAAATATTTAAATCTTTTCTTAACTATAATAATTCTAAATATAAATGAAAATTATTTAAGTAAATATATCTTTTAGAAAATATTTTTAAGAAATATATTCTTTCAATATATATTCTCTTTATATCTATAAAAATGTGGACATTTTAAAAAAAGATTCAAGTTATACCGCATCCAAAGTACGAGTATTTTTTTTTTAGAAATAGCTTTGTATTACTCGAAAATAAAAGATTAACCCAATATTAATTATGGAGAAAACAAATTAGATTTTATCGAATTTGCTGAAATATTTATTTCATTGTAATCACATAATTCCATCAAATGCATGGAACATCATTAAAATTAAAAATCTATCCTTTTCCTTTCGTTTCTCCAAGTACCTGCAATAAATAATTATTTTTGGTACCCACTTACTACGTTAGGGTCCAGGGGTTAATCATAAGGTGAAAACCTTACCAAAATAGGTGTTGTTGTACCCTCTAAAAGAAATAAAAGTAATGAAACAATTTCATCAAATAGTAATTACTTTAAAATACTTCTGATAACATTAAAACTGTAGTGTTTTTATCAAAGTTCTATAAAGAATCCTTTTTTATAGTATTTCGTAGTAACTTGCTACGTTTTAGCGCTATAAGCAGGACTGTCAATCATTAATAAATAATAACTACTTCTAAACTAGGGGATCGGTAAAAAAATTAACATTTAAAGCATACGATACCCAAGGTTCTTATGATATTCTATGTTTTAGGATACCATACCCATTTGGATATGGTTGAACCTTTATAAATATAGTTTTCATTACAAATTACATTCTTATAATGGTTGCTAATATAAAGTTGTATATCATGGTCAATCGTATTAGCAGGAATCCATATTTTAATAATACTAATCATTAGCTTAGTACTTGAAAAATATTTTCTATTGTTTATAAACAAAATACTATTATGACTGTAAGTGCTTTGAGAACTATCTTGTTTACTAGTACTGGCTCTAAAATCAATATACATGAATGCATGTTTAATATTACTTTTACTTTTAGTTTGTTTATAGCCTAAGCCGCTTTTACCATTGTGAGTATTCGAATTTGTAACTAAGGAAGATAAGATATCTTTACCTTTGTTAAATTTGATGATTTTTTCATTTATTCTTTCAAAATTTGCTTCAGAATCACAAACCTCTTTTTGCAAAATATTATTATTATCATTAAAAATTTCATATTCTTTAGATAATTCTAAGTTCTTTTTAATTAAAGCTTCGCTCTCTTTTTCAAGTGACAAAATTAAAGAGCTAGAATTAGTTAAAGAATTTTTCAAAAATATTTTTTATTTTGCAAACATCGGTTCCCTCTAAATTGTTTTTTTAACTTCTAACTACTCGTTTTCTTTTTATAGGAAATCTTTTTGTAAAACAGGTTCTTTTACCATATTTTCAAAAAATTTAGTTTATTTTACCATAAAATTATTTTTCGCCTTTAAATTGGAAATTTCTTACTCACGATCTTTTAGTTAGCTAATGCAATTCTATTAACTTCATTCAAAATTTTACAATCTTTTAATAATTCATCATGCGCTAATAAAAGATATTTATATAAAGAATCTAAGCATAACGATCATTATCTTAAAGGGCTGTCAATGAATACCCGAAAAATCCAAAAACCATCTGCATCCGTATCCGAAAAGCGGATAATATTCGATATCCGAAAAAATCGGATGCGGATACGAAGACATCAGCAATCGAAAATTATCCGCCCGGTCTTTGTCAAGATTATAGTATAATTGTGTGTATTTTAGTGTAATGAAATATATTTATTTATTGTTGTATTAAATTAGTAGTTTATATTATATGCACTTAATGCTTATTAACTGCTCAAAACTATTTAGTATCGCCATATTTGTTTATATTTAACACTTATATAATCAATTGGATTGAAAAAAAAGCATGTTAAACTTAAAATTTTATTTTTATTTTTTTAATTTATCAGTCAATAGTGGATAGGATAATTATCCGATATCCGTCCGTATCCGCGGATGCGGATACCCAATATCCAAAATCATTTCGAATGCGGATATTGCACCATCCGCATCCGAAAGTATCCGTTGACAGACCCTTATGAAGCATTTGGTTGTTTGCTTCTTTGATTCTTCTTTATTGCTCATCCTCTTTCTATTGCATTAATTAGATCTCTTTATGACCATTTATTCTAGGATGTTGTTATGACCTCTAGAATCTCAGACTCTGATACCAAATGAAAATCTATGCGGATCGAGTAATATGAATGGTTATACTAAATTAAAACTTGTATATAATAACAGCGCAAATAAAGAACTATAAAGTAAAGTGCACTAGAGATTATTATACTGGTTCGAACTTTCCATTCTATGTCCAATTTTAGACTCCTTCTGGATTTTAACTAACAAACGTCCTCAATTAACTCAGAGGAATAGGTATTATAGACCGCATAAGCTATTGAACATGATTCTATATTACAAACTGCCTAAGCTGTCAAATAAGACTTCGTGCCTGAAGATCTCCAACAGGACTTCGACTACAATAAGTAGTAAAGTGCTTTGAATTCTTGTGCTCTAAATAACACCGATGAGTCGTTATAGTACAACTTTTCTATAATCTTCTTCTGAGTGGTATATTGAGTGTTCGTAAAGAAAATGAAAAGTTTTGATCACAAGAATTGTATTCTTGAATGAGTGTATGATCAAAAAGGTAAAGCAATATAAAATTGTATCAATGCTTAAGAATTCAAACCAAGATAGACAGAATAGAAACAAATTGTTAGTTGGATTCAAAAATTAATTGTTTTATATAGATAACCAATGAATGCAAATATTAATGAAGAGAAACGATCAAAGGAAAGAGTTGCAGCCATTGTTAAAGAGAGGTATATCTTCATGGAGAAGAACATATTTTAAGAATATTGAATTTAAAAATAGTTGTTATGATGTTCGGTTGACCGAATAAGATCAACCAGCCGACTGAATTTGATCATAAACTGTCATTTAAAAATAGAGAAGAAATAGTGCAAAATTAGGCAGTTTTAGTCGATTGAATTCCTTATTTTAGTCGACAGAATGTGTTTAATCGACTGAATTGTATATTTAGTCGACTAAAACTGTTAGTGTATAAATGTATGTATGCGAACAAATTCAGTCGACTGTATGAGTCTTTTCAGTCGACTACATGAAGTGATTTTTGTTATTAAACTTCGAAATTGGCTTGTGATCAAATATATTTGTGTGTGTATATATGTGTATACCACTTTGAAGATATTTTAACATATGCATACTCTAGTCTTGATACTCTATGACTAATAGTATTTTGTTTGTCACCTTCGTCTGATCTCCATCGTGTGTATCTCTTCTCATATCTTTATATATATATATATATATATATATATATATATATATATCCTCTTTTGTACTGTATATTTTCATGTTGAATTTATTTGTTTGTCTCCTTTTGATACTTACGTACCTGCAAGTTAGCCTAGACGTTCTTTGGCATAATTGTATAGTTGTTGTCATTAAAATCCAACAACAGAAGTTCAAACATAACTATACAAACGGCACAACGTAATCATGTGTATATAACGGAGCGCAGCTCAAACGTAATCATGTGTATATAACAAAGTGCGGCTCAAACACTCTGTGCTGTGTTAGTATCAATAAGGTAAAAGTCAGGCCACAACAACACTCTTAGGTGCAAAATTTCAAAATTCAAAGTCTTCCGCCTAAAGTCAAATTTTCCCGCCTAAAACCACATAGTAATCCATGCAAATTAAAAAGACCAAATAGATGAGGGACCTGTGGTAAGATTTAACGATGATGAAAGAATATGAGGAGATGATGTCAGAGTTCATATGACGTCTTTTCTATTATAAAGGGAAAGACACTATAGAAGAGAATGAGATGAAACTTTTGTTTCACTAAATTATATACTATCAAATTGTACTATTTGGTACTAGAAAAGAAAGATTTGACCCATGGACATAGGATTTCTTAATACCCGAATCACATAGTTTTATATGTTGTTTTACTTTACTGCACTTTATTGGTCTTTTTCAATGTTGGGATTGTTTAAATTTGAAATTAGTTGACTGAAGCATTTTAACAAATAGTTAAACTGTAATCCTCAAAATTTTGTAAGTTTTAAGCAACATAATTACTTCTTTAATGACAAATTTAAAATCATTTAAACTTGCTAATTCCTAGTTATGTAAGCATACAATGACATAATTACTTCAATAACTACGTTGGGGTAGTGAGATCGAAAAATGTCATCAACAATGTAGGTTAGTGATATTTCCTTTTCACCAAACTTTATGTTTGCCTCTTTCTTTGTCCTTTTCTTTGTTATCTATTCTTTGAGTAGCTGATTAAGAGACGAGGACCTCAACTAGCCGGAGGTGATTTATAGAGCCATAACAATTTTACTGCTATTTTATATTTATACAATTTTTGAGGTATTGAAATGTAGACTATTTATGTTAATTTGAGGTATATTGTATATGTGATTTGAAGTACCATTTACACATTATATTTGATACTGAATCTTATGTCTCTTAGTAGTTTATGTATTTAGACACTTACTTGTTTATTTTGATATTACATTTTATTTCTTCTGTCGTGAGACAAGGTAGGTTGATAGTCGAGATAGACATGCTCCGCGTTGTTATTGTTGTTTTATATTCTACCCTTAGTGGAGCGTCGTCCGTGATACTTTTAAGAATCCAATCATTTGTTTTCATGGATTCTGGGTATTGTGTAGGGTGGATTGTTACATTATTAATGGAAATGAAAGTGAAGTTAGAAGTCATCGATGAAGACATGAAACTAGGAGAGAAGAAAGGATGGATATTAGTGTAGGTGGCATGGTCCAAGTTGAACAGAAGAGAGGAGGTCAAGGCTAGGTAGGTTTGTTAATATAATAACATATAGGTTCGTTGTGAGATGGAGAAGGTTTCGTGAGTAAGCTAATATGAGGGAGTAGGAGAAGGGATCATGGGGAGGCTCGATAGAGATGAGTAAGTAGGTGGTGGCGGTGGAGATAAAAGTGAAATTTCGAATCTTAAATGAAAGGAAGGAAAGAGAGCAGAGTCTGTTTTAATTTCAGCAAGCATGAGTTGTAATAGGAATATTCAAATGTTAATTGATGAAATATACAATGTCTTAATCTATGAATCATTATATTAAAGATATTATAAAACTAATTTTTTTAAAATATAGTAAAATTTGGTTACTTTGGTTAAATTAAAGATCAAATAAAATTATTTTATAAATTGAACGTAAACTAATCAAACCTAGTAATCAAATCAACTGAATAAACCATTTCGATCGATAATTCAAACCTAACCAAATATTGCTCATACTAAGTGCTAATGATAAATTCATTAACCCCAAAAGTGAATAGGAAGTGAAGCCAATTGAAGGGGAACTTCGTCAAAGTTACTCGAAGTAAATAGGGAAAAGTAGAAGTCAAGTTCATATCAATTTTACTCATTGTCATTGAAGTTGCACCGAAGGTAGTATATGATAAAAATTTATATGCAAGGAAATGTGCAAGTCGCAATTTAAGAGTTAAGTAGTCAAATATGCTATGCAATTGTTTGATGTTTAATTCCTTATGTGTACAACATTCGAGTGTTAGAATTAGCCAAAACCCTTAATTCAATTCAAGGTTTACAAAGTTAAAAATATAAGAAGTAGGAGTCGAATGAATTCATCCTCCTTTGCGAGCCCTTAGGTTCATATTTATAGGGGTAGAGCGGCTCCACTCCATCTCCAACATCTTCGGTAGGCTCGGCTTTGGTGACGTCAATTGGCACTAGCTTTATCATTAAATGGTATCAATAAAGGATAGTACCAAGCATTGATGAGATGCGACATCGACATTGAGCACTATTGTGAAAGTGTACATTGCAGGGGATACCATCGAAGTTGATGACTCTTAGTGTAGGTGATCGGTGTTTCTCACAAGTTGATAGAAGCGTTGAACTGAAGCAACATCGGTTGCCATCCCATCTTCATGAATGCTGATAGTATTCATCATTGATGTCGCAAGCATAGATTGCGGTGGTACTCCCAAAGCGGAATGTTGATGAGGCCTGATGCCGATATAGTGTTGTTTTGATATAAAGTGGCCTCTTTTAGTATACTATCAACGTTGTTGAACTATATCTTGAGGTGCTCTTAAGTGATTGCTAGTGGCTACATTTGGAGGTCGCTTTGAACGTTGGTGAAGTACGACATGAATATTGAGAAAGGATAACTCGATTACTCTCGACGTCAATATCCAATGGCTGATGAAATGCGGTAATGTACATAGCATTACTCATTAGTTGATATCGATGACGAGCTTATTTTGGAAACAACAGACAAATAGGCGGTGCCGATAGAGTTCAACATCAATGAAATGCGTTATAGGTCTCATCGACACTATTGATGGCTTAAGACGTTCGATTGTATTTGATACCATTGCATTCTTTTATTGACGAAGTGCTACACTCTATTCTTTCGATGCTGATCTATAGGTGCATTGTTGGTTATATGACTTCGATAGTAATGACGAAGTGCGATGTCGCGTGGAAGCGGCAACAAAGTGATATGGAAACTACAATCCATTTGACTTCAATGATGAGCGGGGCGAGACCTATGCGACTTTAATCAAATACGACATCTTCCTTTTTTGTTGATCGAATTCGACGATGATGAATTGCGACTTAATGATGTGAGGTGTGAGCGAGTGGCGACATTTAATTTATACATTAGTGATCCCATACGGCACCGTTGGCCTTCGAAATTAAGGCTTGTGGTACCAATTCCTTTACAATGCTATCACTTGTGACATTACTTTTGAGATTGAAATTATGTGGATAACATTTGATCCCCTCCGAAGTGTAGTTGATTGTTGACTTTTCAAGTCAATAATCCCAAATACAGTGCTTGTCGCCTTCCGAATCTATCCATTCATTTACTTTGATGGTGCTTCTCTTACTTCAGCGATTCGAGCTTAAACAAAGGAAATTTTCAAATTATCGAGATCATTTAAAATCTTAAATTCCACATATCCAGGTTGATGCTAATATATGAATTTCAACTTTATTACTAAGGGTTTATTGGTGCAACATTATACTTAGGATACTTTTATGTTAACTATCATTCAAAGTCTTGGGAATACCCATAAATTTATTCACTTATTGTAGGTTTAGCATTTATTTGTGTCCTTCTAGTCAACCTAAAAGTTTTAGTTTTTCTTACGAATTCGATTTTGGCTATCCAATGGTCACCAACTTGTTGTAAAGGTTATTTTAGATTTTAAACATTTTTTTTAGATAATATGCTAACCACCTATATGCTCTTAATGACGAGCGTTCAAATTTAGAATAATATCACCTGATAGATAGATATAGAGCTAGAAAAGAAACTCTTCAAGAAGACTGGTATGCGTGTAATAGCTGGGATGTTTGACCTTGGAAAATCGACACTAATATGTCCACTGTATTGCACGCCGAGCAATCGAATACCCAAAAACCCTATTGTTAGGGAAAAAGAAGAAGGAAGAAGACAAGAATTAACTAAACAATATAGAATCTCACAATGGGACGAATAATCTGTAATATACAAAAAATCTTTACACAAAAACAAACTGTAATATATGTATATACAGACATCAATCAGAGTATACTAATGTATTTCAGCCCGGACAGTTATAATAGTCAGTCCTTATAATCATTGATAAATACAACAACAACACCGAAACATAAATAAATACATAGATACGTCTTGGACCTCCAGCTCATCTCCAGAGCTCCAAAGTATCCAAACTAAGTCTATACATTTACATGGTCTGACCCGAGCATTATAATAAAATAACACTTGAGTCGGCCTGGAAAAAACCAACGTGAGAAAACACACACAGTTGAATTTCTATGTTCCAAAAATCTTTTGAAATAAAGGTATCTCGTAACCATGCTGCACATAAACACAAACCGGCTGTTACCTTACAATAACCAAAACAATTTTATAGAAAATCCATTTTATATTATAATAATGTCCAGGGATGAAAGTAAAACATGAATATAGCTAAAATGCTTACATCTCACATTTAAGCATAGGTGGGCACAACTAAGTTCGTACAGCGCTTACTGGAGGATGGATTCCATATAATGACTGGGCTATTGGGGTACCGCCCATCACAGTGCATCTCTAGATAAAATAACGCCAAAGACTTCGCCAAGATCCCATGCTAACACAGGATCGGCCAACCACTGGACTAGTAGTACCGAATGTGATCACCCCTCTGCTAGTGGGCCTCAAAACATACAAATGAGAGATAATATCGACTCTAGATAGAGATGATCATACCCAATTTGAGAGCAACCCACTTAGCCCTGCTACATCTCCCTTATTTTACTCGTTCCCTGTTGATGAGGCTTGAGGCTACATTTACCTTTTATATAGCACTTCCCGCTTGGAATGCTAACACCGCCCTCTAAGCAACAATGCAATGCCAGTATTCATCCTTACAAGTCCATTCTAGGACTGAACGAAATGGAAGGCATTACTTCTACAACAACTATTTTGGAATCACCCTCAGGATTAGTAGCAAGAAGCCTTTGCACTTCAAAGAGCTCCATCTTCAATTTCATCATCTTCGAGATGTCTTTACTTCGAGACGCTTCAGTTAGATAGAAGTGGTTTACGGATAACATATCCGATCCTGGTCTCTCTGAAACAACATTCGATAATTTCTGGTAAACTCACGTGTTTCTCCCAGATATTTTCAAAGTTATGTTTTGGATCTATATTTATAGTTGTTATTTAACTATCCACGACGCTCATCCAAATCAGGGATTTATTTCAAAAGGGAAAACTAATATTGGTTAAGCGTAGAAGTAACCACTTGCCTCCTAAATTAATCCTTTCATTAATTAAAGTCACTTTGTAAATTACTTGTATAAAATTACCTTGACAATATGTACCCACGCATCCCTGTATTTTCAATACTTGGAAAAATATCCATATACTTATCTCAATGGTGTAAGTATATTCACAAACGGAGGAAGATTCCCTTTTTATATGATTCGAAAACCATTTATAAAAACCTTTCATAAATTTCTAAACCCATGTATAACTATTTTATAAATCTCAAAAACCATTTGTAAACGTCTCTAAATCATTTATCAAATCGCTTATAAGCTCTTTATAAATCCATAAAATTAACTATAAAACTCCTCTTATTAAATAATAAGCTTATTTCTAAAATTTGTTTATAAATATCAAATCGTTTACAAAACTCCCTTTATACATTGTAACAATTTCTCTTAATCCTCCAAAACATTTTGATTTCCTTTCACCAAATCCTAAACCATTTATAAACTTCTTTCTGTACATTTTACATATCCTTCCTTTAAGCCTCCAAATCCTTTTATAAAAACCCTTCTTATAAACCTAAGTCAGTTAATAAAACTCTATTTATAAATTTTGAAACGTTTAAAGATAAATAACGATCATTTACTTCAAATTCACTATTATATAATGATATTTAAGAATAATAAACATTTAAAATAATTCATAATTATTAACTTTAAAACATCTTAAAAATAATAATAATAATTGAAAATAAATAATAATTAATTTTACCATTGTTATAAACTGTAATAATTAATTTACAAAACATTTTAATAAATCATTATTGTAAATTCCAAGCCAAATTTATTTATTTAAATAATTAACTTTTTCAAATTATTAAAATATTGATATATAACTTTTAAAACTATATTAAATATAAAAAAATAACTTTAAAACAACATTACGTATAAATAATCTTAAAATAATATTAATATAAATAAATTGCTTAGAAAAGATAGATAAAAGGTTGAAGTAAAACAAAAGCTAAATCCCTTTTAACAAAATATTTTCGAAACCCAAATTAGAATTTTAAAATCATTTACTATCTCAAAAACCAATTCCAACTCAAATAGAAATTTATGATATTTTTTAAATATTAATTTGAGGCAAATAGCTACCCAACATCTAATCAGTATCGATTATTGATTTTCTACCACTGCGAGTTTTAAGTTGAATATATAACAATTTCATAATCAATTGGACCAATAATGAGGTTTGATATTCAAAAACCATTTAACAGGAATATTATTGAAAACAATTCAACAATGGCGAGGAATTCTGTTGGATCCCTCCAACCTGTCCCCTTACATCATAGCACACACACACAAATACACACACACACACACACACACAAAAAAATATATATATATATCAACACACACACACACACACATATATATATAATCAAAGATGGTGAGGAATCCTGTTGGATCCCTCCATCCTGTCCCTCCGCATCACAAACGGTATATTATTATATAATATGAGTCATCTGCTACTAGGCGGGTATATATAAAACGTCATCCGCTCCAAGGGAGAAAATAAAACCAAACCAGCTGATAATACAGTAAATCATCCAAACATTTAATCAATAATTTTTATCCACTATATTTCATACTGGTCAACCAAAAAGGCGAGTTTAGCTTACAATTAGTCCGGTTGTCGCCAAGGCATTCCGTTTTCGTCCGAATTTGTACGACGTTCGAATTCTCAGCATGAAATTCAACCAGCTCCAATTGTTTCCAAACAAATTCCATATCATAGATGATGTTCACACGAGTGCAATGCAACAAACGGCTTCTGAATCTGACCTTGTATGCAAAAGCTATTAGATATATAAGAAATCGATTAATTAAATTAACTAATAATTTATCATTAACCTAATTAATTAAAAAATTTAAAACTAATTACCTTAATCACATTCCCTCCCCCAAATCTCCTCTCTCTCTCGTTCATGCTCGATAATACCAGACCTTGCAACTTCGATCGCTCACTGTGGCTACATTACTCGACCGGACGTCATCGCCTTCACGTTGTCGCCTCACCTACCCAGCCGCGTCTTACACCACCGGTGCCACCTCGCATAACACCTCCTTTCCCTATAAACGAACAACTAAATGCTGTGCATTCAACTCGAGAACATGCCATCATCACACGATGATAACTCACCAAACTTTGCCAGTGCCTCGCCTTTGACGTCATCTGCGCTTCTCCTTCATGTGTCATCATCCAACGACGACCCAAATCACACCGAAATTTGTGAAATTAGATTTCACGTTCATCAACGAACTGCAACCACCACACGATGATTGAAGATGATCCAACTGTCCAATAGGTCAAGCTCGATGTCCGCAATATTTCTCTAGTTGGATTCATGGCCTAAAAACACTTGGATAGGTTTCGATGATCTAGAGCCGTTGGATGGAGAGGAGTTTGATTTGAAAAATTAAAAAAATTCTCTTTGGTTTTAGTGGGAATTTATAGTTGAGGGGGCATGGGTTTTAGATGTGTTTGGGTATGGGCCAATAGTGCAAGCATGGGATGATGGTATGGCCTAAGCATGGTGAATACATATATATTTATAATCAAAAATATCTAGCAAGATGCATTCAAAAATCTCAAACCCCAAATGAGGTGTGTCGTATGGTGTTGTATATGAAATACCATATTTCGAACATAATGGAACTAGCATCAAAACCTAATTCGATAATATGTGGAAGATAGTTTTTCAAACCCAATTATATTATATTAATTTCTATAATAAATTTATATATGTTTCGAGCTTGCACGACCAAATGGTACAACTGATCCCCATGAAATTCATTAACATATAATAATTTATTATTACAGTCCTAATGAAACTAGTTTCTTCGATATCTGAGATAGTGGCTTGGAAAGTTATTTTCACACGTTAGTTAAAACGATTATCATAAAAAAAAATCAATCGCTTTTAAACTTAAATTCAAAAGTTTGCTATCTTCGTTCTTACTCAAATAGAATTGAAGCCAACAACCAAAATTATTTTCATTCACATAAAATTCAAGATTTAATTATTTAAACAATTTCAAATATTCAAATAACCATTGTATTTGAAATTCAAGTTATTTAACTTAACTTTTCAATATTTAAAATCAATTAAATATTCCAATTTCAAATGACTGAAATTTTGGATCGTTAAATTTTACCCCTTAAATTAATTTTATCCCTAAAATTATCAAGAAAAATGCCCAAACCGGTTAATTTTTCAAAACCAATTAGTTGAAATAGACTTCCAAATTCTTTAAACTTTTAACTTTCAAAAATCAATTTGTCGACACTTCGCTATTACCTTGTCTACATCTTTAAATTCATTCATAATTAGTAAATAATACCATACCAAGTTATAATTACAATCAAATTTTAGTTATCAAAAATTTCTTCAAAAAGTTTTCAAAATTTTTATAATGCCATAAACTTACGGAAAGTTTCTCCAGCGTCTCCTTGTGTGACTAGATTGGAACAACCACGACTCGCCACTATGGGCCCAAACCAACAAAAGAAAACAAAATACAAGTGGTTCAATCATAAAACCATCAAACCAAACAACAATATAAATATGTACCTATTTGTCGGGTAGCCAAATTCTACTCGTGAAACCAAAGGCGTCAAACAGGCTTTTGCTTATATATACCTGCATCTTGTTTGCCAATGATATCCAATCATATAATTCATAATCATATTACTCTGTATTTTCAATTGTCGACATTCAATTGACTAAAGCCTGTACGATGTACATATATTATCTGTACGCAATCTCAAATCTAATTGCTCACTCGATCACACAATTTCACTTCCGAACTAGTATCATTCACAGGACAACTCTAGTGCAGATTCCAATCTGGTTTCTTGATTAGCTACCTCCATTCTCCTTACATAACTATATACTATGATAGAGAACTCCGAAATCAATCAAAAATCAATATCCAGTGTTCGTCGTCGAGAATCAGGTGAAACATTCTAACTCGGACCGACGTAAATCATCTCCAAATCATGTACTCGAATCTGGATCAAATAGTTACACGACTAAAATAATATATGTATAACTTACATATTTATTTCAATTGGTTTCTCATTATTCCAATTCTTTTATTTACATTCATCTATAATCATAGTCACCATGCTTTATTCACATTCATCTGTTACTTGGTATATTTCTTTAATATAATGTAACTTAAGAACTATTCTATTAAATTTTACTTAAATTTATTATAAACATTTATATACAACACAACTCATGTTTATTTTCACTTTACAAAATAAATTCATATTCATTTTAAATCAATTTCAATTTTATTTAACTCATTTCATTATTCAGTTTCATTAATCCATTCCAAATCACAATCAATCTTATTTCAAAAATCATCTCATTTAACTTAACTTAGTTTAAATTCTTTTCAGAATTCATATATTTAACTTAACTTAAGTTAAATTTCATTTCAAATTTGTTTTTATTAACATTCATATTCCACAATCTAAAACCTAGTTTCAACTTATTATTCCTTAATTATAAGTTATAAAAACTGATTTCTTATATTTCCGACAAACGACTTAAATAAAAAAATCAGATTTTGTACGCTCTGTTATATTTCAACTCATTTTAAATAATACATAATATAATATATATCTCTCTTTGTAAAAAAATCATATTTGGGATTTAAAATAAAACTTGTTTTACTAAAACAAAACTCCAATGCTAGCAATTTCTCTCTTGGAAACCTAAAAATGAACGTCGGTGAGTCATCATCGAAATTATTTTCAAGTGACCAAAGCAAGTTCAGTTCTTTTTATCTCTTTTCAATTCCATTTTGAGATATTTCCAGTCAAAACATTTTCCAAACAATATCATTATTATTTCTTCAAAACTTTAAAAACAATTTCCAAAATCACGGGATTTTAAATTCTCAAATTCTCAGTTTTTAATCCTTTTTATTTACAAATCATATTTATAATTTCCAATATATATAATTTCACTTTGGTTATATAATACCATTTCTTAATTGTTTATCTTTGTTTACATTATATTAATAACAACTTTTATCAGAACACAAACAACAAATGTTAATAATCAAATATTATCATTCTCTAACTACTAAGCACACCATTTATACTATAATAATTCTTGAAAAATTATTCTTTTATATATAGGATATAATTAAAATTATTTCATTTACCCAACTTCAAAATAATACTATGTCGAATTGCTCCGTTCAAGTGTTTAAAGATCCCTATCAATAACGTTAATTACTCATATTGACCAGAATCCATAAGCCACTCAACTGACCAATCAACATAATATAAAACATTTTTATATCACTAACAAACATGCACTTGTACATATATACACTCAAGCTCATTCTAGGGGGATACTGACCCTATCTCCAATGAATAATCCCCACCAAGGTCAAGGTTCTCGTTTAACCTTCAACTCTGATACCAAATATAATAGCTAGGATTTTCGACCCTCGAAAATCGACAGTAATATATCCACAATATTGCGCGCTCAGCAATCGAATGCCGGAAAACTCGATTGTTAGGAAAAAGAAGAAGGAAGAAGATAAGAAAAAATAAACAACAAAGAATCTCACAGCAGAATGAATAATTTGTAATATACAACAAATCTTTACACAAAAACAATCTATAATATATGTATATACAGACATCAATGAGAGAATACTAGCCTATTTTAGCCCGGACAGTTATAACATCCCGTCCTTACAATCATTGATAAATATAGCCAACAAACAACACACCGGAATACAAAGAAATACATAGATAATCTTGGACCTCTAGCCTATCCCCTGATATCCAAAGCATCCAAACTAAGTTTGTAAATATACTCGGTCTGACCCAAGAATTATAATAAAATAACACCCGAGTCGGTATAGAAACCAGCGTGAAAAAACACACCCATATGAATTTTTACGTTTCAAAAATCTTTTGAAATACAGATATCCCGTAAGACCATGCTATACATAAACACGGACAGATTTTTACCTTACAATAACCAAAACAATTTCTATAGGAAATCCATTGATATTATAACAATGTTTAAGGATGAAAGTAAAATATAAATACAGCCGAAATGCTTGCATCTCACGTTTCAGCACAGTTGGGAACAACTAAGTCCATACGGCGTTTACTGGAAGAAGGATTCCCCACAATGACCGGGCTGGTGGGGTACCTCCCGTCACGGTGCATCTTTGGATAAAATAATACCGAGGACCTCTCCAGGATCCTCTGCCAATACAGGTTCAGCCTACCACTTGGCTGGCAGTACCGAATATGATTACCCCTCTGTTAATGGGCCTCGAAGCATACAAATGAGAGATATATCAACTCTAGATAGGGATGATCATGCCCGACTTGGGAGCGACCCACTTAGCCCTGCTACATCTCCCTTGATTTACTCATTCTCGGTTGATGAGGCTACGTTTACCATTTATATAACACTTCCTACTTGGAATGTTAAAACTGCCCTCCAGACAACAATGCAATGCCAACATGCATCCATACTGTGATAACCCGAATTTTGGACATCTGTTAATTGAAAATTAACAAGATTTAATTTATCTTTTCAAAGCTAATAAGAATAATTTTCTAAAATAATATATGGATATGTGTATATATATATATTGTATTGAAGTTATGTTCTGAAATTAACATATATGTATAGATAGTTATTTTAGTGTTGAAAATAAAAATAGGATAAAAATAGGATTCAATCTTTGAATAAATCTTTGGAAATTTATATACATACATATATATAAGTTTGGTATGTAAATATAAGAGGCAAGATTTAAAAATACTTTCTTTTATTTACTTAGAAATAGATATAGTTAGTATATATGTGAATAAATATAAAGCTTTGATACGTGTATATCCTTAAAAAAATATAAATATAAAATTTAAAGTACACAATTCATATGTAAACATAAAATAAATAATCTATATAAATAAATATTTAGTAAGGATGTAAACATAAAATTCACAACTAAGACATTTGTAAAATAAATACAACATGCATTTACAAGTGGTAATATTGGAGATACAAGTGGCATACTTATTCTTTTTTAAAATTTAGATAATATAAATTAGAAAGAGGAGTCAGGCTACATTTTTTTTACATCTCAAAATCTGAGAGTTAAATAATTTGAATGATACCAATTCAAACAATATCAAACTTCAATCTGAGAGGAAGATTTAAACCTGAATAAGATACAAATTCAAACAATGTCAATCTTCAACTTGAGCAGAGTCAGGATTTGCAGATTCAACCAACAAGCAAACTTCAAGACTAAAAAAAAGTAGATCAAGAATAACTGTAGCTTCATTTCAGTTTTGAATCATCTCAAACTTCAACATAGCAGCAATACAAGTTTCATGTGTTCAAAGTTTTCCAAAAGTTTCCAGTTTTTAAATTCAAGAAGCAATTTCCAGGCTCTGTTTCCTGCTTTTGCAAGAAGGTGAGTAAATAGATCTACTTTCTTCTATTTTCCAAATTGCATGTGAGTAAATTTATAATCAGAAAATAAAAGTAAGAAAAATGTTTGCATGTGAATTTTTGATATGTTTAATGCTTACATGTACCTATTTCTGTAAGATCTTCATTTACATGTTGTAATTCAACTGTGCATGCTTGAAAATTTACTGATGCTTCTCTGTATTTTTAAATTACAGAGTAAATGTAAACAAAGAGTTTAAAATTTCCATTTCAAACCACTATTAAGTTGAATCTTCAAATGCAGTTTGTTATTTAAACATGAATTAAGGTTTAAAATCTAATTCAAATAGAAATTGTTGAAAAATCTTCTTAAACTAAGAAGATACAGTAAGAAAATTAATAACATGATAAAATCATGTATTGTGTTTTGTTGAATAAATTTTATTTCTTAAATCTACTTAGAAAAACATGATTTTTAAAATAAAAATCCTGATTTTTAGTTTGGATTTGGGTTAGAAATCTTGTGTTGGTCGGATATTGTTTTCTGGGAAAATTCTGGTGACTGAGGAGATTTTAGGATTGGAGCTTTGGGTTGGAGTTGTATTGATGATCGGTGAACCCAAGAAAAATCATGAAGGTGGAAATCATTCACCGGGGAATTGGGAATTGGGGGAACTAGGGTTTTGGTGCCGTGTTTGGTTGCGTTCGAATAATGGGTTGGCTGGAAACTTGTAGTGGATCGAGTGGCACAAGATCGTGGGGTTAGTAGCGGGGAGGTCTCGCGGTGATGTGGCCGAAGTTTCGAGGCGATCGATGGTCAGAATCGTGATGATTTAGGGGGGTTTTCTGGTGAAGTTTTGGGTTCAGGTTCGTCGGTGGTACTCGATTTTGTTTCGAGCTATGTGATTTTGGTTTGAGGGTCGGAAAAGGATGTGTGCTCGATCGCCGACCTGTAGAGGGTGTCGCCGTTGGTGACCTATGCACGTGCACAGTAACGTTGTTGTGCCAAATTCTGTTGGGTTCGTGTGCGTTTGGGTTGTTGCTCGGGTGATTTGGGTTAGAGCTCGAGTTTGTACTCCAGATGGTTAGGTGATCCTCTCCAGTATTGGGTTAAGTTTAAATCTAAACTAAACTAAAAAAAAAGAAACAGGAAAGGAAGAAGAAGGGATTGAACCTGAGTTGTTCAAGAATGGGTCGGTCGTACCCAATGCAAGTGTCGTTTTTAAAGGGTTTTCAAAATTTGTTTTAAGTTTTAAAATTTAAATTTATTTAAATTGCTTTATGGAAATGTTAAACTATTTAATTTAAGTATTTTATACTTTGATACTTAAATTTTGAGATAATTTTATATTTATTTAAATTTATCTTTTAAAAAGTAATTAGTTTAAACAAATTGGAAATGTTTAAATATGTGATAATTTTAAGTAATTAATGTAATTAATTTGTTTTGAAAGTTAATTAAGATTTTATGGTTAAAGTTTACTTTAATTAATAAAGTAATTAAAGTGACATTATTAATAATTTTGAAATTAATTGATTAATAAAGTTTAAATTATTAATTAGTTATGGATTAATTAATTGATAATTAAGAATTAAATTAAATTATAATTAATAGCTAATTAATTAAATAATTAAAGATTAATTAATAAGTGATTAGTAACTAATTAATTAAGTGATTAGTGATTAATTAATTAGTGATTAAGAATTAATTAATTAAATGATTAGGGTTAATTAATAAAGTAATTAAACATTAATTAATTCATAATTAATAGTTAATTAATTAGTGGTTAAGACTTAATTAATTAAATGATTAGGTTTAATTAATTTATAATTAATTAAGTAATTAAGATAAATAAATTTAAAATTTGTAATTAATTAAGAAATTAATTAAGATTAATTAATTGTAAATTAAGGGTTAATTAGTAATCAATTAAGGAATGATTAATTTTTAATCAAGTTTAATAATGGATAATTAGAGTAATTAATTAATTAATAATTAAAGGATTATTAATTAATTAATGGCTAATTAATTGATAATGAGGAAAATTAACAAGTGATTAATTAATTAAATAATTGTGATTAATTAATTATTGATTGGTTAAGCAAGGTAAAGTGATTAATTCTTAAGTAATTAATTTAATTTGAATTAATTAAATTAATTATAATATGAATTAGAGATATGCTTTCTTATGGATGATTGTTTTGAATTGAATATCTGGATTTGGTTGATATCTGTTGGATGATAGTTTGAGATATTCTGCGATGAGATATTGTATATATCTATGATAGATATTGGTTATTATCTGTGGATAATACTGTGTGGATGTTATGTTTAAATTGAATTGAATTGTTTAAATCTTTAAACAACTTCGCCTTTAAGACACGTTTGGATTTCGATGAGACCGAGATCGGGTTTGCTACAGTACAGCATGATAAGGGGTTCTTGCTTTGCGTTTGGTGGCGAACGGAATTAATTTGAGTAATAAGAAGTAATATAATTAATGTGAAGGGGTGAAGGATTAATTAATTTGTGATATTTATTAAAGGCAAATTACTTAAAGTAATTTAAGAGGATAATTAAGGAATGGTTAACAAATGGGTTGTAATAAATTAATGTTAAGAGGTAGGATTAAAGATGATTGAAATAATTTATTTAATTTATTTTAAATTAATTAAAGATGAATGAATAAGTTAATCTTGCTTAATAATGATTGAATGATATTGTATGCTTAGATTATTTCTAATGAGATTTATGATGCTATGTGTTACGATATGATTGGTTTAAACCGTGGTAATGTGGGTATCTATTGATAATAAATTACTGTGTAAAGGTGAAACTCTGTATTTAAGATTACGAAATGTATTACACTTGAAAAGCTTTGGATAAGACAATAATGGACTCGAAGAGACTGGGATCGGGTATCAGTAATACCCGAAACCACTTCGGTTCTTTAAAAATTGCTGTGTCAAATCAATAGACTAAAATGGAACAATGTGGACCCTTGAAATTAAGATACCTAGGGGTTAATTTGTGAAATTGGTTTTGACTATAACAAGTAATGAACTTGTAGTGAAATACGAGTTACCCGGGTTTCTTTTGTGGTTTGAGCTTGGTATTTTAGATTTTATGGGTTTACTCATGTTGGTTTCCAGCCTGACCCGGGTGTTACTTTGATGTAATGCTCGGGTCAGACCGAGTATTACAGATTTTCAGGTAAGGACGTTCTGAAGCTCAGGAGGCGAGCTGGATGGCTGGAACGTATGGAGTGTTTTCCGTTGTGATATATTATTGTATAATTAGGACATGTTGTTTAAAACTGTTCAGTGATTAGAAATGGTTGTAACTCTGATGTATAAATATAAGTGTACTGATACAGTTCTTCTTTTGTAAACTATTATTATGTGATATTATATTTTGATCCGCTATGAATGTGAGGTTTCTGTGACTTGTTCCTGTTTTCTTCTTCTTTCTCTTTCTTTTTCTTTTCTAACTATCTGGAATTTCCGGGTCCGAAATTTCCGAGTCGTTACATTTGGTATCAAAGCTGAAGGTTAAGCGAGAACCTTGTCTCTGGTGGGATTACTCATTAAGGGTAGGGTAAGTGGTACCCTAGGATGAGTTGAGTGTTTTTATATATATATATATATATATATATATATATATATATGAGAGCGTACTTGTTATTTTCTTATATAAAGATTTTAAATGATTTTATATAAAATATATTTTGATATATAAAGCCATATTTCTTTCTAATAAATATTAAGGGAATTGGTTGTTAAATTTTTGAATTAAATTAAGAAGTACTAGAAATACAACCAAGCTGAAATTAAATCTTGAATTTGGGAAAGGTTTCAGGATAAGGATAATCAATTAATTTATGTAATTAATTAAACTTTATTTAATGAGATTAATTAATGGATAATAATTGGAAATGATAAAGAAAGAGGGAGTTACTTAATGAAGTAACTAAAGGTAAGTAATTTAAAGGACAATTACTTAATGAAGGTAATTAAGAAATAAGTTAATTACCGAATGTGATTAATTGGAATTAATTAATGACGTAATCAATTAAAAGAAATAATAAATAATATTATTTAATGCATTTGAATGAAATGGTCCTATTTCAAACAAGAGCTGTTTGAAAATTAAAAGAATTTGTTTGAATTAAAAACCAAAGGTGGTTTAAAATTTTAAAGTATAACTTGGTATGTAAAGGAAATTAATATGTATATATGTGGATATACATAATATCAAAGGTGGTTTGAAATAAACTCTAAATGTTGAGTTTTGAATTTGGAGTAAGATGTGATACCCGAAATGCTTAGTTTTTGAACTTATGAATGGGAAGATTATTAATGTGAAGTTTAGAATTTGAAATGGAAATTCAAATTGGGTAAGGTTGACTGAATTAAGTGAATTGAGTTTAACTAGGAAAAAGTTAAATAAGTTGGAATGATCAACCTGATTTGGAAATTCCAAGATGAAATTAAGATTTAACTTGGAAAGTTAAATGGTTAATTGTAATTGAGAGTTTGAGTGATCTCAAATTGGGTTTGAGATCCGAAAATTGGAAATGGATGGATATTTTGAAATAACTGGATGATATCATCCCATTGTAATTGAAAATCTTTAAATTGCAAATCGAATTTGTTTAAATGAATAAGAAGTGAAGTGTGGTGATATATCCATTATTGAGATAAAAGAAAAATCTAACTTTAATTTGAAATTAAGAATATGGAATTACTTTGAACTGAAAATCTGAATGATTAAATTTGTAAATTAAACTTGTTTAAGAATTGGTTTTAAACTAGAAGATAAAATTGGGTAATAAATTAAAATTTTAAGTTAAAATTGTTCTGAACTCTTATGTAAACTTTGAAATAAGTAAATAAAGATAATTTAAAATGAAAATTCTAGAAATTAGAGCTCAGAGATTAAATTGTTTAAAAGCTTTAAATAAAGGTTAACTTGGTTTAAAGAGTTAAACCAACCTTAGTGAATTTAACTCGGATTTATATAATTCGAGATGGTTTAAAATCGAGATTGAAATTGAATTAGTCCAAATTGAATCTGACTTGAATTAATTTGTAACGACCCGTTAAATTCAATGATATTAAATGAATTAATTTGATATGTTTTCTAATCTAATTTAAATTGAAATAGAAGTCTTAGGATTTTTAATGGAGTAAATGTAGGGGTTAGCTAGTAACTGTAATTAAAAGTAAATAATTTAAAATGTTTATATGACATAGATTGAAATAACGAAAATTTGTGTTTGTGGTTATAAGTCATAATTAGTTGATTTAAATGGTATTAATGAAATAATAACTTAATTGAATTGCAATATATAAACATCAGAAAAATTTAATTGGTGGATTAAATTTGTTAAAGTTCATAAGTTTTGTAATTTAGTTAGTGGAACTTTAAATTATAAACGAAGATTGAAATAAACGATAAATTTAATTATGTAAATGGTGACTCAAGACCTAGGTTATAGGAATTGGAACATAATCCAATTTGAATTAAGTAGAAGAAGGACTTGGTTAATATGTAAGTTATTGTTCAAGGTATTGAATAAAAACTTGGAATCCTATCATAATTTAATGATAATAACGTTAGTATTAGAGAATAAATATATTTCAATGCAGTACCCGAATGAACGGAATAAAATGAATATATATTAAATAGAAATGAAATGTAAATTGGCACATTTGGTTGAAAGTTAATTTTAAGAAACATATAAATGTTGAATTTGTGAATATTAATATAAATATTAACTTGAATGGGATTCATTAATACAAAGATGTAATAAGTGTAGATAGTAAAAATTTAATGGCTGTAGTGGATAAAAAAAATCTAGTAGTAACATAAAATTTATTTATATGGAAAAAGAGTATAGATTTGAACAAATTTATGAAAATTTGATAAGAACAGTGGTTGTAATCAGTTTGGTTATTTAATATTTGGAAGATAGAGATTTGTAAATCCGTTAATGAATTTATAATGGGAAGGAATGGTAAGAATGTAAAAATTATAAGCATTTGATTCAATTAAGGGAATTAAATTATAATAAATGGTCATTTAATAAATTCAACGTTCTGTGAGAAATCATAATAGTTGTGTAAAATGTGTACAAACTTCGATTTGGAAATTTATTGGATTTATGACGGTTTTGGTATTACATTTATGAGTTTAAAAGTTATTCCATTTTGTAAAGTAATAAAAGCTTATTTAGGTGACTAGAATTTAGCGTAACGACTATTGTGTGTTACCTATTCTTGTTGCTTGTTAATTTAAATTTTGGGAATCAAATTCAATTTATCCGCCAATTTACCGTAGTTAAAGTGAAATGAATTGGTGAATGAGTAATGTTAAATACAAATAAGATGTAACCAAGAAAATCCCATTTATAATAATTTACGTAGAATAAAGTAAAGAAACCAGGAAATGAAAATGTGAAAATGTGGATGCAATGAGATCTTAAGTAATCATAACTTTGTTAGGTAAGTTATAACGGATTTTTTTTGTATAACCAAATAAAGATCCAAATTTATTTGGAAATTAATTGCAATCAATTGAATTTATTGCAATTAAATGGATTTAATATTTAATAGTTGTGTAATTATTATTTGGAAGAAATTGGAGTTATTTGTAATAAGTATGAACCTAATGTTAATTTTTCTTATAGGATTGACAATTGATATGGAAAGAGAAGAAGAAAATTTGGGTCAGTAAAATTTGAAATTTATGCATAATAAAATGGATTCTAACGTTAAATACTACGTTATTGAGATTTAAATTAGACTTAAAGAATAATGATGTGAATCAGGAACTAATGTTTATGGCATCTTTATTTTAGGTGAAAGTTGAGAATATAAAGATTTAAAATTCTAAAGTATGGGTTTTGAGAATATAATTTATAAAATTCTTAAATATAAGAAAGTGTAGAAATTAACATTGCAATTAATATACTGTCAACTTTTAATTCACAGCTAAGCCTGTTAAATCTTTTCAATTGATTACGAATCATATAAGAAATAAAATTTGGCCAATTTTAGAATTTAATAATTTATTTAATTTATTTAATGAATATTAAAAATAGCCATTTTGGCCACGGACTCGGATTTCGACGAAACTAGTTTCATCGGATCCGTATCGGTGAATTATTATAGGGTTTCAAGTTTCGTATCGATCGGACTTGTCGTTTGATCGTACGGGCGTGAAACGCTTTGAAATCAATTTTAATAAAATCAATTTGAAATCAATTTGGAAATCTTGTTTTCAGCATAACTTCTTCATACGATCAAATTTGGACGTGAAACTTTTTCCATCGCGTTCAGAATATTTTAAAATACCTATCTGGATATATGGGTTTGACAAATTTCGTTCCGGGGTCAGAACGGGCTTTTTGGGCCATAGTTTGTTCCGCACGTTCATTCTACGGTCTATCTACGCTACCTCTAACCCTCTATATAAACCCAGCTATTCAGCCCTAGCCTCCGCCTAATTTCATTTATCTGCGCGTATTTCTTCAAGCTTCTCTTCTTCTTCAATGGGGGCTAACCCTAGATCCAGTCAGTTCAAAAACAAAATGAAAATTCAAAATCTCCAGAAAAATTCCACAAAAATATATGTCAATGTTCTCGAAACACGTAATCTCATGGTGAAATTCGTTTTTCGAATGGAGTCATCGTTTGCTCAGAATAAATTCAAACAGTTCGTGACCATTCATCAGCGCCGTAACAAACTTCGTCAGATCGTCAAACGGTTTCTGGGTATTGCAGAGTGGACGATGGGGATCGCATCTGGGTAGTTATTGCATCGAGTTAACGGCTGGATTGGTGGTAAAATTCGATTAGGGTTTAAGGGGGACGGCGGCGGCTGTGGGAGTTGGACGACCGGACCTATATGGGGAGGTGCGGCCTGGCGAGCTGGAGGCCATGGTGGTGGTGGCGCGGCGTATGGTGGTGTCTAGTGGCGTGCAAGCTTGGTCAAAGTCTCGGTCAAGGGTTTGTGGTTGGGTTTCGTTGTCTGTAGCGTGCGTTCGTGCGTTCTGGGAGAAGTTGTTGCATGCGCATCCCCTTGCTGACGTGGCATATAAGAGTAGGTGAATGTGTTCCATTTTTTTTTATTTTATTCAATCACATTTATTGCGATAACTTTCTCATACGATATCCGTTTTACGCGCGGTTTCTTTTATTAGGATCGTATTGAAATTCCGGACTTGATGACGCTGGTTTGGACAAATTCTGAGACGGACGAATTTTTGGGTTTAAATCGGGTTTAAATTCGATTTAAATTCAAAAGGTGAGTGTTTAAACCCACTCACAACTACTAGAAGCTTTTATGTTTGTTAAACTAATTTTAGAAATGAATAGAAATTTATTTATGAGTATTTGGCATGTTTATTTTATTCATATCTTTTTGAATTGCATTTATTAAATTTAACTGTTAATTTAATTCATTTATTGCGTATAAATTTACAGTTAAAATTTATTTGTTTGTATATGAACTACTAGTTAACAGTTATATAATTTATTACTGAATATAGACTGTAGATTAATAGCTGTTAAATTTAATTTGAATAAAATTGCCAGTATTACCTGTTATGTAGTACCAAAAATAATATTGTTATTGATTGATATTGATTGATGATTGCGATTTGGATGATGGATGATGTTGATGAATGGATGTTTATTGTATATCATTAAATTGCAAATTATCATGCATATTTCATTTCATTCGGGATTGTGGTTTGAAATGATATATAACCGCAAAATTTTATATTTTTTAAATTGCGGATTGAAATGATAAATATCCGTATCACTTGACCATAGGATAGAAAATTTTATACAGGCACCGCGGTCTATATATATAACTATTTTAATGTGATTTCTATGGTTTGGATGGAATACGGTTTCTAATAATCTTAAATTTTATATTGTATAAATATTATTCTTCCATATATATACATATGAAGTTGAAAATTTTGAAATTAAAAGGTGTATAAAAATCTTTATTAAAAATGGAAGAAAATTAAGAAAATGGAGTTTAATAATTTATATCATATGTTTAAATGTTAAGTTTGAAAATTTTAAGATATGATATTTATAATTGGATTTTTCCCAAAATAAATCGAAATGAATATTCTAGTACAATTTGAATTGGGAAAAAATATATATATTTTATTACTAGAAATTGAAGTCTTATTATTTATGGATTTTATATGAATATTCAAGACTAATTAATAGAACAAATTGATTTGTTGAAAGCATAAAATCCGACTTTAGTTTGAAATATTGATACTCAAAATGGATATACGTATATATAAATAAATTGAAGTGGTTTTGGAACTTGAGAGAGATAATATAAATTTTGGTTTAGACTTTAATAAAGAATTGTATTTGTAAAGCCATGAGAACTATTTTCTTTACAAAGTAACATTTAAGTTAAACCATTTAATTCATACACCGTTGAATGTCCAAACCATTCAAGTTTTAGAAGTTATGGTTTTAAATTATGAATTTCGAAATATTATGCTTTGAAAGGATATTTGGCTTTCAGATGTTATAAATTTTAAAGCATTATGATTTTGGAAAAGATTTATATTTGGGATAAATGATATCATGTTGTTTTGGGTTTTAAAATGATATCGTATTCATAATTTTAAAATGGAAATGTATATTCTGGTTTTAAAGTATAAACTATTTTTAAATGACCGCGGTGTTATAATAACGATGGGTTGGCAAAGAGACCGGGATCGGATATGGACATACTCTCTGTCGATACCGAAAACCACTTTGACTAACCGTGTACGCGGTGGAGATTCCAGAATGAAGTAGGTGGTGGCGACGTTTCCTGTAAGGTAAATACGTGGACCCGACTCCCGTGAGTTGGCATAAGGTGGCTAAAACAGGAGCGATTCTCAGGCCAATGAGGTCATTCCTCTGATCGGACCCTCCTCTTCGATATTATACTTTGATTTTGGATTGATTCAGTGGCCACTTCTATATTTTGATTTTGGGGAGTTAGTCCGAGGTGGGCGGTAACTGCGGCTACGCGTTTCCACCAGCCTGGATAGCAATTGGTATATCTACCCTGGCATTGCCTAGTTGTGCCGTGTCACCTACCATACCGAGCCTTTACTACGAGTTTCTATTTGTGTCGTACCTATGGAGTATCCTCTGGTAGCTTCCCGATCAGGAGGTATTACGGTACTGTATAGACTACTGGCATTATTTGTGTTAAGGGCTATATGGGTAACCCCTTAACGCTATTAAAAAGTAAGTTTATTTTATAAATAGACACTATTATAATAGCGCAATATACTACATAGTAAATAGTTTAACGGATCCTTAGGAGATGTAAATCCCGAACATCTCTTGAGTTACTGTACTCATATTTATTTCTGTTAATTTAACTCACATAAGATCTTTTAGTTCTGACTCGAGTGTTTTTGTCTTTTCAAATTCGCTCGGGTCAGTCCGAGCGTTTCAGGATCGAAGACTTTAGCTTTGAAGGACGAAGACGAAGGAGTCGTATTATTATTATATATAGTATTGCACCACACTCATACTGTTCCGCTGCATTGATTGTATTGGTATGTGTAACTCTGATATTTATTGTATAAAGCAAATCAAGTGTTTGTAAACTGTTTTGAACTGTATATTTATTATTATATTTTATCCTTCCGCTGTGAGATTCTGTTTTGTTTTATTTCTTCTCTGTTTTTTCTTATTTACCCCATAACAATCCGCCCTTGCGTATGCTTTGAATTGGCACGTGTGTCGGTTTAAAGTGTGCGAAAAGGCGGGATGTTACAGTTGGTATCAGAGCTTTGGTTTAGCGATAAACCTTGGTTTTGTGGGGTTTGACTCTTTGTTAATAGGGTAGTAATACCCTATGGGAGTCGCTGAGTGTATATATATGAGAGAGCGTATTTGTTAGTGTTAATAAAGATTTTGATATTGTGTTAATCTGTTCCGTTTTGTATTTATAAATTCTGGTTAATGCATGGGACGCTATGTCATCAATAGGGATTTCTAAACGCTTAATAGGACAGACCGACATAATATTTGTTTTTAATATAGGTGAATGAAATAATTTTGCCTATTATATTTTCTATATATAAAAAATATTTTTATAAAGATATATTTTGGTTGCTATAGTTGGGTGTTAGGTAATAAAAATATTTGTAATGAATTAAAGCTAAGTTGAAATTATAATAAATCAAATTGGAGATTTTAGAACTTAAGTCCGGGATTTTAAAAATTTGCTTTCAAAGGATTTATGAAATATAATGATTTGGTTTATAAATAGTTTCTTATATAAATATTTAGTATAATTCGAAAGAATTGGTTCAAAGAGGATTTTGAAGAAAATAAATTTTGTACTTTCCTCTCTGTCGCTGGAAAATAATTTCGGTGATGACGGTCGCATCATCGACTTTCATTTTCGAGTCTCGAAGGGGAAAGGCCACTGTAGTAAATTCTACTGCAGATTTGTTTTGAAATTATTTAAAATTTTAATTGTTTAAAGGTAATTAGAGATATAAAAGTTGTAAGAAATTAATTATCTATTATTTTAAAGAAATTTTGGAATTTGACCCGGTATTAATTCTTGAATTTCCATTAATTAGTTGTAAAAAAAATTTAGGTTAGTGAGATAAAGGTTAAGTAATCAATGAATTAAAAGAGTTGAGATTAAACTTGCATAAGTTCTTTTGCTTTTTCTTTAACATAAATAACTTACCAAGTATAAAAAAAAAGTTGAAATGTAAATTAAGAGTGGAATAGAATATTATGCAAGTAGAATTTTGGAAAAAAATGAAGTATTCAATAAATTACTGTTATAAATAAGAATTTAATGGTATTAACTAAAGTGATGATTGGAATTTTACTAAAATTAAAGGTTGTATTATTAATAGGTGATTTTAACCTTAAGAAAGTAAAAATGAAATTCCTTAATTTATAAAGTTTGATTGTAGGGTTATTAACTTAAGTATGCTTTAATTCCCCCTATTCTAATATAATAGAAAGTAAGTAATATATAAATGACTGTAAACCCTAAGCAATTAATTAATAAAATTCCTTATTTTTAAGAATGAAGGTTAAAGGGTTAATAATTTAAGTGTAATTAAAAAGGGTTACTGTAATTAAATATTATAGAAAGTGGGTAATTAAACTGTTACTACTATTAAATATAATGGAAACTTCCACATTAAATAAATAAATGAGATTAAAGGTAAGTTGAAATTGTAGGTTATAAAACAAATATATATTAATTAAAGGAATGAAAAGGAACTTGTAAATTTTCACTTACATTCTTAAAACATACATAACGTACCATATAATAAAAAGTTGCAATGTTAGTAGGAAAATGTAAGGGAAAACCTTACAAGTGAAGAGTAAGGTAATAAAGGTATTCTATTAATTTGCTATTGTTAATGAGAATTAATTGTATAAGCATAAGAAATTGGAAATTTTACTAAGTAAAAGTAAGAAGTATAAATAGAGGATAGAAACTTTAGTAAATAAATTGGAATACAAATATAATGAATTTTGTGATAAATGGAAATTGAAAATTTGTAAGAAATAAAGAAATCACTCCATAAATGAAAGAAAGAAAACTAACCCACTGAAGCATGAAATAAATGTATAATAAGTTAATTTGGTTGTTGGTTTGAATTGTTATTGTTGATTTATGTTTGTTGGGTAAGGAATTTGAAGTTGTTGGATGAATAAATAATCTATCCTTGTTCCATCTAAGACTGTTGAGTAAAGGATGCACTTGATAGTTAATTTCATTTCATACAAATTTCAAGTTTGAACCCAAACAACTATTTGTTTGATGGATTAAATGGTTGCTTTGTTTGTGTATGTATGTTGTTTGTAAGGTTGATGGTTGTTGAATTGTTTGGTTGATTAATGATTGAATCCACTTGAATAGTTCACTTTAATATAAATATTTAACCTTTTAGATTATATAAGTGAATACAGGTGATGGAAGCAACTACTACTGCTTTTGGTTCCAAAATAATAAGCGTATATTGCCCAACAAATAGGTACGTTTCCGGATTACGTTTTAGCGCTATTTTATATAATTTTCCCGTGTTGGGATATAATATTTTGATAATATATGTAATATATTTGTATATTTTGATATTATATTTTCTCCAGAATCTCTCCGTACAAAGGAGACTCTGCCAAAATTTTCCGTAAATTTTGGACTTAGAATTTTGTTGAATATTTTCCAAACTTTAATGATTTAAGTATAAAAGGTTGTAACGATTATAAACGGGTATATTTCATTAAAGGAAATTAATCCAGTAAAGTATTGTTTATAAGTTAATATTTGAAATAAGATGTACTGTTTATTCTTCCTTCTCCCTTCTTTTTCCTTTTCGGGGACGAAAAGTTTTGAGTGGGGGAGAGTGTAACGACCCGTTAAATTCAATGATATTAAATGAATCAATTTGATATGTTTTCTAATCTAATTTAAATTGAAATAGAAGTCTTAGGATTTTTAATGGAGTAAATGTAGGGGTTAGCTAGTAACTGTAATTAAAAGTAAATAATTTAAAATGTTTATATGACATAGATTGAAATAACGAAAATTTGTGTTTGTGGTTATAAGTCATAATTAGTTGATTTAAATGGTATTAATGAAATAATAACTTAATTGAATTGCAATATATAAACATCAGAAAAATTTAATTGGTGGATTAAATTTGTTAAAGTTCATAAGTTTTGTAATTTAGTTAGTGGAACTTTAAATTATAAACGAAGATTGAAATAAACGATAAATTTAATTATGTAAATGGTGACTCAAGACCTAGGTTATAGGAATTGGAACATAATCCAATTTGAATTAAGTAGAAGAAGGACTTGGTTAATATGTAAGTTATTGTTCAAGGTATTGAATAAAAACTTGGAATCCAATCATAATTTAATGATAATAACGTTAGTATTAGAGAATAAATATATTTCAATGCAGTACCCGAATGAACGGAATAAAATGAATATATATTGAATAGAAATGAAATGTAAATTGGCACATTTGGTTGAAAGTTAATTTTAAGAAACATATAAATGTTGAATTTGTGAATATTAATATAAATATTAACTTGAATGGGATTCATTAATACAAAGATGTAATAAGTGTAGATAGTAAAAATTTAATGGCTGCAGTGGATAAAAAAATCTAGTAGTAACATAAAATTTATTTATATGGAAAAAGAGTATAGATTTGAACAAATTTATGAAAATTTGATAAGAACAGTGGTTGTAATCAGTTTGGTTATTTAATATTTGGAAGATAGAGATTTGTAAATCCGTTAATGAATTTATAATGGGAAGGAATGGTAAGAATGTAAAAATTATAAGCATTTGATTCAATTAAGGGAATTAAATTATAATAAATGGTCATTTAATAAATTCAACGTTCTGTGAGAAATCATAATAGTTGTGTAAAATGTGTACAAACTTCGATTTGGAAATTTATTGGATTTATAACGGTTTTGGTATTACATTTATGAGTTTAAAAGTTATTCCATTTTGTAAAGTAATAAAAGCTTATTTAGGTGACTAGAATTTAGCGTAACGACTATTGTGTGTTACCTATTCTTGTTGCTTGTTAATTTAAATTTTGGGAATCAAATTCAATTTATCCGCCAATTTACCGTAGTTAAAGTGAAATGAATTGGTGAATGAGTAATGTTAAATACAAATAAGATGTAACCAAGAAAATCCCATTTATAATAATTTACGTAGAATAAAGTAAAGAAACCAGGAAATGAAAATGTGAAAATGTGGATGCAATGAGATCTTAAGTAATCATAACTTTGTTAGGTAAGTTATAACGGATTTTTTTTGTATAACCAAATAAAGATCCAAATTTATTTGGAAATTAATTGCAATCAATTGAATTTATTGCAATTAAATGGATTTAATATTTAATAGTTGTGTAATTATTATTTGGAAGAAATTGGAGTTATTTGTAATAAGTATGAACCTAATGTTAATTTTTCTTATAGGATTGACAATTGATATGGAAAGAAAAGAAGAAAATTTGGGTCAGTAAAATTTGAAATTTATGCATAATAAAATGGATTCTAACGTTAAATACTACGTTATTGAGATTTAAATTAGACTTAAAGAATAATGATGTGAATCAGGAACTAATGTTTATGGCATCTTTATTTTAGGTGAAAGTTGAGAATATAAAGATTTAAAATTCTAAAGTATGGGTTTTGAGAATATAATTTATAAAATTCTTAAATATAAGAAAGTGTAGAAATTAACATTGCAATTAATATACTGTCAACTTTTAATTCACAGCTAAGCCTGTTAAATCTTTTCAATTGATTACGAATCATATAAGAAATAAAATTTGGCCAATTTTAGAATTTAATATAAAATTTGGATTTTTATAATTTATTTAATTTATTTAATGAATATTAAAAATAGCCATTTTGGCCACGGACTCGGATTTCGACGAAACTAGTTTCATCGGATCCGTATCGGTGAATTATTATAGGGTTTCAAGTTTCGTATCGATCGGACTTGTCGTTTGATCGTACGGGCGTGAAACGCTTTGAAATCAATTTTAATAAAATCAATTTGAAATCAATTTGGAAATCTTGTTTTCAGCATAACTTCTTCATACGATCAAATTTGGACGTGAAACTTTTTCCATCGCGTTCAGAATATTTTAAAATACCTATCTGGATATATGGGTTTGACAAATTTCGTTCCGGGGTCAGAACGGGCTTTTTGGGCCATAGTTTGTTCCGCACGTTCATTCTACGGTCTATCTACGCTACCTCTAACCCTCTATATAAACCCAGCTATTCAGCCCTAGCCTCCGCCTAATTTCATTTATCTGCGCGTATTTCTTCAAGCTTCTCTTCTTCTTCAATGGGGGCTAACCCTAGATCCAGTCAGTTCAAAAACAAAATGAAAATTCAAAATCTCCAGAAAAATTCCACAAAAATATATGTCAATGTTCTCGAAACACGTAATCTCATGGTGAAATTCGTTTTTCGAATGGAGTCATCGTTTGCTCAGAATAAATTCAAACAGTTCGTGGCCATTCATCAGCGTCGTAACAAACTTCGTCAGATCGTCAAACGGTTTCTGGGTATTGCAGAGTGGACGATGGGGATCGCATCTGGGTAGTTATTGCATCGAGTTAACGGCTGGATTGGTGGTAAAATTCGATTAGGGTTTAAGGGGGACGGCGGCGGCTGTGGGAGTTGGACGACCGGACCTATATGGGGAGGTGCGGCCTGGCGAGCTGGAGGCCATGGTGGTGGTGGCGCGGCGTATGGTGGTGTCTAGTGGCGTGCAAGCTTGGTCAAAGTCTCGGTCAAGGGTTTGTGGTTGGGTTTCGTTGTCTGTAGCGTGCGTTCGTGCGTTCTGGGAGAAGCTGTTGCATGCGCATCCCCTTGCTGACGTGGCATATAAGAGTAGGTGAATGTGTTCCATTTTTTTTTATTTTATTCAATCACATTTATTGCGATAACTTTCTCATACGATATCCGTTTTACGCGCGGTTTCTTTTATTAGGATCGTATTGAAATTCCGGACTTGATGACGCTGGTTTGGACAAATTCTGAGACGGACGAATTTTTGGGTTTAAATCGGGTTTAAATTCGATTTAAATTCAAAAGGTGAGTGTTTAAACCCACTCACAACTACTAGAAGCTTTTATGTTTGTTAAACTAATTTTAGAAATGAATAGAAATTTATTTATGAGTATTTGGCATGTTTATTTTATTCATATCTGTTGAATTGCATTTATTAAATTTAACTGTTAATTTAATTCATTTATTGCGTATAAATTTACAGTTAAAATTTATTTGTTTGCATATGAACTACTAGTTAACAGTTATATAATTTATTACTGAATATAGACTGTAGATTAATAGCTGTTAAATTTAATTTGAATAAAATTGCCAGTATTACCTGTTATGTAGTACTAAAAATAATATTGTTATTGATTGATATTGATTGATGATTGCGATTTGGATGATGGATGATGTTGATGAATGGATGTTTATTGTATATCATTAAATTGCAAATTATCATGCATATTTCATTTCATTCGGGATTGTGGTTTGAAATGATATATAACCGCAAAATTTTATATTTTTTAAATTGCGGATTGAAATGATAAATATCCGTATCACTTGACCATAGGATAGAAAATTTTATACAGGCACCGCGGTCTATATATATAACTATTTTAATGTGATTTCTATGGTTTGGATGGAATACGGTTTCTAATAATCTTAAATTTTATATTGTATAAATATTATTCTTCCATATATATACATATGAAGTTGAAAATTTTGAAATTAAAAGGTGTATAAAAATCTTTATTAAAAATGGAAGAAAATTAAGAAAATGGAGTTTAATAATTTATATCATATGTTTAAATGTTAAGTTTGAAAATTTTAAGATATGATATTTATAATTGGATTTTTCCCAAAATAAATCGAAATGAATATTCTAGTACAATTTGAATTGGGAAAAAATATATATATATTATTACTAGAAATTGAAGTCTTATTATTTATGGATTTTATATGAATATTCAAGACTAATTAATAGAACAAATTGATTTGTTGAAAGCATAAAATCCGACTTTAGTTTGAAATATTGATACTCAAAATGGATATACGTATATAAATATATTGAAGTGGTTTTGGAACTTGAGAGAGATAATATAAATTTTGGTTTAGACTTTAATAAAGAATTGTATTTGTAAAGCCATGAGAACTATTTTCTTTACAAAGTAACATTTAAGTTAAACCATTTAATTCATACACCGTTGAATGTCCAAACCATTCAAGTTTTAGAAGTTATGGTTTTAAATTATGAATTTCGAAATATTATGCTTTGAAAGGATATTTGGCTTTCAGATGTTATAAATTTTAAAGCATTATGATTTTGGAAAAGATTTATATTTGGGATAAATGATATCATGTTGTTTTGGGTTTTAAAATGATATCGTATTCATAATTTTAAAATGGAAATGTATATTCTAGTTTTAAAGTATAAACTATTTTTAAATGACCGCGGTGTTATAATAACGATGGGTTGGCAAAGAGACCGGGATCGGATATGGACATACTCTCTGTCGATACCGAAAACCACTTTGATTAACCGTGTACGCGGTGGAGATTCCAGAATGAAGTAGGTGGTGGCGACGTTTCCTGTAAGGTAAATACGTGGACCCGACTCCCGTGAGTTGGCATAAGGTGGCTAAAACAGGAGCGATTCTCAGGCCAATGAGGTCATTCCTCTGATCGGACCCTCCTCTTCGATATTATACTTTGATTTTGGATTGATTCAGTGGCCACTTCTATATTTTGATTTTGGGGAGTTAGTCCGAGGTGGGCGGTAACTGCGGCTACGCGTTTCCACCAGCCTGGATAGCAATTGGTATATCTACCCTGGCATTGCCTAGTTGTGCCGTGTCACCTACCATACCGAGCCTTTACTACGAGTTTCTATTTGTGTCGTACCTATGGAGTATCCTCTGGTAGCTTCCCGATCAGGAGGTATTACGGTACTGTATAGACTACTGGCATTATTTGTGTTAAGGGCTATATGGGTAACCCCTTAACGCTATTAAAAAGTAAGTTTATTTTATAAATAGACACTATTATAATAGCGCAATATACTACATAGTAAATAGTTTAACGGATCCTTAGGAGATGTAAATCCCGAACATTTCTTGAGTTACTGTACTCATATTTATTTCTGTTAATTTAACTCACATAAGATCTTTTAGTTCTGACTCGAGTGTTTTTGTCTTTTCAAATTCGCTCGGGTCAGTCCGAGCGTTTCAGGATCGAAGACTTTAGCTTTGAAGGACGAAGACGAAGGAGTCGTATTATTATTATATATAGTATTGCACCACACTCATACTATTCCGCTGCATTGATTGTATTGGTATGTGTAACTCTGATATTTATTGTATAAAGCAAATCAAGTGTTTGTAAACTGTTTTGAACTGTATATTTATTATTATATTTTATCCTTCCGCTGTGAGATTTTGTTTTGTTTTATTTCTTCTCTGTTTTTTCTTATTTACCCCATAACAATCCGCCCTTGCATATGCTTTGAATTGGCACGTGTGTCGGTTTAAAGTGTGCGAAAAGGCGGGATGTTACATAATTGGACTTGAGATTGAAGGTGTATAAGTTTAAAAATTCAAATGGAAAATTTGGATTGAATTGAAATGATTGAAATTGAAGTGGGTTCAATTGAATGGATTGGTCCAAAGTGATTGGAATAACTTGGGATTGTAATTAAAGTTGAATATGTTTAAAATCAAATGGGATTTGATTTAAATTTGGAAAGAAATTGAGAATTAATTCAACTTGATTTGGAAATGGAGTTTGAAATTGTGATTAATCCAAACTGGAGTTGGAATGAATTGAAATTTGGAACTAGTTCAATTGAAATTTATTTGAATTAGTAAAATTTGAGATCAAGGTTGAATAAAGTTAAATTTGGAAAGAAACCGAGGTTAATTCAACTTGAATTGGGGTTGAATCAATTTCAATGGACATTAAAGTTATTTAAAATTGGAAATTGGGTCAATTTGAATGGAAGTGGAAATTTAAATTGAATTGATGAGAATGAAGATTGGGAAGTGAGCAGTTTGACTCTGGACTATTTTTAATATAAATTGTTTTAATATAAACCTATTTTTCCAAGCATTCATTATATATACAACCTTTCTTTAAAAGCCAAACTATCTTATACTTGTTTTACAATTATTTTTGAAACTGTTTAACGATTTTCCAACTGTTTTATAAACTAATTACTATATTCCAACTATTTTACAAAACTAATTATTATCTTACTATTATTTTGTAATTATCTAAAATTTCTATAATTATTTTAACTATTTTCTAACTATTTTACGTCTATTTTACAAACTAGTAATTATTTTCCAACTACTTATCTATTTTTAAAATTTTCAAGCTATTGTCTAAATAAACTGGTCGGAGTTCAAACTGTTATTGGTTAAATACCCAATCGAGAGATAAGAATAAAGGTGATAATCCAAATGGATTGAAGCAATTGTGAGTAAGTGAATGAAAATCAATGTGAATGTGAATAGAAATGGAATTGATTTGGCTAATAACCAATAAGATTAATACGTAGGGTGTACGTATATTATTCTATTCGCATAGTGATTTGATCCAGATTCGAGCATAGAATTTCGAGATAGTTATATCGATCCGAGTTGGGATTTTTCGACTCAATTTTCGACGGCGAGCCTGGATATGGATTGTTGATTTGTTCTGGATATTCTCTATCATAGTTATGACTATGCAAGGAGAATGACGGTTTCTGATCAAGAAACCAGATCTGTGTCTGCACTAGGAAGTCGGGTGGACGATACTAGTTCGGAAGTGAAATTGTATGGTCGAGTGAGCGATCAGATTGGTATAGCGTACGGATGATATGTGTACATCGTACGGATTTGAATGAAAATGATATTGAAAGGAGTAATCAAATTTGAATATTTTATTTTGAGTAAACAAAGTTAAATATCTTTGTTTTATCAAATGAAACTCCCCTTGTTGAATCTTTTGCCAGAAGAAAAGGGTTTTTGAAAATGTTTGAAGTATAAAAGGAGTTTTATACAAGTTTGTAATGATCCAAAGTTTTAAAAATTATATATATATATATATATATAAAGGATCTTATGAGGATTTTGGAAAACGGTTTTGGGAACCTTTGGATTTGGAAAGGCTTTTGATTTTTAGGTAAAATCAAAAATTGGAATTTGAAAAGCCTAGTTTGAGAATAATCGATTTTGGGATAATTGATTTTGGTGTAAAGGAGCTTTGTATGAGATCATACTAGGTGTATGATTTGAAAGATACTATATGTGTATAGTATAAAGTGTTTTGATGATGGATCTAGGGAAAAAGCCGCTCCCTTAAAATGAACTTCTCAGGAGTGCCACCGGGTGGTGCTGCCTTGAGCCCCCAGGGGGGGTTCTAAAGTTGATCCTGTGAGGAGTCCGGACAAAACTAGTTCCTGAGGATTTTGAGTAGTAGTACCATAGCGAAAGTCGCGTGTGCCGCTGAGAGCCAACAGTCTGCATTTGATTTTATATCAGTAGACTGCGACCTATGGTATCATAGCGAAAGTCATACGTGCCGCTGAGAGCCAACAGTCTACGTTTGATTTTACATCGGTAGACTGCGACCTATGTTGGAGTGGAGAAGTTTCATTTTGACAGCGAAAATCAGAGGCCGCAGAGAGCCTACAGTTACATGGACTTTCGCTGTGATGGCAACGTAACCCTCGAATCTAACTGCGATCTGTCGTGGGTTCCATGGCGTAATCGAGAGGTCGCGGAGAGCCTATAGTTAATGGACTTTTGCTGCGATGGCAACGTAACCCTGGAATGTAACTGCGACCATGGATGTGGGAGATGATTTCCAGAGCATTCTCACCAAAGATATTCCTCTATTTTCAAAAGTGTTTTCTATATTTTCAATGAAAAAATTTCAAGTATTTTCACTGGGTGTTGAATGCGGGTCTGCTAAGTACTTGTAGATTTTCAGTCCTACGCTTGATCAACGTATGACCGAATTTCTATGAGAACAAGGATAGACTGGTTGAGACATCGAATTATAAAAGTATTTTTATATAAACTATTTTATAATATTATGTATATTTTAAAGGTGTTTTAAAAATAATCAAAGAAAAATTTATTTGATTATAAGCATTCCATTTCGAGGACGAAAAGATTTAAAAGGGGGAGGAATTTGATAACCCGAATTTTGGACATCTGTTAATTGAAAATTAACAAGATTTAATTTATCTTTTCAAAGCTAATAAGAATAATTTTCTAAAATAATATATGGATATGTACATATATATATATATATATATATATATATATTGTATTGAAGTTATGTTCTGAAATTAACATATATGTATAGATAGTTATTTTAGTGTTGAAAATAAAAATAGGATAAAAATAGGATTCAACCTTTGAAATAAATCTTTGGAAATTTATGTACATTCATATATATAAGTTTGGTATGTAAATATAAGAGGCAAGATTTAAAAATACTTTCTTTTATTTACTTAGAAATAGATATAGTTAGTATATTTGTGAATAAATATAAAGCTTTGATATGTGTATATCCTTATAATATATATAAGTATAAAATTTAAAGTACACAATTCATATGTAAACATAAAATAAATAATCTATATAAATAAATATTTAGTAAGGATGTAAACATAAAATTCATAACTAGGATATTTGTAAAATAAATACAACATGCATTTACAAGTGGTAATATTGGAGATACAAGTGGCATACTTATTCTTTTTTAAAATTTAAATAATATAAATTAGAAAGAGGAGTCAGGCTACATTTTTTTTACATCTCAAAATCTGAGAGTTAAATAATTTGAATGATACCAATTCAAACAACATCAAACTTCAATCTGAGAGGAAGATTTAAACCTGAATAAGGTACAAATTCAAACAATGTCAATCTTCAACTTGAGCAGAATCAGGATTTGCAGATTCAACCAACAAGCAAACTTCAGGACTAAAAAAAAGTAGATAAAGAATAATTGTAGCTTCATTTCAGTTTTGAATCAACTCAAACTTCAACATAGCAGCAATACAAGTTTCATGTGTTCAAAGTTTTCCAAAAGTTTCCAGTATTTACATTCAAGAAGCAATTTCCAGGCTATGTTTCCTGCTTTTGTAAGAAGGTGAGTAAACAGATCTTCTTTCTTCTATTTTCCAAATTACACGTGAGTAAATTTATAATCAGAAAATAAAAGTAAGAAAAATGTTTGCATGTGAATTTTTTATATGTTTAATGCTTACATGTACCTATTTATGTAAGATCCTCATTTACATGTTGTAATTCAACTGTGCATGCTTGAAAATTTACTGATGCTTCTCTGTATTTTTAAATTATAGAGTAAATGTAAACACAGAGTTCAAAATTTCCATTTCAAACCACTATTAAGTTGAATCTTCAAATGCAGTTTGTTATTTAAACATGAATTAAGGTTTAAAATCTAATTCAAATAGAAATTGTTGAAAATCTTCTTAAACTAAGAAGATACAGTAAGAAAATTAATAACATGATAAAATCATGTATTGTGTTTTGTTGAATAAATTTTATTTCTTAAATCTACTTAGAAAAACATGATTTTTAAAATAAAAATCCTGATTTTTAGTTTGGATTTGGGTTAGAAATCTTGTGTTGGCCGAAAATTGTTTTCTGGGCAAATTCTGGTGACTGAGGAGATTTTAGGATTGGAGATTTGGGTTGGAGTTGTATTGATGATCGGTGAACCCAAGAAAAATCATGAAGGTGGAAATCATTCACCGGGGAATTGGGAATTGGGGGAACTAGGGTTTTTGTGCCGTGTTTGGTCGTGTTTGAATAATGGGTTGACTGGAAACTTGTAGTGGATCGAGTGGCACAAGATCGTGGGGTTAGCAGCGGAAGGTCTCGCGGTGACGTGGCCGAAGTTTCGAGGCGATCCATGGTCAGAATCGTGATGATTTAGGGGGGTTTTCTGGTGAAATTTTGGGTTCAGGTTCGTCGGTGATACTCGATTTTGTTTCGAGCTTTGTGATTTTGGTTTGAGGGTCGGAAAAGGATGCGTGCTCGATCGCTGACCTGTAGAGGGTGTCGCCGTTGGTGACCTGTGCACATGCACAGTAACGTTGTCGTGCCAAATTCTGTTGGGTTCGTGTGCGTTTGGGTTGTTGCTCGGGTGATTTGGGTTAGAGCTCGAGTTTGTACTCCAGATGGTTAGGTGATCCTCTCCAGTATTGGGTTAAGTTTAAATCTAAACTAAACTAAAAAAAACAGGAAAGGAAGAAGAAGGGATTGAACCAGAGTTGTTCAAGAATGGGTCGGTCGTACCCAATGCAAGTGTCGTTTTTAAAGGGTTTTCAAAATTTGTTTTAAGTTTTAAAATTTAAATTTATTAAATTGCTTTGTGGAAATGTTAAACTATTTAATTTAAGTATTTTATACTTTGATAATTAAATTTTGAGATAATTTTATATTTATTTAAATTTAACTTTTTAAAAGTAATTAGTTTAAACAAATTGGAAATGTTTAAATATGTGATAGTTTTAAGTAATTAATGTAATTAATTTGTTTTGAAAGTTAATTAAGATTTTATGGTTAAAGTTTACTTTAATTAATAAAGTAATTAAAGTGAAATTTATCAATAATTTTGAAATTAATTGACTAATAAAGTTTAAATTATTAATTAGTTATGGATTAATTAATTGATAATTAAGAATTAAATTAAATTATAATTAATAGATAATTAATTAAATCATTAAAGATTAATTAATAAGTGATTAGTAACTACTTAATTATGTGATTAGTGATTAATTAATTATTGATTAAGAATTAATTAATTAAATGATTAGGGTTAATTAATAAAGTAATTAAACATTAATTAATTCATAATTAATAGTTAATTAATTAGTGGTTAAGACTTAATTAATTAAATGATTAAGTTTAATTAATTTATAATTAATTAAGTAATTAAGATAAATAAATTTAAAATTTGTAATTAATTAAGAAATTAATTAAGATTAATTAATTGTAAATTAAGGGTTAATTAGTAATCAATTAAGGAATGCTAATTTTTAATCAAGTTTAATAATGGATAATTAGAGTAATTAATTAATTAATAATTAAAGGATTATTAATTAATTAAAGATTAATTAATTAATAATGAGGAAAATTAAGAAGTGATTAATTAATTAAATAATGGTGATTAATTAATTATTGATTGGTTAAGCATGGTAAAGTGATTAATTCTTAAGTAATTAATTTAATTTGAATTAATTAAATTAATTATAATATGAATTAGAGATATGCTTGCTTATGGATGATTGTTTTGAATTGAATATCTGGATTTGGTTGATATCTGTTGGATGATAGTCTGAGGTATTCTGCGATGAGATATTGTATATATCTGTGATAGATATTGGTTATTATCTGTGGATAATACTGTGTGGATGTTATGTTTAAATTGAATTGAATTGTTTAAATCTTTAAACAACTTCGCCTTTAAGACACGTTTGGATTTCGATGAGACCGAGATCGGGTTTGCTACAGTACAACGTGATAAGGGGTTCTCGCTTTGCGTTAGGTGGCGAACAGAATTAATTGAGAAATAAGAAGTAATATAATTAATGTGAAGGGGTGAAGGATTAATTAATTTGTGATATTTATTAAAGGCAAATTACTTAAAGTAATTTAAGAGGATAATTAAGGAATGGTTAATAAATGGGTTGTAATAAATTAATGTTAAGAGGCAGGATTAAAGATGATTGAAATAATTTATTTAGTTTATTTTAAATTAATTAAAGATGGTAGAATAAGTTAATCTTGATTAATAATGATTGAATGATATTGTATGCTTAGATTATCTCTGATGAGATTTGTGATGCTATGTGTTACAATATGATTGGTTTAAACCGTGGTAATGTGGGTATCTATTGATAATAAATTACTGTGTAAAGGTGACATTCTGTATTTAAGATTACGAAATGTATTACACTTGAAAAGATTTGGATAAGACGATAATGGACTCGAAGAGACTGGGATTGGGTATCGGTAATACCCGAAACCACTTCGATTCTTTATAAATTGCTGTGTGAAATCAATAGACTGAAATGGAACAATGTGGACCCTTGAAACTAAGTAAGATACCTAGGGGTTAATTTGTGAAATTGGTTTTGACTGTAACAAGTAATGAACTCGTAGTGAAATACGAGTTACCCGGGTTTCTTTTATGGTTTGAGCTTGGTATTTTAAATTTTATGGGTTTACTCACGCTGGTTTCTGGCCTGACCCGGGTGTTACTTTGATGTAATGCTCGGGTCAGACCGAGTATTACAGATTTTCAGGTAAGGACGTTCTGGAGCTCAAGAGGCGAGCTGGATGGCTGGAACGTATGGAGTGTTTTCCGTTGTGATATATTATTGTATAATTAGGACATGTTGTTTAAAACTGTTCAGTGATTAGAAATGGTTGTAACTCTGATGTATAAATATAAGTGTACTGATGCAGTTCTTCTTTTGTAAACTGTTATTATGTGATATTATATTTTGATCCGCTGCGAATGTGAGGTTTCTGTGACTTGTTCCTGTTTTCTTCTTCTTTCTCTTTCTTTTTCTTTTCTAACTATCTGAAATTTTCGGGTTCGAAATTTTCGGGTCGTTACACATACAAGTCCATTCTGGGACTGAACAAAATGGAAGACATTACTTCTACCTCATCCATTTTGGAATCGCCCTCAGGATTGATAGCAAGCAGCAATAAAATTTCAAAGAGCTCCATCTTCAATGTCATCATCTTTAGGATGTCCTTACTTCGAAACGCTTCAGTTGGATCAAAGTGGTTTAAGGATAACATATCTAATCTCGGTCTCTCTGATACAATATTTGATAATTTCCGGTAAACTCAACCTCGGTTCTTTAGAAAATAAAACAATCAAAGATAAGAGCAAAGATCACCTCCTAACCGTTAGTGGATAGATTTCCTTATCATCCGATGAGAACAAAACGAGATTTAACGCACAGTACAACATCATCGGAGATAACTATGCCATATAACTCACGTATTTCTCTTGGATATTTCCAAAGTTACATTTTAGGTCTATATTTGATAGTTGGTTATTTAACGATCCACAACACTCATCCAAATTAGGTATTTATTTCAAAAGAGAAAATCAACATTGGTTAAGATCATAAGTAACCACTAGCCTCCTTAATTAATCTTTTCATTAGTTAAAATCACTTCGTAAATTATTTGTACAAAAATACATTGACAAGATATACCCACACATCCCTATATTTTCAATACTTAGAAAAATATGTTGATACTTATCTCAACGGTATAGGTATAATCATAAACGGAGGATGATTCTCTTTTTAAACGGTTCTAAAACCATTTATAAAAACTCTTTTATAAATTTCTAAACCGATGTATAACTATTTTATAGATCTCAAAAACCATTTATAAATATCTCTGAATTATTTCTCAAATCACTTATAAACTCTTTATAAATCCATAAAACTAATTATAAAACTCCTCTTATTAAACTGTAAACTCATTTCTAAAATTCGTTTATAAATATCTAACTATTTAAAAACTCCTTTTATACGTTGTAAACAATTGTTCTTAAGTCTCCAAAACTTTTTGATTTCCTTTTACTAAATCCTAGAGCCATTTATATACTTTTTTCTATATGTTGTAAATATCCTTCCTTTAAGCCTCCAAATCATTTTGTAAAAACACTTCTTATAAACCCAATTCAGTTAATAAAACTCTATTTATAAATATTGAAACATTTATAAATAAATAATGATCAGTTACTTCAAAACCACTATTATATAGTAATATTTAGGAATAATAAATATTTAAAATAGTTAATAGTTATTAACTTCAAAACATCTTAAAAATTCAAAAGATTATTAATAAACAATAATAGTTAATTTTTACCATTATTATAAATAGCAACAATGAATTTCCAAAATATTTTAAATAAATCGTTATTATAAATTCCAAGCAATATTTATTTATTTAAATAATTAAATTTCCAAAATACTAAAATATTGATAAATAACTTTAGAAACAATATTAAATATAAAGAAATAACTTTAAAATGATATTACGTATAAATAATCTTAAAATAATATTAATATAAATAAATTACTTAGAAAAGGAAGATAAAAGGTTAGAGTAAAATGGAAGTTAAATCCCTTTTAACAAAATATTCCCGAAACCCAAATTCGAATTTTAAAATCATTTCCTATCTCAAATACCAATTCCAACTCAAATGACAATTTATAGAAATTTTAAAATATTAATTTGAGGCCAATAGCTACCCAACGTCTAACCAGTATTGATTATTGATTTTCTACCACTACAGGGTTTTAAGTTGAATATATAATAATGTAGGGCCAACAATCAGTTTTAATATTTAAAAATCATTTAACAGTAATATTATTGAATAATTCAATAATGGCGAGGAATCATGTTAGATCCCTCCAACCTGTCCCCTTCATCACAGCACGCACATACGCACGCCCGCCTAGCATGTGTGTGTGTGTGTGTGTGTGTGTGTGTGTGTGTGTGTGTGTGTGTGTGTGTATCAACACATGTATATATAAATAAAAATCAATGATATTAAGGAATCTTGTTGGATCCCTCCAACCTGTCTTCCTGCATCACAAACAGTATTTAAGTATATAATATGGATCATCTGCTACTAGGTGGGTATATATATAAAAGGTCATCCACTCCAAGGGCCCCGAACGAATTGATAAAATGGTAAATCATTCAAACATTCAATCAATAATTTTTATCAACTATATATCATACTGGTTAACGAAAAAGGTGAGTTTAACTCACAATTATCCGAGTTGTCGCTGAGGCGTTCCATTTTCATCTGAATTCGAACGATGTCTGAATTCCGCACGAAATTCAACTAACTCCAATTGTTGCCAAACAAATTCCATATCGTAGATGACGTACATACAAGTGCAACACGACAAATAGCGTCAAAATTCGACCTCGTACGCAATAGTTATTGCACATATAAGAAATCGATTAATTAGATTAACCAATAATTCATCATTAACTTAATTAATTTTTAAAACTAATACCTTAATCACGTTCCCTCCCACCAAATCTCCTCTCTCACTCTTATTCGTGCTTAATAATACCAGGCCACACAACTTTCATCGCTCACCGCCACCATGTCACCCGACCGAACCATGCCGCCTTCGCGCGTCGCCTCACCTAGCCCAGCCATGCCTCACCCCACCGGTGCCGCCTTGCCTAATGTCGTCGTTCCCCCAAAACGAACCCATAAACGATGCGCGTTCAACTTGAGACCGTGCCACCATCACATGACGATAACTCACCAAACTTTGTCGGTGCCTCGCCTTGACATCCTCTACACTTCTTCAGGTGCCATCACCTAACGACCATCCAACTCGCCGGAATTCATGAAAATTGATTTCACGTTCATCAACGAACTACGACCACCACGCGATGATTGATGATGATCCAATTGTCCAACAGGTTGAGCTCGACGTCAGCAATATTTTTTTAGTTAGAGTTGTGGCCTAAAAATGCTAGGTTATATTCCGATGATCAAGAGCCATTGGATAGAGAGGAGTTTGACTTGAAAATTTAAGAAATTCTCTCTGGTTTGAATGCAAATTTATAGCTGAGGGGGTATGTTGTTTGTGCCCCTTCTTGGGCTTTGTCTTTCCTTCGAAGCGTTATGACTCATATTTGATTGATCTTCCTCTAAAAGATTACTTGTTGGTGTCAAACTAGTTCCTCCCTCTCAAAGGTGCTCCGGAATGGTCATCGGAGGCTTTTGTCCCCTCCAGGAGGTGCTCGGGAAATGCATCGGAGGCTTCAAAAAAGTTTTTCCTTTGAAAAATTTGTTTGTGAAGATAATTTGTGACGACCGCCCATGACTCCCGCACCATAACAAGGAAATAATGCGCTGAAAGGCGTGCCAGGTAGCCATGGACGATAGTCGGGGTAAAAATAAAACAGAAACTCTATCGCATAACTCACAGCGCATGGATAAAATACAATAGAGAAATATATATATATATATATAGTGAAGCTTCATAACAGGAAATCATCATATAAGCATCACAGTAGTTTGATACAATCATCCAGGCAAATCCATACATCAAAGCCTCACTACATAGCACTCAGAATATATACAAGCAGCGGAACACCCAGTACAAATAGTAAGAAAACTAATATGCAAAGCCTCCTGCTCGTCTTCGTCATCATCAGCGTAGATCTCCAAGAACAGCACCTGTCACCTGCTACCTTGTCTGCCCATCCCAACATGGATGAACAGCCCAAGGTAATAAGAGGAGACATAAAACCTTGAGTCAGACAAAGTCTTAGTGAGCAGTAAATTAACTACCAAACATACCAAAAGAGCAAAAGGGATAAAAGGAATAGGAACCAAACCATCCCACTCCACCTCTTTCTACAGTGATAGCCCCCAGACACACACTAAGGAGAAGCAAGCATAACATAACAGATAATTAAGGTAAAGCAATAATCACTCGAGTCAAGGGCGATGTTTTCCAAATACAAACCCCCAAGGCCTAAACCAAGATCAGATAAGCACCCAGAAAATACCGCTCTTGAGACCGAATGATAATACAACCAAACATCCATGACTCTGGCTATCACTGTTATCATTGCCATGATTTCACCGTTAATTGAATGACCACCTGTCAAGGGCTAATGGTAACCCCGGTTCTAGACATAACTCCGCACGTCGTCGCAGCCCGTGCCTAGGAATTTTCGCAACTACCCAGAGTACTAGCACGTCGTCGCAGCCCGTGCTTGGAACGTCGTCGCAGCCCATTCCAACGTACTCTTGCTTTGAGCATGCTAGAACCTTCAACAACGATAAGATCTTAGCCTCCTAGTCATCCTCCTCGACGACTATTTCCATACTAGCTCAAGCGCCTCTCAAGCTAACCATTATCACCTACCCGGATCGCATTACCGAGTTATCAACATAACTTTGCACGTCGTCGTAGCCCGTGCTTGGAACGTCATCATAACCCGTCCCAACTCAACATCATGGTTTGCCTCCTCGCATCATGGCAAAGTCCCATCTCAACATCATCCAATCCATACATATGAGCTTCAACATCCGCTTCATATGCCATAAGCAGCTTTCACCATTCAAGAGCCTTTCCACTTAGCTTTCGAATCATCTTCAATCATCTTGTTCCAAATCAACTACTAGCTAACTTGGAAACAATCAAATCAATCATACAATCAAACAATCAATCATTTAAACAAGATCTAATGAGCAATATCAACTATAATGGCAATTTCGTAAATAAATGAGCATAAGTCTAACATGCATGAATCATAGGTTTTTAGCATAGATCTATCAAATATAAAACATGGGTTTTGTCTCTAATACTTGATAAATGAACATGCATAAGTAAACATCTTCACAAACAATGAATCTACACTTGGATCTAAGGAAAATGCACAAAATCACTATCTACAACACTCCAACAAACCACCAATCCAATATACTCCTTTGGGTCCGCGTGAGAGATAACTACCACTCACCAAATCACCTAAACACCTCAAAAACTAAACACTTCAGATCTGGACAGCGAAGATCAAGGCTTGATCCGGCGAAATCTCGCTTAAAACGATGAAATCTAGCTTCGTTGGATGAAGATCTTCAACTTTGGCCCTTGAATCTTTGATCTCGATCTTCGATCTTGGATGGATGTTAGAACTAGATTGAAATGAAGAAAAGAAGACGAAGAAATGTTGTAGTCGAGCTCTCAAAATGGCAGCACTTCGTCGCTTCAAAAACCGGTGCCAAAAAGTGAGCCAAACCCCTCTATTTATAGGCTGAAACCACTATGAGTCGTCGCCCCTTAGGTCGTTGCCGACCCACCCCTTGAGTCGTCCCCGACTCATCATCATGCCGACTCAGCAAAACACAGGGCCTCACGTCTAACCTATACGCGACTCACCCCAGACACGACTCAACACCCCTAACGACCTAACATCCTTAACCCGTGTACGACCTACCCATAGCCGACTCAACAATCCAACTAATACGGCCTAACGACTTAACCCTTCCTGCCGACTCAACCATTCACTCTTATGGCCGACCTAAGCTCTAACCGACCTATGACCAATGACTTAACACACAGCCGCTAACACTCCCAAGTCCTAAGTCGTATGACGACTCAACTATACACACACGACTCAGCTATAATGCCGACTCACGACTCAACAGAGACTCCGACCCAACAACTCACTCTTATGGCCGACCTAACCCCTAGCCGACCTAAGCCTCTACCGACTCAACAGCCACAACTTATCCCTAAGTCGTTCATACGACTCAGCGACTTACCATGAGTCGTTCAACGACCTAACTAGTATGCGACTCATCGCCCCAGCTACCTAACGACTTACGACTCATAGCATACATGACTCAAAACACCTTACGACCTATGACTTCGACCATACGTCTCAACTTACTACCCCGCTATCTCCTAGGTCGGTCAATACTATGAGCCATCCAGGCTCCTTGAGTCGGTCCCCTATGAGTCGGTCACCTATGAGTCGGTCACGACTCAAGACTCCCTAACTCGCTACTACCTATAGGTCAGTCAATCTCCTAACTTGGTCAACACACTTAAGTCGTAACTCGTGCACGACCTATCACTTGACACCACCAAGTTGCTAACCCTTAACTCGGCTAAGCCTATGGGTAGGTCACGAATCAATACTCACACGAGCTAACTTCCACACGACTTAGGCTAGAGACAACATAAACAACACTAACGACCTGTAAATTCTACGATTTATCGACACGTAAAATACGGGTCGTTACATTCTCTCCCCTTTAGGAATTTCGCCCCCGAAATTCCAAGCAAACAACAGCAATCAAAGATTTTCCGCATGCCTACCATCCATAGAAATCAACAAACCATGCATCCAATTCGAGCCTAGCATGCAGAATTCTAAGACTTAGAACAAGCTACAAATTCATGAGATGTCACGACACTTTAGGGCCATACCTCGAAGAGTCCGGGATGAGCTGCCTTCATCCTCTCTTCCTCCTCCCACGTACAGTCGTTGACATCATCACTCCATTGTACCTTGAGCAACGTAATCGTCTTCCTCCTAAGCTGTTTCGTGTCGGTATCAACAACACGAAGCGGCTTACGAGGTCTTCTAACCACTGGATCAACCTCTAAACCTTCACAGCTATCAGCAGAAACCATCGTAGTTGGGTCGTGCACATACTTCCGTAGATAAGATACATGAAAAACATTGTGCACACCCGCCATCTTTTCCGGTAACTCTAGTCTATAAGCGAGCTTTCCAATTCGCTCGATAATCGGGAATGGTCCAACAAATCTCGGAGTCAATTTCCCTTTCTTCCCGAATCTAATAACACTCTTCAAAGGAGAAATCTTCACAAAAACCATATCACCTACGTCGAATTCCAAATCCTTTCGACGATTATCGGCATAACTCTTCTGACGATCTTGGGCTGCTTTCATTCGTTGCCGAATGATCTCTATACAATCCGAAGTCTGTCGAATCATCTCTAGCCCAAGTATCAGCTTTTCTCCAGTTTCCAACCAACATGTCGGAGAGTTACACGGTCTTCCATATAATGCCTCATATGGTGCCATTCCAATACTCGACTGATAACTGTTATTATATGCAAATTCCACCAAATGAAGATGATCTTCCCATGATCCTCCGAAGTCCAAGACACATGCTCTCAAGAGATCTTCCAAAACTCGGTTGACTCTCTCAGTCTGACCATCTGTTTGAGGGTGATAAGCTGTACTCGAACATAACTTGGTTCCTAAAACTTCCTGGAAGCTCTTCCAAAATCCACTAGTGAACAAAGGGTCTCGATCGCTCACTATACTCTTCGGAATACCATGGAATCGAACTATCCACTTAACATACAACTCAGCCAACTTCGATGCAGTCCTAGTTGATCGAACAGGAATGAACCTTGCACTCTTGGTCAAACGATCTACTATGACCCAAATCCCTTCATTTCCTGCTCTTGTCCTAGGTAGACCATCGATAAAATCCATCGACACTTGCTCCCACTTCCATGTAGGAACCTCCAATGGCTGAAGTAATCCACTAGGCTTCTTCTGCTCAGCTTTCACCAACTGGCAGTTCATACACTTGGAAATAAAATTTCCAACATCCTTCTTCATACCTTCCCAGTAGTAAGCTCTCTTCATATCCCGATACATCTTATTTCCACCTGGATGAATTGTCAACTTCGAGTGATGACTTTCCCTCAGAACTTCATCTCTCAATCCATCTACATCGGGAACAACCAATCGTCCTTGCTTCCGAAGCCAACCCTCTCGATCGACCTCGAATCCTTTATCCTTCTCTGGTTCCAATCCAGATTCCAAATCACGGATAATCTTGACAAGCTTATCATCTCTCTTTTGGGTCTCGCCAATCCTTTCCACAAGAGTAGGTCTTATCGATAAGTTTGCCAACATCTCAGGTTCCAATTCACATCTAGGCCTGAAGTCAAATCCAGCCAAATACTCGAGACTCTTCCATTCTAAAAACATGGCTCCCAAACCTGCATGTCTTCGACTTAATGCATCAGCCACTGCGTTACCTTTTCCTGGAGTATAGGCTATACCAAAATCATAAGATGCCAGAAACTCTAGCCACCGTTGCTGTCGAAGATTCAAATCCTTTTGGGAGAACAGATACTTTAACGACTTATGATCTGTAAATAACTCAAATCTAACTCCCAACAGATAATGTCTCCACATTTTCAAAGCAAACACAATCGCCGCTAACTCCAAATCATGAGTTGGATAATTCCTTTCATGCGGCTTCAGTTGTCGACTAGCATACGCAACAACCTTATCCTTCTGCATTAGCACTGCTCCAAGTCCAGTGCCACATGCGTCGGTGTAAACCACCATCTCATCATTCCCACTTGGAATAGTTAAAACAGGAGCACTTGTCAGCCGTTCTTTCAGGATTACGAAAGCTTGCTCACACTTATCATCCCATCTGAACACTTGGTTCTTTTTCGTCAATCCTGTTAACGGTGCAGCTATCTTGGAAAAGTCTTTGATAAACCGACGATAATATCCTGCTAATCCAAGAAAACTTCTCACATCAGACGCATTCTTAGGTCTAACCCAATCCTGGATTGCTGCCACCTTAGCGGGATCAACCGCTATTCCATTTCCCGAGATAACGTGGCCTAAGAACCTCACTTCACTCTTCCAGAAGTGACACTTCGAAAACTTAGCCTTCAGCTGATGTTTCCGTAAGATCCCCAAAACAATCCTCAAGTGTGTCCTGTGCTCTTCCTCAGTTCTGGAATAAATCAGAATATCATCCACGAACACAAGCACGAACTTATTCAACTGATCTCTGAACACTCTATTCATAAGATCCACAAAATATGCTGGTGCGTTAGTCAATCCAAACGGCATTACCACCCACTCATAAAAACCGGATGGTGTCCTGAAAGCAGTCTTTGGCACACTATCCTTCGCCACTCTCAACTGGTGAAATCCCGTTGCCAAATCCATCTGAGAAAACACCTTAGCCTCGTGAAGCTGATCAAACAAGTCATCTATTCTCGGCAATGGATACTTGTTCTTCCTAGTCAACTTATTCAGCTCACGATAATCCACACACAACCTCAACGATCCATCCGCTTTGGTTGCGAACACAACTGGTGCACCCCATTCGGACACACTTCTCCGAATGAATCCTTTCTGCAAAAGGTCATCAACCTGCACCCTCAACTCTAGCTGCTCCCTAGGCGCCATCCGCCTAAGAGGCATCACAACAGGTCTGGCTCCCTCAACTAGATCGATACGAAACTCGATCTCCCTATGCGGCGGCAACCCTTTGACTTCGTCAAAGACATCCTCGAATCCATTCACAATAGGCACTGATGACAGTCCATCCCGTGGAACAACCAGCGAATACATGAAGCTCATGAAGACGCCTTCCTCATGCTTACATCGTATCACAACCTTTCGCCCTTCCACATTCCCGACTGTCACCTCCAGCCCCTCACAATCAATCCTAGCCGCATACTTCCTAAGCCAGTCCATACCCAAAATAATTCCGAACCCCGCAAAGTTCAGAACAAAGCAATCACAAACAAACGAGCAATCATGACTCGACACAACTAGACCACGGCATATCATACACAAACATGACGAACCCCCAACTGGATTAGTCACAACCAATGGTCTATCAACAATATCTGGTCTCAAACCTAACCGGTCTACCAAATCATTACAAACAAAAGAATGCGACGCTCCAGTATCAAACAACACTCTAACTGGAACACCACAAATAGAAAGAGTACCTTGAACCACCACACTCTTCCCCTTCTCTTCAGCAGTAGGAGCTTTTGAAGATGACGGCACAGCTCCCAAAGCATAAGCTTGCATAATCTGCCTGTCCTTCCTCGGTTCTGGACAGTCCTTCCTGAAATGCCCTGGTTTATCACAGTTGTGGCATTTCGCCGGCGCCTTTGGATTCCTACAATCCTTGGAGAGATGGCCCTTCTGCTGGCAATTATAACAAGTCACTTCGCCCTTCGGCTTCTTTTGGCCATCCCTACCCCTCTGTTGCTGCTGCTTCCTCTTCTTGTTGCCACTCTGCTGTGGTCTAGATCCTTCCCTGGTTACAGCCACAACAGAACTTTCCTTAGGAAACAGACTCTCATGCCTAAGGGCTTTCTCCACAAGCTTCTCAAATGGATCGTCCAAATGATCCACTAACTGCCTCCCAAGATAAGCATCCAAACCGGTCACAAACTTCTCGTTCTTCTGGTAGGGAGAATCAATATACGATCTGGCATACTTGGACAAGGCTTCGAACTCGGAAATATACTCAAGAACCGGTCTCCCACCTTGCTTGAGCTCTACAAACCTCTTGAACAAAACAGACTTCTGAGCCGTAGAGATGAACTTAGCTTCAAATCTAACTTGGAATTGCTCCCAAGTAATCTCTTCTTCTGGTGTATCGATGGTGATAGAATTCCACCAATCAGCAGCTCTTCCCTGAAGCTGTCTCGATGCAAGCTTTCTCTTGGTTGCATCCTCAATCCCTAAGTCACCAAAGATCCTTCGACAAGCATCAATCCATCTCTGCACTTCAATAGTCGACTCTGTCCCCAAGAAAGCTTTTCCTCCAAGAGAAGTATAATCCTTGCAAAGCTTAGCAAAATCCACCGGTCTTGGAGCTTGGACTTGAACTCCCACATCCACTGATGATCCTGAAGCTGGTATCCTTCTCATGATCGAAGTCATCATCGCTTCGAACATAGTTCCATAATCAACAGCTCCTTCAGTAGCACGGCTTTCCCTTGCAGCTGGTCTCCCTCTTCGACTCATCCTTAATATCTGTAATAAGAATGATTAGAACACCTTAAGTAACAACTGCATAAGGAGTTCAAATCCTTCTAAACTACTATATTATATATAGTAATCATCCATCAAAATACAATTACGTCTCTCTTACGTAGTTGTGTCAGCGAGCGTTGGCTAAAATCGATTAACCTCGCTCTGATACCAAATGTGACGACCGCCCATGACTCCCGCACCATAACAAGGAAATAATGCGCTGAAAGGCGTGCTAGGTAGCCATGGATGATAGTCGGGGTAAAAATAAAACAGAAACTCTATCGCATAACTCACAGCGCATGGATAAAATACAATAGAGAAATATATATATATATATAGTGAAGCTTCATAACAGGAAATCATCATATAAGCATCACAGTAGTTTGATACAATCATCCAGGCAAATCCATACATCAAAGCCTCACTACATAGCACTCAGAATATATACAAGCAGCGGAACACCCAGTACAAATAGTAAGAAAACTAATATGCAAAGCCTCCTGCTCGTCTTCGTCATCATCAGCGTAGATCTCCAAGAACAGCACCTGTCACCTGCTACCTAGTCTGCCCATCCCAACATGGATGAACAACCCAAGGTAATAAGAGGAGACATAAAACCTTGAGTCAGACAAAGTCTTAGTGAGCAGTAAATTAACTACCAAACATACCAAAAGAGCAAAAGGGATAAAAGGAATAGGAACCAAACCATCCCACTCCACCTCTTTCTACAGTGATAGCCCCCAGACACACACTAAGGAGAAGCAAGCATAACATAACAGATAATTAAGGTAAAGCAATAATCACTCGAGTCAAGGGCGATGTTTTCCAAATACAAACCCCCAAGGCCTAAACCAAGATCAGATAAGCACCCAGAAAATACCGCTCTTGAGACCGAATGATAATACAACCAAACATCCATGACTCTGGCTATCACTGTTATCATTGCCATGATTTCATCGTTAATTGAATGACCACCTGTCAAGGGCTAATGGTAACCCCGGTTCTAGACATAACACCGCACGTCGTCGCAGCCCGTGCCTAGGAATTTTCGCAACTACCCAGAGTACTAGCACGTCGTCGCAGCCCGTGCTTGGAACGTCGTCGCAGCCCGTTCCAACGTACTCTTGCTTTGAGCATGCTAGAACCTTCAACAACGATAAGATCTTAGCCTCCTAGTCATCCTCCTCGACGACTATTTCAATACTAGCTCAAGCGCCTCTCAAGCTAACCATTATCACCTACCCGGATCGCATTACCGAGTTATCAACATAACTTTGCACGTCGTCGTAGCCCGTGCTTGGAACGTCATCATAACCCGTCCCAACTCAACATCATGGTTTGCCTCCTCGCATCATGGCAAAGTCCCTTCTCAACATCATCAAATCCATACATATGAGCTTCAACATCCGCTTCATATGCCATAAGCAGCTTTCACCATTCAAGAGCCTTTCCACTTAGCTTTCGAATCATCTTCAATCATCTTGTTCCAAATCAACTACTAGCTAACTTGGAAACAATCAAATCAATCATACAATCAAACAATCAATCATTTAAACAAGATCTAATGAGCAATATCAACTATAATGGCAATTTCGTAAATAAATGAGCATAAGTCTAACATGCATGAATCATAGGTTTTTAGCATAGATCTATCAAATATAAAACATGGGTTTTGTCTCTAATACTTGATAAATGAACATGCATAAGTAAACATCTTCACAAACAATGAATCTACACTTGGATCTAAGGAAAATGCACAAAATCACTATCTACAACACTCCAACAAACCACCAATCCAATATACTCCTTTGGGTCCGCGTGAGAGATAACTACCACTCACCAAATCACCTAAACACCTCAAAAACTAAACACTTCAGATCTGGACAGCGAAGATCAAGGCTTGATCCGGCGAAATCTCGCTTAAAACGATGAAATCTAGCTTCGTTGGATGAAGGTCTTCAACTTTGGCCCTTGAATCTTTGATCTCGATCTTCGATCTTGGATGGATGTTAGAACTAGATTGAAATGAAGAAAAGAAGACGAAGAAATGTTGTAGTCGAGCTCTCAAAATGGCAGCACTTCGTCGCTTCAAAAACCGGTGCCAAAAAGTGAGCCAAACCCCTCTATTTATAGGCTGAAACCACTATGAGTCGTCGCCCCTTAGGTCGTTGCCGACCCACCCCTTGAGTCGTCCCCGACTCATCATCATGCCGACTCAACAAAACACAGGGCCTCACGTCTAACCTATACGCGACTCACCCCAGACACGACTCAACACCCCTAACGACCTAACATCCTTAACCCGTGTACGACCTACCCATAGCCGACTCAACAATCCAACCAATACGGCCTAACGACTTAACCCTTCCTGCCGACTCAACCATTCACTCTTATGGCCGACCTAAGCTCTAACCGACCTATGACCAATGACTTAACACACAGCCGCTAACACTCCCAAGTCCTAAGTCGTATGACGACTCAACTATACACACACGACTCAGCTATAATGCCGACTCACGACTCAACAGAGACTCCGACCCAACAACTCACTCTTATGGCCGACCTAACCCCTAGCCGACCTAAGCCTCTACCGACTCAACAACCACAACCTATCCCTAAGTCGTTCATACGACTCAGTGACTTACCATGAGTCGTTCAACGACCTAACTAGTATGCGACTCATCGCCCCAGCTACCTAACGACTTACGACTCATAGCATACACGACTCAAAACACCTTACGACCTATGACTTCGACCATACGTCTCAACTTACTACCCCGCTATCTCCTAGGTCGGTCAATACTATGAGCCATCCAGGCTCCTTGAGTCGGTCCCCTATGAGTCGGTCACCTATGAGTCGGTCACGACTCAAGACTCCCTAACTCGCTACTACCTATAGGTCAGTCAATCTCCTAACTTGGTCAACACACTTAAGTCGTAACTCGTGCACGACCTATCACTTGACACCACCAAGTTGCTAACCCTTAACTCGGCTAAGCCTATGGGTCGGTCACGAATCAATACTCACACGAGCTAACTTCCACACGACTTAGGCTAGAGACATCATAAACAACACTAACGACCTGTAAATTCTACGATTTATCGACACGTAAAATACAGGTCGTTACATAATTTTTGGCCAGTTGAAATGTTCATGAAAACCCTTTTGTACATCAACTTTTCTGTCATGAAATTTTTTTGGAAGAAAGAAGGTTCCATAAAAGGACCCCTTTTATAAGTGTGAATTATTTCCTAAAATTGGTCTTTCTTTTGAAAAGGTTTTGGATATTTTAACTTTTTTGATAAAGAAGTCTCTTCTCAATGTTACCACCAAGAAGGGCTTTTGAGTCACTCTCATAGCAGAAACGCAAACCTCAAATAAAAGACTAAGCAGTTATGATTCATGAACCAATAGTCCTTTAATTGAGAGTAAACTCTTTTAATTAGAGTTTTTTTGTACTAATGAGTCTTGGTGGTTCTAAAAAATTTCCTTAGAAAATATGCTTAGGCGCTTCTATTTGGGAAGCTTTGAAAATTCTTTTATCAGGATATGCTTAACCAAAATCTTTTATATGCATTTACTAATGCTAAGCAATATTTTATAAATCTTTATTAAATTAGATAAACGTTTGCTTTCCCTGATCCATAAGGTAACCGAAAATAATCCTTCTCGATTTTTGAAAGATATTTTTCTCAAAGACGTGTTCAGTAAATCTTGTGGTAATAAAATGTGTTGTCAAAAATAAGGTTGGTGTATATTGCTTCCACCTTTATATGATAATTCACCTTTTCAGGTTTTTCTTAGCAAAAAAGGATGTCTTCTTTGTGAATTTGAAAAGTCATGATCCATGAACTAATAGATTTTTTTGGATAAGAGCGTGCTTTTCTTTAAGAATCCCTTCTTTTGGAAAGATTTTTTTTGGATTTTTACCTTTCTCTAGAAACCGGTTTATGATGGAAGTTGATGGTAATTCAAAATTCGATTAAAGAAATTCTTTATACTGCATCGATTCATGCATTGAGATAGAGAGCCATTTCATTCTGGATATTTGAACTATCCTTTCTTCAAAGAAGACCAGAAATTAGTTATGGTTTGATAGGAAAATCCAGATCCTCCCGAATGTAAAAGATTAGTTTTATTTTAACCTACAAAAAACTCGAATTTTGTGTCCATACATGATGAATTTTAAGTACAAATCAAATTAAAAAATTTATAAGTAAAGATAATCCATGGTGGGCAATTGCCACAATACTTCATAGTTTGACTGGAGTCTAGATCTAAAGTTGCAAAGCTACTTTTCTTTCTTGCATAAAAAGTTAGGTTTTAGGTGTTTAGGCTATTCTCTTTAGAACGGGAGACCTTCTAAGCTTCCTTAATGAATTCGTTTAGAAATCTTGACTTATTCATGTTCTAAATTATTCCTGCCAAAATACGGCATTCGTCAGTTTTATGTCCATTTACTTTATGGCAGGCGCTATAATCTTTTCCAATATTTGACTTGGGGTGGCTATGTATTTTGTAAGAAGTGGGAAAATTCTCATCATCTTTTGCCACGACGAACATGTGGGAAAGGGATTTGCGTAAGTCTATATAACTGCATTTGGAAGTCTCTTTCCTACTTTCTCCTCTACCTTCATCCCCTTTTGACTTTTTGCTGGGATGGCTAGAGTTAGACTTTTCTTCTTTTCTGTTTTGTTGAGATTTTTTCATGGCATGATACATTTCATCCATTCGAATGAATTTTTTAGCCTGGAAATAGAAGTTTTCTAGGTCCTTACTTCCACAAATACAAAGTTCTTTCCAAAAAGAAGTCTGCTCAATCAGCCATGATCGAACTGCCATCAACTTTTCTCTGTCGATCACATTTTCTACTTTAATTGCTTGTATATTAAATCTCTTTAGGTATTCGCCAAGCAATTCCCCTGGCCCGTGCTTGATATTAGCCAACATCTTGGAATCTATAGTTGGGTCTTTGTATATGCAAAATTGCATCACAATTTCAAAAGAAAATCATTCCCAAGAACAGATAGTCCTTTCTTGATAATTCTTATACCATTTAGCAGCGGCTCCGTGAAAAGTTACAAAGAAGATCTTATGATGAACTACTCTAGAGACATTATACAAATCCATTTGGTTTTCAAAAGTTAGAAGGTGATCATTTGGATCAGTGGTACCGTCATACTTTAGTGAAGAAATTTTGATATAAGACAGAATTTTAATAGCAAATATTTCTTCTAAAAAAGGAGTTTTTCGAAAGCTATTACTTTTCTTTAGGTCAAGGATTTCTTTCTCCTTAAGCATGTCCTTTGTTATTTGTTTGGTTTCGCCATCATGGTTGTCTCTGTTATATTCTTTGATTGAGTTATCCAATTGTTCGAGGGGCTCCTTTGATTGATTTTCTTGATTTTCGTTTTGTTGACTTATCATAATCCTTTTGCTTTCTTTTGTTTGCAATCTTGGATAGTATGTTTCTGATACCTTGTCTTAGGTATACTTGGAGATTCCACTTTATCTCCTTCCTTGGTCTTACTGCTTGTGAGTCTTGTTATCATTATTTATTCTGGTTCTCACCATTATCTCAAAAACAAAAGAATGTTATGCAATTAGTTTAAGGAGAGGATTACAAGGAATCGAAGGTTTGTGCCCTCCTTCTAGTGTCAAAATGTTAACGAATAAATTCATTAACCCCAAAAGTGAATAGGAAGTGAAGCCAATCAAAGAAGGACTTCGTCGTAATTAGTCGAAGTCAATAGGGAGAAGTATGCATGATGTCAAGTTCATATCAGTAATATTCATTGTCATTGAAGTCACACCGAAAGTCATACATGAACAAAATCGATATGCAAGGCAATGCACAAGTCACAAATTAATAGTTAATTAATCAAATATGCTATGCAGTTGTTTGATTCCTTATGGGTATAACATTCAAGTATTGTAATCGGCCAAAACCCCCAAATCAATTCAGGGTTTACAAAGTCGAAAATATAAGAAGTAGGAGTATAATAAATTAAACACCCTTTGTAAGCCCCTAGGTTCATATTTATAGGGGTAAAGCGGCTCCTTTCCGCCTTCAACGTCTTCTGTAGGCTTGGCTTCAGTAACGGCAATTGGCACTAGCTTTATCGTTAAGTGGTATCAATAAAGGGTGGTACCAAGCATCGATGAGATGTGACATCGATGTTGGGCGGCATTTGTGAAAGAGCAACTTTGTATGGGATGCCGTTGAAGCCGATGACTCTCAATGTATGTGATTGGCGCTTCTCACTGGTTGATGGAAGTGTTGAATTAAAGCAGCACCTGTTGTCATCCCATCTTCGCGAATGTCGATAATATTCACCATCGATGTCGTGAGTATATATTGCAATCGTACTTTCAAATCAGAGTGTTGATGAGGGGCGGTGTCGATATAGTATTGTTTTGATATAAAACGGCTTCTCTTAGTATACTGTCAAGAATGGTAATCTTATGCCTTGAGATACTCTTGATTGATTGCTTGTGGCATCATTTGGAGATGGCTTTGAACGTTGATGAAGGACGGCATGAATATTGAGAAAGGATAACTCGATTATTCTCGGCTTTAATATCCAATGGCTGATGAAGTGCAACAACGTACATTGCATTCTCATTAGTTGATATTGACAATGAGCTTGTCTTGGTAACAACACACGAATAGCAGTGCCGATAGAGTTCAGCATCAAGGAAATGCGCTATAGGTCTCATCGACACTCATTGATGGCTTATGATATTCGATTGTATTCGATACCATTGTATTCTTTTATTGACGAAGTGTTGCACTCTATTCTTTCGACGCTGAATTATAAGTGCATCGTTGATTATATGTCTTGATTGTAATGATGAAATGCAACGTCGCTTGGAAGAAACACCAAAGTGATATGGCATTTACAATCCATTTGACTTCGAAGATGAACGGCGTGAGACCTGTACGACTGATCAAATACAACATCTTCCTTTTTCCTTTTCGATGGAATGCGATATTGACGAACTGCGACTTGATGATGTGCGGTGTGAGTGATGTCTACATTGAAGTGATACGACACCAACTTTATACATTATTCATCCCGTACGACACTATTGATCTTCGACGTTGAGCTTAGTGGCACCAATTCCTTTGTAATACTATCAGTTATGACATTACTTTTGATATTGAAATTATGTGGATAACACTAAGATAATTGAGAATTGAGAAAACTTAAAGGAAAAACTTATTTTTGATTTGAAAAACCTACTGTAACTTTTCTTTACGATTATAAACGATGGAACCGCCCATTTAGATATTTAAAAAATGGCAGTATTAACTATATTTTTCATCAATCTCGGAGTTGCAGCACGAAAAGCGGAGATTGCATGCTAATTGTCTAGTTTAAGAGCTAAAATGAGCATTTAATGGGTAAATGTCACAAGATATATAGTGGTTTGGAAAAGCTTCCTATGTCTACCTTGAATTCTCCTTATTACGCGACTCTCTTACAATTACATGAAATTACAAAAGATGCAATAAGAAAAAAATGGGAAGCTCAAGACTGATGCTGCTATTGATCGTGAGGGCTTATTGAGCTTAGAGATATGAACAATGAGTTGTTGCGAGAATTTGTTCCTTGATGCTAAGTTGAGGACGTCGAATCGTGGTTGACCCTTGGTGGGTGGCGATCAACAACATAAGTAGTCTACTCTTGGTGGGTAGCGACCAATCACCTTGGAATGGTTGAATCTTTGTAGGTGGTGACCAATCACCTTGAATAGTCGACCCTTGGCAGGTGGCGACCAACAACCATCTTTGAATAGTCGACCTTGGCGCGTGGCGACCGACAACCTTTGAATAATCGACCTTCGACGGGAGACGACCAACAACCTTTGAATAGTCGACTCTTGGCGGGTTGCAACAAACAACCACCCCTTTGAAGTTGTCATGCATGTGGTATTCGTAGTGGTTCAAATTGATGTTGGGACAACAGAGATGATGTCGTAAATCCAGTTGGAAATGCAATGTGCCGTAGATTTGCTTAATGAGGGACATCTGGCGAAGTGAAAGGAGTCAGTGGTTGAGGTCAACATCAATAAGAAGAGCCATGTAAGATACATGCCATGCTCTTATTGTTCAAGTAATATTCATGCACAGTGGTAGGATATTGCACAACATGCTTTATATCAAAAGAGGACACACTTGGTTGTACTTTTTTATCGGCCTTGCCCATATGCTAATGTGGCGAGGTGAACCAGATAGACCGGCCTTTTTCCAAGGATATGGAAAGAGGTCGAAAACTGCTTAGGAGTAGTGCTTAAGGAGCGGGTCGAGCCGGGTAGGCCTGGCTACACTACTCGGAATGATAGAGAGGACCAACTGTAGGATTTCTTGTGGAGGGATGCATCAGAGCCGAGTTGGCAATAGGTCGTGCTAGAGGCAATCTAGATGGTTAATCGGTGAATGAGCCATGGTAGGTGCTCAAGTAGGCAGACTGTTTAGGAGCCAACTGGTTGTAAGAGGGTGTTGGTGCAGATGCCTTGCTTTGCCTGACGAGCCGACAGTTGTTGCATTCTGGGTGCACTGTCTAAGGGCCCGACTCAAAGTGCCATGGAGAGGATGGACTGATAAGGGTCCAACCTGGATGCTAGTCGAGGGAGACTTGCTGGCCTGTTTCTGATTCTCGAGCAGACTACGGTAGGCTGACCTAGGCCCAAGCTGGTTCGGACCGAAACACAATAATCTAAGAAACCTTGATTAGCTTATCTTTTTACTTACGAAAAATTTGAGTAACAGATATGTTTGAAAATGCTATCCGAAATGAAATGAAATAATAGTTTTTTATATATGACCAAATAAAGAAAAAATATTTTATATATTTATTTAAATATTTATATAAATATTTATATAAATAAAAATAATAATTAAAAAATGGAGAATATACGTATTATTAAACTTGAGCAAACATGCATATAGACTTTGGAGCTAGTGAGGATGTAACAGTTCAACTTGAAATGAAAGATTTTATACAGAATGCTTTCACAACATGATGTTAAAAAAACTTAACTAATCCAATAAAAATTTATTAACAAATAGCAATTTACCTAATGCTAACATTAGAACATAAATGGATTGTGGTATTTTACAGTTGATTATGACACAAAATATTGCAATGAAATATCACATTTTTAAACATGTTAACAAATTGAGCGCCTTTGACTTAAAATTTGAGTTATGTGTTTTGCGTCTTCAGTATGTTTTCAAAAAACATGGCAGAGTAAAAAAGGCTGAAAAATCGTACCCACTAGAACAAAAGAGAGAAGAGGAAGAAGAAATATGGTATTTGATATTTTCCAAAGGACGGAGAATGAGAAAAAGTTGTTCTCAATTTCATATGCTGAAATCATTTTTTAAATCAACCACTGTCCACCCCTTCTTCTCCTTCCAATATTTTGAAATACATGTTCAAAACGTATGACACAAAATTCAAAGTTCAAGCCAAATAAACCGTTAGCCTTTTGTTCTCAAGCATTATGTGCATGAATTGAGGGTAGTTTAGTAAAAAAACGTACAAAATGTTCTCTTGGTTCACTTATATTGAACTGGAAATTATTGTCAAGGACGGAATTTCTCAGTGTTTTAGCCTCAAGGACAGATGTTCGATACTTTAGCCTCAATGACAACTTTATTTAGGTATCAGTTTTTAGTTATTGATAGCAGTTTTAAGGTATCGGTTTGTAGTTATCGGTAGCAGTTTTTAAGTATCAATTTTTAGTTCGGTAGCAGTTTTGAAAGAATGTTTGTGCTTATGAATAATTTTGAAAGAATGTTTATCCTTGTGATTAATTTTTAAAAGAATGTTTGTCTTTGTGTTAAAATATTAAAGTTGTGTCCTTGAGACTGAAAATATATAAATTTTTGTCCTTTACATTGATTCTCCCTATATAGAATGGAATGAATAGGGCTGTCAACGGATACTTTCGGATATAGATAGTGCCATATTCGTATCCGTATCCGAAATCATTTTCAAATATCGGATATCCGTATCCGCTTAATTTTCGGATATTAAATATCTGTATCCGTTTAATTTTCAGATACAGACGAATATCAGATATTGATCTGCTCCGTCCATAATCAATAAATTCAAAAGTATAAATGAAAAAGTTTGGATCGACATAAAACAGTTTTTGTACTAATATTCATAAAAAAACTATGGAATAAAAAAATGTGATGATAAAACATTGTTTTATACTAATATCCATATGTGTATCCAAAAATATTCGAAAATTAAACACTAGATTTGTCCGTTTTCACTAAAAATGAGCAAGCATATCGTAGTAATATCCAATGATTAAGAAATAGTTGAAAAATTATATATTAATTAAATATAATTTTAATTATATATATATGTGTGTGTGCACGCGCGCGTGTGTACAGGAAATTATTGTCAAGGACAAAATTTCTCAGCATTTTAGCCTCAAGGACAGACCTCCAGCATTTTAGCGTGAATGACAACTTTCTTTAGGTATCTGTTTTTAGTTATTGATAGCAGTTTTTAGGTATCGGTTTGTAATTATCAGTAGCAATTTTTAAGTATCAGTTTTTAGTTCGATAGCAATTTTGCAAAAATGTTTGTCCTTATGAATAATTTTTAGAAGAATGTTCGTCCTTGCGGTAGAAATACTGAGGTCGTGTCCTTGAAGCTAAAAATATACAAATTTTTGTCTTTTAAATTATATATAACATATATATATAACAAATCAGTTAATCGGACAGGTACTTCTCGGATATGAATACGACAATAACCATATCCGTATCCGTATCCGAAAAGTTTTTCGAATGCCGAATATCCGTATCCGCTTTTGGGGTAACGGATATTTTTATATTTTCGGACACAAATTTGGAAGCTCACATAATTAGCATGATCAATAAAACGCAATGTAACAAGAATAACCGAGGGGCCAAAGCGAAAATTCCTTTTCTGCTCGTCACTCTCTTCAAATGAATCAAATCCTCCTCCTCAACAAACCCAACTGTCCCGTAACTCCCCGCGTCTTTTCCGCTCCCAATTTTCAACTCCCTCTCCAAATCATTTCTCCGTAATAATAAATTCAATTTCCATGGCGTCCGTGGACGAACAAAGCAAACAAAAAGACGAAGATGATCCAAAATTCAACAACAGATCAAAAGTCTCCCCTCTCCAAGTCCGCTCCTTCAGCCAGCCTCACCTCCCCCACGCTGCCTCCCACCACCCCCACTCTTCCTCACACCTCCCGCACTCGTCCTCCTACCACCACTACCATCGCCCATCCGATGCCATCCAAATCCCCAAAGCACCTTTCACCTCTTCCCATTCTCTTCATAATGCCGCCTCGGACCCTACCTTAACCCTCAACCGCGCTATGTCCCTGTACGGAGGCGCTCCTGGTTCATTACCGGAGTTCACTGCATCTCGCGGCGGATCCTGCAGACTTCCCTCTCGTGCTCCCATTCATCCAGGCCGTCCGCCTGCCCTGGAGCTCCGACCTCGACCGTTGAGGGAGACACAGTTTGGAGGGTTTCTGCGTGCTTTGGCAGGTGGAGAAAAGAGGCTTTGGGTAGGGATGGAGGAGGGGTTGAGATGTTATGACCTGGATGAGGTTTATGATGGTGGTATCGGGAATAAGAGAGGGGACGAGGAGAGTGCGCTGTTTGAGGAGAGTGAGAAGGTGAGTGGAGTCACGTGTTTAGCGATTGGGGTTGGTAGGAGTGATGAGGTGGTTTGGAGTGGGCATAAGGATGGAAAAATTAGGTGTTGGAAGGTTCGAGATGGAGGTGGATTTGTTGAGACGGTGTCTTGGCAAGCACACAAGAGTACGATCTTGGCTATGGTTATCACTTCGTATGGTATGTTTAATCATAGATATTTACATTCATGATAAGTTAGATGTCAGAATTTGAGATTTGTCAAGCTTTCAATATAGTTTGTACTGTAATAGTTTTAACCATAATTGAACTAATCAGCACAATACAACCATACTGAGACGGAAATTGATGGGGTTTTGCCATATTGTGTTAAACTCATTTACTTGTTTATTCAGGATATATATGGTTGGGTGGATTTTGGGTCAATTGTAGTAAAAGCTTGATTTGGTAATTTGTTTGGATGTATAATTGTTTGTTAGAAGATTAATTGCAAACCAAAAACAGGAAAAAAGAAAGAAAAAGAAGCAAAAAGTGTGAATTTTATATTTGGTGATGTTTTGGATCAATGGTTGATTGAGAAAATTGTTGACATGTAGTAATGGTGAACCAATCATCAAAATTGTGAACATGTACAAAAAAGTTGTGGGTTTCAGATGAGTATTTGCATCAAGAAGGTATTACTAAGGGTAATCATGGAATAAATTAATTTTTCTTAAGGGTAATCATGTAAAATTGATGCCTCTTTCTCAAGCAAGCGAATATGCTATCCATTCCAAATATACATGCATACCTATACACGCACGCATTCGAGCTTGCCAAACATTACAAACTTTCATCTTAATAATAGAAGATCAATTGACATTGTTCACAGGCTACAAATTAATTTATATGAACCGCTTACTGCTGCAAATTAGGTGATATATGGTCAAGCACCGAAGGTGGAGGTATTAAGGTTTGGCCATGTGAATCAATCAATAAATTGCTTTCGCCGTCAACTCAAGAGAAAGACACAGATAATTTATCAATTGAGAGGTCGTATGTTGACCTTAGAAGCTATTGCACCGTAAATGGTACTTGCCCTTTGCCTTCTTCAGATATAAAGCATCTAATTGTGGATCATGGTAAATCTAAAGTATGGGGTGCCTCTAGTTTACACTTTGCACTTTGGTATGTAAATACAATTATACTCTCATTTTGAGGTTTTTAGTCATCCTATTAAATAGTAGGCTAAATAAATACAAAGAACCTCCCTCACTTTTGGTTGTATACTAGGAAATATGGTGCTTCAGTTTCTGCAGTTTGCTATGTAGCTCTGAATATTTAAGGAAGGGGGTTATAAAATTAGGCAACCTTCTTTTCTTCCATGGAAAACTTTGAAAACTATATGACATTGCAAAGTGAAATAGTATGAAGTACATGATTTATTTCTCCTAGATGACGAAAAATGAGGGAGGTTAATCGCGACTCAACTTTCAAAATGTTATATTGATTTGAATCTTATGCTTTATATGTCATGTTAGGGATGCTCGTAAAAGAGAACTTTTAAAAGTGTTAGACTTAGAAGGACAAGCTGTTACCCGTGTAATCGAGGCATCACCAATACCTGATCCATGTTCAGAAGAAGACATGAAAGTAAAAGTTGCGGCATCAACAAAAAAGGAAAAATCACAAGTTGGTTTCTTCCAACGCTCTCGAAATGTTCTGATGGGAGCTGCTGGTGCTGTTCGTAGAGCAGCAGCAAAAGGAAACTCAGATGATCGAAGAACAGAAGCATTAACGTTAACTTCAGATGGAATGATATGGTCAGGATGCAGTAACGGGTCTTTAATCCAATGGGATGGAAACGGCACGAGGTTACACGAAGTCCACAACCATTCACATTCAGTTAAGAGTATGTGTGCGTTTGGTACCCGATTATGGATCGGTTTTGTAAGTGGTATCATTCATGTGATGGATTTAGAAGGAAATTTGCTTGCTGGTTGGATTGCTCATTACAGTCCAGTTATAAATATGGCAGTTGCAGGTCTATATATGTTTACACTAGCTAATCATGGTGGCGTTCGGGGATGGGGTTTGTCTGCCCCTGGACCTATTGATGATATACTGAGATTGGAGTTGTCTAATAAAGAGCTTCTATACACAAAACAAGAGCAGATTAAAATATTGTGTGGTACTTGGAACGTTGGTCAAGCAAAAGCTTCACATGATTCACTTATAACGTGGTTGGGAAATACAGTGTCTGAGGTTGGATTGGTGGTTGTTGGATTGCAGGAAGTGGAAATGGGTGCTGGTGTTCTGGCTGTGGCAGCTGCAAAAGAATCCGTGAGATACCATTTACAATATTGTCATTTTATTTCCTTATTTTACCCTTTCATTCAGAAACTACATTTTTAACGAAGTAAAATTTTAAACTTTCAGATCAATTTTGTAAGAGCACCCTAAATTTCAACATTATTTTTAGAAAGTGAATTGTGTAAATTTGGTCATCCTTGAAATTCTAAGGCCACATCTATTTCTTCTTACTGGATTTGTTGCCATGGAACTCACTTGAGCACCTCTTTTACATAAAGTTTTTCTTCTTCTGTTGATCATTACAAAAATTATTTCACTTATGTGAATCTATAATGTTTTAACACTGACCGTTTAAGGGATGCAAAGCAAGTATGATTCCAAGAATTTACCATTATAATGTTCCCAGATTTTGTATTTAAGTTGCAGGGATAGTTTTCCATTCAATGCACTGTTGCTTTTCTATTGCTTATATCTAGAATAATTTTAGGTAGGTCTTGAGGGGAGTAACAATGGGCACTGGTGGTTGGACGCAATTGGAAAGACTCTTGATGAAGGCTCATCTTTTGATCGTGTTGGCTCCAGGCAATTGGCTGGCTTGCTTATCTGCGCATGGTATTTATATCTCTTTATATATATCATTATGTAATTATTATTTTCTTATGCGGCATTAGATATTGGCTACGGCTATTTCCACCCTATCAACCTCTTCACCCGTGTTTTTTCATCAAACAACCAAACCCCTTAAATTACTGGAAACACCCGAATTTTTACCATTTATATCCTTCATCTTTACAACAACAACAAAGCCATTATTTTCAAACAAGTTGGAGTCGGTTAGAGATGAAACTCGAAACTAAATGACAAAAGTAATTTAAATGTTATAACAATAACAATAACAATAGCAATGATAAAATTAAGTCAAATAGGTAAATTAATAATAATAGTAACTAAGTAAAATAAAGAAATACATATGTATGTAAAAAATATAAAAACATAAATAATAATAATAATAATAATAATAATAAATACAATAAAATAAAATAAAAAACAAAAATGATGATAACAATATAGATAGTAATAATGGTGCTGATAGTAACATTGATCAAAGACCAAATGCTACATATTGGGATCTTTTTCCCTCATCCTATAATCTAACACTTATAAGACTCATAACTCAGGGTTCTGGTACGTAGTTTGCTAACTTTCACGTGCTCCTATCCGTTACCAGCTTTTCGGCTATATTCTAACTCTTCAAGTCCCTTTTAACCACTTCCTCCCATGTCAACTTTGGTCGACATCTACCTTCCTTTGAGCAAATGACACGACCTATGATTTCGACGCGCACAGATGCCTCGGGCAGCCTTCGTTGGAGATGTCCAAACCATCTTAAACGATGTTGAATTAGTTTCTCCTCAGTTGGTGCTACTTCAAGTTTTTCACGTATATCATCATTTCTAATTCGGTCTCTTCTTGTATAACCGCAACTCCATCGCAACATACGCATCTCTGCTACGCTTATCTTCGAGACGTGTTGGTTTTTAGTAGGCCAACATTCAGCACCGTGCAACATCGCATGCCTAATTGTCGTTCCATAGAACTTTTCTTTAAGCTTCTGTGAGACTTTCTTGTCACAGTGAATGCCAGATGCTTGTCACCACTTCACCCATCCCGCTCGAATTCGAAACATAACATCTTTATCAATCTCACAATTACATTGCAACATTGATCCTAAATATCGAAAGAATTCCTTTTTAGGAACTATTTGTCCGGCCATGATAACATCTCCGTCCTCTGACCTGACACCGCTGAACTCGCACTTCATATATTCTGTTTTAATTCTACTAAACCTAAATCCCATAGATTCTAAAGTCTGTCTTCACAGCTTGAGTTATCTATCAACCCCAGTCCTACTGTCATCAATTAGCACAACATCATCAGCAAATAGCATACAACAAGGAATATCCTCTTGTATACTCTTCGTAACCTCATCCATCACTAGAGCAAAAATGTAGACTCAAAGCTGACCCTTGATGTAATCCTATGTTAATGGGGAAGTCACTGGTTACACCATCGCATGCTCTGACACTAGTTACAACATCATCGTACATATCCTTGACAAACGTAATGTACTTTGTTGGGACTCTCTTCTTTTGCAGAGCCCATCACATCACCTATCGTGGTACTTTGTCTTAAGCTTTCTCCAAATCGATAAAAACCATGTGTAAATCCTTCTTTTACTCCTTAAACCTATTCATAAGTTGTCTTATCAAGAAAATATTTTCCATGGTCGACCTCTCAGGAATGAAACCAAATTGGTTTTTTGAAACGCTTGTCATTCTTCTTAATCGATGTTCGATGACTCTCTTAAATAGCTTCATCGTATGACTCATAAGCTTAATTCCTCTGTAGTTTGTGCAACTTTGTATATTTTCTTTATTCTTAAAAATTAAGACTAATATGCTTCTCTACCACTCATCTGGCATCTTGTTTGATTTGAAAATATTATTGAACAACTTAGTTAGCCAGGCTATCCTTGCATCTCCAAGGCATCTCCACACCTTCATGGGGATGCCATCAGGCCCCAATGCCTTGCCTACTTTCATCCATTTAGCGCCTCCTTTACCTCGGATTCTTGAATTCTCCGAACAAAATGCTTACCGTTGTCATCAAAAGAGTCGTCTATCTCGATCAAAGTGCTATCACCTTCTTCATTAAATAACTTGTCGAAGTAATTTCTCCATCTATTTTTTATCTCATCGTCCTTCAGCAAAAGTCTATTATTATCATCTTTGATGCATTTAACTTGATTGAAGTCTTTTATTTTCCTCTCATGGAGCTTAGCTATCCTATAGACGTCTTTTTCATCCTCCTTCGTACTTAGCTTATGACATAGGTCTTCATACACCCGACCCCTTGCTTCACTCACCGCTCTCTTTCCGTTCTTCTTTACAACTTTGTACCTTTGCATGTTGTCCTCGCTCATGTGATGATGCAAAGGCTTATAACATTCCTTCTCTTTGATAGCCTTTTGCACTTTACTATTCCACCACCACGAATATTTAGGTTCACGTTTATTTCCTTTCGTTACCCCAAGCACCCATCACCATATCCTTAAACACACGTGAAGCATCTCCTTTGAGTTTACACCATTTCGTTCAACTAATCTTAGCTCCTTTATTCCGTCGAACACGTATCCGAAGATGAAACTCGGGTATCAAAAGCTGATGTTGTGAGACAACACATTCTCCAGGTATGACTTTGCAATCAACACAAGCTCGATTGTCATCTCTTCTAGTAAGTACAAAATCAATCTGGCTACAGTTGACCACTACTAAAAGTAACTAAGTGTGACTGTCTCTTTCTAAGAAGGTATTAGCTATTATGAGGTCATAAGCAATAGCGAAATTCAGTATTTCTTCTCCTTCTTGGTTCCTATCGTCATATCCAAAACCACCATGCACTCTTTCAAACCCACCACTAGCCGTACCGACATGCCCGTTGAAATCTCCTCCCGTGAAAAGTTTTTCGCTACTAGACACATTTCTAACCATAACATCTAACTCTTCTCAGAAATTCCTCTTGACGACTTCACTTAGACCTACTTGTGGGACATATACACTAATGACATTCAGAATCATATCGCGCACTACCATCTTTACTAGAATGATCTTGTCCCCTTGTCTCTTAACGTCGACAACTCCGCTTTTAAGGTTCTTGTCAATTAAGACGTCTACCCTATTCTTGTTACGCTCTTTTCCCGTGTACCATAACTTAGCCTGTATTCTCTACCTCCTTCGCCTTCTGGCCCGTCCATTTGGCATCATGAACGCATAAGATATTTTACACGCCTTTTAGTCATAGTATCAATTATCTCTCTTAGCTTTTCTGTTAATGATCCTACATTCCAACTATTTAACCTAATCCTACCATCATCGACTAGCTTTCTTGCCCCTCGCAACCGCCGAGTAAAGTGCGAAGACCCTTGCTCATTTATCACTACACCGGGCGTCGATGCAGCACGCCACTAAAGGAGTGACAACCCAGCCCTTGCATATTTATCACCATATCCGAGCTTCGATATGGCGACCATTAAGGGAGTTGCAAGTGATGATCCAGCCCTTGCTCACTTTTCACCATACCCGAGCCTCGATATGTTGCGTCACTAAGAGGATTACGTCCCAACGAAATATAATTAGGTTCCATTTCCATAAGAGAGGCTGTGAGTTTTACGTTCAAGCCTATCACAACTCTCCTTTATCCTCCACCTTTAATTTAGCTTTTTCATCAATTTCTGAATTTGCTTTCTTCTCTCTTTCATTTTCTTCTACTTTCAACCTTTGACTTTCTCCATTAACTATGTTTTAGCACATTTAATTTTTTAGTTTTACAACACTAATCACTATTATTTTTACAACACTCAGCTGCCATAGTAAAAGGTATTATATTTGCATGCTAACATAGCAAACTGAATTTTAAATAATACATGGTTGAAATGGAAATAATAGGGATTTTAACATGGATCAAATAAAAAACCTAACTTGGACATGAGCAGTGTTTAGCAGAAACTTAGTTCACTAAGTCAATGTGGATATTGGATAGGTGATTTTTCAAGAACAGTTTTGTTTAAGGTTTTTGAGTTTTGATTCAATCTATTAGCTGGGTATTTTTGTCCAAAAGTAATTTTCACCTTTAGCAGGGTATGGAAGGAAATTTTTGGCGTGGTAATAGAAGCTGCCTTACATGCATACATTCTTTTATCTAACTAAACTTTTTTTTATGAAAAACCTTTGATCAGGGCACGAAAATGTATTAGACCACATATTGGCGATATTGATGCTGCAGCAGTGGCCTGTGGATTTGGGAGAGCAATCGGGAACAAGGTGCATAAGTTTCAGTTTAGTTTGTGTCCTAATCAAATAAAAGTTCCTTCCTCGCTTATATATATATATATATATATATATATATATATATATATATAATTTTAATAATTAGAGTACATCTACTATCCTTAATTATCCACAAACTAAAAAGCTTAAGGTAATAACCAATTTCTGATCAGTATTTAACTCCATAACTTTCACTTTCTCTCTACACCAAGTGCTTTCAGTAGTTAATAGCCCGGTATTTGAAACCCTTTATTTTGTTTCTTTAGCCCAGTGTTTGAAGCCCTGCATTTTGAACAAAGATGTTGTGTTGAACCAATTAGCATATTATAAATTCCTGGGACTGACAACTTGTTCAACTTCCTTTTTATAAAAATTAAATTACAACACAACATTAGTTATTCAGCATGCAAGTCACGATGCACCTTGGCAAGAGAGAAAATACAGAGTAGCCTATTTGCTAATTTCTTGGTCCCATATGTGTTCGAATTTTCCGCCTTTCCTGACTGGGCACATAATCTGACACATACATTTTCAATAGCTATGTTAAAGGAGAAGAAAGGCCTCCTCCTCTAATGTTCAACTAGAGAAGGGGAACCATGGATCCTAGGATTATAAATTCAATGGTTTAGATTAAGTAGGCCCATAATTACATTAATTATTCTGTAGCAATATAACACAGGAGGCTATCTTAATCTGTTAAAAAAGAGTTCCTTTTTTTCTCGTGGTTAGCAATAAAACCGTCCATATGTACATATCTGTATTCATCTTACCTTTGTTTGCTTTCTAACCAGCTTACCATCTATATGTACATATTATGTTCATCAACTTTGATTCTTTTAATAGATTATACATTCGCAAAAATATTACTTTGAAACGAAGAAATGAACAAATAGAAGCATGTATTTTCCATTTTTTTTTTATAAACAATTATATAAGTTGCTAAATTATGTCAGAATTCTTCATATTATCAACTGCGAAGTTACATTATTTCATTTCATTCGTACCAAACATACTTTGGTAGTATTGAAGACTGATCCAATCTTCAAAATTTTAATTACAGATTACTTATAAATGGTGTAAGCTTGTTGCTTTCTTCCTTGACGTCCTATTTAAATAACATTAAATTCATCCACAAATTGTACAGGGAGCAGTGGGTTTAAGGATGAGAATATATGACAGAGTATTCTGTTTTGTGAATTGTCATTTTGCTGCACACCTTGAAGCTGTAAACAAGAGAAATGCTGACTACGATCATATATATAGGACCATGTCTTTCTCTAGGCCCTCACATGGGATTCAACCTCCACCAGGTAAAACTACCAATATCATGCATGTCTTTACTTTCAACATACAATTTTTTTGGTTACCCTAGTGTAAATCTGCTAGTTGGGCGCTTGTGCTATTATTTGGTCAGTTGGACGATAAATACATCCAATCCCGTCTGCATTATTCAGTATATTTGTGGATACATGATGAATTGACAACAGAGTTTCATATTCTTATATTACAGCATGGTAGTAAATCATAGATGTCTTTGTGATTCTGGAAGTTGTCTTTTTTTTTGTTGTTGTTGTTGTTGTTGTAAAAATACATGGATCGTTGTATGAAAATAATAAATATTACCCAATGTTTTTGGACATAATACATCTACAACGTGACCATCAAAATATGTTCAATTTTTTCCAAATGATTTAGTGTAGAAATAATCTGTTAAACCTTTTCTCCTTTAAATATTCTTCCAGTATAGGAAATTTAGTCTGCTTTTATTATGTTGTCCCAGTTCATCAACATACAAAACAGTTTGCAGCTTATGAATTATTTTTGGTTGATATTATTGAATATTTGAGTCTCATTTTGATACTTATCTGGATAAAAGACATATTGACGCCTCATGCAGGTGTTGCGGCGTCTTCTGTTCCATCGAATCGAGGAGGCAATGTATGCTTATTTAAAGCCTTCTCTGCAAATTTAATTTTGCATATTTTTGTTTCATTTAGTTTATTGATTATTTACTACACTGATGTATTATCTATTTTAGGCTCCAGCATCTAACTCTGATGATGCAAAGCCTGACTTATCCGAAGCAGATATGGTTGTATTTATGGGTGATCTCAATTACAGGTTGCATAGCATTACTTATGATGAGGCTAGAGACATGGTTTCTCAAAGATGTTTTGATTGGCTAAGGGAAAAAGATCAGCTGCGAGCAGAAATGAAAGCAGGCAAAGTATTTCAAGGAATGCGTGAAGGTTTAATTACATTTCCACCAACATACAAGTTTGAGAAACACGTTGTTGGTCTGTCAGGTAATACATTATTTCAAACATTGTTTGTTTTAGGATGAACACCTTCATTTCACCAGATGCCTTCATCCAAAATTTTGGGGTAGGAGTACATAAAATTCCTTCACTTTGTTAGTTGTTTTTTCAAGTCCTAGGGGTCATTTCCTTGGTAAATGTTTTACTGTTAATACATGTTTAATCACATTTATCATATTCTTAAGAGTTTCAACCAACTTTTTTTGATTAGAACCATTTAACCATGCCATTGTCAAACTGAAGCTTTGTCACTCTTTCGGAGGTTGATCACTATTTGAACTTCCGTGTACGACTCTCTCTATTTTTTTTTTTCCTTTTTTTTTTTTTCCTGTTCAAGCACAGTCATCAATATGCACACTTTAGATATTGTTGCTCTGTCAAACTGCATTTTTTGTCCGTCTCTCTAATTGGTGACAGATTTCTGATCTCTTAAGAATCGTCCGTCTTTTTTTTTTTTGGGTACAATAAGCACCGGTGTTATAATTTTTTAAAATTTTCATTTTTTATTATTATCCTCAACTTACATTTTAGTAGTCACTGAAATTACCTTGTTCTAAGACTCAAGTAATTAACACCAGATAAACTTGGGATCATATAATTGTTGGTATTTGACTGTTATCTACTTAGATTTGGAAACACGGATGTATATAGGATAATGGATAATTCTTTTTGCATATACTTTAATACCTTTGGTGTCAAACTCTTAGTTGAATATTATTCTGAAATTTCCTAAAAAAACACAAAACAACGCAACTTAAAAAATGACTAAACAGTAAAGAAAAAAAAAGAAAAAAAAAAAAGAAACATCACATGAAATACATGTTATATGCAACACAGTTTTCTTTGAATATGTAAGCTTACCATGAGCTTCATTCACATCGTTGGATTCTGTTTTTTTGGTGCTTGGTTTATTGATCAAGTTTGGTAGCGGTCTCGCCATTAATTGGGATACGAGACTACATACAACTTGCCCATCTAGGATCCCGCTCAAGCGGAGCTTCTTAATTGATGTAAAAACTAACATTTTTCCTAATTTTTTTGTTGCATTTAAAAAGAAATTTGAGCTCTTCCGGCCAACTTCTCAGTGTATTAAATATAATTTTAAATTATTAAATAGAATTGCGCTTGTCAAAAGAATTTGTTTCATAATAATAGCGTGATCTTGATAGTTTGTTGGAACTGTTGGTAGGAAAACTACAAAAAGATTGATTCTATTAGGGGGAATTTAGCTTATTACTTGATCACAATTTCTCAATATATCAAAATTATTTTAGCTTTTCAAATAACATTTTGATTTTCAGAATTCATCTCACAAAATTTGTTGACTGAATTGGTAGAAAATCACAAATAAAATGGTTTCTATTGAGGGAAAAAGTAGCATCGATGTAAACCAAAATTAACTACAATTCTACTAGTAAAATGACATGCACGATGTGTGTGTATGTACATTATTGCCGACTAACTTATAAGTGAAGAGGTGATAGTGGCGTTGAGAGATTTACGTATTTGTGATGATACAATATCATTGGAAAAGAACACGGAGGGAAATAATGGAATTTTAAAAAGATACCATGGAAACATATATATTCAGCTTGTTTTGTTTGTTTTTTTTGGATAAATAGTAGAGTTGTATTAATGTCAGGTATTTACCACAATCATGTATCAACGATTGTGAGTTTTATAACATGTACTTACAAAATCTCTAAAAATATACTGACCATTACACACATTTTTTTACCACACTTGAATGTATAAAAATCTCTATATTTTTTTTGCGTATACACTTGCAATTTTTAGACTATATGACACTATGTTACCTGGTATCCAAAACGGTTCAGTAGGCAGAATAAAAACGAGAACGGAAAACGTCACATACTGCGGGACACAAAACGTTGGGGATATGCTTAAATGGAATGCAGAACATTTTTAAAAACACTCTCTTTACATACAAATTTGTATAATATTGTTATCCACCACAAATGGATGGACACAAAGTAAAATCATTTTTGTATGAACAGACATTACCATTGACGTTCATTTTCAACTAGTTATAAATTGTAACTTATATCAACTGAAGTTAAACGAAATTGCAAAATGTTCAAATATTGTTGCACAAGTGTTAATGTCACGTCCTAGAGATTCTTTTTATACAGGAAACTCTTTTTAAAAGTTTAAATAGTTGAAAATTATAACAAAGTCGCATTATATTTTTTTTCTTTGTCATTTTTTGATGATGACCTCCCAGTTGCGTGAACCTTGAGGTTGGAATAGTTTTCATTCATTGATACAATATTATCTTCTATCATTACCATCAATATTTTTTTTCTTTTCTCAAACACCATGTTTTAATGTACTAATTATTTTTGAAAAAATTATGTGCAAAAAAAAGAATATTTGAAAGATAAATTATGTGAAAAAAGAGAAGAATATACAAGTATGAATGGAGAGTTCAAAAATATAAATATGTTAATTTACATGTTTATGTAATTGAGAGTTAAAATAAAATAGAAAATAAGATTTCGTCTTCTCAAGGCTGATTTGAAAAATTGAAATCATTCTTCATTATTTGTTTACATTTTCAATATGAAATCATTATTAGTTAATGTTTTATATTTTCAATAGGAACCATCATTACTTCATACATGTTAACACACCGTACACTTAAAATCCTCAAACTAAACATTTTGGAACATCAGAATCTACATTTTGAAACATCGAATTAAATGTTTCAAAATGTTAAATACAATGTTTTGGAATGTCAAAATTGGTGTACCGAATTGTATGCGCATAGTATTTCGGAACGCTGGTGTATTGTGTTTTGGAATGTACATTCCAAAATGGAATACGACAGCTAAAGTGTGAATTGTGGTAACACAGATATGCATAAAGTGGAAAAAAGTGAGGTTTGGATGATTCCTCTCCTTTTATGACTTATGGATCATAACTTTTAAAATTTGAACAAACTTACATTGTTTATTATTAGATAATTTTAAAATATTGCATAAACATCCTTGGTTAAAAACTTAAAACTTGGCCAATACCGAGATTAACTATGTACCTTATTCCACTTTTAAAGCACGTGCCAACCTTTTTTTCCTGATTTTATTCTCAATAAATGCTTGTTTTTATTATTATTTAGGATACGATTCTAGTGAGAAGAAGCGAATTCCTGCTTGGTGTGACCGGATATTGTATCGTGACAGTCGTTCTGTATCACTTGCTGAATGCTCACTCGAATGTCCTGTAGCCAGTTCTATAACAATGTGAGTGAACCTTACAGCATTAAACATGGAGATTCATCCTTCTTAGGAAAAAGAAACTAATCAAACAAGAGTGTTATATTGATAGGTATGATGCTTGTATGGATGTCACAGACAGCGATCACAAGCCCGTTAGGTGCATATTCAATGTCAATATTGCAAGGGTTGACCATAAACTATGGAGAAAAGAGTTTGGAAACTTACTATCATCCAATGAGAAAATAAAATCTTTACTAGAAAATTACAGCAAGGTGCCAGAAACCATTGTTAGTACAAACAATATCATACTGCAAAATGCGGAAATGTCTATACTTAGAATTACCAATAAGTGCGACAAGAATATAGCTATATTTGAAGTCCTATGTGAAGGTCAAATTTGTGTAAAGGAGGATAGTGCTGCATCTGAGGTCAATGGTAACTGTTCCTTCGCCTTTCCTCACTGGCTACAGGTATATTCATATCTATATATGTTAGGTTCATCATGAGCTTAACATACATATACATTCATACATACATGCGTACATATAACTTGTGGCCGTTACATTCAGATAAATCCAGCTGCTGGAATCATAAAGCCAGGCGATATAATCGAAGTGTCAATTCATCACGATGAATATTTTACCCGAGAAGAATTCTTAGATGGGGTTCAAAGTAATTGGTGGTGTGAAGACACACAAGACAGGGAAGTAGTACTGTTAGTAAATGTAAGGGGTAGTTTCTCAACTGTCAAAAAGACGCATCAAATTCATGTGAGATGCTATACTGCACAACAGTCTTCATCAGCAGAAGGAAGAAATTCCACCTCTAGCAAAGTTAAATCTAGCCATTTGCATAGAGCCAGTTTTTCAGACTTTGAAAGCAAAGCCTCGGACTTGGTTCAAGACTTGTGTCCAATTCGTGGCCACTGAATATTTACTACTGATGATAATTTTCACTAAATTTTTGTACATAGATTTGGTTGTATGCTCCACTAGATTTAGATCGAGTGCTTCCAGTTGAGCCTGATTCTTAGAAACAAGTGCTTCACTAGATTTAGATCAAGTGCTTCACTAGATTTAGATCAAGTGCTTCCAATTGAGCCTGATTCTTAGAAACAAGTACGTTGGTGAATTCAATTTGAGATTGAGATTCACTGGTTGATGTTCATAATTATTTTGGTGAAGTGAACTGTAGTTAAACTCGTGATTTTGTGTAATTTTTTTCCCCTTGTAAATCTTGTAAAATGTAAATAATCATTCATTATATGTTATGAACTCTGAATGTGATGGATCATCACAATAAACATCAAGTATCAGGCTTTTATTGGTGAAATTACAAGATATGATAATAGTAAATTGCAAGTGCAAGTTCAGCACGAATGCTATGTCTGTCATTGTGTTATTTTTCAACTTGAGAATCGTTTATGACATTATTAACTGCAAAAGTGGAACAAAGGGGTGTATCCTTAACATTTATAGACTAATGCTATTGTGAATTTTTGAAAATGTATGAATATTGCAATTCACCGCATCAAGTTCTGTCATGTGAAAACAAATGCAATATCGTTGTTTTTCTCTTTTTTTTCTTTTCTTTTTCTATGTTGTTTTAAATGCATCTCAGTTTATATTCCATAGTTTATTTATTATTATTAATTTTTGGTAGGTGAATTTTGTTGCTATTTGAAAAAGAATGTCGCTTGGTTTGAAGTATCAAACATAGAAATATTATAAATAACGAAAATTTAGAAAATATAAAAGTTCATTTTAAAATTAATTGTCATGAAGTGTCGGTTAACCCACTTTATACAATTCCAATTTTGGAAGTGTTATATTGTCGATTAACACAACATTTATCGACCCAATACGTTTGTTTTCTAAGATATACTACCACACGCTTTTTTTTTCTTTTTTCAGTTGGCAATATATACCAACCGCATTTACATCGTCGATCAACAGCATATCCCTGGTCGATTGAGTCAAATAAAGCAGCGTTCTTCTTTTTAGGAAGTAAAATAAAGTCATACTGAGATGTATTTAGCATGACTCTTTGTTTACTATGATACTCTAGCTAAGAGAATTTAGGTTGATGTTTCTACAACAATAAAGATTGGTTAGTCAGTGATATGAAAAAAATTATGGGTATATTTGGAGGTAAAAGAAATTGAGATACAATTCGAGCTTCAAAGAGAGCTCAATTGTCTATGTCATGCCATCATTGCATTAGTCAAACAAATTATTCGTGATGTGACATTTTATTATTTCTCTATTCGATTTTGTTAACGTCTCTATAGATAGTTAGATGTTAGAGGTCCACCAAATATTTTATATATTTTTATTCCTCGCTATATATTACATTTATCTATCTATTAAATAATAGTAAAGCATAAATATTTAATCTCCTCTTCGTAATTCTCAGTGTATTATACACACAAGTACTTCACAAATTCAAATTTCTCATTTAAATTAGTCTTTTAAATTAATATTCAAGTCACTTAATTTTTTTTTAGAACTCTTCATCAATGTTTTAATAAGCTATCAACATTTTCAGAATTATCAAATATTTTGTTTTCCATCATCAATATTTTCATTAATGTTCTTCACATTATTAAACTTACCAATCAATACTGACATCAGCTAATCAATCAAAGCAAGGAACATCAATTTTTGTTAACTATTAAACTAGTAAAATAGAAGAAAATGTTATCTTCTCCTTAATTCTCTCTTATTATTTGTTCCTTCTTAACTCACGTTGATTTTGCAATTTCACGTTCGAAACCTATCATATACACATACAATCGTGAATTTTCTTAAAATTATACTTATATATATATATATATATATATATATATATATATATATATAACTTCAATATCTAAACTTTGAAATAAACTATACAAATAATTACTTACAAAAATTTCATACATATACAAGTCAAATATTATATTTAGCATATTGTCTATCAAATTTTAAAAAATTATTTAAACTTAATTTAAAATTAAAAAATTTATTTAAAAAAAATAACATTTTGGAAATAACAATAAATTCTTTTCCAAAATTTACACACAACTATTTAAAATGTATATGTTAATTAAATATTATGTCATCACATAATTTGTGAAAATTTGAAAATTTTATTTTAAAACTAATTTAAAACAAAATTTGTCATTTTGATAGTTAGGATTGAAATAATAATAATATAATATTTATAATTATTTATAACTACTCAAAAAATACAAATAACTATTATGTTGTTTAATATATAATTATTTTGTTTCAAAAATAATATTTTAAATTATTTTAAAATGATGAAATATTATTTTAATAGATTAATATCCAAAATAATACTGATATTTACTTTACGAAGTCAATTGTATTTATTTAATAGATATACATTATTGAAATATAATACTTAATGCATGTTTCATTGAAATTTCAAAACTATTTTAAATCAAGATATATTATTTGAGATATTTACAATCTAATTTTATATAGTTATTATCACTTATTACTTGTAACATATGAGACAACCCTAACAATCTCCCTCCCGACTCACATTCCCTTGGAGTACTTACCAAGCTCTCCATCTTCAGTGTATGGCGTACACATATGAGTTGACACATACTTAAAAGAATTTCTAATGTTATGTGCCTACCAACCCATATTTGTACACCACTTCTCCAAGTTTTCTCCAAGTTATTTAAAGATGTGAGACTATTTCAATTTTAAACCGTCATTCCTCCTTATAACATATGAGACAATCCCAACACTTATATTATTTGTGTGTGTATGTATATATGTGTGCTTTTTACAATTTGAAACTCCCATATGTATCTATGTTTTTAAATATTTCATATACTTTAAAATATAATTTGTTGTAGTTTGAAAAATATATTTTCCAACCAGTTTAAAATAAAAATTCATTTTGAATATTTAGAAATATATTTAAGTATGATATTTAATATGTTAATATAAATCAATTAAAAATTATTTATGACCTATTCTTAAGTCAATTACTTTATCTATCTATCTATCTACTGATATGTTAAATAAACTAATAGAATAAGAAAATACTATTTTCTTCCTGAGTCCTTCCTATAAATTTTTCATAGTTTTCTTGATTATTTTGTCATCGAGTCTCTCATGATTTTAGTAAATCTAAAACAAATATTATTCTCCTTAACTATTATATATATGTGTGTGTGTATATATATGTGTGTGTATATATATATGAAACTCTAATATAAATCTACTTTTTTGAATTTTTTTATATAACACTAGTATGAGTCCGCGCTTCGCACATGGACTGTTTGTGTTATTGTATACGTTGATATTTTATTTGAGCGCAAATATGTAAACAGAAAGCAAGAACATTTTGGAATTTCAAAAAGACATTGAGTAAATTAGTTCAACAAATTTTCTTTATTAGTAGTAGAGATATTGAAAATTTTAAAAATATTATTTTCAAACTAATTCAAAATAAAATATTCATTTTGAACGTTATTTTCAAACTAATTTAAAAGCAAATAGTAAGTATATTTATTTATAACTATTTAAAATATTTAAATTATATAAGTATGATATTTAATATGCGACTTACTTGAAAACATTATGTTAGATTATTTTACAACAATAAAACTATTAGTTTGACACATGAAAATAATAAAACAATCATATTAGTTTTTTATGATTTTTCATACATCTTTAATATACATATAAATTAACTAAATATTATATTTAAAGCAAAATTTATGTAAATTTCAAAAATATTTTTTATATGTAACTTTAAATTCAAACATACCACTTTATCCAAAATAATAATACATTAATAATTTTATAATTTATTCTATCAGTTTATTTAGTTTACTGATATACTGATTTGTTAAATCTATTCTATTAAATAATAGCAAGGCATAATTTTCAATTCTCATCTGAACTCTAGGAATTATTAAATCTCTTGCTATTTTTCTTCCATTATTTTATTCACAAATCCCTATAGTCTTGATTTCTACCAATATTAACAAGTCTCTCTTCAATTCTAATCCACCATTTTATTATCATGTATAGTTTTATAATTATTTAAATTTCATCAACTATCCATTTTATAATTAAGTTTTTTTTCTAAAGAAAATTGGGCTAACTTAGTGGGAAAAAGCATCACTATGCTAAAAAAACCCCTAGGCATCATTCACGCTTTATTGATACTAAATTAAAATTATATAATGGTTTGTGAGCATTCTTTATAGAATAAAATGAAAATGCAAGAGATATCGACTTGAAATTTGAGACATTGTGTCGATTACTTTCTCTAGTTATTTAACCTTGAAAAATCTTTCTCATCTTTAGTGTTCTCCTCCAATCAGTTTTTCATGCAAGAACTAGTTATAATATCCCTATGCTCCACCGCTTAAGAAACCTGACTTAAAGATAATATGTACAACCAGTTCACAGTTTGCATATCAAGAATCAAAAATAAGAAAGTCATGTTTTAAAGATCCAAAATAACCATTTTGTGAACCATGTTAGGGGTATACAGTAAAAGTGAGTATGATTTCTTTGTGAATCTTTGAATTATGTCTTGACAAGTAATGAGTGAATTATCATAAACAAATTTATTAAAATTTCAAATGTACAAACAAAAGAAATATGAAATGATTCTGATAATAAATGCAACATCATTTCCTCCCATCATAGGACCACAAGAAAAGTAAAAGCATGTTAAAAGAACTACCAGTCCATCTAAGACCCATTAGGTATTCAAAATAAGTCCAAACGGTCTTTGTAATGTCATTATGACCAAATAAATGAAGCTTAGTTTTATTGCTACTCATGGAGAAGCATCTACACCAAGATGCTAATGAAATGCTCAGGGCCCGTTTAGTTTGTAATTTTCGATTTTGGATATTCGTATGATAAAATGTATTGGATTTTCAAAAAAGATCAATCCGAAAATGGTTTTAACATATAAAATTGAAAATTAATTTTGGTTTCCTACCGTTCCCTTCCTCTTCTATTTTTCCCTACCCACATCGTCCACATACTCCCACGCCGTCCACTCCTTTCCACCCTATCCTTCTATTGCACATCTTTTTGAATACATATTGAAAATGAAAAACTCAAAATTTCTTTTCCAAACTAAACAGACCCTTTGTTTTTGGATGTTGTTTTCCAATGGAAGGCCATCATAAAAGGATTCCCACGTAAAATGAATATTTTAGGGGGATTGTTTATTCCAAATGATTGTAAAGTGTTGATGTGGGTTGTGTTTCTCCTAAGTGGTTTTCCATGCACCTTTAATGATAAAACTCGCATTCAACCATTGATTGTCTTATCGAGAGTAAATAATTTCATCAAAAAAGGTTTACATTTTCGCATCTATTTCCATGTTTCGTTGGAGTAAGCAAGGAAGCCTGAAAAGTTGTGATCTGCTAACAGTCTATATTTAAGGGAAGGAAGTTGGACCAAAGCAAGTTATTTTCAAAAAATAACTTATAGTTCTAGGTAGTAGTCTTGACATATACTGTTAGTGAACGAATACCCAGTCCCTCTTTTACTTTGTCGACATTTTATCCTAGGGTACCTAGTGATGATTTTCGATATTCTCAGTTGTGCTCAAAAAGAATGTGGCACAAATATTTGAGAATCCATGGAAGAATGATTTGATGGGTGTGATGGCTATGAATATGTGAGAACAGATGGAGTATACAATTGATTTGTTAAGAATGAGCTATCCTCGATGAGAGATGAATGAGGAGCTCCACTTACTGATCCATGGCTTTCCTATCAAATGATGAAAGAGTTCATTTTTCTTTCTCCCTCTATATAGTTTGACCATGAGTAGGTTATGGATAAATTTAAATATGAAAGCCTGTTCTCCTAGAAATTGAGTTATTTGTGACGTATTAGCGAAATTGGAAATTACAAGACAACTTTTAACTTTGTTGACTTTCTAACACGTTGAAATTTCATATTTAGAAGCGAAGTTCATGAGGTTATTTAGGAAGCATGTTGATCCATGAGTGAAAATGAGAATTTCATCTGCAAAGGACATTGATGAAATGAGTGGACAACCACTAGTAACGTGAAAATTCCTAATTAGATTAAAGGAAACTAGGTTGTGAATTCCTCGGATGAAGACCTCCATGACACTATAAAAAGTGAAGGGTATTGGGGTCTCCTTGCCTTACCCATCTTCGCGATATTCAAAGAAATCAAAGGCTCTTAAAATTTCAATAATAAGCAACCCAGATATTTTATCATTTTCCTTGTCCATGTCAAGCTTAATGATGATGTTAGATCCAAAGTCTTTCTATTAATTTAAGAGGTTAGTCCTTGTATCAAGAGGACACTATCCATAACAAGTTATAAGGCTAACGGGGTAGACTCTTCTGAACAAACTTATGGATTAGCAGTCTTAGGAGTGAGAATAATGCTAGCACTTGTCTAACTCCTAGGTATTTCCTTTCCTGCAAAAATAATAATATTTGATGGTCCTCTACATAGTCTCTAAGTGCATGTCGATCTTAAATCCACTTAAATTTAAACCATTTGCATTAATCCTAGAAGGCGTGAGTTGTTTATATGTTGATTTGTGCATCTTTTAGACCAAAGCTAGTTAGTAGATAAAATGATAGTGCTATGCAAATCTGGTTTATATTTCTCACATCAAATGCTAGTGATGGTACATTTTTTTAATGGATCTAATATAGATATTATTTGGTCCATGGTATGAATCTACATCAAAAGTGGGAGTGATTTCTTTATGAATCTTAGATATTATGTCTTGAAAAGACATAAGTGAGTTGTCATAGATAGTCCTATTTATAGCACACCAAATGTGCCAACATCTAAAGCAAAAAAGTGACCATAAACAGTAATTGTGGCATCATTTTCCCATAGCATATGCCCACTAGTAAAGTAGGCGTGAATTAAAAGGCCACCCTGACCGCCTAAAACCCATAAGACTTTCAAAGTAGGTCCAGATAGAAGTTGTTGTATCACTATAGCCAAATAGATGGGGTCTGGATTCGCTGTTTTAAGTGGAACAACATCTGCATTTAAAACCTAATGAAATACTAAGTTTTCAGACATTGTTATCGAGTAGGAGGCTGTTATGGAAGAATTTCCACATAAAAATGGATAATTTTAGTGGGGCGTATTTGTTCCAAATGACTGTAAAATGTAATTATGAGTTATTTTTTCCTCATATGATGTTCCATGAATCTTTAAGTTTAATATTTCCATTTAACCCCAATTATCTCATTGATAGCGAGTGATATCATCAAATATAGGTTTGACTTTTGCATCCATTTCCAAGTTTCACTCGAATAGGTTGGTGAGACTAAGATATTATGAGTTGCCAATCCTTTATATTTGGAAGATAGAAAAATTGACCATAGTAAATTATTTGTAAACTATCTAGCCAATAATTCAAGATGGTATGTTTGACATATGTCCATAAGTGAGCACATACCAAATCTAGTGTAATGACCTACCATTTACGATACCTTAAAACCATCGTTAAACAACCACATATGATTTCGAATACTGTACATCGCAAACTGTTGGGATAAATTTAAACAAAACTATCTCACATAATATACCAATATAGTGTCACAATGGAATAATAATATACATAATACCAACACACAAACACACACACACACACATATATATCAACATATATACATACATATATATGTATATATTGTACAAGAGATATTCAGTATAGGACGTAGTATGAGAATAAAACTGATATAATAATACAATCAGAATACATCATCTCAATGCAAACCGAGTGCTGAATGATACAACAAACACAACACATGGCCTTATTCAAAAATGACATCTGATGTACATGAAATAATAAAATGATAACTAAAGATCTTAGTCACCATGCTCCCAAGATCTAGTTATCTTGTTAACATGTCCCGAAATACCCGACTCTAGGCCTAATCGTGAGAGTACCAAAAGTTGTTCAAAATGGAAAAATAGAGAAACAAAAGTCAGATAGAATTCGGGTGAGGGGACTATCTCAAAGCATTATATATACATATAACCCATATACATCTAATAAACATAAGAAAGAATCTATGAGTAATATTACTCTCATTTTACCATTTTAATCTGTGTTGAATTTGACCATGACTAAATGATAGTGTTCATATGTGATAAGCTTTTATATATTATAGGAAATTATTTTAATGAATGTTTAGGTTGAAATAATTTTACCAGAGGACGTATAGCCATGATTCCCTATTCTAATGATTTCTACATGCCATGAAAACCAATATGATCCTCTAGAGGTATTTTTGGTGATGGGTTTAATTTTGATAATTTTCCCATATTTAAATAAACAGTTATGGATTTTAAAGCTTCCATATATTTCAGAAAATAAGAGAATATGGCTAAAATATAGAAGTTTTGGTAAAGATGTGCATGGAAATATATTCGTGAATTTTTTAGGATTTTATTAAATTTTATAGGTATTTCCTGATTTAAATCATACAATATCGAAGCTTAAAATATGATTGTTGAAAGTAACTTTAATATGTAAAATATAATAAATGATTATGTTGAAAGATCTTAAATAAGTGTTATAAAGTAATATAAAAGCACTATAGCCAACTTAAAACGGTGAAGGTAGAATGAATATAAGGGAAACACATGTAAAGATAGCGGTAGACATGTACGTGTGAATATGCTTTATTTCTTGTATCAGAGCTGAGGTGGCAAATTGTAAGGGTATGTGCCGAAAGTCTGATCCGAGGATGTTGTACTAAGGTTGTCACACCTAAAACCTAAAATTAACTAAGAAAAAACTAAGTAAAGTCCTAAGTAAAATTAAATAAGAAGATGCGAGAGTAAGGTGCAAAACTTAGTCAATGCAAAGGAATTTCTAAAGCTTCCATAGCATTCAAAGGGTAGCTTTCATATGATAACGCTTTGATGAAGCGGCATTGGAAAACGACAGCGAAGATGATGGAGGAAGGCTATTGCCGATGGTGATTACCAAAGGCGGTTATAATGGGAACATGTAAAAAAGTCTTCACTATGCGAGACCCACGATAATGGTTTTCCAAGACCTATTATCTTTCGATGGTGAGTTAATGCCGAGACTTATAGTTTCGAGGCTTAAGATGGCTGAGGGTAGTGATTTGCTGAGGCCTCTTAACTTTAATTGAGAGCCAATACCGGGACTTACAAATATGAGGATTAGATGGTCGAGAATGGTTATTTTCCAAGACCTAGTAACTTTTGTTGGAAAGTTAATGCTAAGAATTATAGATCCAAGTCTTACGATGATCACGGGCAATACTGAAACTTTTGTAAAGCATAAAATGTTGTGAAGATAGTTCTGATGCTTAAGATGGTCGAGGGTAGGTTTGGAACCTAATGAAGCTTAATGCATAGCTAGGCGAAAAACTTAATAAATGAAAAATTAGTAGAGTATCGAAATTTAAAGATAAATAAGTAAGAGTTAAAGTGAGAACTAATTATGTAATGAGGGTTCAAAAGAGCTTATAAGGGTGAAGCTAGCTTGAATGCGACTACTTTAAAGGGTAGGGTTCAACATTCAACTTCCGAAAGGACGTGGGACATCCAAATGGGATGTATGCTTTCATGAGAGTGGATGTAACTCTCTTATGGTTTTGATGCTTAAAAATAAGGAATCTTATAAAGTAAATAAATGAATTTTCGAAACTGCTTGGATGTACCTTGTAGTATAAAGTTAATAAATGAGTATCCAAAACTACGACATACCTTGCGGTATAAAGTTAATAAATGAGTATTCAAAAATGCATGGGGATGTACCTTGTAACATAAAGTTAACAAAATAATATTCAAAAACTGCTTAGGGATGTATCTTGCAGTATAAAGTTAATAAATGAATTTGCAAAACTATTTGCAGATGTACTTTACAGTCAAAATCTATATATCAACACAGGTTGAGTATTTTATTTCCAAGACATGTTTATGTATGTTTAAGATAACATATATTTTGATGAGATATATAACTTATGATATTTTTATATGTGTTGTACATTTAATGCTAGTGTGGGGGAAACTCAATCCATGTTTTAGCAATGAGGTCCCACTAACAGAGGTGTTTCGACGGGAGATGCTATTATTCATACTAGACTTACTTCTGACCCGTTTGTTTATTATCTTTCCACCTATAAAATTATGGGTACACACTTGAGTTGGTTGGATTTATAGGGATATAAATGGAAGATTGTAGCCGAAGTTAGGACATTTGCCAAGACTATACTTAATATGAAGATGGGTAGGAGACCTTTCTATTATTATCTATAGTAGTACGTTTAATTCTGCTATATAATGTAAATATATGCTAAAGTGTGAGGGACTATAAGGGTTCAGCATTTTTACATATAAGATCTTTTGTGCTACCCTGTAATAATTGTTATTTAGCTCCGCATAGGAACGACTGATGGGTAATGTGTAATAAATTTGACATGTAATGAATTTTTTACTAGTTGCTCTATTTACTTAGACTATGGAAAAATTATAATTTATCCCATTTTTTCATCGAAAGATAATTCCAAGGTGGCTGCAACACATTGGGGTTTATTTTTGGGTTTTGAGTGAGGGACATTACGATTTGGTATCAGAGTTTTAAGTGACACTTAAATAAATAAAGCTAGAAGTGGTTAAATACTTAGTATAAAACAAACACTTTGTGGAGAGCACATGCTATTATATAACATACTTGTATTTTTTTATATGGATATATAGGTGGATATATCTATCCTTCTATTATTGCTTCACTCCCTTATTTTTAGATTTTAAGGAAAACTTGCTTTATATAGGAGCAAGAATGGAAATGAGAAGTTGAAGGATCACTATAGGAGGAGAAAATGCAAGAATTGAAGCCAAAAGTATTCAAACTAATGTAAGAAGCGAAACACCACAAGGGGTCGAAAATGAAGTGGTTCCACTTGCAAATGCTAAGTGTAAGGATGCGAATGCTTTGTTTCAGCAATTCATAATGTAAATGATTAGATAAAACATGCTTGAGGTTGTTGAGCCAAGGCTTGTAGAAAGGAAGGACTTCTTAAAGATGAATCAAGACTATCAGAATTGGGGAGGAAAGATATTTACTAGGAAGGAGCTAAATGTTCAAATGTTGAATTGGTTAAAGATTTTCGAGCATATCTTCGAAGACTAAAGGTTGAATGATGCACAAACTTGAAGAGTGGCTTCGAGATAGTTACATGAGGATGAGATGGACCAATGGGATGCGATAATTGTTGTGATCCTTGAAGTTGAAATTACTTGGGAACAGTTCAAGAAAAGGTTCGAGACTTAGTTTATTTCCTAATCCCAATGAGGTGTGATGCTTTGGGAATTCATAGATTTGAAGCAAGCATATCCGTTACTTAAGAAGTACTTTAAAATATTTAAAGCTTTAGATAAATATGGCCAAGAAATGATTAAAACCCCATTAAAGAAGAACGAGATGTTTATTTAAGCTTGAAGAACATTTTGTATAATAAGGTGATGACACACTTAGCATCTTCTTTTCAGTTTATTGCGGATATAACCAAAAGATACGATAGCATGTACCGAGAGGAAAAGAGAGTTGAAATGAAGCCCAAGACTATGTAAAATAAGAGGTTCACTCCTTATGCGATAGGTAGAAGCTGTCAATGGGCATGGGTTCCGACACTATTATTGCCGAGGTTACTTTTTTTAACTGTAGGCAGAAGAGGCACTATGCATCTAAATGTCTAGCCCCAAGCAACAAGGGAATGGTAAAGTGTTTTAAATGCAACAAGATAGGGCACTAGAATAAGAACCATCCAAAGTTGCAAGTGAAGATGTTTACTTTAGAAGGGCTAAGGTAGGATCATTAGCCAAGGATAAGGGAAAGAGCATTATTTTCAAAGGTACGACTTTTATTTCATGTGTTTTAGTCTGGACACTATGACACCAGTGCTGCATATTTGTTTATAGCAAAGGAATTGTTAATAGACTTAGGTTAGAAGTTACATATTTTGTCACTTCCATATGTGCTGTAATTTTGATAGGGGATACGCCAATCATGGACACAAAAAATTCTAATGGGAAAGCAGCTAGTAGACTTACGTCCCACTTAATTGCTTTATGTCTAACGCATCAGTTATACATTTTTTACTTAGTAGGTTATTACCCACTCCAAAATGGAGCATTTGGGCAAGACATATATAATAGTTATATTGGACCTAACTTCCGATACTTTCAATGCAATTTTCAATTTCCATACCCCTATATATTTATACTCCAACTCCACACTTTCTTCACACCTTATGTTCTATTCTTTTCTTCATACAAAATATGATTATGGATTGCAATGGTCCTAACAAAGAGTAGACATTTTGCTAGAATGTCGAACTATCCACTCTATTTGTAAAAATATGTTCGGAGGAGTTCACAAAAAATATAAAAAGGCTAAAATCAGAGTTTTCAAAAGATTACTGATAAATTTAACTCATATAAAAGGAATTATCAGTTCTGGATGCAGCGGTCATAGAAATTAAACATGATAGTAACCGAAAAGATTTTATAAAGTGGGAGAAGTTAAGAAACAAAACAGGAGCAGGCTGGTACGGTCAGAGAAACACTGTTGTTGGCAATGACTACTGGTGGATAGATTGAACCAAGGTATTCAACATTTATTTTTTTTTTGCTACCATACTATCCACTTTTCCTATCGGCTGTTTAATATTTTTTAATTATTTTAGATGTCAGTAATATAGTTCCAAAATGGAGAGATGTTCATATACCCGATTTGCAATATTTGGAGCAAACACTTAAAAATGCTGCCACTTGTAAACATGTCATTCTCCCCACTTGGGTTGATTTGCATACTGTTGAAACCAAGGATGAAGTATAAAATTATTTTCAAGCTACTGCATCAAATCTTGCTCCAGAAAACATTTAGGAAAAGGAGCCAATACCTCACGAATGAGGTTACCTGATCATAAATGGCCGATCCTTGGGCATTCCGCGAAAGATGCACAAACGGTGCATGAAGTTAGGCCTGTATAACATTAATGAGATTATAAATAGGAATTTTCAAAGAGGTATGAAAATGCTAGAGATTGATGATGCAGCAGTTGAGTAGATCAAAGTAGAACTGAGGGTATTATGAGAGCTTTGTTATATTTATAGTTGATTTGAAGTATTTGATTTGGAGGAAGTATTTGAATTTGTAGCTGAATTTGAAACTATAATTGAATTTAAATTTTCATTATTAATTTTTAACTATTTATTATTATTTATTTATTACAAAATAGAAATAAAAATTAAACTACTTTTACTTTACTTCCTACCCAACCTTTAACCTAATTTTTGTTCATGAATGGCACAACCTCTAACCTCTAATTCAACATCAATGAACGCATCCTTAGTTGTACTAGCTTATAAATTGAGTTAGATATTGTAAGTTTTTGTGTGATGCCTATATGTTTGACTTTATAGGCTTCAAAATTATTTGGGGGATATAATTGTTGGTACGCTTCGACACGAGGATATACCATGTTGAGAGAGTTATAGCATCAAGTCACCCTTACCAAAGCAATAGAGAAATTTCAGCTTCGGAAATGCCATGACATGGATAGAAAGGTGTATTATTATCATTAGCTTGAAAGGATGAAGGTATTGGAGAAGTGCAAGTAGTTAAAGACTTTCCCATTGTGTTTTAACTAGTTTTGGGGTTACAACTTCCAAGGGTTGTTAAGTTTCATATCTTGTTGATGCTGGGAGCCAAGCCTATTAGTTGATCCCTAGTAGAATGCAACCAAAGGAGATAGAAGAACTAGTGAAGCAATTAGTTGGAGTTGGAGCATAAGAGCTTCATAAGGCCGGGAAGGTCATCATTGGGAGCTTCAACTATGTTTGTAAAGAAGTTTGATGGTTAGTTGGGACTATGTATCAACTATGGAAAGGTGAATGGGAGGACCTTGAAGAACATATATTCTTTACCAAGGATCGATGAATTGTTTGATCAGTTGTGCGGAGCAAAAATATTTCGTAGCTAGATTTGGCTTTGGGATTCTAGCAACTTTAGAATGAGGCATGGCTCGTGTGAGTGGTAAGTGATGCCTTTTTGGACTTACTAATGCATATGCATTCTTTGTATACCATATAAATCAAATTTTCTATGACCAATTGGACCAATATGTCTTGGTATTTATAGCTGGCATTTTGGTATACTCAAAAGACGAGAGAGATTATAAGATTCACCTAAGGCTCGTGTTAGATATTTGAGACAACATAAGTTGAAGGAAAAATTTTCTAAGTGAATTTTGGAGAAGGAAAATTAATTTCCTATGCTATGTAGTTTTAGAGAAAAGAGTATTGTTATTATAAATAAAAATCCCCAATATATAGAAAACATGTAAGAATTCAAGATGACATTAGCAGTCGAATCTTTGACGGGAGAGACTATATCATTGAGAGATGTCGAATATACAAGCATATGGAAAGTATATCAGAACTCAGTAGACATTGGGCCTTTACAATTATATCTATTATAAAGCATGTACAAGCAACAAAGGATATCAAATTTCAAAGGGTGTGAGAGATATCAGACATCCATAGCTATCAAAGATGCCGTATATCACTAGTACCATCAAAGATTTCAAAAGTCAACAATGCAAGTAAGGACACCATGTTTCACCAATATAACAATAAATGCCGTAAACCATCAATAAAACAAAGATGTTGTAAACTATCAATAAAGCAAAGATGCCACGAGCCATCAATCTGGAGAAAGATGTCATGAGTCATCAATCTAAAGAAGGATGGCGTGAGTCATCAATGCTTAAAGTGATACCGTAAACCATCATTGTAAATGAAGATGCCTTATTTCATCAAGAAAATGAATTAGGTCGTAAATCATCAATGAAAAGAGGGTTGCAGTAAGTCCCCAATATAAAGAATTTTTTGCCGCATGTCGACAACATAACGAAGGATGCCAAAAATATGATGCCGAAAGGACACGTGGCAGCTATGCCGCTTGCTGCAACTACTATAAATAGACCTTCGTGGTCATTCAAAAGAGGGTAGATTGGTTCTCACCACTTTCTTATACTTTAAACTTGTGACCCTAAATCAATTGGGGGCTTCTTCACGCCAATTGTAAATGAAGCGACCCGTAGTTCCGTACCCTTTGTGTCGACCGTAATTCATTCCTGTTCAAACCAAGTTGTAAGAAAGAGAAAATAACTAGGGTAAATAAGAAGAAGAAGATAGAAGAAAATTGAACAACAAACACAAAATCTCTCAAACGCAGCGGAACAAAATATAATATATAATAACAGATTTTCATACAAAAGAATCTATCACTATTTTATACTTACAATCATCAGAGTACCACAATCAATACATCAAACTAGACAGTTATATAACTTTTCCCCACATAGCGGAATATAAGCCAAGTACGGAGATACGTCTCTGTCATCCAGCTCATCTCCTGAGCTCCACAACATTCTATCCTGAATCTGTAATACTCGGTCTGACCCGAGCGTTATAATAAAATAACACCTGATTCAGTCTGAAAAACTAGCGTGAGAAAACACACTCAATATGAGTTATTAACTTTTCACAAAATCCTTTGAAAAACAAAGGTATCTCGTAAGACCACGTCACACATAAACTCGATGAGTTTTTACCTTACATAACCAAACAATTTTTATCAAGATCATCTGATATTATAATAACGTCTATAGAAAATAAATAGAAACTAATTGAAATGCTTGCATCTCACATTTCAGCATAGTTCGACACATTCAAAACCATACGAAACTTATTAGAGAATGGATTCCATCAAATGATTGGGCCACTGGGGTACCGCCCTTCACGGTATACCTCTAGAACAGTGTACCGAGGACCACGTCGGGATCCCCTACTACACAAGACCGACCTACTCCTAAACCTGGATAGACCGAATATGTTATCACCCCAGGTGTTCCCACCCTTATTATCGAGTGCTCCTTCCATGCACAACCATATCCATAAATAATAGGTTTCCAAGGACATCTAGAGTAGTGATAACATACCCTACTTGGGTGCGACCCACTTAGCCTTGCTGCATCTCCCCTATTTTAGTCATTCTCGGTTGATAAGGCTTGACGCTAAGCATTACATTTCATGAAACAATTCTTCTTAGAATGCTCATCGTCCTCCAATGACGATGTTCTGATAGCATTCGTCCATACAAGTTGCCCTGGGTTTGAACAAACCGAATCACCGTCTTCATCATCTTCGTAGTATTCATTCGTAATGTTCAAACTGGATCGAAGTGGTTTTCAGATAATTAGATCCGATCCTGGTCTCTTCATGGCCAATTATTGATAATCCGTTATCTAAATACCAATAAAACATCCATAAGTAGTCATTAGGCTTTATTATAACTTTTTCCCAAACATTTATTCCAAAATATCTTTACTAAGATATATATTTAAATCCCTTTCCATGTTCCATTATTTGAAAACAATTTCAAATACTTAAATCCATAACAGGATATTTCCAAACCATCTCAACGCATAGAAATATTTCCAAATTTCCATTTCCATACTTAGGAAAATATTATTAGCCTTATTTCCAAATCATTTCAAATATCAATATTTCAGAGAATATTTTGTAACTTATTCCATAAGTCTCCGAAATCACTAATAAATTCCTTTTTTCAGTTTCCAAACCCAATATACTTATTTATAACTCCATTCAACAATTTATAACTTCTTTTATAAATTCAGATTTCATTTCAAATTCCCATATTAATACATTTTGAAATTTCATTTCCTCTAAATCCCTTATAAAATTCCATCCCTCAAAACATATCCATTTAAAAACCCCATTTATGCATCTCGAGAGAATTTATAAATAAAAATTTTCAGTCACTTCAAACTCTCTCTATATATATAAAATAAGTATTTAAAAGGATAATAATTTATTTTTAAAACATGTTCAAATAATTATTTAAAATATCGAAAACCTTTATAAACACCAATAACTCACTTTTAGTTAAACATATAAATATTTAAAGCTGATTTTTGAAAGTTTGAATTTATTAAAATAAATACTTAATATTTAAAAATCTATTTACTAGTTTTTCAATCCTAACTAGTTTAAAATTCCATAGTTTTTGAAAAAAGTATTCCTTTTAAAAGAAAAATTGACTTCTTTGAATTGAAAATATATTTTTAAAACCTCAATAACCAATTCAATTTATAAATCCCTCTCGAATCACAATATATCACTCCTACATAGATTTCTTTAACCATCTTCACTTTCAAAAATAGTTCTACTATTTTTCTCACTATTATTTCATATTTTAATGTAAATTCTTCCTGTAAATTTATATTTCCAATCTATCATCTGATATCGATTTTTTTCATTTTTTTCTCTTATTTATATCATTGTTTATAAATTTTATAATTTCTTTGAGTTTCACTTTTCTTATAAACCAATCTCGTTTATAAAAATTCCATTTTTATAAATCTATTACTTTAATAATTTCGTTTATAACTTCTAATCTATTTTTAATATGGACTTCAACCCTTTTTATATTTTCGTAATAACATTTATAAATTCTTTTATATAATTCATTTTAAAAAACTCTATTTAATAATTCACAATTGTTAAGTGTAACCATAAATCAATATATATTCCTAACTAAATTTCTTTAAAATAACCCCAATTCCAATATAATATTTTTATATCAAAAATTCCCTTTATCCTTTAATTTTTTTAAAAATATTTATCAAAATTCCGACCAGTGCTGCAATAGCATCCAATAACTTCAATTTCAACAATAATCTATAACAAATTATCTACTCACATCATATATCACTATATATCAAAAATAAACAATATATTTGAGGAATCCAGTTGGATTCCTCCAACCTGCTTCCCTGCATCTATAGATGTTAATACAACATAAAAATAATACCAATCCCACTTCGAGGGGATATCGTAGTATATAGCGTCATCCGCTATTATGTGGAGAGCATAGGGTCTCATTCGCTATAATGTGCGCAAATATCACTCCAAATACTAATATATATTACTATACACATATTTAACATTCAATAGACAAAAATTTGTAGATACAACCAGCACTCAACATTTCATTTTAACCGTTTAAAATAAATACTAGTAATTCAAAAGAGTGAGAATTTTCTCAACTTTGATTTTTAATTTGCCAAACCAATCTGCAGCATCAGTTTCGCAGCCACAAATATAACTCGTCGCGTTCCATGATTTTTTTTGACCTCATATGAATAAATTTCAAATTATTTAAATGAACGATTTTAATGCCAATTATAATTAAGTAACTAATTACTTAATTAAAATTTATTCATCTATTTATGAATTAAAATTTACCACCTTCCTACACGGAATCACGGCATCCCTTCCTCCGCTGCGTACAGTATCACGTCGTGACTTCCAAAGTGTATCCGAGTCGCCTCGATCGCCAACCGAGCCTCTCTACCGCTCATAAACCAACATAGCCCCCGATCCTAGCCTAACTGCAGTTCGCACCCAACTAATCGTCGCTCAATGTTTCGCTCGCTGTTTCCACCAACGCCTGTTTCACGCGTCCACCATCACGCGACCAAATCCCTAATTCCACCTAACTTCGACTAAACTATCGAACACCCCCTTTGCAGTCGATCCTCAGCAAGGCTATAAGGCTATCGAACATCAGGAACGACACCGCCTCTTCACATCGCTAGATTTAATCGCTTGATCTTATCCCCTTTGCGAAAAATCTACAACAAAGCCAAATGATCCCCTCCATCGATTATGCCTCCTCCAAATCACGATCATCGCAAATTTTCCAAGCCTCACCATGCACCGTCCTCTACCATCTCATCGCGTCTTGCCAGTGCCGCGCCTCCTCGATTTCCAATCGCTCCAATTTCCCTTTTTTTCCTGGTGATATTGTATGCCAGCCATTTTTTTCCTTTTTGAATGATTTTCGCTTGATTTCGGTTTTCCCCCTCTTTTTTGTTTTAAATTGATTTTTAACGAATTTATTTCGTTCTTCGTTCGAACCAAAGGAAATTCAAAAGGATGAGCGTGGATTTTGAAAAGAAGAAGAAGGGGGAGAGTTGTACGCGATTTCATTTTGGTCGTCCATTTTTTCTCTGAGGATTTGAAATTTGATAGAGGGAGGGGACATGATTTAAAAAGAGGAAAAAGGGAGCGGTGCATGATTTGAGCCAGCGTGTTTGGATGGGTTTGAGGTGGCTCGAAATTGACTTTGATTTGATTTTAAAATTTTAAAAATGAAAATATCTCGTTTTAAAGGTGACTTAAAATCCCGATAACCTATCGAGGCGTGCCGCTAGGTGTTTATAGTGTTATACCCCTATTTCAACGCAATGGAAAATGTTTTGAGTCATACTTCAATCGTATGGAGAAGATAGCTTTTTGGACCCAATTATTATATTGAATTTTATATTAATTTTCAATGCGTTTTTATCCTATACGGCCAAACCCGATAATAATATACTATTACGAATCCAATGGAACGAGTTTTGTCAAGATTTGAGACTGTGTCCCATATCGCTATTTTAATGTGGCGATTAAATTGACGATTTCCAAAATTTACGAAATCGCTTGAAAATCCCGTTTTAAATTTTTACTACCTAGATTATTATTCCACCCAATATTTAAACCATTTAAATATTCAAAATTAAATGATGGAAAAACCGGGTTGTTACATTCCTCCCTGCTAAAAAGAATTTCGTCCCCGTAATTGCTAAGCCTGAAAAAACACTTCAGACCCATAACTTAACAAAGCCCACTTTGTGAAAATTCGATATTCACTATTCTAATCTTTTATCTTCATTCAAAATAATTACTTTTTAATTCTAATTCTGAAATCCTTTATTTTGATTATAAATTCGAAATCGATTTTCGTAAATAATATTTTTTTCAAAATTTTTCAAAATTTTTCTAACACTCTAAATTTCCGAATTTTTTTGACAATCTTCCTTGTACGGAGGAGCTTTTACAATATGACCAGAGAGATAAATATATTTACATCGACCCACATGGTTGAAAGACAAAATGTATATCAATATTATATATTTTCATGGTATTTAATCGAAAACGTAACTTATTTTAGCATTTTTAAGCAAGCGGCTTAATTATTTTGCAATACGCGCAATCCAAGTCAAGCAAAGCAGCTCCAGGTACCTGTACTTACTTAATTTAAACCCATAAGTACCAAAACATGAATTTAAATAACATTTCACTTATATAAATGGTTAAAATACATAAGTTTCATAAGTAATGCATGCTAAAAAATTGTTTATAAGCAACCATAAGGTTCCAACACTAATTTAATCACTTTCAATCGATCCATATATCATTTCATTCAATTTAAATGATTTACAACTCACTTTACATGCATTCAATTTAAGTTTTAAACGAAACAAACTCACATCCATTCCAAATTGATTAAAAATCAATTTATTCACTTTCTATTAATCTATAGAATTTTATTTACTTCCGTTTGCATCGAACAACAATTTTTCTATGCAAATTTGACACTCTTTATTTAATAAAATAACCATTTAAGCTTATAGCCAGTTTAAATTGATTCCAACCCAATTTATATTCGTTTTTATCCCATTTCAAATTTGTTCTCAATCAATTCACTACATTCTGTTCACATTCACAGTTGTTACACCAAAATCCATTTTATTAAACTCAGTATAATTCCATGCTATTTTATTTAATAACCATTTCATACTTTTATTTGACCAAGCTTCATTCAGATATATTAGCTTAAGTTAATCCATGTATTTTATATGCAACTCTATAACATAAGTTCATTTCTATTTCAATCAAATTCCATTCCAATTCAAATTCCATTCCATCCATTAATTGCTTTAATTAGTCCACCCACTTAATCTACTTCAAATTTAATTTCCCATACTCACTTTCATTCTCAAATTCCTTTAGAGGCCATATTCAATTTATTTACACTCACATTGAATTTATTTATATCTTAAGCTCTCACCTTTTAAAACTTTTCCATTTTATTCAAATGTATTTAATTTGCTTACTTTTTAAGTCGAATTTTATTTACGACCCAAATTCTATTTCCAATATCCATTTTTAACTCACAACCCAATTTTTAACTTAACCAAGCTGAATTCCACCTTCGTATTCATTTAACTAGCTAATTATCTAATTAATTCACTTCAAATTTATAACTCAGTATCTGATTTTTTTTTTAGTTTCAAAAATCACTTCATTTAATTTTCTCGAGTCCAATTTCATTTTAACACTAAGGTTTGGATTTTTATTCCCTCACCAAAAATATCAAATCATTTTTATTTTGGATTTTCTATTTTACTTTCAATTTTATAAGTCACACAACTATTTTTTTTCCATTTCCATCAATTTTTTTACACTCAAGTATATTCATATTTTTTTACCCAAGATTACACATTTATTTATAGCCTAATATATCTTTTTTCCATTAATTTCAATTTTTATAAGCTATTGCAATTTTCTCTTATATTTTATTTCATTCAAAATTTTATAACTTGCGGTTATATTTAATTATTTCACAACTCCGAATTTATTTTTACTTAAATTCGATATTATTTCTAATCCCATTCGAATTTTATAACTTACAGTTATATAGTCACTTTATAATTCACATTTACATATTTGATTGAATTCCATATAATTTAAATTCAATTCACCTTTCATTTAAATTTCAATTCCTCTTAACCAACATTCCAAAACCAATTTTGAGTTATTCATACTTAAATTAAATTTACTTCAGACAATTTTATTTTTAGTTCATTCAATTTAAATCAAGTAAGAATTCAATTCCAATTTCCAATTTTTTCCAATACCTTACTTATATTCATATAGCAATTTCACCATTCGAATTTATTATTCTCTCGATTCCCAGCATATATATATATATGTATGTATGTATGTATGTATATGATTCCAAGTGATTTGAAAAATATACCGGGGTGTTTGAATTCTGGGATCTTTAACATGAATGTTGGGAATCGAGACAATAATAAATTCGAATGGTGAAATTGCTATATGAATATAATTAAGGTAGTAGAAAAAATTGGAAATTGGAATTGACTTGTTTCTTGATTTAAATTGAATGAACTAAAAATAAAATTGTTAGGAGTAAATTTAGTTTGTATGATAACTCGAAATTGGTTTTGAATCCTTTTGGTTTAACAAACCACTTCCTTGGATTTTCAAAATCCACTTGGTTCCATTCAAAACACTTTCCCTTTGAGATTTCCAAAACAGCACTTGTTTTCATCAAAAATCTCCTTATCAATTCACTATGGTAGCAATCTGTCACCTAGAAACTCGAAAACGAATACTGATGGTTCTGCGCAGTCACCACCAGGATTATTTTCCAGCGACCGAAGTGAGTTTAGTGCTATATCCCTTCCAAAATCCATTTAAAACAATTTTCTATTCAAAAATATCTCCAAAATAATACCACTACTATTTATTTCAAAATACTTTTGAAAATTCTTCCAGAAATCTCCGGGATTTAATTCTTCCAATTTTTGGTTTGAATCCATTTTTAGTTTTTAATTTACTTGTTTAATTCATTCTTATATAATCTCTTTTTTTGGTTATATATAACCATTCAAATTTTATAATCTTATCTGATTATATTATTATCATCCAAACATTCCAACTATATGTAATAATTTCAGAAAATTATTTCTTTTACATCAAAATATAATTTGGGTAAAATTATTTCATTTACTCACTTCAAAAAAATATTGTATTGGCTTCCCGTGTTCAAGTGTTTAGAAACCCCTATCAATTTTTGTGGCGTCCCACTATTCGACTAGAATTTATATACAATTTAACAGATAGATCAACACAATACAAAACCATTTATATTCACTAACAAATATGCGCTCATATATATTATTACACTCAAATCATTCTAGAGTACTACTGACTTAACCTTCAGCTCTGATATCAAATGCAGCGACCCGCAGTTTCGTAACCTTTGAGTCGATCATTATTCACTCCCGTTCAACCCAAATTGTACGAAAGAGTGAATAACTAGGGTAAAGAAGAAGAAGGAGATAGAAGAAAATTGAACAACAAACATAGAATCTTTCGAATGCAGCGAAACAAAATATAATATATAGTAACAGATTTTATACGAAAGAATCTGTAGCTGTTTTGTACTTACAATCATTAGAGTACCATAATCAATACATCAAATTGGACATTTATATAACTTGTCCTTAGACGGTGGAATATAAGCCAAGTACGGAGATACATCTCTGTCATCCAGCTCATCTCTTGAGCTCCATAGCATTCTATCCTGAATCTATAATACTCGGTCCGACCCAAGCATTATAATAAAATAACACTTGAGTCGGTTTGGAAAACCAGCCTGAGAAAACACACTCAATTTGAATTATTAACTTTTCTCAAAATACTTTGGAAAACGAAGGTATCTCGTAAGACCACGTTACACGTAAACACAACGGGTTTTTACCTTACGATAGCCAAATAATTTTTATCAAGATCATCTGATATTATAATAGTGTCTATAGAAAGTAAATAGAAAGTAGCTGAAATGCTTACATCTCACTTTTCAGCATAAGTGGGCACAATTAAAACCATACGACGCTTATAGAAGAATGGGTTCCATCGAATGGCTGGGCCACTTGGGTACTGCCCATCACAGTACACCTCTAGAACAATAAACCGAGGACCACGCCGAGATCCCCTGCCACACAAGACCGGAATACCCCTAACCTAGATAGACCGAATATGTTATCACCATGGGTGTTCCCATGCTTACTATCGAGCGCTCCTTCCATGCACAAACATATCCATAAATAATAGATTTTCAAGGATATCTAGAAAGGTGATAACATACCCTACCTGGGAGTGACCCACTCAGCCTTGCTGCATCTTCCATGTTTTAGTCATTCCCGATTCATGAGGCTCGAGGCTAAGCGTTACCTTTCAAGAAACAATTCTTCTTAGAATGATCATCGTCCTCCAATGACGATGTTCTGATAACATTTGTCCATACAATTTTCCCTGGGTCTGGACAAACCGAATCACCATCTTCATCATCTTCACGGTATTCATTCGTAACATTCAAATCGGATCGAAGTGGTTTTTGGGTAATTAAATCCGATCCCGGTCTCTTCGAAACGTTTAACGAAATTGGCCAATTATTGATAATTGGTTATTTAACCATTAATAAAACATCCATAAGCTGTCACCAGGTTTTATTATAACTTTTTCCCAAACATTTATTCCAAAACATCTTTACTAAGATACATATTCAAATCCCTTTCCATGTTCCAATATTTGAAAACAATTTCAAATACTTAAATCCATAACATTATATTTTCAAACCATCTCAATACTTAGAAATATTTCCAAATTTCCATTATTATACTTGGGAAAATATTATAAGCCTTATTTCCAAATCATTGCAAATATCAACACTTCAGAGAATATTTCGTAACTTATTCCATAAGTCTCCAGAATCACTAATAAATTCCATTTTTCAATTTCCAAACCCAGTATACTTATTTATAACTCCATTCAACAATTTATAACTTCTTTTATAAATTCAAATTTCATTTCAAATTCCTATGTTCATACATTTTGAAATTTCATTTCCTCCAAATCCTTTATAAAATTCCTTCCTTCAAGATATATCCATGTAAAAACCATATTTATGCATCTGGAGAGAATTTATAAATAAAAATTTTCAATCACTTCAAAGCTCTATATATGTATATAAGATAAGTATTTAAAAGGATAATAATTCATCTTTAAAACATGTTCAAATAATTATTTAAAATATCGAAAACCTTTATAAACATTAGTAACTCATTTTTAGTTAAACAAATAAAACTTTAAAACTAATTTTTTGAAAGTTAGAATTGACTAAAATAAATACTTAAAATTTAAAAATCTATTTACCAAAGTATTTCAACCTAACTAGTTTAAAATTCCATAGTGTTAAAAAATTCCCTTTTAAAAGCAAAATTAACTTCTTAGAATCGAAAATATATTTTTAAAACCTCAATAACCAACTCAATTTACAAATCCCTCTCGAGTCACAATATATCACTTCCACTCAGATCTCCTTCACTATCTTCACTTTCAAAAATAGTTCTACTATTTTTCTCACTCCATTCCCATATTCTAATGCAAATTCTTCCTATAAATTTATATTTCCAATCTATGGTCTGATATCAATTTTTTTGTCTTTTTCTCTTATTTATATCATAGTTTATAATTTTTATAATTCCTTTGAATTTCACTTTCTTATAAATCAATCTTGTTTATAAAAATTCCATTTTTATAAATCCATTACTTTAATAATTTCATTTATAACTTCCAATCTATTTTTAATATCGACTTCAACCCTTTTTATATTTCTGGAATTTATAAATTCTTTTATATAATTCATTTTAAAAATATCCATTTAATAATTCACAGTAGTTAAATGTAACCAAAAATCAATATATTTTTCTAACTCGGTTTCTTTAAAATAACCCCAATTCCAATATAATATTTTACATCAGAAATTCCCTTGTATCACTTAATTTTAAGAAAAAATATATTTATGGTATATAAATTATCAAAATTCAGGCTTGTGCTACAATTGCATCCAATAACTTCAATTTCAAAAATAATCTATAACAGTTTATCTACTCAATTATATATCACTATATATGAAAAATAAGCAATATATTTGAGAAATCTAGTTGGATCCCTCCATCATGTTTCTCTACATCCACAGATGTTAATACAACATAAAAATAATATCAATCCCACTTCGAGGGGCATATCGCGAAATATAGGGTCATCCGCTATCATGTGGGGAACATTGGGTCTCATCCGCTATAATGTATAGGAATATCACTCCAAATACTAATATATATATTACTATATATATTTAACAACCAAAAGACAAAAATTTATAGATACAACCACCCTCAACATTTTATTTTAACCGTTTAAAATAAACTAGTAATCCAAAATGAGAATTTTCTCACCTTTGATTTTTAATTAGTCAAACCAATCTGTAGCATCAGTTTCACAGCTACAAATCCAACTCGTCGCGTTCCATGATTTTTTTAACCTCGTTTGGATAAATTTCAAATTATTTAAATGAACGATTTTAATTCCAATTATAATTAAGAAACTAATTACTTAATTAAAATTTATTTCTATTAATGAATTAAATTTACCACCTTCCTACACTGAATCGCGACATCCCTCCCTTCGTTGCATACATATCACGTCGCGACTTTCAAAATGTATCTGATTTTCCTTAATCGCCAACCGAGCCTCCCAGCTGCACGCGAACCAACACAAACCCCGACCCTAGCCTAACTGCAGTTCACACCCACCTAATCATCGCTCGCTGTTTCCACCAACCCTACTTTATGCATCCACCATCACACAACCAAATCCCTACTTCCACCTAACTTCGACTGAACTATCGAACACCCCCTTTACAATCTATCGTTACCAAGGTTATTAGGCCGTCAAGCATCAGGAATGACGCTGCCTCTTCCCATCACGACATTTAATCGCCTGACCTTATCCCTTTTGACAAAACTCTACAGCAAAGTCGAACGATCCCCCCATTGATTATGCCACCTTCAAGTCGCGACAATCATGAATTTTCCCTAGCCTCACCGTGCATCGTCCTCCACCATCTCGTGTGCCAAGCTAGTGCCATGCCTCCCCGATTTCCAGTCGCTCGTAATTTTCCTTTTTTCCCTGTGATATCGATCAATTTTGTCGGCTATTTTCTTTTCTTTTGAACGATTTTTGCTTGATTTTGGTTTTCCCCTCTTTTTTATTTTAAATTGATTTTGAATGAATTTATTTCGATTTTCATTCAAACCGAAGGAAATAGAAAAGTATGAGCATGAATTTTTAAAAGAGGAGAAAGGGAGAGAGTTGTACGCAATTTCATTTTGGTCAGCCATTTTTCTCTCTAGGGATTTGAAATTTGATAGAGGGAGGGGACGTGATTTAAAAGGAGGAAAAGGGGATATCGCGTGATTTGAGCTAGCGTGTTTGAATGGGTTTGAGGGCGGCTCGAATTTGACTTTGATTTAAAAAATTTAAAATTTAAAATATCTCATTTAAAGGCGACTTAAAATCTCGATACCCTATCGAGGCATGCTGCTAGGAGTTTATAATATTATACCCTTATTTCAAGCGCAACGGAGAAGGTTTCAGGTCCTAATTCGATCGTACGGAGAAGATAGCTTTATGGACCCAATTATTATATTGAATTTTGATATTAAGTTTCAACACATTTCTATCCCGTGCGACCAAATGATAGCTTCAAATGCTATGAAATTTTAAATCATAAAATAATTCACTATTACGGATCCATTGTAACCGATTTTGCCAAAATCCGAGACTACACCCCGGATCGCTATTTTAACGCGTTGATTAAATTGATGATTTCCAAAATTTACGAAATCGCTTGAAAATCCCATTTAAAAATCTTATAAACTAGATTATAATTCCAAATCTAATAATTAAGCCATTTAAATATTCAAAATCAAATGATGGAAAATCTGGGTCGTTACATTAAATTTGTGATATTTGCATAAAGGGATATGTACAATCAATATAATATTGCATAACATATCAAATTAAGATTCTTGACTTATGGTTTGTGCTATCCCGCTTTTTGGCAAAGCCGTGATACCAAAAGATCGAGCGAAAACACAGGACGGTTCGTCTCAGAGATTGGTCATACTTCGCTTCACTATGGATATCGATAAATTTTGTCCGAGTCCAGATTGAGCTGCAATTGATAGGATATGACAAGAAAGATCATAGAAGTCAGCATCTCAAATTTCAAGTCAATCCGAGTTCATATGCTCAAGCTATCATCGATGCAAGTTGGAGGAAATAACCCTAAGTTCGAATCCATCAGAAGGGTATGTGTTCGAATCCATCGAGTTCCTCCTACTTCGAATCCATGGGATCACTCCACTTCGTATCCGTCAAGTTGAAGTCCTTCGAGTCCATGAAGTCGCTCCACTTCGCGTCATCATGGGACATAAGTTCGTATCCGTCGGCGTACGTTACTTTGCCTCCATCAGAGCATATAAGTTCGTATCCATCCCGCTACAACAACTTCGTACCAATCGGCCGGAGCTCACCACGATCGATACGAATAGGCCTCTGTTCTAATCCCTGTGTGGAGAAAGCCCTTGGATCCACTAAGTCAAAGTGGCGAAAATCATGGAGTCGATCCAGTCGACTCGGAGTGAAAAGTGGATCGACCCAGGAAATGCACACCACGTCATCACGAAAGCGCGTGAAGCCATCGAGTCGAACCCATCGGTTCGAACGGGATTGAGTCGAAGCAAGCAGCCTGCTCAAGAACAGCAATTCGAATCGACCATATCTTGCAATCTACAAGTCCAAATGCCACGAAATTTTCACAGAAGCTTGCATGCATGTTGAAGAATGTCCACACCAAGTTTCACCTCGATTGGATGATTTTCTGATCGATTCGAACGTACTTCGAATCGATCCCAAAGTGGGCCCAAATTTCCTGAGGTTGGGCTTGTGGGCCCCCTCACGTGCCAGAAGTGGTCTCCCGAATTTTCAGCGAAATATCAGCATCCTACGCCCATAAATAGAGCCCTTGGTCATTCAAAAAGGGGATCGGAGAATTTTAAGAGACAAAGCACGCCCGGATGCTGCCAGAATCACTCCATATCATTATCACTGCTATTGATCTCGAATTTAAGCTTATGATCTGCTGTACTTCACTCTTGAAAACTTGTAATCTTCAAGTATCAAGCAATAAAGTGATAAAATTTCATAGTGGACGTAGGCAAATCGCCGAACCACTCTAAATTATTGTCTTCCGTGCAATTTACTTTTCTGTGACTTGGAGTTTTTGTTAGATAATCCTCATTTTCAATTTGATTTCTTCATTTATTATCTCTTCAAAAACTTCCGAAGAGTGTTGTCCAATTTTGGTACAAACACTTTGGTGCTTTAATTGAGAAAACCCAGATTCTCTCCTGCTCTTTGGATCTGTCATCGCTACCGGATTGAATAAATCTAAGAGAGAGATCCAGACTTCAATTCCAGATTCCTTCCGTACTATTCAGACTTTCCAAAGTCTAGGAAAGGATTCTACACCTCAAGATGGTTAGCACGAGAACCACTTCTACCGCCGCTGGTCAAGAAGGCCGGGATAGACAGAATCCCGCGCAGCTACCTCCACCTAATCAAGAGGATACCGGACATTCAGATCCATCTGGTCCGGTCACTCGACAAGAGTTCCATACATTACTCCAGGAACTAACCCAAAGTCAGCTACAGCTGACTGAATAGTTGCGCGCCAATGTTGAGTTGACTAATCAACTACATCGCCAAAGGCGTAGAAGATCCAGAAGGGATCACGCCCCTCATTCTTCCACTGAAAGTTCTGCTTCGTCTGATTACAGCGGCATATCTACTCGTCCCAGAATAGACGGAAGTAATCCACATGCTGCTGGTCACCAGCAGGCATTGACTGTTGGGAAGATAAGAGTTGGCCCTTCTGCCAGTTTTCATACAGGACCCTCCTCCCGAGGAGGCACTGTTCCACAACATACCACAGATAACCATGCCATCGCCACTGCGGTTGACATAGGAGTCGATACCCAAAATCACTCCAATCAGAACTACCACCAGCAGGAACATGCTCCAGAACCATATGTTCCAGAAGACATTGAGCCAAGGAGGCGAGATACGGATCGTCGACAGCGCCTGATCCCACCTCGCACTGTGGAACCCGGCCACACTTTGGCTGACCACCCTCCGAATATAGCAACACCTGACCTCTCAGCCATGGTACGCCAAATGATTCGCGAAAGTCAGGGCTTAACAAATGACGATTGGGGAATCTCCCGAAGTCATACTCCATTCACTGATGACATATTATATGCTGAACCTCCTCGGCGATTCAGGATGCCGACTCTGCCTATGTATGAAGGAAGTTTCGACCCTAATCAGCATATTCTGAAATACGAATGGTCGATGACTGCTGCAAGAGCTGATGATGCAGTAAAGTACCGTAGTTTTCCCATTTCTTTAGGGGGAATTGCGACGATGTGGTTTACATGATTACCACCACGATCTATCTCTTTATTTGATCAATTGGCTACTAAATTTGTTGAACAGTTTCGTGTGCACATTGCCAGGCCTAAAGACGTAAATACTTTATCTAGTGTCACTCAAGCTCCTGGAGAGACACTCAGGCGATATTTGAAAAGGTTCAATGCCGCTTGTGCGGAGATCACTAACCCAATGATAATTCAATCTTGATGGCCTTGACTAAGGGGATTGACCCAAACTCTGAATTTGGAAATTGGCTAGCTGGGAAGCCTCCCGCATCGTTGGATCGTTTCTACTCCAATGCCGCTCAATTCTTAAGGCGTGAGGATGCGAAACAATCTAGGAAATAAGACGATGCGAGACCCAGCAACGAAGGAATTCAAAGCAATGTGGCAGTTAAGCAGTCAGGGGAGAGCTTTGGAAAAGTCCAACTGAATATTCAAAACAAGCAAACCCAGCCGAGGAACGGTGATAATAGAAATAAGAAGCAAGATCAGAATCGTGGCCCGCGGCGTAGGGCACAAATGTTTGAAAGCTATACACCACTGAACACGTCACTGGAAAACGTGTATCTACAGACTTGTAATATGATGCAGTATAAAAAGCCTGCTCTGAAGCCATCGTCGGAGAGACAGATTCGAACAGGAAAGTTCTGTAGATTCCACGAAAGTTACAGACATAATACCAATGATTATAGACATTTGCAAGACCTCATTGAAAAATTGACCAGGGAGAGGAAGTTAGATCAATTCGTGCGGACGCCACAAGCTGGTGGTGTGGGCCCGTCAAACCAAAACCATGTGCAAAACCAAGAGTGACAAGAGGAGCCCTCTCGTACAGGCGGGAGATTGGTTATTAATACAGTTAGTGGTGGTCCCCATCCAGCGGACCGAAGCTGGAGGGAAATGGAATCATATGCCAATTCAATCAGGCAAGTGGATTTCGAGAGTTGCAGTACGTTTGATGAAGGGGTCCCGGCCAAACAACAGAGAACGATGGCAGACGACATCGTATTTAGAAACCAAGACGCTGATAGGGTCGAAGCCCCAACTATAGACCCACTAGTCATATCTGCCCAGGTTAGTCCTGCTTGGATGAAGAGGATCCTGGTGTACAGTGGGAGTTCAGTAAACATTTTGTTTAAGAGGGCGTATGATCAAATGAAGATGGAAGCCAAAAATTTAAAGCCTTGTCAATCTAGAATCCATGGCTTCGACGGAAGTGCTAATATACCCACCGGAGTGGTGGAGTTGTCGGTGGAGTTAGGAGTCGGAGAACGCCGAAGAGTTCGAATGTTACAGTTTGTTGTTCTAGATATCCACTCTCCGTACAATGCCTTTATGGGCTGACCGGCCCTTGCCGAATTCAGGGCAGCAATTGCCTCGTGGTGTTTAACTTTGAAATTCCCCACTGATCGTGGGATTGGAGTCATTCAGGGAGATCAGGCTGCTGGGAGAGCCTGCTATGTTGCTGAGCTGCGAGAAGCGCAGCGAAAGGAAAAAGGAAAGGGCGTGGTTTGCGTCCATTTCGCCGACGATTGACAATTAGTGCCTGGGCCTCGGCCCGGGCACCACGACCAATTCCAGAGGGATCTTGACCCCAGAGACAATGAAGATAATGATGAATCTAGAGAAAGTCAAGCTTCCCCAGCCGAGCTGACGATTGATGTTCCAATCGGTGATGATGATGATTCAAAAATGTTAAAAATTGGGTCTCAGCTAAACCCACAAGCACAACGGGAATTGGTCGAATTTCTCCAAGCAAATCTAGACGTGTTCGCTTGGACATACTCCGATATGTGTGGAATCTTGTCGGACATCGCAAACCACACCTTGAATATTGACCCACGGTATACCCCAGTCAAACAAAAGAGACGTGGTATGGACCTAGAGAGAACTGCCGCCCACAACGAAGAAGTTGATAAGCTAAAGGCGAATGGGTTTATCCGGGATGCTCTGTACCCGGAGTGGGTATCCAACCCTGTACTTTTCCGAAAACCAAATGGGAAATGGAGAACGTGCATTGATTACTCTGACTTAAATAAGGCTTGTCCGAAAGACAGCTTTCCACTTCCCCTAATTGATCAACTTGTGGATTCAACGGCCGGACACGAATCACTATCTTTCATGGATGCTTACTCTGGTTACAATCAGATACCCATGCATGTGCCCGACCAAGAACATACGAGCTTTGTAACTGGTCTGGGACTATACTGCTACAAGGTCATGCCTTTTGGATTAAAGAATGCTGGAGCAACTTACCAACGCTTAGTCAACCGGATGTTTGCCGACCAGATCGGAAAGACTATGGAAGTTTATGTAGATGACATGTTGGTGAAATCGCGGTACTCCACTGATCACGTCAAAGACTTAGAGTCAATGTTCAATGTCCTCCGGAGATACGGGATGAAGCTTAATCCGCTAAAATGTCATTTTGGAGTCGCATCCGGAAAATTCCTTGGGTTCATCGTCAACGCCCGAGGAATAGAGGCCAACCCTGAAAAGATCTGGGCTATCAGGAATCTTCAAACTCCAAGGACCATAAAGCAGGTTCAGAGTCTTAATGGGAAGGTTGCAGCACTGAGAAGGTTCATCTCAAAATCAATTGACAAATGCATACCCTTCTTTGATCTGATCCGAAAAGGGAAACGAAACTTCGAATGGACTACGGAATGCGAGGGCACATTTCAATCACTAGTTCAACATCTTTTCACACCGCCGATCCTTTCAAAACCTATTGACCATAAACAGTTATATCTCTACCTGGCGGTATCTGAAAACGCAATCAGTGCTGCGTTAATTCGAGAGGAAGACCGAGTGCAGAAACCGGTCTACTATGTTAGTAAACGATTAACCGGAGCCGAGAGAAATTATCCAAGGCTAGAAAAGTTGGCATATTGCCTAGTCATCGCCTCGAGGAAGCTCCATCCGTATTTTCAAGCTCATCCCATCACCGTGTACACCAATCAGCCGTTACGACAGGTCCTCACACAGCCTGAGACGTCTGGCAGGTTATTGAAATGGAACATTGAACTGAGTCAATTCGACATCACATATACTCCGAGAAGGGCCATACACGGTCAAGTCCTAGCAGATTTCATCATCGAATTCACTATTCCTGAAAAACTAGCAAATCTCCCGAATACATATGGAAGCTATACACTGGTGGTGCATCCAACGATCGGTGCTCGGGCGCAGGGGTAGTGCTTGAAACCCCCGAGGGCCGATCCATATGTTACGCTTTAAAGTTCGATTTCCGTGCAACCAACAATGAAGCTGAATATGAGGCTTTTCTTACTGGGTTGAAGTTAGCTCGTTATCTAAGAATTATCGCTGTGGAAATTTACTGTGACTCTCAGTTGGTAGTATGCCAAGTTCGGGGTGAATATCAGGCCAAAGATCGAAGACTAGATGCTTATCTAACCGGAGTCCGGGAGATGCTTGATCAGTTTGATTATTATACCATTTTCTACGTACCCCGAGAGCACAATCAGAAAGTCGATTCGTTGGCAAAGTTGGCGAGTACGGGTGAAGTTCAACAGTTGGGACTCGTCCCCGTTGAAACTCTATCCTCTCCGAGCATTGATCGGATGGAGAATGATTTCACATTTGAAGCTACTTCCAGTAGGGAGTCGTGGATGACCCCCTATCGAGATTACATTGAGCATGGTATATTACCTGAGCGCCGAAGCGAGAAAAGACAAGTTCTCCGAAAAGCTTCCCGATTTGTCATTCAGAATGGAGTTATGTATCGAAGGGGGTATTCAGTTCCGCTTCTCCGGTGTATCGCGCACGACGAAGTCAAACGAGTGTTACACGATGTGCACGAAGGAGAATGTGGCGATCACACTGGAGGGCAAGCACTTGCCAAGAAAATACTCCGATATGGATATTATTGGCCTACTGTTAATCGCGATGCTATGGACTATGCTAGAAAATGTGATAAGTGCCAAAAACACGCTCGGGTCCCTAGAGCCCCACCTACTGAGATAATCCAAATGGTCAGTCCTTGGCCATTTGCAATATGGGGGGTCGATATAATTGGTGCATTGCCTTTTGCTAAAGGTGGCGCGAAGTACGCCATCGTCGCAGTTGATTACTTCACCAAATGGGCTGAAGCTGAACCTCTTGCTATAATTACGACAAAGAAAGTAATCAACTTCATAGTACGCAACATCATCTACCGGTTTGGTCTCCTGCACACTATTATCACTGATAATGGAGCCCAATTCGACAGTGTTGAATTCAAGAATTTCTGTCAACGATTCCGCATCCATAAGAAATTCTCTGCAGTGGCGCACCCTCAAGCGAATGGTCAAGTTGAAGCCGTCAATAAGGTTATCAAGTCTATTTTGAAGAAACGACTAGAAAAAGCCGGGGGCAAGTGGGTTGGTGAACTTCCTATGGCTTTATGGGCTTACCGGACGACTCACAAAACTACAACCTGGCACGCTCCATTTTCTCTATCTTATGGCTCTGAAGCCGTCATTCCAGTCAAAATGGAGGTTCACTCTCATCGTGTGACATATTATGATCCGAAAACGAATGCCATACTACTTGCTGAATCTTTGGATCTACTCGACGAGAAGCGTAAAGAAGCTGATTTGAGGGCAGCCGCATATCGGGGTCGAGTCGCTCGAATATACAATGCCAAGGTCCGACCGCGAACCTTTGAACTCGGCGATCTCGTACTCAAGAGAATTTACCCAGTCCCTTCACACATGAAACCAAATTGGGAAGGGCCGTATGTGATTTCACAAAAGCTCGGAGATGGCACATTCAAGTTGTCGACCATTGACGGTCTTACTTTGCCGAGAGCTTGGGATAGCGAAAGTCTCCGTCGCTACTACACATGACAGGCTTTATCTATCTATTTTAGTCAATTTATTCCTTTGCATTTTATTTTTGCATTTCGAAGTTTGAATTTGTAATAAGGCAACTGATTTTGCCATGCTTCTTTCATTTCAGCAATAAAATGCCATCTCTTCGAGCCAGAGCTGTGATTCATTGAATATGACGTACAATATCACGATGCACGGAGAGCTAAGTTCCATCACGCGGTGGGATTTATTCAAATAGGGAGTGACCGTGACACGACCGGTCACTCACTAAGTGAAACCCGAGCTCGGGGGCAGAACACTACATCAGCATTTACAAGGATTGATACACGACAATCCTTCCTCTAACTCTAAATTCCCAGAGTGCGAATTGGAGTATAAACATCAAATAACTCGTTCCCAGAGTGCGAACGGACTCCAAATTCCCAGAGTGCGAATTGGAGTATAAACATCATACAACTCGTTCCCAGAGTGCGAACGGACTCCAAATTCCCAGAGTGCGAATTGGAGTATAAACATCAAACAACTCGTTCCCAGAGTGCGAACGGACTCCAAATTCCCAGAGTGCGAATTGGAGTATAAACATCAAATAAATCGTTCCCAGAGTGCGAACGGACTCCAAATTCCCAGAGTGCGAATTGGAGTATAAACATCAAATCCATCGTTCCCAGAGTATTAACGAATTCCTAAAAAGCCCAAATAAGTGTGACTGACCATCTATCGGCTGACTCCAAATTCCCAGAGTGCGAATTGGAGTATAAACATCAAATAAATCGTTCCCAGTGCGCGAACGGACTCCAACTTCCCAGAGTGTGAATTGGAGTATAAACATCAATTCCAGGTTCCCGGAGCGTGGACCATATTACAAGCATCAATAACTCTCAAATTCCCAGGGTGCGAATCGGATTATCGATCTCAAATTATCCTAAGTCCCCAGAGTGTGGACATGTGCTTAAGATATGCAATGAGTGCGATCAACCACCAAAAACACAAATGTTGTTCCCCGAAACTGGTGGGCAAAAAGCTTAAGTGTTAATCGCTAACTGAAGCAGTGCAATGCCCGAAGTTCAACTCATTCATCAATCACGACATGTAATCGAGTTTTTCAAACTTGGCAAATAAAAACGAACTCTACTTGACGGTAAAAAACATCACAAGTACACCGGATTGAAAGTCAAACACTGCAAATACTTAAGCAAAAGAAAAGAACAATTTCCCATTCCATCAACTAACAAAAAGGAGTTTGGTTGCATGGAAAATCAAAAAATTTCGATTAAGTGGAGGCCGAATCCACACTTATACACGACTCTAAAAGAACGAAAGAAGAAGTAAAAGAACTACTATTAACAACTACATTACAAGTCAAGAAGCTCAATCCTTCTTCTTCCGAGGCTTCTTCTTTGGAGTCGAGCCACTGGACCCACTACCAGATTTCCTCCGAGATTTCTTGCCCTTCTTCGGTTCATCCTCCGGATCTGGTATAATATTGACATCTTCTTCGGAGCTGGAAGGGACACAGATTCTTTTGGAAGGGCGAACTGAAGGCATAGGAGCTGTGACAGGTGTCTGGGCGGTAATGCTTGAGACGGTCGCCGTGCCGCCAGGAGAAATCACCATTAGAGAAGATAAGCTTGATGGGGCAGTGCCGCTTCCAGAACCACCGACCGTTGTCACCGCGGCCATCTCAGCGCTTATCTCAACAAAAATCTCTTCTTCTCGAGACAACCGAGCTACGCTGGATACACTGGTGGTCGACATGACAGAACTAAAAGCTGGAGCAACTCCGCTCATTACGAATGAAGGATCAGGAAGGGGTTCAAGAGAATGACCAAGAATCTCCTCAATCATTTGAGCATCAAATGACATCGAGCTCCCCTCCCCAATGTCGCCGGTCATGGCAGCAGTTGTGATTGCTTCAGTAACGATAGCTCCCTGCGTTGGATATAGGACCGGAGGTACTGGGGGAACGGGCATAGCACTTTCAGTCACTGAACAAAGAAGAGAAAAAAAAGTCAGTCCAATAAATTCACTCCAAGATTGTTGTTTTAAGACACGAGGAAAATATTCAAAGTACCTTCCTTGCCTTGCCTCGGAGCTTGGACAGGTTCGGAGACAACATTTTTCGCGGGAGATAGTCCCGGTTGATCCGAATTGTAGGCAGGGACGACTTGTGGATCAATCGCGGCAGTAACTTCGGACGAAGTCAGGACAGAAATTTCAATGCTCTCGCTGTGATGCGCAACACCCGAACCCTCGCCGATCTCCGTCTGCTGAATACCGAGTTTTTCTTTCTCGGCGGAGATTATCGCTTCATGAAGAATTCTCCTCTCTTCCTCACTGAGCAGACGTGATTGAAGTTCAAACTCATCCAGTGCTTCATCTGGACAAGATATCCTCTTGTTCTCCACTAGTTTTTTCCAGGCACTATAGAGAAGCATAGAGTAATCTCCTAGCCAGGCAAGATTTCGGTGCTCTAACACATTAGCATTGTACGTATCCAGGAGTTCGTCAAACTCAGCCTCCATCTTGAACCGCTCCGCCTGAACTTTCTCCTCCACTTCCGTTTCCATCTCCTTAACCTTTGCAACTGCTGCATCGCGCTCAGCCCGAAAAGACACAGCTTGCTCACATGCTTCTTGAGTGGCCGTATTGGCATCATCCCTTTCTTTACTTATGTCGACAAACTTGGCCTTTAACTCCTCCAGTTCTTTAACTGCCGCATCCCGCTCGGCCTCAACATTTTTGTATCGATGGCCCAAGTCTTCTACTAAGGTGCAATGTGCCTGTTGCATTTTTTCCATCTCTACTAGCGTCTCATCGACCTTTTTTAGCAATTCAACTTCGGCCCTGCGGGAGGATTCCGCCTCTGATTGAAGTACCTCGACGATACGATTCTTCTGGGCCAAGTCGGCTTCCAGTTTCTCAATGATTTTTGCTCGATTGAAGGCTGCTTTTGAAGCTTTAACGGCCGCCTTGTACCATTCTTTGTACTGGGCGTAGAAGTCCCGGGTATAACTAAGTGCTGTGGTCACATCGTCTTCGGGGATTCTTTTAAGGTTAGGAGGGAAGATGCAAGCGTCAAAGCATATTTCCGGGAAGTCTTTCTTCAGTTGGGCAAGTCTAATAGCCCCTTCACCAGATGTTTCAAGAGGAGCCTCCTCCACAGTTGTGGTCGTGACAACTTCAGTCCTAGAACGATGCGACTCAGGCCTCGAAATCTATGAAGACGACCGCTGTCGCAGAGGCTCAGATACATGTGTATGGCTTCTGGGTGGCGGGGGAGAGCGAGAAGGAGAACGGTATCTTCGATCTCTGTCCGAGCATTCCTGACTAGAGTAACTTCGGGGATAGTCCCCCGCATAATATTCTTGCCTATAATGCCTCCGTTCGCGATCACGATCGGAATCCCCACGACGAGATTCATAGTAGGACGAAGGATGATGCACTCTTCGGAGTTTATCCAGTGTAGATGGACGGCCAGAGATAGCACCTACAAAAGAGGAACAATTCAATTAAACACCAAGTGAAGGCAATACGATGTATGTGGAAGTCATGTAGTGTTGTGAAAGTGTATGCAAATGTGCAAAACCCCCGACCAACCAGAAGTGTCGATCGCACTAAAGGGTAAAGGCTCGCTTATTTCTAATGCTTCCCGGAGTTCTTCCAACACAGACTCGTGGTGGAGAGATACGTACTCCGGGATGGGAATGTCATCCAGTCCTCTAAAAGCATCTCCTGATTGACAAGGAGCGGCGTCAGAGATAGTAATTCCGGGGATCAAACGAGATACAACTACAGACTTCCGTCTCTTAAATTTAGGAACAACAGCCTTGCCTTTCCGCTTCTCTTCTATTCGGGAAAGATCAGCCGCTAGCTCAGTATCTGTGGGCATCCTTTCATCGTCGTTCACTTCTCTTATTACTACGCCGGGTTTTCTTTTCACAGTTTTCTTCTTTGTCTTCGAAGCCGGTTTCGCCAACCCCTCAATGACAATGCTCTGGTTCATATCGATTAAACCCAGCATCCTTAAGTTGTCGTCAGTTAACACCGAGTCGATATGACTTAAGTTGCTCGGGACCTCTTGTAAGCCCCGAACAATGCCTTTATAATATCCACCGTCGGGCCTTGAAATGATGGCTATAAGAAGGACAGAGTATTAGTACAAGTGTTAAAAATAGCCATTCAAGAAAGATTTGCGACACTTACGTCTAGACAGCCATCGCCTAGCAAACCCTGGGGGCATCGAACAAAAAACCATTCGGCTTTAAAATAGCTAAGTCTAGTCCAAGCCCCGGTCACAACCTGACAGTTTCTGACCGCTTCCAGAAAAGTAAAAGATGGGCTATCACCCTTACTTTTGAAATTAAATATGTATCTAATCTCAAACGACCTTAGTGGACGAAAGAAACAATCCATATATATGATGAAGGCACTATTCAGCAACGCGTGTCCGTTAGGATGAAGTTGTGAGGGAGCAATTCCTAAAAATGACAGCATCTCTCTGATGTACTGATTAAACGGAGGAAGAGTTCCAGCAGCACAAGCATGGCGGTAGAAGGCAGTATACCCTTCGGGCGGATTATGAGGTCTGTCATCAGCACCCGGCAACAACACATCATCCGGAGATAGATTATGTTTCAGACATATCCGGCCCAGCAAAGATTCGAAGATATTGGACTGGACGGAGCCAATAGGGTTCTCAATAAATAAAGCATCCGGCAATTCATCCGGAGCCGAATCAACTACTTCGGCAGGAATATTAGGAATTTCAAGCGCAGGAGGGGGCGAACTCTGTACCTCTTGTCGTTGGGAGCTCGAAATTCCATAACTGGTTAACTCATCATAAATCATCATTAGATGCTAAAAGCCCGTGCATTCCCCAGTGTAAAGTGTATGAATATGTTGTGTTGTGTAGTGCTGTGCATTACTTGAAAAGATTTTGCAGAATTAAAGGGAACTTGCAAGCGACAAAGATAGTCAGAGCTCAGTGGGAGTGACCGTCATCGCTGACCGTCACAACCGTACCATCCAGATGTTGGTAATCGATTCGAGTTAAAGTTCGTTATCATGACGTTAAGTTATAGTTCCATCGACGAGCTTCGAGAGGATAATCAAGTGGACAGTTTAATAGTTAAATCAAGATATGCAAGGATGAAGCTCGTCGGAATCATGCTATCGATTTCTAAAAATTTTCTTATCCATCAAAGGAAGGGTTCGAATCGATCATAGAAAGTTTGTTCGAATCCATCAAAGCAAGGATTCAAATCGATCACAGGGAGCTTGTTCGAATCGATCATGATCCAAGTTCGTATCGATCTCTGGGAGCATACTTCGAATCGATCATCTACGCTTGAGTTCGTATCGATTAAAATCAGTAGCATCGCATCGATCCTGGGTGTGCTGGTTCGTATCGGTCAAGAGAAACTCAGATTCACATCGATCGCGTTCGACTCGATACTCCTTCGTATCGATCGAACTAATATGCTTCGAATCGATCTAAAGCCGAGATTTTCGTACCGATCGCATCGCATCGATCATTTCAGATCGATGCGTTTTCTCACCATATTGGTCGATACGAACTACCTCATTTTCCCTTTAAATTCATGGAATCGATACGAACTTCGAAATAAAATACTATCTCCTATATCGATTCGACGCAAGCGCCCCAGATCGACTCGAAAGATTGGATTCTTTCCCCTCAACACTCCTTCTTCTCCAAACCGGATCTGGTTTACCAATGGCTAGAACGAATCGATAGCCAACAAGAACAGGATGGATCTGAGTTTCGATCTTCGTCACCTCGATTTGGTCAAGGTTGATAATTACCTAAATTAAAATTGGATTTCGAAGGATGAAAAAACTATATTCGATCGATTCGAAGGCGAAGTGCAGTACTTCTTTTAATAAACTGTTGGATCGACACGAAGATATAAGACAGCAGTAAAAAGTGAAAAAAGCAAAAAATGACCGAGTCCAGAGTATTTATATGCAACTCAGAAGGCAACCGGGCCGATTCGCCTTCCAATCCATATGACCGGTCGCAGCAAGTCAAACCACGGATCGACTCGAATGCACTGTTCGAATCCATCGGACCCTGCCTTCATCGAGACGAAATGGACAACGGAATCCATCGATACGAAGTGCATAACGAAGATAACCAAAGATGATGAGTCCCAACGGTTCGAAGCTCATGTTCGTTTCAGCGAGTCGACCACTCCATCCACTTCACATCGATACGAAAAGCAATTTCGTATCCACCATGGCCTATACGTGAGCATCGATACGAATGAGCATTTCGCATCCAACAACACAGGGTCCATCGATACGAGACAATGCCGTACTGATCGATTCGAAGTGTCTATTGTATAACCATCGACTCGCGGCAATACCAGTCTATCGATGCGAATGTTGTTGTCGTATCCAACAAACCCATCGATACGAATGACCATTTCGTATCTATCAATTCGACCCGCATCGATATAAAAAATTACTTTTCAACCTTTTACATCGATTCAGGAGAGGATCAATACAAGAGGATAATCCAAAACAACCATCAAGCGTTGTTTCAACTCAAATTTCCAAAATCGGTTCAGGAGAGAATCGATACGAAATTCAATAACAAACAAAACCGACAACGACTCGTGAACACACAACGTTAATGAGAGTCAAATTAACATATGTGCATATATGTCGGACTAATACTCGATTTTAAACATTTACAGGGATTGAATATTCATCTTGTTACAATTACAACAATCAACAGCTAAGCAATGTTCTACAGCAATCAATCATATCAACGCAAGATTACAACCTTCGACAAAAGAGCAATGATTGTTCAGAGAGAAACTGCAGCTTTTCAAAGCACGTCATGTTTCCACAAGACGTACTTTGGGGGGCAAATGTTATCCCGCTTTTTGGCAAAGCCATGATACCAAAAGATCGAGCGAAAAAAAAGGACGGTTCGTCTCAGAGATTGGTCATACTTCGCTTCACTATGGATATCGATAAATTTTGTCCGAGTCCAGATTGAGCTACAATTGATAGGATATGACAAGAAAGATCATAGAAGTCAGCATCTCAAATTTCAAGTCAATCCGAGTTCGTATGCTCAAGCTATCATCGATGCAAGTTGGAGGAAATAACCCTAAGTTCGAATCCATCAGAAGAGCATGTGTTCGAATCCATCGAGTTCCTCCTACTTCGAATCCATGGGATCACTCCACTTCGTATCCATCAAGTTGAAGTCCTTCGAGTCCATGAAGTCGCTCCACTTCACGTCATCATGGGACATAAGTTCGTATCCGTCGGCGTACGTTACTTCGCCTCCATCAGAGCATATAAGTTAGTATCCATCCCGCTACAACAGCTTCGTACCAATCGGCCGGAGCTCACCATGATCGGTACGAACAGGCCTCTGTTCGAATCCCTGTGTGGAGAAAGCCCTCGGATCCACTAAGTCAAAGTGGCGAAAATCATGGAGTCGACCCAGTCGACTCGGAGTGAAAAGTGGATCGACCCAGGAAATGCGCACCACGTCATCACGAAAGGGCGTGAAGCCATCGAGTCGAACCCATCGATTCGAACGGGATTGAGTTGAAGCAAGCAACCTGCTCAAGAACAGCAATTCGAATCGACCATATCTTGCAATCTACAAGTCCAAATGCCACGAAATTTTCACAGAAGCTTGCATGCATGTTGAAGAATGTCCACACCAAGTTTCACCTCGATTGGATGATTTTCTGATCGATTCGAACATACTTCGAATCGATCCCAAAGTGGGCCCAAATTTCCTGAGGTTGGGCTTGTGGGCCCCCTCACGTGCCAGAAGTGGTCTCCCGAATTTTCAGCGAAATATCAGCATCTTACGCCTATAAATAGAGCCCTTGGTCATTCAGAAAGGGGATCGGAGAATTTTAAGAGACAAAGCACGCCCGGACGCTGCCAGAATCACTCCATATCGTCATCACTGCTATTTATCTCGAATTTAAGCTTATGATCTGCTGTTCTTCGCTCTAGGAAACTTGTAATCTTCAAGTATCAAGCAATAAAGTGATAAAATTTCATAGTGGACGTAGGCAAATCGCCGAACCACTCTAAATTATTGTCTTCCGTGCAATTTACTTTTCTGTGACTTGGAGTTTTTGTTAGATAATCCTCATTTTCAATTTGATTTCTTCATTTATTATCTCTTCAAAAACTTCCGAAGAGTGTTGCCCAATTTTGGTGCAAACAGTTTGTATCAGACTCTCATGCACTTGTGATTTCAACATGTATGTGGCTTGTAATGACCTATATTTTTAACTATTTTAAATTATTAAATTTAATATAATTATTGAACAATAATCGTTAGAACTAAAAATTTAATGATTTATTAATGTAGTTTATTGGATATGAACTTAGATAAAATTTTGAAATAACAATTTCGATAAGGTTTAAGAGAATTATTTGTATTAGAACGAAATTATATGTATTGAATGTGTTTATAATTAATAGCATGAATTGAATAATAAATATTGAATTATTTAGATGTAAATAATTATTTGATAACTATAATTCATTTGGAATTTAATATTGGGATTTATTGAAATCCTAATATTGGTATTCATCGAAATTGGATTATTGGAATACTTTAAATAGAAGTGGAACTAAGTGCAGTGGTTTTTCCATTATTTGAATTCATTTTAAAAATAAATTTTATAAGTTAAATAACTTATATTTCAATTATAGTGATTTATTGGATAAATAAATTGTTTAAATTTAGTATTGAAAATTATTTAAATTTAGTATTGAAAATTATTTAAATAATTGAATCCTAAATTTAACATGAATGAAAATGATCCCGGAAGTTGATTTAAATTTTATTTAAACTAGAATGAATATTTTAACTTTTAAAATCGAGTTTAAAAGTGAATAAACTGATTTTGGAAATTTCTCGTTTTAATTAACATGTAAAAATAGTCGTTTTGGGCACTGTCTTGAATTTCGACGAAATCAATTTTATCGGATCCATAATAATGAATTATTATAAAATTTCAAATTTTGTAGCGATCAGACTTATCGTTTGGCCATGCGAGGTTAACATGCGTAGAAATTAATTAAAGAAATTTAATTAAAATAATTTGATTTTGAAAGGCTATCTTCTGAATATGATGGAATTGGCTCTTAATATTTATTCCATTATGTTCAGAGTAGGGGGATGACATATAGAACGCCAGGCGACACGCTTTGTTTGGAGCTCGGAAAATCTATATGTGAATTGAGTTGGAAACTTATATAATAAGCCACATTATATTTCATTTCGCTGAACACTAGTTATTCTTCAGCGCCGTTCATACGATTTTAATGGTTGCAAATTCACCGACTTCTATCCTCATTTTCTCCAAATTCGTTCATATAAATTGAATGCCTCCAAAACGAAAGTTGAAGATCTCGTCGAGCTCAACATTGTGGATAGTTGGATCGTCTCGTTTATTCACGTGGTGGTCGAGCTTTTATGCTGTTCGATTTGTGCACATGCGCACGACAGACTGGAAGGCACTACATGAGGGATGTCGGTGATGGTGCTGGCTGAGGATGGACGATCGATCGTTTATACATACGTACGTACGTATATACATACATACATACATACGTACGTACATACATACATACATACATGTGTATGAGTGTGTGTGTACATATTTTAAGTCTCGAGCAGCGAAGTCGTGTTCCTGGAGCGTGCGTTGGGAGCGTAGAATGAAGATGGGTTAGGTCGTTTTGATTTTTATTAATTTTGTTAATTATACGTTTAATCATCGTTATATTAATTTAATCGTAACTTTCTCGTATGAGATCAGATTTGAGTAAACAAGTTGCATTAGATTCATATCGACATCGTCAACGCTATGGAATCGAATTGGAATTTATTTGAAATTGAAAAAAATTTAGTTTCAAATATGGCGAGTGCTTTTAACGCTTATGAAGTACTAAAATATTTTTTGTTAGTTAAATTGAAATCATGAAGTAATTTAGTTTTATTGTTTGTTGTTGGTAATTTAATTGACATTTAAATTGACATATGAACCAATTGTTAGAAATTTTGAATTAATAGTTAAATTGAAATTGGAGTTAAATTGCTAGTTAAATTCTCGATTATTGATAACTGGTCAACTATTGTGATATATTGACTGCTTTGGAATGTTGTTGTGATAGATGCTATTGGTTGACATATTGGATGATTTGGATGTTTATTTATTTTATTTATATATATCCTGTTATCACCCTATAAATTATTTAACAGTATGTAAAACTATTATTTGGATTATTTCAAATAAATTAAGAAATGGGTTGAAATGATATATACCTATGACATTTGTTTTGGGTTGAAATGATATATCCATCCCTGAAATAAAAATAAAAATAAATGATCACTTGGCTATAGGATAGAAAATTATATACGGACACCGCATTTGGTTAAATTAAATGGTTTTAAATTCTTGGATTTGAATTAATTCAAATGATTCTGTTTTATAAAAATAAAATTGAATTGAAATATGGAAATTGGATTAATTTCAAATTCGATTTTTGAAATGTTGAAATTAAAATTTGTTAAATGAAATGGTTTAAAGAATTGAATTTGAAAGTTAAAATTATAATTGCAATATTACTTAAATTATGGCAATTGATTTATTTAAAAGATTTGAACTTTTATTCGAACTTTGAAATAAATCCTAGTATAAGTAATTTAAATGGATATTTCAATTTTGAGCTCGAAATTGAGTTATTTTGAAGATTTGAATCCAAATTCAAACATTGAAGTTCTTGAATTAAATGATTTAAATCGAAATTCTGAAATTAAATTCTAATTTATATAAATTGAAATGATTTAAAATTAGGAATTAAATTGAAATTTAAACAATTGAATTGAAAAGTTGAATCAAATTTGAAATTGAAATTAATTTGGGATTGAAATTGATTTGAATTGAAATCGAAATTGAGTCGATTTGAATGGAATTGAGACTAAAAATGATTTGAATTGGAATAATTGAAATTGAATCAGTTTGATTGGATGTTTAAAATATATCTTTTAAAATATTCAAATTATTTTGATTTTCTTAACCATTTGACTGTATAAACCATTTTCGATACTCGAATCATTTTATATCAAACTATTTTAAATCACTAAACTATTTGAACTATTTAAATTATTCAAACTATTTTCAAAATTTCAAATTATGCAAGGTTGGAATGTTTATATTTAAATCATAAATTTAAAATGGGAATTAGGTTAAAATGAAGTTATAACCTAAGTTGAAATTCGAAATGATTTTGGAAGTGCAATTGAAATATTGGGGTGAAAATGATTTTTGAAGTGAGATAGCATATTTTAAGTAAATATGATATTTTGAAGTGAAAAAGATTTTTGAAGCGAATATGATATTTTGATATCAACCATGAATCACTTTCGAAATGTAAAAGTACCATTCAAAGTATAAAATGACGTTTGATTGTTAAAGAGACTGGGGTCTCTTATTGACACACTCTTTGTCAATATTGAAACCACTTTAACAATTATGTACGTGGAGGGGACTGCAGAATGAATTGTTTAGATTTGGCATACGTTTGTTGGATTTGAAGAAAGAGAACGATGATGGATAGACCCCGACACTTGCATCAATTTGAAATGACTAAAATAGGAAGGCCTGACAGGGCCAAGAGGGATAGCCACCCCTAGCGGATACCCGTTCTTCAATTTTCTTCTTGGACTTGGTCCATGCTATTACCCTTGATGTGGGTTTCAATTGGTGCACGTAATTTAGGATGATCTCCCTTTAACTCGATATTGAATAGATGGGCGCGGTGGATGATTGTGGCTACCATGTGTTACCACCGGCCCTGCTACCCGAACTGGTAGTATCCTACCTTGGACATTGCCTCACGTGCCTTGCCATACTTTTATTCTTATACAAGACCACTACAAGTTTGGTTTAGTGTTGTCGTATCATGGCGCATCCCTGTCCCCCGACGTGCTACTGGAGCGTTATATGCAAACTGCACAAAAATGCTTAAAAACGCGCTAAGGGGGATTAATGTAAAGCCTTAACACTAAGAAAAATATTTATTTTATTTATTAGACATTATATATAGCATATTCTGCTATATATAAATATTTTGATGGATCCTTAAGAGATGGAAAATCCTGCAACATCTCTTGAGCTATTGCACGCACGTTATACACTGGATATGAGATATAAAACCCTGTAAACATCTCTGATGCTATTACACTCATGTTATATGTGATATTGATTTGACTCTTATAAGGATATTTTAGTCATGACTCAAGTGCTTTGTTTTTTCATTACGCTGGGGTCAACCCTGAGTTTTTAGTGCATTGAAGATTATTTTCTTGAGGACGAAGACGAAGATTTGATATACTATTACTAGTATTATTTCCTTGCATCATGTTGTTCTACTGCATTATTCTATTATTCTGTTGTATATATGACTCCGAGTAATATTGTAAAATTATAATCAAATGTATTGTATAAAAATATTCATGAACTGTTTATTTGATTGTTATATTTTGTCATTCCACTGCGAGATTCTGTATTTGTTTTCTTCGTTTTTTATTTTTCTTAAGTTGGACATATGTGGATTATTGTCGATTTAGACCTTCCGAAATGCGGGTCGTCACATGGTTTCTACATGGAACATGCAAAATTCTAGCAAGTTAATAAAAGATTACGTATGTCTCATATTAACCATGCTTCACCTACTTTGCACTCTTTGGGTTTAACAAAGAAATTTGTTAAAATTTGATGCTAGAAGATGGGCCAGAACATTATATCTCCCATATTCCATATCGAATTTCCCTTAGCCTACATATAAGGGGTCTAAAAAATTATCCTAACCTGCATATTCCATAAGGAAACTTTCCAAATTCTGCATAACCTTCTTTAGGAAACATAATGATATTTTTGAATAAGGAATTTCTGAGCCTCCTTTGGCCAAACTTGTTTATCAAGTCACTCATAACCCTTGATTTCATAGAGGACAAGCATTAAGATTATTGACCTTACAAATTATGGAAGAAAGGGAGCAAGTAGCTCTTTATTATCTGGATAATTGGAGTATAAACCCATTTCACATAAGACTTACCCCAATCTTTGCCTTGGGAAAAGTATGCGAAAGAAAGATAATTTCTTTTTAAAAATGAGGAGGGCCATTCAATTCCAATACAAAGGAATTATCTTTGAAAAGAAAATAACAATAGATTTCAATAAGTTTGCACATAAATGGAATAAAGTAATTGATACTAATGTGCCAATGGAATAAAACTCAAGAATCTTCAAAAAGAAAGTTTACAGATGATACTAATGTGCCAATCCAATGTTATAAGAATGTCAAGAGGGAATCAATAATGCAATTCCTTAAAAAATCTCAATTCACTAAAACTCGTCGTTCCCTTATTACCTCCAATGAGAACATTTACCTTCTGACTAAGAGAAACTGAATTATTTGCCTTCTAAGAAGAGGTAGCCTAAAAATAAATGGAACCTTGGAGGTGCTTATTGCGTCATAGAACAAATGGACATAAAACCAACCAATGCCAAGCTCTAAGAGGAACGATTGAGAATGTCTTAGTCATAAGAGAGCTTCAAGAGTTTGTTAAAAAGATTTAACTGATGTATCTATAAGGATTAAATACTCAATAAAGAGGAGTGTTTTGTAAGTAGGATTTATAAAATAAAGGAGAAGGCCTTTGACCCACCCAGATGGCCTGGTCAAAGCACCTCCTAGAGGTAGGTTAGAATAAGCCTCTAGTCTAGCCTACAAGGACTGCTTAGAGCACTGCAATCCTTCGATCCCGCCTACATAGCTTGGCCAAAGCGAGGACAGAATAAGCCTTTGGTCCCGCCTAAGAGGCCTGGCCAGAGAACTGACCAGCCATAAATCCTGCCTATAAGGCCTTTCAGAAGTGCCTCGTAGAGGGAGGACGGAGTAAGCCTTTGCCCCTCCTAAAATGGCTTTGAGAATGAACCGAACCAGCCTTTGGTTCCGCCTATAAGTCCTAATCGGAGCGCCACTTAGAGGGAGGATGGGTAAGACTTTGGTTGTACTAAAATAACTAACCAAATGCACTAGCCAAACCTAAATCATCGCTTAAGATGGTGATAAGGGGTTCGATCAAAGTTTAGATCATTACCTAAAAGTGGTAACAAATGAAATCAATCAAAGCCTAAATTACTACTCGAAGAGCAGTAAGAGGCGGTTTTCCAAAGAACGGTCAATCGAATGCGAAAGCAAAACAACCTCTATCCTAAAGAAGGATCGAGACAATCTTCTAGAGGAAGAACATTCAAAAACATTTAGTTTTGCACCAAGCCAAAGTTAAGGCAACCTTCAAAGGAAGGATCAAAAGTTATCTATCATGCAAAAGTGAAAATCTTAAATAATGGCATCCAAGAAATTATGACTTATTGCCCGAGTTTGTGGTTTCATTCTTTAAATATCGGATTAATTTTCAATTAATGATTTCTATTAAAATTACCAAATAAAGACAATCTTCATGAATAGTTAGTTTTTTGCCTACTTGGTAGATGGTTTTTCTGGTATTTTATTTCAAATAATTGCCAGATGGTTTCCTAGTCTTTTATTTTAAAGACACCACCGAATGACAATTAAATCTCCTATTCAATTATCATCTAATGGATTTCTTGTTTTCTATCCAAGCAATATTATTGCTAGAAGATTTCTGGTCTTCAATATAGATGAAATTATTAGATGAATACTAAAATGTATACTCCTTCGAGACTAAGTGTTCAAGTGTTAAACTCCAAAGTTCAAAGTGATAAAACCAAAAGGTGAATTTTGTTAAAAGATTCACTATTTAAACCACTGAATTAAGTTCTCCTAGAATGCAATTCAAAATTTCTAATGGCGAGAATTTTCGAATTTCTAATAAAGGAAGGGTTTTTTTCCTAACTTTTAATTTAAGTAATTCACTAATCTTCTTATCAAAATAGATTTTAGATTTTAATGACAGGATTCATATTAGGAAGTCAAATCAATGCTTATTCAAAGGCTACACATCGTATTGCATTAAAAAGTTCTGGAAAGCAAGTTGTATATTACAGATAATTCAACAAATTCAAAAATAAGAATACAAAGATACATTCAAGTGAACAATTATTCAGATACAAATTTGTTTATTTAACATGTTATATACAAGAGTTAAAGGTACTAAGAAAGCGTAGCCAAAAGAAAATCTGCAAAAAAGGGGCTCATAAGCAATTCTTCTTTAGATATTAAGTTTATACACCTCGTTTTTAAAAAAATTAGCAGCGGCTGAAGTAGAATCAGTTCTGTGATGAATTGCCTCATCTAGAAGTTGTTTAAGCTTCTTCTTATTTCTACGAATAGTGTTTGTAGCATCATATTGTCTCCCTTTAAAGCCTAGAATCTTGCATTTTAATTTCTTAACATCTAGTCCAAAAACATATTTTTCATGCTCTAGTGTAACACCCCCCTATTTGGAGGCCCAAAACTAATGGCTACGGATGCTGTAGTTATCTATAATTATTGATCCTCGGTGACCAAATATGGCGATATTCGATCCATTGATACATAGAAACACAAGAATATGGATAACATTTGTAAACAACAAACAAATTCCACATTCCATTACAAAATATTCCAAACTGATAACATAATCCAAGTTCGCAGACCACGTTCAGGTAGCATATAATTATTACAAAGTACTCCAAGAGCGACATATGAAGATGCCTCCTTAGTTTCTCAGAGTATACAATATAAGGTAAGAAAACAAGTTTTCCTTTATAATCAAAACACGCAGTTGAAATAAAAGAACTCTAATAACAAGCTTGCCTCCCACGTGTTTGGAAGCTTTATTCATCAAAAAGAATATCTGAAAAACTTACTCTCAACCTACTTAAAATCAATTGAGTACATGCGAGTTTAAAGGGAAAACAAAAACTTCGAGTCAGACATAAAGCCGTGTATGAATAATAATTTACCAATACTAACCATTTAGATATCTAGTGAGACCATGCCGCTTAGCGGAATGGCTTTTCTCCTTGCTAGTGTCCTAAAACATTTGTAAGACCATATACTGTGCTCCTGCATTCACAGTGATTAAAACATAGTATTTCAAAAACATTATGATGATATGCAAAACAAATAAATCAAATCCGGATAATCCATACCTATTCATTCTGACTATCTGTCTCAATTATAGTTTTAAGGGTTAATATTAACCTATTAAATGCTTATGGACTGGCTATCCACTTTCATAGTTTTTATGGGATCACAAAAAACCTATTGGTAACTCCAATATCTTATCTCTTATCCTAGTTTTCATGGGCTAATTAGGAACCTATTGACTGACTGTTAATATCGTAATCTAGATATAGTTTTCATGGGCTAACTACAAACCTACTTGCCCCTATCAACATCAAACCATAGTTTGCATGGGCTGACTATGAACCATTGGCCCCTGCCAACATCTTTTGTTATACATAGTTTTCATGGGCTTACTGCAAACCTATTGGCCCCTGCCAATATCTTTAATTAAGATTTTACATTTCTCAAGTTATATTCACAACCGAGTCAACATAACTGGTTATTCTACCCTTCCCCAAAGTACCGTTATGGGTTAATTACAAGGTGAATTAGTATATGTAGAAGTAATGCTTCTAAAATCTTTAGTTACGCCATGTATTTCCATTTTAAAAGAGTCAGCGAGTTATTTGTTTTGAAACTTTAAAACATCACCTTCGAAACCTCTGGATGTCTCCTTCGAAAGCATAAGATTCTTTTCAAAACATAATAAACATACCTTTCTAAGTCCTTGTTAAATATTAACTTTCGAAACCAATGGTACCTCTCGACGGTAACAAAATACTCTTTAAAACATAGCTTCGAAACAAATAAAAGTACTCTGTTGAAAGCATTAGGTTTACTCTTTAAAACATCCTTAGGGTCAAAATGATTATATACGAAAGCATCTCTTTCGAAACCAATTATAAAATTATTTTACGAAAAAAGTTGACGATGTTGGAACCATCTAGTCGAAAGCACGCCTTTTAAATTAAGACATCAAAGGATAGAGTCAAAATCCCCTTTCGATTCCATTTCATTCGAAACCTCCAATCTCTTTTGAAAGAATTCAGGAAAAAGACTTAGTTTTTGAAACAGAGGTAATCCTTCAATAACATAGATGGCTTCAATGCAATGAAAAGGTAAATTCACGGCTTGGTCTTGACTTGGTTGAAACCAATCCTTTTAAGAGCTCTTATTTAAGGAAAACGTACACCTTCGAAAGCTAATCCCTTTACATAATATAGCAACCTTATTCAAAAGATATTTATAAAACCTTTTCGAAAGATGTGTTTCGACTATGTCGAAAGCTTCAAGTAAAGCAAAGAAAGAATTTAACTTTTGAAAATAATGCAGGGTTTAGACCCCATCAAAAGCTTACCATTTGACACCAAGGGCTTTCGTGTTCCCTCCAATCCACAACATACTATCTAAGCGATACTTTATGCATTGGTTTCGACTATATGGGTTTCAACTGGGATGAAGCAGAATCAATAGAGTTGAAAGGTGGTATTATTTGAGGCGGAGCACCTTTTTCTAAATCAAAGGCTAAAATATTGCAACTTCTAATAATTAGTTTATAACTTCTTGTCTATTTATATACCATTGATTGGCTGCCATAAAAACTTTTCAAATACTTTACATTTAAAACTGGCGTAGTTTCATCAGATCTAAATCATATAATATAATGTTAAAGCCCTTCCTTATATCAAAACCAATTACTTCAGAAAATCCTTTTTAAAATAATTATTTTCCATAGTAAATCAATTGGGAAAAATCCCCAAAAATCAGAGAAATCATTTTTATCATGTAATCAAACATATTAAAATTTCAGACCCAATTTCTTCCTGAAACACTTGAAATAAATTTTGAACCCAATATACCATATTTTCCTTTAGGAATTTATGATAAATTTTCTATAGCTCAAAAAATTATGAAAATTAATACCCATCTTCAAAATCATATTTTACTTCACATAAAAAATTTCCATGGCATTTTAAAATCATAGACTCTCGATGTTACCCTAAAACCATGCTAATTCATTGGAAAATGAATGAAAATAAATCAAACATAATATAGTTCTATCATGTCATTATCCATACCAACATAAACACGAATTTAATCATAAATATGAAAACATATATAACCATAGAATAAAATAGAGATGGTATGAAATCATTATTCACTTTAGATATGATAAGGAATTTGAGATTTATTGTTAATTAATCCTTCCCGACTTTTGATAAATTTCTTTCCATTATTCCTTGGTAATGGCCGGCTCTTAGTTTTAGATTTGCATTTGTCAAAATGAAAAAGGGAACGTGAATGGACAAGGGTGAGATGTGTATAGCTGTGTAAAATAAAATGGCTATTTACTGATATGTGCATGTGTAAACTAATTAACATTTAAACCAATTTAAAGCCCGTTTATTTGATTATTAAGCTTGAAAATTTATGTAATTTATTCAAATCTCAATCACCTTATCATCATTATTCTATTTAACTATCTAATTAAATTTTGTGAATAATGTTATCAAAGTTATGGATGTTACAGGCTCCTCTCCTTAAAGAATTTCATCCTCAAAATCCCGTAAGGACTAAATACTAAATATAGCAATCATCTGTAACAATTCCTAACAACTATCCTAGTCTAACTGACTATATATAAATCTAATATAGACATACCCTCAAAGAAGATCAGGAAAGTATCCTTAATCCTATCCTATGTCTCCTAAGTACAGTCCTTCTCGCTGTCGCTCCACTGAAGTTTCACCAACCCGAATATCTTATTCCTTAATCTTTTCTCATCTCTAGCAACAACCCAAACTAGCTGTCTAACAAAAGTCAAATTAGGCTATACTACTAAGTCTTCCAACCTTGTTGGAGGAGTGGTAGTCTCTGGATCAAGCATATACTTGCGAAGATGAGACAAAAGAAATACATTATGGATACCTATCAAACAGCTCGGCAACTCTATTCTGTATGCGAGCTTTCCAATCCTCTCTATAATATGGTATGGACCTACATATCTTGGGGCCAACTTCCCCGACTTTCCAAATCATATCATACCCCTAATAGGTCTTGACCAATTCTAGACTTAAGACTAATATGTCTCTAGTCTCCAACCAACATGCCAGTGATTTGCAGGTCTTCCATACAAATCCTCAAAAGGCTCCATTTCTATACTAATCTGATAACTATTATTATAGGAAAACTCAATCATATGTATGTGATCTTCCGAAGATCCACCAAAGTCTAATACATAAGCTCTTAGTAGATCCTCGAGTACTTTGTTGACTCACTCCATCTGCCTATCTATCCGAGGGTGATACACAGTACTCATACTAAGCTTGGCACCCATCACTTCCTGTAGACTCTTTCAGAATTCACTTGTGAACAAAGCATCTCTGTCACTGACTATACGACAAGGAAATCCATGTAGTCTAACTATGTTCTTCACGAACAACTTAGTTAAAATGGGTGCCGTTTTGGTTGACTTAACTAGAATGAAATGAGCACTCTTGGTCAATCTGTCCACTATAACCCATATACTTTCATTACCTCTATTTGACTTTGGAAACCCTCTATAAAATCCATAGATATCGAATTCCATTTCAAAACTGGAATCTCTTAAGGCTGAAGCAACCCACTCGGTTTTTAATGTTCAGCTTTCTCTTATTGACATTTTGCACATTGCCTAACCCACAAGCCAACAACCTTTTTAATGTCTTCCTAATAGAAGCTCCTCTTCATATCGTGGGACATCTTGGTCCCTCCAAGACGAATCGTAAACTTGGACCGATGACATTCTCCAAGAAATCTTTTCCTCAAGTCCTCCACATTCAGAACACGTAATCGTCCTTTCTTTCTCAAACATCCTCTAAGCTCAAGGCTAAAATTCTTTAGACCAACGATCTCAGTTCCAACCTCAAGCCTTCTAATTTTATCAGCCAAAGCCAGATCCTCCTTCTGCTTAGAGGTGATTTTCTCAATCAATACTGATCGAACTTCTAAACAAGACAACCTGGCGGAACTCTGACTTGAACCGGCAGTCAATCTTAAATGCACATCACAACTGACTAAAGCTTCTAAATCCTTCGACTCTGCCAACATAGCTAACATCACATTCTGATGTTTTCTGCTAAGAGCATCAGCCACTTTATTGCCTTTCCCCATTGTATACTCTGTTCCAAAATCATAAGTAGCCAAAAATTCTAACCATCTCTGTTGCCTCATATTCAACTTTTTCTAAGAGAATAAATACCGTAAGGATTTATGATCGGTGTAAAGCTCAAACCTCTCCCCTAGGAGATAATGTCTCCAAATCTTCAATGCGAAGATCGTAGCTGCCAACTCCAAATCATGAGTGGGATATCTAACCTTATGTGGTCTAAGCTGCCTTGATGCGTAGGCAATGCCTTTACCATTCTGCATCCACATTGCTCCTAATCCAGTTCCACATGCATCAGTATGCACAACCAATCTTTGATTTTCATTTGGAGCTACTAACACGGGTGCAATAGTTAACAAATGTTTAACTTAAGGAATGCTTCTTTCATTTATTGGACCAAACAAATCTCACTCCCTTCCCGGTTTGCTTAGTTAAGGGTGGTGCTAAGCCTAAGAAAAATCCCGATCTCAGTCACCGCGTCTGGCCTCTTTCAATTTTTCATGGCTTCGATCTGATTTGGACCGACTGACAATCTTTCTCTGAAATCATGTGACCAAGAAATTTTACCTCTTTCTTCCATAAATGATACTTGGTAAACTTCGCCTTTAGCAGATTCTGCCTTAGCATCTCCAGCACCACTCTAAGATGAACATCATGCCCTCTCTCATCCCTATAGTAGATTAGAATGTCATCTATAAACACCAACACAAACCTATCCAAATACTCTCGAAAAACTCGGTTCATTAAACCCATACAAAAAGTAGGTGCATTCCTTAATCCAAATGGCATCACCAACCACTCATATGAACCATATCCGGTTCGAAATGCCATCAAAGAAATATTGTCCTCCGCCACTCTTAACTAATGGAGACCTGTCGCTAAGTCCAACTAGGAAAATACTCTGGCTCCACTCAACTGATTGAAAAGATCATCTATTCTTAGCAAAGAATACTTATTCTAAATTGTCCTTTGGTTTAAGTTACGATAGTCAGTGCATATCCTTAACGACCCATCTGGTTTCTTTTCGAACACCACAGCCACTCCCCAAGGCAAATTGCTTTGTCCAATAGAACTCCTTCCTTCTAGATCCGCTAGCCGCACCTTCGATTCCTTCATCTCATTTGTTGTCATCCTGCTAGGTAGTCTACTTACAGGATCGGCTCCTAGCATAAGATATATTCTAAACTCAACAGCTCTTTTCAAGGGTAGTCTAGTGACTAACTCAAAGACATTTGCAAACACTCTTGCTACCCGAACTGACTTGACTCATTTCCTACCTTAATAGCAATAAGTAGAGCACTAACACTCTGACCAGTATTTTCTACCGAGAATATCACTCGGTTATGACTATAAGGGTGTCTTAGTGATATTTTCCTATCCTGGCAAAATATTCTAGCCTCATACCTACCCAAATCTGTACATTATAAAAATGATTTCGATATCTACGAAATCAATAACATACAAATTGCAGGTAAACTTATGGCCTAACAAGTCAAGTTCTAACTGGTCACATCTTACCCTAGAGTTGCACACCCTCCTATTGGATTCGCTACCCTCAAGGAAGTAACAAGGTAGGTGGGTTCTAAACATAATCTATCAACCAAACACTAAGATATAAATGAACGTGATGCACCGGTATCAAAAAGTACTCTAACTGGAATACTCTGAATCAAATCATACCTTCCATCACAGTCTTTCCTTTTTCAGCTGTGGTAGGCCTAGCTAGTCCTATAGCAAAAAAAATTCCTTTGTCCCGTCTAACTAGCACTGGACACTGATTCTTGTGCTCAACTTGATCAGTGTTGAAGCACTTCACATTCTTCTTACTTGCAACTTTCTTCCCATTTCTTGACCGGCATTCATTAGCAAAGTTACCCTTCTTGTCGTGCTTATAGCAAACTACCTCGGCCTTTGACTTCTTAGCAACATATCCATTTTGAGCTCTCTTTTTTATAAAGAACTTCCTCTTCTTCCCATAGGAACCCTGAGTTTCCACTGGCTTCTCTTTAGCAAACCCAGCAAGTAACTCCTCAAGGCGAATGGCCTTCTCCACCACTATATTACAAGGATCGTGGACATGTGTCATGGTCATTCTAGCAAGCTTGGGCCTCAATCTCCAAAAGAACCTCTCATTCCTTTTAATGCCAGTATCCATAACAACATATCCATATCGAGACAACTCTTCAAACTTAGTAGCGTACTCGACTACTGACATCTCTCCTTGCACTAAATCAATAAACTTCCTCATCAGTCAGACTTAATGAACCCAGATACAAACATCTGCTCAAATTTTATTTTAAAATCAGCCCAAGTTAATTGCTGTTTCAAAACTCCGGTAGTGACACTATTCCACCAATGTAGTGCTGATCCCTGCAACTGTCTAGAGGCCAACCTCCTCTTTTGCCCATCATTCAGGCCCAAATTAGTAAATATATGCTTGCAATGCAATAACAAATTCTAGACCTCTATAGCACTCTTCGTTCCTAAGAATGGCTTCCCACCTAAATTGGTGTAATCTCTACTCCGCAAAGCATAATAATTCCTAACTGGAGCCACATGATTAGCTCCTCCTACATTTCTAGCAACATATGAAGCAACTCCTAATTGCATCAAACCAACAAAGTACTAATACATTACCCCAATATCTACTGGTGGATTTCCACCACTCACATTAGCATCGACATTTTGATTACTAGTATTATCCCGTCGATCTGGGTTTCTCCTGGTACTGGGTCGATCATTTCCATTAGTTGCGGTGCTTCCTCTGTTGAGATTTCCTCTTCCATTTCCTGCTTTCATATCTCCTTTCTCATAAATCTGCATACGAGCCTTAGTAAGATATAGAAGAACAATCTAAGAGAGCGTTTACCCAAACACCAATCGTGTTATCTAATTCATTTGATTATGTTTGGAAAATCTTTTAGGTTTAAGTTTCTTTTAAAGTTTCATAAACCTATGCTCTGATACCAACTTATAACAATCCCCCTGCTTGAAGGCCCAAAACATACGAGTAAAGATGCTACAGTCATCCATAGTTATTAATTCATGGCAACCAAATACGGCAACATTAGACCCATTAATATACAGAAACACAAGAATATGGAAAAAATTCATAAAAACAAACAAATTGCACATTCCATTTCAAAATATTCCAAATCGATTACATAATCCCAGTTCATAGACCACGTTCAGATAAAATATAATTATTATAAAATATGCCAAGAGCGACATATAAAGATCCCCCCTTGGTTTATTAGAGTATATAATATAAGGCAAGAAAACAAGTTTGCCTTTACAATCAAAACACACAGTGGAAATAAAAGAACTCTAATAACAAGCTTGCCTCCTACACGTGTTTGGAAGCTTTATTCGTCTAAAAGAATATCTAGAAACCTTAACTCTCAACCTACTGAAAATCAATTGAGTACATGAGAGTTTAAGGGCAAAAAAAGAACTTTGAGTCGGACATAAAGCCTGATATGAATGATAATTTACCATTTCAAACCATTTAGATATCTAACGAGACCATGCCGCTTAGCGGAATGGGTTTTCCCCTCACTAGTATTCTAAAATATTTATAAAACTATATACTGTGCTCCTGCATCCACAGTGGTTAAAACATAGTATTTCAAAAACATTATGATGATATGCAAAATAAATAAATCAAATCTGGATTACCCATCCCCATTCATTCTGACTATCTATCTCAATTATAGTTTTAAGGGTTACTGTTAACCTGTTAAATGCTTATGGACTAGCTATCCACTTTCATAGTATTTATGGGATCATTAAAAACCTATTGGTAACTCCAATATCTTATCTCTTATCCTATTTTTCATGGGCTAACTAGGAACCTATTGACCAACTGTCAATATCTTAATCCAGATATAGTTTTCATGGGCTAACAACAAACCTACTGGCCCCTGTCGATATCAAATCATAGTTTGCATGGGCTGACTATGAACCACTGGCCTCTGCCAACATCTTTTATTATACACAGTTTTCATGGGCTTACTGCAAGCATATTGGTCCCTGCCAATATCTTTAATTAAAATTTTACATTTCTCAAGTTATATTCACAACTGAGTCAACACAACTATTTATTCTATCCTTCCCCAAAGTACTGTTATGGGTTAATTACAACTTGAATTAGTATATGAAGAAGTAGTACTTCTAAAATATTTAGTTGTGCCATGGTATTTCCTTTTTAAAAGAGTCAGCGAGTTATTTGTTTTGAAACTTTAAAACATCACCTTCAAAACCTTTGGATGGCCTCCTTCGAAAGCATAAGATTCTTTTCAAAACATAGCAAACAAATATTTCTAAGTCCTTGTTAAATATTCACTTTCGAAACCAATGATACCTTTCGGCGGTTTCAGAATACTCTTTAAAACATAGCTTCATAACAAATAAAAGCACTCTATCAAAAGCATTGGGTTTACTTTTTTAAAATATCCTTTGGGTCAAAATGATTATATACGAAAGCATCTCTTTCGAAACCAGTTATATAATTGTTTTAAGGAAAAAGTTGATGGTGTCAGAACCATCTAGTCGAAAGCAACCACCTTTTAAATTAAAATGTCAAAGGATAGAGTTGAAACCCCTTTCGACTCTAATGCATTCGAAACCCCCAACCCCTTTCGAAAGCCATTCAGAAAAAAGGCTTAGTTTAAATTAAAACAGAGGTAACCCTTTGACAACATAGATGGCTTCAATGCAGTCAAAAGGTAAATTAGCCGCTTGGTCTCGACTTGTTGAAACCAATCCTTTTGGAAGCTCCTAGTTAAGAAAAAGTACCCCTTTGAAAGCTAACCCCTTTACATAATGTAGCAACCTTCTTCGAAAGCCATTTATAAAACCTTTTTGAAAGTATATGTTTCGACTATGTCGAAAGCTTTAAGTAAAGCAGCGAAATAATTTAACTTTTGAAAACAAAGTAGGGTGTCGACCCCATCGAAAGCTACCTTTCGACAGTAAGGGCTTCCGCCTTCCTTCCAGTCCACTGCGTACCATCTTAGTGATACCTTCTGTATTGATTTTGATTATATAGGTTTCAACTGGGATGAAGCAGATTCAATGGAGTCGAAAGGTGCTACTATTTGAGGCGGAGCACCCTTTTTGGAATTAAAGGCTGAAATGTTGCAACTTTTAATAATTATTTTTTAACTTCTTTCCTATTTGTAAACCATTGATTTGCTGCCATAAAAACTTTTCAAATACTTTACATTTAAAACTGTCGCAGTTTCATCAGATCTAAATCATATAATATAACGTTAAAGCCCTGCCTTATTTATCAAAACCAATTATTTTAGAAATGTCCTTCTTTGTAAAATAATTTATTTTCCCTAGTAAATCAAATGGAAAAAATCCCCAAAAATCACAGAAAATCAATTTTATCATGTGATCAAACATATTAAAATTTCAGACTCAATTTCTTCCTGAAATATTTAAAATAAAATTTAAACCTAATTATATCATATTTTCCTTTAGGAATTCATGGTAAATTTTCTACAGCTCGAAAAATTCAAAAAATTAATACCCACGTCCAAAATCATATTTTACTTCATATTAAAATTTTCTATGGCATTTTGAAATCATAGACTCTTGGTCTTATCGTAAAACCATGCTAATTCATTGGAAAATGAATGAAAATAAATCAAACATAATATAGACAGCATATCATCATCCATATCAACATAAATATGAATTTAATCATAAATTCGAAAACATATATAACCATAGAATAAAATAGAGATGGTATGAAATCATTATTCACTTTAGATATGATAAGGAATTTGAGATTTGTTGTTGATTAATCCTTTCTAGCTTTAGATAAATTTCCTTCCTTTCTTCCTTGATAATGGCCGGCTCTTAGGTTTCAGATTTGTGTTTGTGAAAATGAAAAATGGAATGTGAATAGATAAGGGTGAGATGTGTATAGCCGTGTAAAATACAAAGGCTATTTACTAATATGCCCATATGTAAACTAAATAGCCTTTAAACCTATTTAAAACCTATTTATTTAATTATTAACATGACCCTTTATATAATTTATTCAAATCTCAATCCCTTTATCATCATTTTTCTATTTAATTTATCTAATTAAATTTCCTAGATAACGTTAGATGTTACATCTTGTTTCTTTACCTCACCCTGATAATCGTTAAGATATTATCGTCCCATTGCTTGTTTAAAAAATTGAACGCATTCACGTCTAACCCTTTGACTCTATCGAGCGATCTCACCATCATCTAGACTCGAAGGTGGGTTCAGCAAAGTACGAAAATTTTCTTTGTCGATCAACGGGGGTTGGAGTAGGATAGCTAGATTTGCCTCTGCTCATAATAAGTTCTAAGGATTGACAATATGCTTGGCTTTTTAGTAAGTCTACTTCAAGATCCATAATCCTCTGATGGAGACGAGAAATTTCTAAATCAACATCAATATTTTAGACTAAAAATTCAGACTAGTGACCATACTCATGCTCCCTTTCAACTTTATAATTTTTTATCTTTCTCTTTGATTTTCTCTTCTAAGTTATAAACCATCTCATTCATACTACATAATGTGGATTTCAACTGATAAAACCTTTTATGCCATTTTTGCGCATCTGGGTTATTTGAAAACAACAAAGTTGAAGTTTCTTGAGAGGAATATTTCTTTTCAATGACTAAGTTTATCTTATCTATGATAGTGTCCAATCGAAAAAGAAGATTTGGACTATTTAATGTAAGCGCTAGTTGTTTTTCCTATCAAAATAAATTAATAGGAGAAGAAATTAGTACACATGAAAGTGTATTCTTTATTAACAATAAGAAAGTTCATAAGCATAAGCATATACAAGTTCTGTATTCGTAAAGTTTAAAGATAACAATGTGAGACTTTTTAACTGATACCGTGGACAAAGAAAGAGTCAAAAGGAACATTAAAGCTGGAGGGGTGTTAATAGGAGGGAATTGATGGTAGTCCCAATTTTCCGCCAGTGGGCTAATCCAACCACATAGCACTTTAGCATGATTAGCTTATATTCATTAAGCATTATGTCCTTCTCGTCATCCAAGAAATCAAAGCTAAAGTGTGGAAACCATTGTAAATCTCTTAGAGATCTCTAAGGAAACAATATTTTTAGCCAAGAATATTTGAGAATTAACGATTTTAAATCCCTTATTAATTTAATAAATTTACTTAAGAGTTCCATGGAAACATGACTACTCGAAAATTCCATAATCTGTAAAATACTATGGTTGATGAAAAATAAACTAAGTTACAAACAAATGAAAACATTGTAACTCATAAATTGTCTGAATTACACATTAAAAACAGAATCATTTGAGCCCATACAATATTGACTCTTTGTAAACGTTGGAAATAAAACTCTCTTTGTTAAATTAATCTTTCTCGAAAGGAAGAGTGTTTTGAGAAAGAAGAATAATCCCAACCCTGGGAAGATTCCAGCATTCTCCAGCGTGGGGATCGATTGCATGTTCATCCAAACGTCTACTTTGCAAGCGCCTATTCTTTTCCCGTAAGAATGAAAAATCAGTAAGAGTATTTCTAGAGTAAACTTTGTAGAGGAACTCCACTAAAGTATCTCTATCATTAATGGGTATCTAAAAGTAAGTGGTTAGCCCAATATTTCTCTTATGACCCTCTTCCAATAAAGGTCAGACTTCTTCAGTAACAGGGCTACTAGTTTCTCTTTAAAGTTCCATAACCGTGTGGCATAGATGCCTATAGTTATTAGATAATTTGTCATGCTCTTCAATTGCCCTTTCAAGTTCTCTATTCAATTGTAACGATCCCCTTTTCGACCTCAGAAGTCAACATTAACACATCCGCGATATTCATGTGCCGAACAACCAAATGCTGGAAAGACTGTGGGTAAGAAGAAGAAAGAAGACAAAAAAGAACTAACCAACATAGAATCTCCCTTCACAACGAATAATCTATAATGTAACAATGATCTTTGCAAAAGAAAACTTTTATATACATACAATGATCTTTGCAAAAGAAAACTTTTATACGTTACTGTCTAAGGATTTAAAGTGAATCTTACAGACATAAGTATATTAAAAAACATTGAGAAAGATTTCTTATTTCATAATCATATTAGAAGGATCAAATAAATATTATTTAAATTAGAGATAAGGATAACCCCAAACATTATTCCCTCGGTGTTAAGCATGGAACAAATGTCCACACCACCATAATTAAGAAGGTCAGTTGTAACGATTCCGGTTTTTAAGCCAGATTTTAATTTGATAATTAATAAATTTTTGGAATTTAATTGTGAATTTATTGGTAAGTTAATATGAAAATTTCCAGAATAAATAAAGATATGTATTTTTGGTAGAATATTGATTTGGAAATTCAATTGATTGTGAATAGAAATTTTGATTTGGGAATTCCAAAATAAATACCTTTGAAAATAAAATTGGATTTTATGAAATTTATATTTCAATGAAACACACACATATATATGTTTATTTATTTGTGTATAATTAAATTTTAAATCATTTTCTTTAGAAGTTGTATAAGAACAAAAAATATAAATATAATAGCTAAGTTGAATATGAATTTGATAAAAAGATTTTGAAACACATTTTCTTTAAAATGAATAAATATAGTTTGTATATTTATTAATTTAGAATGTAAAACAATTACATATGTTAAGATATAAAATATAAATAATTAAGGGTTTAAAAACATTTAAAAATATAAGAACTATATAAATATAAATCTAATTAAGGGTTTTAACACAAAAAGACATGGCTTTGACATTTGTAAATTTTTAATGTAAACAAATAACAAGTATATAAAAATTAAAACATTTGTAAGCTTCCTATGCCTTATAACAGCAAGTGTCAAATGTTAAATTTTCTTTTTATTTTCAAAAATAATGAGAACAAGATTTATATATACACATATACTTTCTTATCTTTTCATTTTTTTACAAGCTTAAACCAAAGAAAACAAAACCAAACTACAAAATAAAGAAAGAAACCTGGCTGTTATTCTTAGTTTAAACTTCTTAAACCTGAAACAAATTCAAAAATCAAAATCTCAAGCCTGGAAAATCAACAATCTTCAACCTGTTCAAATAATAAATCAAAGGCAAATTTAAAAGCTTCAACATGATTCCTGAGCAGCATCAAGATCAGGTTCAAACTAAAGTAAGCAAAGCAATTCAAAGTCTTCAACCTAATTCAGACCTGAGGCATGTATGTAACATCCGCCTTTTTGTACGCTTTAAATCGACGATAAATCGCATATGTCGGACTCAAACCATACAAAAGGGCGAATTGTAATTGGGAGGAATAAGAAAAGGAAGGAAGAAAGAAAACAAACAGAATCTCGCAGCGGAATGACAAAATATAATAATCAAATACAGTTCATGAAGCTGTTTTACAAAACATTTGATTGTACTTTACAACACAAAATCAGAGTTATACATACGAAAGAATAATATATAACAATGCAGTGAAACAATGAAGTAAATAGTAGTAATAATACGATCTTTATCTTCGTCCTCCAGAAATAAGGTCTTCAAACCCTAAAATTCTCAGACTGGCCCGAGCGAATTGAAAAGACAAAAAACTCGAGTCAGAACTAAAAGATCTTACGCAAGTTAAATAAACGGTGAATAATATGAGTGGAATGACATCAGAGATGTTTACGGAATTTGACATCTCAGTGTCTAACGTGAGTGCAGTAACTTAAGAGATGCTCGGGATTCACATCTCCTAAGGATCCGTTAAACTATTTGCTATGTAGTAATATTTCGCTATTATAATAATGTCTACATTAAAATAAACTTACTTTTAAATAGAATTAAGGAGTTAACCAGTCTCCCCCTTAAAATAATTGGACAACTCATAAAATCATTTAAAGCAATTAACCTCAAATTGATATAGAATTAATGCCAATTTAAAAACCCAAAATTTTACAAATTTGAAAGGAGGCTTAGTGACCATAATGGTACTAAATCAAGTTACCATTTTAATTAATTTGACTTTTAAATTACACAACAGTTATTTACATGAACCGACATATATGTAAATAAAATTCATAACTAAATCAAGAAATAACATGTCAACATAAACCAATTGACAGATACATACCATAATAACATAATAGCAGGATGGTGATTTGTCCGGCTAAATAGATGTCCACACAATCTATTAATTTAATTATAACAGGACGGAATTTATTATGCTAACAAATTTTTAAACAATCTATTAAGTTTAGTTATAGGTGAATGAGGATTCATTCTACTAACATATGTCCGTATAATTAAATCATTGAGTTATATCCAAACAGTGATATATTCTGCTAAACATATGTTGAAGTTTAATACAACCCGTTCACATTTTTATGGTTACACAATGGTATCGACAATCGAATCCATTGTGTTTAAAACTATTCTTTGTAAAAGAAAGTTGCCTTTAAATAAACTGATCCTTGGAAAACAAAGTAATTAAGAACTTAAACTTCTTTTTAAATAATTAATTACAAGTTAATTTTTTTTGTAAACAAAATTAAATCTTAGTTAACTCTTACCTTAATTAATTGTTAATTAATAAATAATTAACCTTTAATAAATAATTTGTTTGTAAATTAAATGCTTAATTAATTTATAATTAGAATAGTTAAACACTTAATAATTAACTGATAATTAACCCTATGCTTAATTAATAATTAATTAAAAATAAATCGACTACTTAATTCATAATTAATTAAAAATTAAGCTTAATTAATTAAAATAATATCACTTTTAAAAGATAATTAATTAGTAATTAATCTCCACTTAATTATAATTAATAAACCTTGTTTAAGACTTAATTATTTTAGTTACCGAACTTAATTAATAAATAATTGTTTAATAAATCCTAAATTAACTTCTTAATCATTATTAATTAAGTTTTATAAAATATTTCCAAAGTGTTTTAAGTATAAAAACTTAATTTGCAAAAAGTGGACTTTCTAGCGAAGCTGCATCCATAATGATCATCATTGTATAGATCGTAACTTGAAATCTTATCTTTGGCTTTCCTTTTTGAAACTTACCTCATGGAAGCTTACTAACTTTATTAAACACAAGGTAAGAGTTTTGTAAAACTAAAACAAATTTTAAAACTTGAAAACTCTATTGATTTTTTTTAAAAACAAATAACTAAATTGTTCACACAAGGATTCTAAGTCGCCAAACCATACAAAGGTGCTAACTTTTTTTAGCATACTATTATATACTCTTCCATAGAACAAACAACATGACAATAAAAACAAATAACCTAAAATTCCAAACTTTATTACATCCATAACACATTTAGACTTGTTTATCAAGTCTAAGGCGATTTTCAAGCACAAACACATAAAATCACATACAAGCCTGTAAGTAACCAATAACCAAGCAGTGCCATATACTAATGCTAACATAACTTGAAAATATAACTTTTACAAGAGGATATGAGTTTTTACTCACCAAACTTAAGAAATCTTTTAATAACTTGAGATTTGCATACAAAACTTGATTTTCCTAAGCAAAACTTTATCTTTGGACCAAAGCAACCAAAGATGGGCTCGGCCATGAGGCCTAGGCTCAGCCTAGGGTGGCTACATGGCTCGGCCTTGCTTGAACATAGGCGTGGGTACTTGATTTTGAAAGGAGAAATGGTGTAGAGTAGAAAAATGTATTTTGAACAAGTTTTTAAAAGGTTTTAAAAGGAAAATTTTTGATTTTTAAAACTTGAAACCTTTTGGGAAGCCACTAAAGATCTTTTTAAAGCTTAATAAGGAAGAAAAATAATTTTATAAGTAGAAAATAGGAATGAGGAAAGTGAGAGAATTTGGAATTGGTTTTTATAGAAAAGAATGAATGAAATTACCATAATGCCCCAAGTACCATTGCCATCCACTAGATTCATGCCACATCATCATCCCATCACCTGCTTCTCTCCTTTACATGTCACCACCCAAAGCTCCCCCTTTTATCCACTATGTAATATCCAAATGTATACTAGGATGTAAGATGATAAGGACACGCCATGATTTTTCATTTTGTTTAATTTTTAAACTTGAAAATTGTCACCTCACTTGCTTACTTAAGTACACTTATGTTATTAACCTTTATTTTATTCACTAATCCATATTTATATTATTTATAAAATGTGTAAATATGTCAACTAAGGTGTTTACAACATTTTAAACAACTTTATAATGGTGATAAAATGAAAAATTTCAAAAAGCTTTTCGATCATATTTTCTAATTTCCTTTTAACTAATTATTTTCGTAAACACATCTTGAAAATAATTTCACCATTACTAGTTATAAATTCTAAAGGGTATTTTAATTATTAAAACCATTAATTCGAATATTTAAAATTAATTAAATATTCTCAAATCAAAGTGATGAAATCCCAAGTCGTTGTATTCTTCCTCACTTAAAAGAATTTCATCCTCTAAATTTCACCATATGAACATCCAATACTATTCATAAGTCTATATGATGTTTACAGATCATCCATATACAAAATCTGATTCGATCATTATTCAAATACATAACTCATTTACAAACTAGTATCATTCACTTGATTCACTAGTGTGGACTTCGATTAGGCTTATTGACTCGAAACCTCCGATCTCCTTACATAGCCATATACTATGATAGAAAACTTTGGTTCCCTATCCAAAACCCTTATCAAGTGCTCGTCGTCAAAATCGAGTGATAAATCCTTATCCAAAATGGTGTAAAACACCTCAAGTCATGTACCCAATCTTGGATTGAGAACTATAAGGAAAATGATCTACGTACAACCTACGTACTCATCTAAAGGTTCGTATTTACCCATTTGCCTTCTTACCATCCCATAAATATTTGTGAAAATATTTCATAACAATTCCAACTTAGGTTCAAACATTGCTAAATGATACAACTTATTTATGAAACCTTTCATAAAATAATCTAAATTTATGAACTTGGATAATACCCTCCTACATCCTAGGAGTATATATATAAAAACATATGATTTTTAATTCTATTCACTTTTAACTATTCAGATATAATTTTGGGTCTTTAAAACCGAGTCGACCAATTCAACCTCTTTACCCATTCGGTCAGGTAAGTAGCTAAGAAGAGTAGGATGATGGTATCCAAACTCAGTCCTAGAGTCTACGTTTTCTTGGACATCAATAAGGCAAAGGTGTTTAATAGCTGATCCATAATACTAAATACTATTCAACCCCCCTAAGTGTTAAAATCCAAAAAATACCGTTTAATAAAACCAAATTTATTAAACCTTCTTATTATTTAATCCTAAAACTTTATTTTTTTACCATTTTAAATCAAGATACCTTTACATCCTGAAAACTTAGGAGTCAAATACTTGGGTTTTATTTTAAAAATCTTTTGAAATAATACTATATGTTTTATTCATAGAAAATATACATATAGCTCGAGTAACCCCAAAATGATACTAAAAAACGTGGGTACTAACAAATAGTGTCGTACATTCCCTTACCTAGAAGGGTAATACTCATTAGAACTGTTCACCATATGAACACATCTCTTTCTCATTTTAAGTTATTTTTGAGCCACTCGAAATTAAAAATACTTCTTTATTTCCAAAAATCCCTTTTGAAATAATACTTTACAATTTCCAACAAATATTTATTACCAACTTGCTTTGGATTTGTTCGAATTTGAACTTGTTCATATTGTACAATGATAAAAAGAAAAATAAAAAGAAAAATTTACTAAGTGCACTACGACATTCATCTAAGAAAACAACCTAGCGTCACTTAGATGATTATTCAGATCGTCACAAAACAAATCAAAACTCTTACCTAAACCAATCCAAAGAAAATACTTCTTACTCAAAATTTATATACCCAAAAATACTCCTAAATAATACCATTATTACTTTTTCAAAAGAACTAAGATTTAAGTACGTAAGTTTCCTACTTAAATCTTTTTATTCTAAAGACCCATTCCTATAAATCCATTTTATAAAATTATTTCATTTATAAAATAGTTTCTAATATTCTAACTTTCACTTTAATAAGCATCTTTAATTAAATCATGTTTTAACCCAACATTACACCAAATGCATTATAATCAAGTTGTGAAACTTAACTCACAAGGTGTTCGTTTCATTGTTTCCCGATTTTCTATTTACCCAACCCATGTTTAAAAAAGGAAGCTACCTATCACATTCAACAATAGCCAGTGCTCAAACTGGACGAGCATGACTAAACCAAATCCTAAACGATAATAATAGAATATTATCATTTCCTATTCAATAAGCATCTCAAAGATACTATACTATTTTTGAAAATAATTTTTGTATGTATAAAATATATTCCTAAGTAAAATTATTTCATTTATCAATTTTAAAACAATATTGTGTAGATTGGTTTTGTTCAAGTGTTTAGGAACTCCTATTGATAACGTTGTCCAGACGCATTGACCATAATTCATAAGCCACTTAATAGATCAATTAATACAATATAAACATTTTATATTACTAACAAATACGCACGCTTATATACTACACTCAAACTCATTTTAGGGTGTTACTTACCTTATCTCTAATGAGATTACCCCACCAAAGCCAAGGTTCTCGCTTAACCTTCGGCTTTAATACCAAACGTAATGATCCATCTTTTTGACCCTCAAAAGTCGACACTTAATATATCCACGGTATTCACATATCGAACAACTAAGTGACGAAAAGACAAATATTTAAGGAAAGAAGAAGAAAGAAGACCAGAAGAAACTAAACAACATAGAATCCCACATCACAAGGAATAATCTACAATATAACAACGATCTTTACAAAAGAAAACTTTTATATATAGACATCCATTAGAGTACAAGCCTATCATCTACCAAGATAGTTATAACACCTGTCCTTATAATTTTTGATAAATACAACAAACCATGTAGCAGAACCTAAAGAAATATATAGATATGTCTTGGCCTCTAGCTCGTCTCCTGAGCACCAATGTATCTAAAACTAATCTGGAAAATATGCTCGGTCTGACAAAAGCATTATAAGAAAACAACGCCTAGGTCTGTCTGGTAAAACCAACATGAGAAACTCAAGTCACAAGGAATTTTTTGTATTATAAGTTGTAAATCCTTTAAAATAAAAGGTATCTCGTAAGACTGCACCGGATATAAACACGGATATTTTTACTTTATGATAACCAACTATTTTCTATTATAAAATATGGTGATATTCTAATAATGTCTAAGGGTTTAAAGTAAATATATCAAGTAGCTGTGATGTTTATACATGACAACAATACTAGGCATACAATCAAAAACGGAAGGCACTTATTGGAGAATGGATTTCCATCAAATGACAACGTAAGGTTCTACCTTTCGAAATTCTGTACACCTCTAGATAAAATGTATAATGAGATCGAAAACCTTTCAACCTCCCCCACCACAGGACTGGCTTATCTCTTACTAGATACTATTGAATATGATGACCCTTTGGCTGTGATCAACAACCAAAAATGGGCCCCAAGCTTATATAGAGATATCAACACTAGATCTTAGGGTGATCATACCCTAACGGGTGCGACCCATAACGCCGCACATCTACCAGTTCTAACCATTACCGAGATGTGAGGTTTGAAAGACCACGATTACCTTTTTCCTCCTAGTAGACCATCTTCGAATACTAAATCTACTCTTCAAGTAGAAATGAAATACCAGCACTCATCCATACAAATTGTTCTAGGATCGAACAAACATTCAACATTTACCATCTTCCATTTTGGACTCACCCTCATGAAGAATATAATAGCTCAATAGCATACTTCATAATAATCCATCACAAACGTTATTAGGTTGGAGTGGTCTATAACATCATAGAAATCTCAATAGCATACTTCGTAATAATAGCATATTTCATAGTAATCAACACAAACATAATAATAAGTCACTATAGTCTATAACATCATAATGACTCCCAGTCACAAAGACCCGAGTTAATAACATCGTGATGATCAGAGTAGCAACTACATCGTGATGACACCAATCGAGTACTCGTGGTCTGTAGTACTAGTAAACATCGTGAATGTGTCTCAACTTCTCGGATAGGAACCCAATAGGTGTTAAGTACGTCTCATACCATACGTTCGCCCCTAATGATTTACTAGCCGTTAATTGGTACCACACCAGTAAAACATCATAAACATCAAGAAAATATACTCGACCTCGTCTCATTGGCGAGTAAATACAATACTATGCTCGTCTCATCTCATTGACGAGTACTAGGGGCATAATGACTTGTCTCTTCTCATCGACAAGTAAAAACTATCATAATATATCTCAACATCATAAAATCATCATAAAAAAGCTTACCTTATCTCATTGGCAAGTAAAAATAACATCTAGATGGTTATTTATAACCATAATTCCAAATTGGAATTTCTAGCTCTTAATTCATCTTTTCATCGGCGATTAAGAAACACATCTTAAAATGGCCCTTCATCGAATATACTCCTAAATTGGAGTTCTCGGACCATATAATCTACCCAAAATTTAATAACATCTTAAATCATCTCAAATAGTTCATCGAAAGGGTTTCGATCGTGTGAGTCCGATATTAAGCGATAAAGAAAATCCATGTGTCTCATACCACATGTTATACTTTACCATTTAATTGCCCTTCTTATACATCCTAAATTCATAAAAATAAGTAATTTCATTTATAAAATAATTTTATTAGAGAAATAGAAATTTAAAACGATTATTAAAACCAATATTTGAAATTCTTTTATTATAGGAAATAAATCAATCTTTATTTAGAAAAATAATTAAAAAAATACTATGTAATAATAATTTTAAATGTCCATGTATTTCAAAAATGGTTTAGTGAAAATCATTCCCGAAAGCAATGAAAACTAAGAGGGATATCTCAAATCCGATAACTTGAATTCAATACGAATTCATTCAAATTTAACCCAAAATCAATTCAAATTCCATTTAAATTTGAATTTCAAATTCTTCAAATATAGCTAGCCTACTGGTAGGCATCATATCTCTCAAAATATCTCAAAAACATCATCAAAACCGAAGAGAATGAGAGCAAAAATGAGCTAATACAATCTAAGGTTAACTATTGTTGTTGCTGTCATTTTGCTCTCAGGACAGCAACATACAACCATAATTATAACCAAGCAAACCTCAAAATTCTAGAAAATAAAATTAATAAAACATGTAGCACATGACCTAAGCTTTCCGCATCCAAAATTATCAATTTTGGTTAAGAAACGAAGAAGTTATGGTCAAATTCGTTTCGGTTCAAACACAGAGCGAATATTGATTTTGCTCTCGGGTTAGCAGTAGAAAATTAGATTTTGACATAGCTAACCTGAAAATTACAGAAAAATCAAAACACAAAAGTTGTAATACATGATTTATTCTTTCCGAAACATCTAAAATTATCAAAATCGGTTAAGAAATGAAGAAGTTATAGTCAAATTCGTTTCAGCTTTAATGACAGAGCAAATATTGGTTTTACTCTCGGGTTTGCAGTAGAAAAATTAGATTTTGACATAGCTAAATTCAAAATCACAAAAAAAATCAAAACATAAAAGTTGTAGCAAATGAATTAAGATTTCCTAAACTTTCAAAATTATCAAAATTGGTTAAGAAACGAAGAACTTATAGTCAAATTCGTTTCAGGTTCAATGATGGAGCAAATATTGTTTTTTCTCTCGGGTTTGCTGTAGAAACATTAAATTTTGACATAGCTAACTTAAACAATACAGAAAACTCAAAACATGAAAGTTATAGCCTAAATCATACCGTTTCTAGAACTTCAAAAATTTCTAAATTCCGATAGGTAACAAGAAAGTTATGGCCAAAACAATGTGGCGACAGAAAATAGAAAATAACAATGACGAAACATAACCTTATTGATACGAAAATTCAACTCAAAACTTTGATTTTAGTTGTAAGATTTTACACTTACCTTTTAATTTGCAGCGAATAAGCGAGGATTTGCAAGCAAGATTGAATCTTTAACACAAAATTGGAGCCCTAAACATCTGAAAATAGAAAAAAACAATACATGCAAAGAAGAAATTGATCAAAACAAAATTTACAGCAAACAATTCTAGAGTTTTAGATGGATTCTAAGATAGAATAGGTTGGAGATTACCTTATTTTATGATTCTAACTTGAATTAGGCTTTTAAATTTGCAAAGATAGAGCTTGGAAGGTTAAATTTTGAAGAGGGTAGCCATTGTTTTGTACTTTGAAGCCTTTTCTTTTTCTGATTTAGGTTTTACTGTAATGAGTTTTGGAAGAAAAGGAACGTATTTCATTAGAAAACTCTAGAATTTGGGTTATTGGATGTTTACTATACCCAATTAGTCCATTCTCATACTTAGAAAATTATTTAGGCTAATATGTATAGGTTTTAAACCATTTTTAACATAACTTTCTCATATTAACTTCTTTTTACATGAGACAAAATGCATTCTTTATATTTTAACAAGGTGAACTTGATTAACACAACAATTTTTTTTACAATTAAAAATATTATTTTTCCAATAAATTATTAATTTACACAATATTTGATGATACCGTTATTTTTAGAAAAAAACCACAATTTAAAACAATCTAAGTCAAATAAAAATTATTTCTTAACTTAAATAAGTGTATTAAACGTTTTAACACTTTTTAAATTATTACAACACTATTTTCAATCATTAATACACTTCAAAAAATTCATTTTCATCTCATTTTCCCTTTTTATTCACTATAAAAGGCTATTATTGGAATAAAATTCCAATACTTCCCATTTTGACTTAATAAATAAGTAACATCATTATTTTCAACCCAATTTCACAAATAAAATATTTTAAGCTTATTTTCACTCATTTATATTTATTCCAACCATCAGTATGTTGAAATAACATCTTATGAGATAAATTAACTCACATAAATTAAAAATCCAAGTTTTATTCATCAAAACATTTTTTATATAAAATAAACAATAACTCACATTTCATTCCTCCAATTCATTTATAATCACAATATTAAATTAATATTTGCATTATAATTTAATATTAACGGTAATCTCCAAAATCCAGGTTGTTATAGACTTCTCTCTTTAACAAAATTACATCCTCACAATTTCTAGAGGAAAAGGCTATAAACAACACATAAATTCTATCGACAAAGGATAAAATACAAGCTCAAAACTCAGACCATTCATAATCTCAATATAGAATGGTAGAGAGAAACAAGGAAAAACTCACTTGTAATCCAATGGCCCATCAAATGCTAATATGGTGATTAGCAAACCATCGAATTTTCCAAGTAACTCGATAGAATTTCAAAGATATCCCGTCTTCGAATCAAAACTCAATAAGATACTCAACAATTAATCAATAAAAAATGATTGATTTCACCAAAATTTACGAATAGATTCCGGATCAAACTCACTTAAACCTAAACTCTAAGCAATAAAAAGATCATCAATAAGATTTTCCGCATGAATATACGGAAATAACATCCTCACAATAGGGTAGACATAATAGACGAGATTAATAAATCACAAGATGGCTTCTCATAAGGCCACCAACTCGAACGATCGCGAAAAATGCATGTCGTTAATAATAGCTCGAAGATAGAATAACTCAAGAACAAGGATATAGGCTCGAATTAACTTTTAAACCAAGATATTTAGAATTTTTAAAACTCAACATCTTTTAAATTTTAAATCTCAATTTTCAACATTTGAAAATTTTCAAACTTTTTATTATATTACTTAGTAAGTTATTTAAAACTCAAAGTAAAAGTCCAAATTTCTTCTCTTATTTCAAAGTTAATTTCCAAAGAAATTTGTAAATCCATAATAATATTCCTCAAAATAAATTAAGGGTTTAAATTCTCTTTGATCTTTTTATTAATCCACTTAAATATTTTAAAAACAATTTTCAAATTCTCTTATAACTCTTCACTTAAACATCCACTGTATATAATATAGATTCTAAAATCTCAAAATATACTTACAATAAAGCACATCTCAAAAATAATCTCATATATATTCTCATCTTTATAATTTAAAATTAAATAAATGGCATTGCCTCGCCATTGAGTCTCTAATAAATAAATATATCTGTTCGCTGTAGAGTGGACCGAACGATCAAAACTGCCTCGCCACTCTATTACTCGTCTCTAAAATCAATGGCTGCAATTACCATTCAAAAATAAATTTAATATTTAATCTCAAATTTTATTTTCAAAATTTCAATTTTTAAAACACAAACCATCGTGTCTAATTGCCTCATCATAGCATTTAGGAGATTCCTATCAATAACGTTGATCAGGCGTATCGACCAGAACTCTTAACTACTCGATGGACGACCCAATACTCACAAATTATTTCTATCAAAAAAATACTACTCTTGTAAATATATTCTCAAAATATTCTTTGATTATTTTTCTAATATCTCAAAACTTAAATTTCTCTTTAAAACTCATATTTTTATGGCTTCAAAACTCAAACCAGAGAACATTAAGAGAATGCATCGAGATATTCCTTGAATACTAGATTCTCAAAATTAGCAGAAGGAGATAGAGTGTTCGTCAATCTTATGATGTCACCAGCCACTTCCAAAAATCATCAAGATACAGGATAAGCAAGATATCCTTCTTGAAGGAGAAGAAGCACACAAACAACAAATCATTACCTTAAACAAAGTAATGCTACAAAGAATAACATCGATTGAGTATCCGAAAAGGATAAGTCAATGAAACTGAATGATAAAGTCAATCAAACTCAAACAATCGAAAAACTCACCCATTTCTTAGTGGATATCCTCATGGAAGGATAACCGAAGAGCTAAGAACCAGGAATAAGGTTACCTCAACTCGATTGCCCAATTGGATGTCAAATCCAAACGGACACAAAAAATTCAACAAAGTCACCATGACTGGAATTTGAGATATATCATCAACATATCGATACTCAAGAGTGAAAACAGAAACTTCAAAATCATCATTAACATTCCAAGTGATAGAAATAATAAACCATTCAAATTAGGATGCCTAAATAAATATAGTATCCTATAACAACAAAAGGATCAGACTTTACATCAAATAAGTCAATCCATCTCAAATCAGATACATCTCAAGATAGTGGGTAATAAACAAATACTCACTAAAGCAGCAACAAATAGAGAACTCAGAATGCTCACAACAAGCCAATCGTTGTGGATCCCTTCAATAGGATTCACAACTCTCAAAGGAATGCAACAAGAATGCTCAAAGAAATTAATCAGCTCCATCGATACGAACTCACTTGTATCGACAAAAATAAGAATAGAAAATCCCAAAGAAGATTTTATATAAAATAACATGACATCAAACTCTATTATGGAATACTACGGAATACAATATATCTATATTCCTAGACATATTCTATCTCAACAATCCCAAAACTCGAAAAAGAATCAAGGCTCGATTCGAAAACAAGCTTGAATAAAGGACTATGATTCACCCGTATTGTACTTCGATGTACCATGATATATGTACTGTTCTGTGTTTATTCTACTTTATTCTGACCACAGCTCTAATACCAAGCTGTAACGCCCCACCCCGAGACCCACCTTAGCAAAGAGAATTAACAAGTAATTCTATCTACTAAAGCAGAGAATAGGGCTGGTTAAGGGCAACCATCTATAATGTTGTCTTAAACATCTATTGAATACGTCGATAAATGCATTATAATTTTTCAACTCAAGTGGATCGACATACCTAGTAAATGCTTAATCCAAAACTATAGGTGGCTAACGGATCGATCAGAACAAAATACAATAACTGAATGTAAATCACATTACAGAACAGTAACCAACATAATATATATACATATACACTGATACACGTTCAGTACAATACAATATGAATACAATAAAGGTGGTACACGACCATACCATATACATCGAATCAAATGTAAAAACATCAGAGTATGCGGAAGAAATAAACTACTCAAGCGAAATAAGAGCCGTTATCCAACATTAACTTCAAGCTAAGCCCAATATATGATACCTGAAACAACTCGGTCTGACCCGAGTGAAAACACACGGGTCAGGCTAGCTAAAATCATCAGTTAAACAGAATAATCGATAAGGATAAGTAGGTGAAGCAATGGTATCATTTTTCTTAAAGGATGCCATGCCTTAAACAGGGTTTCAACATCATAAGAAAGGACAACATCTCTTCTTGGCAAGTAGAAGGGATAATGATGATAAAGTCATAATGAAGTGGCATAACTGACACTTAAGCAAATGGAACACAGATGAGCAAAATTTTAAAGATAAGATTCAATAAACATCGCTTTCTCCACTATCATTGGCGGTATAAAGGAATATGGATAATGACTTCAAATGATTCAACTATCTTCTTAGAAGTGGTTGTCAATATAAAAATACATCAAAGGTACATATCCTTCATACATAGAATAAAACGCATATGGATGTGCCTCATCTCATTGGCACATCCCAAGGATCATTCAAGGAAATATAAAACCCAATCGTAAAAGAAGCATTATACTTATTCATACCTCATCTCATCGGTATAAATATAGATACATCTTGTTAACTCCTATGTTAAGCGACTCAGCGACCCAAGGCAATAGCGAGGCAACTGGAATGAGACTCTGCATCACAACTTAGCGACTTAAAGACCGAAGCGACCTACGAGTTAACAAGATAAGGACCCAACGACCTAACACATGAAGCGGCTCGTAAGCGACTTAAAGCATAAACAAGTTAACAATTATGGACCCCGCGACCTAAAGGTTGAACGACCTAATGACTTTAGTCCTCAGCGACCTGAGAGCTCCAGCGACTTAAAAGGTAGAACACTGCTAAGCGACCTAACAGGTAACGACTTAAGGAAAGCAGCGACCTAAAAGATTAGATGGTTCAGCGACCTAACAGCTTGAAGGCTAGGCGACTCAATGGTCCAAACGACTCAAGACCTACTGAGTTAACGATATAAGGAGTGAAGTGGCTCAACAACCTAGCCTAGGTCGCTACATAGGATATCTCAACGTTGTTGGGTCGCTAACTACTCCCATAAGTCACCACCGACCTACGACTAACCCTAGGTCGTTCACGACCTGGTACTTGGTGATAAAATCGTGCCGCTTTCCTCTAGGTCGTTACGATCTACCGGCTAATTCAAATGACCAAGTGCGAACCAGTTAAGTCGTAGCTCGTATTCCCTTAACTCGCTAGCGAGTTAAGACCCACCTTAGGTTGTGCACGACCTATACCTCGCCCAGGAAATCTCCTATAAATACAGCCCTTACTCCAACATGGAGGGGGACTTTTAGCTCATTCTCGAAGCGCCAATACTCTGCCATTTTCTCAACTTGAACAGCACTTCAAGCACTCCAAACACCAAGGACATTACGACAAACTTTAAGAGAAAATCTACATCATTCGACATGGATTCGAAAGATTATTCTACATCGAAGTTTGAACTACTAGTCTAAAGTGTGTTGTAATAGAAGAAAGTTATATAAGTTGTACTTGAGTCAGCAATAAAGAGATTGAAAGTGGACGTAGGCTTGACTATAAGCCGAACCACTATAAAAACTGTGTCTTTTACTGCTTTTCTGAGATTTTCCTGCTTATTTCTGATTCCCGTATCGACGGGTGATGCTTTCACACTTACACAACTCGCACCGGGGTGTTAGTGTTTGATTTTTACGTTAACACTTTTGGTGCTTTCAATGGGAGCCCAACTCAGGATACTGTCATCATAGCTTCGTAGAAATTTGTGGAAAGGATCTCTCTAAAACCAAAAGTTTATCGAAAATAATGGCTCCTGGAAGAAAGCGCAAGTTTGTTAGATCCGACGATGTTCGCGAGACTACTGTCACTTCTCCTCCTTTAAGTCAAACAACCCCAACTGTTGGAGTAACGCGAGCAAAATTGGATGCTGTGGTTTCTGGGATGTATCAACAGATGGAAGCCCAAAACAATCTGATGTTGGAAAGGTTGAACGCTTTGCTTGGGGCTAACCGTCAACCAGTGAATAATGAACCAAACTTTGCTGATAATGTTCATGATGTTGAAGAAAGAGATGTTCCTCAAAGGGCAGCTGGCCCAGTCAAAGCACACCTCCCTAAGTTGGAGGATCGGGACAACAGCCAACTTTCCGTGAGCGCCTATCGAGGCAAACTTTTGAGAAGATGGCCGATGCCTGTCCTGCTGAGCCCCTTAATGATCAGAAATATTTCTCAGGGATGGTCCGACAAATCATGTAGGAAAGTATGCAAAGGGACGAAGATGAAAAAGAATGGGGGTTTGCTCCGAGCAAGACTCCATTCACTGAAAAGATTTTAAAAGCAGAGTTTCCTAGAAAGTTCGTTCCTCCTACCATTCCGGCTTATAAGGGGACGAGTGACCCTAATGAATTTCTGTACAAGTATGATTGACACATGACGGGTGCCAGAGCTTCTGATGAGATCAAATGCCGGTATTTTCCGGTATACCTGGAAGGAGTTGCTTTACTTTGGTTCACAAAGCTGCGGGTCCGGTCGATAGACCAGTTTTCTGATTTGACTCGAAAGTTTAAGGAACAATTCAGATTGTACGCTTCGAAGGCGAAAGATATAATGTCATTATCCAGCTTGGAGCAGAATCCTGGAGAATCCATTAGATCTTTCTTGAATCGTTTCAATATAGCTTTGGCTGAAGTAGACAACGCAGAGCCGAGAATGATTTTGACGTACCTGATGAGGGCTATTGATAAGACAAATGAGTTCGGGAAGTGGTTGAAAATGAAAGAACCGAATTCGTTTGACAAGTTTTATAAGAAAGCCGATGAATTCATGCGCTTGGAAAGCCTCCAAGCACCGGCTAAGGCGGTATCGACAGGGGCTAGAAATAGTAATGCTGTTCCGAATAAGAAGGAATCTGGCAATCAGAAGAGGGGAAACGATTGTCAGAAGAAGCAAGGAGATGCAAAGAAGAGTCGTCCCTTCAACTTCACCCCTCTGACTGATACCCCGGAGAACATCTACTTTGCAAACAAAGACACAGTCGAATTCCCCGCACCAGCTAAGTAAAGAGTTAATAAGAAAGCTGAGAAGAATGGAAGGTTTTTCCAGTTCCATAACCAACCCGGGCATGATACCAATGAGTGCCGTCACTTGAAGGAGTTGATTGAGGAGCTATTGAAAGAAAACAAGCTCCAGCAATATGTAAAGAGGAACAGGAATGGCCCAATTTCGTCAACTCAAGGACAACAGAATCCTGTTCATCGTCCTAGCTCAAGTGAAAAGGCAGCAGCTCATGAATCAGAGAGGCCCGTTATTAATGTGATTACAGGAGGACCTCACCCAGCTGGTAGAAGCTGGGGTGAGATGGAACGATACCTCATGCATTGAAGTATACGCCAGCAGAGGAAAGTGTTTTTGTGTTAGAAGATGCTGCACCTCTGAAGCAACAGAAAACTTTTAATGATGACATTGTATTCAGAGTCAGGGATTCCATGGGTGTTGAAGCCCCTACCATAGATCCCTTGGTTATTTCTGCTGGCATTGGGCCAGCTATTGTAAGAAGAGTACTTGTTGATTGCGGTGCTTCTTGCAATATTCTTTTCAAAAAGACCTTCGATTAGATGAAGATCCCAATGGCTGATGTTCAAGCTTCGTCGCAAAAGATTGTTGGGTTTACTGGGGAACCCAGGCAGCCGATTGGGACTATTGATCTGTTCGTGGAACTTGGAGAGGGGCAGAAGAAGGTCGTTCGAAGGCAGACTTTTGTAATTATTGATGAGTTTTCTGCTTACAACGCCTTCCTAGGCCGTCCAACTCTTGCAGCCTTTAAAGAAATCCTCGCCCCGTGGTGCCTTACCATGAAATTCCCCATAGATAATGGGGTCGGTGTTGTTAAAGGGGATCAGACAGTAGGGCGGGAATGTTATCTGATAGAACTGCGTGAGGCAAGAAAGAGAGAGATGGGAAAGGATGCGGCAGCCCCAGTCCGCATCAAAGAATCAACCTTGTAGCAATTACAAGGTGGACTCTGTACTGGCGAATGTAGCGAAGCACGAAGAAAAATGGATCCCAGAAAATCCAGTGCAGGGGAAAATTGAGTGGTGCCAGTGGAAATAACGGTACCAGTGTCTGTTGATCCAAAAGACCCAAACAAGGTGCTGAATGTGGGTTCACAACTTAATACGGCGGTTCAGAATATTTTGATATCATTCCTGAAAGCAAATCTGGATGTATTCGCTTGGACCCATGCTGATATGTGTGGAATATCACCAGAAGTTGCAGTACATACTTTGAATATTGATCCGAAGTTTGCACCTGTGAAGCAGAAAAGAAGAACTCAGGGTCCCGAAAGGTCAACGGCAATGAAAGAAGAGGTGGATCGGCTCATGGAGAATGACTTTATCAGAGAATCAACTTATCCGAATTGGGTTTCAAATCCAGTACTGGTTAAGAAAGCTAACGGAAAGTGGAGAGTATGCATCGACTTTTCAGATTTAAACAAAGCCTGCCCCAAAGACCGCTTTCCGCTACCCCGGATTGACCAGTTGGTTGACGGAACAGCGGGACATGAATTGTTATCTTTTATGGGTGCTTACTCCGGATATAACCAGATCATGATGCATGAGCCAGATCAGGAGGACACGAGTTTCATAACCGATGTTGGTCTGTACTGCTACAAAGTCATGCCTTTCGGACTAAAGAATGCAGGGGCAACTTACCAAAGACTTGTTGATGCGATGTTCAAGCCACAGATTAGAATGACCATGGAAGTTTATGTTGACGATATGTTGGTTAAATCAAAGAAAGCAGTAGACCATATGGACCACTTAGCGGAGATGTTCGCCATCCTACGGAAGTATGGAATGAAGCTTAATCCCTTGAAGTGTTCATTCGGGGTGGAGTCCGAAAAGTTCTTGGGTTTCATCGTGAGCGCTAAGGGCATTGAGGCTAATCCTGCTCAAATCGCTGTCTTAAGAGAAGTCAAAGCTCCTAGAACGAAGAAGGAACTGCAAAATCTCAATGGAAAAGTCGCTGCCTTAAGTCGATTCATTTCCAAAGCTACTGATAAATGCATTCCATTCTTTGATGCTCTGAAGAAAGGAAGGAAAAACTTTGACTGGACTCTAGAATGCCAGAAAGCTTTCGATGAGTTAATTCATCATATGGAAACGCCTTCGATACTTTCTAAGCCCAACAATGGTGAAGATCTTTTTGTATACTTGGCGGTCCCAGTTCATGCTCTTAGTGCGGCATTGGTACAGGAAGACGCCAAAATTCAGCACCCAGTCTATTATATTAGCAAAAGGTTTACTGGGGCAGAAATGAATTATTTAAAGTTGGAGAAGATCGCCTATTGTCTACTGATCGCATCAAGAAAATTGAGGCCATATTTTCAAGCTCATCCAATCAAAGTCCTCACCGATCAGCCTCTGAAGCAAGTCCTGTTTCGTCCTGAGACTTCGGGTCGCCTTTTGAAATGGAATATTGAACTCAGACAATACGACATCACTTATCATCCCCGAAGAGCAATCAATGGACAAGCTTTGGCAGATTTCATCGCAGAATGTACAGACAAAGGTGATAGTGAGGAAATAGTGACTGGTAATTCCCCAATTCGATGGAAATTATATGTTGATGGCGCAAGAAACGATTACTGTTCCGGGGCTGGGGTTGTGCTTGAAACCCCTGAAGGGCGGTCATTGTGCTATGCTTTAAGATTGGAATTCCCTTCGACAAACAATGAAGCAGAGTATGAAGCTCTTATTGCCGGTTTGAGAATTGCTAAAGAATTGAATGTCAAAATGTTGCAGATCTTCAATGATTCACAACTTATTGTATGTCAAGTCAAGAAAGAGTTTCAAACTAAAGGAGGAAATTTGCCCGCTTACTTGTCAAGATCCTGGGAGCTTCTCGATGACCTTGACCATTATACGATAAATCATATACCCCGGGAAGAAAACATGAAGGCAGATTCTCTCGCAAAGTATGCAAGCACTGGTGAAGCTCAATTATTGGGACTAGTTCCTGTGGAAGTCCTGTCAACTCCAAGCATTGATGAGATGGATATTGACTGGATCATGACTATATCACAGGAGCGAGAATCATGGATGACTCCGATATTGAAATATCTGCGCGACGGTTCTCTACCAGAAAACTCAAAAGAACGACAAAAGTTGTTAAGAAGAGCCTCTAGATACATAATTCAAGATGGCCGATTGTATAAGCGGGGATCTCAATGCCATTACTCCGATGTGTGACCAAGGAAGAAGCTGAGACAATTCTAACCGAGGTACACGGAGGAGAGTGTGGAGATCATTCAAGTGGTCAAACTCTAGCAAAGAAAATTCTCCGTTATGGGTATTTTTGGCCAGATATTAACCGTGATGCTGCAAGTTACGTCCGAAAATGTGATCGATGCCAGAGATTTGCAAAAATCCCAAGAGCACCTTCCACTGAGATAACGCAGATGGTTAGTCTGTGGCCATTTTCTATTTGGGGAATAGATCTCATCGGGCCTTTGCCAACTGCCAAATCCGGAATCAAATATGCTGTTGTTGCTGTTGATTATTTTACTAAATGGGCTGAATCTGAACCATTAGCTACTATTACCTCTAAGAAGATGATAAACTTTGTAACTAAGAATATCATTTGCAGGTATGGTGTGCCTCAAAAGATAATTACAGATAATGGAACCCAATTCGAAAGTGAAGAGTTCCAAGATTTTTGCAAGAAATTCAAGATCCAGAAAAGCTTCTCAGCAGTGGCTCATCCGCAGACAAACGGGCAAGTGGAAGCAGTGAACAAAATTATCAAGTCAACCATTAAAAAACAGCTTGAGAAAGCAAAAGGTGGTTGGGTCGATAGGCTGCCACTAGTACTATGGGCATACAGAACTACCCACAAAACTGCGACAGGACACACTCCATTTTCACTGGCATATGGATCAGAGGCAATGATTCCGGTAGAAATAGAGGTCCCTTCACATAGAAGAATCCATTTCAATCAAGCCGAAAATGAAAAGCTGCAACTTGAAGCCCTTGACTTCCTTGATGAAAAAAGAGAAGAGGCTGAGCTTAGAATTGCAGTTCATCAGCAAAGAATAGCCAGGCACTTCAATTCCAAAGTTCGCCAACGCAGCTTTGAAGTTGGGGATCAAATCTTGAAAAGAATTATGAAACCTACATGCATGTTTGGGCCAAACTGGGAAGGGCCGTATGTCATAGGCCAAAAACTTCTTGATGGCACATTCAAACTCATAACTATCGAAGGAGACCCAATTCCAAGAGCTTGGAACAGCAATCATTTGCGCCCATATTTTACCTAAAGGCTTTAATAAAATATTGTAAAAGAATGATGAATGTATGATTCTTATATTGAAAGCCATTGTAAATCCAGTGCAAGTGAATAATAAGAACTATAAAGTGGATGTAGGCCCAGTTCTTGGCTGAACCACTATAAATCTTGTGTTCTTTACTATTATAAACTGCTTTGTTTTATTTCGATATATGAAATACGTCAATTGTATTGCTAAAATGTCGATTTAATAATGCAGGCCATTAAAACCAAGCTTACCCATCATAAGACCAAGCAATCCCTGACATCATTCAACAAGCAAATGCTAAGCCGTTCAAAATTTCCATACTCAAATCCTACGTAAGAAGTGCTTGAAGCAAAAAAGTTAGTGATTCTGCTGGATGTGGGCCCTTGCTAACTAATTGTGGTTGTTTGTACAAACAAACATCCGATTAAATAGCCTGTGTTTGCCCCCGTCAATTCGCTTAACTATGAAGTACACTTCTTTGGATAAAGGAAATTACTAGCAATAAAAAGAGAGGTGTGTTTGGGAAAGATAACGGGGATCGCCGATATGAATAAATGGCAAAGGGACATGGGCGAGCAACCATCAAACAGCCAAAGACCTCTTCGGAGGCACAAGCCCCCTTCGGAGGCACAACTCTTCGGAGGATAAACACCTCGAACGGGGCATGCCAGAAAACGAAAGTTTCCTTTCTCAACAAAAAAGATTGGCATGGAATGACCGGGAGCACCTTCCCAACTGGAAGGCAAGACGCTTGTTCACTAGCTGAGACATTTTGCGCAGATAAGCATCCAAGTAACTTGCGTCCGCCCCGTGAATCCATGGGATGATCGGAGGCACCTTCCCAAGTGGAAGGCAAGGCGCTTGTTCACTAGCTGAGACAGTCTGCGCAAATAAACGTCCAAGTAACTTGCGCCCGCCCCGTGAATCCAGCCAACCATGAGGAAGAAACTTCCAGGCATACTCGGAGGCACGCATTCCACCAAGATTTGAAATGAAACTTCACAAGTGCTGGAATGTGAAAAGCCCTCTTCGGAGGCCCATTTCACCATAGTTGAAATGCTAAAAGACCTCTAACAGGCCTCGCCAGAAAAAGAGAGCTCTTTCTCGATAAAAAGTTATGGACTGATCGGTGGTACAGGACACTCGTGTCCGCCCCGTGAATCCATCCAACTGAGAGAAGGAAACTCCAAACTTCTAGGCGAAAGCCCTACTCAGAGGCACGCATTTCACCGTGATCTGAAATAAAACTTCACACGAGTCGAAATGTGAAAAGCCCTCTTCGGAGGCCCGCTTCCCAGTGAACACGGAAAAAATAAAAGCCTCTTCCAAGAGACAGAAACAAAAAGACCTCTTTCCAGAGGCACAATCAAACAAAAAGACCTCTTCCCAGAGGCACAATCAAACAAAAAGACCTCTTCCCAGAGGCGCAATCAAACAAAAAACCCTCTTCGGAGGCACAAGCAGGTCGAAGCCCTTTTTTGGAAGGCCCACTGTACTATGAAGTAAAATTCACTTGCCAAAGCAAAAGTGAATTTTTCTAAAAAGTGAAGTGTAAAAACTTCACAAAAAAAAAGAGAAGACTTCTCCAATACGAAGCGCATTCTACTAAATTGGAAAATTATTTCCCTGGAACGGAAATATTATCCTATAAAGTACAAATGCAAACCTCCTTCAAATGGAAAAGTTGTTCTCTAAAGGAAGAGTACAAGTCTTCTCGTAACAGAAGGATTATTCTCCGAAAATTTTGCCAATGTGAAAGAGATTGCAATAAACCATGGTATGTAGGCAATATAATATAGTCATCGTAAAAATAAAAACAATGCTCAAGCAACATACCATAGGTTTACTGCAACATAACACAGGTAAAATAAAGAAACCTGTATATAAAAAAAAAGAAAAAAGAAAAGAAGAATAAATGCATTCTCAAATACAGACAGAAGTTTGTACAAGTAAAAGAATCATTTTATTCCATACTATAAAATTATTACATACATGTGCAGGTTTCAAATAAAAGAAGGCGGGGACTGGTACCCGCACAATCTTTGGTCAACGCAAGCTTATATACAAGCAAAAAGCAAAAAGCGAGATAAAAAGCACAGAACCAAAGCCATCATTTCTTCTTCCTTCCACCTTTTGTGCATGCGCCTGGCCGGATGACCAACTTCTTGGTCCGGCTTGTAAGAGTAGGGGACGAAGGAGAAAGGGGCACAATTGGACTTTCTTCTGCTTTTTCCTCGCCAGTTGAAGCTTCCTTCTTCTTCTTTGAAACTCCACTTTTCCCCCTCTTCTTAGAAGAAGACCCGCTTCCTGGAGTCAAAATTGTGGTTAACGGCATATCGTCAGAACTAGTTGGTTCCGGAGTCTTTTCGCCCTCTTCAGGTTCTTCTCCCCTATGTTCTTGAGAAGCAATGGGATCATCCAAGTCTTGGAGAGCTTCTATTTGCTCCTCTTGTTATCCCGGTTGAGAGGCAGAAGGAGGAGTGACCTGAAGAGACGGAGGAGGAATAACTGGAGGAGGGGAAGTCTGAACAATGCTCGATACTTTCTCTACAGAAGAAAAGAAGTTAAAGTCAGTATCTCTCGAAAAGAGAGGAGTTAGTGGTGCGTCTAGATTTAAAAAATAATCAAGAAGTTCATCAAACTCATGTGAAACGAACGAGCAGTCCACTTGAGCAAGATCAGCAGTAAGGTTACCTGACAAAGCAGGCTTTACTATGTCAACTTCAAAGCCCCGTGCATCACTGCTCCCTTGACTCTCATCTCCACTATGAGCAGTTGCACCCTCAGTGATGGCTTTAGTAGGAGGCGGAGAATGGGAATCGGAACCAACAATGTCGATATCGGCCGAAACCGAAGGTTGAACTGGGTCGGTTAAAGCTGCCTTCCCTACATATTCTCCTTCTGCCATTCCGGCTCGCTCTTTGACAAGTTGCTCCTTTCCCCTAGCAAGAGCGGCGCGTGCATCGTCATCAAGATAGTTGGCCTCTAAATCCGCCTCAGCATAGCCAGCACTGCCAAACATGTCAAGTATGGCCTCCCAGACTTCGGCTAGAGTTATTTCATATTTGGGGCCTAGAAAGGAGAGACTACCACGCCCCAGGACGCTATGCAAGTAGAAGTCAAACAATGTTGAGCTGATATTGGCCTTCGTTGCCTCATGAGACTCTTCAGCTGCAATTTTGCTGGCAACTGCCTCATCACGCTCTCTTTCAGCTTTAGAGAGTTGAAGTTTTAGCATTTCGATCTCCACGTCCTGAGAGCTAGTCTTCTTTCGCAGCTCTGCGATGTCAGCAATATGGCCCTCATTAATTCTTTTTCGCTCATCAAGCCTATCTTCGGCATCTCTTTGAGCGGCATGGGCATCTCGCACTTGTTGTTGAAGCACTTGCTCCCTTTGCAAATAGGAAGTGGAGGAAGTGGTAAGCTCTTCTTTGAGTTTTTCAACTTTCGCTTCGAGCTTTTCATTATAAGTAGCGATGCTTCTCATTTCCGCGTCATGTTGCTCGAGAATCTTCTGCCACTCAGATTTGTCGTTTTCCATTGTTAACATGGCTTCAAGATTCGCGCGATTTACCCTATGGAGCTCATCGACAAGCTTTTGCCAGCTTGACATTCTTTCGATATCATGTTTGATAGCATCAAGGTTGCGCATCATAGCCTGCTTATCGATCGGGACCACGTCAAGATCAAAGAGCACTCCTTTCAGGCACCAGTTCGGCAATCGGCTCTGAAGAGTAGCTGGGCCTGGACCAACTCGATATGGGGGCCTTCCATTGATTTTTTAAATATCAGTACGTGCCAGGGCAGGAGATTGAGGCAGTACAGGAGCAGCAGGTTGTTCGAAAATCTCGGATGCTGGTCTTTCGCCATGTTTGGCTCTTTTACTCACATCTTCGGCAATCTGACTTTTCCCCTTATCATCACGGGACTTCCGTTTATGAGAATCATATTCCCTCTGGAAAGAATCGTGTCGCTCGTCCCGTCTTTCATGGTGTTCTTCGTAGGCACGCCTTTCACGAGCTTTTCGTGCGGCTCTTTCTTCGTCAGTCTCCCTATAAGAAGGAAGCTATCTCTTGGGATCAAAAGAGCCGCGTCTCTCGTAGTTCTGAAAGTCGTCGTAATAAGAGCGTCGCCCCATTGAAAGACCTGAAAATGGAAAAAGGCAAAGCTAGATAATCTTTGAAGAAAAGTGCATGTAAGTGCATAGGAGTGCTAAAAATCCTAAGTGTGTGTAACGTGCAAACTACGCGCGTCGAACTACGAACCACTCCTCGGTTGCGGGGAAATGATGGGTTTTATAGCTAACGTCAACTCTTGAGTTGACGGAGTCTGTTGTAAAGTGGATGTTGCTTCAACTGCTGAAGAGGTAACTCTAGCAGAAACAGGGTCGTCTTTAAAGAGCTCCTGTGAAGTGATCATCAGATCGCTCAACCCTTCAAAAATGTCATCCCCACTCTGCTTGGCAGGACTCACTCCTCAGTTCCCTCATCATCGGACTTCTCTGAATGATGAAAAGGCTCTTCCTCTTCGATGATCGGGGCAAGTGTAAGTTTGTCAGATGGCCCCGCAATATCAGTAGAAGTGGAGCACTTCACCAGTAAAGCCTCAGAAATAGGTTCCTTCAGTATAGGTTCCTCAGCAGAAATTGGGGAATCTGGCGATTTGGCAGGAGAATCGGGAACTTCGTGAGGTTGAGTAGAGCGAGAAGGGTGCAAAAGCTCATATTGATGCAGAAGTTCATCTCTCAGCAAAAACTTAATACTTCTTTCTTCAGCCGGCACGACACTTAATCTATGAAAGGTCGTCTTGTGAATGGGGTTTCTAGAGGGAGGAGGAAGTGCTGTAAAAGAAAAGAATGAAGTTAACACTTAGCAATTCGAATCTTCAAAAGCTGGCAATTCGAATCTTCAAAAGCTGAAATGGAGAAACGGGGATGAGCAATCTCACTTCCTTTTCTCCAGATGGCAAAAAACCCTAGAGGACAGCGGACGAAGAAGAATTGATTCAGAAAGCCGTGAGCACTTTCAGAAAGATTAGTAATAAGTTTGCGATTTCTGGCACTTCTCACGAGTATAAAGGAGGGGTGGTCTTTATTCTATGCAAATGTGCAGAAGTAGCAAATTTCTTCGAAGCTCGGGAGGCGGCTAAGTGTCCTCCTGAATAAAACACACAATCCCATCAGGATGGCGTATCCATTGGGATGTAGTTGGAAGGGAGAGATGGTTAGTTGGAAAAGGAGTTGATGAAGAAACTCATTGAAAGGGGAATGGCACCACAAAGGCACATCTGACGGTTGACGGCAACAAAACCAAGAGGCGGCCTGTCGGAAGTATCATTTGGGCCAGGAAATCTAGCATCCTCTTCGGCAATCCCAAATTGAATACGTAGATGATTGAATGTCCGCTGACTCAAGGTAGTTGGAGTTCTCTTCGGAGGATCAACCAATGGCTCAACTATCGGAAAGACTCCTTCAGGTTGCTCGATTATCTCTTCTTGAGAAGTCATTCTACACAAGGAACTGGATATTCAAATATGAAGGTGCACGTTTCCTAAATGTGTGAAGTGTTGTGTAAAACTAACAAAGTGACAAGAAAGTATAACTGGAATTAAAATTAGTAAACATATGACAAGTGTAAAATTTCAGAACTTGTCGCCTTAAGTCCAAATGCAGGTGCAGTATTGATGCAAACAAATCGACTTTAGTTGATTAACATTGCTTTACTACTTCACTTAAATTTGTTGGTTCACAGCATTTCATATAATTTTTTTAAGTTGATTATGTTTTATCGACTAATCTGTCATTCGATGTGGGCAATCAGTGGCAGTATATTCGTCCCATTTTCTGCAAATGTTGTATTTAACAGGTTCTTAGCTTGCAAGTTAGTATGATCTGTAAACAACAGAGTTCAGGCAGTTCACCCTAGCTGTTCAAGTCAGAGATTCAAATTAAGTTCTGTCAAATTTTTGCAAGAAAACAAGTTTAAGCAACTTAATATAAGACGAAGTTCCATTAAGTCGATCTTTTAAGTCAAAAAGTTCATTATCATCCTCCGGCAAGTTAAGGTTGTGATGTATGTTAGAGAATAATACTTCAAGTCAAAATATCGCAAAATTGCTCAAGTCCAAGCTCGGCCACGACCAAAGAAGTTAAGTCGCGTACAATTAAGGTCGTCAGGAAGCTAACACGACCTAAGAAGTTAAGTCGCGTACAATTAAGGTCGTCAGGAAGCTAACACGACCTAAGAAGTTAAGTCGAGTGCAATTAAGGTCGCAAAAGTTCTTAGGTCGGTCAATTCGAAAACCGTGCAAATCAATTAAATCGCAAGAATTTCAGGGTTGTCCAAAATCTGTTAGGCCACTTCTGGTGATTATTCGGCAATTTCAAGTTATCTCCTTAACCCGATAACTCATCTCCAACCCGATAACCCGCTATCGCCTAAACAACGAAAAATCCCTCATCCTCTCCGCTAAGTCCATTATTCATACCACCAGCACACCCAACTCCGATTCGAATCATCTCAAATCCATCTCACTGCTTTGCTCCCATGAATCGCAACGGCACCATAACTCATCGCGATCGAAAGCGAATCGGAGCACACAAAGTTGGATTGGATCAGACGATGGGGTTTCGAGGTTTAAAGGTGATCGTGGTTGGATAAGAGTTGAATTCACTTACACAATGTGAAAGTAAGGATGAATCGACAGCTTGATTGGAAAGGATTTGCCTTAGGAAGCTCGAAAGATCATTAATGGCGGAGGAGGTTATTAAGACAGTCCAGTTAAGGGGAAGGAGCGAGTTAATGGTTTAAATAGGGTAAAAAGAAGAAGACGAATGGCCATACGAATTATCTCTTGGGTCTCTCACGACCAAACGAAACTAGATCAAAGCACACGACCTACGACCTAGGCGTGTACTTCGAGGGGCAAATGTTAACTCCTATGTTAAGCGACTCAGCGACCCAAGGCAATAGCGAGGCAACTGGAATGAGACTCTGCATCACAACTTAGCGACTTAAAGACCGAAGCGACCTACGAGTTAACAAGATAAGGACCCAACGACCTAACACATGAAGCGGCTCGTAAGCGACTTAAAGCATAAACAAGTTAACAATTATGGACCCCGCGACCTAAAGGTTGAACGACCTAATGACTTTAGTCCTCAGCGACCTGAGAGCTCCAGCGACTTAAAAGGTAGAACACTGCTAAGCGACCTAATAGGTAACGACTTAAGGAAAGCAGCGACCTAAAAGATTAGATGGTTCAACGACCTAACAGCTTGAAGGCTAGGCGACTCAATGGTCCAAACGACTCAAGACCTACTGAGTTAACGATATAAGGAGTGAAGTGGCTCAACAACCTAGCCTAGGTCGCTACATAGGATATCTCAACGTTGTTGGGTTGCTAACTACTCCCATAAGTCACCACCGACCTACGACTAACCCTAGGTCGTTCACGACCTGGTACTTGGTGATAAAATCGTGCCGCTTTCCTCTAGGTCGTTACGATCTACCGGCTAATTCAAATGACCAAGTGCGAACCAGTTAAGTCGTAGCTCGTATTCCCTTAACTCGCTAGCGAGTTAAGACCCACCTTAGGTTGTGCATGACCTATACCTCGCCCAGGAAATCTCCTATAAATACAGCCCTTACTCCAACATGGAGGGGGACTTTTAGCTCATTCTCGAAGCGCCAATACTCTGCCATTTTCTCAACTTGAACAGCACTTCAAGCACTCCAAACACCAAGGACATTACGACAAACTTTAAGAGAAAATCTACATCATTCGACATGGATTCGAAAGATTATTCTACATCGAAGTTTGAACTACTAGTCTAAAGTGTGTTGTAATAGAAGAAAGTTATATAAGTTGTACTTGAGTCAGCAATAAAGAGATTGAAAGTGGACGTAGGCTTGACTATAAGCCGAACACTATAAAAACTGTGTCTTTTACTGCTTTTTTGAGATGTTCCTGATTATTTCTGATTCCCTCATCGACGGGTGGTGCTTTCACACTTACACAACTTGCACCGGGGTGTTAACGTTTGATTTTTACGTTAACACATCTCAAATCCATCACTAAAACTCATCATAAAAGATTCTTCATAATCATTTATACCTCATCTCATTGGTATAAATTTATAAATACATCTCAACTCCATCTTAACATCAAGTAGTCTATAAAATAATCAAATCATCGATCCATAATGCAAATAACTCAATCAAAGAGTAACATCATAAATGATTTCACCATATATGTATACATCTCATCTAGCACTAGGCTATTAATATAATAATCATCTAAAGACGGTGAAGTCTAAAACATCAAAACTCAAAGAAATTCCGGATTGGCCAAATCCTCGATTTCATGCCGAAGCAATGCTACGTGTGCTTCACCGTGACTAGTACTACTATTTAGTACTATAAACATCATGATGACTGGAGTCAAATAACATCTTAACATTGTGAACATCGTGAATGACTATAGTTTATAACATCATAATGACTCCCAGTCACAAAGACCCGAGTTAATAACATCGTGATGATCGGAGTAGCAACTACATCGTGATGACTCCAATTAAGTACTCGTGGTCTGTAGTACTAGTAAACATCGTGAATGTGTCTCAACTTCTCGGATAGGAACCCAATAGGTGTTAACGTACGTCCCATACCATACGTTCGCCCCTAATGGTTTACTAGCCGTTAGTTGGTACCACACCAGTAAAACATCATAAACATCAAGAAAATATACTCGACCTCGTCTCATTGGTGAGTAAATACAATACTATGCTCTTCTCATCTCATTGACGAGTACTAGGGGCATCGTGACTTGTCTCTTCTCGTCGACAAGTAAAAACTATCATAATATATCTCAATATCGTAAAATCATCACAAAGAAGCTTACCTTATCTCGTTGGCAGGTAAAAATAACATCTAGATGGTTATTTATAACCATAATTCCAAATAGGAATTTCTAGCTCTTAATTCATCTAATTTCATCGGCGATTAAGAAACACATCTTAAAATGGTCCTTTATCGAATATACTTCTAAATTGGAGTTCTCGGACCATATAATCTACCCAAAATTTAATTAGATTAAGCAAATCCATGTGTCCCATACCACATATTATACTTTACCGTTTGATTGTCCTTCTTATACATCCGAAATTCATAAAAATAAGTAATTTTTATTTATAAAATAATTTTATTATAGAAATAGAAATTTAAAAGGAGTTTCCGAAAACGATTATTAAAACCAATATTTGAAATTCTTTTATTATAGGAAATAAATCAATTTTTATTTAGAAAAATAATTAAAAAAATAATGTAATAATAATTTGAAATGTCCATGTATTTCAAAAATGGTTTAGTGAAAACCGTTTCCAAAAGCAATGAAAACTAAGAGGGATATCTCAAAACCGATAACTTGAATTCAATACGAATTCATTCAAATTTAACCAAAAATCAATTCAAATTCCATTTAAATTTGAATTTCAAATTCTTCAAATATAGCTAGCCTACTAGTAGGCATCATATCTCTCAAAATATGTCAAAAACATCATCAAAACCGAAGAGAATGAGAGCAAAAACGAGCTAATACAATCTAAGGTCAACGATTGTTGTTGCTGTCATTTCGCTCTTAGGACAGCAATATACGACTATAATTATGACCAAGCAAACCTCAAATTTATAGAAAATACAAATGAATAAAACTTGTAGCACATGACCTAAGCTTTCCGAAACATCCAAAATTATCAAATTTGGTTAAGAAACGAAGAAGTTATGGTCAAATTCGTTTCGGTTTAAAACAAAGAGCAAATATTTATTTTGCTCTCGGTTTAGCAGTAGAAAAATTAGATTTTGACATAGCTAACCTGAAAATTACAGAAACCTCAAAACATGAAAGCTGTAACACATGATTTATTCTTTTTGGAACATCTAAAATTATCAAAATCGCTTAAGAAACGTAGAAGTTGTAGTCAAATTCGTTTCAGCTTCAATGGCAGAGCAAATATTGGTTTTACTCTCGGGTTTGCAGTAGAAAAATCAGATTTTGACACAGCTAACCTCAAAATCACAGAAAACTCAAAACATAAAAGTTGTATCACATGAATTAAGCTTTCTAAATTCCTAAAAATATCAAAATTGGTTAAGAAACGAAGAATTTATAGTCAAATTCGTTTCAGCTTCAATGACCGAGCAAATATTGGTTTTGCTCTCGGGTTTGCTGTAGAAAAATTAGATTATGACATAGCTAACTTCAAAATTACAGAAAACTCAAAACATTAAAGTTATATCCTAAATCATAAGATTTCCAGAACTTCAAAATTTTCAAAATTCCGATAGATAACAAGAAATTTATGGCCAAAAAAATATGGCGACAGAAAATAGAAAATAACATAGGCAAAACATAACCTTATTAATACAAAAATCAACTCAAAACGTTGATTTTGGCTGTGTTTGTAAGCTTTTACACTTACCTTTTGATTTGCCGTGAATAAGCGAGGATTTCCAAGCAAGATTGAACCTTTAACACAAAATTGGAGCCCTAAACATCTGAAAATAGAAAAAAAAAATACACGCAAAGAAGAAATTGATCAAAAAAAATTTACAGCAAACAATTCTAGGGTTTTAGATGGATTCTAAGATATACTAAATTGGAGATTACCTTCTTTTATGATTCTAACTTGAATTAGGCTTTTAAATTTGCAAAGGTTGAGTTTGGAAGATTAAATTTTGAAGAGGGTAGCCATTGTTTTGTACTTTGAAGCTTTTTCTTTTCTGATTTAGGTTTTACTGTAATGAGTTTTGGGAGAAAAGGAACATTTTTCATCATAAAACTGTAGAATTTGGGTTATTGGATGTTTACTATACCCAATTAGTCCATTCTCATACTTAGAAAATTATTTAGGCTAATATACATAGGTTTTAAACCCTTTTTTAACATAACTTTCTCATATTAACTTCTTTTTACATGAGACAAAATGCATTCTTTATATTTTAACAAGATGAACATGATTAACACAATAATTTTTTTTTACACTTAAAAATATTATTTTCCCAATAAACTATTAATTTACACAATATTTGACAATATTGTTATTTTTAGACAAAAAACCACAATTTTAAACAATCTGAGTCAAATAAAAATCATTTCTTAACTCAAATAAGTGTATTAAATGTTTTAACACTTTTTAAAATATTACAACACTATTTTCAATCATTAATACACTTCGAAAAATTCATTTTCTTCTCATTTGCACTTTTTATTCAATATAAAAGGCTATTATTGGAATAAAATTCCAATACTTCCCATTTTGACTTAATAAATAAGTAACGTCATTTATTTTCAATCCAATTTCACAAATAAAATATTCTAAGCTTATTTTCTCTCATTTATATTTATTCCAACCATCAATATGTTGAAATAACATCTTATGAGATAAATTAACTCACATAAATTAAAAACCCAAGTTTTATTCATTAAAACATTGCTTATATAAAATAAACAATAACTCACATTTCATTCCTCCAATTCATTTATAATCAAAATATTAAATTATTATTTGCATTATAATTTAATATTAATGGTAATCTCCAAAATCCACGTTGTTACAACAATGTTACTAAATTAAGTTACCATTTTAATTAAATTTTAGTTCTAAGTCACATAATAGTTATCTACAACAACCAACATATATGTAAATAAAATTATAACTAAACCAAGGAATAACATGTCAATATAAACAAACTGACAGATACATGTTTAGATAACATAATTGCAAGACGGTGATTTGTCCTACTGAATAGATATCCACACAGTCTATTATGTTAATTATAGGAGAACTGGGATTTATTCTGCTAATAGATGTTCAAACATTCTATTAAGTTTAGTTATAATAGATAAGGATTTATTCTGCTAACAGATGTCCACATAATTAAACAATTAAGTTATCGCAGAACAAAGATTTATTCTGCTAAACAGATGCCAAAGTTTAGTATAACCTATTCACATTTGTATGATTACATAATGGCATCGACAACAGAATCCATTGTGTTCAAAACTATTCTTTGTAAAAGAAAGTTGCCTTTAAACAAATTGATCATTGGAAAACAAAGTAATTAAGAACTTAAATCTCTTTTAAAATAATTAATTACAAATTAATTTTTTTAAAACATAATTAAATCCTAATTATCTTTTAACTTAACTTAATTATTAATTGAAAATAATTAACCTTTAATAAATAATTTGTTTATAAACTAAACCTTTAATTAATTTATAATTAGAATAATTAAACACTTACTTAATAATAAATTAATAATTGTGGAAATTAGCCACAAGGGCCTCTTTAGCAAGTGGAATTAGTTGCTAGGACACACAAATGAAATAATTAATTTCATGGACAAAACACAAAATAATTAGTTTTAGGACCTAAAACCTACGAAATTATGTCCTTGAAAGTAATTGGACTATTGACTTTGTCATTGAAAGTAATTATTCTGCCGATTTTGGCCTTAAAAGTAATTTCTTTGAATGTGTATCATAAAAACTAATTGGACTACAAAGTTTGTCCTTTTGGTGAAATGCCGCTTAATAATTAACCCTATGCTCAATTAATAATTCAAAAGAAATCATATGCTCAATTCATAATTATTAAAAATTAACCTTACTTAATTAATAAATAATTAAAACTAATCACACTTTTAAAAGATAATTAATTAGTAATTAATCTCCACTTAATTATAGTTAACAAACCTTGTTTAATACTTAACTAATTATTAATTACAAAACATAATTAATAATTAATTAATTTATAGTTAATTAATAAATCATTAATTAACTTCTTAATCATTATTAAGTTTTATAAAACATTTCCAAATTGATTTAAGTATAAAAACTTAATTTGCAAAAAGTGGACTTTTTGCGAAACTGCATCCATAGCGACTATCGATATATGGACCATAACTTGAAATCTTGTCTTTGGCTTTCCTTTTCGAAACTTAGCTCATGTAAGTTTACTAACTTTTCATACATAAAGTAAGAGTTTTGTAAAATAAACTTAAAACTTGAATTTTTTTTTGATTTTTGTAGAAAACAAATAACCAAATTGTTATACAAGGATTGCAAGTCGTCAAACCATACAAAGGTGCTAAAAATTCTTAGCATACTATTATATACACTTGTCCACTGAACATACAATACAACAGTAATAACAAGTAGCCTAAAAATCCAGACTTTATTACATCCATAACACATTTAGACTTATTTATCAAGTCTAAGGCGATTCCAAGCACAAGCTTACATAAAATCACATACAAGCATGTAAGTAACAAATAACCAAGCAGTATCACGTATTACTGCTAACATAACTTAAACATATAATTTTAATAAGAAGATGTGAGTTTTTGCTCACCAAACTTAAGAAGTTCTTTTTAAAACTTGATGTTTGCAAATGAAACATAATTTTCCTAAGCAAAACTTGATACTTGGACCAAAGCAACCCTAGATGGGCTTGGCCATGAGGTCTAGGCTCGGCCTAGGGTGGCTACATGGCTCGACCTTGCTTGAACATAGGTATGGGGGCTTGATTATGGAAGGAGAAATGGTGTAGAGTAGAAAGATGTGTTTTAAACAAGTTTCTAAAAGGTTTTAAAAGGAAAAGTTTTGATTTTTAAAACTTAACCACATTTGGGAAGCCATTAAAGATCTATTCAAAGCTTAAGAAGGAAGAAACAAAATTTAAAAGTAAAAAATAGGAATGAGACAAGAGAGAATTTGGAATTATTTTTTGTAGAAAAGAATAAAATGAAATTACTAAAATGCCCCCAAGTACCATTGCCCTCTACTAGATTCATGCCACATCATCACTCTATCATCTCCACCTCTCCTTTACACTTACACATCACCACCCCAAGCTTCCCCTTTTATCCACCATATAATACCCCAAATGTGTACTTGGAAGTAAGATGATAAGGAAATGTAATGATTTTTCTTTTATTTAATTTTTAAACTCGAAAATTGTCACATCACTTTCTTATTTAAGCACACTTATGTTATCAACCTTTATTTTATTCATTAATCCATGTTTATATTATCTACGAATCTGTAAATATGTTAACTAAGGTATTTACAACATTTTAAACAACTTTTTAATGGAAAAATTGAAAATTTTCAAAAAGCTTTTCGGTCACATTTTCTTATTTCCTTTTATCTAATTATTTTTGTAAATACATCTTGAAAATAATTTCACCATTACTAGTTATAAATTATAAAGGAGTATTTTAATTATTAAAAAATTAATTTGAACATTTAAAATTAATTAGATATTCTCAATCAAACTAATAAAATACTGGGTTGTTACATCAATTAATAGATCTCCCTTTTGCTCTTTTCATGTAGAGTCACATAGTAATTTTTGGATATTTTCCCTAACTAAAGCAATACACTTATTAACTAGGAGCTGGCAAATAATTTTAAACATTTAAGTAATGAATCCGATACCTTCATAACTGGGACCCGAGAAGTCAGAACTTGAGCTTTTTCTTTCAGCTATTGAATGGGGGAAGCAACATCTTTTGAAGTGATATTTTCCTATGGAACACCTAGAAGATTGGGTAATTCAGGAAAATATGCATTTTAGGCAAAAGAGTCATGACCACGGGATCCATTGCCCTCGTCTCTTAGCCCTTTTGATCCTTGCCACTACCACCACCATCTTGATTCTCATCATCATTATTGTCATCTTTATCGTCATTATTATCATCATCTTCATAATCATCCTCTCCCTCATTTGAATCTCCACCTTCTTCGAATGTGTGGTCATCAAAAGATAACAACTTCTTCATTCGACGACTTCTTCCTTAGGGAATTCATCTTGAAGCGATCCCTTGTGTAACGACCCAAAATTTTATCACTTTGATTTGTGAATATTTAATTTATTTTAAATATTCAAATTAATGGATTTTAATACTCAAGTAAACCTCTTTTTGATTATAACTAATGATGGTGGTGTTGTTTAGGAATTTTGTTTACAAAAATAATTAGTCCAAAGAAAAATCGAAAATGTGACCAGAAATCTTTTTTTCGAATGTTTGATTTTTCATGGTCTAAAAATTGTTACAAATGTTGTAAACACTCTAATATACATATACACATAAACATACAAATAGCAAATGTAAGGTTAATCATAATATATGGTAAAAAGTATTTACTTAGTTAAATAAAGAAGGAGACGTGACTTTTTTCAAAGAAGTTAAATAAAAGAAAAATAAAATGCAAATTCGCATTAATATGTTACATCATATTATAAAGAAGGAGTTTAAATGTTGGAAAAAGGGGGAGCCTTATAGCTTGCATATGGAAAATGGAAAGGGGGAGGGAGTGGTGATGTGGCAAGAGTTTAAGGAGGGTAAAGGATAAGGGGCAAAAAGGTAACTTACCTTATATCATTTTATATAAAACACAATTTCATTATTTTCCATTTCTCACTTCATTTCACGTTTTCCATTTTTCAAAACCTTCTTCATCTTCATTTCAAAACTCCCTTTTCCATTCATGGCTTCTTTAAAAATTTTGAAATATAAAATCCTTCTTTTTACACTTTAAAATTTTAAAAATTTGTTTAAAAACACCTCTCCCTTCCTTCCAATAACCTCTCTTTCTCAAAACAAGTTCAAAAACCCCGCAAACGCATTATGGCTGAGCCCCTATACCTTGAGGTCGAGCCCAGAAACCCTCTTCCTTGAGTAAAAAGCCACTTTTCCTAAAGTAAATACAAGACCTGGGATTGGTGCAAGTTATAGTGCTTTGGTTTGGATTTCCTTTAATTTTTGGTGAGTAAAATTCACTTCTTTTAGGGTAAGATTAAACCTTTATTATGTGGTTCATTATTATTATAAATAATTGGTTGTTTGATGGATTATAATGATGATTTGGTTATGCATATATGTGCATGTGTGTGATGTTGAATTTAGACTTGAAAATGAAGTCTAATTTTGAGAATAGTTTGAAAGCTATAATCTTGTTTGTGGTTAGTTGTTTGAAGCCAAGTTTATCAACCTTTCCAGAAATGATTGAGTGAAAAATTTCTTTCTACACGACAGAAAAACTATACCACGAAGACCTACATAATTATTGGATTATAATAATGAACAAAAAAATACAACGTAAGGAATGAATTTGTAAGTAGAACACAAAATTTAGAAAGACCTAGATTATGTGATGATGAGCATATGAATGAATGATTATGCCTATATATGTTATTTATATGCTAAATAAAGTTAGCATTTAGACTTGTGTAAGTGACTTTGAGATCCCTTGAATTTAAAATTATGTCTACCATTTTAATTTACTCGAAAAGTTACAAAGTTTCCAACCTTATTTTTAGTTCCCAAATCTTTATACAAGTTTAAGTAAGTTAAAACAAAAGTTTTGAAGATTATTAGACAAATAAAACAAGTTTAAAGATTATGTTATCCATAACGATAATCGCTACGGATGTAGTTCACGAAATCGAACACTTCTTCTAAAATTAAAAATGTTTTCATTTTAAATATTTTTAAAAAGTATTTCAAACATATTTTAACTATAATAAGGTAATTGTTACTTATTTATTTAAGTATGAGTTTTAGTGGTTATTTAATTAATTAAATGAAGATAATTAGTATTTAATTAGTAATTAAATAAGGGTAATTAGAACTTAAGTATTAACTAAGTAAGACAATTATAATTAATTAATTACGAAATTTTTAATTAATTGTGAATTAAGTAAAGGTTAATTATTTAAATAATTATCATTTTCACAAGATTTAATTATTTACAAATTATTAATTAAGAGAGGGTTAATTTATCAATTAATTATTAATCGGATAAGGTTTAGTTATTTCTTAAGTATTAATTAAGTTAAGGTTTAATTTTTTATTTAATTATTATTAAATAAAGGTTACTTTAACTACTTTATTTCGAAGGATCAGTTTGTTTAAAAAGCAGCTTTCTTTTCAAATGATGGTTTAAATCTAAGAGATTGTCTTTGTCCATGACACTAAGCAACCAAACCAAAATTTAATAGATTATTGATGACATTTGTCCAGCAGAATAAATCTTCGTTCTGCTATTATATTAATTTAGACATTTATTCATGTGCTAGTTAATAAATAATAGGAGTATAACCATTGACGATTAATTATGGATTTGATTTACATATATATTGCCTATGTACATACTAGATATATGACTTAGAAGGTCAAATTAAATTAAATAGTAACTTGATTTAGTACCATTGTGGTCGCTAAGCATCTTTCCAAATTTGTAATATTATGGATATATATAACTTCAATTTTATAACAATTTGATGTTAAAAATAATGTTTTAAAGTAAGTTATTTAATTATAATATTAATGTTATTAGTTAATTGGTTTAATTTTGGTTAGAGTTAATTAATTATATAATTAATGATGTGTTTTAAAGCTAACTACTTATCTTATTAGTGTTGTTTAAAGTAAATTAATTGTTATATGTAGCATTAAAAAAGTAAATAATTAATTGAATAAATGCATTTATAAAAGATAAATTATTTTATAAAAAGTATTGTATTTGGTAAAAAGGATTTATTTAAGGAGATTTACAAATGATATTTTGTAAAGGGGATTGTAAACTATATTTGATAAAGGAGTTTTATAAGGAGTTTATAAATTATTTTAAGAGATTTATAAAAGAATTTTTATACATTAATTTGGAGATTTGTAAAAGGATAGGAAGTATGAAATGGGGTATAAAAAGAGAATTTTATAAAAAAGAGAATTTTATATAAAAGAGAATGAGATTTGATTTTGGTGATTTATCCTTAATCATGGTGGTATGGAAACATTCTTTTCATACTTAACACCGAAAGATAGTGGTCTGGTTTATAGTAAGAAATATTTAAATAGTATTTGTTTTGGCATATTTAAATATGATTTTAGAAAAGAGGAAATATCCCTTAAGTTTTGTTAATGTACTTGTACTATTGAGATAACTATATGGATATTTTCGAAGTACTGAAAATATAATGGTTTGAAATATACATATACAGCTGAGATAAGTATATATATGTTTTCTAAGTATTGAAAAGAGTATAAGGTGTTGTGAAAATATCTTTTGGGTAGGTATTTTGAATCAAGTAATTGAAAGAGATTGTAATAATTGAAAGATTTATTTATAGAGGCTTAGTGGATCCTCTATTGAATTAAATTTATGATTGGGTACTTGTTATTTGACATTTAAATAACCTACTATCAAATATTGGCCTAAAATATAACCTTGGAAATATGTACGAGAAACATGAGGGAAATATAGCTCGGTCATCTTCGTTGATGTTGTACTGTGTGTATAAATCTCATTTTTTCTCCTAGGACAAATGATAAGGAAATTCGCCCACTTAAACAGTTAAGGGGTGATCTTCACTTTTATGCATTGTTTGATTATTTCTGAAAGAATTGGAGCCGAGTGTACCGAAAACTATCGAATATTGGTTCGAAGAGACGGGGATCGAATAAGTATGAATTATTCGAAAACCACTTCAAACCAACTCAAGAGAGGAAAAAGGTAACTATGACCTCACAAGCTTCACAACCCGGTAATGACTAAAACAGGGAATATGTAGCAGATTTATGTGACTATATGGTTCGCTACCAATTGGAGTAGTCATTCCTATCTAGAATTGATTTTTATGTATTTGGTATGCACGCGAAGAGTGGGGTCATGGCTGGTGCATATTGTTTTAGAGCTTTGGTCCCAAGGAATGATGTAAACTGGTCTATAATGTTAAAGGGGCAGCGAACTCTATGTTGGTAGGGGTCCATGTGAGACCCTTGGTATGTTTCTGTAGAGGTGTACTATAGCAGGAGATACCCCAGTAGACATGCCATTGATGGAAATCCAATCTTCAATACATGCCTTTATGGACTAAGTTATTCCCAACTATGTTGAAATGTGAGCTACAAGTATTTCAGCTATTTTATATATTTATTTTCCCCTCTAGACATTATTATAATATTACTGGATTTTATAAAAAAACGGTTGGTTATAGTAAGGTGAAAAAACTCATCCATGTTTATATGCGGCGTGGTCTTACGAGATACATTTATTTTTGAATGGTTTTATAATTGTAAAAATCCATTTGATTGTGTTTCTCATGCTGGTTTTACCGAACTAATCCGGATGTTATTTTTCTTATAATGCTCAGGTCAGCCAGAGCATATTTTCTAGATTTAGCTGGACACTTTGGGACTTCAGGCGATAAGTAAGTTCCATCTAATTATTCTCATATTTTATCTTCTACTGTTTGTTCTTGTTTCTCATCATAAATAATAAGGACATGTGGTTATAACTGTCCAGGTTCTAATGATAGGATAATTGTACCTTGATTGATGTGTGTGTATAAAAGTTTTCTTTTTGTAAAGAATCATTGATACATTATAGATTGCTCGTCATGTTATGAGATTCTGTTATGTCTTTTTCTTTTTTTTCAACCCAATGATCTGTCTTTCCAACACTTGGAATTCGGTGTATGAATGCTGTTGATGTATTAGTGTCACTTCTGAGGATCAGAAAGGTGGGTTGTTACATCTTGGCTCTCCCTAATATATGGTTGAACTGCCTCCTAAATTTGTCATTTAACTTTTGAAATGGAAGGAAAATCCAAATCTGGGCATATGCCGATATTATCACCATATGCTACGAAGAAAGTATCTTCATAGCAATTTTGTGTAATTGCAATGAGAGCTTGATCGAGAATAAAAGAAACTTTCTCCTTTGCATCTTTAATAATGCTGTTGGCATAAATCAGGGCGGCGGCATTAATTTGCACCTTGTCTTTCAAAAACTTCACTTTACCTGCCATTTTGGCCTTCTCTTTGTTGACCTGTTCAAGATATGCTCTTAGAGCTTTCACCTCTTCTACTAGTAGCCATTTGGCTTTCTTCTTCTCATCAAGGAGGAGGCAAGTTTTCCCTTCTTGAGAATAGGATTACCTTTCTCCATAGTAATATCAACCATTTGAGTTATAAGCGAAGGAACTAGCTCCTTGAGTTCAACACTTGATTGGGAGGCCCTTGAGAGACCTGTTGGAGGAAGAATATGTGTTTGGCCACCTAAAACTACGATATACATAAACTAAATCAGGATATATGAAGTTAAAAGTCTATATTAAATAAGCATGAGAGAAATCATACCAGTAAGAGCCGTCGATAAATGATGTAAAAATGATCTTTTTAGAAGTTTGAAGATTACAGTTGCATAAGAGAAGTCAAGATTGGAGATTGGGCAGTCAAACGAAGGAGATCATTAAAGCTCGTTGTGGGAGTTTGTGCATGAGCCTCTAAAGGGAGAGATTCATTAGGGAGAGGGGTCAAACTAAGCTACTCGTACAAATAACAGAAACTAAACGGAGAGGTAGGAAGTGAGATGTTAAGCAAGGGATCTAAAGTCCAAACCCCTTCAGCGCTCGTTTGAATTTCACGACCTGAAAAGTGTAAATTAATCACATTAGGGTCTTTAGTCGTCACGTTAATATGTGCATTTAAATCTTTAATAATAGAAATAGAAGTTTGGTTATCACTGAGCATAGGGCTTTTGCTCGTGAGAAGAGCTGAAGCATCAGTTAGGGGAATATAATCCGCCATCCTTTTTAACTCGTCAATGAATTTAGCAATGAAATCTTTAACAAGAGCAGGCTTAGTTGTTTCGACCAAAGCAGAAGTGTGATCTTTAGTTTTCTTATGCTTGAAGGCCACAACATGCATAGATGAATCTAAATCAAAAAGGGAAAGTTATAAGATACTGACATAAGAAATTCCATTTAAGTTGTAATGAAAATTTACTAGAGGGTTCAAGCTAAATAGGAAACTAAACAGAAAAAGTCTTTCGATTACCAATAACCAATGATTGTTTCCCCTAGGCATTACCCTCTGCCATCATGCATTCTTTAAGTACCATGTGATTGTCTAAGATTAGAGAATGTTTACGGAGATTTTCTTCTATCAACAGTTTAAACCCGTCACCCATACTTTTAGAAGCATGAGTAAGGAACTCCATAGTAGCAACGACAAAAGGGTAGGTTGTTTGAAAGAAGAACCTGTATGAAAACACTCATCAAAAGGAGAACGACGGATATTGTAACGACCAAGAATTTCACTGCTTTGATTAGTGAATATTTAATTAATTTTAAATATTCAATATATGGGTTTTATAATGAAAATAAACTCATTTTAATTAATTAATAATGATGGTGAAATTTTCTCAAAATTTATTTACCAAATTAAATAGTTCGTAGAAAAACAGAAAATGTGACCGAAGAATGTTTTCAAAAATTTCAACCTTTCGATACCAGAAAGTTGTTGGAAACATTGTTCAACTTTGTGCACTATATGTACATATACATAAGAGTTAATTAACTATATTACAATACGCTTAAAAATAAATTATCTTATACTAATTTGGATTAGTAAGTTATGTGAAAAGACATAGTTTAAAAATAATAAACATTTTATATAATTTTATATATATATATATATATATATATATATTAAGTATTGTCACATCTTAGGTTTGTAATCATTAACCAAATTATCTTTTGTCACATCTTAGTTAATTAATTAGAATTATATATGTATATAAAGAAAGTGATGTGATTAAACATAATAATTATATATTTAAAAGAAACTGATGCGAATAAACATAATTATATATATAAGAGTGATGTGATTAAACAATTGTGTATATATATATTATAAAAGATTTGTGATGTGACTAGATATAATGATGACATAGGAAATTTTTCTATAAATAGCCATATGTTTCTCCATTTTTCATCCACTTTCCTCCACCCTTTTCTTCCTTATTTCTAACTCAAATGGAGTTTTTTTAAAACAGTGTGAAATTTTAATGGCTGCAACATTGTAATTGACTACTTCAAAATTTTAGCATAGCTATTCCAAAATACACAATCTTTGCAAAGCATTTTTTCACGAAGAATTTCTAGTCTGAAAATTACCCTTCTTATTTTGATCATAACTTCTTCAAAACAAATTGAAAATGAGAGATTTTTTTTAAAATGACAGAGGAAAAAAATTCTAATAATTTTTTCTTGGAGTGTCTTTTTGAAATTTCGTGAGTAGACTGCTAAAAATCAATTGCAAAATAACCTATTTTCGGGTTTATTTATGAGAAATCGATGTTTATCTAAAGTCGCTCTACATTACCAAAACATGTCTCACTTCCTTGTTTATCCACGGCAAAGCCCACCTAGTACATTTAGGATTTAAGACTTCATCTTTTCGCTTAGGAATGAAAGTGCTTGGTCGTACTCAAGTCAACAAAAGTTTGGATAGCTTTCGGTGAGTACATTCCTTAACTTTTTAGGAAAGAATTTACATTTATATATATGATTGTATCTGTGATGTTATTATTTGGATTATAGTATGGTTTAGATGTGTATATGTGTGCTAATTTATGGTTTAGCATTAGAACCATAAATTAATGATTTAAGTGGTATTTTGGTTATAAAATTGTGATCTTTGGCTCTGAATTGGAAGTGATATGGAAAATTAGTAAGTAAAATTAGCAAATGGAAGGGATAGTGAGCAACAAGTTGGAAATTATGGGTATCCATAGGGATAGTCGCTATGGATGCAGTTAGTTGAAACATTCGATTTTCGCAAAGTTTGGTTTTTATATTTCAAATTGTTTGGTAAATGGATTATAAACTAAATAATGATATTTTAAAAGGTAAATTAAGAATTTAAAAAAATTAGTTAATTATGTTTTAATAACTAATAATTAAATAAGGATTAAACAAGGGATATTAACTTTTATTAACTAAAGGTTGGTTGTTGATTAATTATCTTTTAAAGTTAATATTTTTAATTAATTATTAATTAAGTTAGTTAATTATGAATTAAGTATATGATTTATTTTTAATTAACTATTATTGAAATATAAGATTAATTATTAATTATTAATCAAGTGTTTGATTATTTTTAAATTATAAAATTAATTATTGTAATAAACTATTTATTAAATTTAAGTTTGTATAAGGATATTTAATTAACCAATTGAGACTAATTAATATTTAATTATTAATAAAGCTTTAATTAATTATTTAATAATTAATAAAAGATTAATTTATATTTAATAAATAGTTAATTATTGTTAACTATTTAATTAAATTAAATTAAGACTCAATTAAAATTAATTATGATTCAAATAAGGTTTTAACTTATAATTAATTGTTTTTAAATGGGTTTAAAAAGTTTTAAATCCTTTGGTTTTCAAAAGAAATTGTCTAAAGGTACTTCTTTTTCAAAAATTATTTGAATACAAGTGATTCAAGTGTTGATACCATTAAAAAACCATATAATTGTGAATGAGTTATAACGTAGATTGTTGGGTTGTTTAGACATGTGCTAGTAGAATAAATCCCCGTTCTGCTATAAATTGATTGTTTGTTTGTTTGGTTGTTTGGACATATGTTAGCAGAATAAATCCCATTTCTACTATATATTGATTTTTGGTTTGATTTTATGGACATGTGTTAAGAGGAATAAATCCCGTTCTGCTATAAACTGATTGAATTGATTGGACATCTATTTAGCAGGATAATCACCATCCTGTTGTTATGTTATTTGGACTTGTATATGCCAATTAGTTATGTTGATGTGTTATTCCCTGATTGGATATGAACTGCATTTACATATATGGTAGCTTATGTAAATAATTGTTATATGATTTAAGAATTGAATTTAAATTAAATGGCAACTTAAATTAGTATCATTGGGACTGCTAAGCCTCATTTGGAATTTATAAAGTATGGTTTTGAATTTACTTAAATTCTTTAATCAATTTGAGACTAAAGGTTTATAAATGGTTTTTCAAGTGACATAATTCTTATAAAGGTCTTGATAAATGATAACTAGTGTATCGAAAAAGGTTTTAATATTGAAAAGGTTTATTAAGTTGTTTTACAAAAGATGTTTTGTAAATGATATTTATAAAGGAGTATAGAAAGGTTTATATAAAGAGTTTTGAAAATAGGAAAAAAGTTTATAAATCATTTCAAAGATTTGGAAAGAGGTTTATAAATTAACTTAAGAGTTTATAAAAGTGGGTTATAACTTTATTTTGAAAGTTATAAGTTAACTGAAATATGAGAAGGGCTTTTAAAAAGGGAATTTTTGATAAAGGATCAGCAAATTGTTTTATTTGGAAGAAATATTTGGTTATTTAATATGGGATTTGGAAAAAAGAAAACTTTGAAAAGTGTTTAAATATACTTATACTGATAAGACAAGTGTATGGTTTTGTTTCAAGGCATGAAAGTAAAATATTTTGGGTAATATACTTATAATATTGAGATAAATATATAAATGCTTTCCAAGTATAAAAGGAAATGTAATGGGTTTGGGAATAGTGTTTTGAAAAAAAAATTATGATTAGATTTTTACAAAGTGGTTTTATTAATTAAAGAGAATTAACAAAGGCTCAGTGGATCCCATATGGAAATTAAACCATGATCGGATGTTTGTTTATTTGATAGTTAAATAACCGATTATCAAAACTGGACCCGAAATGTAACTTTGGAAATATCAAGGAGAAAAACGAGTGCTATATGATACAGTTCCCATCGAAGGTGCTAAACCGTATGTATAAATAGGTTTCGTTCTTCTAGGACGAATGTTAAGGAAATCCGTCCACTAACGCCTACGAGGTGAATCTACTCTTGTCATTTTTTGTTTATTTTCTAAAGAACCAGGGTTGAGTTTATCCGAAAGTTGTTTCTAAGAGGCTGGGATCAGATATGTTATCCGAAAACCACTTCGATCCAACTCAAGCATTGCGAACTGAAGACATCATGAAGAGTATGGAACCGAAGATAGAGAAGTGTAGTGAAGGGCTAATGGTTACTAATCCTGAGGTTGATTCCAAAATAGCTGTAGTAGGAATAATGCCTTCAGTTTCGTACAGACCCAGGATGGACTGGTATGGATGAATGCTTTCAGCACATTATCATTGGAGGGCAATGGGCACCATAGTGTAAATGTTCTTGAAAGTAACCATAACCTCAAGCCTTTTCAACCGGGAATGACTAATACAGGGGAGATGAAGCCAGGCTATGTTGGTCACACCCATTAGGGTATGTCATCGCCTTTGTAGATGACCATTTATATTTCCAGATTGTGCATATGAGCTCATTAAAATGGTTGGGAACAACTGGGGTGATGACATATTCAATACTATCCAACAAGCGGTAGGCCGCATCTGTGTTAGTAGGGGTCGATCTAGGTATATTTTTCTAGAGGTGCACCGTGATAGGAGTGTAGGATCGATTTCACCCTAGAGGGGGTGAATAGGGTGACAGTATTAATTTTAAAAATTAATTGCAGAAGCTTTTAGAATAATTTCAACACAGATCACAGAATAATGCAGCACAGAAAAATAGCAGAATAATAAAATGCAGAAATAGAATGACATAGAATTTACCCAGCTTTGGCAAAACCCTACCCACGTGCTGCCCCCAAGGTTTCTACTAGAAATTAAGTAGTCACACGCTTACACACGTAAACTCGCGACACCCGCTACTGACTAACCTAACTCTACGCTCAAATCCCTGCCACAACTCAGCCACTGAGTTGCGAATTCTCAAAATACGCCACGTAGTTTGTGCCCTAGTCACACGACTAGAAATTACAACGGTTTAAAAACAAAAGTACAAATTAAAAGCACTTTAAATTAAAAACAACCCTAATTCAAAAATAAAAAGCCCTTTATAAAAAAAAACCCTAATAAAACAAAGCCGGCCTTTTTTTTAATTTGGCCCCTTCCTTTTTATTTGCTCCGTTCCTTTGTGAAAATGGTGGTCGTTCCTTTTTCGTTCTTCTTTGATACGTAATTAGGGCTTTTTGAAGCGCCTGATTTTAGTTGATCAATCGCGAGAATAATTGCGAGTAGCTTTGATCGATTGTTACTCGTTGCTCACTTTGGCTGCTTCTGTTCGATGAAGTTCAACTTCGATTTTGTATGTGATTTTCGTTTATGCTATTCTGTTATGCTTGATTGAACTCCTATAATCTGCCGATGATGACTTTGGGGTTTTAATGCTTGAACTGGATTATCATGGAACTGCCGATGATGTTGCTAATATATAAATCGATGCCCTTGAATTTTTGTTCGTATTCATTTGATTGAGTTTGTCACTTGAGTATTCTTGGCCATTTGATTTTGTTTTAATGCTTTGGATATTTCTGACTTGTTCATATCGTATCTTTCCCTTACTTCGCTGTCACGGTTTTAGCTTGAAACCGTTCGATCCTTCCTTGATCGTTATGGCAGCTACTTTCCTATTTTATTTGGATTTGATTTTTGACTTTTTCCATTTTTACACATACTTGATTTCTGACTTGGTTCATGAGGACTCTGGTCATTTGAATTTATTTGACGACGTTGATTTCTTTTGTGACTTCGGCTCTACAGTTTGTAGTTGCCTGCACTTTGGTGGCTGACCATCCTGTAGCATATCTCTGCGTCTTCATCACTGTTTTGATTTGAAAACCCTTGCGGCCTCATTTTTGGTTCGAAACTTCGGTCATATTGAACTCTGTTTGCTTTGATCATATTGACTAACTTGGTGCAGTTGATTTGTAACCATTGGTTCATTGATGTTTATGATTTCAGCCTGCACATGTAATGTAGCATGCATATTGCCATATTATTGCAGTCTTGAGCCTTGTTCATGTATTCTTGGCTCTGGTTCACTGTTGTGACCCTTTGTATATTTATATTACTTCGAATTTGCCATGATTCTTCTGATGCATCTCCTTCTGGCTCTTGAGTCTGTTGTGTACATAAGCAGTTTGTAGATGTTGTTTACACATGTACATGCTTCACTGCTGTGTATTGTTTGCATTCATATTCTTGCTTGTGCATCACCATATATCTGTTGCATTCATTGGTCTATTTGCATATTTCACATGCTTGACCCTTGCACATGCTCTTTGATACATGTTTGAACTGACTGCGTCATTTGCTTAGTGCATTAGTTTGGACTTGCAGTTTGAGTTGCAGACTTCATGTGAGTTCACATGTATGGTTTGTTCTTTGTTTTTATTGTTGTTGTGTCACTTCTGTACCGAGCATTGCTGAGTCTTTGAGCATTGTTGTGTCACTTGATTGCTGAGTCTTTGATGTATGGCCAGTAGTGCACTTGGTTATTCGACCCTGCTCTTCTAGTTGCTGTCTTCATTTGATTATTGCTGATATCTTGGTTCGGTCTGTATTTTGATGTTCACCTCTCTTGTATCATTGGTGTTTCTCACTGTGGCATTTGTTTTGGTACAACTCCTTTATGTATACACAGTTGAGTTGTTCTGTGTTTGAAGTCATCATTTCACTGCCTTTATGCACTTGTGTTGTTTGTTGTACATATGAACTTGGTGCATTGCTTTGAGTTGTACTATTGAACACTTGAGTTTCACTGAACTTGGTTTTTCGACCCTTTGTGCTTTGGTGCTGCAGTTGAGTTGAGTCAGTGACTTGACCTTTTGCATTTTGTTTGTGGTCTGGTGCCTTCTTGAATTTGTGCAGTCTTTCGTGAGCATGTTGACTTTTAGTTGGACTGTGCATTACAGTTGAATTGAGTTGTTCTCGAGTATGATACTTGCACTTGTCCTGTCCACTGCCCTTTTTCATATTGATCTAGCATTTTCACTTGAGACTGTATTGTCATGTTGCATTTATGATGTTCTGACCATTTTATTGCATTAGGATTTGTTTTTCGAATTACACCTGAGTTGAATCCAGCTTGTAGCTCGGATTTGACCTTGTGCTGAAAGTTGTGACATTATTTTATTGCACTTGAGTTGAATCCGGTATATTGGATTTGACTGTGCTCACTTGTCCCTGTAAATCAATCAAGTGTATATTTCGGTGTGCACGGCCTTGTGGCATATACAGTGATATACTGTGTATGTCACAAGTTGTTCGTGTATGATGAATTCATAATTAAATGATGACGAACAACCCAAATAACCGAGGCAAATATTATTTTCAAAATTCATATTTTATTTTACACTGCAAAAATATTTCCTTTTCAATTTTACTGCGTCAATATTTATTTTTGTAGATTGCTCAGATGCTGGATTTAATTTGGAAAGAAGTTGAAGATAAAATACGAGTTGAGTGAATGAGTGATGTGTAGTGAGGTCAGATGTAAAAGTGAATTTGTGATGTAATTGAATTTGTATTGTAATTAAGGTTGTATATGTATAGTGAGAGCTTGAATTTGTACTATTCAAAATTGTAATAAATATTTGTTTGAATAAAATTTTTGTTTGAATTCAAATTCTATGTTATTTATTTTTATTCAGCAAATTTTTATTTAATCTATGAAAAATAAAATAGTACATTAACAAATACATTTACACGAATATATATATGTTTATTGTTATCAAACAAAAATCATATAATCGCATATTCAATAATCTCCCCCTTTTGATGATAACAAACATATATTTAAGATTTTGAATATGTTAGATGTATTTGATCATAGATATACTCTAATTGCTCCCCCTATTTAATTGCTTCCTCTCTACACAACGCTCCCCCTACATATACACATACAAATAAAAATATGCAAATGAGCCTAGATGAAAATGGAAAATATTTGACCTTTTCTTGATTTTATTTGACAAAATCTTAACTTTTCTCTCCCCATTTTGTTATCAGCAAAAGAGTGATAGTGTTAGAGAAAATAAAGATAAAGTAATAGATATTAATCCAACATTAAAACTCAATTAAATATAAATATTAAATTTCAATAAAAAATCAAATAAAAATCATAACTACCCTTGTTAGGCACATATTCCACTTTTAGAAATAATGGAAATGATGTCATCATATAAAACCATACAGTCGTATCTATTTGTGGTACATTTATATCAAGAATTTGAATATCTACTAATCATGCATAACCGTTAGGACTTTTAAATGAGATTAGTAGTATTCCAATTTAATTTTAAAAATGAATTCAAGTATCTTCTAACCACTCATGACCGTGAGGACTTTTAAATGGGATTAGAATCAACTTGTTTATTTAATAAATCAATTTTGATATGTGTTCCACACATGCATAACCATGATGACTTTTAAATGAGCATGGAAGCACATAACAAATTCCAAGTAAATCACCCGTGCATAACCGTGAGGACTTTTAAATGATAGTGAATACTTTGGATTTTATTTTATTTTATAAAATGAAAAACGAATGATTCCTATTTAAAGTATCACATATCGACAAACTATATTGAATTTTTGATGAGCGATGGTCGATAGAAATATGATAGAAATAGAAATGGTCATGGAATCTTTTCCAAACAAAAAGTTTTTATAACTCTTGTTTGAATTTCTAAAGAAATTTTCTAAATATACTGTCTTGAGTAATGTATGATAAATATCAACACTCATCATTTTTTCAATCACTATTTATCTTTTTGATAATTAGCAGGGAGTCGGATCAGTCAAAATTGTCACTTAAAATCAAATAAAATTAATTTTTTCAAAATGACTAATCTGAAAATATGGTCAAAAATGATTTTCTCGAAAGGGTTATATGAGAAAAATTTCTGCTATTTGAAAATTATTTGAATTTAAAAATATGCAGACATTTCCCCAAAAAACGATGCAGTTACTAAAAATCACGTTCAACTAGTTAGTTTTCGGTCAACTAGATTACCAGTATCATCTGCATCTGAATTTCTCTTTCACTCCAAAATATCACTAATTAAATTCGATAGACCAGAGCATGAAGTGTGCAGAAAAACTCAAACTCAATTTTTAACAGCATTTTAAATGACATTCTCTTGAATTTGGATTGAAGCCGTGTAAATAATAAAAAAACCGTGAATATAGAGTTAGCCGTATTATAACCAAATGTATTATCCAACAAAACACTATTTTAATCTAAACTTATGTACACGAAGTAATTCAAAGAATCTAGAGAATTTTATAGCGTTGTTGGCATAAGAATATAATTGACCAACAATTTTGAATAAGTCAGAATCTAAATCATAATCTTTTCATTTTCTCATTATTGGCTGATTTAATTTAGAATATGGTGCAGATTATCACATTTAATATATCGTTCAAATAAATATACATTTACCTGTTTTACCTTTACGATATTTTTTGTTGTTGTTTGTTGTGATTCTGTTACCTTTATACCAGGCTAAGGAACTCTTCTTTGTCGCCCGTTGTGTTTCCGGAACAGCCAAAATCCAGATAACACTGTTGTTGTTCCTTAGCCTACCACCACACCTACACGGGAAAAGATTTTTGTGACCTATTTGTTTTTTATAGGTCCATGTTGTTAGTGGCAGAATATTTAGAAAAATAATTTGTGGAGACCCAAAACTATTTATATGTGTTCCTTTTGTCACCCAAATTTTTTTAACTTTGAGAGATTTTATATTTGTGCCTTTTGGAACCCAAATTGGTATAGTTTTCACATGTTTGGGTCTATAGCAGCAATTATTGTGATTGTGTCCATATTTTCTACAAATTGTGCACGTAGAATTTTCTTGATTAATATCGCTTTCAACATTTTCAGATTGATTATATCCAAGTCCTTATCTAACTGTATTAACAGTTTGCTTCCTAATAGCATATTCAACGATTTTTCACTTTTTGAAAAGTTATCTAAAGTTGTTGACAATTGTTGGACTTGTATTTTGAGAGATTCATTTTCGTTTAACAATTGTGTGCACTTTTTAATAGAATTCTCTCTCCTAGTATTTTCATTCTCTTTCAAAATCAGAATTTCATTTTGAAGTGATTTTATATTAATTTCTGATTTTTTGATTTCTTCTTCGAATGTTGGACACTTATCACACTTAGGGATCCTACTTTGATAGGTTTTAACTAATTAGTCAAGTTGTTTATTTAAATCTATCAAAGTACCTTATTGTGATTCAAGTTTGGCATACTTCTCCCTAAGTCGTTCAAAACAGCCATTCACTTCATGAAAATATATAAGTAATTTTGAATGAGAAAGTTTTGATACCTCACTTGGCTCGTCATCATCACTGTCAGTTATTTCACCATGAAGACATATGTCTGCTTTTTCATTCTCACCGTTAGCACTTTGATTATCTTCATCACTTATATTCCACGTGGCTGCAAAACTTCTCCTTTTTGATTTCTTTTCAAAGTCGCGTCGATTTTGAGGACAATTGGGCTTGATGTGTCCGGGTTGGTTGCATTTATGACAGATGATTTTTTAGTTCTTCTAGATTGTCCAATATTTCATTTATTCTGCTTTTAATTTTCAATTTAGAGCTGGATTTCCGCATTTGTAATTCCACCTTTTGACTTTCTTTATTATCGGCTCCAATTCTGCTGCCCCGTCATCATTATCATCACTATCACTTTCTGTTGTTCCTTTAAGAGCTATTGATTTATTTCGAGTATCACCTCCTTTACGCTCTTCCTTGAATTTCATTTCTAGCTCATAAGCGGTGAGATTTCCGATGAGTTCTTCGACTTTTATTTGTTTCAAATCTTTTGATTCTTGAATGGCAGTCACTTTGGCTTCAAAACTTCGTGGAAGGACTCTGAGGATTTTTCGGACTATCTCCAACTCTGTATATGATTTTCCAAGAGTTTTTGATTTGTATACGATATTGGAAAGTCATCCATGCATCTCTTTGACATTTTCTTCTTTTGCCATTGTGAAATTATCGTATTCGCTGCTTAGCATGGCAAGGTGAGATTCTTTGACTTGAGATGTTCCTTCGTGAGTCACTTCTAGTGTGTGCCATATTTCCTGCGCAGTTAGACAATGTGAGACACGATTAAATTCAAATTGATCCAATGAACATATAATAGAATTCATAGCTCTAGCATTAGAATTTTGTAATTTATTTTCTAGCCCTGTCCATTGATCCATTGGTTTATCTATTTCCTAATTATCTGCAATTATAGTTGGTGCTCTATAACCTATCTCAACAATGTTCCAAGCGTCAATGGTTTTCAGAAAAATTTTCATTCTATTTTTCTAGTAGGCGTATTCACCATTGAACTTTGATGGTCTAACTATGGACTGACCTTCAGCAAAAGCATTATTAAAAGCCATTTTAAAAATTCTACTTTTTAAAACAAAAATTGATTTTTGAAAAAAATCAAAATTTTAAAACCAAAAACCGACTTCTATTCCTAGCTCTGATACCACTTATAGGATCGATTTCACCCTAGAGGGGGGAGGGGTGAATAGGGTGACAATATTAATTTTAAAAATTAATTGCGGAAGCTTTTAGAATAATTTCAACACAGATCACAGAAAAATAGCAGCATAGAAAAATAGCAGAATAATAAAATGCAGAAATAGAATGACACAAAATTTACCCAGCTTTGGCAAAACCCTGCCAACGTGCTGCCCCCAAGGTTTCTACTAGAAATTAAGTAGTCACACGCTTACACACGTAAACTCGCGACACCCGCTACTGACTAACCTAACTCTACGCTCAAAACCCTGCCACAACTCAGCCATTGAGTTGCGAATTCTCAAACTACGCCACGTAGTTTGTGCCCTAGTCACACGACTAGAAATTACAATGGTTTAACAAAAGTACAAATTAAAAGCACTTTAAATTAAAAATAACCCTAATTCAAAAATAAAAAGCCTTTTATAAAGAAAAACCCTAATAAAACAAAGCCGGCCTTTTTTTTAATTTGGCCCGTTCCTCTTTTATTTGCTCCGTTCCTTTTTGAAAATGGTGGCCGTTCCTTTTTCGTTCTTCTTCGATCTGTAATTAGGGCTTTTTGAAGCGCCTGATTTTAGTTGATCAATCGTGAGAATAATTGCGAGTAGCTTTGATCGATTGTTTCTCGTTGCTCACATTGGCTGCTTCTGTTCGATGGAGTTTAACTTCGATTTGGTATGTGATTTTCGTTTATGCTATTCTGTTATGCTTGATTGAACTCCTATAATCTGCCGATGATGAACTTTGGGGTTTTAATGCTTGAACTCGAAGATCATGGAACTGCCGATGATGTTGCTTATATATAAATTGATACCCTTGAATTTTTGTTCATATTCATTTGATTGAATTTGTCACTTGAGTATTCTTGGCCATTTGATTTTGTTTTAATGCTTTGGATATTTCTGACCGTTCATATCGTATCTTTCCCTTACTTCACTGTCACCATTTTAGCTTGAAACCGTTCGATCCTTCCTTGATCGTTACGGCAGCTACTTTCCTATTTTATTTGGATTTAATTTTTGACTTTTTCCATTTTTACACATACTTGATTTCTGAATTGGTTCATGAGGACTCTGGTTGTTTGAATTTATTTGACGACGTTGATTTCTTTTGTGACTTCGGCTCTACAGTTTGTAGTTGCCGTGCACTTTGGTGGCTGACCATCCTGTAGCATATCTCTGTGTCTTCATCACTGTTTTGTTTTGAAAACCCTTGCGGCCTCATTTTTGGTTCAAAACTTCGGTCATATTGAACTCTGATTGCTTTGGTCATATTGACTAACTTGGTGTAGTTTATTTGTAACCTCTGGTTCATTGATGTTTATAATTTCAGCCTGCACATGTACTATAGCATGCATATTGCCATATTGTTGCAATCTTGAGTCTTGTTCATGTATTCTTGGCTCTGGTTCATTATTGTTGCCCTTTGTATATTTATATTACTTCGAATTTTCCATGATTCTTTTGATGCATCTCCTTCTGGCTCTTGATTGTGCTGTGTACATAAGCAGTTTCTAGATGTTGTTTACACATGTACATGCTTCACTGCCGTGTATTGTTTGCATTCATATTCTTGCTTGTGCATCACCATATATCTGTTGCATTCATTGGTCTGTTTTCATATTTCACATGCTTGACCCTTGCACATGCTCTTTGATACATGTTTGAACTGACTGTGTCATTTGCTTAGTGCATTAGTTTGGACTTGCAGTTTGAGTTGCAAACTTCATGTGAGTTCACATGTATGGTTTGTTCTTTTTTTTTATTGTTGCTGTGTCACTTGTGTACTGAGCATTGCTGAGTCTTTGAGCATTGTTGTGTCACTTGATTGCTGAGTCTTTGATGTATGGCCAATGGTGCACTTGGTTATTCGACCCTGCTCTTCTAGTTGCTGTCTTCATTTGGTTGTTGCTGATATCTTGGTTCGGTCTGTATTTTGATGTTCACCTCTCTTGTATCATTGGTGTTTCTCACTGTGGCATTTGTTTTGGTACAACTCCTTTATGTATACACAGTTGAGTTATTCTGTGCATCAAGTCATCATTTCACTGTCTTTATGCACTTGTGTTGTTTGGTGTACATATGAATTTGGTGCATTGCTTCGAGTTGTATTATTGAACACTTGAGTTTCACTGAACTTGGTTTTTCGACCATTTGTGCTTTGGTGCTGCAGTTGAGTTGAGTCAGTGACTTGACCTTTTGCATTTTGTTTGTGGTCTGGTGCCTTCTTGAATTTGTGCAGTCTTTCGTGAGCATGTTGACTTTTAGTTGGACTGTGCATTACAGTTGAATTGAGTTGTTCTCGAGTATGATACTTGCACTTGTCCTGTCCACTGCCCTTTTTCATATTGATTGAGCATTTTCACTTGAGACTGTATTGTCATGTTGCATTTATGATGTTCTGACCATTTTATTGCATTTGGATTTGTTTTTCGAATTACACCTGAGTTGAATCCATCTTGTAGCTCGAATTTGACCTTGTGCTGAAAGTTGTGACATTATTTTATTGCACATGAGTTGAATCCGGTTTATTGGATTTGACCTGTGCTCACTTGTCCCTGTAAATCAATCAAGTGTATATTTCGGTGTGTACGGCCTTGTGGCATATACAGTGATATACTGTGTATGTCACAAGTTGTTCGTGTATGATGGATTCAAAATTAAACCCAAATAACTGAGGCAAATATTATTTTCAAAATTGACATTTTATTTTATACTACAAAAATATTTCCTTTTCAATTTTACTGCGTCAATATTTATTATTGCAGATTGCTTAGATGCTGGATTCAATTTGGAATGAAGTTGAAGATAAAATACGAGTTGAGTGAATGAGTGATATGTAGTGAGGTTAGATGTAAAAGTGAATTTGTGGTGTAATTGAATTTGTATTGTAATCAAGGTTGTATATGTATAGTGAGAGCTTGAATTTGTACTATTCAAAATTGTAATAAATATTTGTTTGAATAAAATTTCTGTTTGAATTCAAATTCTGTGTTATTTATTTTTATTCAGCAAATATTTATTTAGTCTATGAAAAATAAAATAGTACATTAACAAATACATTTACACGAATATATATGTTTATTATCATCAAACAAAAATCGTATAATCGCATATTCAACAAGGAGGTACCGCAGTAGCCCAGTAATTAGTTGGAATCCATTCTCAAATACAAGCTTTACGATTTTAGTTGTATGCCAAATATGTTGGAACGTGAGTTGCAAGCATTCCAACTATTTTAATATTTTACTTTGAACCCTCAGACATTATTATAATATCACTAGTTTTTCTATAAAAGTGTTTTGGTTATCGTAAGTTTAAAACCCATCTGTGTTTATATGCGGCGAGGTCTTATGAGGTACCTTTGATTTCTAAGGATTTTTTTCAAGTTAATAAATCAATAAAGTTTTTTTGTGATTTGAGTTTACTCATGTTAGTATTCAAGAATATCCTGGGCGTTATTTGCTTATAATACACAGGTCAGACCGAGCATGTCAGCCAGGTTAGCTTTAGGTGCTTTAGAGCTATGGAGTCGAGTTGGAGGCCCAGGATGTACTCTTGTATTTTGGATATCTTCTATTGTGTATGTTTTATGTGTAGCTTGTTTGCGTTGTAAGGATAGATTTATAACTATCCAATTCTGATATGCATATATATAAAAAATAAAAGGGTCTTAGATTTTGTAAACACTTGAGTATAGTATATATTATTCCATTGCATTGTGACATTTCATGTTTGTTCCAAGTTCTTCTATCTTCTATCTCCTTTCTTTCCTCTAATAATCTGTTCTTCCGGCACTTAGTTGTTCGACATGTTAATACCGTAAATGTATTAGTGTCGACTTCTGAGGTTCGGAAATGTGGGTCATTACAACATGGTATCAGAGCTAATGGTTAAGAGAGAACCTTGGCTTTAGGGGGGGGGGTTAACTCTTTAGAGATAGGGTAAGTGATACCCTAGAATGAGTTCGAGTGTGTACATATGAGAGGGCATATTTGTTAGTGATATAAAAATATTTTATATTGTGTTGTTTGATCCATGGAGTGGCTAAAGAATTTTGGTCGATGCATTTGGCCAACGTCATCGATAGGGATTTCCTAAACACTTAAATAAGTTTAATCAACACAACATTATTTTGAAATTTTTAAATGAAATAAATTTAACTAGAATATATTTTATATATAAAGAAGAATAATTTTCAAAAATATTATAGTATAGTTAGTTGAGGTATTAGGAGATAATAAGATGTTATTATTATCATTTAAGGCTTGTTTAGTCTTGTTCGTCCAGTTTAGATTGACTATGGTTTGTGTGTATAGAAGTTTCATTTTTAAGATATGGGTTGGGTAGATATATTGGAAAAAATATGGCCATGAACACGTTGTGAATTAAGTTTCACAGTTTGACTATAGGGCGTTCGATGTTAATGTTAAGGTAGAATTTGATTTAAAAGTTAGAAAATTTTGAGATAAATATTTAAAATGGCTTAATAAAAGTGCTTTATAAAACGGCTTTATAAAAATGTATCATTTAAGTTGGAAAAATTTAGGTTGAACACTTGAGAACCTAAACCCGGTGCTTTCGGAAAAATGATTTTCATGATTTTGGGAAAATAATAATAAGAATATTTGAAACCAATTTGGTTGAAATACGAATTTTTAGGAATGAAAGTGTAGGTAAGAAGTGTTATCTTTGGATTGGTATAGGGAACAAGTCTTGATTGTTTTGTGATGATCAGAATAATCTTCTAAGTGATGATTAGATATTTGCCTAGGTGAACGTTGTGGGGTACTTAGTAAATTATTCTCTTTATCATTATAAGTCGAAACAAGCTCATCTCGAATGAACCCAAAGTAAGTTGGAAATAGACATTTTGTTGGAAAATGTAAAGAATTTTTTCAAAATGAGAATTTGGAAATAAAAAGAATATTTTTGAGTTAACTAGTTTGAGTAGCTTGAAAATGACTTAAAATGTAACAACCATGTATTTTATGATTATTTTAATTGAAAATTTTAATTATTTTAATTATTTTAATTGGATTTTTGATTTAAAAACTTTATTTTTATTTATTAAATTAAATAGTTTTGTTATTTTAAATATAAATTTTGATTTCTATGTGAATTAGAATTTCAAACAGGAATAAATAGAATATTTTCCAAAAGTGTGAATTTTGGTCAATATGGTCAAACTTTGACCTTTAAAATAAAAATTTGAAAGTTTGAAATTTTTTAATGTTTTCTTTTATTATGAAAGTAAATAAAATTTTAAGAATGCTGCTTTTCGTTTCATTGAAATCCGATTTATATTGTGAAAGTTATGCCTTTTATAATATTGGATGTAATTTGTTGTATTTAACAAAATTGTTTATTTTAATTTTATATAGATAATATTTTGTTTGTCATGTTCTAATTTATATTTAAATGTGTAACATGATGTTATGTATATATTTTAGTTTTAAAACATTTTAAAAGTGTAATTGAAATTTTCTAATGTCAGTTGTCTTTTGTTTACGATTTCTAATTTCTAGTTTCAATTAATTAAAGTAATTCTTTATTTTTTTTCTATTTTTTTAGATTTTATTTTATTCTCATTCCCACTTTATTTTATTCATCATATATTTTATTTGTTTGGCTTTTATTTGTTTGAGAGTGAAGTAGAAATTTTTCTAAAGATAGTGATAATTTATTTGTCATGTCCTGTTTCCAATTTTTAAACAATTTCTTTAATTATTTTTCTATTTTCTCTAAATTTAATTATTTATTTCACTTTTAATACGTTAAAAAAATTATTTTATTTCAAAATTTTGCTTTAGAATATTTTTAAAATGAAATAGATATTTTTCCAAAGCCAATGATGATTTAATTGTAATTTTTGTACCCTGTTTTGAATTTTAAGCAATTTCTTTAATTCTTTTTCCATTTTCTTTAAAATTTATTGTTTATTTTTATTTTATATTACTTTGTTTCATTTTTTAAATTCCAATTACTGATTTTTTTTAATTTAATTAAAGAAAAGGAAATATGAAGAGACTAAAGCTTTTAACTGATAACCTTTCATTTGCTAGTCTTCTCATTTTCCCTTTGTCTTTTCATGTGCTTACTTTTTGGCCGTATATCCTTATTGTAGCCGTGAGTTTCTAAACACATTTTCACGTGAGAAACCATCATTCCTCATTTCATTCACGGCTAAGAAAAGTTGGATAATGGCCTCTCTTTCTTTTTCTACTTTTCTTCTTCTTTTTCTATGTTTTTGCCTTGATTCCTCTTATGTTGCTCAGCCTCCAACCTTGTTTGCTTCGGCCATGACCTCCACCACCTTCTCCTCTTCACCATCAGCCACCCATCACCTCCTCCTCTGATTTGACCTGGTCGTGCACCCCATGAAACAAAACCCCACACAAAAACCATTGAAAACCTCTTGAAAACATGCATAGCCACCACTAGTTGCAACATTCATCCATCACCTTGGCTACCACCTCTAGCCGCCACCACCACCTTGCCACCACCACTACACATCACCTCACTTTCCAGATCTGAAGCATGAAAGGCCGAGCCATAGACCCATGTAACCGAGCCTAAAAAGTTCACCAAAACTCCACCTTAGTGCCTTAACTCCTTGTATTCATGTTATGTAACCTCTACCACTTCCTATTCCTTGTAGCCATGCCTTTTTAGGTCCAAACCTGAGACAAGAGCATGTCTTGGTTGAGCCATATAGCACCCTAGTCCGAGCACTGAGTGTTGAAAGCATGGCAAATCATTGTGTTCATATTGCTTTTTATTTCAAAGTTAATCCAATTCAATATTGTATTAAACTTATATTAATATTTGGTTTTTGTGGGTTGTGACAAGATCATCAGCTTGGTTCTCATCCACTTGAATCTATCATTGTGTCATCGTGCCTTATGGAAATCCATTTGTGTCATTTGAGTTTCCAACTTCAGCACAAAAATGTGAGTAATCACACCTGACATTTATACTTATGCAAATATGAATTGAGAACAATTGAATGTGTAGAATGTTATATTATGTTTTACTTATCTGTGATTATAAATTATATGATGTTGAACTAGTTTACTTATCTCTCATGTCATCTGTTACTGATATTTGTTGTTAAACTGTTCATTTATATCTGTTCATCACTGCCAGTTCCCTGTTAGTTTAAAAATCACTATGGGTTGAAATGATACATGCCCGAACGGACTTTAGAGTAGGGAAAAATCGTTATGGGCTGAAATGATAGGCCTGAATGGTTTTTTATTTATATTTTTACTTGGGACTGCGGGTTTGAAATGATAGAACCCGTATTTTTTTTGTAAATTGCGGATTGAAATGATATATGTCCGTATCACTTGACCTAGGCTAGAAAACTATATACCGGCCTGTGGTTATTTTATAAAGTATTTTGAGTACTTTTAAGTATTCTTAAAAGTGTAAATTTATGAAAATTTGATTTAAATTGGATTTTTAAATGTTTAAATACAGAAATTTTTGATTTTCTATAAGTTAAAAATGTTGAATAATTAAATGATCAAATTGAATTTTTTAAAATACAACTTAAATCTGCAAATTTGGACTTTGACTTTTAAAATGACATTTAAGCGATATAAATAAAATTTTAAGTGGTTTAAATGTAAATTTATGATAATTTGATTTAAATAGATTTTAAAGTGTTTTAAATAAAGGATTTATGATTTTATATAAGTGGAAATGTTAAATAAATAAATGGTTAAATTGAAATTTTGGAAATATAACTTAAGTCTGAAAATTTGGGTTTTTGTTTTAAAAAGGAAATTTGAGTTAAATAAGTAAAAATGGAAATTAAGTTATATTTGTAAAAACGGTAAAAAAAATTAAGTGTTAAGTTTATTTATTAAAAATATGAAGGCTAGAAAATTTACACTTGAATTTATTAAGTAAATTATTGAAATTTGATTTAATTATGAAATGTTACTTTATAAAAATCATAAGTTGAAAGAGTATTTTTAATCAACATTTTTGAATTTTAAAAATGTGATTTTATAATGTTTAAAGGGTTTAAATTGAAGTTATTTATTTGCTGGAAATACATTAAAATCTGGAAAATACCTTTTATAGCATTCAGTAATGCTATGATTTCTGTATATGAACTAAAACTGAATAAAAGAGGCTATTACAGCAGTTCTGAAATGCTGTAGTTGCTGTAGTAAATTTAAAAGGCTAAAACTTAATAAAGGCCTATTACAGCAGTTCTGTAAATGCTGTAGTGGTCTGCTGTTTTTGCTGAAATTAATAAAAACCTTACGCTTGAAACCTGAGCTATTACAACATTTCTAAAAATGCTGTTTTTGCTGTTTTAAACTAAATTTCAACTAAAACTGAGTTTTAACAGCAGTTTTTAAATGCTGTCTTTGCTGAATTAAAATGTTTTCAAGTATAACTTATAACAACTTTTTCTAAATGCTGTGAAAAGCTGAAATTTTAAATGATTATGGTTTTTGACTTAGTAAACGAGCTCAGAATGGTTTGAAACTTTGGAAATTGAATACTTAACTTGAAAGAATAATAACTTCACTTTTAAATGATTTAAATGAATAAATTCAATTGAAAAATAAATCATTTTAAAAGGTGATTGAATTGAAATAAATGAATGTTTTCTTTGAATTTAAAAGGGTATTTAAATTGGATATTTGGATTTGATTTCAAATAATGATTTGAAAAGGAAGACTTAAAAGATATGATATTTTGATATATTGAAATGATTTGGAAATGATTTACTCTTTATTTGATAAAGATTTGGATTTGAAATGATATTTTTTAAATTATAATCACGGGTTATAATAACGATTGGTTGGCAGAGAGACCGGGATCGGATATGGGCATACTCTCTGTCAATACCGAAAACCGCTTTGACAACCGTGTACGCTGTGGAGATTCCAGAATGAAGTAGGATGTTGGCGATGTTCTTAAGGTATATTGCGTGAACCCGACTCCCGTGAGTTGGCTTAAGGTGGCAAAAATAGGAGCGATCTCAGGCCAAAAAGGGTAGCTCCTCTGGTCGGATGCATTTCTTCGATACCATTCTATTACTTTTGTGATTGATTGGGTGCACCCCTCCGGATTTGGGAATGCGTTCCGAGGTAGGCGTATGTGGCTGCTACGTTACCACTAGCCCGTGTTCGTAATTGATATATCTACCCTGACATTGCCTCATTGTGCCGTGTCCCCTACCATATCGAGCCTTTACTACGAGTTTGGTTTTCTCCCGTAGCCCATGCGTATCTTCTCGTAGTCTCCCGATCAGGAGATATGCAGATATTGGATGGACTACTGGGACTATTACGTGTCTGGGGCTATATGGGTAACCCCGTGATGCTATTTTAAAGTAAGTTTATTTTACTGTTAGACATTATTATAATAGTGCAATATTTCTACATAATAAATAGTTTAACGGATCCTTAGAGGATGGGCAGTCCCAAGCATCCTTTAAGTTACTTGTACCTTTACTGCAGTTCACTTGTGTTGGTTTACATTGTGTAAGTATGTATGTCCTGACTCGAGTGTTTGTATTTTTTTATTTACGCTCGGGTCAGCCTGAGTATTCACAGATTTGGATTCTACTTTCTGAAGATTGGAATTGCTGGAGATTATCTGCTTGTCTAGTTTTATCTATTTCACTTCCAGTTATCCTGTTGATCCCAGTGTTGTGTTCTGCTTGTACTTGGTTATCATATTGAGACTTCTATTGTATCTTATTTAACTCTGATATATTTACATAGTAGCTTCATGAACTACTATTTCTTTTACTTCCACTGCATTATTATTACTCTGTGTCTGTGATCTGTGATTATTTATTTACTGTATATTCTGAGATTTGCCAAATTTTATTTACAACGCGGTATTTTGAGCAATTCAAGTCTGACATGTGCGGATGCGAATGGTTAAAAATATCGGGTCGTTACATTTGGTATCAGAGCTTTGGCCTTGAGGCAAAACTTAGAATATAAGGTAAATTTATTTACAGAATCACTTTCGTTCGAGTTTGAATATTTTCCTCTTTGATTCGAATTTCCTTTGAATTTTGGAACGTTCCCTGCGGTTTCAAAATCCATTCTTGTCCCTCACCATTCATCTTCTTTTGATTCTGGAGTGTCCCATAACTCCACTTCAAATGATCTTTATAGTGAGTTGGCAGTCTCGCCTATCTCAAATTTGCTTGTAAAGGGGTGAAACTCCTTTACAATTAGCATCGATTCACCAGAGATTTATATCTATCCTTGGTTTAGATGCTAATATATTTTGTTATTCCAAACCTTGTCTCTTGAGATCGAATGTATATTTACCCCAAAAAATCCACATGAATCTTATTCTTTAAGTCAGGGTTGACCCGGTTAAGGTTGCCCGCGATTTATTTAAGCTTATCCATCTCCCTATTTTATTAATTAATCATTTTGTCTTTTGTTTCCAAACTATCTTCAAACATTTTGAATTGTACTTGTAAATCTATAATTAATGTTTTGTTTTGGGTTTCTGATCGATTCGCCTAACTAACGCTATCGATAGGATTTCCAAAACACTTGAACAGAGCAAACTGACGCAATATGTTTTTTTAATTTAGTAACGAAACAAATTTTATAACTATATTATAAATTTTTCTGGACCTTTATTGAATTAGTTGTTAAGAAATAATATTTGATTTTGATTTTATACATCATTTCTCTTGTTTCATATATAAATAATTGAACTATAAAACATGTTGATAAGTTTATTTGGGAATTTAAAATGAATTCAAAACAAGAATTTGAGAATTTAATTTCCGATGGTTTCAAACTTTGTGTTTAAAGTTTTAAAAGGATATATTATTTAATGTATTTTCGAATACAAATTTGTTTCCAAAGAAGTTTAAAAATTCATGCACTTCTCTTTGTCGTTGGAAAATAACTTCGGTGATGACCGCGACATCATCGACATTTATTTTCGAGTTTCGAAGTGAAGAGACCATTCTGTAGTCTTGCTACAGCTTTGTTTAGGGAATTTAATAGATTTTAATTTCTAAAATAAGACTAGATTTATAACTTATCCTGATATATGATTTAAATTTAAATCAATAAATATATATAGTATATGTGCGTTTATTTATCTCTAAATAGTTTGGAATTTACCAAAAATTTAAATTCTTAAATTTTTATTTTCAAAGATAATTTCAATTATAATTTCAAGATTTGGATAAATATTTAAGCTTGAAATGATTGAATTAGAAAGTTTTATTTGTATTATACACCATTTCATTTCAATATAACTTACCTTAATTTTAGAAGTTGAATATGTAATTGGATAATATACAATATAAAAGATTTTACAAATAAAATTTTAGTGGTTATAATAAATGTTATACACTTAAATTTTAGTTATAAAAGGAATAACAGAGGTAAATAGAATAAAAGGTAAATTGAATAATTTACAATATAAAGGATGTTAAAGGAAGTAAGAATAAATTAAAGCAGTTGTAATAAGTGTAAATATACTTAAATTAGGTAATAAAATATACTGAGAGAAATAAAATTTAATTTGAAGAACTAAATTTATGTAATACATTATGAGTATAATAAATGATTTTTTTTTCAAATCCATGATTTTAGGGATTGTTAAATTAAGAAAATTGATGATAAGATAATGAAATTTGAGATAGTTAAGATTTACTTGTGTAAAATTAATTGTCAATTTAAGTTGAAATTTCCATGGTATCAAACTTATTATCTTATTTTGTTTTCCAAACTATCTTTTGGATGTCCTTATTTTCCTTATCTTGCTACAGACTGGTGTAAGCACTTTTTTATAATCTTTCTGTCTAGAAATCTTTCTATAATCTTTGATAATCTTTGGTACTCATTTTGAATCTGAGCACTACTTGCATCCACAGACCGTCGGTCAAGCGGAATAGGTGAATTGAATTCTAGGGTATCTTTTTCGTGCTTGTGTTCTTGATTCTGGAGGATCTTGGGAAGATCATCTCAGGCTTGTTAAACTTACCTATAACAACATTTATCAGGTATAATTTCAATCTTTTGGTCATCTTATCTTAATCTTATTTCATTTTATCTTTTCTGTGCTTTCCCGTACCTCTTTCCTTTTCGGGGACGAAAAATTATGAGTGGGGGAGATTGTAACAACCCTGTATTTTATGATTATTTTAATTGTATACTTTAATTATTTTAATTGGATTTTTGATTTAAAAACTTTATTTTTATTTCTTAAATTAATTATTTTTTTTATTTTAAATATAAATTTTGATTTCTATGTGAATTAGAATTTTAAATAGGAATAAATAGAATATTTTCTAGAAGTGTGAATTTTGGACAATATGGTCAAACTTTGACTTTTAAATTTAAAATTTGAAAGTTTGAAAATTTTGAATTTTATCTTTTATTATGAAAGTAAATAAAATTTTAAGAATACCACTTTTCGTTTCATTGAAAGCCGATTTATATTGTGAAAGTTATGCCTTTTATAATATTGGATGTAATTTGTTGTATTTAACAAAATTGTTTATTTTAATTTTATATAGATAATATTTTGTTTGTCATGTTCTAATTTATTTACATGTGTAACATGATGTTATGTATATATTTTAATTTTAAAACATTTTAAAAATGTAAGTGAAATTTTCTAATGTCAATTGTCTTTTGTTTACGTTTTCTAATTTCTAGTTTCAATTAATTAAAGTAATTCTTTATTTATTTTTCATTTTTTTTAAATTTTATTTTATTCTCATTCCCACTTTATTTTATTCAGCATATATTTTATTTATTTGGCTTTTATTTGTTTTAGAGTGAAGTAGAAATTTTTCTAAAACTAGTGATAATTTATTTTTAATTTTCATGTTCTGTTTTCACATTTTAAACAATTTTTTTAATTATTTTTCTATTTTCTATAAATTTAATTATTTATTTCACTTTTATATGTTAAAAAATTATTTTATTTCAAAATTTTGCTTTAGAATATTTTTAAAATGAAGTAGATATTTTTTCAAAGCCAATGATGATTTAATTGTAATTTTTGTACCCTGTTTTAAATTTTAAGCAATTTCTTTAATTCATTTTCATTTTATTTAAAATTTATTATTTATTTTTATTTTGTATTACTTTGTTTCAGTTTTTAAAGTCAAATTACTGATTTTATTTTTGTTTTAATTGAATTAAAGGAAAGAAAATATGAAGAGACTAAAGTTTTTAACTGATGACCTTTCATTTGCTAGTCTTCTCATTTTCCCTTTGTCTTTTCATTTGCTTGCTTTTTGGCCATACAACCTTATTGTCGCCGTGAGTTTCTCAACTTATTTTCAAGTGAGAAACCATCATTCCTCATTTCATTCACGGCTAAGAAAAGTTGGGTAATGGCCTCTTCTTCTTTTTCTACTTTTCTTCTTCTGTTTCTATGTTTTTGCCTTGATTCCTCTTATGTTGCTCGGCCTACAACCTTGTTTGCTTCGGCCATGACCTCCACCACCTTCTCCTCTTCACCATCAGCCACCCAGCTCCTCCTCTGATTTGACCTGGCCGTGCACCCCATGAAACAAAACTCCACACAAAAACCATTGAAAACCTCTTGAAAACATGCATAGCCATCACTAATTGCTACATACCTTCATCCATCACCTTGGCCACCACCTCTTGCCGCTACCACCACCTTGCTACCACCACTACACATCACTTCACTCACTATCCAGATATGAAGCTTGAAAGGCCGAGCCATAGACCCATATAACCGAGCCCAAAAAGTTCACCAAAACTCCACCTTAATGCCTTAACTCCTTGTATTCATGTTATGTAACCCTACCACTTCCTATTCCTTGTAGCCATGCCTTTTTAGGTCCAAACCTATGCCAAAAGCATGTTTTGGCTATATAGCACCCTAGGCCGAGCACATGAGTGTTGAAAGCATGGCAAATCATTGTGTTCATATTGCTTTTTATTTCAAAGTTAATCCAATTCAATGTTGTATTGAACTTTTATTAACATTTGGTTTTGTTTATAGGTTGTGACAAGATCATCAGCTTGGTTCTCATCTACTTGAATCTATCGTTGTGTCATCCTGCCTTATGGAAATCCATTTGTGTCGTTTGAATTGCCAACTCCAGCACAAAAATGTGAGTAATCTCACCCGACATTTATACTTATGCAAATGTAAATTGACAACAATTGAATGTGTAGAATGTTATATTATGTTTTACTTACCTGTGATTATAAATTATATGATGTTAAACCTGTTTACTTATCTATCATGTCATATGTTGCTGATATTTGTTGTTAAACTGTTCATTTATATCTGTTCATCACTGCTAGTTCCTTGTTAGTTTAGAAATCACTATGGGTTGAAATGATACATATCCGAACGGACTTTAGAATAGGGAAAAATCATTATGGGATGAAATGATAGGTCTGAACAGTTTTTATTTATTTTATTTTTACTTGGGAGTGCAAGTTTGAAATGATAGAACCTGGATTTTCTTTGTAAATTGCGGATTGAAATGATATATATCCGTATCACTTGACCTAGGCTAGAAAACTATATACATGCCCGAGGTTATTTTATAAAGTATTTTGAGTATTTTTAAGTATTCTTAAAAGTGTAAATTTATGAAAAATTGATTTAAATTGGATTTTCAAATGTTTAAATAAAGAAATTTTTGACTTTCTATAAGTTAAAAATGTTGAATAATTAAATGATTAAATTGAATTTTTTGAAATACAACTTAAATCTGCAAATTTGGACTTTGGCTTTTAAAATGACGTTTAAGTGATATACATAAAATTTTAAGTGGTTTAAAACGTGAATTTGTGATAATTTGATTTAATTGGATTTTAAAGTGTTTTAAATAAAGGATTTACGATTTTTCTATAAGTGGAAATGTTAAATAAATAAATGGTTAAATTGAAATTTTGGAAATATAACTTAAGTCTGAAAATTTGGGTTTTTGGTTTAAAAAGGAAATTTGAGTTAAATAAATAAAAATGGAAATTAAGTTATATTTGTAAAAATGGTAAAAAAATTCCAGTGTTAAGTTTATTTATTAAAAATGTGAAGGCTAGAAAATTTACACTTGAATTTATTAAGTAAATTATTGAAATTTGATTTAATTATGAAATGTTACTTTATATAAATCATAAGTTGAAAGATTATTTTTAACGAACATTTTTGAATGTTAAAAATGTGATTTTAAAATGTTTAAAAGGTTTAAATTGAAGTTATTTATTTGCTGGAAATACACAAAAATCTGGAAAATACTTTTTATAGAATTCAGAAATGCTATGGTTTCTATAAATGAAACAAAGCGAATAAAAGAGGCTATTGCAGCAGTTCTGAAATATTTTAGTTGCTGTAGTAAATTTAAAAGGCTAAAACTTAATAAAGGCCTATTATAGCAGTTTTGTAAATGCTGTTGTGGTCTGCTGTCTTTGTTGAAATTAATAAAAACCTTAAGCTTGAAACCCGAGCTATTACAGCATTTCTAGGAGGAAGAACTATAGGTCGAGCTCCAGGTCGAGCTCCAGGAATAAGATCAATACGAAAATCAATTTTCTGCTTAGGAAGTAAAGAAGTGACTTCACCAACTACATCGGGATATAGTCTAACCACATGAGTAGAATCAAGATCATCCGGAGAAGAGTCAAGGGAATGAATAAAGCTGCCAGCATAATCCTGAGGCATGCAGCACTGAATCACCAAAGAGTCACCTTTATCACCAACAAGAGAAACAGTTTGGGTTTTACAAGAGATAGCGGCATCATGCCTCTTCAGCCAATCACCTCCAAGAAATAGATCAAAAGCATCAAAACTCAGAACACAGAAATCACCATAGAATCGATAACCAAAATGGAAGAGAACATTCTATAAATCCTACTAAGGTTCGCAGGACCACCTATAGGATTTGGAACACACAAAGGCTCCGGAGCCAACTCGGGATAAAGAAGATGCTCAAATTTATCACAAAGATCCACAGAAATAAAGCTATGGGAAGCGCTAATATCAAATAGAACACGAATAGGAAAGTAAAACAGAGAAAAAGTACCCTGAAGAGTACCGTGTGAATCATTAGGAGCAGGAGTAGGTGCAGGTGCAGGAGGTGGAGCTGGAGAAGAAGCAGAAGTAACAACAAAATTACCAGAAGACTTGCCCTTCTGCTGGGTAGGACAATCCTTCTTGAAATGGCCAAGCTGCAGACAAATATGACAGAGATCACGCCTGGTCAACTGAACTGGAGGAGGAATAGCAGCACCAACTAAAGTAGGACAACTATGAGCATAGTATCCCTTCTGATTACATCTGAAGCAAGTAATGGAAGATAGGTCGACAGACTGTCTCTGCAAAGAAGAAGTCCCAAACCCAGAGTCTTGTTCCAGTTCTTCCCATGCCAATGAAAGTTGGGCTTTCTCTTCTTAGGATTACCAGAGGAAGCCTGAGATGATGTAACATGAGCAACTGGAGGATCCTTAGAAGTAGGATTCTCATATCTAATGGCCATATCCATCAGACTTGCACATGAGCGATGAGACGATCATAATACTCTGAACGGGCGCCAGTAATGAACTTCTCATTCTTCTTAAGAGGAATGTATATCAGATTAGGGCCAAATTTAGAAAGTTCATTGAACTTCCTCTCATACTTAGCAAAAGACATATCACCTTATTTCAGATCCATGAATTTCCGATACTGCTGAGACTTCCCTGCCTCGGGCATCCATTTCACATCAAAAGCATCCCTAAAGCACGAAAAAGAATATAAGAAAGATTTCAAAAGAGAAAAATGAACCAAATTCAAAACAAACAGGAGATGATACCTAAACTACTCCCGAGAAATGTCAGCCTCAACGGTGTGAGCTGTGACAGACCCTCACCAATCCAAGGCTGCCCTCGTCAAGTGTCAAGCTGCCAACTGACGCTGCTGGGCATTAGTCATCTCAAGACTGGAGAAAATCCTCTCCAAATCCTTCAACCACTACCGAGCCTTGATAATTCTCTCAGATCCAGTAAACTTGGTTCCACCATGTTCAGTGTACTCCTTACAGAGTTTAGTGAACTTGACTAGTGTAGTAGGCTCAGGAGCTGGGGCAACACCACGTCCCTTGCCTCTAGCATTCCTACGACTCATTCTAAAAAATCAAAAATGAATTTTAGGAAAGAGGTAATTGAGAAACAAAGAAAGGATTAGATAAGACAAGATAAGATGCAAAGAGAATTGAATATCCCGAACAAAGAAATTACTAACAAGGTGGATAAGGAAAAGAAGGAAGTTGAGGAAAATTTGATTTCAAAACAAGAAAAGTTTACATCAAAAATAATTTTGAAAATGCTTTGAAAATCATTTGAAAAAATCATTTTATACTTTAAAATACATTCCCTCACAAAGATATGATTCTAAGATTGATTTCACTCATTCTAGGGTATTTCTACCCTATCTCTAATGAGTTTTTGCTCCGTAGGCTAAGGTTTGCCTAAAACCAAAGCTCTGATACCAAATTATAACGACCCACTATTTTGGACAATTCAAATCGAAAATAAAACCACACGTGTCTGACTTAAACAATTCAAAACAGTAGATTGTAATATAATTTGGAGCAAATAAAACCAATCACAGACATAGATAAATCATAATAACTCACAACAGATATAAAATAACCATAGTAGTTCATGAAGCTACTATAACACAAAGTCACAAAACAAGTACAAAATACGAAGTCTGAAAAGTACAACAGAAATCCTAGATACATAAATGTCCACTAGTACACAAGTTGAATAGAAATACTGAATGGAAAAAGATAACAGCTAGATAGATGGATAATCTCCAGCAAATCATTTAGCTCCAAAAGGTGAAATCCAAAACTGATACTCAGGCTAACCCGAGTGTAAAGCAAACACAAAACACTCGAGCCAGGACATACATACTTATACAATGTAAACCAACTCAAGTGAACTGTAATAAAATGTATAAGTAACTTAAAGGATGCTTGGGACCGCCCGTCCTTTAAGGATCCGTTAAGCTATTTACTATGTAGTAATATACGCTATTATTATGATGTCCAAAGTAAAGTATAATATAATTGAAAATAGCGTTAAGTTTTTGCATATTCCATCTTAACACATTTATATATTCCCATAGTCTATACAGTACCGTAATCTCCTCCATACTGGACGTCGTCAGAGGGCACTCCATAGATATGGTACAAAACCAGAATCGTATAAGGCGCGCTAGGTAGGTGACACGGCACAATGAGGCAATGCCAAGGTAGATATGCCAATAGTACTTCCAGACCGATGGTAACGCATAGCAGCAACTACCGCCTACCTCGAGCCACACTCCCAAAATCAAAGGTACGAACCAATCAATCACAAAGTAATAGAATGACATATTAAGAAGTGTGTCTGATAAGAGGAGCTACCTCATTAGCCCGTCGATTGCTCCTGTTTTAGCCACCTTATACCAACTCATGAGAGTCGGGTCCACGTTCATACCTCAAAGGATGTCGCCACCATCCTACTTCCTTCTGGAATCTCCACCATGTACACGGTTGTTAAAGTGGTTTTCGGAGTTGGCAGAGAGCATGAAAACTTCCTATCTGGGTCTCTTTTACAACCCAACATTATTGTTACCTGTGGTTATAATTTAAAAATGGTTTATATTTCAAATCAAAACATATTCATTTAAACCATTTAAATTCAATGTCAATATCTTCTAGAAATAATATTCATGTCCAAGGTTGTAGCATTTCTAAGTTCATTCGTTCAATTATAACAATTTCAAAAAAACATTGCATCATAGCAACAGCAGCACTTAGAAAACATTATTGTATATATAGTAATATTTCAGAAAAACAATACATTTAAAAAACTATAGCACTTATAAAATGCTACTATAAATATAAGGGCATTTCAGAAAAACAGTTCATTTCAGAATCGGTAGCACTTAGAAAATGCTACTGTAAACATAGTGATATTTCAGAAAAACGGTTCATTTCAGAAACGGTAACACTTAGAAAATGCTACTGTAAATATAGTGATATTTCAGAAAAACAGTTCATTTCAGAAACGGTAGCACTTAGAAAATGCTACTGTAAATATAGTGATATTTCAAAAATATAGTACACTTGTAGAAATTGTAGCACTTAGAAAACGCTACCTTAAAACCACAACATTTTGAAAATGCTGCCAATACAAAACTAAGGTTTATTACAACATTTTAGAAACATTAAAATTTCACTCTCTCATCATTTTCAACTTATAAAACATATCTCACGTTTCAAAAATATGTATTTGGATATCATTTAACTTATGATTAAATAAATTATCCAAATTAAACTATAATTCACTTATTAAGTCAAAAGTACATTATTTTCTTAACTTTTTAACTTAACAAATTACTTAATACTTTATTTTAAAATACCCACTTCATAAATAAAATATTCTTATTGCTAAGTTAAGCTTAAAATTTCCATTTGAAAACTAAATTTTCCATTATCAAGTTAAGCCATATTTTAAATTACATTTTAACCCATTTATTTACTTATACATTTTTAACTTATAGAAAATCACTGTAACATTTATTTAAATCATTTAAATCCAATTTAAGTTAAAATTTCATATTTTAAATTTCAAAAATACTTAATAATTTTCAAAAAATATTTAAAACTAACTACGGGTTTGTATATAATTTTCTAACCTTGGTCAAGTAATATGGACATGTATCATTTCAATCCATAACTTAAAAATAAAAATCCGAATTTTATCATTTCAACCCGCAATCCCAAGTCAAATAAAATAAATAAAAATCGCTTGAGCCTATCATTTCAGCTCATAACGATTTTTTCCTTATTCTAAAGTCCGTTCGGGTATGTATCATTTCAACCCACGGCGATTCTATTCTACAGGGAACTTGCAGTGTGAGAAAACAGTAAATAAAATAAACAGTATAATATAACATACCATATCAGGTGATGTGACAAATAAATATCAAGTTATAACATCATGAAGTATCATATCACAGACATATATAAATTACTATCATATCCTCAGCTACAATTCACATGCCATTGTTTCACAATTATATATGTACGAATGTCGAGATTGGTAAACTCACCTTCTAAAGCTGGAGACGACAATTCAAGACACATGAACAAACTTCGAAAAGCACGACAAAGCACGAATCAAATTCGAGTGGATGGAGAGCAAAGATTTAAATCTTGTACAAAAATAAATATAAACATACATAAGCAACTATATTATACAAAATAATAAAAACCAAAAAAAGAACAAATCTAGATCAAATTGAAGCAAATATGACTTAACCGCCACAAGTGGGCTCAGCCACCTTCACACATGGCTACACCATCACCACAACATGGATCGACCATCATTGTTTGAGGCATCTAGGCTCAGCTATGGTCAGGAAGAAGCACGACTAGGTTATGGAAGATGAAGAGATGGCAAGTTAAACTGCAAAAGCTAGGTAAAAGAAAGGTCAAGTGCACACATATGCTCGGCCCTATGTCTAAAGTACTCGGCCCTGGCTAGCCTTGGTCAAGTGGTCATAAGGCATGGCTTGGGGTAGTGGAGGAGATGTGGTCGGCTAGAGCATGTGGCCGAGCTTGCTTGAGGCAAACCAAAAGTGAAAAAGAAACTGTAAAAGAGGAAGAAAGAGGAAGCCATGAAAAGAAAACTTACTGTAATATATTTTTTCCAAGAACACAAACGAAAATGAGATGGGATGAGAAACTTTTGTATGTGAATTGAGAAAAGGAAGTGGCGGCTAGGGTTATCAAAGCTTTGAACGGCTAGGCATTTGAAAGCTCTCACCGCATAATAAAGAAAAAGAAACTTAAGTCCTTTTGAATTTCCCTGCCAAAAATTCAAATAAAAAAAGGTCCAACAAAATAGAAAATAAAATATAAAATAGAAATGAACATAGGAAATAGACAATAGAAAATAACAAATAAAATACGAAAAATAATCGCGTGTAAAACGCTAAATTTTATCAAATTTAAAAAGTATAAAATAGAATTTTACGAAACGAAAAGCAAAACCAATATCAGAATCAAATACAGTTTCAAAGAAAAAGAATAGAAATTTAAAAATTCAAATTTAAAATTTTCAACTGAAAGTCTAAGTTTGACCATAGTTGACCAAAATATAAAATTTTAGAAAATCTTTACTTTATTATATTTGGAAAATAAATTATAAACAAAATCCAAAATTACATTGGAAAAATTCCAAAATTTCAAATTTTAAATGATTTAAAATCAAAGTTTTCAAATAAATTGAATTAAAAATATTTATTAAAATTATGGGTTGTTACAATAAGAGCTGACGTATAGTACTGGATGTTTTGTGGGATAGGTCGAGGTGTAATTTCGGGGAGGAAATATGTAACGACCCATAAATTTCGATAATTAAATTTGTTAAATTAATAAGATTTTCATAATTAAATTTAGAAAGAAATAAAAATATCTATAATTTATATTGAAGTAAATGTTAAGAATGAAATGTAGCAATGGTTATTTAAAAACTAATTTTTGATAATTGAAGTGAAATCACATTGTAAATGAAATAGGGTAAATTGTTGCACCTGGGTATAAAAAAATTTGAAATAAGTAAATAAATGTAATTGTTGTATAAATAAAAGAAATTTGAAATTTGTTAATGAATTTAGAACGGGAATGAAATGTAAGAATGCTGATGTAAGCTAATAAATAATTAATTCAATGCAATCCTAATTAATTTAAACAATTGCAGGGTTATGATTGATTGTAAGTAGCAGTATTTGGTAATGAATTTAATATAAGGAAAACAAAGGTAAATATTGAATTAAATAATGAACTAATAATAATAAATAGTAATTAAATAAAATCAACATTCTGTAATAATTATTTGGAAATGATAACTTATATAAATGTGATTAAGAGTTAGTGGTAATAATTATTATAAAGTAATCATTATTTAGTCCATTAAATCAAAATTTGTAAATTTGAAATAATGTAGATGTTATACTTAGCTGAAAATTGAATATAAGGAAACAAGGGTAGATACTGAACTAATTGATGAATTTGTATAAAATTTATGATAATAGGATGAGAACAGTGTATGTAATCAATTTCAACACTTGTCTCTTAGTGATAACTTGTAAGTGTAATTAAATGTTAATGGTAACAATTATTATAAGTTAACCATTTATTTAGTCTATTAAATAAAACGGGTAATCAATTGCAATAAATCTGAATTAAATGTTACGTTAATGTTAATTGAGGTAATAATTGGAAATAACGTAAATTTTATTCATAATATGACAACTAGTTGAATTAAAAGAATGGAAGGCAGGATTTATTAATTTATTGGAATTTAAAGTTAAATAATTAGATTAATTGCAAATAAGTGGAGTTAAATATTAAAACTATTATGTTATTTGAAATTAAGATGGAATGTGAGAATATTATTGTAATGGATTTTGAATCAAATGTTAATCTCATCCGTTTGATAATAATGAATTGAATAATAAGAATGGAAAATAAATTCGATGGAATTATTGAAAATTTAATTTATAATTTCTGAATTTAACGAAATTGTAATTTAACACTGAAATTGAAGAATGAATCAACGTTAAATTAACATCTAAATTTGTTTAAATTTCTGTAATTGTTTAAGAAATAAAAAATTATGAAATTTGTCAATTATAGAATTGAAACTGGAAATTTGATTTAATTAATTAATTTTTAATTTTTTTAATTAATGTAAAAATAGCCATCTTGGCCACTGACTTGGATTTCATCGAAACTAGTTTCATCGGATCCGTATCGGTTAATTATTGTAGGATTTCACGTTTCGTAGTAATCAGGCTTGTCGTTTGATCGTACGGGCTCGAAACGCCTAGAAATCAATGAAATTGAAATCAATTGAAATCACTTTGAAATAATTTGATTTTATCATAACTTCTTCATAGATGGAATTTGGACTTGAAACATTTTCCATCTTGTTTAAAATATTTTAAAACATCTAATTTGGTATATGGGTTGACCCAATTTCATTCCGGAGTCAGAACGGGCTTTTCGGGCCATTTTATCGTTCAACATGTATATCCAATCGATCCAATCCATTCTATTTCAGCTTTGTCCATAAATACCCTATTATAAACCCTAGCCTACCTCTATTTCTCATTTTTCTGTACGTATAATTGAACAATATCTACTCCTCAATGGCAGACAAACAAATTCTCACTACCAACTCCAATTGCAAATCAAATCCAAAGCCAAAATATCAAACTCCACAAACTATGCCTAATTTTATATCAATCTGAAGCTGTCGATGAGTGCATTTCACAACTGCAATTCGTTTTTCATTTTGATTCATTGTTTGATCAGAAATCCTCGGAGAATTCTCGGCAGTTCGTCGAGCTTCGATGAACGTTGTCGGATTGTTAAATCATTTCTGGGTATTATAGAGTGGACGGTGGGGAGTGCAACGGTAGTGTTCGTTCTGTGATTCGACGGTTGGATCGGCTAGAAAAATTCGATTAGGGTTTATTTCATGGCGGCGGCCGGTAGCATTTAGGCTGTCGTGACTTGTGGCGTGAGGTCGTCATGCTAAAGGGAGGTCGTGTGGGTCTCTAGCTTGGCAAACGGCGGTGTGTGGGCGGCGGTCTTGGGTGGTCAACGCGATGACGTGGTGTGGCTGAGCAGTTTTCGAGCGCGTGCGTTTTGGGTTACTGGAGAAGATGGGGTATGGTGATGTGGTGTAGGGTAATGTGTTCTATCTTCTTTTATTTATTTATTTTAAAATTCAATTTTGTTTAATGTTCTAATACGCATAACTTTTGCATACGAGGTCAGTTTCACGCACGGTTTTCTCTACTAGGTTCGTTTTGGAATTCCAGACTTTATGGCATTGGTTTGGACAAATTCTGAGACCGTTCAAATTTTGGGTTTAAATTGGATTTAAATTCAATTTAAATTCAAAAGATGAGCGTTTTAACCCACTCACAACTTCTAAAATTTCTTATTTGTGTTAAATTAATTTCTGATATGATTAGAAATTTATTTATTGCTATTTGGTATATTTTTATCATCATTCTAGTTAAGATTGAATTTACAAAATTAAGTTGGTATTCAATTTATTATTGCATATAAACTGCTAGTTAAATTAATTTATTGTTGAATATAAACTGTCAGTAATTACTTGTTATTTATTTCTATTCTATATTGATGTTATTGTTTAAATTAGATGATGATTGTGATAAATGGTTGATGATTGATATTGGGTGAATGGATGTTGTATTTATGTTGTTATAGACTGCAAGTTGTTATGCATTTTATTTCTTTTGGGATTGCGGTATGAAATGATATATAACCGTATTTTTATTTTAAATTACGGATTGAAATGATAAATATCCGTATCACTTGACCAAAAGGTAGAAAATTATATACAGACACCGTGGTCTATATATAAAAATATTTTGAAATGATTTCTATGGTTTTGGAAAGAAATATACGGTTTAATAAATACTAATTTTTGATATTATATAAATATTATTATATATATATATATATAGTTAAATTCTTGAATTTAAGCTATATATAAATTTGTTTAATAAAAATAAGCTTAATAATGGAGTTGATTGTTTTATATTATATAGTTAAGTACCTGTTTAAGATATTGTATATATAGAGTTTTAATGACTTAAATAAAAATTAATTTAGAAGATAAATATGAAATTGGTTTGAATCGAATTATTTGAGAATTATACTCAAATAAATTTGATTTGAAATTTAAATAAAACTGAGATTTTAAAGGGTATGATTCTTATAACTTGATTTGGTTTTAGAGTGATTTAAATGAATATAAAGTTGATTCAAATGAATATATCAAGTTAAATAAATGGAAAGAATATCCAATTATGTGAAGTTAAAAGTTTTCTTAAATAATATTGGATTTATTACGCAAACATTTCAAATCTAAATAATAGTAACTGAATTTGATGTATATGGGATTATCAAAGAGTTAGTTTTGAAATGGTGGAATATTTAAAGCTTTGAAATATATGGAAATTGCAATGGTTTGTTTGGGGATTTAAATCTGTATTTGGAATTGATTGTGAAATTAAAGAAGCTAATTTATTATATAAAGTAATTTAATATTAAACCATTTAAGTACTGGAAGTTATGTTTCAAACTTATGGGTTTCAAGGTATTATGATTTGAAAATTCTATGATTTTAGGAGAGGGATATATTTGAAATAAAAATGATATTATATTGATTTGGGTTTTATAAATGATATCATATTGATTTGGTTTTTAAATGAAAATGATATCGTACTTATATGGTTTTGAAACGAATACTATATCCTGGTTTTGAAGTAAAATTAATTTGAAATGATCGCGGTGTTATAATAATGATCGGTTGGCAAAGAGACCGGGATCGGATATGGGCATACTCTCTGTCGATACCGAAAATCACTTTGACAACCATGTATGCAGTGGAGATTCCAGAATGAAGTAGGATGGTGGCGACGTTCTATTAAGGTATGTACGTGGACCCGACTCCCGTGAGTTGGCATAATGTGGCTAAAATAGGACCGATCTCGGCCCAATGAAGTCATTTCTTTGATCAGACACATCCCTTTGATATTATACTCTTACTTTTGGATTGATTCAGTAGCCACTTTTGATTTTTTTGATATGGGGGTATGGCTCGAGGTGGGCGGTAGTAGCTGCTACGCGTTACCACCAGCCCGTGTGCGTAATTGATATATCTACCCTGGCATTGCCTTGTGTGCCATGTCACCTACCCTAGTGCGCCTTGTACGAGTTTGATTTGTGTCGTACCTATGGAGTATCCTCTCGTACCCTCCCGATCAGAAGGTATTACGGTACTGTATAGACTATTGGCACTATTATGTGTTAAAGGCTATAAGGGTAACCCCTTAACGCTATTTAAAAGTAAGTTTATTTTACTATGGACATTATTATAATAGCGAATATTACTACATAGTAAATAGTTTAATAGATCCTTAGGAGATGCGAATCCCGAGCATCTCTTAAATTACTGCACTCACGTTAGATACTGGATAAGAGATGTCAAATCCCGTAAACATTTCTGACGCCGTTACACTCGTACTTATTTCTGTTGATTTAACTTAAAAAAAATCTTTTAGTTCTGACTCGAGTGTTTTGTCTTTTCAATTCACTCGGATCAGCCTGAGCATTTCAGGATTTGGAAGACCGTATTCTGAAGGACGAAGAGAAAGATTTATTATTATTTATTATAGTATTCCATTACATTTATACTGTTCCGCTGCATTATTAATATTCTCTGGTAAGTGTAACTCTGATATGTATTGTATAAGAATAATTGAATATTTTGTAAAACAGCTTCATATACTGTATATTTGATTATTATATTTTATCGTTCTGCTGCAAGATTCTGTTTTTTTTATTTCTTTCTCTGCTTTTTCTTATTTACCCCATAACAGTCCGCCCTTCTGTACGGTTTAAGGCTGACATGTATGGTTTATCATCGATTTAAAGCATACGAAAAGGCGGGACGTTACAAAATATTTTTAAGGGGGAAAGAATGTAACAACCCAGAATTTCACTACGTTGATTAGTGAATATTTTATTAATTTTAACTATTCAATATATAGGTTTTCTAATGAAAATAAACTCATTTTAATCAATTAATAATGATGATGGAATTGTTTTTAAATTTTGTTTACTAAACTAAATAGTTCGTAGAGAAACTAAAGATGTGACCAAAGAACGTTTTTTGAAATTTCGACCTTTCGATACCAGAAAGTTGCCGGAATGTTGTTCATCTTTATGCATTATATGTATATGTATATATATATATATATAAGAGTTAATTAACTAGATAACAGTATGCTTAGAAATAGATTATCTTATATTAATTTGGATTAGTAAGTGATGTGACAAGACATAGTTTTAAAAATAATAAACATTATATATATATATATATATATATTAAGTATTGTCACATCTTAGATTTGTAACCATTAACAATCATTTTCTCTTATCACATATTAGTTAATTAATAAATTAAACTTATATATATAATGAAAGTGATGTGACTAAACATATAATTATATATGTATATATATAAAAGAAAGTGGCGTGGCTAAACATAATAATTATATATATAAAAGAAAGTGATGTGACTAAACATAATAATTATACATAAAGGAAAGTGATGTGACTAAACTTAATTATATATATATATATATATATATATATATGAAAGAGTAATGTGAGTAAATGTAATTATGTTTATATATTATAAAAGATTTTAGATGTGGCTAGATCTAATGATGACATAGGAAATTTTCCTATAAATAGCCATATGTTTCTCCATTTTTCATCCTCCTTCCTCCAACATTTTCTTCCTAATTTCTAACTTAAACGGAGTTTTTCATTTTTATAAAACCATGTAAAACTTTAAAGGCTGCAAGGTTGTAGTTGACTACTATTTCAAATTTCTAACTTAGCTATGCCCAAACACACAATCTTTGCAAACAATCTTTCATCAGAAATTTCAAGTTTGAAAATTACTCTTCTTATTTTGATCATAACTTCTTCAAAGAAAATCAAAATTGAGCGATTCTTTTTCCAAAATGATAGAGAAAAGAAATTCCAATTACATTTTCTTTGTGTGCTTTTTGAAATTCTATGAGAACATAGCCTTAAAATCAGTTGCAAAATGACCTATTTTCGGGTTTATTATTGAGAAATTGATGTTTATTTGAAGTCGCTCTACATCACCAAAACATTTCTCACTTCCTTATTCATCCACGGCCTAGCCTACTCAATACATTTAGGATTCAAGTCTCCATCTTTTTGCTTAGGAGTGAAAGCGCTAGGTCATACTCAAGTCAGCAAAAGTTTGGATAGCCTTCGGTAAGTAAATTGCTTAATTTTTTGGGGAAGATTTACATTTATATATATGGTTTTTATATGGTTGTATCTGTGAGGTGATTATTTGGATTATAGTATGGCTTAGATGTATATGTGTATGCTAATTTATGATTTAGCATTACAACCTTGAATTGATGATTTAAGTGGTGTTTTTGTTATAAAATTATGATCTTGGCTTGGAACTGAAAGTGATATGGAAAGTTAGTAAGTTAAATTAGCAAATGGAAGAGTTAGTGAGCAACAAGTTAGAAATTATGGATATCTATAGTGATAGTCGCTATGGATGCAGTTCGTTTAAAATTTCGATTTTTGCAAAGTTTGTTTTTTATACTTCAAATTATTTTGTAAACGGTTTAAAAACTAGATAATGATATTTTAAAAGGTAAATTAGGAATTTAATAATAAAATTTAACTAATTATGTTTTGATAATTAATAACTAAGTAAGGATTAAACAAGGGTTGTTAACTTTTATAATTAAAGGTTGGTTGTTAATTAATTATCTTTCAAAGTTAAAATTTATTTTAATTAATTATTAGTCAAGTGAGTTAATTATGAGATAAGTATATGATTTATTTTTAATTAACTATTATTGAAATATAAGATTAATTATTAATCAAGTGTTTATTATTTTTAAATATAAATAAATTAAGGTTTAATTTATAATAAACTATTTATTAAAGGTTTAATTTATTATTTAAGTTTAATTAAGGATTGATTAATTAACTGAGATTAATTAATATTTAATTATTAATAAAAGTGTAGTTAATTAGTTAATAATCAACAAAGGATTAATTTAGCTTTAATTAATAGTTAATTATGGTTAACTATTTAATTGAATTAAGTTAAGACTCAATTAAAATTAATTATGATTTATGTAAAGTTTTAACTTATAATTAATTATTTTTAAAAGGGTTTAAAAAGTTTTAAATCCTTCGGTTTTCAAAAGTAAAATTGTTAAAAGACACTTCTTTTTCAAAGATGGTTTGAATACAAGTGATTCAAGTGTTAATACCATTAAAAAAACCATATAGTTGTGAATGAGTTATAATATAGATCGTTGGATTGTTTGGACATGTGTTAGCAGAATAATCCCCGCTTTGTTATAAATTGATTGATTGTTTGTTTGGTTGTTTGGACATGTGTTAGTAGAATAAATCCTCATTCTGCTATATATTGATTGTTGGTTTGATTGTACGGACATGTGTTAAGTAGGATAAATCCATGTTCTGTTATAAACTGTAACGATCCGTAAATTTCGATAATTAAATTTGTTAATTTAATAAGATTTTTGTTAATTTAATTTAGAAAGAAACAAAATCTTTGGAATTTAATAAAAAAATGAATGATAAAATGAAATGTAACAATAATGATTCAAGCTAATAATTAATGATTTGAATGAAATTACAATTAATTGAAATAATGTAAATTGTTATACTTGGTCATAAAATTGATGTAAGAAAACAAATGCAAATATTAAATTAATAAATGAAATAGCACGAAATTTATGGCAATTGAATGAATTCAATAATATAGTAAGCAAATATGATAATTAGTTGGAAATAATAAATTTTAGTGTAAAATAAAGTTAATGATAACAATTATTGCAAGCTACTTATTTATTTAGGCTGCTAAATTAAAATAGGAAATTAATTAGAATTAAATAAACTTTAATGTTATATCTATGAGAATTAATACGATAACTGAAAGTGTGAATGTAAAATAAATAAAAATGTAAATTTATTCATAAAGTAATAACTGATGTAATAAAAAGAATGAAACCAAGTTAAATGAATTCATTGAGGATCCCTGGTCATAATTAAATGTATATATTTGTCAAAAATACAATAAAATGGAAATAGGGCAGTTGATACAAAGTAGATATGGAATTAGAGTATATTAAGGAAATATAAGGTAAAATAAAGGTTAATTAGGTTTATAGGGTAATAATGCACTTAATAAAAAGATTGGAATGGAAGCATATCAATTTATTTGTATTATTTATGATTAATTGGAATGCAATTTATAATAAAAGGATATTGTGACGACCCAGGATTTTGGCAATATTATTTTAATGCGCATATAATCTAATTTAAATAAAATACAAGCCTATCATTTTAAAAACAAATATTACTTTGGACATTTACCAGTTATATATATATATGTATGTATGTATGTATTATGAAGGAAACTTTGATTTGAAAATTTAAAATAGAATCTTTCAAAATATTTAAAATAAAATCTACCTTATTCGATTTAATTAATGCTCTACATTATTAACATTTAATCTAAATATATGCATATGAATGAGATATAGATAATAATATTTAAAATAAAATCAATATTAAATATAAGTATAAAATAAAGTATATGTTTATTAATCAAGTGTTGATAGTTTAGGCTTAAAAAATAAATAAAAAAAGGATTGCGAAAAAAATAAGTATATAAGGTAACTTATATGGTTTTATGAAACCATAAATAAACACCTAAGGAAATTCTACAATACATACATATATATATATATATATATATATATATATATACACACACACACACACACTATGAAATACATGTGTGAAAGCAATGCAAGACAAGAAGATAAAATAAAAAAAATCTACATACAAAATATCTATGTACATATAATAATAATAATAATAATAATAACAACAACAACAACAACAACAACAACAACAACAACAACAACTATGTAAGCTGGAAAGGAAACATTGCATTTAATACTATCTTCTCAAGCACAAAATAAAGTCATTTCAAATATTTACAAATCATTTCATTTCAATAAAGAAAATCTGGTTTAGTCAAAGAAAGAAAAAAAAAATCTGACCCAGTACCAGAAAAGCCTACCCTGTACAAAACCTGATCTCTATATATGCAAAGCTTTTTGTTCTAGTTCGTTCATAACATAGCAAAACCAAAAGAAAAAAAATATCACCCTGTACAAACTCAAATACAAACTTAAACATCATCTCAACTAAACAAAGTAAGCAAAAGGATTTAAAGGAAGATCAAACTACAGCCTTCAAAACAAAATTGCTCTCTGTTCAAACATATTTCAAGTGAGTAAACACAGTTTTTTTAAAAAGATTTAAGTATAAATAAAACTGTGCAGGCGATTTATGGCAAATGTTGTGCTATATGATTATATACAGATGTGTATCTCTATGAATGTTTATTTATAATTGTTCTATGCATAAATGTTTGTCATCTCTGTGTTTTTTTAAGTGCAGAGTTCAATCAAGTTAAAAATTTAAACTTTACTTCCCTAATCTCTGATAGGCCTTAATCTTCAAACAAATAAGTTAGTTTAAACATAAATTATGATTTAAATTTTGTTTTAAGCTTGGTAGTGAAGTAGTGACTCTGTAAATTCAGTTTTACAGTGAAAAGAAAATCATATGATAAATTCGAATAGTTTAAAATATTAATTCGATTATATAACTTGAAACAAGATTCAAAGATAGGATTTTTAAAACTAATGTGGTGATTTTTAGTTGAGTATGCAAAGAGCAGTTCATAGTTGAACAGAAAACACGTTTTAATCAATTTCTGGTGATCGAACAAATATTGGGTATTGAGATTTTGCTTGAAGCTAGTTCGACAATTGATGAAGTTGAGAAAATTGTTAAATGATTTTTCAATTGCAAGAGATGTTAGAATGAGGCGAAACTAGGGTTTACCGTTCGAGTTTTTCATGGTCAGAAACTAGGTGATTACGTCTCCTTGGATTGATCGAGCTGCTCGAATTGAAGGGAAGGGTAGAATAGGGGATTGACGAGGTGAGGCCGGAGTTGTGGATTTTCTGATGGTCAGAATTCACTTAGATTAGGCGGTTTTGATGAAGATGGAAGTTCGAGTTTCGAACTGGAAACTCGATTTTCGATTGGGGGTTGTTGGCTTCGAGTCGTCCATGGTGATCAAGGGTTGCGACGTTCCTTGACTTGCCGGAGGGAACGTTGTCGAGCACTGTGCATGTGCACGATGATGTTGGTTGTGACTAGGTGTTTAGGTTGAGGGGGGACTCGAAGGAGTGCTCGAGTAGGAGATGGCTTGGCTCGGATTACTCGTGTTCGTGTTGAAATCGAACAACAGTTAACTTTAAACAAAAAAAGGAGAGAAGAAAAGTATGAGAAGAAGAAAGAGAGGGGACTTGGGGAAATGGGGAGGAAACTCGAGTTTTAACTCGAGTGGACCTAGGGAATTGCTCGGGTTGGGTTTTCAAAGGCTACGTATAATGAAAATTTGAAGTTAATCATCTTATACAAGTTTAAGAATTTATGAATTAATTAAGGTCTGAAGTTGAAGATAAGAATTTATTTTAAGACATAATTAATTAAGCTAATTCTTTAGATATGTTTTAAATCTTAATTAATACATTAATTAAGTAGTTAATTGAAGATAAGTGTTGAAATTTAATTAACATTAAAGCTTTTTAAGTTAGTAATAATTTGATTTCAAAGTTATTAAAGAATATTTTAAAATGTTAATTAAGATAAATAATTATTATTAATTAATTGTTGGAAAAGGTAATTAAGAATGATTAATTAATTTATAATTGTAATTAACTAAGTGATTAGAGATTAATCAAATTGTAATTAAAAATTGGTAAATTAATGATTAAGTGATTAATTAATTTGTAATTAAGAATTTTAATTAACTACTTGAAGTTAATTAATATATGGTTAGCAGTTAACTAACTAAGTAATTTAATTAAGAATTAATAATTGATTAATTAAGTAATTAGTCGTAAATAAATGGGTAATTACGTTTTATAAATTAATAATTAAGGAGTAATTAATTAAATAATTAAGATTTATTTAATTGATCTAAAATAGTAATTAAGAAATGATTAATTGATAAACAGGTTTGTAATTAATTAATTAAACAGAATCAAGTGATTAATTCTTATGTAACTAATTTAATTTAAGATAATTAAATTAATTATACCATGGATTAATAATTCCTATTTGGATGTTTGTATAAGTAGAATATCTAGATTTGTGATATCTATGGAGTGATATTCTGTGATACTCTATGATATGCTTTGGATATATATGTGATGTTTAAGTATAATTTATCTGTGATAAATGCTATGTGAATTCGAAATGTTGAAATAAATTGTTTAAACTATTAAACAACTTAGCCTTTAAAATGGCGTTTGGATTTCGATGAGACCGGGATCGGGTGTCAGTTATGATCATCCGAAAACCACATCGATCCAAATTAAACGATAGGTCGTGGCATCTCAAGTAAAGATCGAGATGGTGTTTTAGAATGCAAGGGTTATCGTCGTTAACTCTTAGGGTGATTCCAAAATGAGTGTAACGAGATAATGCCTTCGGTTTCGTTCGAAAGCAGAACGAACTTGTATGGATTGAATGCTTTCAAAACATCGTCAGGTGGATGATGAGCACTCTAAGAGATGTGTTCTCTAAAGATAATTGCAGCTTCAAGCCTCATCAATCGGGAATGGCTAAAACAGGGGTGGTGTAGCAAGGTTAGGTGGGTAGCACCCAAGGAGGACGAGATATACCCCTGTCTAGATGTCCATTTATTTCGGCTGTGTGAGCAGTTGTTGGCCACAACTGTGGGGTTATCTTGTTCGAGACTGTTCAGTAAGGAATGGTTCTGGCCTTGTGTTGTAGGGGGTCAGGAGTGATCCTCGGTACGGTGATCTAGGCCCCGTACTGTGATGGGCGGTACCCTAGTAGCCCTGCCATTGTTTGGAATCCAATCTCCAATAAGCGCCGTACATTTTGATTGTGCCCAACTATGTTGGAATGTGAGATGTAAGCATTTCTGCTATTTCTGTATTTTACTTGAAAACCCTAGACACTATTATAATATCACTGGATTTTCTATAAAATGTTTTGGTTAGCGTAAGGTAAAAACTTACCCGTGTTTATGTGTGGGAAGTTTTACGTGATACCTTTGTTTTCAAATGGTTTTCAAGGTTAAACAACTTTAACCCGTTTACTCACACCAGACCCATGTCTGACCCGGAGTTTATTTCTGTTTTTCATAAACTCTTGGGTACTCAAATTTTTACGAGTAGCCAAGTGATAGGTTTGGATTGTTGAGTTCTGGAGGAGCTTGGAGCAGGAGTCCAGACGTATCTATCTATCTAGTCCGCTTTGTTAGTTAATGTATGTTGTATTTTGGAAATGTATGTAATGGCAGGTATATATATGACTGTCTTGTTTGTATGATGTTGTGTAACTCTGATGTATGTAAAACTATGTAATAGTTATGTGATGTATTATATATTGTTCCGTGGCTAGAAAGACGGGTCGTCACAGTTGGTATCAGAGCATAAGTTGAGATAATACCTAGGCTCTGGAGTAGTATCTATCTTGAGAGTGCGTATTTGTATTTTTATATAACTGTATACCTATCTGAAATTGTTGAGTTACCTGTCTAGGTGTCCAACATGAGTTGTGGAAGGAGAGGCAGAGGTAGAGGCAGTACCTCGACCGATAATGGACGAAGTCAAGCTGCTAGTGAGGCTGTAGATCCAGTTCCGCCTCAGGTTAGTTTTTCCGCTTTATGCAAGGACTTCACCAACCTTGGAGGTAAAACATTTAAAGGGACAGAGACGATAACTGAGGTCCATGCCTGGCTACGCTCTTGTGAGCGGATCTTTAAGAGTATGAAATTGTCTGATGAGCGGAAAAGGGAAATGGCTTCATGGCAATTACAAGAAGGCACCGCAGCCTGGTGGGATGCAGCGATAGCAAATATCTTCGAGGACGACATTTCTTGGGGAAGATTTAAAGAGTTGTTTGAGGAGAAATTTATGCCAACGGTAGGGAAAACTCGTCTGTATCGGGATTTTCTGAATTTGAAGGAAGCATGACTATAGCGGAGTATGAGACCAAATTCAATAAACTTTCTTGCTATGGACCAGAGCTCATTGATACTCCTCTCATAAAGAACGAAATGTTTGTGCAAGGATTAAGGCCGGAATTTCATGAGAAAATGATGGCGCACTTAAAAGGATCTTTTATTGAGTTAATTGATATGGCTCTGAGATATGAGGATTTGATGAACAAGAAATCAGTGGCACCTGTAACAGCATCGGGAGGGAATTTTGCTAATCCAAATAAGAGGAAGTTCAATCCCAATTGAAGGAAGCAGAACAAGAAGAAGCCTGGAAGTAATAACGGACCTCGCAAATGCTATATATGTCAACAAGAAGGTCACTTGGCGAATAAGTGTCCTAGGAAAGAATCTCAGCAACCGCAGCAGCAGTCGCATCAAAGTGGACCGGGTTCGGCTTTGGTTCAGAAATCTCTATGTTTCAATTGTCACCAACCAGGTCATATGATCAAGGATTGCCCGTTACTTCATAAAGCTCAGCAGAGTAAGGTATTTTCTTTGGAGGGTGCACCATCTACTTCATCTAATGGCAAGGGAGTATTGGAAGGTACATTACTTTTAGATGGCAAATATATTAAAGTTTTGTTTAATTCAGTTGCTTCCTTGAGTTTTATTTCTCTGGAATTTGTAGCAAAGTTCTCTCTTACCCCTAGTACAGTAGACTATCCCATCTTTGTATCTAATCCTATAGGAGAGGTAACCAAATTAGATATGATCTGTAAGGATTTGAGGATTTCCTATATGTCCCATACTTTTCTTGTATCCCTTATGTGTTGAATTTTAAGGGATTTGACCTTATATTGGGGATGGATTGGCTTGATAAGTATAAGGATGTCCTGAATTGTGATGAGAAAACAGTTTCGTTGGAAACCGATCTGGGTAGGATTGCTAGAGTGATATGTGATAACTCTGGGATTCACTTGAGTAGTCTTTTACATGGAGTTGAGACTTCTCAAGAGAAGGTTGAAGATATCAATATGGTCCAAGATTTTCCAGATGTATTCGAGGAAGTCAAATGTTTACCTCCGCATCGAGAAATAGAGTTTCACATTGATTTAGTTCCAGGAGCGGTACCAGTGATTCATCCTAGTAGGAGGATGGCTCCTAGGGAGAGGGAGGAGTTAGTGAAGCAGACTCAAGATCTTTTGGAGAAGGGATTGATTAGGCCCAGTTTTTCTTGTTGGGGTTCTGCTGCGGTGTTTGTCACTAAGTTGGATGTCTCACTAAGGTTCTGTGTAGATTATCGAGAGTTGAACAAAGTGACCCTTCGAAATAAATATCCTCTTCCTCGTATCGATGATCTCTTTGACCACCTGCATGGAGCTTCTATCTTTTCTCAACTGGATTTAGCTTCAGGTTTCCAACAGTTAAGGGTAGCTGTGGACAGTATTCCCTTGACTTCATTTAGGGGACCAAATTGTTTCTATGAGTGGTTGGTTATGCCTTTTGGGTTAACCAATGCTCCTGCTTACTTTGTTGATCTGATGAACCGAGTCTTTCGAGATGTATTGAATAAGTTTGTTCTGGTATTCATCGGTGATATTCTGGTCTATTCTAAGTCTGAAGAAGAGCATAAGCAGCATTTGAGAATTGTATTAAAGACGCTGAGAAGGCATGTTTTGAAGGCGAATTCTCTAAGTGCCATTTTTGAAAATCGAAAGTCAAATTTTTGGGGCACATTGTTTCTGGAGAAGGCATCTCTGTAGATCCAGTGAAGGTTGAGACTATTTAGAGTGGAAGCAGCCGAAGACACCGATTGAAGTCCGTAGTTTTCTAGGATTGGCTGGCTACTATAGGAAGCTTATCAAAGATTATTCCAAGATTTCTTCACATCTGACCAAATTGACAAGGAAAGGAGCTAAGTTTAAGTGGACACCCCAGTGTGAAGAAGCTTTTCAGGAGTTGAAGACAAGGCTAACCAATGCACCTGCACTAGCTATTTCGGATGGAAAAAGAAAATTTGAGGTTTTTACAGATGCTTGTACAGTTGGATTGGGAGCAGTTCTGATGCAGAATGGTAGAGTTATTGCGTATGCGAGTCGGCAATTGAAGCCACATAAAAGAAACTATGCTACGCACGATCTTGAGTTGTTAGCCATTGTTTTTGCTTTAAAGATCTGGAGGCACTGTATTGTGGGAGATAAGTTCGAGTTATTCACGGATCACAAACTGTTGAAATATCTTTTCCCTCAAAAGGATCTTGATTTGAGGCAGCAGCGATGAGTCGAGTTTCTGGCATCCTATGATTTGGATATTCTGTATACCCCTGGAAAGGCGAATGTTGTGGCTGATGCACTTAGCAGGAATGTAGTTCTGGAAGTGGTTTCATCTCTTATGGTATGGATTTCAAGCAAGCAAGAATCAGATAGTAGATTAAGAAGAATCATCAGGAGACATAGGAAAGGTCAGTGTTCGAGTTTTGAGATTGATGATCGAGGGACACTGAGGATCAACGGAAGGATCTGTGTTCCAAATTTCAAGGAATTGAAGCAGGAGGTTTTATTTGAGAGTCATCGTTCCAAACTGAATATCCACCTAGGAATTTATAAGATGTATAAGGATATGAAAAGGGTTTTCTGGTGGCCGGGCATGAAGACAGATATTACTAGATTCGTAAATAGTTGTGCTATCTGCCAGCAAGTTAAAGGAGATCAACAGAAGTCGGCAGGTTATTGCAACCTTTGGAAATCTCGATTTGGAAGTGGGAGATGATTTCGATGGATTTCATCGACGGTTTTCCAAGAACCAAGAAAGGAGACGAAGGAATATGGGTGATTGTGGATCATCTGACCAAGAGCGCTCATTTTATACCGGTTAAGTCAACTCGTACTGCAGCTTCTCTAGCAGAGATTTTCTTGAGAGAGATAGTCAGATTGCATGGTGTTCCAGTCAGCATAGTAAGTGATCGTGATCCTATCTTCACCAGCAAATTCTGGGAGGCTTTGCAGTCAGCTATGGGAATGAGTTGAGATTGAGTACAGCCTATCATCCTCAGACAGACGGACATACGGAGAGGCTTAATCGTATTCTAGAAGATATGCTGCGAGCTTGTGTTTTGGATTTTGGTGGATCGTGGGAAGACCATCTACATCTAGCAGAATTCTCCTACAATAACAGTTACCACGTGAGTATTAAGATGGCTCCTTATGAAGATTTATATGGAAGACCGTGTAGATCTCCATACTGTTGGATAGAATCAAGAGATCGTCTTGTGCTTGGACCAGATTTGATTCGTGAAGCTTCTGCGAAAGTAGAGCTTATCAAGAGGAGAATGACAGCTGCTTAGGACTGTCAAAAGAAGTATGCAGATAAATGGCAAAGGCGATTAGAATTTGAGATCAGAGATTTAGTCTTTGTTAAAGTTTCCCCGATCAAAGGAGCTATTAGATCCCAAAAGACGGGTAAACTTGCCCCGAGATATATTAGACCATTCCGGGTGCTGGAAAGGATTGGTGATGTAGCTTGCAGAATGAATTGCTAGAATGGATGTCTGGAATTCATAATGTATTTCATGTATCCCATCTAAGGAAGTTTGTCCATGACCCATTATTGGTTGTAGAACCAACAGTCAAGGAAGATTTGGAGGTCGAGCCAAACTTGACTGTGGTCAGAAACCCTGTTCAGATTGTTGATCAAGGCGAGAGGCAACCCAGGAGCAAAGTAGTGAAGCTCGTCAAAGTGCAGTGGGGCGAGGATCCCAGATATTGTACCTGGGAAACACTAGATAGTTTTAGGAAAGCCTATCCGGATTTGTGTCTGGATAACTAATGATGTTTGTTAGGATAGACTGTTTGGTTGATTGTTATTGTATGGATGATATGTATGTTTGGAGTATTGATATAAAAGCTTTTGAATTATCTTTTGCTTTAAATTTCGGGGACGAAATTCTTTTAAGGGGGAGGAATGTGACCGGGATTTTGGCAATATTATTTTAATACGCATTTAATATAATTTAAATAAAATACAAGCCTATCATTAAAAAAAAAAAGACTTTGGACATTTACCAGTTATATATATATGTGTGTGTATTGTGAAGGAAACTTCTATTCGAAAATTTAAAATAGAATCTTTCAAAAATATTTATAATAAATCTACCTTATTCGATTTAATTAATGCTCTACATTATTAACATTTAATCTAAATATATGTATATAAATGAGATATAGATAATAATGTTTAAAATAAAATCAATATTATCAATATTAAATATAAGTATAAAATAAAGTATGTGATTATTAATCAAGTGTTGATGGTTTAGGCTTAAAAAAAAAAAAAATAAGGATTTGTGTTAAAAATAAATATACAAGGTAACTTATATGGTTTTATGAAAACATAAGTAAACACCTAAGGAAATTCTACAATATATATATACACCATGAAATACATGTGTGAAAGCAATGCAAGGCAAGAAGATAAAAAAATATCTACATACAAAATATCTATGTACACATAAAAATAAAAATAATAAGTATGTAAGCTTGAAAGGAAACATTGCATTTAATACTATCTTCTCAAGCACAAAATAAAGTCATTTCAAATATTTACAAATCATTTCATTTCAGTAAAGAAAATCTAGTTTAGTCAAAGAAAGAAAAAAAAATCTGACCCAAAGATGGGCTTGTACCAGAACAGCCTACCTTGTACAAAACCTGATCTCTATATATGCAATGCTTTTTGTCCTAGTTCTTTCATAACATAGAAAAACCAGAAAAAAAATATCACCCTGTACAAACTCAAATACAAACTTAAACATCATCTCAGCAAAACAAAGTAAGCAAAACAATTTAAAGGAAGATCAAACTGCAGCCTTCAAAACAGAATTGCTCTCTGTTAAAACATATTTCAAGTGACTAAACACATTTTTTAAAAAAGATTTAAGTATAATTAAAACTGTGCAGGTCATTTATGGAAAATGTTGTGCTATATGATTATATATAGATGAGTATCTCTATGAATGTTTATTTATATTTGTTCTGTGCATAAATGTTTTTCATCTCTGTGTTTTTTTAAGTACAGAGTTCAATCGAGTTAAAAATTAAAACTTTACTTCCGTATTCTCTGATAGGCCTTCATCTTCAAACAAATAAGTTAGTTTAAACATAAATTATGATCTAAATTTTGTTTTAAGCTTGGTTGTGAAGTAGTGACTCTGTAAATTCAGTTTACAGTGAAAAGAAAATCATATGATAAATTCGAATAGTTTAAAATATTAATTCGATTATATAACTTGAAACAACATTCAAAGATAGGATTTATATAACTAATATGGTGGTTTTTAGTTGAGTATGCAAAGAGCAGTTCATAGTTGAACATAAAACACGTTTTAATCAATTTATGGTGATCGAACAAATATTGGGTATTGAGATTTTGCTCGAAGCTAGTTTGACAATTGATGAAGTTGAGAAAATTGTTAAATGATTTTCCTATTGCAAGAGATGTTAGAACGAGGCAAAACTAGGGTTTAACATTCGAGTTTGTCGTGGTCAGAAACTAGGTGATCGAGTCTCCTTGGATTGATCGGGCTGCTCGAAATTGAAGGGAAGGGTAGAACAGGGGATTGACGAGGTAGGCCGGAGTTGTGGATTTTCTGATGGTCCGAATTCGCTTGGACGAGGCGGTTTTGATGAAGATGGAAGTTCGAGTTTCGAACTGGAAACTCGATTTTCGATTGGGGGTTATTGGCGTCGAGTCGTCCATGGCGATCAAGTGTCGTGACGTTGAGTGACTTCCGGAGGAAGCGCAGTTCGTCGGAAGGTTGTCGAGGCACTGTGCATGTGCAAAGTGATGTTGGTTGTGACTGGTGTTTAGGTTGGGTGGGGACTCGAAGGAGTGCTCGAGTAGAAAATGGCTTGGCTCGGGTTACTCGTGTTCGTGTGGAAATTGAACAACAGTTAACTTTTAACAAAAAAAGGGGTGAAGAAAAGTATGAGAAGAAGAAAGAGAGGGGACTAAGAAAAATGGGGAGGAAACTCGAGTTTTAACTCGAGTGGACCTAGGGATTTGCTCGGGTTGGGTTTTCAAAGGCTAAGTAAAATGAAAATTTGAAGTTAATCATCTTATACAAGTTTAAGAATTTATGAATTAATAAAGGTCAGAAGTTGAAGATAAGAATTTATTTTAAGACATAATTAATTAAGTTAATTCTTTAGAAATGTTTTAAATCATTAATACTTTAATTAAGTAGTTAATTGAAGATAAGTGTTGAAATTTAATTAACATTAAAGCCTTTTAAGTTAGTAATAATCTGATTTCAAAGTTATTGAGGAAGATTTTAAAATGTTAATTAAGATAAATAATTATTATTAATTAACTATTTGAAAAGGTAATTAAAAATGATTAATTAATTTATAATTGTAATTAAAAGTGATTAGAGATTAATCAAATTGTAATTAAAGATTGATAAATTAATGATTAAGTGATTAATTAATTTGTAATTAAGAATTTTAATTAACTACTTGAAGCTAATTAGTATGTGGTCAGTAGTTAACTAATTAAGTAATTTAATTAAGAATTAACAATTGATTAATTAAGTAATTAGTGGTAAATAAATGGGTAATTAAGTTTTATAAATTAATAATTAAGGTTATTAATTAATAATTAAGGAGTAATTAATTAAATAATTAATTTTTTTTAATTGATTTAAAAGGGTAATTAAGAAATGATTAATTGATAAAAAGGTTTGTAATTAATTAATTAAATAGAATTAAGTGATTAATTCTTAAGTAATTAATTTAATTTAAGATAATTAAATTAATTATACCATGGATTAATAATTCCTATTCGGATGTTTGTATAAGTAGAATATCTAAATTTGTGATATCTATGGAGTGATATTCTGTGATACTCTGTGATATGCTTTGGATATATCTGTTATGTTTGAGTATAATTTATCTGTGATAAATTCTATGTGAATTCAAAATGTTGAATTAAATTGTTTAAACTATTAAATAACTTGGCCTTTAAATTGGCGTTTGGATTTCGATGAGATCGGGATCGGGTGTCAGTTATGATTGTCCGAAAACCACATCGATCCAAATTAAACGATAGGTCGTGACATCTCAAGTAAAGATCGAGATGGTGTTTCAGAATGCAAGGGTTATCGTCGTTAACTCTTAGGGTGATTCCAAAATGAGTGTAACGAGATAATGCCTGGATTGAATGCTTTCAGAACATCATCAGGTGGACGATGAGCATTCTAAGAGATGTGTTCTCTAAAAGTAATCGCAGCCTCAAGCCTCATCAACCGGGAATGGCTAAAACATGGAAGGTGTAGCAAGGTTAGGTGGGTAGCACCCAAGCAGGACGAGATATACCCCTGTCTAGATGTCTCTTTATTTCGGCACTATGGGCAGTTGTTGGCCACAACTGCGGAGTTATTTTGTTCGGGACTGTTCAGTAACGGCCTTGTATTGTAGGGGGACGGGAGTGATCCTCGGTACGGTGATCTAGGCCTCGTACTGTGACGGGAGGTACCCCAGTAGCCCTGCCATTGTATGTAATCCAATCTCCAATAAGCGCTGTACGTTTTGATTGTGCCCAACTATGTTGGAATGTGAGATGTAAGCATTTTAGCTATTTCTGTATTTTACTTGAAAACCCTAGATACTATTATAATATCACTGGATTTCCGATAAAATGTTTTGGTTAGCGTAAGGTAAAAACTTACCCGTGTTTATGTGTGGGAAGTCTTACGTGATACCTTTGTTTTCAAATGGTTTTCAAGGTTAAACAACTTTAACCCGTTTACTCACACCAGACCCATGTCTGACACGGAGTTTATTTCTGTTTTTCATAAACTCTTGGGTACTCAAATTTTTATGAGTAGCCAAGTGATAGGTTTTGGATTGTTGAGTTCTGGAGGAGCTTGGAGCAGGAGTCCAAACGTATCTATGTAGTTCCGCTGTGTCGTTAATGTATCTTGTATTTTAGGAATGTATGTAATGGCAGGTATATATATGACTATCTTGTTTGTATGTTGTTGTGTAACTCTGATGTATGTAAAACTATATAATAGTAATGTGATGTATTATATATCGTTCCGTTTCCGCTGTGAGATTCTGATGTTGTTATTCTTTCTTTCTATCTTTTCTATTTCTATCTCTTTCTTTTCTTATTGATGATACGTCTTTCTGTGGCAAGAAAGACGGGTCGTCATAAATATATTGGAATTTTAATTGATAATTAATGAATTTATTAAAATTGAAATTAAATACGAAAATGGGTAGATTAATTAACTTTGAATTAATATCTAATTTGTTCAAAGTATTGTAATTGTTCAAGAAATCAAAAATGATAAGATTTGTTGATTTTGGTATTGGAATTTGAAAATTTTGATTTAATTGATTTAATATTTATTTAATTAACTTAAATATAGCCATTTTGGCCACTGATTCAGATTTCGACGAAACCAGTTTTATCGGATCCATAATAGTGAATTATTGTAGGATTTCAAGTTTCTTATCGATCGGACCTGTCGTTTGATCGTACAAGCTCGAAACGTCAAGAAATCAATTTAATTAAAATAAATTGAAATCAATTTGAAATAAGCGGATTTTAGCGTAACTTCTTCATACGATGGAATTAGGACTTGAAAACTATTCCATTGATTTTAAAATATTTTAAAACACCTAATTTGTTATATTTGTTGATGCATTTTCGTTCCGGAGGCAGAACGGGCTTTTCAGGTCGTTTATCGTTCGATCAATCTTGTCCATTTATTCTATTTTCAGCTGTGCTTATATATACCTCATTATAAACCCTAGGTTGTTTCTATTCTCATTTGTCTGTATGTACATCTCCTTTTCAACTCCTCATTCCAATGGCAGACAAACCCTAAATTTCACAATTCAATTTCAATACAGAATTCAACTTCAAGTTTCAAACTCCTCAATATATATCGAATTATATATCGATTTGAAGCTCTCGACGAACGCATCTCAGATCTGTAATTCGTTTTTCAAATTGAACCTCTGTCTATCCAGAAATTGAAGAACATATTTCGGCCGTTCATCGTAACGTGACGAACTGGGAGCGATATGAGGGGCATTATAGAGTGGACCGAGGGGTTTGCATCAGTGTCTTTTGTTTGGAGGATTGATGCGGAAAAAATTGGATTAGGGTTCGACGCTTAGTGGAAGCTGGGGGTTTCCCGTGTCAACTGATGTGGCAACGAGGGTGCGAGGTGGCCGGGGTGTGGCGTGCAGCTGCGTGGAAGTGACGACAAGCTCCTGGTGGTAGCCGCTGTGACGCCCCACCTCTATACCCACTCTAGCCAAGGACACTACGGGGTAATGCCATCAACTAGCGTGGAGAATAAGGCTGTTGAGGAGCGACCATCCACGTAATTGCTATGCGCGAGCACCGATATGTCAGATAGTACAACATGCATCTGGTTTCAGGAGGAAATCCGACATACCGATACAAACTCAAAGCTACTACCCGATGGCTATATATATTCTTCGGAAACAAATATAGAAATAAACATAACACAAATCAGTCACAGACATTCATATCACAAAGGCGGAAATAGATATGAATATATAACACATAAAAGTGTTCATCAGAGTAGTGGTCAGACAAGATCCACAATATCACAGAGAATAGTTACAAGTGCTAGACAAAAGAATATGTATACATCAAGGAGTCTATATCTCAAAGGTATACAACAAAATAAACTACCAATCTAAGTAGTTAGCCAAAAGTCTGGATAACAATCCCAGATGAGGAATCAAGTAGTAGCACCTGTAAGAACTCGGTCTGACCCGAGTATTATTTAATAAGAAAATAATAAACAGATCAGTCTAGCTATAAATATCAAATGAAATGATATAGAATAAGAGATATGACAAAAATGTATGATAACCATAAAACCATACTGTGATAAGTATGTAATTGAAAATCAACAAGAGCTTAATCAATATCACAACAATCTTCTCAAAGATCAAGAAGAATGTCATACTCTTTATTTTTTTATTCACCAAACCATAAATATTGACAATTATATCAATGTCAATCACAAAAGTTAATGACAAACAAATTTACCAATGCACAAATATTGATAAAACATATCAATGTAAATCATGAAAATTGGTGAAACACCAGTTCTAGAAATCATCAATGGAAATCCAGAAATCACAAAAAAGGGGAGGCCTATCATAAAACGGGAGCATGAAAACTCACCAACACGTGTATCACAAAATGGAACGCTATTCCGTGGTTGCTAACCATTAATTTTGAACCGAAGCTCCACAAAACGGCCCGAAGACCATGGGTCGCAACCCCCACCAAATTGAGTCGAAGCTCCACAGAAACGGGGTTTAGTCTCCCTCGTAGACAAAGAGACACCGCACATTTGCTAGTCTAAATCACAAAAATGATCATCAACGATCATTAAGAAGTGTGAATTACAGTAAGCTAGTAAATATATAAGCTTAGCCGCATGTCCCATAACCACTAGCTTAACTTAAATATTTACGAACAAATTATAGATCTCCACTCGAAAATTGTCACAAGAGATTCAATCGAACAAATCCAAGAAATTAACCGGCGAAGTAGACGCAAGCGTTTCATACCACTTGTTTTACTAAGCCATTTAATTAGATTTCTCATACGAGTGAGGTAAAGGTTTGTATATACTAGTAGATTGGAAAACGGTTTAAGAAACAAGCTTTGTAATAAAATAGGGTTGAAATCGTTTTGATGAAAGAGTTTTGATATTTACTACTAGTATTGAAACCTTTATATTTTTAAAGTGACAAAACACAAAAATGATTGTAGAAACAATAAGTCACAAAAATTCACCTTCGAAGACATGAATAAAATCCAAAGAATTCGATTCCAAATCCATCAAAGTGGAAATACCCTTGCGACTTAATAGCCACGACTTACGACTTAACATAATTCAACACAAGAAAACAGTGGCTCAACACATGCGACTCCATGGCATACGATATAAGAGATCAACGACTTAAGGAGTAACATGCGGCTTAACAGAGCAACTTAACATGGCTCGACCTATAACATGGCGCGACCTATAGCATGGCGCGACTTAAGTTGGTACGAGATATAGCAGCAGGCCGAGCGACCTAAATGGTTACGACTTAAACCATGACGCGACCCATAGCAGCATGCCGAGCGACTTAAGGAGGTGAGGCTGAGCGACCTAAGTGGTTGCGACCTAAGGGGTGCGAGCAAGCCGAGCGACCTAAGGGGTCAGCGACCTAAGGCAGGCCGACACATAGCAAGACGAGCGGCCAAGGTGGTTGCGACTTAACATGGCGCTACCTAAATAGGTGCGACTTAACAGGCCGAGCGACCTAACATGGCGCGACCTAAGGAGCTAGCGGCTTAAAGCAGGTGCGACTTAAAGCATGGCGCGACCTAACTGCAAGCGACCTAAGGAATGGCGCGACCCAATGGTTGCGAGATATAGCAGGTGCGACCCAAGGTATGGCGCGACCTATAGCATGTGCGACCTAACAGTCCGAGCGACCTAAGGTACTGGGGCAAGCCGAGCGACCTAAGCAACAGAAATGCAAAAACTCTCTCAATTTGCAACCGGTCTAGCACAGATGCTAGAGGATTATGCCCATCGGCTACCCGGTCCTATTGGCTCCTCGATGCATCACCAAAATGTGTTCAAACTTCAAAGTTAGGATTTTTAAAGATTTGAACCCAAAACACTAAAAATTGGGATATTCACCAATTCAATCCAAACCAAAAGCAAATGCACATGAATAAGTGTTAGGAATTCATACCCAATCAATCAAAGATAGTTATAGACAAAGATGTGAGATAAAATTCTCACCTTTTCATAAAATCAATGAAGGACAAGCTTCAAAGCAAAGGAAGAATCAACCACACTTCAATCTCAACACAAGAAGCTTGAATCAATGGCTTCTCTTTGGATTTGGAGTTAGATGTTGGATTTGCAAATGAAGTAGGGCTTGGAGTTTTAATTTCCCATTCCTCTCTCCATTTTTGATGAAGCTTGAGTGTTAGGAAATGAAAGTGAAGTAATGAAGGGAAGAGGGGGTTGAGTTAGAGTTAATAGTTTAGGCTTATGGGCTAAACCAAACCCAAAGCCCAAAGTGAAAAAGTGGCAAAATTCCACTAACTCCAAACATATCAAAGTTTATACTCAAAAAGATTGCAAATGGTGTTTTGGACCCAATGGAAGTGGTCTCGAGTCCTAATTCGACCGTATGCAAAAAGTAACTTTTCGGACTAAAATCCGACTAACGATAAAATATTTAAATAAAATATTTAAATATTCAATCGTAAAATATGCGGGTTGTTACAGACTCCCCTCCTTAAAAAAACTGCGTCCTCGCAATATTTAAGAAGAAAATATGAGGTAACAACCATGAAAGCATATCGACACAAAGAAATTTGAAATAAGAAATTCACCTCAAAGAGCACGGGAAAGTAAGTCCGGATGTGTTCGCTCGATGAACTCTCTAGGTTCCCAAGAGCAATCCTTAGGATTTGAGGACCATTGAACATAACAAGAGGAACCTCTTTATTTCGAAGGCGCTTGACCTCCGAAGCAATAATACGAATATGATGTTGCTCATAAGTTAAATTAGGCGAAACTTCAATTTCTTCCACAACACCGGGCTCAAAAATAGAATCGGAATCTCGAAGGCATTTCCGTAATTGAGAAACGTGAAACACGTCATGAATAGCAGAAAACTGTGTCGGTAACAAAAGGCGATAAGCCACGGAACCAATACGTTCGGTGATGGGAAATGGACCAATATATTGAGGTGCTAACTTTCCTGATCGACTGAAACGTACAACACCCTTCATAGGTTAAACACGAATAAACACAAGATCTCCCACAGAAAATTCTAATTTCCTTCTCCGGTTATCGGCATAGGATTTTTGTCTACTCTAGGCTTCTTTCATCCTATGACGAATAAGGTCAATCTTCTCTGTGGAATCACGAATAAAATCTAGACCTAAAACCAGCCTCTCACAGGCCTCAAGCCAACAAGAAGGAGATCGGCATGGTCTTCCATAGAGTGCCTCGAAAGGTGCCATACCAATACTAGATTGGAAGCTATTATTATAGGAAAACTCAACAAGAGAAATATGATCTTCCCAACTTCCACCAAAATCAAGAACACATGCACGAAGAAGATCTTCAAGAGTTTGATTCACACGCTCAGTCTGTCCATCGGACTGGGGATGATAAGCGGTGCTAAAATTAAGCTTCATTCCCAAAGCTTTTTGAAGACTCTTCCAAAATCCATTAGTAAACAATGTATCACGATCACTAACAATAGAAGAAGGAACTCCATGCAATTTTACAATTTCTTTAATAAAGAGTTTGGCCAAAAGAGGCACGGTTCGATTGGACCGAACGTGAATAAAATGGGCGGATTTAGTAATTCTATTGACTATCACCCATAAGCTTTCATGACCCGAACGAGAACGGGGAAGGCCGTCTATAAAATCCATGGAAATTTGGTCCCACTTCTAAATTGGAATTTCTAAAGGTTGCAATAACCCACCGGGCCTTTGATGTTCGTCCTTAACGAGTTGACAAGTCATGCAACACTTAACAAAGTTAGCAATATCAGATTTCATTCCCTCCCAATAATAAAGTCGCTTCATATCCGCGTACATTTTACTACTACCGGGATGAATGGTAAATTTAAAACGATGAGAATCTTCTAAAATGTCTTTACGAAGATTACTAATATTTGGCATGATAAGTCTACCAAATTTTCGAATACCGCCACGAGAATCAATATCAAAGTCTTTCAAACCTTCAATATCAATTTTATCCCAAAAGATAATGACGCCAAATACGAAGGGCGAAAATAATAGCCGCGAGCTCGAAATCATGAGTGGCATATCTAGTCTCGGCATGCTTTAATTGCCTAGAAGCATAAGCAATAACATGTTCTCTTTGCATAAGAACGGCACCCAAACCAATGCGACTAGCATCAGTATAAACAATAAAATCTTGGTTTCCCTCGGGAATCTCAAGAATAGGAGCATCGAAAACGAGTTCTTTTAATTTCTGGAAAGAAGCTTCACATTTATCCGACCGAAAGTATTTAACTCCCTTCTTTGTCAAACTAGTAAGAGGCATAGAAATTTTGGAAAAGTCCTTTATGAAACGGCGGTAATAACCTGCCAATCCAAGAAAACTACGGATCTCTGTCACACTCTCCGGTCTCTTCCAATTTTGAATCGCTTCAATCTTTGAAGGATCCACGGAAATTCCGGATTCGGAAATAATATGACCGAGAAACTTCACACGAGATTGACAAAAGTGGCATTTAGAAAATTTTGCTTTTAATTGATTACTCCTAAGAGTTTCCAACACAATTCGAAGATGCTTTTCATGCTCCTCCTCGGTTTTTGAATACACAAGAATATCATCAATATAGATGAGAACAAACCGATGGAGGAAGTCTTTGAAAACTCTATTCATAAGGTCAATGAAATAAGTCGGAGCATTATTTAAACTAAATGGCATAACAAGCCATTCATAAGATCCATAACGAGTATGGAACGATGTCAAAGGAATGCTATCCTCTGCAATACGATGCTGATTAAAACCCGTTGCTAAGTCTAATTGTGAAAAGACTCTAGCACCACTAAGTTGATGGAATAGATCATCAATCCGAGATAAAGGATATTTATTTTTGATAGTAAGATCATTAATCTTGCGGTAGTCAACGCAAAGCCTAAGTGTACCATCGGATTTCTTCACAAAAATAGCTGAAGCTCCCCAAGGCGAGGAACTAGAGCAAATAAATTGTTTCATCTCCAATTCGAATAATTGTTTGCGCATCTCCTCATTTTCTTTATTGGTCATACGATAAGGAGGACGAGTGAGAGGTTGAGCCCCAGGGATGAGATTAATTTTGAACTCAATTGCTCGCTTAGGTGGTAATCCTAAAATGTGCTCAAATATGTCGGAAAATTCACGAACAACATGAATAAGAGAAATGACATCCTCCTCCTCCTCCTCCTCATCATCATCATCATGAGGATTTAAAGAATATAAAGATGCTGCCAAGCTAGAATCCGAATCTTTAAGATCAATAGAAATCTGCTTAACAGATTGAGAATGTCGAAGATGAATAGTCCGCTCATGACATAGGATATGGGCTTCATAACGGTTAAGCCAATCCATTCCCAAAATCATTTCGAAGCTAAGGTAACGCATAACATGCAAATCGGCACGGAAAGAGTAGTCACACAAAATAATTTCGACATCTTTACACAAAAAACTAATTGTTGTGGATCCACCAACCGGATTCGCAATTCTCAAAGAAGTCATTAAACACAAAACATCCAAAGAAAAAGTATCAACAAGTTCTTTTGAAATAAAAGAGTGGGACGCACCCGTATCAAAAAGAACTCGAATAGGATGATCACGAAATAAAATAATGCCATCAAGGATAGAATGAGAAATACCTTGACCACGAGAAGTGTTACTAGGAGTTTGCACCACATTAAGCTTTCCCTCCTTCCTGCCTTGAAGTTTGGGACACGAAGATATATAATGGTCCGGGCTTTTACAATAGCGACAAGCACGGGGCTTTGAACACTTATTTGCATAATGGTCCTTAGAATCACAGTTGTAGCATTGCCCACCACTTGAGGTAGAAGTCTTGGTTGCCGGAGGGGCTTGCTTCCCTTTCTTATTGTTGGGATAAGGACCTTTGAACTTATTAGGCCTATTCTTGTTGGTGAAGTTCGGTTTAGCACTCCCAACCTCAACATCACTTACTCTATCAGCCTCTTCAAGTCAAAGAGCGATATCAATGAGCTGATCAAAAGAAACTTCTAATTTTAGAAGTAATGGCTTCTTGAGATTTTTATTCAAGACATAGACAAATCTTTGGTTTTTCTTCAATGGGGTGTTTATGTACTCGACCCCGTATTTAGAAAGTGACTCGAAGGATGAGACATAATCTGCCAGAGAAGATTCACCTTGAACAAGGTCAATGAAACGACGAGCCAATGTTACTTTCTCAGCTTCCGGCACAAACTTTAATTCGAATCATTCCCGGAATTTCTTCCAAGTAAGATCCGCTTCAACTATTTCAGAAATAAGAAGCTCATACGAATCTAATGCTCTTTCTTGGAGTATGCTAGAGGCCAACTGAACAAGGTGAAGATCAATAAGATTCATGCGAGGAAAGATTTGATCGCACGTTCTCAGCCAAGCCTGGACTTCAATAATAGTTTCAGAACCTTTGAATGGCTTCCCACCCAAATTGGTATAATCGTTGCACAAACGTGCAAATCCAAACTTAGGGTTAGTAGACTCCGGATTAGATCCGGCTGCTTGAGCATTCTTTACTAGATCAAGAAGCTGCTGGGCAGACATAAATACTCCATCTTGGGGAGTAGCACTAGATTGACCGGCGCTGGGACGGCCAGGTCTGACCATTTCTCTTCCTTCAGAAAGAAAGAAAGAAGAAGGATAAGCTTATTCACCAAATGAATATCAAACAATCTTGATAGATAAAACAAGGAATCATAAAGAAAATAGGATGAATCGGTACGAAGACTCGAATTAAATCCTAAAGCACGACTCCTAAGAAGGGCTTAGGACGATGATCCTTGCTAGATTATTCTACATCGTTCCGAAGATTCGCTCCGATACCAAGCTGTGACATCCCACCTCTATACCCACTCTAGCCAAGGACACTACGGGGTAATGCTGTCAACTAGCACGAAGAATAAGGCTGTTGAGGAGCGACCATCCGCGTAATTGCTTTGCGCGAGCACCGATATGTCAGATAGTACAACATGCATCTGGTTTCAGGAGGAAATCCGACATACCGATACAAACTCAAAGCTACTACCCGGTGGCTATATATATTCTTCGAAAACAAATATAGAAATAAACATAACACAAATCAGTCACAGACATCCATATCACAAATGCGGAAATAGATATGAATATATAACACATAAAAGTGTTCATCAGAGTAGTTGTAAGACAAGATCCACAATATCACAAAAGAATAGTTACAAGTGCTAGACAAAAGAATATGTATACATCAAGGAGTCTATATCTCAAAGGTATACAACAAAATAAACTACCAATCTAAGTAGTTAGCCAAAAGTCTGGATAACAATCCCAGACGAGGAATCAAGTAGTAGCACCTGTAAGAACTCGGTCTGAGCCGAGTATTATTTAATAAGAAAATAATAAATGGATCAGTCTAGCTATAAATATCAGATGAAATGATATAGAATAAGAGATATGACAAAAACGTATGATAACCATAAAACCATACTGTGATAAGTATGTAATTGAAAATCAATAAGAGATTAATCAATATCACAAGAATCTTCTCAAAGATCAAGAAGAATGTCATACTCTTTATTTTTTTTATTCACCAAACCATAAATATTGACAATTATATCAATGTCAATCACAAAAGTTAACGACACACAAATTCACCAATGCATAAATATTGATAAAACATATCAATGTAAATCACGAAAATTGGTGAAACACCAGTTCTAGAAATCATCAATGGAAATCCAGAAATCATAAAAAGGGGGAGGCCTATCACAAAACGGGAGCATGAAAACTCACCAACACGTGTATCATAAAATGGAACGCTATTCCATGGTTGCTAACCATTAATTTTGAACCGAAGCTCCACAAAACGGCCCGAAGGCCATGGGTCGCAACCCCCACCAAATTGAGCCGAAGCTCCACAGAAACGGGGTTTAGTCTCCCTCGTAGACAAAGAGACACCGCACATTTGCTAGTCTAAATCACAAAAATGATCATCAACGATCATCAAGAAGTGTCAATACAGTAAGCTAGTAAATATATAAGCTTAGCCGCATGTCCCATAACCACTAGCTTAACTTAAATATTTACGAACAAATTATAGATCTCCACTCGAAAATTGTTACAAGAGATTCAATCGAACAAGTCCAAGAAATTAACCGGCGAAGTAGACACAAGCGTTTCATACCACTTGTTTTACTAAGCCATTTAATTAGATTTCTCATACGAGTGAGGTAAAGGTTTGTATATACTAGTAGATTGGAAAACGGTTTAAGAAACAAGCTTTGTAATAAAATAGGGTTGAAATCGTCTGGATGAAAGAGTTTAGATATTTACTACTAGTATTGAAACCTTTATATTTTTAAAGTTACGAATCACAAAAATGATTGTAGAAACAATAAGTCACAAAAATTCACCTTCGAAGACATGAATAAAATCCAAAGAATTCGATTCCAAATCCATCAAAGTGGAAATACCCTTGCGACTTAACAGCCACGACTTACGACTTAACATAATTCAACACAAGAAAACAGTGGCTCAACACATGCGACTCCACGGCATATGACATAAGAGATCAGCGACTTAAGGAGTAGCATGCGGCCTAACAGAGCAACTTAACATGGCTTGACCTATAACATGGCGCGACCTATAGCATGGCGCGACCTGAGTTGGTGCGAGATATAGCAGCAGGCCGAGCGACCTAAATGGTTGCGACTTAAACCATGACGCGACCCATAGCAGCAGGCCGAGCGACTTAAGGAGGTGAGGCTGAGCGACCTAAGTGGTTGCGACCTAAGGGGTGCGAGCAAGCCGAGCGACCTAAGGTGTCAGCGACCTAAGGCAGGCCGACACATAGCAAGGCAAGCGACCAAGGTGGTTGCGACCTAACATGGCGAGACCTAAGGAGCTAGCGGCTTAAAGCAGGTGCGACTTAAAGCATGGCGCGACCTAACTGCAAGCGACCTAAGGAATGGCGCGACCCAATGGTTGCGAGATATAGCAGGTGCGACCCAAGGTATGGCGCGACCTATAGCATGTGCGACCTAACAGTCCGAGCAACCTAAGGTACTGGGGCAAGCCGAGCGACCTAAGCAACAGAAATGCCAAAACTCTCTCAATTTACAACCGATCTAGCACCGACGCTAGGGGATTACGCCCATCGGCTACCCGGTCCTATTGGCTCCTCGATGCATCACCAAAACGTGTTCAAACTTCAAAGTTAGGATTTTTAAAGATTTGAACCCAAAACACTAAAAATTGGGATATTCACCAATTCAATCCAAACCAAAAGCAAATGCACATGAATAAGTGTTAGGAATTCATACCCAATCAATCAAAGATAGTTATAGACAAAGATGTGAGATAAAATTCTCACCTTTTCACAAAATCAATGAAGGAGAAGCTTCAAAGCAAAGGAAGAATCAACCACACTTCTATCTCAACATAAGAATCTTGAATCAATGGCTTCTCTTTGGATTTGGAGTTAGATGTTGGATTTGCAAATGAACTAGGGCTTGGAGTTTTAATTTCCCATTCCTCTCTCCATTTTTGATGATGCTTGAGTGTTAGAAAATGAAAGTGAAGTAATGAAGGGAAGAGGGGGTTGAGCTAGAGTTAATAGTTTAGGCTAATGGGCTAAACCAGACCCAAAGCCCAAAGTGAAAAAGTGGCAAAATTCCACTAACTCCAAACATATCAAAGTTTATACTCAAAAAGATCGCAAACGGTGTTTTGGACCCAATGGAAGTGGTCCCGAGTCCTAATTTGACCGTATGCAAAAAGTAACTTTTCGGACTAAAATCCGACTAACGATAAAATATTAAAATAAAATATTTAAATATTCAATCGTAAAATATGCAGGTTGTTACAGCCGCGACGGCCTAGGGTAGTGCACGACATGATTGCGATCGTGGCGACGCAGTTTTAGGCAAGCATGATTAGGGTTACTGAGGGAGGAACGTATGCGTGTTGAAATTGCTTCTGTGACGGCGCCATTTGAGTCATCCGCCTTTTTTTTATTTAAATTAATTTCGAACTTGTTCTAATTATCACAACTTCTGCATACGAGGTCCGTTTCATGCGCGGTTTTCTCTTGTAGGATCATATTGGAATTCCAAACATTTGACACTAGTTTGGACGAATTCTGAGGCTGTTTGGATTTTGGGTTTAAATATAATTTAAATTCAATTTAAATTAAAAAGGTGAGTATTTTAACCCACTCATAACTTCTGAAATTCCTTATGTCTGTTAAATTGAAATTAAGATATGATTAGAAATTTATTTATGACTGTTGGATAAATTTTAGTCATCATCTCGGTTTATTTGAATTAAATTGTTATTTGATTTATTATTGAATATAAACTGCCAGTAAATACTTATTATCGATTATCAGTTCTATATTGATGTTTATTGATTGTTTTGGATGATGATTGTGATGGATGTTGATTATTGATATTGGTTGAATGGATATTGTATTTTATATCATTATAAACTGTAAGTTCATTATGGATTTTTATTTTTTTGAGGATTGCGGTTTGAAATGATATATAATCGTAAAATGTTAAATTACGGATTGAAATGATAAATATCCATATCACTTGTTCCTAGGGTAGAGAATTATATACGGACACTGGATTGGTAAAATTAAATCTAAAATAATCAATTTTTGAATGTAATTAGATGATATCTTGAAGTAAAATTTGATTTATATAAATTGAAGTATTTTGGAAAATCAAGTTTTGTGTTGAAATGTGAATTTTTTTAATGGGATTGTTTTAAGGAATTAAATTAGAGGTTAAAGTTAATTTTTTTATTATAATTGAAATCTTTCGGAATGGAATTTTTAAGTGATTTGAAATATAATTGTGAATGTTTTGGAATTGGGTTTTATTGAAAAACTGAAATGGTCTGATTTTGTTGAAATGAAATAAATAGTTTTAATTGATATAAATTCCAAATTCATGTTTTCAAATATAAACTGTTTTAAATTATATTATTTTTAAGATTATAAATTTTAAGATTTTCAGATTTATAAACTATTTTAACCTATATTAATTATATTAAATCAATTTACCTATATAAAACCATTTGATTTATTTTAAAATAATTAAACCATTTAACTTATATTAAATCTAACGAATATATTTTAAAGCTATTTAATATATTTTAATTATATTTAATCTATTCTAAATCCATTTAACTAATTTAAATCCACATTAACTATTCTAGAGCATTTTACCATTGAAAATTTATATAAACTATCTATAACTATTTTAACCATTTATAATTGTTTGAACTATTTAATTTCTAGATTTTCAGGCAAAGAAAAAAGGAAGTGTTTATATTCAAAATTATTTGGTTTGAATGCAAATATGATGAAATGATGAATGATTAAATGTATAATAAATTGAAATAATGATTTTAAAGTAAGGATTTAATCAGTTTTGAAAATATGGTTTTGGAAGGAATTTTGACCTTTTTAAAGTAAATATGATTTAAAAGTGAATATGATCTGAAAGTATTATGGTTTTGAGAATATGATATTTTGATATCAATTGTGAACTGACTTTTGAAATGTAAAAGAACCATCCGGTGTGTAATTAGCATTTGGTTGTTAAAGAGACCGGGATCAGATATTATCATACTCTCTGCCAATACCCAAAACCACTTTAACAACTGTGTACATGGTGTAGATTCCAGAAATGAAGTAGGATGATTTGGTGAACGATTTCTGTATAAGGTATGATATGACCCTGTCTCCCGTAAGTCAGCTTAGATGTGACTAAAATCAGGAGCCATGCCTGGCCAAGTGAGGTCATTCCTCCGATCGGGCACATTTCTTCAATACTATTCGGATTTTTGTGATTGTTTGGCGGCCACCCCTTGATTTTTGATATGGGAGTGCGTCCGAGGTGGGAGGTAGTGGCTGCTACACGTTACCACCAGTCTGGATCCGCAAACGGTATATCTATCCTAACATTTCCTCATGTGCCATGTTCACATGCCCTAGCGCACCTTCTACGAGTTTGTTTTGTATCATACCTACGGAGTGCCCTCTGATAGCCCTCTAGTTTACGGAGGAATTACGGTACTGTATAGACTATGGGAATATATAAAAATGTGTTAAGGAAGATATGGGAAACGCCTTAACGCTATTTTAATACCTTTACTTTACTATAGACATATTATAATAGCGTATTTACTACATAGTAGATAGTTTAACGGATCCTTAGGAGATGTGAATCCCGAGCATCTCTTAAGTTATTGCACTCACATTTGACACTGTATAGGAGATGTCAAACCTCGTAAACATCTTCGACGTCGTTCCACTTATATTTATTCCATTGATTTAACTTACATAAGATCATTTAGTTCTGACTCGAGTGTTTTGTCTTTTCAAATTTCAGGATTTGAAGACCTTATTTTTGGAAGACGACGATGAAGATTGTATTATTATTATTTGTTACATTTCATTACATCATGTATTCCGCTGCATTATTTATTATTCTTTTGTATGTGTAACTCTGATCTATGTTGTATAAGTATAATCAAATGTTTTGTAAAACAGCTTCATGAACTGTTTATTTGATTATATTTTGTCATTCCGCTGCAAGATTCTATTTTGTTTTTTTCTTTCCCTGCTTTTTTCTTATTTATCCCATAATAAACCGCCCTTCTGTATGGTATGAGTTGGCACATGTGTCTGCTTAAAACGTACAAAAAGGCGGGATGTTACAGTTGGTATCAGAGCTTTGGTTTAGCGAAAACCTTAGCTTTGTGGGGTCTGACTCATATTAACTAGGGTAGTAATACCCTAGAATGAGTCATTGAGTGTATATATATAAGAAAGCATAATTGTTAGTGTTATAGAAAGGTTTTGATATTGTGTTACTTTGTTCCGTTTTGTATTTATAAATTCTGGTTGGTGCATATGACGCTATGACATCAGGATTTCTAAACACTTAATAGGAAAGACGACACAATATTTGTTTTGAAATATAGATAAATGAAATAATTTTGCCTATTGTATATTTATAAAAGAAATAATGATTTATAAATGATATATATATTTGGTTGTAATATGTTGGTTGTTAGGTAGTGAAGTTTATAAATATTAGTTGAAAATAAGATTTGAAAATAAAATAAATGAAAATTAGAAATTTAGAACTTAAGTTTCGGGGTTTTGAAAATTGCTTTCGAATGATTTTGGAATATAATAATAGTGGTAGTAGAAGTATTTTTCTGATATAAATATTTCACTATAATTTGAAAGAAATGTTTTAAAGGAAATTTTGGAAAGAAATAAGTTCTATACTCCCCTCTTTGTCGCTGGAAAATAATTTCAGCGATGGGTGCACGCATCATCGACATTCATTTTTGAGTTTCTAAGTGGAAAGACCACTGTAGTACTTTTACTGTAGATTTATTTTGATAAACAAATATAAATTTTTTAATTGTTTTGAATATAATTGGATATAAGTTGTAGGTATATAGATCTACCTATTATTTTTAAAATCATTTGAAATGGAACCTGGTATTTAATTCTTTAGTTTCTATTTATTAATAGTTTCTATTATTGTAGTAAAATGGAATTTAACTAATTAGTACTTGGAACCTCTAAATGAAATAAGAGATTAAATACTAGGTTATGAATGAAATTACAAGAAATTTAAAATGTGTAACCGATAAAACAAAGGATATGATTTTTGAACGTTAAATTAATTAAAAGAAATGAAAAAAAACTTGTATAACATTCAATTACATTCTTAAAACGTATATATAACTTACCAAATATTAAAAGTTGTAATGTTTAATAATAAAATGTAATGGAAATTGTATGAGTAAATTCATGTAATGAAAGTGTTCAATAAATTACTTTTATTAATAAGAAATGATGTTATAATTGTTATAAACTTAAATTATACTTTGGATGGTTATTGTAATTAGATGAGATAAAAAAGGGATCATTGTAAGCAAAAGATTATAAACTTAAGTTAATGAAATTGATATGCCAAGTAACTGAATTGAACATGAATATTATTAATAAATGAATGTAAATAAATGAAATTAAGTAGTGAATAAATGAAGGTAATACAATAAAAGGAAAATTTACATGATATGAATAAATGAAAATGAATTTATGTAAGTATAAATGCAAACAAATGAAATGAACACTGAATGAATGAATTGGAATAAAATTTAGTAAGAAGTAAATGTAAAATTTAAGAAACAAATCACTGAATGAAAAAGGATAAACAACAAATATTGTGAATTTTTTTTTATGAGAATAAACTTAAATAATGTTTGAATTTGTTGTTTGTTTTGTTTTATGGTTGTTTGGGCAAGGATACTTTAAATTTTGTTAGGATGTATGAATAATCTATTCCGTTTTATCTAAGACTGTTGAGTATATGGTATACTTAATAGTTTATTTGTCATCCTATGCAATTTAAAAATGTCTAAGTCCGAATTAACTATTTGTTTTGGCTGATATGGATGGATAATTGATTTTATATGATGATTGTATGCTGTGGTTGTAAGTGATTGTCGTTATTTTATATTGATTTGTTTGTTAGTGGTTGAAACAACTTTAAATGTTTCATTTTATATAATTATTAACTCCTTTTGGATTACATAAGTGAAATACAGGTTTACGGAAGTAATTACTACTACTTTTGTTTGTTAGTGGTTGAAACAACTTTAAATGTTTCTTTTCCCTTCTTTTTCCTTTTCGGGGATGAAAAGTGTAACAACCCACAAATTTCGATAATTAAATTGGTTAGTTTAATAAGATTTTTGTAATTTAATTTAGAAAGAAATAATTTTTTTTTATAGTTATAGTGAGGTGAATGTTAATTTGAAATGTAGCAATGGTAATTAAAGCTAATTATTGATAGTTTGAATGAAATTACAATAAATGAAATAGTGTAAGTGTTATACTAGGCTATAAATTGAATATAAGAATACAAATGTAAATATTGAATCAATTAATGAATTAATATATAATGAATGGTAATTGAATAAAATCAATGCTCTGTAAGTAATTTTAATATTGGTTTGGAAATGATAAACTTATAAGAATGTGATCGAGAGTTAATGGCAACAATTATTATAAGTTACATATATATTTAATCCGTTAAATTGAATTGGAATTTATCATAACAAATGTAATTAAATATTATGTTAATGTAAACTAGGTTAATATTAGAGGTAATGTTAATTTTATTCATAATAATAAGATAATCGGAAATAAAAAGAATGGAAATCAAGATTTATTTATTTATTGGAATTTAAATCATAGTAATTGGGTTAATTGAAAATAAATGAAATTAAATATTTAAATTAATAAATGGATTTTGGAATTTTAAATTTATAAATTTTTGAATTTAATAGAAATGAAATTTAACGCTGAAATTGATGAATGAATCAACATTAAAGGGACACCTAAATTTATGTTAAATTACGGTGAATGTCCAAGTAATTTAAAATGAGAGAAATTATGATTTATTGAATTCGAATTGAAGTTTAATTTAATATTAATATATTTAATTAACTGAAAAATAGCCATTTTGGGCACTGATTCGGATTTTGACGAAACCAGTTTCATTGGATCCGTAATGGTGAATTATTGTAGGATTTCAAGTTTCGTAGCGATCGGATATGTCGTTTGATCGTGTGGGCTCGAAACGCCTAGAAATCAATGAAATTGAAATCAATTGAAATCAGTTTGAAATAATTTGATTTTAGCATAACTTCTTCATACGATGGAATTTGCACTTGAAACCTGTTCCATTGCATTTAAAATATTTAAACATATATTTTGATATATGGGTTGACCCATTTCCGTTCCGGAATCGAAACGGGCTTTTCTGGTCAATTATCGTTAAGAACTCAAACCAATTGGGCTCATTCCTTTCTATTTTGTTCTGCGTACATATATATCGCTATAAACCCAAATAGCCTTTCTATTTCTCATTTCTGTACAAATAGAAATTTCTGTTGCTCCTCTTCCTCAATGGCTGAAAACCCTAATCTTTCCAATCCAATTTCAATTCAAAAAGAAACATTTTGCGGATCTGCAGCAACTTTGGGTCGCGCTTCGAGTTTTACAGGAATAAACCCTGCATCAACTTTGGGTCAGGTAGAAAATGACTTGGGTCGCTCTGGGCTATTTTGGCAAAAACTCAGAGCAAGAACCGGGTATTTGAGGCGGTGGACCGAAGTTGAACCCGAAGTCGACCCTGGACAAGAATTTTCCAATCTTCTAATTTTCGTAACTTTTTCATACGAGCTCGGATTCATACGTGGTTTGTTTTGCTAGGATCTTATTAGAATTACAGAAATTTTGGCGCTGGTTTAGACGAATTTTGAGACCGTTTAAATTTTGGGCTTATTTTGAATTTAAATTCAATTTAAATTCAAAGGTGAGTGTTTTAACCCACTCACAACTTCTAAATTTTTTTATGTTTGTTAAATTCATTTATGATGTGATTAGAAATTTATTTACGACTGTTTGGCATATTTTGAATCATCATCTCAGTTTATTTGAATTTATTTGGATAAATAGTCGTTTGATTTATTATTAAATATAAACTGCCAGTAAATACCTGTTATTTATTATCTGTTCTTATTGATGTTATTGATTGAATTGGATGATGATTGTGATAAATGTTTGATGATTGATATTAGATGAATGGATGTTGTATTTATATTATTATAAATTGCAAGTTGTTATGGATTTCATTTCATTTGGGATTGCAGTTTGAAATGATATATAACCGTATTTATATTTTAAATTACGGATTGAAATGATAAATATCTGTATCACTTGACCATAGGATGAAAAATCATATACAGACACCATGGTCCATATATATAAATATTTAGAAATGATTTCTATGGTTTTGCAAAGAAATATATGATTTTATATAAATATTGATTTTTGGTATTATATAAATGTTATTTTATTCTTGATTTTGGTTATAATTTTTTTGACAAGGCCAGCTGGTTTTTAAAGTGGACCGTCCACTTTTTATTACAACAAACGTAATAAAAAAAATACAAGGAACATGAGATAAGCATGATACCTATGCTACAATACATGGTTTTCAAAGTGTTCCGTCCACTAACACTAACTAGCATGGAGAATAGGTGCTAAACAACATGTCTAGACAGCTAATAGCAAATGCACCACGCATGGATCAGCATCACTGTAGATTACCAATAGGAAAACCAAAATAAAATGACCTAAACATATCCTAAGCAAAAAATTACATAAGAAAGTGACAAACACATTACAAGCCAGCAAACAACTAGCAATTGATATAGATCGATTTGACACGGACACGATCACAAGAGGCAATAGCCAAACAGCAGCCACGAAGCAAACCGGGGCAGCACCAAGTTCGCCAAGGAGAAAATCACAACCAGAATTACACAAATAGCATCTACATGAGCAGACAATTGCCAAAGAAATGACATACGAGCATAACATACTAGCAGACTTCATGTACAACAGTACCACTTCAACCACCGAACACAACAAATCGGTCATAGCAAGGCTATCGCCACCGAGCGAGGCAATGGAGGAGGAGCAGAGCTGTGGAGAAGCACCCGCGAGGAGAAGCCAAAAACCACTCACGACCCCAAGAACAGATCCAAAAAATATCTCATCATACAACCCAGATTCAAAACCAGACACAATATACACATGACCAAAACCGAGATAGCTCACCCGAGTCTCGTAACGACAACCAAGGCTGCAAATTCGCCAAACGCTGAAAATAGTCACTAAGGAAGCATACCATGTTGACTCACGAGAGGGCACAGGAGATCTGGAGGTTCCTGCCATGGTCGATTCATCAGGGTAGAGAAGCAGAGGCCAAAAGATAAGGGAAAGAATCATATCTAGAAGTGTGGGAAGGGGTTTGAGAGTGGAGCAAATAACAAATAGACAGTAGTGAGGAAAGCTAGAAGTAGATGAGTAGCAAATGATGAAGCGAAGAGGGATTGAAGAGATAATATATGAACAACAAGAAAATGGAGGCGGCTGCTCCTCTGCCCTGGTCCCCATTAATGGGTATTTGTGTAGCAATCTCTTTGGTTATAATTTGTGTTAATATAGAATAAGCTTAATAATAAGTTTGATTTTTACTGAAGATAATATGGTTAACTATTTAAATTATATTTTGATATATAGTTTAAAATGATTTAAATAAAATATTGAGGTTGGAAGATAAATTTGAGATTTATCTGAAATTGAATTTATTTAAGAATTAAACTCAAATAAGCTTGATGTAAAATTTATTAAATTGGAAGTTATAGAGATATGATTTTTATAACTTGATTTTTGTTTAAGTGAATTAAATGAATATTTCAAGTATAAATAAATTGAAGGAAATATTTAGTTATTTGTAATTTGATTTTTATGATAATGGATTTATTATGTAAAATATTTCAAAACTAAATAATTGAAAATTAAATTGTTGAACCGTAATTACCAAACTTAGTTTTGAAATGGTTGAATACTTAAAGTTTGAAATATACTGTATTTTAAATGGTTTTGAGAACGACATAATTTGGAAAAGTTTATTTGGAAACTGAATTGAATTGAAATTTGTGATTTGGGAATTGGTTAAATTAAAATCTAGAAAATCGAGTTGTTTGGAATTGATTTGTGAAATTAAGAAGCTATTTTATTATATATAGTATTCTAATATTTTAAACCGTTTAAGTGGTGGAAGTGATGTTTCAAAGTTATGAGTTTCAAGGCATTATAATTTGAAAGTGTTATATTCAAGTGTTTTGATTTCGAAATGTTATAACTTTGGAGTGTTATGATTTTAGAAAAGGATATATTTGAAATGAAGATGATGTCATATTGATTCGATTTTGAAAAGGGCAATGATATTTGGTTTTAAAGGTATAAATTATTTTGAAATGACCGCGGTGTTATAATAACGTTTGATTGTTAAAGAGACCGGGATAGGAAGTTTTCATACTCTCTACCAACTTCGAAAACCACTTTAACAATCATGCACGCGGTGGAGATTCCAGAATGAAGTAGGATGGCGGCGGCGTTCCTTTGAGGTATATATGTGGATCCGACTCCCATGAGTTGGCATAAGGCGGCTAAAACAGGAGCGATTATTGGGCCAAGAAGGGAGCCCCTCTTATCGGACACACTCCTTCAATATTATACTCTAACTTTTGGATTGATTTGGTGGCCACTTTTGATTTTTGATTTTGGGGGTGTGGCTCGAATTGGGTAATAGTAGCTGCTACGCGTTACCACCAGCCCAAATACGTAATTGGTATATCTACTCTGGCATTGCCTTGTGCGCCATGTCACCTACCCTAGCGCGTCTTCTACGAGTTTGATTTGTGTCGTACCTATGGAGTATCCTCTGGCAGCGTCCCGATCAAGAGGTATTACTGTACTGTATAGACTATTGGCACTATTACGTGTTAAGGGTTATATAGGTAACCGCTTAACAATATTTAAAAGTACGTTTATTTTACTACTAGACATTATTATAATAGCCGAAATATTACTGCATAGTAAATAGTTTAACGGATCCTTTGGAGATGTGAATCCCGAACATCTCTTAAGTTACTGCACTCACGTTAGACACTGGAAAGGAGATGTCAAATCCCGTAAAAATATCTGACGCCATTCCACTCATATTTATTTCTGTTGATTTAACTTACATAAGATCTTTTAGTTCTGACTCGAGTGTTTTGTCTTTTCAATTCGCTCGGGTCAGCCTGAGCATTTTAGGATTTGAAGACCTTACTTCTGGAGGACGAAGACTAAGATTATATTACTGTTATTAACTATATTGCTCCGCTGCATTGTTATTTATTTTTTGGTATGTGTAACTCTAATTCTGTGATTGTATAAGCATGATCAAATGTTTTGTAAAACAGCTTCATGAACTGTTATTTGATTATTATATTTTGTCGTTCCGCTGTGAGCTTTTATTTTGTTTTTTTCTTTCTTCATCTTTTTTCTTATTCATCCCAATAACATTTCTCCTTTCTGCATGGTTTAAGTCTAACGTGTGTAGTTTATCGTCGATTCAAAACGAACAAAAAGGGCGGATGTTACAATTTGGTATCAGAGCTTTGGTTTAGCAATAAACCTTAGCTTTGTGAGGTCTGACTCTTTATTAATAGGGTAGTAACACCCTATGATGAGTCACTGAGCGTATATATATGAGAAAGCATATTTGTTAGTGTTATAAAAGGTTTTTATATTGTGTTAATTTTTTCCGTTTTGTATTCATAAATTCTGGTTGGTGCATAGGACGCTATGACATCAATAGAGATTTCTAAACACTTAATAGGACAGACCGACACAATATTTGTTTTGAATATAGGTGAATGCAATAATTTTTCCTATTATATTTTCTATATATGAAATAAATTTTTATAAAGGTTATATTTGGTTGTAATATATTGATTGGTAGGTAGTGAAATTTATAAATATTGATTGGAAATTTAAGAACTTAAGTTCCAAGGTTTTGAAAATTTCTTTCGGATAATTTTGGAATATAGTAATAATATTATTAGAAGTATTTACTGATATAAATATTTTAATATAAATTGAAAGAATTATTTTAAAGAAATTTTGGAAAAAAATAAGTTATGTACTCCCCTCCCTGTCGTTGGAAAATAATTTCGGTGATGAGTGCATGCATCATCGACATTCATTTTCGAGTTTCGAAGTGGGAAGGACACTGTGTAGTTTTATACAGATTTATTTTGATAAACAATTGTAAATTTCAAATTGTTTTAAATTTAATTGTAAATTGTAAGTATATACATCTATCTATTATTTTAAAATTATTTGAAACTTAACCCGGTATTTAGTTCTTAAGTTTTCGTTAATCAATAGTTTCGATTATTTTAGTGAAATGGGTCGTAACTAATTAATAATTGGATCCTGTAATTAAAATAAGAGATTAAATGCTAGATTAGAAATGAAATTTCAAGAAAGTTGAAATTATAACTTATCAATTAAGGATATGATTATTGAACATTAAATTAGTTAAAAGAAATGAGAAAACTTGTATAACTTACAATTACATTCTTAAAGGCACATATATAACGTACCGAATATTAAAAGTTCTAATGATTAATAAGGAAATTTAATAGGATATTATACAAGTAAAAATTTGAAATAATGAAAGTATTCAATGAAATTATTTAATAAATAAGAATTTTATGTTGTAGTTGTTATAAACTTATGTTAGAACTGAAATATTACTATAATAAATTGTGATAGAAAGTAAGTACTATAAGAAAGTAATTAAAAACTTAAGTAGATGAATTGATATGCTAGGAAATTGAATTTAACATAAATACTATAAACAAATGAATGTAAATAAATGAAGTTATGCAATAATGAATGAATGAATAAATATAATGCAATAAAAAGGAAAAGATATGACCTGAATAAATGAAAATTAAAATGAATAATTGCGAGTAATAAATGAAAGTAAATGAAATAAACACTGAATGGGTGGACGGAAATGAAAATTTGCAAGAAATAAATGTAAATTAAAAAGATGAATCATTATATGAATGAAAAGGAAATCAAACAAGAAATATTATGAAATGAAATTAATAAGAATGAACTTGATCTATTGTTTGGAATTGTTGTTTGTTTGGTTTATGGTTGTTTGGGCAAGGATTCTTTAAATTCGTTAGGATGTATTAATAATCTATTTAGTTTCATCTAAGACTGTTGAGTAAATGGTGTACTTAGTAGTTTATTTTCCATTCTGTACAATTTAAAGTTTTAAACCCGAACAACTATTTGTTTTGTTTGATGTTAATGAATACTTGATTTGTGTTAATTGTATATGATGATTGTATGTTGGGTGCAAGTGATGGTTGTTTATATTGATTGTTAGTTAGTGGTTGAAACAACTTTAAATATTTCATTTTATATAAGTATTAACTCTTTAGATTATATAAGTGAAATGCAGGTTATGGAAGCAATTGCTACTGCTTTTGGTTTCATAATTAAGCGTCAATTGCCCGACAAATAGGCATGTTCTCGAATTATAGTTTTATAGCGTTATTATATTGTTTTTCCTGTTGTTGGGAGATATTATTTTGAGAATCGTGATATATATTGTTATATTTGATATCATATTTTCTCCCGAGCCTCTCCGTACAAAGGAGACTCTGCCGAAATATTTCGTAAATTTTGGACTTAGAAATTTTTTGAAAATGTTTTCCAAACTTTATTAATTTGAATATAAAAAGGTTTAACGGTTATAAAATTGGTATATTTTATTTAAATAATTAATTTTGTAAATTTGTTGGTTTATAAAGTTAACATTTTTGAATAAGATGTATTGTTTACACAATTCCTTCTTTCCCTCCTTTTTTCTTTTCATGGACGAAAAGTTTTGAGTGAGGGAGAGTGTAACGACCCGCAAATTTTAATAATTAAATTGGTTAATTTAATAAGTTTTTTGTAATTTAATTTAGAAATAAATAAAAAAACTTTATAGTTATGGTGAGGTGAATGTTAATTTGAAATGTAGCAATGGTAAATAAAGCTAATTATTGATAGTTTGAATGAAACTACAATAAATGAAATAGTGTAAGTGCTGTACTAGGCTATAAATTGAATATAAGAATACAAACATAAATATTGAATTAATTAATGAATTAATATATAATGAATGGTAATTGAATAAAATTAATGCTTTGTAAGTAATTTTAATATTGGTTTGGAAACGATAAACTCATAAGAACATGATTGAGAGTTGATGGCAACAATTATTATAAGTTACATATATATTTAATCCGTTAAATTGAATTGGAATTTATCACACAAAATGTAGTTAAATATTATGTTAATGTAAACTAGGATAATATTGGAGGCAATGTTAATTTTATTCATAATAATATGATAATTGGAAATAAAAAGAATGGAAATCAAGATTTATTTTATTGATTGGAATTTAAATTATAGTAATTGGGTTAATTGCAAATAAATGAAATTAAATATTTAAATTAGTAATTGGATTTTGGAATTTTAAACTTATAAATTTTTGAATTTAATAGAAATGAAATTTAACGCTGAAATTGATGAATGAATCAACATTAAAGCGACGTCTAAATTTTTGTTAAATTATGGTGAATGTCCAGGTAATTTAAAATGAGAGAAATTGTGATTTATTAATTTTGAATTGAAATTTAATTTAATAAATTTAATATTAACATAATTAATTAACTGAAAATAGCCATTTTGGCCACTGACTCGGATTTCGATGAAACCAGTTTGGTCGGATCCATAACAGTGAATTATTATAGGATTTCAAGTTTCGTAGCGATCAGACGTGTCCTTTGATCGTGCGGGCTCAAAACGCCTAGAAATCAATGAAGTTGAAATCAGTTGAAATCAATTTGAAATAACTTGATTTTAGCGTAACTTCTTCATACGAAGGAATTTGGGCATGAAACCTGTTCCATTGCGCTGAAAATATTTAAAAACATATATTTTGATACATGGGTTGACCCATTTCCGTTCCGGAATTGAAACGTGCTTTTCGGGTCAATTATCGTTAGAACTCAAACCAATCGGGCCCATTCCTTCCTATTTTGTTCTGCCTAGATATATATCGTTATAAACCCTAGCGGTCTTTCTATTTCTCATTTCTGTACGTATGGAACTTTTTGTTGCTCCTCTTCCTCAATAGCTGAAAACTCTAATCTTCCCAATCCAATTTCGATTCAAATATATATATATATATATATATATATATATATATATATATATATATATATATATTTTATGGATCTGCATCAACTTCGGTTCGCGCTTCGAGTTTCAGAGGCAAAAACCCTGCATTAACTTTGCGTCAGGAAGAAAATGACTCAGATCGCTCCGGGTCGTTTTGGCAAAAACTCAAAGCAAGCACCGGGTATTTGAGGCGTTGGACCGAAGTTGAACCTGAAGTTGACCCTGGACCAGAATTTTCCAATCTTCTAATTTTCGTAACTTTTTCATATGAGCTTGTATTCATACGCGGTTTGTATTGCTGGGATCGCATTAGAATTACAGACATTTTCACGCTAGTTTGGACGAATTCTGAGGCCGTTTAAATTTTGGGCTTATTTTGAATTTAAATTCAATTTAAATTCGAAGGTGAGTGTTTTAACCCACTCACAACTTCAAAATTTTATTATGTTTTTTAATTTGATTTATGATGTGATTAGAAATTTATTTATGACTGTTTGGCATATTTTGAATCATCATCTCAGTTTATTTGAATTTATTTGGATAAATAGTTATTTAATTTATTATTGAATATAAACTACCAGTAAATACCTGTTATTTATTATCTGTCCTATATTGAAGTTATGGAATTAATTGGATGATGATTGTAATAAATGTTTGATGATTGATATTGGATGAATGGATATTGTATTTATATTGTTATAAACTGCAAGTTGTTATGGATTTCATTTCGTTCGGGATAGTGGTTTGAAATGATATATAACCGTATTTATATTCCAAATTACAGATTGAAATGATAAATATCTGTATCACTTGACCATAGGATAAAAAATTATATACAGACACCGTGATCTATGTATATAAATATTTAGAAATGATTTCTATGGTTTTGTAAAGAAATATACGATTTTATATAAATATTGATTTTTGATATTATATAAATGTTATTTTATTCTTGATTTATGGTTATGTATAATTTGTGTTAATATAGAATAAGCTTAATAATAAGTTTGATTTTTACTGAAGATAATATGGTTAAATAATTATATTCTAATATAGAGTAAAATGATTAAAATAAAATATTGAGGTTGGAAGATAAATTTGAGATTTATTTGAAATTGAATTTATTTAAGAATTAAACTCAAATAAGCTTGATGTGAAATTTATTAAATTAGAAGTTTTAGAGGGTGTGATTTTTATAACTTGGTTTATGTTTAAGGTGATTTAAATGAATATTTCAAGTATAAATAAATTGAAGGAAATATTTAGTTATTTGTAATTTGAATTTTATTTAAATGATAATGGATTTATTATGCAAAATATTTCAAAACTAAATAATAGAAAATTTAATTGTTGAACCGTAATTAGCAGACTTAGTTTTGAAATGGTTGAATACTTAAAGTTTGAAATATATTGAATTTGAAATGGTTTTGAAAATGACATAATTTGGAAAAGTTTATTTGGAAACTGAATTGAATTGAAATTTGTGATTTTGGATTTGGTTAAATTAAAATCTAGAAATTCGAGTTGTTTTGGAATTGATTTGTGAAATTTAAGAAGCTATTTTATTATATATAGTATTCTAATATTTTAAACCGTTTAAGTGGTGGAAGTGATGTTTCAAAGTTATGAGTTTCAAGGCATTATAATTTGAAAGTATTGTATTCAAGTGTTTTGATTTCGAAATGTTATAACATTGAAGTGTTATGATTTTTTAAAAGGATATATTTGAAATGAAGATGATATCGTACTGATTTGGTTTTGAAAAGGGAAATGATATTTGGTTTTAAAGGTATAAATTATTTTGAAATGAATGCGGTGTTATAATAACGTTTGGTTGTTAAAGAGACCGGGATCGGAAGTTGTCATACTCTCTGCCAACTCTGAAAACCACTTTAACAACTGTATACGCGGTGTAGCCAGAATGAAGTAGGATGGTGGCGGCGTTCCTTTGAGGTATATACATGGACCCAACTCCCGTGAGTTGGCATAAGGTGGCTAAAACAGGAGCGATTCTCGGGCCAAGGAGGTTGCCCCTCTTATCGGACACACTTCTTCGATATTATACTCTGACTTTTTGATTGATTTGGTGGCCACTTTTGATTTTTGATTTTAGGGGTGTTGTAACGACCCGCTATTTTGGACTATTCGCATCCGCACATGTCGGACTTGAATAATTCAAAATACCGAATTGTTAATTTAAATTTGGAAAAACTCAGATATACAGTAAATAAATAATCATAGAATCACAGACATAGAGTAATAATATGCAGCGGAAGTAAAAGATATAGTAGTTCATGAAGCTACTATATAAATATATAAGATACATCAGAGTTTACAATAGAAGAGTAACATTATACATCAGATACATATCAGAATACATCACTAGAATCATCGAATACTGAAAGCAGAATAGATGGCTGGATCTTCAAGTAAAGCTCCAACTCCAAAGGTGAGTCTTGAATACTGGTACACTCAGTCCGACCCAAGCGTAAAGCAAAACACAAAAGGCTCGAGTCAGGATTAACATTCTTATATTAATAAATCCAACTCAAGTGAAATAACAATTGAAATACAAATAACTCAAAGGATGTTGGAATAACCGTCCTTTAAGGATCCGTTAAACTATCTACTATATAGTAATATACGCTAAATAGATAATGTCTATCAGTAATATAAATATCAAAATAGTGTTAAGGCGTTACCATTATCCCCCTTAACACATTTTATATAAGCGTTATAGTCTATACAGCACTGTAAACTCCACCATCAACTAGTGGGATATCAGGGAGTACTCCATAGGTATAACACAAAACAAATTCGTAGTGGTCGCGTATATAGGGATACAAGTATGACAAGGCACATGAGGCAATACCCAAGTTAGTGAAACTACCGTTTGCCTGATCCGGACTGGTGAGAACGCATCGCCGCAGCGATCGTAACACCGCGAAACAACACTCCCAAAGTACGAGGGTGCACCAATCAATAACATGTAATGAGTATTATTCGAAGAAGTGTTTTCGCTCAAGGTGGCTAGCCCCATTTGGCCCGGAACGGATCCTGTTTTAGTCATTTCCAATTTGACACAAGTGTCAAGGCTATCCATTATCGTTCTCTTTCTTCAGTCATCGCGTACATCATTCCAACCACTTCATTCTGGATCACACTCCGCGTATAGTTATTAAAGTGGTTTTCGGTTTAGACAGAGAGTATGTCCATAACCGATCCCGGTTTCTTTAATAACTTTCGTAATTATTACACCGATTGGTCGTTTAATATATTTCAAACCAAATCAATTTCAATTTCAATTTCAATTCGTAAACCAACATTTCATTTGTCTTTCTAAATCAATTTCCAAAATTTACGTTTCAAAACTTCCAAATTTCCATTTCAAAATCTTATAATTCGATTTTAACTTTTATTTAAACAATTCAAATGTTGATTCAAATTCATATATAAATTTCATTCCGTAATCATTTAAATGAATTAATTTAACACTCAAATCAGTTTCAAATTCATTTATCAATTCATTCCGTAATCATTTAAATGAATTAATTTAACACTCAAATCAGTTTCAAATTCATTTATCAATTTTATTCAATATTCATTAAGATAAATTATTATTCAAAATGATTTCTATTAGATTTCCAATTAATTAAATCAATTACTCAAGTTCAACTTCATTTTATCAAAACTTCAAATTCAATTAAATTAGATTCGTCAAATCAATTCTTTAAATTACAAGACTTACATTTATTTTAATAAATCACATTCTATTTCTTGTTAAAGAAATTCAGTTTCATTTATTTATTTACTTAATTACAATTTCAAAACTCAATTAATAAAGAAACTAAATTTCACATATTCGAGAAGTTCAATTTCACTTATTAACTTACTTAAATAATTTTCCAAAACTTAATAAACGAAGTTCCATTTCACTCTTTCAAAAGTTCAATTTCTCTTATCAAAGAATTCAAATTTATTAAATTATCAAATAATTCAATCTTATTCAATTATTAAATAATTTCAAAACTCAATTATTAATTCAAACTTAATTATTAAATCATTTCAAATTAATTATAATTCAAACTTAATTATCAAATCATTTCAACTTAATTTAATGAACAATTCCAAATTTTATTATCGAATAATTTTTTTTTAAACAACGTTCTTTCAATAACTACTATGTTAATATTTTGTTTCCAATAACTACTATGTTAATATTTTGTTTCAAATATTAAATATTAACATTTTCCTTACATTAAATTCGAATTCTAACTTCTTTTCAAAACTTTATTATTATTCAAATAAAATCTTCATTTTATTTTGAAATCAAATTATTGACCAATCGGGTTTATATTTAATTCTCTATCCTAAGTCAAGTTCATTTGGGTATTTATCATTTCAACCCGATTCCATTCCAATTCAAAAATCAAAGCATAACAAAGGGAACTTGCAGTGTGATAACTGGGATGGTGTCAAAGTAAATAAACAAGCAATAACAAAAGTCAATAACAATCCAATAATCAATTCGAATAATCCCGAAATAATCATATTTATTCGCATTGTTATCTGTGCGAATTTATATAACTATTTCTAGAATCTACACTATCATTTCATGTAGATTAAAGATTATTACACTTATTTTATGCGGTTCTTCAATTGACATTTATTATTCGATTTCATACAACATCAATTTAAACAACAAAAATTTATATGGTTCGAGGTGTATTTTACCAAATTTCTATGTGTCAACCAATTCAACATTTAAAGGGTCATATTATGCAAATATCATCATATCAAATTCAACATATATCGAATCTAACTATCCTACGTCAGTTTCAATTTCAAATCATTTATCACTTACTACATTAACAATTTAACGTCCAATGTCAACATCAAACAAGCAATCATTTATCAACCAAACTGGATTATCATTTCATAAATAACAGATAAATGTGTCAGATGTCACAGGTGAACTGATACAGGTGATCACATATATATAACAGTGTAAATAACTAACAGTCACATATTTCAATTGTCGTTTCAATTAAAATCAAATTTAATAAATAAAAGAACATTAATCGTGAGTGATTGCTCACCTTCCGACGCTAGAGAGAGATTCAACGATAGAGTGAGTTACGATTCCAAGCACGTATTACAAAGCAAATCAAGATTGAACGCGAATTGGACGAACAAGGCTGACAAATGGAATCGATGAAAACCAATCGAATCAGTCGATAGACAGATAATATATTTTGAAACAATACTCGTAAATGCATAAAATAAAATATATCCATATTTATAAATCCAAATACTTATACATATAAAATTTAAAACTGATATAATTATACATATATATACCTATATACTTAACAAATCAATATTAAAAATCAACTTTTAACTTGAGCACATACAAAGATTAAACCATTTCATATATACATATATGTATTCCCTGTTTGAAAATATGCACAACCCACTGTATAATAATTCATATCTTAAGTTCCACATATTCTTTAATACAAAAAAAATGCAACTAGAATTAAACTAATATATAAATACATTAACTGTTAAAGTAAAAATAATTTTAAACACATAAAATCAATATGCTAGATAAATTCTTCAATCATTTCCAATATATATTGATAAGAAATCAAACTCTAATATATGTATCATCAGTTAAAACTTATGTAATACTATATTTCATAGCCTATACTAAAATAAAACTGTTAAAACGCAAAACGTTGTATCCATTATTATACAAAACTTTTACTTTATCAATACTGTCACAAAATATACAATACTGTTGTGAACAATCATACAAGCAGCCTAAACAATAAAAAAAAGTACCAAACTTTTGTAAATCAACTCATTTTAAACTTGTACAACTTTTATAAACTATACAAATATTCATAAACTATTTGTAACAACCCGATATTTTTCAGCCATTCGCATCCGCGCATGTCGGACTTGAATTGCTCAAAATACCGCGTTGTAAATAAATTTGGAGCAAATGAAATACAATCACAGAATCACAGACATAGAACAAACAGAATACCTCGCAGCGGAATATAAAATACATAGTAGTTCATGAAGCTACTACGGCAGAGCCTCAAACCAAATACATAATACAGTCTGAAAACAACATAATAGAAATCCGAAATACATAGAAATTCACTAATACATGAGATAAACTAGAATAGCTGAAACAGAAAGTAGATATAAATGTAGATAAGCAGAAACTCCAGCAAAGACCAGCTCCAGAAAGAGAATCCAAAGCTGTGAATACTCAGGCTGACCCGAGCGTAAAGTAAAACACAAAACACTCGAGTCAGGACAATATATACTTATATAATGTAAACCAACTCAAGTGAACTGTAGTAGAAATGCACAATAACTTAAAGGATGCTTGGGATCACCCATCCTTTAAGAATCAGTTAAACTATAAATTAATTACATCCCGTGGTTAAAATTTCAAAATGGTATTTTATACTTCAAAATCAAATGTAATTTCAAAATTCAATATCATTCAAAATATCATATCTTCCAAACCACATTCATTTTTATTTAATTTAAATACCATTACAAAACACATTTCAAAATAGTTTATATTTCGAAACAAATTACTTCATTTTAAATCATAAAATGAAGTTATTATATTTAATAATTAAATTTTTAAATTTACAAAATTTTAGTCTTTCAAAATCCATTTATCCACTTGATTTATTAAAACAGATGAAAATTCAACTTTCGTATCATTTAGAAATTGCTATGGAAAGTTACATTCAAAACAGTTCAATTTAATAAAAGATAGCATTTAAAAAGGTTGTAATAGGGTTACATTAGTTTCAAATAAAACTTAGTCAAATTCAATAATTATAGCATTTACAAAAATGCTATAATAACCTTTAATTAAACTTAGCCATTTGGTTCATTATTATCAACTACAACATTTACAAATGTTGTATTATCATTTACATTAGAATTAATAGCATTTCAGAAATGCAGTTAATTAACTTCAAGTATTCAATATCATTTCACAAACAGTTATATTTTTATTTACATCATCTTTAGCTTATAAAATCATATAATTTCACTTTTAAAACAGTCATTCAAATACCCTTATATTCATGATTTTATAAAGTTAAATCTCCATTCAAAAATCAAAATTTAATAATAATTCACTTATTAAATTCCAACATAAAATTTCAAATTCATTAAATTTAATTTAATTTAACACTTAAGTTTAAAATTTTCAATTATAACTTAATTTCATTTTTATTTACTTAACTTAATATTCACTTTTAAGACAAATTCACAAATTTCCAATTTTAGTTATATTTCCAAATTTCAACCTAAATATTCATTCATTTCACATTTTAACTTTATTCAAAAATCATTGATATATTATAAAATCATTTTAAATTCATTTAATTCAAAATATCATAAATTTATCATATTTTCATATTTAATTTAAATTCCATTTATCACCAAATTCTAGTTTCCAAAATAACCTACATTCCAGATTTTCTAACTTTACCATTTATTTATTTCACTTATAAATTTTCAGAAAATCAATAATGCTTTACAAAAATCATTTTTAATCAAATTTAAATCAAAATATTATAATATTTACATTTCTAAAATAATTAAAAATTTTAGAAAAACATATTTTAACAATGGGTCTGTATTCCATTTTCTAGCCTAGATTAAGTGATACGGGTAATATATCATTTCAACCCGTAATTTACAAAGAAAACCGGGTTTGATCATTTCAAACCCGCAATCCCAAGTAAAAGAAAATAATTGAAAATCATTCAGGCCTATCATTTCAGCCCATAACGATTTTCTCCTATTCTAAATTCCGTTCGGGTATGTATCATTTCAACCCATAGTGATTCTAGTCTACAGGGAACTTGCAGTGTGATAAATTGATGAAAATAACAGAATAGCATGAAATAACAGTAACATATGGTATAACAAGTGTAAATATAGGTGTGAACTTCATATGAATGTAATATAGTAGTTATAACAGGATGATATGCATTTACAGATTCAGGTGATGTCAGTTTATCACAACATAAGTACATATTAGTCTGGTGAGATTTACTCACTGTTTTGAGCTGATGACACAACGACGAATTGCACAACGGGATCTACACAAGCACAAAAGCACGATACAGATACGAAATGGAGGAGCCAAGGATTAATTCCCTTGAATACAAATCAAACAAACAATATAATAATTATAAGGTTTCAGACCAAAAATACGATAAACGATGCTAGAAATTAAGGAACAACAATTAATCAAACACTTGCACTTGCTTCCACCATCACTATGCTCAGCCTATAGGGTGATAAGGTACTGCCATGGGGTGTATTTGGTCAGGTATGGGTCATATATGGTCGGCCTAGCAAGGGTAGTGAAGGTATGGAAGTTGCTATGTATGAAAATACAAGTACAAGGCAAACAAGAGGATTTTTGTGCAATTTCAAGCATCGGGCAAGGCTACAAATGGCATGGCCAGACCTGCTGGAGGCTAGGAGATGGTGTGGCAGTGGTTTTGGTTCAGGTATGAGCTGGATAAGGTGGTGCAAAGGCCGGCTAAGGGTGTGGTGAAGTGGTGGAAGTTACAAGGTGTGAATACAAAGGGTTTAAGGCAAATAAGTGGCTTTTGTGCAACCATGGCTCAACCAAAGGACCATTGGGCTCGGCCCCTACAAAGTGAAGGTCAGGTGGGGTCTGGAGTGTCGGCCAAAGGTGGTGGAGGGACTGGTGGTGGCGGCCAAGGAGGTGGTTTAGGTGAAAAATGAAGGGTATGTGCATAAATGGTTCGGCTAGGCTGAACAAGTGGAGTGTTTGCATAAACTTTGGTGGATCTAGTCATAGATGACCACGGCATGGCTTGGCCAGTGGGCTGGAGGAGATGGTGACCTGATGTGGTGATGGTGGAGGCGGCTATGGTGGTGGAGGAGCAAGGCCGAACCTATGATGAAGAAGAACAAGTGTAAAAACCATGAATTCAAGCATAAACAAATGGAAAAAGGAAATAAAATTTACCAAACTTTCTTCAAAAGCTATGGCCGAAATTTTTTGAGGAAATGAGAGAAAAAATGAAGTAAGTGAATGAGAAATGAGGGTGGCAGCTGAAAGAATGAAGAGATATGGCCATTTGAGTGAAAAGAAACGTTAAAATGTGAAAAGGTGGGAAAATCAAAAGGCATAGGAAACAAAAGGTCACAAACCCTTTCAATTTACCTTTTATTATTTACATAAATTTATGTAGCTGAAATAATAATAATATCAGATAATATTTCGAAATTTTCAACCAATATACAAATATATATAATATTTATCAATTATGTAAAGTAAAATTAAGGAAAATAGTTAAAACAGTGAACTAGACTAGCAAAATTTGAAGTTAAATGAAATAATTTTTAGAAAATTCATATAAGCTTGTAAAGTATTTTTAAACATAAATAATAACATAAAATACAAATATATTCACAAAATAAATATTTAAAATTAAATTTAAATATAAAATTATAATGCAGAAAATAGCAGAAAATGGGAAAACAGCCCTTAAAAATAGGAAATCAACACAGTAATTTTTAGAAAAATTCTATTATTATTTTAAAAATATATAGAGATAAATTTTCAAAAATAAAAAAAATTTAAAATAAAATAAAGAAATTTAAAAATGAAGAAAATGGCAGAAAATTAGAAAACAGCCTTTAAAAATAGGAAATAAATACGGTAAATTTTGGAAAAATTATATTATCATTTTAAAAATGTTTAGAAATGATATCACTCAAATAAAAAAAAATTTAACATAATTTCAAAATGAAATAAAGTCAAATTTAAATATATAGTCAAAATCTAGGGTTGTTACACTATTGTACATATACTTCGGTGCACAGGATGCACATTTCTATATTTAACTTATCTAATATATAGATATAGATATAACAAATCTTATAATAAAATACTGTTATAATTTTTATATATATACATACTTTAAGTGACCTTACGTGAGATATATATTGAATTCAAAATCTATGTATATATATGTATATAAATCTAATTATATATCACACAAGTACACAACTTTGTATGAACCGAGTATATACACGTATGGCCAAATTTGTTATTATGATTATACATATACTGTGAACTAATGCATACTATTATATCTTAAACAGAAATGGGGATACTTAAAAAACTGGGTATACATACTACACAACCTCATGTGGAACAGAACATATATTTTCAAAATATAGTCCTTAGCATCGACTTAACATCTCGCGTACATAACAGACTTGCACAGTTCCTACCTTATATATGTATATATATGAACGACACATGCGTATAAACTAAAATATATAAACAGATTCACCTATATGCGATTTAAAAACTTTATATTCAAAACAAACAAAACAAAACTCAACTTGTTTGTAAGATAAATGTTTGTAAGATAAATGAAAATATATATGTAAAAAAAATCAAGCATCAACATACCTATACTAAAGTAAGCTTTATATAAAGAAGGCTGCATAGGTGACAGGTGAGCAAGCTACAACACTTTTTTTTTGATTGGGTGCTCACGTGGAAGGGTTGATGCATGGAGGCTGCTAGGTGGAGAATGGGTTTGGTGGTGGAGGAGGGAGAGTTGTCGGAAGAAAACCAGGCGGTGATGGGATAGGGCATGGGAACTGGTGGTGTGGAAGGTGGTCACGGTCGGGTCTTAGGATGTTGAGTTGTGGTGTGGTCGAGTGGATGACTAGTTTGGTTCGGTGAGTGAAAGGCGGAGGGGAGGAAGAGGAGAAAGCGGTGGCCGAGCTCAGGTTGCTGATGTGGAAGAGCTGTGGGCTGCATACATGAAGGTGATGTGGAAGAGGTGAGGCTTTGCGATTGTGTTTGGCTAACAAGGCAGTGAGGGTCGTTACGGATCCATTTGCTCCGGCGGAGGCTGCTAACAAAAGGAACGACTGCCTCAAGGTGGTTCTACGCCTGGGAGGAAGGGCACGATGGTGGTTAGTGATTGGTCAGGTTAAGGTGTTCGGTGCTCGATGATTCATGTGGTAATATGGATGGCGAAGGGAAGGTTGTGCGTTGATGCGACGTAGAGCCGGTGGTTGTGAAAAGGCAGATGAGGTGTGGCTGAAGTAGTTAGAAGGAAGAAGAAAAATAAAGTGGGAAGAGAGAAGATGAATGAGCAATACAACGTGCAGTATTCTTATATTTTCCTATTCTTCACCGGTTAGCACACAGAACAGACCAATGTTTATTAACCATAGGGAATAGAGAAATAACTCACAAGAATTCAGAAATTAGTAAAAGGAAACGGCTGTTTGATTTTGAACGAGTGGGTAAGTGAATGGACACGAGAACACCAGAAGTTTTAAAACGTGTACCGGTACGACAGATCGTTTCACCGATTTCGCTGCGTACCAAAACTTCAAATCACAGAATCGAATATACCGTATGTATTAGCACAACGAGACGATCAAAATGGTATACGTATATCAGTGTTACGATTGAACTATAAAAATTCGAATTTTCTACTAGCGGAAAACGCAACAAAAACGCAAGAAAATAAGATCGACGGAGCTAAAGAAGTCCGAATTTGAAAAAATGACAAACTGACATCTTGCTCAGAAGATGGTTTAGAATTTTTCTATATAAAAACATTTAGGTTTCGAAAACGTTTTAATTTCACCACTTTTTAACTGATTAAATTGAAGTAATTCTATGCACGAAATAAACTTTCATATTTTCAGACGAAAATTTACCAGTTGTTATATTTTACTGGACGCATTTCAAATATCAAATTTATATTTCAAAATTTTATTTTATTATTATTTTTTATTATTAAATTTCGCACAAATTCAGTTAATTAAATTAATTTAAAACCGTTAAAATATCCGGGTTGTTACAGGTGGGGCTCGAGGTGGGTGGCAGTAGCTGCTACGCATTACCACCAGCATGGATGCGTAATTGGTATACCTACCCTGTCATTGCTTTGTGTGTCGTGTCACCTACTGTAAGGCCCCATGAATTTTCGTTAATTTAATTGTCAATTTTATTAAATGTTTATTATCTAATGTTGAAAAAAACCAGAAATTTGTGATTCATTAACGAAATATAACTCAAATGAGATGTAATAATGCTAACCTAAGTTATTTATTAACTATTTGAATGAAATTACAATTAAAGGAATCAGTGTAAATGTTATACTAGGCGATAAATTGAATATAGGAAAACAAATGTATATTGAATTAATTAACGAGTTGATATAATGTTGAAAAAAATCAATGTTCTGTAAGTAGTTATAATATTGGTTTGGAAATGATAAACTTATAAAAGTGTGATTGAGAGTTAATGGCAACAATTATTATAAGTTACATATATATTTAATCTGTTAAATTGAATTTGAATTAATCACAATAAATTAAAATTAAATATTATGTTAATGTAAATCTAGATAATAAATGGGAAATAATGTTATCTTTATTCGTAGTATGACAGTGGGTTTAATAAAAAGAATGGAAGTCAAGATTTATAAATTTATTGGAATTTAAACTTAATAATTGGATTAGTTGAAATTTTTGGAAATTAAATTTATAATTTCTGAATTTAATGAAACTGAAATTAAACACTGAAATTAAGGAATTAATCGATTTTAAATCAACAGCTAAATTTTCTTAAATTATTTATGAATGGTTAAGAAATCAAAATTGATAGAAGTTGTAAATTATTAAAATTTAAATTGGAAAGTGATTAATTAATTTAATATTAATTTATTTAATTAACTAGAAAATAGTCATTTTGGCCACTGACTTGGATTTCGACGAAACTTGTTTCATCGGATCCGTAACGGTGAATTATTGTAGGATTTCTAGTTTCGTAGCGATCAGACTTGTCGTTTGATCGTGCAAACTCGAAATGCTTAGAAATAAATGAAATTGAAATCAATTGAAATCAATTTGAATAACTTGATTTTAACATAACTTCTTCATACGATGGAATTTGGACTTGAAACTTGTCCCATTGCATTTAAAATATTTAAAAACATCTTTTTTGATATATGGGTTGCTTCAATTTTGTTCCGGAGTCAGAACGGGCTTTTCGGGCCATTTAATGTTCAAAGGTCCAAACCAATCATATTCGTTCCTCTATTTCTCAGCTCTACATATATATATATATATATATATATATATATATCCTGTTATAAACGCTAGCATCCTTTCTATTTCTCATTTCTGTATGTATAGAAATTTATGTTGCTCCTCTTCCTCAATGGCTGAAACCCTAAATATCCCAATTCAATTCCAATTCAAAATACAACTTTAGAAATCAAACTCCTTAAAAATAACAAATTTTATATCGACCTGAAGCTCTTGAAAAGTGCATTTCAGATCTTTAATTCGTTTTCCAGATTGAATCTCTGTCTGGCCAAAAATTAGAGAGCAATCCTCGACCATTCGTTTGGCGCTTTGTGATCTGTGGCCGTTCGTTGATTCGAGGGTAGGGTTGTAAGGAGAGGACGAGGGGGAGTTCATTGCCATAGTTTGTTCGTCGATTTGACGGTCAGATCGAAGCAAAAAAATTCAATTAGGGTTTCGTATGGACAACGGCGGCTGTCTCTATTCGTCGCGATCAACGACGGTGTAGGTCTGCACGAGGGTGTGGCGCGTCGCTGGAGGATATGACTCGGTTTCGATGGTGGAAGCTTAGGGCGGCGCGACATATGTTGAGGTGGAGTAGGTAGTTCAATCGTGTGCTAGTCTAGGTAGAACGAAATTTGCGCGTGCTTGGGTTGCTTCAGTGGCAGGTGACGTGGCTAACACTAATTTGTTCATATTTGATTTGATTAAAAATTGATTTCAAATCTTCTTATACGAATAACTTTTACATACGAGGTCCGTTTCACGCGCGGTTTTCTCTGCTAGGTTCATTTGCAATTCTGGACATTTTGATGTCGGTTTGGATGAATTATGAAACTGTTCAAATTTTGGGTTTATATTGGATTTAAATTCAATTTAAATTCAAAAAGTGAGTGTTTTAACCCACTCACAACTTCCAAAATTTCTTATGTTTGTTAAATTGATTTATGATGTGATTAGAAATTTATTCATGACTGTTTGGCATATTTTTAATCATCATCTTAATTAAATTGAATTTGTTAAATTAATTTGTTATTTAATTTATTATTGCGTATAAACTGCCAATTAAATTGTCATTTAATTTATTATTGACTATAACTGCTAGTAAATACCTGTTATTTATTTTTTGTTCTATATTGATGTTATTGTTTGAATTAGATGACGATTGTGATAAATGGTTGATGATTGATATTGGATGAATTGATGTTGTATTTTATGTTGTTATAAACTGCAAGTTGTTATGGATTTTATTTCATTCGGGATTGCGGTTTGAAATGATATACAACCGTATTTTTATTTTAAATTGTGGATTGAAATGATAAATATCCGTATAACTTGACCATAGGATTGAAAATTATATATAGACACTGTTGGTCTATATATATATTGAAAAGATTTCTATTGTTTTGACAAGATATATATAGGGTTTTATTGGATATTAAAATTATTCTATAAATAAGTTATAAATTAAAAAGGTTTTAAAAATTGATTTGGAAATGTATTTAATTAAGAATTGTTTTAGATATATCGGTTTGAAACTTATTGGTTTTAAGATTTAAGGATATGATTTTTATAACTTGATTTTGGTTTAAGGTGAATTAAATGAATATTTCAAGTATGAATAAATTAAAGGAAATATTTAGTTAATTGTAATTTGATTTTTATTTAAATAATAATGGATTTATTATGTAAATATATTTCAAAACTAAATAATAGAAAATTGAATTTGATATATATATGGAATCATCAAAGAATTAGTTTTAAAATGGTGGAATATTTAAAGCTTGGAAATATATGGAAATTGAAATGGTTTATTTGGGGGTTCAAATCTGTATTTGGGATTGTTTTGTGAAATTGAAGAAGCAATTTTAATATATAAAGTATTTTAATATTGAAACCATGTAAGTGGTGGAAGTTACTTTTCAACGTTATGAGTTTCAAACTATTATGATATCATAGTGTTATATTTCAAGTGTTTTGATTTCGAAGTGTTGTAAGGCTGAAAGTGTTATGATTTTTTGGAAAGGATATATTTGAAATAATAATGATATTATATTGATTCGGGTTTTATTAAAAATGATATCATATTGTTTGGTTTTTGAAATGGAAATGATATCTTATTTATATGATTTTGAAATGGATATTATATTCTGTTTTTGAAGTATAAATTATTTTGAAATGACCGTGGTGTCATAATAACGTTTGGTTGTTAAAGAGACTGGGATCAGAAATTGTCATACTCTCTGCCAACTCCGAAAACCACTTTAACAACCGTATACGCGGTGGAGATTCCACAATGAAGTAGGTTGGCGGCGGCTTTCCTTTGAGGTAAATACATGGACCCGACTCCCATGAGTTGGCATAAGGTGACTAAAACAGGAGCGATTCCGGGCCAGTGTGGTAGCTCCTCTTATCAGACACACTCCTTCGATACCATTCCATTATATTCTGACTTGGAGATTTATTTGGTGGCCCTTTTGATTTTTGATTTGGGGTGTGGCTTGAGGTGGGCGGTAGCTACGCGCTATGCGTCACCACCAGTCCGGATAGTAATTGGTATATCTACCCCGACATTGCCTTATGTGCCGTGTCACCTACCCTAACGAGCCTTGTATGAGTTTGGTTTTCTCCCGTAGTCCATGTGGTATCCTCTGGTGGCTTCCCAATCAGGAGGGGCTATGATACTGGATGGACTACTGGGAGTTTTACATGTTAAGGGGAATATTGGGTCACTCCTTAACGCTATTTAAAAGTAAGTTTATTTTACTATAGACATAATTATAATAGCGAAATATTAGTACATAGTAAATAGTTTAATGGATCCTTAGGAGATGTGACTCCCGAGCATCTCTTAAGTTTCTACACTCACGTTTGACACTGGATAGGAGATGTCAAATCCCATAAACATCTCTGACGTCGTTCCACTCATATTTTACCGTTGATTTAACTTATATAAGATCTTTTAGTTTTGACTCGAGTGTTTTATTTTTCAATTCGCTCGGGTCAGTCTGAGCATTTCAGGATTCGATGACTTTATTTCTGGAGGACGAAGACGAAGATTGTGTTACTATTATTTATTATATTATTCCACTGCATTCATACTGTTCCGTTGCATTATTTATTTATTCTCTGGTATATGTAACTCTGATATGTGTTGCATAAGTATAATCAAATGTTTTGTAAAACAGCTTCATGAACTGTTATTTGATTTTTATATTTTGTTATTCCGCTGTGAGGTTCTATTTTGTTTTATTTATTTCTTCCTTTTTCTTATTTACCCCAATAACAATCCACCCTTCTATATAGTTTAAATCTGACGTGTGTGGTTTATCGTCGATTTAAAGCGTACAAAAAGGCAGAATGTTACATCTGGTATCAAAACTTTGGTTTAGTGAAAACCTTAGCTTTGTGGGGTTTGACTCTTTATTTATAGGGTAGCACACTATGATGAGTCGGTAAGCGTATTTGTTAGTGTTACAAAGGGTTTTGATATTGGGTTAATTTGTTCCGTTTTGTATTTATAAGTTCTGGTTGGTGCATATGACGCTATGACATCAATAGGGATTTCTAAACACTTAATAGGACAGACCGACACAATATTTGTTTTGAATATAAGTGAATGAAATAATTTTGCCCGCTATATTTTCCATATAAAAAACAATTTTTTTATAAACGATATATATTTGGTTGTAATATATTGATTGTTACGTAGTGGAATTTTAGATATTAGTTGAAAATAAGACTTGAAATAAAATAAATGGAAGATTAGAAACTTAGAACTTGAGTTCTGGGATTTTGGAAAATTTTATTTGAATGATTTAGGAATATAATAATATTGTTTATGTATTTTTCGATATAAATGTTTCAATATGATTTGAAAGAATCGTTTTAAAAGAAACTTTGGAAAGAAATAACTTATGTACTCCCCTCTATGTCGCTGGAAAATAATTTCGGTGATGAGTGCACGTATCATCGACATTCATTTTCGATTTTTGAAGTGGGAAGGCCACTGTAGTATTTTTCTGCAGATTTATTTTGATAAAAAAATATAAATTTTAAATTTGTTTTAAACCTAATTGGATATATAAGTTGCAAGTATATACATTTATCTATTATTTCAAAATGATTTTGGATAAAACCCGGAATTTAATTCTTAAGTTTCCGTTAATTAATAGTTTAAACTATTGTAGTGAAATGAAATGTAACTAATTAATATCTGGAACCTTTAATTAAAATAAGAGATTAAATGCTAGGTTATAGACGAAATAATAAGAAAGTTGAAATTTGTAATCTATAAAAAGTAAAGGATATGATTATTGAAAATTAAATTAATTTAAAAGAAATGAGAAAACTTGTATAACTTTCAATTACATTCTTAAAGCATATATATATAACTTACCAAATATTAAAAGTTGTAATTTTAATAAGAAAATGTAATGGATATTATACAAGTAATAAACTTGAGGTAATGAAAGTATTTAATGAAATTATTTATAAATAAGAATTTGATGTTGTAATTGTTGTGAACTTAATTTATAATTGAAATGTTACTATAATAAAGGTAATAGGAAGTAAGTATTGTAAGTATAAGATTATAAACTTAAGTAGATGAATTAATATGCAAAGAAATTGAATTAAACATGAATACTATAAAAAAATGAAAACGAATATTTGTAAGTAATAAATGAAATAAACATTGAATCAATGAATAAAAGTAAAAATTTGTAAGAAGTAAATGAAAATTTAAAGGATGAATCATTATATAAATAAAAAGGGAATGAAATACTAAATGTTATGAAATGAAATTAATAAGAATGAACTCGATCTGTTGTTTGAAATTGTTGTTTGTTTGGTTTATGGCTGTTTGGGCAAGGATACTTTAAAATTGTTTGGATGTAGGAATATTATATTCAGTTTCATCTAAGACTTTTGAGTAATGGTGCACTTAATAGTTTATTTTCCATTATGTATAATTTAAAGTTTTGAACCCGAACAACTATTTGTTTTGTCTGATATGGATGGATAATTGAATTGTGTTGATTTTGTATGATGATTGTACGTTGTGGTTGTAAGTGATTGTTATTGTTTGATATGGATTTGTTTGTTATTAGTTGAAACAACTTTAAGTATTTCATTTTATATAATTATTAACTCTTTTTGGATTATATAAGTGAAATACAAGTTATGAAAGCAATAGTTGCTGCTTTTGGTTTCATAATATAAGCGTTGTTTGCCTGACAAATAGGTACGTTCTAAGATTATGGTTTTATAGCATTATTATTTTTTTCCCATGCTGGGACATATATTATTTTGGAAAATATATGTTGTATATTGTTATATTTAATATTATATTTTCTCCCGAGCCTCTCCGTGCAAATGAGACTCTACCGAAATTTTCCGTAAATTTTAAACTTAGAAAAATCTTGAAAAATGTTTCTTCAAACTTTATTAAGTATAAAAAGATTTAATGGTTATAAATTGGTATATTTTATTTAAATTAATTAATTTTGTAAATTTAATTGTTTATAAATGTCATATTTTAAGTAAGATATATTGATTTCTTAATTCTTCTTTTCCTTTTTTTTCCTTTTCGGGGAAGACAAGTTTTGAGTGGAGGAAAGTATAACGACCCGTGAATTTTTGATAATTTAATTGTCAATTTTATTAAATTTTTATTATCTAATATTGAAAAAAATAGAAATTTGTGATTCACTAACGAAATAATTACTCAAATGAGATGTAATAATGCTAACCTAAGTTATTTATGAACTATTTGAATGAAATTACAATTAAAGGAATCAGTGTAAATGTTATACTAGGCGATAAATTGAATATAGAAAACAAATGTAAATATTGAATTAATTAATGAGTTAATATAATGTTGAACAAAATCAATGTTCTATAAGTAGTTATAATATTGGTTTGGAAATGATAAACTTATAAAAGTGTGATTGAGAGTTAATGGCAACAATTATTATAAGTTACATATAATTTAATCCGTTAAATTGAATTTGAATTAATCACAATAAATTAAAATTAAATATTATGTTAATGTAAATCTAGATAATAAATGGGAAATAATGTTATCTTTATTCATAGTATGACAGTGGGTTGAATAAAAAGAATGGAAGTCAAGATTTATCAATTTATTGGAATTTAAACTTAATAATTGGATTAGTTGGAATTTTTGGAAATTAAATTTATAATTTCTGAATTTAATGAAATTGAAATTAAACACTGAAATTGAGGAATTAATCGATTTTAAATCAATAGCTAAATTTGTTTAAATTATTTGTGAATGGTTAGAAATCAAAATTGATAGAAGTTGTAAATTATTAAAATTTAAAGTGGAAAGTGATTAACTAATTTAATATTAATTTATTTAATTAACTGGAAAATAGCCATTTTGGCCACTGACTCGGATTTCGACAAAACCAGTTTCATCGGATCCGTAACGGTGAATAATTGTAGGATTTCTAGTTTCGTAGCGATCAGACTTGTCATTTGATCGTACGGACTCGAAATGCCTTGAAATAAATGAAATTGAAATCAATTTGAAATAACTTGATTTTAACATAACTTCTTCATACGATGGAATTTGGACTTGAAATATGTCCCATTACGTTTAAAATATTTAAAAACATCTATTTTGATATATGGGTTGACTCAATTTCATTCCAGAGTCAGAACGGGTTTTTCGGGCCATTTAACATTCAACGGTCCGTACCGATCATATTCGTTCCTCTATTTCTCAGCTCTACCTATATATATCCTGTTATAAACCCTAGCAGCCTTTCTATTTCTCATTTCTGTACATATAGAAATTTTTGTTTGTCTTCTTCCTCAATGGCTGAAACCCTAAATATCCCAATTCAATTCCAATTCAACATACAACTTCAGAAATCAAACTCCTCAAACAATAACAAAGTTTATATTGGCTTGAGGCTCTCGACGAGCGCATCTTAGATCTATAATTTGTTTTCTAGATTGAATCTCTGTCTGGCTAGAAATTAGAGAGCAATCCTCGACCGTCCGTTTGGCGCTTTGTGATCTGTGGCTGATCATCGATTCGAGGGTAGGGTTGTGGGGAGAGGACGAGGGGGAGTTCATCGGCATAGTTTGTTCATCGATTTGACAGTTAGATCGAAGCAAAAAATTAAATTGGGGTTTCGTGTGGACGGCGGCGGCTGTCTCTATTCGTCCCGATCAGCAACGGTGGAGGTCTGCGCGGAGGTGTGGCGCGTCGCTAGAGGAGACGACTCGGTCTTCAATAGTGGAAGCTTAGGGCGGCGCGACGTACGTTGAGGTGGAGCAGGCAGTTCAATCGTGTGCTGGTCTAGGTCGTACGAAATTTGTGCATGCTAGGGTTGCTTCAATGGCAGGTGATGTGGCTAACTCTAATTTGTTCATATTTAATTTGTTTAAAAATTGATTTCAAGTCTTCTTATACGAATAACTTTTACGTACGAGGTTCGTTTCACGCGCAGTTTTCTCCGCTAGGTTCGTATTGGAATTTCGGACATTTTAACGCTAGTTAGGACGAATTCTGAAACTGTTCAAATTTTGGGTTTAAATTCGATTTAAATTCAATTTAAATTAAAAGGTGAGTGTTTTAACCCACTCACAACTTCTAAAATTTCTTATGTTTGTTAAATTGATTTATGATGTGATTAGAAATTTATTTATGACTATTTGGCATATTTTTAATCATCGTCTCACTTAAATTGAATTTATTAAATTAAATTGTTATTTAATTTATTATTGCATATAAACTGCCAATTAAATTGTTATTTACTTTATGATTGACTATAACTGCCAGTAAATACCTGTTATTTATTTTCTGTTCTATACTGATGTTATTGTTTGAATTAGATGATTATTGTGATAAATGGTTGATGATTGATATTAGACGAATGGATGTTGTATTTTATATTGTTATAAACTGCAAGTTGTTATGGATTTTATTTCATTCGGGATTGTGGTTTGAAATGATATACAACCGTATTTTTATTTTAAATTGCGAATTGAAATGATAAATATCCTTATCACTTGACCATAGGATAGAAAATTATATACAGACACCGTTGGTCTATATATAAATATATATTTTGAAAAGATTTCTATGGTTTTAACAAGATATATGTAGGTTTTTATTGGATATTAAAATTATTCTATAAATAAGTTCTAAATTAAAGAGGATTTAAAAATTGATTTGGAAATGTATTTAATTAAGAATTGTTTTAGATATATCGATTTGAAACTTGTTGGTTTTAAGATTTAAGGATATGATTTTTATAACTTAATTTTGGTTTAAGGTGAATTAAATGAATATTTCAAGTATGAATAAATTGAAGGAAATATTTAGTTAACTGTAATTTGAGTTTTATTTAAATAATAATGGATTTATTATGTAAATATATTTCGAAACTAAATAATAGAAATTGAATTTGATATATATGGAATTATCAAAGAATTAGTTTTGAAATGGTGGAATATTTAAAGCTTGGAAATATACGGAAACTGAAATGATTTATTCGGGTTCAAATCTGTATTTGGGATTGTTTTGTGAAATTGAAGAAGCTATTTTATTATACAAAGTATTTTAATATTGAAACCATGTAAGTGGTGGAAGTTACGTTTCAGTGTTATGAGTTTCAAACTATTATGATATCATAGTGTTATATTGCAAGTGTTTTGATTTCGAAGTGTTATAAGGCTGAAAGTGCTATGATTTTTGGTAAGGATATATTTCAAATAATAATGATATTATATTGTTTTGGGTTTTATTAAAAATGATATCATACTGGTTTGGTTTTTGAAATGGAAATGATATCGTATTTATATGGTTTTGAAATGGAAATTATATTCTGGTTTTGAAGTATAAATTGTTTTGAAATGACCGCGGTGTTATAATAATGTTTTGTTATTAAAGAGACCAAGATGAGAAGTTGTCTTACTCTCTGCCAACTCCGAAAACCACTTTAACAACCGTGTACACAGTGGAGATTCCGAAATGAAGTAGGTTGGTGGCGACGTTTCTTTGAGGTATATATGTGGACCTAACTCCAACGAGGTGGCATAAGGTAGCTAAAATAGGAGCGATTCCAGGCTAGTGAGGTAGCTCCTTTTATCAGACACACTCCTTCGATACCATTCCATTATATTCTGACTTGGAGATTTATTTGGCGGTCACTTTTTATTTTTGATTTGGGGTGTGGCTCGAAGTGGGTGGTAGCTGTGCGCTTTGTGTCACCACCCGTCCGGGTAGTAATTGGTATATCTAACCTGACATTGCCTTGTGTGCCGTGTCACCCACCCTAGCGAGTCTTGTACGAGTTTGGTTTTCTCCCGTAGCCCGTGTGGTATCCTCTGGTGGGTTCCCGATCAGGAGGGACTATGATACTTGATGGACTACTGGGATTATTACGTGTTAAGGGGAATATTGGGTCACTCCTTAACTCTATTTAAAAGTAAGTTTATTTTACTACAGACATTACTATAATAGCGAAATATTACTACATAGTAAATAGTTTAACGGATCCTTAGGAGTTGTGAATCACGAGCATCTCTTAAGTTACTGCACTCACGTTTGACACTAGATAGGAGATGTCAAATCCCGTAAGCATCTCTGACGCCGTTCCACTCATATTTTACCGTTGATTTAATTTACATAAGATCTTTTATTTCTGACTCGAGTGTTTCGTTTTTCAATTCGCTCGGGTCTGTCTGAGCATTTCAGGATTCGAAGACTTAATTTCTGGAGTACGAATACGAAGATTGTGTTACTATTATCTATTATATTATTCCACTGCATTCATACTGCTCCGCTGCTTTATTTATTCATTCTCTGGTATGTGTAACTCTGATATGTGTTGTATAAGTATAATCAAATGTTTTGTAAAACAGCTTCATAAACTGCTATTTGATTTTTATATTTTGTCATTCTGCTGTGAGATTTTGTTTTGTTTTATTTATTTCTTCCTTTTTCTTATTTACCCCAATAACAATTCGCCCTTCCGTATAGTTTAAGTCTCTGATGACGTTCCACTCATATTTATTTCTGTTGATCTAATTTACATAAGATCTTTTAGTTCTGACTCGAGTGTTATGTCTTTTCAATTCGCTCGGGTCAGCCTGAGCATTTCAGGATTTGAAGGCCTTACTTCTGGAGGACGAAGACGAAGATTATATTACTATTATTTACTATATTGCTCCGCTGCATTGTTATTTATTTTTTGGTATGTGTAACTGTGATTCTGTGATTGTATAAGCATAATCAATTTTTTTGTAAAACGACTTCATGAACTGTTATTCGATTATTATATTTTGTCGTTCCGCTGTGAGATTCTATTTTGTTCTGCTTCTTTCTTCTTTTTTCCTTATTCACCCCAATAACAATTCGCCTTTTTGTATGGTTTAAGTCTGACGTGTGTGGTTTATCGTCGATTCAAAACGTACAAAAAGGGCGGATGTTACAATTTGGTATTAGACCTTCGGTTTAGCGATAAACCTTAGCTTTGTGAGGTCTGACTCTTTATTAATAGGGTAGTAACACCCTATGATGAGTCGCTGAGCGTATATATATGAGAGAGCGTATTTGTTAGTGTTATAAAAAGGTTTTTATATTGTGTTAATTTGTTCCATTTTGTATTTATAAATTCTGGTTGGTGCATAGGATGCTATGACATCAATAGGAATTTCTAAACACTTAATAGGACAGATCGACACAATATTTGTTTTGAATATAAAATGAAATAATTTTTCCTATTATATTTTCTATATGTGAAATAAAATTTATAAAGGTTATATTTGGTTGTAATATATTGGTTGTTAGGTAGTGAAATTTATAAATATTAATTGGAAATTTGAGAACTTAAGTTACGGGGTTGTGAAAATTTCTTTAAAATGATTTTGGAATATAGTAATAATATTATTAGAAGTATTTATGATATAAATATTTCAATATAAATTGAAAGAATTATTTTAAAGAAATTTTGGAAAAAAATAAGTTCTGTACTTTCGTCTCTATCGTTGGAAAATAATTTCGGTGATGAGTGCATGCATCATCGACATTCATTTTCGAGTTTCGAAGTGGGAAGGCCACTGTAATAGTTTTACTACAGATTTATTTTTATAAACAAATGTAAATTTCAAGTTTTCTTAAATATAATTGTAAATTTTAAGTATAAACATCTATCTATTATTTTTAAATGATTTGAAATTTAATCCGGTATTTAGTTCTTAAGTTTCCGTTAATTAATAGTTTAGATTATTTTAGTGCAATGGATCGTAACTAATTAATAATTGGAACCTCTAATTAAAATGAGAGATTAAATGATAGGTTATAAGTGAAATTTCAAGAAAGTTGAAACAGTAACCTACCAACAAAGGATATGATTATTGAACATTAAATTAGTTAAAAGAAATGAGAAAAACTTATATAACTTTCAATTACATTCTTAAAGGCACATATATAAGTTACCGAATATTAAAAATTCTAATGTTTAATAAGGAAATGTAATAGGATATTATACAAGTAAAAATTTGAAATAATGAAAGTATTCAATAAAATTATTTAATAAATAAGAATTGATGTTGTAGTTGTTATAAACTTATGTTATAATTGAAATATTACTATAATAAATTGTGATAGAAAGTAAGTATTATAAGAAAGTAATTAAAAACTTAAGTAGATGAATTGATATGCTAAGAAATTGAATTGAACATAAATACAATAAATAAATGAATGTAAATAAATGAAGTTATGCAATAATGAATGAATGAATAAATATAATGCAATAAAAAGAAACCGACATGACCTGAATAAATGAAAATGAAAATGAAAATGAATAATTGCAAGTAATAAATGAAAGTAAATGAAATAAACACTGAATGAGTGGATGGAAATGAAAATTTGCAAGAAATAAATGTAAATTAAAAAGATAAATCGTTGTATGAATGAAAAGGAAATCAAAAAACAAATGTTATGAAATGAAATTAATAAGAGTGAACTTGATCTATCATTTGGAATTGTTGTTTGTTTGGTTTATGGCTGTTTGGGCAAGGATACTTTAAATTCGTTTGGATGTATGAATAATCTATTTAGTTTCATCTAAGACTGTAGAATAAGTGGTGCACTTAGTAGTTTATTTTCCATTCCGTACAATTTAAAGTTTTAAACCCGAACAACTATTTGTTTTGTTTGATGTGAATGGATGCTTGACTTGTGTTAATTGTACATGTTGATTGTATGTTGGTTGCAAGTGATCGTTGTTTATATTGATTGTTCGTTAGTGGTTGAAACAACTTTAAATATTTCATTTTATATATGTATTAACTCTTTGGATTATACAAGTGAAATATAGGTTATGGAAGCAAATTACTACTGCTTTTGGTTTCATAATTAAGCGTTAATTGCCCGACAAATAGGTACATTTTCGGATTACGGTTTTATAGCGTTATTATATTGTTTTTCCTGTTGTTGGGAGATATTATTTTGAGATATTGTGATATATATTGTTATATTCGATATCATATTTTCTCCCGAGCCTCTCCGTACAAAGGTTTAACGGTTATAGAATTGGTATATTTTATTTACATAATTAATTTTGTAAATATATTGGTTTATAAAGTTAATATTTTTGAATAAGATGTATTGTTTACTCATTTCCTTCTTTCCCTCTTTTTCCCATTTTAGGGACGAAAAGTTTTGAGTGGGGGAGAGTGTAACAACCCACAAATTTTGATAATTAAATTGGTTAATTTAATAAGATTTTTTTAATTTAGTTTAGAAAGAAATAAAAAAAACTTTATAGTTTTAGTGAGGTGAATGTTAATTTGAAATGTAGCAATGGTAATTAAAGCTAATTATTGATAGTTTGAATGAAATTACAATAAATGAAATAGTGTAAGTGTTATACTAGGCTATAAATTGAATATAAGAATACAAATGCAAGTATTGAATTAATTAATGAATTAATATAAAATGAATGGTAATTGAATAAAACCAATGCTCTACAAGTAATTTTAATATTGGTTTGGAAATGATAAACTTATAAGAATGTAATTGAGAGTTAATGGGAACAATTATTATAAGTTACATATATATATAAGTGGAAATTTTCCATAAGGGCCTCTTTAGTAAGCGCAATTAGTTTCTAGGACACACAACTGAAATAATTATTTTTAAGGACAAAATGCGAAATAATTAGTTTCTAAGGCCTAAAAACCTATGAAAATATGTCCTTCAAAATAATTGGACTGATGACTTTGTCCTTAAAAGTAATTATTCTGCTGACTTTGGCCTTGAAATTAATTTTTGTGAATGTGTGTTCTAGAAACTAATTGGACTTTAAAGTTTGTCCTTCTGGTAAAATGCCCCTGTATTTAATCCGTTAAATTGAATAGGAATTTATCACAACAAATGTAATTAAATACTATGTTAATGTAAACTAGGCTAATATTGGAGGTAATGTTAATTTTATTTATAATAATATGATAAATGGAAATAAAAAGAAAGGAAATCAAGATTTATTTATTTATTGAAATTTAAATTATAGTAATTGGGTTAATTGCAAATAAATAAAATTTAATATTTAAATTAATAAATGGATTTCGGAATTTTAAATTTATAATTTTCTGAATTTAATAGAAATGAAATTTAATGCTGAAATTGATGAATGAATCAACATTAAAGTGACATCTAAATTTGTGTTAAATTATGGTGAATGTCCAAGTAATTGAAAATGAGAGAAATTGTGATTTATTAAATTTGAATTGAAATTTAATTTAATTAATTTAATATTAATATATTTAATTAACTGAAAAATATCCATTTTGGTCACTGACTCGGATTTCAAAGAAACCAGTTTTGTCGGATCCGTAACGATAGGATTTCAAGTTTCGTAGCGATCGGACGTGTCGTTTGATCGTGCGGGCTCGAAATGCCTAGAAATCAATGAAATTGAAATCAATTTGAAATAACTTGATTTTAGCATAACTTCTTCATACGATGGAATTTGGACTTGAAACCTGTTCCATTGCATTTAAAATATTTGAAAACATATATTTTGATATATGGGTCGACCTATTTCCGTTCCGGAATCGAAACGAGCTTTACGGGTCAATTATCGATAAGAATTCAAACCAATCGGGCCCATTCCTTTCTATTTTGTTCTGCCAATATATATATATATATATATATATATATATATATATATCGTTATAAACTCTTGCAGTCTTTCTATTTCTCATTTCTATACGTACGAAAATTTTCGTTGCTCCGTTTCCTCAATGGCTGAAAACCCCAATCTTCCCAATCCAATTTCAATTCAAAAAAAAAATTGCGGATCTGCAACAACTTTGGTTCGTGCTTAGAGTTTCAGAGGCAAAAAACCTGCATCAACTTCGGGTTAGGAGAAAAATGACTCGGGTCGCTCGGGGTTGTTTTGGCAAAAAATTAGAGCAAGCACCGGGTATTTGAGGCGGTGGACCGAAGTTGAACCCAAAGTCGATCGTGGATCAGAATTTTCCAATCTTCTAATTTTCATAACTTTTTCATACGAGCTTGGATTCATACGCGGTTTGTTTTGCTGGGATCGCATTAGAATTACGGACGTTTTGGCACTAGTCCGGATGAATTCTGAGACCGTTCAAATTTTGGGCTTACTTTGAATTTAAATTCAATTTAAATTCAAAGGTGAGTGTTTTAACCCACTCACAACTTCTAAAATTTCTTATGTTTATTAAATTGATTTATGATGTGATTAGAAATTTATTTATGACTAGTGGCATAATTTGAATCATCGTCTCAGTTTATTTGAGTTTATTTGGATAAATAGTTATTTAATTTATTATTGAATATAAACTGCCAGTAAATACCTGTTATTTATTTTCTGTTCTATATTGATGTTATTGATTGAATAGGATGATGATTGTGATAAATGTTTGATGATTGATATTGGATGAATGGATGTTGTATTTATATTGTTATAAACTGCAAGTTGTTATGGATTTTATTTCATTCGGGATTGCGGTTTGAAATGATATATAACTGTATTTATATTTTAAATTACGGATTGAAATGATAAATATCCGTATCACTTGACCATAGGATAGAAAATTATATACAGACACCGTGGTATATATATATATATATATATATATATATATAGAAATGATATCTATGGTTTTGTAAAGAAATATATGATTTTATATAAATATTGATTTTTGATATTATATAAATGTTATTTTATTCTTTATTTTTGGTTATGTATAATTTGGGTTAATATAGAATAAGCTTAACAATAATTCTGATTTTCACTGAAGATAATATGGTTAAGTATTTAAATTATATTTTAATATAAAGTAAAATGATTTAAATAAAATATTGAGGTTGGAAGATAAATTTGAGATTTATTTGAAATTGAATTTATTTAAGAATTGAACTCAAATAACCTTGATGTGAAATTTATTAAATTGGAAGTTTTAGAGGGCATGATTTTTATAACTTGATTTTTGTTTAAGGTGAATTAAATGAATATTTCAAGTATAAATAAGTTGAAGGAAATATTTAGTTATTTGTAATTTGAGTTTTATTTAAATGATAATGGATTTATTATGTAAAATATTTTAAAACTAAATAATATAAAATTTAATTGTTGTACCGTAATTACAAAACTTAGTTTTGAAATGGTTGAATACTTAAAGTTTGAAATATATTGAATTTGAAATGGTTTTGAAAACGACATAATTTGGAAAAGTCTATTTGAAAACTGAATTGAATTGAAATTTGTGATTTGGGATTTGGTTAAATTAAAATCTAGAAATTCGAGTTGTTTTGGAATTGATTTATGAAATTTAAGAAGCTATTTTATTATCTATAGTATTCTAATATTTTAAACCGTTTAAGTGGTGGAAGTGAAGTTTCAAAGTTATGAGTTTCAAGGCATTATAATTTGAAAGTGTTGTATTCAAGTGTTTTGATTTCGAAATGTTATAACTTTGAAGTGTTATGATTTTAGAAAAGGATATATTTGAAATGAAGATGATATCGTATTAATTTGGTTTTGAAAAGGGAAATGTGTTAGGAACTGAGTTGATGATGTTTTGATGACAACAACCTTATATAGTTATTATACTTTACTTTATAAAATATATACTAACATTTCCATATATATATATATATATATATATATATATAAGAAGTATATGCAGGTATTATCGAAGACTGATCAGTATAAAGACTCAAGCATCAAGATGAAGATTAGAGATTCAAGATTCAAGACTCTAAAGAATCAAGATTTCAAGATCTCAAGATAAGTGTCTTGTATTTTGTTAAAACTTCATAATAGCACTCTCATCTTTCTTCCAATTTTCTTTTGGGATGGAACCTAATTTCTATCGAAACCAGTGGCTTACAAACCCACGACAAGTAGCTTACAAACCTACGACAAGTGGCTTACAAACCCACGAAAATCAAAATCATTTAAACTACTTTGTACAAGTTCTCGAGTCCTATGGAGGAGCTCTGTAGGAAGGTTCTTGCAATTTCAATTTGAATAAGATTTTTCAAAATGTTTTTAAATCTGTTTTTCAAAATGTTTTAGCTTTCAAAATCATGTTTTCAAAAATGTTTTCAATCTTTGTTTTAGCCTTGAAATATTCCTCCATTCTGATTTTAAAAAACTTCTATTTTTAAAACATCAAAACTTATTCTGATTTTAAATATTACTTATATAATTGACGGTCTATATCAATTATATATATATATATATATATTTAAAATAATGTTTTATATTCATTCTCTATCTCAAAATATTGTTTAAACACTTTATTTTGCTTCAGAGAAGTTTCAACTTGTTTTAAATTCAAATGCTTTTACAAAACAACATCTCTACAATTTTGAACTGAGGGATGTCGACATATGGGGATACCCCATGTCGACATGATGACAGTTGGATTCAAAATTCAAATTTCGAAAGAAGTGTCCATTCGTTCAAAAACCTTTCGCCAATGGTTATGACTGTTGAGCATCTATATAAAGGCTTCCAAAACGAATTTTTTAATAACTACTTTCTTATTTTTCTTCACTCTTTCTTCTCCACCATTCCATATCCATAAAACTTCATATTTTCAAGATCGTGCCATCATTCTGCCAAATTCTCAATAGGAAATCATTTAGATACTCTCTCTCTTTGATTCTCCATCATTCTACTAAAGATCAAAGTGTTATTCAGAGTTATAGGATTAATTTGTATTCAAAAAGTCCATAGAGTCTATCCATTCAAAAGGATTGTTATTAAGAAGTATAAGGGTGATCTTGTGTCCCGTAAATCAAGAGAGTTTACCCCAGACTCGGAGATAGGAGGGTTCCTCAAGGCCTTAGAAATTGAGGGTTGTAATTTGGATATTGGCTTATAAAAATCTGTACAAGGATATTGCCTTGGTGCAGGACTGGATGTAGGAGGATTCCGAACTAGTATAAAATCCGGTGTGTTCTTTCCTTTTACTTGCTTTACTTTACTATTTGCATTTGTTATATGTTCTGTGATCATTCTGTGTTAGAATTCTGTTTAGATTTGTGTTGAAAGTTTTAATTTAGTCATATAGTTCATATATTCTTTAAAACACTATTCACTCCCCTCTATTGTTATTTCTGCCTTAAGATCCTTAATCCCATCCCCAACAATTGGTATCAGAGCATTGGTTTTCATTATTTTCATAATCTGAAATTTTGAAAATTTTTAATGGCACAATCCACTAATAATGTCACTCCTGTCACCACTACTTCTGTCAACACAAGCACTAACACTAGTTCATTTGTAGAGGGTCTGTCTACTGTCAGACCACCACTTTTTAATGGCGGTAATTATGCATATTGGGCATGTAGGATGAAAATTTATTTACAATCCATAAGTTTAGATACTTGGAATATGGCACAAATTGAATATGTTGAACCAACTACAAATTTTGCCCAGTGGACTACTGAGCAAAAGACAGTTGCACAAAACAATTCTAAGGCTATGAATATACTATTTTGTTCACTAGATAGGAATGAGTTTAATAGTCTCTGTTTGTAAGTCTGCATTTGAAATCTGGAAAACTTTGCAAGTAACTCATAAAGGAACAAGCAAAGTTAAACAGACTAAAATTTCCATATTAACTAACCAGTTTCAATTGTTTAAAATGCATGAAAATGAGTCTATTTCCGACATGTATTGTCGATTTCAAGACATTGTACACTCATTGATTGCTTTAGGAAAGGGTTTCTCAGAAGAAGATCAAGTCAAAAAAATACTCAATTCACTCACTCCAGTATGGGATCAAAAGACACTTACTATTGAAGAGGCAAATGATGTTAGTCAAATGAAGATCGAAGAGTTAATCGGTAATCTAATGTCTTATGAAGTTCAACTACAAGGGAGAAAAGAATCTAAGGCAACGGAAAAGAAATCGATCGCATTCAAAGCAACAACTGGAGATTCAGAACAAGAGAGTGATGAAGAAATTGCTTTCATGACCAGAAATTTCAGGAAATTTTTGTAGTATAGAAAGATGAATAACTTTAAAAGAAATGATCAAAGAAATTCCAGAAATACTTCGGAGAACTACAACAACAACAATAATGGTGATAGATGCTATAACTGCAACAAAACAGGGCACTACAAGATGGATTGTCCATATCCAGACAAACAGACATTTCAACCAAACAACGAGCAACCAAAGAAAAGAAAGAAGGCATATGCAGCAACTCTTGACGATTCAGATTCATCCAGTGATGACGAGAAGAAAACTGATAATTCAAATCTGTGCTTCACGGCTATTCTCGAATCAGAAGACGATCGGAGTTTGGATCTAAAAATAGGTACACATTTATTTTAATTTTATTGGATGCTTGCTTGCTTTGATTTTGTTTGCAATTCCTTGAATTTTTAAATTCAAAATCACCCTTTGAAATTTGAATTTTTAAATTCAAAATAATATTATTTTAATAATATTTCAAATATTAAAATATTTTAATATTATTATATTTAATATTATTACTGGAATTAAATATAGATATAGAATATAGATTAGTTTTCTTAGGATTTTAGGAATTTATTAGATTTTAGGAATAGACACCTCTTTTCAAATTCAACAGGCACATGTCGACATGCCAGGATACCCCATGTCGACATGCCTCTCAGAAATTTCATTTCAAAATTTGAATTCAAACTTTTGAATTTCCCTCCACCTTTTCACTTACTTCAAAATTCTGAAAAGACACCTCTTGACCAGAGAACATGACTTTAGAGAATCTATTTAACATACTTCTCTTATCATCTCTTTTCACTTTATTCTCATAATTCAAACTTTCTTCATTATCTTCTACTCCTCTCAAACACTCATCAATGGCTTCTTCAAGTAACCCATCAACTATGAGGCTGCCCAAATCCATCAAAAGTGATCTTTTCAATGACCCGGAGGCTATCAAAGCTTACATAAACTATGTAAACTATGGTAAAGTCAATACGGGAAAATTTGCCATTTTGATGATTTTTCTTCTTATGAAATCGATCAACTTTTTGAAGAAAAATCCTTTCTTAGCTTGATTGATAACAAGCAAAATGATTTCGTTTGTTATCCAAACCTTGTCAAAATGTTTTATGCAAACCTAAATCGTAGATTTTATAATGGAAATGAAGATCAAATTTGGAGTAGTGTTAAAGGAACACTTATTGTTTTGGATTCCGATATTTTGGGTACTATTTTGAGTTGCAAATCTACCTGTATGAATCTCTCGGAATTTCAAATCAATGAAACCGATCGAGAGACTTTTCATCACATTTTTGAAAGCGGTGACCACATGGATTTTAAGAATCGCTTTATTCGCCCAAAAGCAAGAATTGTCAACCTTCTTATTCAACACATAATCATTCCTAGGTCGGGAAACTACAATAATCCCACCTCAAAAGTGTGTAAAGCTCTTTTTGCTATTTTTAGAAAATATGATATTAATTGGGCACAAACTATTTTGGATGAGTTAAGACCCAAAAATTTTAATATGGGAGAAAACACTCTTTATCATGGAATTTACCTTACTCGGATTTTCAATTATTTTGGTGTGGATGTTAAAAAGGAAGAGTTTGTAAGTAGAAAAGTGTTCAATCATGGGAACATTTCTCTTATGAAAATCCCAATCACGTTTCAACCGTATGAAACACTTGCCGAAAAGGAAGAGAGACTTGCTCATGAAGAGATGGAAGAAGAGGAAGAAGAAGGGGAAGGAATGAAAATTGAAGAAGAAGAGGAAGATGAAGAAACATCTTTGGAAAGTATAGAGTATCCACTTACCCCCGCCAATCCGTCCAACAAAACCATACTCAAGAACCAAAAGATACTTGCCCAAAACCAAAAGGTTCTTAAGAGATCTATAAGCAAGAAAATGGATAAAATCTCTACCAAGATCGACAAGTTCTTTGGAAAGATAGGCAAGAAACTTGGCTTGTCCTCATCATCATCTTCATCAAACTAATCCTAGCCATTATTTCTCTAGCTATCGTTTATCTATCTTTGTATTTTCTACTTTTTAGTTGAGATTATGTAATGTTAACTAATATAAGTAATGCTATCTCATTCTATGTTTTCCAGCTTTATATATCTCTGTTAGTTATTTATTTTAAGTTTATATAAGTCCACTAGTATAAAAATAAACTTAAAAATAAAAAATAACTCAACTTGGTCATTCTGTCTAGACCATGTCGACATACCCCATCCCCCCATGTCGACATATAACAGTCAAAAAAAAGTAGTTACAATTTCTAACTTCAAATTCTTGTAACTACCAAGTGACAATTCATTTTTAATGACCAATAACTCCTATAAATACATATTTCTTCCAAAAAAACTTCTCTACCTCCATTTCTATTCATCTCCTCTCATACTTCAACCTATTTCTTAAATTATGGCTTCTCCAATTAAGAATTTAAGTGAAAATCTTGAAGAAACTCTTACTTCTTTCAAGAATATTCTTTCTTTTATACTTAGAAATCAAAGGCACTTAGAATTAAGCCAAATGCAGATGATCAAAGAGCAAGAGAAACACTTCGACGCACTTCGTTGGATGATCTCAAGCCTTAGCAAAGACGAACCCGAAGCAAATCCACCAGTCACTCTCGACAAAGATAATTGGGATGTTATCAAAACTGATCCTATCTTTGGAGAAGATGGATGGGTGGATGTCCCAAGGAATGTCTGATCATTATGTATGTTTATTTGTTTGTTTGATTTGATTTGATTTAGATTTGATTAGGATTTGATTGAATTATTTACTTAAGTTTGATTTGGATTTGGTTTGTATATAACTTCATATACTATACATGATTGGTTTGCTATGTATGATATTGATTTGATTGTCAAGTTACACTTATATATATGCACACACACTTGATCTCTTACACGTTCACTTTACACTTTTATTCTATATATACTTTAGAACAGGTAAATCTTTTTATTCCTTTTTGTTGATGACAAAGGGGGAGAAAGTTATAAAAATATATGTGCTTGGTGTAAGGGGGAGTCATAGAATAAATGGAAGTTGTAGTTTTAAGAAGAAGTCACGGAGTAAGGGGGAGTTATGGAGATTTATGGTATGGTAAGAATATTTTATAAATAAAGGTTGTCATCATCAAAAAGGGGGAGATTGTTAGGAACTGAGTTGATGATGTTTTGATGACAACAACCTTATATAGCTATTATACTTTACTTTATCAAATATATACTAACATTTCCATATATATATATATATATATATATATATATATAGGAAGTATATGCAGGTATTATCGAAGACTGATCAGTATAAAGACTCAAGCATCAAGATGAAGATTAGAGATTCAAGATTCAAAACTCTAGAGAATCAAGATCTCAAGATAAGTGTCTAGTATTTTGTTAAGACTTTATAATAGCACTCTCGTCTTTCTTCCAATTTTCTTTTGGGATGGAACCCAATTTCTATCGAAACCAGTGGCTTACAAACCCACGACAAGTAGCTTACAAACCTACAACAAGTGGCTTACAAACCCACGAAAATCAAAATCATTTAAACTACTTTGTACAAGTTCTCGAGTCCTATGGAGGAGCTCTGTAGGAAGGTTCTTGCAATTTCAGTTTGAATAAGATTTTTCAAAATGTTTTTAAATCTGTTTTTCAAAATGTTTTAGCTTTCAAAATCATGTTCTCAAAAATGTTTTCAAACTTTGTTTTAGCCTTGAAATATTCCTCCATTCTGATTTTAAAAAACTTCCATTTTTAAAACATCAAAACTTATTCTGATTTTAAATATTACTTATATAATTGACGGTCTATATCAATTATATATATATATATATATATTTAAAATAATGTTTTATATTCATTCTCTATCTCAAAATATTGTTTAAACACTTTATTTTGCTTCAGAGAAGTTTCAACTTGTTTTAAATTCAAATGCTTTTACAAAACAACATCTCTACAATTTTGAACTGAGGGATGTTGACATATGGGGATACCCCATGTCGACATGATGACAGTTGGATTCAAAATTCAAATTTCAAAAGAAGTTTCCATTCGTTCAAAAACCTTTCGCCGATGGTTATGACTGTTGAGCATCTATATAAAGGCTTCCAAAACGAATTTTTTAATAACTACTTTCTTATTTTTCTTCACTCTTTCTTCTCCACCATTCCATATCCATCATACTTCATATTTTCAAGATCGTGCCATCATTCTGCCAAATTCTCAATAGGAAATCATTTAGATAATCTCTCTGTTTGATTCTCCATCATTCTACTAAAGATCAAAGTGCTATTCAGAGTTATAGGATTAATTTGTATTCAAAAAGTCCATAGAGTCTATCCATTCAAAAGGATTGTTATTAAGAAGTATAAGGGTGATCTTGTGTCCCGTAAATCAAGAGAGTTTACCCCAGACTCGGAGATAGGAGGGTTCCTCAAGGCCTTAGAAATTGAGGGTTGTAATTTGGATATTGGCTTATAAAAATCTGTACAAGGATATTGCCTTGGTGCAGGACTGGATGTAGGAGGATTCCGAACCAGTATAAAATCCGGTGTGTTCTTTCCTTTTACTTGCTTTACTTTACTATTTGCATTTGTTATATGTTCTGTGATCATTCTGTGTTAGAATTCTGTTTAGATTTGTGTTGAAAGTTTTAATTTAGTCATATAGTTCATATATTCTTTAAAACACTATTCACCCCCCTCTAGTGTTATTTCTGCCTTAAGATCCTTAATTCGCATCCCCAACAAAATGATATTTGGTTTTAAAGGTATAAATTATTTTGAAATGACCGCGGTGTTATAATAAAGTTTGGTTGTTGAAGAGACCGGGATCGGAAGTTGTCATACTCTCTGCCAACTCCGAAAACCACTTTATCAACCGTGTACGCGGTGGAGATTCCAGAATTTCACAGCTTTGATTAGTGAATATTTAATTAATTTTAAATATTCAATATATGGGTTTTATAATGAAAATAAAATCATTTTAATTAATTAATAATGATGGTGAAATTTTTTCAAAATTTATTTACCAAATTAAATAGTTCGTAGAAAAACAGAAGATGTGACCTAAGAACGTTTTCTAAAATTTCATCCTTTCGATACCAGAAAGTTGTTGGAAACGTTGTTCATCTTTGTGCACTATATGTACATATACATAAGAGCTAATTAACTATATTACAATATGCTTAAAAATAAATTATCTTATACTAATTTGATTAGCAAGTTATGTGACAAGACATAGTTTAAAAATAATAAACACTTTATATAATTATATATATTAAGTATTGTCACATCTTAGGTTTGTAATCATTAACCAAATTACCTTTTGTCACATCTTAGTTAATTAATTATAATTATATATGTATATAAACAAAGTGATGTGATTAAATATAATAGTTATATATTTAAAAGAAACTGATGCGAGTAAACATAATTATATATATAAGAGTGATGTGATTAAACATTTGTGTATATATATATATTATAAAAGATTTGTGATGTGACTAGATATAATGATGACATAGGAAATTTTCCTATAAATAGCCATATGTTTCTCCATTTTTCATCCTCCTTCTTCCAACCTTTTCTTCCTTATTTCTAACTCAAATGGAGTTTTTATTTTTTTAAAAAGTTTGAAATTTTAATGGTTGCAACATTATAATTGACTACTTCAAATTTTTAGCATAGCTATTCCAAAATACACAATCTTTGCAAAGCAATTTTTCACCAAGAATTTCTAGTCCGAAAATTACCCTTCTTATTTTGATCATAACTTCTTCAAAACAAATCGAAAATGAGAGATTTTTTTAAAATGATAGAGAAAAAAATTCTAACTTCTTCTTGGAGTGTCTTTTTGAAATTTTGTGAGTAGATTACAAAAAATCGATTGCAAAATGACCTATTTTCGGTTTTATTTATGAGAAATCGATGTTTGTCTGAAGTCTCTCTACATTACCAAAACATGTCTCACTTCCTTGTTCATCCACGGCATAGCCCACCTAGTACATTTAGGATTTAAGACTTCGTCTTTTTGCTTAGGAATGAAAGTGCTTGGCCATACTCAAGTAAACAAAAGTTTGGATAGCTTTCGGTGAATAAATTCCTTAACTTTTTAGGAAAGAATTTACATTTATATATATATATGGTTGTATCTGTGATGTTATTATTTGGATTATAGTATGGTTTAGATGTACATATGTGTGCTAATTTATGGTTTAGCATTGGAACCATGAATTGATGATTTAAGTGTTGTTTTGGTTATAAAATTGTGATCTTTGGCTCTGAACTGGAAGTGATATGGAAAATTAGTAAGTAAAATTAAAAAATGGAAGGGATAGTGAGCAATAAGTTGCAAATAATGGGTATCCATAGGGATAGTCGCTATGGATGCAGTCAGTCGAAAAATTTGATTTTCGCAAAGTTTGGTTTTTATATTTCAAATTGTTTAGTAAATGGTTTATAAACTAAATAATGATATTTTAAAAGGTAAATTAAGAATTAAAAAAATTAGTTAATTATGTTTTAATAATTAATAATTAAATAAGGATTAAACAAGGGTTATCAACTTTTATTAATTAAAGGTTGGTTGTTGATTAATTATCTTTTAAAGTCAAGATTTTTTTAATTAATTATTAATTAAGTTAGTTAATTATAAGTTAAGTGTATGATTTATTTTTAATTAACTATTATTGAAATATAGGATTAATTATTAATTAATTATTAATTAATTATTAATCAAGTGTTTGATTATTTTTAAATTATAAAATTAATCATTGTAATAAACTTTATTAAATTTAAGTTTGTATGAGGATATTTAATTAACCAATTGAGACTAATTAATATTTAATTATTAATAAAGGTTTAATTAATTATTTAATAATTAATAAAAGATTAATTATATTTAATAAATAGCTAATTATTGTTAACTATTTAATTAAATTAAATTAAGACTCAATTAAAATTAATTATGTTTTAAATAAGGTTTTAACTTATAATTAATTGTTTTTGAATAGGTTTAAAAAGTTTTAAATCCTTTGGTTTTCAAAGAAACTGTTTAAAGGTACTTCTTTTTCAATGATTGTTTGAATACAAGTGATTCAAGTGTTGTTACCATTAAAAAACCATATAATTGTAAATGAGTTATAACATAGATCGTTGGGTTGTTTAGACATGTGCTAGTAGAATAAATCCCCGTTATGCTATAAATTAATTGTTTGTTTGTTTGGTTGTTTGGACATATGTTAGCACAATAAATCCCCGTTCTGCTATATATTGAATTTTGGTTTAATTTTATGGACATGTGTTAAGCAGAATAAATCTCGTTCTGCTATAAAATGATTGAATTGATTGGACATCTATTTAGCAGGATAATCACCATCCTATTGTTATGTTATGTGGACTTGTATATGCCAATTAGTTATATTGATGTGTTATTCCCTGATTAGGCATGAACTGTATTTACATATATGGTAGCTTATGTAAATAATTGTTATGTGATTTAAGAATCGAATTAAAATTAAATGGTAACTTAAATTAGTATCATTGGGACTGCTAAGCCTCATTTGGAATTTATAAAGTATTGTTTTGAATTTACTAAAATTCTTTAATCAATTTGAGACTAAAGGTTTATAAATGGTTTTTCAAGTGACATAATTCTTATAAAGGTATTTATAAATGATAACTAGTGTATCGAAAGAGGTTTTAATATTGGAAAAGGGTTATTAAGTTGTTTTACAAAAGATGTTTTGTAAATGGTATTTATAAAGGAGTATATAAAGAGTTTTAATAATAGGAAAAAAGTTTATAAATCATTTCATAGATTTGGAAAGTGGTTTATAAATTAACTTAAGGGTTTACAAAAGTGGGGTACAACTTTATTTTGAAAGTTATAAGTTAATTGAAATATGAGATGAGCTTTTAAAAAGGGAATTTTTGATAAAGGATAAGCATAATGTTTTATTTGAAAGAAATGTTTGGTTATTTAATATGGGATTTGGAAAGAAGAAATATATTTATATTGACAAGATAAGTATATGATTTTGTTTCAAGGCATGAAAGTAAAATGTTTTGGGCAATATACTTATAACTTTGAGGTCAATATAAAGATGTTTCCCAAGTATAAAAGGAAATGTAAGGGGTTTGGGAATAGTGTTCTGAAAAAAAATCTTATGACCAGATTTTTATAAAGAGGTTTTATTAATTAAAGAGAATTAGTAAAGGCTTAGTGGATCCCATACGGAAATCAAACGATGATTGGATGTTTTCTTATTGGGTAGTTAAATAACCGACTATCAAAAGTGGACCTAAAACGTAACTTTGGAAATATCTTGGAGAAGCACGAGTATTATATGGTACAGTTACCGTCGAAGGTGCTATACTATAAGTATCAACATGTTTCATTCTTCTAGGACGAATGATAAGGAAATCCATCCACTAGTGTCTTGGAGGTGAAATTCGCTCTTGTCTTTTTTCGTTTTATTTCCTAAAGAACTGGGGTTGAGTTTACTGGGAATTATCGCAAGTTTTTTTGAAAAGACTAGGATCGAATATGTTTTCTAAAAACCACTTTGATCCAACTCAAGCATTGCGAACTGAAGACATCATGAAGAGTATGGAATCGAGGATAGAGAGGTCAAGTAAAAGGATAATTGTTACTAATCCTTAGGGTGATTCCAAAATAGATATAGTAGGAATAGTGCCTTCGGTTTCGTTCAGACCTAGGACGGTCTTGTATGGATGAATGCTATTAGCGTATTTTCATTGGAGGGCAATGAGCATCCTATGTGTAAATGTTCTTGAAAGGTAATCATAGCCTCAACCCTCATCAATCGACAATGACTAAAATATGGGAGATGTAGCAGGGCTATATGGGTCTACCCATTATGATTTGTCATCGCCTTTTTAGATGACCACATATTTCCAAATTCAATTGCGTATATGAGCAGAATAAAACGGTTGGAACAACCGGGATGATGACATATTCGGTATATCCAGCAAGGGGTAGGCCGGTCCTTTGTTGGCAGGGGTCATTAGCTACGATCTCAGTACATTGTTCCAGTGGTGTACTGTGACGGACGGTACCCTAGTAGCCCAGTCATCAGTTGGAATCCATTTTCTAATACGAGCTTTATAGTTTTCGTTGTATATGAAATATGTTGGAATGTGAGATGCAAGCATTCTAGCTATTTTAATATTTTACTTTGAACCCTTAGACATTATTATAATATCATTGGATTTTCTATAAAAGTGTTTTGGTTATCGTAAGGTAAAACATGTCCTTATTTATGTGCGGTGAGGTCTTACAAGATACCTTTGATTTCAAAGGATTTTTCAAGTTAATTAATTAATAAAGTCCTCTTGTGATTTGAGTTTAGTAATGCTGATATTCCAGACTGACTTGGGCGTTATTTTCTTATAATGCTCAGGTCAGACCGAGCATGTTTACCAGGTTAGCTTTAGATGTTTTGGAGCTATGGAGTCGAGTTGGAGGCCCAGGACGTAATCTCGTATTTTCTACATGTTCCATTGTGTATGTATTATATGTAGTTTGTCTACTGTTGTAAGGACAGGTGTTATAAATATCCAATTCTGATATGTATATGTATAAAAAAAGGGTCTCATATTTTGTAAAGACTTGATCATATTATATATTATTCCATTTTGTTGTGAGATTCCATGTTTTTTTCCTAGTTCGTCTATCTTCTATCTTCTTCCTTTCCACTAACAATCTGTCTTTTCGATACTTAGTTGCTCGGCATGTTAATATCGTGGATGTATTAGTGTCGACTTCTGGGGTTTGGAAAGGTGGGTTGTTACAGATATAAAATTGATTATGGAAAGCAAAAGCTATTGAATACAAAGAAAGACCATTTGATCTTAGGGGTGTAGCATCTAATATAAAAAGACGGGCACTCCAAGTCCTTCGTCTTGTTGGTTGGATGAGTGATTATGCTTTTTAGAAAAGGGAGAAGACACTACACAGGACTATTCGCTTGCTCATTTATCCTTACAAGGTTTACCAGGGAATGGTGGGGATCAACATTAAGAGAAGGAATTTTAGCCTCCATGTCAAGGACTTCCTGACAGCTCAAGTATGTATGCGAGTTAGGAGTTAGCCGATTGAGGCAATGTTTAGATGTTATAGAAACCGTAGAAGAAATTTCTAAAAACATAAGTACCCGAAATTCCAAATGTGGATAGGAGTGAAAGAAAAAAATCCCTTTGGATGACTGTCTATCTAATCAGAGGGACCAGCAGCCATGGCCTCTATACCTATGATTTTGAATTGCTAAAGGATCGTATCTTCCTCCTTTTAAGTGGTAATGAGGGACTAGTTAAGCATATAGTCTCTTTTCTTTGTAGAAAGAGTTAGAGCTCTTGCTGGATCTTTTGCTATCTATTTTTCTGCCAGGTGATATTATACGAAGTCAGGGACGAATCTCACATTTTACAATTTTTTTTTGAAATGATCATAAATTATAGAAGTAAGACAAACAACTAAATGCCTAAACAATTGGCACTTGATAAATTGGTAGAGCGACAAAACTAGAAATAATTGTAAAACTTTTAACAAGCTAACAATTTATTAAATAGTCCATCTTTAGGGATCTAATTTGTAATAAGATGTTGAACTTATAAAATAGTAGGAATATTTATAACGAACCAAAAATTCATTAATAACCGTCAAACTCATGAATAGATGTTGAGTTTATGAGTAACCAATAAGTTACAATCAAGATGTCACATATATAACATTTGGTAAAAATCATAATGGGATGTTGGTATAATAACATAATATCAACCTTATAAGGTTATCAAACTCATAGAAAATAAGTAGGGTTAAACTACTTTAAAAATATTTTAACTTGTTGTCGAACTTGTGGATGTTGAAAACTTAAATAACTTATAGGTTAACGACAGATTAATTACATTTCCAACTGAACATATTATATCAGGCATTGAATTTCTAACCTATATCTCAACTCTATAGGTAGTTGTTGAATTTGTAAAAGAATAATGACAAAATATAAGGACATTGAATTTGCAAGCTAAGCAATAACCCATTAAAGCAAATGTTGTACTTCTAAATAGATGCTGGATTTCGACACTAATGGTTTCGAATTTTAAATCGATTATTAAAATTTTGAATAGATTCAGAGCTTCCAACTACTTGTTGAAACAATGACTAAGGGATGAAACCTTTAGGGTATCAGACTTTAAGTTAAATGTCAAGTTTTGAAGGGTTGATAACTGTAAAAACCAAGAAATTTTTGGGGATTGAAGTGGGTGTCACGTTTCTAATAGTTAGCCAAGTTCTTAATAGGAAAGCTCTAGACTTTCAAATTACCATCATTAGTCGTTAATTGATCAACAAAGAGAAAATGTAATGATCCGAAATTTTATCGCTTTAATTTGTCAATATTTAATTTATTTAATATTCTATTAGTGGTTTTAATAATTAGATAACCCTCTTTTAATTTATAACTAACGATAGAAAATTCATATTTGAACTTTGTTTACTAAAATATGTAGTTCAATGAAAAATAGAAGATGTGATCGAAATCATTTTTTACGATTTTTGACTTTTTATCGAACAACAAGTTGCAGAAGTATTTGAACCTATGTGTACATTTTAATAAACATTAAATAGTTGGGTTAAGTTAAGAAAGCCATATTAATGAAAAGTAACTATATAATGATAACAAGAATTAGTGAAAATAAAATATATTTAAAATTTAAAATTTGAAAGGATGGTTTGATTCCTTAAGCATGAAAGTGAATAAAGATACATGTATCACTTTATTATCCACCATTTTATTCGTGTGCGTAGTACTGAGTTGACCTTAAGAAATGATGGATTTGAAATATTAACTTTAAAAGTCAACCTAATTACATAGTCCATGCTAATATCCTCTATACTTTAATAAGGGTGACATCTTAGTTGACTTAGCAATGAGGTGATGTGATGGAGAGAAGGTATGGTGATTGCGTGTGCAAAAAGGAAGAAGGGGAGTCGATGAAGTGGCACAGATTTATGGAGGGTCAGATTAAGGGCAAAATGGTAATTCTCTCATTTCATTTTATATAAAATTAATTCTTTTTTTCCTTTTCCATTTTATTCTCACATTTTCAATTCAACTTTTATTTCATCCTCTCTAATGCTCCACATCCCATTTTAATGGCTTCTCAAAGTTTTTAAAATTTAAAAATAATCTCTTTCTACTTTAAAATCCTTTATACTTACTTAAAAACATTTCTTTCTACCTTACACCTTCTCTCTTCCAAAAAGCAAACCCTAAACCCGCCTCTTAATGCATGGCCGATTCCATACTCCTCTAGGCCGAACCCAAAGTCCACTTCCTAAGCTCTAGGAACGATTCAAGTTGTAATTGTAGTTCTATTTGATTTGGTTAAGTTTTGGCGAGTAATGCTCACTACTTTTTATAATATTTAAACATTATTAGTTGGTAATAATTCATGTTAATTGTTTTGTTAAAAATAGTGTTGTTCTATTTTACTTGTATGTGCTTACACGTAGTATTGGTTATAGACTTGGAAACAAAGTCAAAAGTGAAGCTATGGTTTAAAATTATGATCATTACCTCATGTATGTTTGTTATGGCATTTGTTGAACGTATGAGCTTACGTTTAAACATAGTAAGCTAAAGGGAAGTTAGCACTTGATTTTTGTTTGTTATCGACATGTAAATCCCTTGATTTTAAACTTATTTACTTGTGTATTTCTAAGAAAATGTTTTACAGTAGTTTTCAAAATTTTTACCTTTGATTTCCGAAACTATATACAAAGTTTATAAAATGATTTAAGATATAAAAAGGAAAGGGTTTAAAAGGGAATCTTGTATATAAAATTAGTTTAAAGTTACGACATCCATAGTGATAGTCGCTATGGATGTAGTTTGTAAAATATAAATTTTTATGCAAACCAAAATGGGATTTTCACTTAGATATTTTTTAAGAGCGATAAAAACCATATAATAAATAAAAAAAGTTCTAATTATTGTTTAATTAGTTTATTTAGCTAAGGATTTAATGATTATGTAATTAATTAATTAAGTAAGTAAGGATAACTAGTACTTAATACTAGAAAAGTAAAGTTAATTAGATCTTAATTATTAATTAACTAAGACAATTATAATTAGTTAATTAAGTAAGGATTAATTAATCATTAATTACGTAAAGATTAATTATTTAATTAAGTATTATTTAAGTAAGATTAGACTATTAATTAATTATCAATTAAGATAGGTTTAATTAATTAATTATTAATCAAGCAAGATTTAATTATTACTTAATTACTTATTACGTAAGGATTTAATTAAGATTTAATTACTATTTAATAAAGATTAAAACTATTTTAAGTTAATTTAATAAGATTTTAATTTTATTTATTTTATTTCCAAGGATCGGTTTGTTTAAAAGCAGCTTTGAAAGTGCTGCTAAGGATCGAAATATGGAACAATAACTAAGTTATCCACTAATACGGAATAAAAAGTAAATAGTAAAGCAAATAACATCAGGGATTTTTATACTGGTTCGAACTCCCATTTTACGTGCAGTCCTAAACTCCTTCTAGAACTTAGTTATCAACCCTCTTTTAACCCCAAGGAATAGGTATTACACCACCTGAGCAATCGAAAATGACTTCTACCACCTAGACAACTGAATAGAACTTCTACCACCCGAGCAATCGAACAGGCCTTCAAATACAAATAGTAAAGTTGTTTCTGATTGAATGTGCTCTTGAATAGCATTGATAAGTCAATAATGTACACGCTTCCTATAATATTATCCTTTGTTGTATACTGTGTAACTTGTCAAGATAGGAAGTTTATTAAATCACTTAATGAGGTTTGCTTGAATAAACAAGTGATTTGAATGAATATTGAATGCAAATGGCAAGATAGTTTAGACAATAAGAATGAGAATTTAAATCATAAATCGGTGATTAAAACAATTGATTTCATGGCTATATATAGTGTTTAAGAGCTGCAATTGTTCGTGAAAGCTCGTCATGAAAGAATATGGAAGCAACTCTTGAATCAAAAATTGGTTTCTCTTTGTTGAAATAAAGTGTCTCTTTAAAATATAGCCGTTATGAAGATTCACCCAACCGACTGAAAAGATTCAACCGATTGAATCGATTGACAATCGTTGCAGCAAGAAAACAGTGCAAAAAACATGTAATTAAGTAGACCGAAATGTATGGTTAAGTCGACTGAATATTCGAATAAAGTTGTGCATATGCATAGAATTTAATCAAATGAATGACCTTGTTCAGTCGGTTGAATTCTGATGAACAAATATTGCCTTAGCTCATTTGGTTAGAGCATTTGCTTTCTAAACTAGTGACCTGAGTTCCAGTCTTGCTCCATGCATTTTTGAAAACTTGATTTTTCATTTAATATATGATCTCACCAATGACCCGAATTCGAGTCTTGCTTCATATGTTATTTTTTTAAAACTTTTATTGCTTTTACAAAATGTTTCGAATGTGTATGTATATGTGTGTATACCACTTTGAGAAGATTTTAACATCTATAAACTCTATACATGGCACTTTATGACTAATAATACTTTGTTTGCCACCTTCGTCTTGTCTCTACCGTGTACGTCTCTTCTTGTATCTCCATATACATACTTTTATCCTCTTTTGTACTATCTATCTTCATATTGAACTTATTTTTTGTCTCTTTTTGATACTCATGTACCTGCATATTAACTTAGAGATTCTTTGGCATAATTGTATAGTTGTTATCATTAAAATCCAATGATAGGGCTCTAACAAGCTTTTCTTTTTCAAAGACTGGTTTAAATACAATGGATTCTCTTTTTTGGTGTCATTAAGTAGCCAAATTAAATGGAATAAATTATCGATGACATCTTTTGGGCATAATAAATCCCTGCTCTTCTATAATTAAATCTAATAGATTATTGATAACATCTGTTTAGCAGAATAAATCTCTGTTCAGTTATTCTATTAATTTGGACAATTATTCATATGCCAGTTAATTAATATTAGGAAAGAGTTGTGTAAACTGTTAATGGTTTTGTTACTGATTTTATTCACATATATATATATATATATACTTATGTAAATACTAGTTGTGTGATTGGAAAGGTTAAATTGAATTGGGTAACATGATTTATTAACATTGTGGCATCTAAGCCTCTTTCCGAATTTCTAAAGTTATGGATTTAAAGTAACTTAAATTTTATAATAATTTAAGGAAGTGTTTATAAAGAATGTTTTAAAGTAAGTTAGTTAATTATTTATTATAAGATTTTAAAGTTAATTAATTATTTGATTATGATGTTTAAAGGAAATCAATTAATTAAATAAAGGTATTTATAAATGATGTTTGTTTATAAAGAGGATTTTATAATAAAAGTTTTTATTTAAAGTAGATTTCAATTAGTGTTTGGGAGATGGTATTTTATAAAAGGACTTCTATGAAGTTATTGTAAAGGAAGATTTGTAAAGGAGTTTTACAAATAGAAAGGGATTTCGTAAATCATCCTAACAGACTTATAAATGAAGTTTTATAAATTAATTTGGAGATTTCTAAAAGGAATTGTAAATATAAATGGACTTATAGAAAGGGAATTTTATAAAAGAATGAGATCTGTTTTAACGATTAATCCTTCTTAATTGTGGTGGAATGAAACATTTTTTTATACTTAACACCGAAGGTTAGTGGTTTGGTTCATAGAAAGTAATGTTTTAAATGACATTTGTTTTAACCTATTTAAATATAAATTTGGGAAAGAGAAAGTCTTCCTTAGATTTTGTAAATATACTTATACTGTTGAATTAAGTATGTGGATATATTTTCTAGGGATTGAAAGTACAATGTTTTGTAATATACTTTTACCGATGAAATAAGTATATGATTTTTTTTCTAAGTATTGAAAGGACTATAAGGGATGTGTTAAATATATCTCTTATGAGGGTATCTTTGAATCAAAATATTTTGAAGAGACTTAATTAATAGAAGATTGATTAATAGAGGATAAGTGGATCCCACATGGAATTAAATCTATATTTGATTTTGTTTATTTGATAGTTAAATAACCTACCATCATATCTGGACCCATTTTTAACTTTGAAAATATTTGAGAAAAACACAAGAATTATATGGTACAGTTATCATCAGGGATGCTCTACTATACATATAAACTCGTGTGTTCTTTTAGGACAAACGATAAGGAGATCCATCTACTAAAACTGTTATACGGTGATCTCCAATCTTATGTATTGTCTGTATATTTCCAAAAGAACCAGAGTTGAGTTTATCGAAAACTATCAAATATTGGTTCGAAGAGATTGGGGTCTGATATATATGAATTATCTAAAAACCATTTTGAGCCAACAAGAGAATTCAAAATAGCAGCTTCGTGAAGATGATGGGTTTGAAGATGAAGCTCTATGAATTGCAAGGGCTATTTGTTACTAATCCTAAGGGTGACTCCAAAATGGCTATATTAGAAGTGGTTCCTTCGGTTTGTTCATACCTGAACAACTTATATGGACGAATGCTAGCATTGGATTATCAGCCGGAAGGCAGTAGTAGCATTCAAAGTGGGATTTACTAAAAAGATAAAACGTAACCTCAAGCCTCATCAATTGGAAATGACTAAAATATAGGATATACCACAAGGCTATGTGGGTCGCATACATTAGGTATTGTCATCACCCTTCTAGATTATTATCTATAGATTTCGTTATGCATAAGAGCTCTCAGGAAAAGGTTGCTTTTGCAACTGTGGTGACGAAATATTCGGTACTATCCAATAAGAGGTAGACTGGTCTTGCTGTGCAAGGGGTCAATGTGAGACCGTCGGTACATTTTATTTAAAGATGTACTGTGATAGGCAGCACCCTAGTAGCCTTGTCATTGATGGAATCCATTTTCCAATAAGCATGTATGGACACAGTTGTGCCCAACTTTATTAAAATGTGAGGTGTAAGCATTCCAGGTATATTTATAATTTACTTCAAACCCTAGACATTATTGTAACATCATTGTATTTTCTATAAAATGGTTTAGTTATCATAAAGTAAAAACCCCTTCGTGTTTATGTGCATCATGGTCACACAAGATATCTTTTTAGTTTTAAAAGGTTTTATAAGATATAAGAATCCATTTGATTATTTCTCATGTTGGTTTTACCAGACTGATCCAGGCCTTATTTTTCTTATAATGCTCAGGTCTTCTTGAGCATATTTTCTAGATTTGGACACTTCAAGCCGCTGGAGACGAGTTCGATGCCTCCAAGGCATGCTCTAATATTTTCTTTTATCTTCCGCTATTTTTTTCTTGTCTATATTTATCAGCAATTGTAAGGGCATGTTGTTATAACTATCCAAGTGTCAACGATAGGATAATTGCACTCTGATTGATGTGTGTGTATAAAAGTTTTTTTGTAAAGTTAATTATTATATTATAAATTATACTTTATGTTGTAAGATTCTATTCTGTCTTTTCTTTTCTTTTACCCTAATGATCTGCATTTCTAATAATTGGATGTTTGACATATGAATATCATGGATGCATTAGTTCCGACTTCTAAGGATCGAAAAGGCAGGTTGTTATAGAAAAATCCCTAACAACATGACAATTTGTATACTAAGTTCACCCAAAAGCATAATAAAAATGTGATTTAATAAACCTTAATTTCAATTCAAAATTGAAAACCCAACACTTAAATTTTCAATTAATTCAAATGAAAAAGGAAATCAAACCTTGAAATACGCTTGAATGCCAAAGAAGATTGAAAATTTTCAAATATGATTAAAAAATTTCTTTGAGGATTGATACATAGTGAAAAGGAAGAAGAAAGAGCATGTATTTATAGAGGAAAAAGGAAGAATAAGACCATTCGATTTCAGTTTAAATAAACGGCCCAAATTTAGATGGAATGCTAATTAGAGGCGATACGTTTATCAATGCGTTAAGTGCTAATATCGAAGAGCAAACTTAAAAAGTCAACATTCCTTCTACACTATAGCACAAATGTTACTACAAATGAAGATGTCGAATATGTAGAAGGCATGTCGGAATTCAAGATGTTGAAAGCAGCGAAACCTTTAACAGGAGATAGCGCATCATTGAAAGATGTCGAGTATATTACCATAACGAGGGTATATTGGAACTCAGCAGATATCGAATATCGGATGTGCACAGCTGTCAAGGATGCCGCATATCATCAGTACCATCAAATATGTCAAAATTCGACAATGCAAGTGAGGACACCATTTTTCACCAATATAACAATAAATGCGTAAACCATCAATAAAGTAAAGATGCTATAAACTATCAATGAAGCAAAGATGTCGTGAGTCATTAATATGGAGAAGGATGCCATGAGTTATCAATCTAGAGAAGGGTGCCATGAGTCGTCAATGCTTAAATTGATACCGTAAACCATTAATGTAAATGAAGATGCCATATTTCATCAACATAATAATTGATGTCGTAAATCATCAGTGAGAAGAGGGTTGTAGTAAGTCCCAATATGAAGAATGTTGTTGCATGTCGATAACACAATGAAGGACACTAAAAAACAATGATGCCGAATGGACACATGGCAGCTATGCCGCTTGCTACAGCCACTATATATAGACCCCCAAGGTCGCTCAAAAGGGGGAGGATTGATTCTCACCTTTTTCTTATATTTTTAAACTTATAACTCTAAACCTATTTGAGGATTCTTCATGCCTATTGTAAATTTGTGAATAATTGCAAATAGCGGTTTGTACAATTAATATTTCATAACATATCAAATAAAGAGGACTTATGACTTATATTAGACTCTCATGTGCTTATAATTTCAACATGCATGTGGCTTCTACATAAAACATGCAAAATTATAGAAATATGATATAACGCTACTTATGTCTCATCTTAGTCAACTTCACCTACTTTGCACTCTTTGGGGTTATCAAAGAAATTTGTTAATAATTACCTATAGACCCTTCTAAAGTCAAGGCTTTGAATAGTTGGAAGAAACCCAAAACTGTTATAAAGTTTAAGAGTTTCTTAGGATTGGCAGGCTACTATCAAAAGATTCAGCAAGGTATTCTCTCGTATAGCAGCGCTAATGATGAGACTCACTCGAAAGAGCGAGAGGTATGTTTGGATAAAGAAACACGAGACATCATTCTTAGAGTTGAAGCTACGATGACTGAATGCTCTTATATTAGTTATACTCGATGGCAATGAAGATAAGATTGTTTATACCAAAGCTTCGGGTTTGGTTTTAGTTGTAGTAATAATGCAAAAGGGCAAAGTAATAACTTATGCATTTAGATAGTTGCAGCCTTATGAGGTCTGTATTTGACACATAACTTGGAATTAGTAGTTATTATCTTTGCATTGAAGATTTAGGGACACTAACTTTTAAGATAAAGGTACAAATTGTCTACCAATCATTGATCTTTATGATACCTATTCTCTCAGAAGGAGTTGAAAATTAGACCACAAAGGTAGTTATATTTCTTAGCGGTTTATGATCTCGAGATCGAGTATCTCGGGAAAAGGAAATAAGGTTGCCGATGCTTTGAGTCGATGGTAGCAGAGTTGTGCTTTGGCTATGATAGTAGACTGGAATATTTTGGAGACATTAGCTTCTTGCAGTCTTCGCATTGGGTCAAGTGTTGATTCGAGTAGAACTTCTAAGACAATGTCATGCTTGGAAGTTTGCCTAACTCTCATAGAAAGGATTACCGAGAAGAAATTTGACGATCTTTTTTCTACAGAGAGAATCGGTTTCTTAAGGTCTAGTGTCGAGTTTAAAGAGTAGTGAGGTTTCAGAGTTGACAAAAGAGGTTGGCTTCAGAGAAAGGAAGGTTACACATTTGGAACATAGGAGTCCTTCGAATGGTAGTTCGGACAAATGCCTTTTTTGAGTTAGCTATTCACCTAAAAGGTACTAAAATATACCGAGACATGTGGCAAAGCTTCTGTTGGGAAGGAGTGAAAAGAGATATGGGAGATTATGTATGAAATTGTTTCATTTGTCAACAGGTAAAAGCCGAGCATCAAAACCCCAGTGGACTTTTGTAGCTTTTAAAAGTTCCAATATGGAAGCAAGACTTGTTTTCTATAGATTTCATAAACGGGTTTTCGAAGTCAAGAGCTAGTAATGAGATTATATGGGCCATAGTAGATAGATTGACTAAAATTCCTATTTCATCCAAAGAAATCTATAAGGACGGCTGCAAAATTAGCAAATGTTTATATGAAGATTATAGTAAGTCTATATGGAGTTCCGAGTACAATAGTCAATGACTAAGACACACTTTTGGCCCAGGAGTTTTGTCGACGTCTGCAGAGTGCTTTAGATTCGGAGTTATGTATGAGTACAACATGCCAATCTAAGACAGATGGATAGACTGAGGGAGTCAACAAGGTATGTAAAGATTTATTGTGACCCTGTGTACTTGACTTCTACGGATCTTAGGAAGATTACTTACACTTAGCAGAATTTTAATACAATAATAGTCATTGGTCTAGTATTGGAATAGAATCTTTCGAGCATTATATGGAAGGCCTTGTATGTGCCATGTGTGTTAGAATGAGATTGGCGATAGGCTTGTATTGGGAACCGATCATGTGGGAGAAGCTATGGAAAAGACTTAGTTAATTCAACAAAAGATGGAGGATGCTTAGTTGCGAAAGAAGAGTTACGTCGATAGGAGGTGGAAATAATTTTCATTTACGATCGAGGACCATGTGCTTTGTAGTTAAAGCCTGACTAAATCCCCTCTATAGCGCATAGCGCTCTTCAACCACTACACCTTTTCTGTAGCGACCCGACTTTCCACTCCCGGAAAATCGCATCACTAATTAAGAAAGAAAGGAATAGAAGAAGAAAAGAAAGAGAAGAAAAAGAAAACAACACATCAAAATCTCACAGCGGAACGATTTAAATATAATATAGAACAAATACATAGTATCATATACATCAGAGTACACACTATACATCTCAATTTAGACAGTTATAACACTTCTGTCTAAGTTACACTACAAGACATCAGCACAGAATAACACACAGCGGAAACACTAACTATATATCTACACGCTGAAGCCTCCTGCTCCAAAGCTCCTCCAGATTTCGTCAAGAGATAACCTGAAACACTTGACTACTCATATATAATATGAGTACCCAAGAGTTTAATAAAACAGAAAATAAACACTCGGGTCAGACAGGGGTCTGGTGTGTGTAAACGGTTTAAGATTGCTTAACTTTAGAAAATCCTTTGAAAACAAAAGGTATCACGTAAGACTTCCCACACATAAACATGGAAAAGTTTTTACCTTACGCTAACCAAAACATTTGATAGGAAATCCAGTGATATTATAATAGTGTCTAGGGTTTCCAAGTAAATATGAAATAGCCGAAATTGTTACATGATTAAATTCCAGCTACTAGCCACAAAAGTGGGTAATACAAACAAAACCGTAGGGTCTCGTAGGGAAAATGGGTTTCCATCAATGGCAGGGCTACTGGGGTACCGCCCGTCACAGTACGTGGCCTAGATCACCGTACCGAGGATTACTCCCTTCATCCCCTGCAACACAAGGCCGGAACCATTCCTTACTGAACATTCCTGAACAAGACCACCCCGCAGTTGGCTGCAGTTCCAACCGCCCACAAAGCCGAAATAAAAAGGGACCTCTAGACAGGGATGTATCTTGCTCTGCAGTGGGAGCGACCCACGAAGCCTTGCTGCACCTCCCCTGTTTTAGCCATTCCCGATTGATGAGGCTTGAGGCTGTGATTACCTTTATAGGACCAATTATCTTAGAATGCTCATCGTCCGCCTAACGATGTGCTGAAAGCATTCAATCCATACAAGTTCGTTCCAGGTTCGAACGAAATCGAAGGCACTATCTCGTTGCACTCATTTTGGAATCACCCTCAGAGTCAACGACTATAGCCCTTGCACTCTAAATCTCCATCTCGAATCCATAAGCACTATTCCATCAAACTCATTACGGAATCACCCACAGACTTATACTGACGTATAGTCCTTACACCTCGAGTCTTCACTTGCTCCACTTGGATTAACGACCTACGTTTAATTGGAATCGATGTGGTTTTCGGATATCCAAATATGGAAACCCGATCCCGGTCTCACCGAAACCAAACGCCATTTTAATGTCCAAGTTGTACTTAAGGGATTTAAACAATAGATACTTAGAAATATCACTTAACATAAATGGGTGTATTCACAACACAAATAGATAAGCATCTATTATCACATGCAACTATACATATCACAAAGCAGCATATATATCACATTCAGATATAGCATATTCACATCATCATCCATCAATCAATGTCATCCAACAACAACCAATATCATTAACTCATCCAATGATATATATATCATCTAATCATTTAACATTCATAAACAAGTTTGATTCAAACTTGATTAATTTAATTAATCCTTAAATTAAATCAATCCTTACTTAAACACTTGGATTATCTTCAATCCATTTCACTATTCATTAATTAATTAGAATTTAATTAATTAACTATCATCACTTAATTCCATTTCAATTAATCTTCCCTGATTAATTATTACTTAATTACTATATTTATTAATCATCCTGATTAATTACTTTCAAATTATACTAAGTAATTACCTCTTAATTACCTTCTAAAAATTAATCATCCTTGATTAATTATTCTCTAATTAACCTGATAATTATTCCTTAATTATCCTTTAAATTAATTACACCTGATTAATTACTTTTAATTAATCACATTTGATTAATTACTTTTAATTAATCGTACTTAATTAATTATTTTTAATTAATCACCTTTGATTAACTACTTTAATCACATTTAGTAATTAAAACTAAATTATAAATTAATTATTCTTAAATTATTAATTAACAATTAATTAATCATTTTCATTAATTAATGATTACTTCATTAGTTAAATTCCTTCCTTAATTAATTAATTTAACATGTAATTAATCACTTAATTAATTACTCTTAATACTTTTATTAATTAATCATTAATCAAATAATTTAAATCTTTAACTAATTATTAATTAATTCTTTAATTATTAAATAAAGTGATTAACTCTTAATCACATTTACTTAATTACTTTTAATAAAGTAATTACCCTTTATCTAATTACCTTTAGTAATTAACCACTTAATTACTTTAATTACTTTCCTAAGTAATTATATTAGATTAATCCAAAGTGATTATCTTAATTAATCACAAGTTAATTTCTAAATTAACTATTTAACTTAATCATTTAAAATTAATTAAATGATTCTTAACTTCTTATATTATAAAGATTCTTAATTAAGAAAACATCATCTTAATTAGATCATTTATGAACAAATAAAACTTGATAATTAAAAATGATTTAATTATCTCAATTATCTTTACAAATTTAATTATCTTTAATTTAAATCAATTTCAAAATAACTAAAGATAATCTTTATTACAATTGATTATCAAATTCTAAATCATTAAACTTCATTTAAATATAATATTTAGAAATCAATTATAATTTAAACATATTTTAAGATTTAAACTTTTAAATCTTTAAAACCTTTCCAAATTTATTTAATAAAGTTTAAATACAAACTTTATTTTAAACCCACTCATTTTATTTTAAAACTCCATATTTTAAAATATATAAACTTGTTTTAAAACATAACTTTGAAACAATTTTAATTTGAAACTTGTTCAACCTTTGTTTTAAAGACTTTATTTCTAAAAACAAATATTCTTTGTATTAATCAGATCTAACTTCTGTACTAAAACCTGAATACCTAAATACTCGAGTAAACCACTCAAAAACCCAGTAACATTCCGAGTAAAACCAGCAAACACCCCGTGCTTTTCCCCCTATCTTCCTGCTTCGAGTCAGCACGCCAAAAACCCGATGCCATCTTCGAGTCTTCCACCTTCTTCTCCCACAACCCCATTTCCAAATGCACAACCATGTGCACGTATATGTGCACCACTACGCCGATCAACGGCGAACTACCTACCAGCCTCCACCAAGTCGCTTGCATCCCCAACATTGAGTTTCCAAACCCAGAAAATCCAACTCGATCGAGCACGAGATTTCGACCTTCGACCCAAACTGTTCGAAAAACCCCAACCTCAATTTCAACCAACCCGGCCATCCCCTTCACCGGAGACCACGCCACCGCCATCGTAGCTTCATCTAACTTCCCATCATCTCCCTAACCCCTCGCGATCGTTCACCAGAGACTCTCGAACCCGCAAAGCCCATCAAAACAACAATGACACTTCCAGGTTGCTAAACCCTACAATAATCAATTCTGGACGTCACCATCTATGATAAAATCCAAGAGCATTTTTCGCATGACCCCTGTTGCCTACTCCTCCCTCATGATCAACGGCGATGTCCAATTTGTCGTGGGTCACCGTGATTTGGCCGAAAACCCCAAATCATTAAATCCTAAAATACACACTAATTAACTCATTAAAAATTATGATTTAGGTATTAAAAAGCATAATTTTCTATTTGAAATCCAATCATGCAATCAAAACTTGAAATTGAATTCATCAAATTTTGACCCAATTTTATATTTTACTGTAAATTCCAGTATTTAGAATCATTTGTTCACTTTAAAAACTGGTAATTGTTTCTGGATGATAGTTTACTTAGATTCAATCAACTTTTATTTACAATTCAAGTTCTAATTCGAATTCAAGAACAAGTTATTGAATTTTATTTATAAATTTTATAACTTGTTCTTTTACAGACACTAGGCATCAGTATACAGCCGTTCAAACATCATGAATCAAACATGCATCCAATACAATTTAAATTCTTCCAGATAACATTATATTATTCAATCATATAAACAAATTAATACCACTTTTAAATCTATTTTTAAAAAAAATCTGCATTTACTCACTTGATTTAAACAGAAGACAGAGCAGAAGTTTTTACTTCTCAGGCATTCAACTATTCATACTTCCAAACATGCATCCATTCAAAATCCAAGAATTCAGGTAAACTTATGATTTCCATACATACATATAACAAAGAGTAAATCAAGTTGAAACTGTTTTTAAAATTTGTTTTACTCACCTTGAATCCTACAGAAGACAGAACTGCATTTTCTTCTTTCCAGGCTTTTAAAATTTTCTGCATTCCTTCTTGAACTTGTTGCATAATGATTTTAATCCTGAATTGCTTGAATAAATTTGCATGTTGATTTTTATCTTGTAGCTGAGCATTTGAATTGTTGAAGTTTACATCTTGCTTGCCATTTCAGGTTTTACTTCCTGGTTATTTCTAGATTTCTTTGCAGTTTTCATTCATTTGTTTGAGTTTATCTTTGTTTTGATCTTGCCTTTCAGATTTTGAATTCATCTTTGTAAAATGAAGAGAAAGATTTGCTGGAAAAATAAAATCTTTCCTTTTATTATTTACAATTTAATTTGAAACTTAATTACTAAGGAGAATGACATGTGTCCCTTTAAAAGTTTATATTCTTACAAATGTAACTTACATAACTTAATATTCTTACAAGTGTTTTGTTGTTTTATTAATGTTTTCTTTTAAATATTATTTTATCTTTAATAACTAAATTTTAAGCTTATATAAATATTTATGAAATGTTTACATGATTATAAGATGTACTTATATTATAAGAATAAGCTTTGGATTTCAATACATATATAAAAGTGAATTCATGTGAACAATTATAACTTTATTTATGCATTTTAATTAAATTGTAATGGTTTTATATATTAAAACTTGAGAAATTGTTTTTAATTCTTTATAAAATTTTGAAACAATTTATCTTATGTAAAAATTAAAAATGAAAGACTATTAAAACAAATGAACTTTTAATTTAAATCTTAAATATCATTTCCAAAAGTAATAAGATCAAATTAACTTTTCAAATCTCAATTTATATTCATATTAATGTTTGAAAACACTTATTAAATTCAGGTTAATAAAATTCCTACTTCAAATATATATACAAAATATATATACACATTTCAAATAGAAAAATCATTAAATTTGTTAATTTCCATATTAAATTTTAAAACAAATATCAAATCACAATATATACATTTATATATATTACAATTTGAATATAAAGTTTTATTACATTAAAAACTTTTTATTTACCAAAATAAATATTTTCCAAATCAAAATATTATAAACTTCCAAAAGAATTAAATTTGCCAATTCATTGTTAAGAAAAATATTAATAGATATTAACAAATTGTTATTTTCAGCCTTAAAAATAAATTTTAACTTGTCAATTTATAATATAAAATGATCAAATCAATTATTATCAAAGATTATTAAATTGATATTGCTCAAAATTCCGGGTCGTTACATTTTCAGTATAGCTCTATTAAATGGTAGATATGCTTTAAGCCCCACTATTTTTTCTACACTTGCTAAATCAATAATTTTTAGCATCCTCTTTAGCGACATTAATATGAAAAGTTTGAATTAACTAGTTCTTTTCTTAACCAAAGCAACGAAGTTAGAGTAATAACCTAATTTTAAGCAATAAGTTCTCAATATATGTTAAAAATCTATCTAGTCACCAAATCTAGAATGCACAAATAATATTTATTTTACTACACAAATTATGTGAGAAGGATAATAAGTTGACTTTACTTATTTGTTTTATATCGAATGAAGTGTTTTACTCCTCCGCTATTTTTCGCTATATCCCTACTTTATCCCCACTACAACTTTTTACACCTTCGTTGCTATGCAATCATTAAGTACTTTCACCACACATACAATGTGTTTGTTGAAGTTTCATTAATGCAATGCCTAACAAGGTTTAGAAAAGTAAGAAAGTTAGCGCTAAGATATATTGGTCCATTTTCGATAGGTGAGAGGATCAGTAAATTAACCTACACGGTTGAATTAAGATGGCTTTTGTTAGGTCCATAATGTGTTTCATGATCACATTTAAGGATATTTATCAGACACAATAATGCTGTCATAGTTTGAGAGCTATGGAAGACGTGGTTGCTGTTACTCGACACCTTGGCTTGGCTACAAAATGACAGTTGTAGAAATTACCATTAGCACTAGATAAGATTTTGACCAAGAAGAGCCTGAAGATATAAGGGTTTGATGCAATTGACATTTTTCGAAATTTATGTGCGGCTCGGTGGGTATCGGTCAGTGAGTATCACTCCGTCAAAGGAGGGAAGACTACATCATTTGGTCAAGGTAGTTTGGCATGCATCGGTCAGTCAGTAGAGACGTGGTAGTTGGAATATATGGCTCGGTCAAGGACATTGGTCATACATGGCTCGGTTTAGGTAGTTCGCAGACATCGCTTGGTCTAGGTAACTCGACACACATCGTTCGATCAAGGTAGTTCAGAATGCATCAATCGGTCAATAGAGACGTGGTAGGCCGGAATACATGGTTCGATCTAGGTGGTTCATAGTTGCCGCTCAGGCAATGTAGTTTGGCCTGCATCGATCGTTCAAAAGAGTTGAGGTAACATGGCATGCGTCGCTCGATCAAAGGAGCAGAATTTAGACAGTTCAGTCAGCTGAGTTTCAATGCTCGTGGTTCGGTATGAATGGAGTGGCAGACCTTGGACGGTGAACCTTTATGATGGCTAGTGTTTAACTCGTCCTACAACAGAGTGACGCACATAACACTTCTTTGCTTCGAGTCATATTGCCGCTGCTTCGAGTCCTTTGACGATCTGCTTCGAGTCAACGGCGAGGCAACAACTGGGCCAACCGAGGTGGCTCGGCGACCACCGTTCGATTTTCCTGGCTCAGTGTGCAGAAGTCGCCTACTGCGGTCCAAAGTACCTTGTTCCTGGGCCTACGAAGGGAGTCCAGCCTATCTTCGCCTATAAATACAGAGGCAGGGGTACAGTTGAAGGGACCTTTTTTCGAGAACTCAAGGGAGACTCTGTTGTTTTATATACTCATTCTTCTTCTATCAAAATTTGTACTTAAGTGTTTGTGTACGGATTGTATCTATATTCAACTCTTTGAAGAAGCAATAAATATTTCACTCAAAGTGGACGTAGGCAGTTATGCTGAACCACTATAATTCTGGTGTTCTCGTTTTTACTATTCTTATTGCATTTTGTTACGATATTCATCTGTTTTAATTTATTTTCTTCATTAATCTCTCTACACAAATCTATTCTTAGGTGTTAGTGACCAATTTTGGTGCTAACATTTTGATGCTTTCACTGAGAAGACATTCTTAGGTTGGTAGGATCTACTTTGTTGCAATTGGATTGAAGAAATCCCCCAAAGAAGATCCAAGTTCATTCTCAAGAGTTCATAGATTTTACTTAGGGTTTCGACCGATACTCTACAATAGGAAGACCACGTACCAGATTAGCATCCCACAATGCGGATGTCAACAAGACCGCTAGCGTCCAACAAGTAGGACCCAACAATCAATAAGCTAATCCAGGTGTAGGGACTTCCATCATCCTAAACCAAACAGAAGTTGTCACCGGGACAGAGTTTGACGAACTGATGAGAGAACTCGTGGAAAGCAGGAGACAGCTTAATGAGCAGATTCAGTCCAATGCCAATCTCATGACCCTGCTTACTCAACAGCAACATCAGAATGCTGGAGGAAGTCCCTCTGCCTACTCATCATCTGACAGCTCCGCTTTGTCTAATGAACATCCCAGGCATAGATGCCATAGAATTGAAACAGGTGTAGCAGATCAATCCAACAGGAATGGTTTAGGTTCCCTACCTGGAGCCGTGACCCCTCACTTGCACCTGGGAAATCGCACTCAAGTTGGAATAGGAAACTTAACATTTGGAGCATGAGCAGAGGCAGGCCGACTAGCTCACTAGGGTCGTAGTGAAGAAGGCCCCCAGGACACGCATTTGAGAGACTACCAACCAAGGAGGCACTAGCCAGAATTGTCACGTAGAACGTATTCCAACTTACCACCTCCCATCCAGACTTCGGACTTATCAGCTATGGTTAGACATCTGATGAGAGAAAATCAGGGCTTATTTAACGACGATTAAGGTACAGCTAGGAGTTATATTCCGTTAACAGATGCTATCCTACAAGCTGAGCACCGCCAAAAGTTTAGCATACCGACTATTCCAGCCTATGAGGGGAAGACTGATCCCCGACAGCATGTAATGAGATACGAGTTGATGATGGACTCGGCTAGGGCAAATGATGCGACTAAATGTAGATGTTTCCCAATAACCCTATCTGGAGTTGCTACCATATAGTTCACTAGACTTCCTCCGCAATCGATCTCCAGATTTGATGAGTTAGTGACGAAATTTGTGGCGTAGTTCAGAATTCATTCCACTCGCCCAAAGGACGTGGTGTCTTTATCTAGTGTAATCCAGGATCCAGGGGAGCCCTTAAAGGAATATTTGCAAAGAATTCATGTTGCTGCTACCGAAATTAGCAAATCGAATGACCATGCTATTCTCATGGCCATGATGCGAGGGGTAGATCGGACTCGGAGTTTGGTAATTGGCTGGCAGGAAGACCTCCAGCTACCCTGGAATGTTTTTATTCAAAGGCGCACCAATTCATGAGAAGGGAGGGACCAGGTGCATGAGGCAAGGCAGTGCGTTAGAGCCTATGGTGCAAAGCAATATTGCGGTAAAGCAATCTGGCGACAACTTTGGAAAGGTCCAGGTCAATGTTCAAAACAAGCCCGAGCAATCTAAAGGATCCAAAGGAGGAAATTTCGAAAGGAAGAGGAAAGCAGGAAAATGGAAACCTTGGATCCCAACCTATAACGAATACACTCCTCTGAACACATCCATGGAAAATACTTGTTTATCACTTTGTAATACATTCCAATACCGGAAGTCGCGCCCAAAGGAATCCACTGAGGAACAAAAATAGACTAGGAAGTACTGTCGATTTCACGAGACCTACGGGCACAACACTGAGGAATGTAGACACCTCCATGATGCTATAGAAATACCGATTCGGTAAAAGAAGTTACAGCAGTTTGTTAAGAATCCATAAGAAGGCAGACAGGAAACGTCCGACTCCGGTCGCAGGTAGGCTCCACGTCACCCTGAGGAACCTGCTCGAACCGTAGGTAGACTGATCATAAACATGATAGTTGGTGGGACTCATCCAACAGACAAGAGTTGGCAAGAAATGGAACGCTATGCTAATTCCTTAAAATATAAGAATTTCAAATGTTGCTCGAACTCGGAAGACGGGGCTACGGCAAAATAGCAGCGAATGATGACAGATTATATGGTATTCAAGAGCAGGTATGCTGAACGGATGGAGGCACCCACTATCGACCTGATGGTTATTTCGGCCACAATTGGGCCAGTGTTTGTGAGAAGGATACTGATTGATTGTGGGAGTTCTGTGAATATTATTTTTAAAAAGGCGTATGACCAAATGAAGATGGAGGCGAAAGATCTAAAACCGTCTAAAGCACATACTCATGGATTTAATGGTGCAGCTATTGATGCAGTGGTTTTTTTTGAATTACTAGTTGTGTTAGGAGAAGGTGAACGTAAGAGGGTATGGATGCTACCGTTCATTGTTTTAGATGTTGATTCCCCGTATAATGTTTTTCTAGGCCGACCAGCCCTGGCGGAGTTTAGGGCAGCTTTGGCCCCATGGTGTTTGACTTTCAAGTTTCCCATGGATAGAGGAGCTGGTGTAGTGCATGGCGATCAAGCGATTAGTCATGCATGTTATGTGGCGGAGCTGATAGAGGTCCAGCGAAGAGAGAAGGTAAAGGTTGTGGACCACTCTGTCCGCATCCATGTTGCTCAAAATTGACAAGTAATGCCCAAGCCTTGGCTTGGGTAAAAGAGTCGGATCTACAGAGACATAGATCTGGGAGATGATGATGAAGAACCTAGGGAGTCTAAAGTAGCACCGGTTGAATTGATGATTGACATTCCAGTCAGTCATGATGACCTATCATGGGTGCTGAAGATTGGATCATAACTCACCCCCTCGATGATTGATGATCTTACTGATTTCCGCCGAGTGAATCTGGATGTTTTTGCTTGGAAACTTTCTGATATGTGCAGGATTTCTTCTGTCATAGCAAGTCATATGTTGAATATAGACCCAAAATACGTGTCGGTGAAGTAAGAAAGGAGAGGTATGGACCCCAAAGGTCTACTGCTCTCAGAGAGGAAGTGGAAAAACTCAAAGGAAATGGCTTCGTCTGCGACGCCCTCTACTCAGAATGGGTCTCTAACCTCATACTAGTGAGAAAGCGAACGGGAAATGAAGGACCTGTATTGATTACTCAGAACTGAACAAGGCATGCCCTAAGGATAGTTTTCCTTTACCAAGAATTGATTAGCTGATCGACTCAATAGCAGGACACGAGTTATTGTAATTCATAGATGCGTATTCGGGATACAATCAAATCACGATGCACATTCCAGATCAGGAACACACTAGTTTTGTTGCGGATGTTGAACTGTATTGTTATGTGTGATGCCCTTTGGGTTGAAGAACGTTGGCGCAACTTATTAACGGTTAGTAAATTGGATGTTTAAAGACCAAATTGGTAGAACGATGGAAGTATATGTGGATGACATGCTCGTGAAGTCATAGCAGTCAAACGACCAAATTCGAGACTTAGCGGAAATGTTTGATATACTTAGATACTACAGAATAGAAATCAATCCACTGAAGTGTTCCTTTGGTGTCACGTCGAGAAAGTTTTTGGGTTTTATTGTCAATACACAGGGAATTGAAGCTAACCCAGAAAAGATTCAGGCTATTCGAGACATACAAGCGCCTAGAAGTATAAAGCAAGTACAAAGCCTGAATGGAAGAGTTGCCACGTTGAGTTGATTCATATCCAGAGCGACCGACAAGTGTTTTCCCTTCTTCGATATGATAAAGAAAAGGAAAAGAAATTTTGAATGGACGCCCGGCTGTGAGGATGCGTTCCAAGCTCTGATAAGACATTTGAAAAGTCCCCTGGTTCTTTCAAAGCCCGTAGACCATGAAGTGTTATATGTATACTTGGCCGTGTCTCAGCATGCCATCAGTACGGCCTTGGTTCGCGAGGAGAACCGAATTCAAAAGCCAGTGTACTATGTCAGTAAACATCTAACGGGGGCAGAAAGAAATTATCCTAAGATGGAGAAGCCAGCCTATTTCTTGGTGATTGCATCACGCAAGCTTCATCTATATTTTCAAGCACACCCGATCGGTGTTTATATCGATTAACCTCCACGACAGGTGCTCCAACGACCAGATACCTTAGGAAGGTTGCTCAAATGGAACATTGAGTTAAGTCAATTTGATATCACTTACCTGCCATGGAGGGCTATCCAAGGGCAAGTTCTAGTATACTACATTGCAGAATTTACCATATCAGACGAGCCACGGAGTAGTGGTGATGCAATCCCCCCTTTTCGATGGAAATTGTACACCGATGGAGCATCTAACGATCGTTGTTCTAGGGCTGGTGTAATTCTTGTAACCCTCGAAACCGATCAATTTTTTTTGCTTTGTAGCTCAATTTCCTAGCAACGAATAACGAAGCCGAATATGAAGCATTGATTATTGGCTTAAAACTTACCGAGGAACTCGGAGCGAAATCGGTTTAAATCTTTTGTGATTCACAATTGGTGGTGTACCAAGTATGAGGAGACAATAAAACAAAGGAGCAGAGACTTGCCCCCATACCTTGTCTGGGTTTAAGAGCTGTTGGAAGACCTTGAATATTACGACTTTTCGCATATCCCGCGTGAACAAAATGGGGAAGCCGATTTGTTGGCTAAATTCGCAAGTACGGGTGATGCACGACAGACGAGCTTAGTTCCCGTCGAAATTTTGCATGCCCTGAGTATAAACGAGATGGAAGTAGATTTTATGTTAGGGACGGAAACTGAATGTGAGTCTTGGATGACCCCGTTCAAACAATACCTGCTATGTGGGACTCTGCCCGAGAGAGAGAACAAAAGACGACAGGTCATTCGCAAGGCCTAGCGATACATAATGCAGGATATAGTAATGTATCGGAAAGGATTCTCGGTTCCCTTACTTCGGTGCATCACCCACGAGGAGATAAAGTGGGTCTTGAAAGAGGTTCATGAAGGAGAATGTAGCGACCATACTACTGGGCAGACACCAGCAAAAAAGATCCTCCGCTATGGATACTATTAGCCAACTGTGAATCAAGACGTCGTGGACTATGTAAGAAGATGCGACAAATGTCAAGTATGCGAAAATCCCGAGAGCTCCGCCGATGGAACTCACATAAATGGTTAGTCCCTGGACATTTGCAATATGGTTGTTCAATATAATCGACTCCTTGCCAATCCCTAAAGGTGGTGCAAAATATGCAATTGTTGCGGTCGATTTCTTTACCAAGTGGGCGGAAGTAGAGCCCTTAGCTATGATCACCACCAAAAAGGTCTTAATTTCATTGTACGAGACATCATATGCCATTTTGGCCTCCCATGAACTATCATTATGAATAACATAACTCAATTTGAGAGTAGGGAGTTCAAAGAATTCGGTCAAAAATATGGCATTGAGAAAAGGTTTGCGGTAGCAGCTCATCCTAAAGCCAATGGACAAGTTGAAGCCGTAAACAAAATAATCAAGTCTATATTGTAAAAACATTTGGAGAAGGATAGAGGAAAGTGGGTGGATGATCTTCCAACAATGCTTTAGGCTTACCGAACCACCTAGAAGTCCGTGACTGGTCATACTCCCTTTACTTTGGACTGGTGGATGATCTTCCAACAAGTGGCATACGACACTGAGGCTGTTATAACCGTGGAACTTGATGTTCCCTCTCATCGGGTGATTCATTATGATCCTAGGACAAATCACGATCTCTTACTGGAATCACTGGACTTTGTCGATGAAAATCGTGAAGAGGCTGATTTAAAGGCAGCTGCATGTAGGCACTGAGTCGCTTGATATTATAAAGAATCTTTGATGTGCGTGATCTCGTTTTGAAGCGAGTTTTTCCGATCCCACCACATATGAATCCCACATGGTAAGGTCCATATGTCATCGAATGAAAGCTTGGAGAAGGAACTTTCAAGCTAGCAACCGTCGATGGTATGATGCTCTCCCAAGCATGGAATAACGAGCATTTGCGCCGTTATTACACAACCTATTTCTTTTTCAATTTAGTAGCATTGTTTCCATTATATGTTTATTTTTTGTTCTTTTTTTGGGAATGTAATAAGACAATTCAGTTTGTTTCTATTTGTTATAATCAATAAAGGCTTGAAGCTTTTTTCTATGAACTGTTGATGTTCAGTGTGTTATAATTCCATGGCAAAAATTCAATTACATTATTCTGGCTGTTGTATGAATGCACACACAAAATTAAAAGTCAATAGGTAAAATAAAAATCTCTAAGCACCTGGAGCGCGGACTAGAGCACTCTGAGTCCTCGGAGTGCAGACTAGAGTATAAACGACTTAACAATCTCTAAGTCCCTGGAGCGCGGACTACAGTACTCTGAGTCCTCGAAGTGCAGACTGGAGTAAAAACAAATTAAAAATCTCTAACTACCCGGAGCGCGGACTAGGTTACTTTGGGTCCTCGGAGTGTGGACTAGAGTATACACGAATTAAAAATATCTAAGTCCTTAAAGCACGGACTAGAGCAGTCTGAGTCCCTAGAGTGCGGACTAGAGCATAAACGACTTAACAATCTCTAAGTCCTCGGAGCGTGGACTAGAGTAGTCTGAGTCCCCATAGTGTGGAGTAGAGTATAAATGACTTAAAAATCTCTAATTCCCCGGAGCGCGGACTAGAGTACTCTGAGTCCTCGGAGTACGGATTAGAGAATAAATGACTTAATAATCTTTAAGTCTCCGGAGCATGGACTAGAGCACTCTGAGTCCCCAGAGGCGGACTAGAATACTCTGAGTCCTCGGAGTACGGATTAGAGCATAAATGACTTAACAATCTTTAAGTCTCCAGAGCATGGACTAGAGTACTCTGAGTCCCCAGAGGCGGACTAGAGTATAAACGACTTAAAAATATCTAAGTCCCTAGAACGCCGACTAGAGTACTCTGAGTCCCCGTAGTGCGAACTAGAGTATAAACAACGTAAAAATCTATAAGTCCTCCGAGCGCAGACTAGAGTACTCTAAGTCCTCGGAGTGCGGACTGGAGTGTAAATGACTTAACAATTTCTAAGTCCCCAGAGCATGGACTAGAGTACTCTGAGTCCCTGGGATGCGGTTTAGAGTACAGACGACGTAAAAATCTCTAAGTCCTTGGAGCGCGGACTAGCTACTCTGAGTCCTCGGAGTGCAGACTAGAGTACAAATGACTTAACAATCTCTAAGTCCCTGGAGCATGAACTTGAGTACTCTGAGTCCCCGGAGTACGGATTAGAGTATAAACGATTCGAAAAATTTCCGTGTCATGTGGAAGCGAACCAGAGTTTATGTAACCCGCAAGATTTCAAATTTCAACTATAAGTTAGACAATGAGTTAAACAATGAAAGTCATGAAAGGCAAAGAAACAGAATTTTATTTACTAATCCAAAATTGAGTTCCGTTGCTACTTTTCTGAAATGTGGAACAAAAGAATATTCACAATGATTACAAAAATAAATAGAAACAACTACATCATTTAGGTTTATTCAAGTTGAATGGGACATGGCCAGATAACTACTTTTTTGATTTTTTTCTCCTTCTTCAGTTTATCCGAAGGCTCCGTACCCAAGCGTTTTCTCTTATATGCCTTACTTCCTAATGAGATGGTATCCGACGAAGGAAGAGGGACCTCCAGAGTTGTTGTTCAACTCGAGAAAATTACCTTCAGGGGCCTATTTAGAGGATCATCAAATTCCACCACCTAAGGTTTAATCCTAATTTCAACCTTCTTTTTCTCCCCCTCCACAATTCGTTCCCTCCTGCTAAGTTTTGAAGTAGGTTCGAAAGAGCCCATGATTTCAACCTCATCGTGTTCGTCCACGTGCGAGGGATTCTCAGGTTTTTCCTCATCAAGTGCTCCAATTACTTGGGCATCGGGACCAGGAGTATCCCCAATGTGGAGCTCTTCTGCTGTTTGATTTCCTTCTCCAGGGTAGCACCACTCCTTGGAGTTGGTTTGGGATCAGAATGACCTACATGGAGTAGTTAAGGATAAGTGTTAGAATACATTTATTATTCGTCATAAGTGATGGACCTTTCAACCCTAGAAAGAAAAATTACATACCGGCTTCCGGTTGACTCTTAGTTGTTCTAGGAGTCTCACCCTCTGGAATAGGGAAAAGAATGTGAACATCAAGCCCGGGTTTCTTTGGGTCATAGCCAGCATGCTGCTCGAAACGATCGAATGATGAGCAACCAACTGGGTAAGCGGAAGGAGGAATTGAAGACTTGGTTCTAGATGGACCAGCAATGTTGTCCTTCCCATTTGATGAGGAGGAATCTCTTCCATAGAGGGCTTCGGCTGCAGATAAGTCGGAAGGCTCATTTCCTCGAAGCACTTCCTTCACAAGAGAATCCTTATCAACCTCTTCAGTGCTTAGTTCCACTTGTTTAATTTTTATTAAAGTATCCCATGCTTCGACTAATGATTCGAGGTAACCCTCACCTAGAAAAGATAGATCTCGATGCATGAGAACTCGAGCGTTATATTCAGCAATAAGTGGATCAAATAACCATTTAATTTCTTCCCTGCCGGCTTCAGCAGCTGCTTCGAGGCGAGAATTGATTTCTACCCGCACCATTCTTTTGCCCTCCTCACAGGCTGCATACTTTAATGATTCAGCTTCACAAAATTCCTCGTCAAGCGTCATCTTTAAGAGTCGTGTTGCGATGATTTCTTTATAATATCGCTGTGATTCTTCTTATGCAGTAGTTTTTTCTTCTTTCTCTTTAAGCAACAGATCCTCCTACTCTTTAACTCGTCGAGCAAGGACATCCTTTTCTTTCTGGATGGAGTCTTTTTCTAAGGCTAGAGCACCACTACATTGAACTGCCTCATTAATTTTCTTTTTGTAAGTAGCTTCCAGATAACTGACTACCTAGGCTGTATCTTTAGCGTTTTGCTGGGCGGCTTTAAGTTGAGATTTGTACAAGGAAAGCTCTTCATCTTGGGATTTAATAATATCTTTATCATGGATGGCTTCAAGTTTCAGGCAATAGATTTCATGCTGACGTTCCATAGAAACTTCTGAAAGCTTTTCTGCCAAATAAACAAACGCATCGTGCTGGACATTGATGTCATTATTGCAGGCGATGGCGCTTTGCTTGACATGCCATAGAATATGATGAATTGTAGGAACAAATTTCAACCATCGAAGCAAATCTTTGAAAATGTGGCCTTAACTTCGGCTAACTTTTTGGCTGTCGATGGATCATGCGTGGAGACTAGGGGTGCTTGCTTAACCGGAGTCACCAACTTCTTATGGGGCTCACAAGATTGCTTAGTTCTGGACGAGTTGAAATGTTGGTCATCGGGAGCTTCAGATTGAGATCCCCTATGAGCAGATTCCTCCCTACTTTGCTCTGAATGAGGTGGAGGATCATTGGGATATGAGGAGTGGTTATAAGTTTTTCTTCGAGGAGATTGTGAATCTCTGGGACGGTAGTCTCTATCGTCGCTGTCATCTTTGTCTCGACGTCTACCTGATCCCGAATCCCGACTGGAGTGGTGAAAGAAAGAGGATCCATGAAGGGGTTCAAATCCGTGAGTGCGCCCATATCACCTGCATAGAAACCAAGTGAGGACGAGTTAGCGAGAATAGTATGATGGCTAAAATTTAAGTGTAGGGTGAAGTGTGAGCGTTTGTGTTTGTCATAGTGTTCCCCCCCGATGGACTAGTTTCTTTTTCTTTACTTATTGGGGTTTTCTCTCGTGTTGACAAGCCTGATCGCCTCCATCGCCTCTCGTGGGCGAAATATGTCACATATCCCTATGGTCATTAAAACCGTAATTCAATAAGTCATCAGGGATGGACATGTCTGATAGACCTTTTAGTGAGCCCTTTAGATGTTAGGGAGACAACTCTTTCTCAACCGACGTAATTGTAACTTTTGAGTTCTGTCCACTGTTTTCTTTCTCAGCTTGTAGGCTAATTTGTTTTTCCCCTTTGAAGGAGGAGGCAGCTCATTAATACCCGGTACATTAGTCACCGGTGCTGAATCAGGACTTATATTCTCATTGGACGCTTCTGGCACCCCGGCCTCTTTAATTTCACCTTCCTCGGATGTGTCGGGGGGCCCACCATTAGGGGAATCCAAGGCTTGGCCTGTTCTTTGCTTTTCTCCGCCGTGGATCCAGTTGTAGTGACGCTAGTTGGGAGGCTAGTTCGACGACCTTCCACCAAAAAACCTAACTTTAAAAGCGCTCATTGGAAATAACAGATTTGATCTCCTGGTCTTCCACGGGAATAGCTCGAATGGCCTCGACGTCCTTAGAATACCTAGTGCCTTCAAGACATGGGCTGATACCTGTAAAAGTCGAAAGAATTGAAGATAGAATGTATTTCATGCCTTAGACAGTAATAGTCTCGAAATGAAACTTACTCCATTCCAGCCATCTTCTCGCAAAGCCAGGAGGCAGCGTATGCAATACAATTCTTTCTTATGCTAGGAAAATTTACTCCACGCCCCCGTCAGGATTTGTCACTTGGAGTGTGGCTTAAGAAATATGAATGATGGATTGTCAGACTTCCTTTTGAAGCGGTAAATGTAGCAAATATCCTCGAGAGTAGGGTGCCTGAATAAGATGCTCAAGAAGAGAATACAAGTGCTATGAATAAATGCATGACTATTGGGGTGAAGCTGTGCCGGAGCGATCCTGTTGTACTGCAACACCTCATGGAGAAATGAATTGAAAGGAGTTACACTTCCAACCACAGCACATGAATTTTTTGCATGTTGTATACCCGGTTGGGTGCAGGTGAGGTGATCTTGTCTTGATGGAACTAAAACGCCGTCAAAGGGAATTCCATGAATCAGACATAACCGACGAAGAGCAGCGTCATCGATTTTTGAAGCCTGTGAATAAGTCGGATTATCCAAGTAACTACTCCATCTATAACATCAGGGGCCGGGTCAATGACTACAGCAGTTGGATTTGGGATACCCTATGTGGAGGTTGTCGGTGGATTCGAAGTTCCTACTACCTCCTGCTGAGAACGTGGCTCAAGCTTATTGGAAATTGTGGCAGAGACTTTTTTGGACATCTTTAAAGAACAATGGATGTAAATAGAATCATGTTTATACTATACTTGAAAGACAATTGATATTAGATATAACAACAACAAAATTCCCCATGCATGGTGTGTGAGCTAATGCGATGGTTCGAGTAAAGAGTACAAATAAATTAGAGTTCAGAAAAGTAAAGTACGGCACGACAAGCTTTAAGTTCACATATACAATGATTCAAATTGTAAAGTCATTAGTCCTGATCAGTTTTATGTGCCTTTGAGTTTAAGTTCGTATCATGGATTTATTGGTATGTGGTTAAGTTTGGAAATATACGATGGTTTTATGTTCTATGACATGAAGTGAGGTAAGTGTGTTTATCAATATCGGTCCCCTTAGGATCGTTCGTCTATTCAAAATGCATGCGTGTCGAACCATGCTACCTCATTAGTCTCCAATCCTTAAAACCTACCTCTCTTCACTCGCTCCATTCCTCTCTCTACTCACTGACCCACTCAATCTTTCAAGCCTTAACTGAACGACTCTTTGGTTCCTGACCGACCCACACTCACTCCTTAGTCACTGAACGGCCTCACCATAACTTGCACCAAGCTACTCCGTCACAGAATAAATAAAAACTCTACTGCTAGGATCCTACCGAACCAAGCCTCCCTAAACAAACGACCGGCCGACTTTGACTCAAAGTGTAGATCCAACCTTGTAACCTCCTCTACCGATCGGCCATTATCAGAATATGCCAACTAGACTCACCCTTAAGGGTCAGCCTGTAAAGTCTATCGATTGGACTCCTTACTCCTCAAGCAACGATCCCCTTTCGCTCACCAAACAATAAACTCTCTTCTTATACATGTCACCAACCATCCTTCCTAGAAGCATCTACGCCTGCTCCTCTCGATTCGGCGCCGACCCATGCTAAACACTTCACTATCCTAACCTATATATTCTCTCCCACTTTCTCTCTCCTCTCTTCCTCACCAAGAAGGGTAAAGTTTGCTTGTAGTTCAGATTTAGGGCGAATTCGGGGAGGCGATGCCTAACAGTTCAATGAAAAGAGTAGATCCTCACCTACGAAATAATTTAGGGTTAAAGCGCGTGATTTGTAGTGCTCGAGGTCAAGAATGATGGCGGAGAGTGTGTGAGAAGATAGTTAGGAGCAGACTAGTAGCGGTTCGGTGGGAAGAAAATCTTTTAGTTATATGTAAAGCCGAAGGGTAAGAAAAGTAAAGTGAAGGTGGGGAGAGGAAAGTACAGGCTTGAGCTTATATATGGAGGAGGAAATGTGAATCAGCGTTCTTTGGACACTCGGTCACCGTATTTCACTGGTCGGCAGGTCATCATGCCAAACCAGCCCAGGCAACCGATCAAGTGGGTAGGCCCTCATATGTCGAACTCTTTCTAAAAAATAATAGTAATAATAATAATAATAAATGTACAAGATGCTAGGAAAGCCCGCCATGTTTCAGCCCTCATGAGATCGTAGATGTTCGGCTTTTGAAAGAAGGAACTGATTATTGATTCAAAGCGTGTCATGTTGTTACACATGACACATTTTGGAGGGGAAATGTTACATGGCAACTTGGCCTGGCTACAAAACGAGAGTTGTAGAAATTACCATTAGCACCAGACAAGATTTTGACTAAGAAGAGTTTGGAGATATAAGGGTTTGATGTAGTCAACATGTTTCAGCATTACGACTCGGTGGGTGTGTGTCAGTGAGTATCACTTGGTCAAAGGAGGGAAGACTACATCGTTCGGTCAAGGTAGTCCGGCATGCATTGGTCGGTCAGTAGAGACATGGTAGGTCGGAATACATGGCTCAGTCAAGGACATTGGTTATACATGGCTCGGTTTTAGGTAGTTCGCGGACATCGCTCGGTCTAGGTAATTCGGCACACATTGTTCGGTCAAGGTAGTTCAACATGCATCAGTCGGTCATTAGAGACGTGGTAGGTCGGAATACATGGCTCGATCAAGGTGGTTCGCAGTTTTCGCTCGGTCAAGGTAGTTGGCATGCATTGAGCGGTCAAAAGAGTTTAGGTACATGGCATGCGTCGCTCAGTCGAAGGAGGAGAATCAAGACAGTTCGATTAGTAGAGTTTCGGTGCTCGTGGTTTGAACTTGATGGTTCGACATGAGTGGGGCGGCGGACCTAGGACGGTGAACCTTTATGATGGCTGGTGTTAACTTCGTCCTACAACAGAGTGATGTGCATAACACTTCTTTGCTTCGAGTCATATTGCCGCAAGCTTCGAGTCCTTTGACGATATGCTTCGAGTCAATGAAGAGGCGACCATAGGGCCGACCGAGGTGGGTCAGCAACCACCGTTCAGTATGCCTGGCTCGGTGTGCAGAAGTCGCCTACTGTGGGCCGAAGTACCTTGTTCCTGCGCCTGTGAAGGGAGTCCAGCCTATCTTCGTCTATAAATACAGAGGCAGGGGTACAGTTGAAGAGACCTTTTTTCGATAACTCCAAGGAGACTCTATCATTTTATATACTCATTCTTCTTTTGTCAAAACTTGTACTCAAGTTGTTTGTGTATCGATTGTATTTGTATTCAATTCTTTGAAGAAGCAATAAAGATTTCACTCAAAGTGGACGTAGGCAGTTACACCGTACCACTATAATTCTGATGTTCTCATTTTTACTATTCTTATTGCATTTTACTGCAATATTCATCTATTTTAATTTATTTTCTTCATTAGTCTCTCTACACAAATCTATTCTTGGGTGCTAGTGACCAATTTTTGTGCTAATAGTTGCTGAATCAAACATGACTTGTGTGAGGAAATCCGTTTGGATAGTAGAACGAGATGTGGAGCTTTGGAATAAAGGTTTGAAGCTTGTGAAAGTCCAACAGAGGATGCACAAGATGATTGTACTTAGGTAATAGAAGTTAAAGTGAGGAGGACTTACCCTCAGTTGTTTGTTTAGACTTAACATGTATATTTTTGTTATGTATTAATAGATATACCAGTACATTTTGGTTGTTACACATTAGCGAAGAATTTTTGTGTCTATTCTAGAATGGGTATGGGAGAGACTAAAATCACTACCGTACCTTATTCGAATTTCGATGATGAAATTCCTATAAGAGGAAAGCTTATAAACCCCATATGTTAATAGATAATTTATGAGAATTAATTATTAGATTAAAGATTTAATAATTTAATCATAAAATTATATGAGAAAACTTGTGAAGTAAAATAGATTAGATAATGTAAATATTTATGGGACATTCAATTGTTATTGTTGTTTAAACTAAATTAAGTAATAATTTATCTGATAAGTATATGGTTGTATATTTACTTACTTTGTTGCAATTTAATTAAGAGAATGAGTTTAATAAGAATAGGGCCAAAAGTCCGACTAATTATGGTGTAATGCAAAATAATCTCTCTTTCGTTTGTTTCATTCTTTACTTATAGAACAAAACAAAACCTCTAAATATCATTAATGGTGGAAGCCTAGAAGTATAATAAGAAAAACGCTAAGAAAACTTAAATCTGGTAAATACCAAGCTAATTAAAAGGTTTAGGTGAGTAAAATCACTCTTATTTTACCATTTTCATCCATGGTTAATTCAGTCATGATTAATATGATTATGTTCATATATGCTAAGCATTTATAAATAGAATGAAATTATTTTAATGTTTTTGGTTAAAATGACTTTACCAGAGGATGTATAACTAGGATTCCCTCTAATGATTTATAAATGATACGAAAACCTAATATAATGTTCTAAAGGTATTTTTAGAGATGATTTTAATTTTGAGAATTTTCCCATGTTTAAATAATTATTCTTGGATTTTAATGGGTCCGTATATTTGGGAAAATAAAAGAAAATAGCCAAAATATTGAAGTTTTGGTAAAAATCCACAGGGAAATATATTTATGAATTTTTAGGATCTTATCAAAATTTTGCAAAAATATTTCTTAATTTAGATCATATATCACCGAAGCATAGAATATGATTGCCAAAAATATTCTAATATATAAAATATACAATAAATGATTATTGAATATGATCCCAAATAAGTGTTGTAAACTAATAAAAAAGCACTGTCGCCAACTACTAAAGGTGAAGGTAGAACATGTGCAGTTTAAGCGCTCGACGGATTCAATGTCGTGGAGACGCAAAAAGTCATAATGGGGATATAGTAAGGATATAGCGGGATATAGCCAATGGCTCTAAAATAGTATATAAAACTCTTACTTAATGTTTTTACAAATATATAAATGGTAATTAAATGGAAAACATTCAATTGAATAATTTTAGATAAAAACATGTGCGAATATACTGTAATAAATATAAAACTGTTATAGAACATAATGAATTTCATAGAATATTAGAGTATTTTCATTTCTAAAAATATATTAAATTTTAATTAAATAAATTAGTTTCATAATTTTTATAATGTATAAATGTCATTTTGTCAATTAATTTCTTTTAAAGAAGATATAGTGGAAATAGCGGAATATAGTCGGAATACTGGGATGTAGCGGAAACAATAGGGCTTAAGGCGGAAAGCCTATATTTAGGGGTATACGGAAAAATCATAGCATTAGAAATCCACTATGAGATATAGCAGGGTTATAAAGGGGAAATAGCAGGCATTAACTACACAGGGTGGAACAAATAATGGGGCGATATATGTAAAGATAACAACATGAACATATAGGCAGACATGCTTAATTGCTTGAGTCGGAGTTAAGGTGGCAAGATATGAGGGTATATACCGAAGTTATGATTCAAGGGTGTTGTATCGATGGAATAACACCCAAAGCTTTAGATGGAATTATGAAAAAACTAAGTAAAGTTCTAAGTAAAATGAACTAAGAAGATGCAAGAGTAAGGTGTGAAAATTAGTAAATGTAAAGAAGGAATTTCGAAGGTTCCACGGCATTCCGAGGGTAGGCTTTCGGGTGATAATGCTTAGCTAACGCTTTGATAATGTAGAAATGGATATATAAAGGAAAAGATGATAGATAAATGCAATTTCATAAGATGATCGCCAAAAATATTCATAATTAAAACATGTTAAAAGAGGCTTCTCTAATATGAGAATCGATAGCAGTGATTTGTGGTTAACCGTAAAAATTCACTTAAGAATAAAGGTACGAAGGAAGGCTCATTAAAAAGTGTTGGGCTCCATAAGAATTGAAGACATGGGTTTCGTCGAAGTTCAAAGCAGCATTTCAAAGGTATTGAGATAGTTTTCAAAGGATTCGCAAGAGCAAGGTGCCCTTACAAATGACAAGCAAAACAAAAGCTTTCAAATGGGTGGAAAAAAGGAAAGCTACCTTTCCCTCACATCTAGACCTTTCGACACAGATGGATTCATGTATATAAGAGAGGCTAATATGGATTCGAAACACCATTCGAAGATATTGAACGATACACTCACACAGAAGAACCAATTCCTCTCAGAATAGTGGGTTTCGTCGTTGTAAATCTATTACATGAAGAAGTGTACCTTTTGAAAGCAATAATAAGCCTTTCAAAATGATAGGAACACTTCGAAGGCATAATGAATACTCCACATGAAGGCTAAGTGTCCTTTCGCAAAAGAACCATTCATCACCCACCATTCCTTACGAAGCTAGATGAAAGCTCAATTTATCTCTTACTTGCAACAACATAGAAACACAAAGTTGAGAGTGTACCTAACCCTTTTTGATGAAGTTGAAAGAAAATAGCAAAGCAGAAGGGGCGCTTGAGCTTTAGCAACAGCGGAAGGATGTCAAGGTAATCCTTTTGACTGGGCCAAATGGTCTGATATAAATAGGTGGAGGCTTAACAATGAATGAGAAAGGTTCAAAGTAAAGCCTTTCGACCACATCAAGAGGGGGCGCGCAGATGGATGAATGAATACCTTTCGACCACATCGAAAAGGTGCACATAGAAGGTTGAAGGAAGGCCTTTCGATTGATGCGAAAGAATGGGTGTGAAAGGGGCTCAACCTGCATCTATAAATATGACCATATGGGTCTGAGCTTGGAGACCAAATTTTGGAATTCTAAATTCTACCTTTCATTTCATGGAAAATCAAATTTTTGTAACCCTAAATCAATTCGAAGAAAATTCTCGTACTTGTAACTTAATTTGGATAAATGCAAAAGGAGGAAGCGCATGGATTCAATATAGATTCATGAGAAAGATCATTTCGACCATTAGCTTGACTAATGACCAACTGCACATGATGCTTACTTATTTTCTTAACTCTTATTTGTCTTATGCGATGTAATGGGATCAACTTAAACAATGTAAACTCGAACAATACTATCATCATTTATCATGACAACAAATGTTAAATTAAGATGATGATAGTGTTTCGATGTTAATAAGCTCATGGAACTTATATTTTCTAAGATGTTATTCCATTGCGTTTGAAAATAGAACTTGTATATTATACATCTGTTCCACTTTGAAAGAATAATCACGCTTTCGACCCGATCGAAAGGGTCATTTCGAAAGGGACTCGATGCATGAATACTAAGTTATGCTAGTCGAATGGATATCTTCGAAAGTAGTACTTATATTACATAACATATAACCCTTTCAAAGGAGTTCGTTCCAAAATAGTGGAAACGATGCCATTGAAAGTAAATTCTTCTTATAGAGGTAGAATGATTCCTTTTGATACAAGTGGAAGGGATAAATAACCAGCATCTTTCTTCCCACATAAAAGGAGATGCAAATGACCCTTTTGACTCACCTGAAAGGGGTTACGAAGGAGATGTTCTTTCCTTAACCTTCATTCAAAGGGGCTGATTGGATCTCTTAGCTTCAATCAACATTTTCTTAAGGTTATCCTCTACAAGAAATCTTTCCTAATCAACTCATTCGAAAGTGGTTTCAAGAGATTGGTCACTTTTAGAAACTTTATTTTGAGATGCTAATAACATTTCTTGTTAACAACTTATTCTTGAGATGTTGACAAGTTTCCTTGTTAACATTTTCCGATACCTATTAACTTTCTACTATAAGAACATCAAAATACGAGATTTAATAAAGGAGATGCAGCTGAATTAAGGTTTGGGATTGTAATGAGCTAAAGGGAGTCAAGATCCGATAATTCAAATATGAATTTTCAAATGTCAACCCTCCATTATAGAAAGGAAATAAAATATAAGCTATTTTTCTCATTATATTCTTCTTCTTCTTCTTCCCAAACCCATCAATTATTGTCAAATTAAAATAACCACAACTCATTAATTCTCAGCCGTTTTGACCAAACTTTATATCAAAAGACGAGCATGGTAAGAGCTACAAGTAGATACCAATCTCATGATGAATCAAATAAATTCCTAGATGACTATTTTTGGACAATGAGACTTTGTGTAGGATACCATCAAATTTGGGGTTCTATCATTGGTTCGACGAGTGGATCATGTCTCTTTGGAGTATAATTAAATTATATCGGTATATCATTGTATTTGATCTTCGTATAGAAGTAATTTCTAATTTAATTTGATAAGTTATCGATAAAATAAATTTTTAATTGATAGTTGGGTTATTTATACACACACCCCTCTGTGTGTGTGATTAAAGTATAATATGAATTGGGAGTTTTGATGATATGAATACGAGTTTTGAAAACTTTTTTCAAGAATTTGCATGCAAAAATGATAAATAGTGCATATATATAAGCTATAGTCATTTCAGATATTATCAAAGGTTAATTAGACATATATTTTAACTAATCAATGTTAATCTAGAGATAAGTCAATCAAATGGTTTATGGTTGTGAAAATTGATGTATAAGTCTTCACTGTGTAACATGAATAATTATATACTTAATTTTTGTTTAGTTGTCACAAAATAATGTTTTAAAGAATTATAAATTGAAGTACAAATTATTAAAACCAAGAATAAAGAAGAACATAACCAAAAAAATTAAATACAGGAAAAAACATATCTCGTCAATACTGTAACTGGTCGATCGATGGCCACACAGGTTGGTGGTATTACACAGGTCGACCGGTGGCACTACTTTGGACTAGGTAAAACCTATGCCTACCATAGCCAATCCGAACAAGGTAAGCTTCTCCGAATCAAATTCTTCTATTCATCTAACCTATTTTTAAGACAACTAACCAAGTACAACCTTAATGTAATAAGAAATATGGATATGTTTTAATGTATGGATTCTCGGGTGTATGGAATTAGACATATGATGAAGTGGTTGAAGTTTGGTGATCATATTATATACTTGTTGATGTTTAGTTGCTCCTATGACTTATCACATCATGAGTCATAGATATTCAGTATATGTTTTATTTGAGAGAATGAAGACGTCCATTTGAAGACTTGTACAACCTTTAGTGGACATCCTATATCCTAGGTCAGGAATAGAATGAGTAATGAGCATTATACACACTTTGTTGTTCGTACAATTGGATGTAATATGACCTTAATTGAATTATCAACTATATTTTTATTGTTGATTATACTATTTATGCACTAGGCAGGTTAAGGTGTGTCACATTTGTAATTGATAAAAATGTTGCTATACCGGTATTTTTGTATTAGTTGTTAAATAGACTTGTTTCGCTCACTCATACATATCTCCACCCTCTCAATATCTATCTTTGATAGGTTAATAGAGTATACAGTCTTGCCAATGTAAGCGATGTCAAAGGTGTGGATGACGAAGACTTTACTTATGTATATATGGCATATATTGGCATATAACACTTAGTGTGCTATTGTTTATTGGTTTAATGGTTTTGTATTGCATGGATCTATGAACATGAAGTTACGACAACGTATTGGTTTGAATATATTAGTAGTTTGATATTATCTATTGTTCCTTTCATTGTGAGTGCTAAATCATATATTAAAAACATTATTATGTTTATCTATATTATAATCTCGATGATTTGTTTTTTCTATCTTTTATGGTTTGAATGCCGATTCGAGCATTGAATTAGAGGTTTCAAAATGGAGGGCTGTTACACGGGCCTGCTCCGTCAGTGCCTCAAACATCACACCCTTTTGGTCACATCTTACGCCAACCACCATCAAAGGCTGGGGAAAGTGACTATTATCATTGTTATTACCATTACCTTTTGCTTCTAACTTCTTAATACCTCCATTTACTTTCTAACTTAAACTCAAGGATGGACCTTGTTAGAAGATTTTTCATTTGGCTAACACTCCAAAGCTTCCAGAATCTAATTCGAAAACAATATAAAAAACTAAAAGACTACTGAGACTAGACAGGAAATAAATGCCGAATGGTGGAAGCTACACAAGAATTATAGTGGTTTGGGATTAGGATCCCTACATCACTCTGAAAGTTCCACTCTTGGCTTTGTTGCTCAATTTGATTATCAAGTATATCCGTAATAATTCCGCTATTAATGATCTTTTGAGCTAAGCTTTTCAAAAAATGGAAAGAACTAGTGAATGGCAATGGAATGTCAGAGATTTTGTTTTTCAACTCCCATATTGTAACGGTGGTCCTCTATTTATAGCAAATTTAAGGTTCTCCCATTGGTGCAGGCTTTTTCTCTTGGATTGATGACCTGGCTTGCTATATATGGCATAGATTTGAACGCTTATCATCATCTGGTTAAGTGCATTTTGACGTGGATTGCTGACGCAAGGCTTCTATATACATATATGGCTTCTTGGTTATCTTCCATCTATTCTGATCATTGGCCTCAGCCTGTGCTATATAAGCCGCTAATTGTTAAAAATTGCTAAAATACTTTTGGTTTCAGTAACTGCTGCACTTGATCAGACTTCTTATCTTAGCCGGACAATGTTGTTGATCTCGATCGACACTCTAACTCATGCTCTTGGACTACATGCTGTTAGATACTAAGTCTGATGCTTAAGCTCTCATTCAAAACTAAATAATGGGTCTCAAAACTAAATGCCAAGGAATTTTCATCTCGAATATTTGTAATTTGCACTTTGTAGAAATTATGATGTAACACATGCCCTCCAAAGTTCACCTCATATAATTGATATGGGGTGGACTTTAGAAAGAATAGCGTCATATCATGCTCAAATACTGGGATTTTTTGTTCCGTGCTCATCATTAGGTTAATCCTGAACTTTTCGGGCAAGGTAGTATTGTGAGAGGTTTCATAAGAATTGCTTTACTAAGACAAATTATAAACATCTAATCTTGTTTAGAGCATTTTATAAATTGAAATTAGTGCCTAGAGGTAAAAATATATCAATACCATGTTCCAATCATCTAGATCTGGTCTAACATATGTATTGGATTTGAAAACAATTAGTGGCAGTATAATGCCTATATTTTGCGCATTGTTATAGGGACGTGGCTCACTATGCAGCACCGTGCATGGTACTATTCGACCATGGCTCACTTTTTGCATTACACGATTCGACCATGGCTCATTCTTTTGCACAACACTCTAAATATGGCTCACTAGGTGCGTTTGGTACAGTCATCTTTTCCGTGAATCACTCTTTGTAGGACACTATTGGCCGTGGCTCATTATTATTGGGAATCTACCCAATGCGTGGTACTACTTAACCATAGCTCACTATCATTGGGAATCAATCCAACTTTCTGAACTTATTGGGTATCTACCCAATGTATGGTACTACTTGACCATGACACATTATTATTAGGAATCTACCATACTTTCTAATCTTATTAGTAATCTATCCAATGCACGGTACTAGTTGACTATACATCACTATTATTGGGAATATATCCAATTTTTTAATCTTATTGGGTACTACTTGACTATGGTTAACGACTGTGCTTCCAAGCTTAAAATAAAAAGATTAGTAAGGGTTTATTTCTTGCATGAAACAATATGGTCACGGCTAAAATTGTAAATTCTTACCTTTGGTACTTTTCCTGAAGGCAGAACTCAGTACTTGTCGAGAGGCAAAATCATTTACTTGCTCAAAGGCGAAACTTGGCTTTGAAATTCACATGATACTACTTGATCAGAGAAGTATCATGGATAAAACATTTTGATACGCTTTTAAAAGTTATGTTATATTACCTGATCACGGCAATAATCATGACTAAAACATTTGAGAAATGTTTGAAAGGCTTGAAACTTTAAAAGATTGCAGTTTTGCATGACATGCTTGAGTCACGACTAAGAGGTTAATTATTGTCTTCGAATGTCTAATAAAGCTTTTATTCAGTTAGCAGCCTCTTGCTATGATAATGTTTCAGGTGCTCGACATTCCAAGTTCAAGGTGTTACATTGTTGTCTGGCTTCTTTAATCTACATGTTCCCAAGGGATGACGTCATGAATTATTAGGGGTCCTTCCCAATTTAGGGCGAAAGGTCCATTTGTCAGATACTTTATGTTTAGCATTATCTTTCTAAGAACAAGGTCTCCTTTCTCAAACTTTCTAGTCTGAACCCTCTGATTGTAGTATCTAGTCATCTTTCAAATATACTCCACGATCCTCAAAGCAGCTTGATCCTGGAGTTCGGGCAACAAATTCGATGACTCCTCGTGGAGCTCTACGGTTAAATATGTATTATATTTATACCTTTGGGTGAGGTAATTTCTAACTCGACAGGAAGCATGGCCTCAAAGCCATAAGCTAGAGAGAAAGACGTAGTCCTGTTGAGGTCTTGGAGCTTGTTCTATAAGCCCACAAAATAAAAGGCAATTCATTTGCCCAATTTTTTTTTTTTTTTTTTTTCAATCTTTTCTTCAAATAAGCCTTGATAGTTTATTGGCTGCCTCCATGATCTCATTTGCTTGTGGATGGGTTACTGAAGAAAAACTCTTGATCATACCGTGATCTCGACAATACTCTGTAAACTCTCGGCTCTTGAACTGAGTGCCATTATCTGTAATGATCTTATGTGGAAGACCGAATCTAGATACAATATTTTCATCACAAAATTATCACTTGTTTAGAGGTTATGGTAGCTAAGGGTTCGACCTTGACCCATTTTGTAAAGTAATCAATTTCCACTAAGGCGTATCTTGCCCTTCCTTTAGAAGTCGGATAGGGACCAATAAGATCTATACCCCAGATATCAAAGGGCCAGGAACTCATCATTGGGGTAAGCTTGCTAGGTGAAGCTCTTGGCACTTTTGCAAAAAACTGGCATTTATCATAATTTATTGCATAGTCCAAGGCATAGTTTCAGCCAATAGAAGCCTTGCCTGAGTATTTTCTTTGGTACGTTTTCACTGCTACAATGGTCTCCACAGATTCCATCATGGCTTCTTTCAATAACTGTTGACCTTTCGAGGCTATCACATACCGAGAGTATGGAGTTGAGAATCCCATCCTATATAGTACTCCACCTATATTGCTGAAACTTGGACCATTATATTTAATCCGTCTTACTTCAGTAGCATCCGAAGGTAGAATATCCTAAGTTAGATATCGAATATATAGTGATATCCTATTTTCTTCAGTTATTACTGGTGTTGTAGATTCACCTCAAGCAGCTGGAGCTCATGTTATAAGTAACACTTTCTTTGCTACCTATATACTAGGTTTCTCTATGTGCTCGATTGGGATGAAATTAAACTCTCCTATATTCTTTGAGCTTGCATATTTTGCTAAGGCATCGGGCCTAGTATTTCGATCTCTTAGGATGCTTTCTATATGATAACTCTTGAAAGCTCTAAGTATCTACTTTACTTTCTTAACATAGAGAGCTAACCTTATGTCTTGGGTCTGATAGTGATTGTGAACTTGATTGACCACTATTTGGGAGTTGTTGTATATCCGAATCTCTAAGACCTAGGTAGAAATAGCCATTCTTAATACAATGATTAGGGATTCATACTTTGCTGCGTTATTTATTGCTAAGTAGGAAAGTTTGATTTCACAGTAAATTTGAAGGTTATCTAAAGTTACCAAGATATAGCTGGCACCTGCCCCTTGTTCATTTGAGACTTCGTCAACATAAAGTTATTAAGAGAATTGTTTATTCTTGTTGTCTCCTTTTCAGCTTTGATTTCGAAACCAATCATTCGGTGATGAAGTCAGCCAATGCCTAAGCTTTGATTGCTGTCCTTGGGTCATACAATATTTCATATTGGTTGAGCTCTATAGCCCACTTAATTAACCTCCCTACAATCTTGGGTTTACTAAAAACTTATCGAAGTGGCTGATCTATAAGGACTTTAATAGGATTGGCCTAGACCTAGCTTTGATTTCTTTTCAATTATAATGTAGTGCTTCTCAGCTGGACCCAGCTTCTTACTTATATAATATACATGTTTTTGGATCCCTTTATCATCTCTCACTAATGTTGAACTTATGGACCGATCCCAGGTAACCAAATAAAGGAATAGGATTTCCCCATCTATCGGTTTGGATAACATCGAGGGAGAACTTAGATGCTTTTGTAGATCATCGAAAGCTTTCTGGCATTTGTCTATCCATTTGAAATTAACATGCTTCTTAAGAGGTTGTAGAAGGGAATACACTTGTCGGCCGACTAACTTATGAATCTATTCAAAGCACCGATCTTTCAATCCAAACTCAGTAATTCTACTCCATTTGCCGGAGCTTTCATATCAGTTGTAGCTTTTATCTGATCCAAGTTTATCCCTATACCTCTAACATTTGCTATAAAACCTAAGAATATCCTAGATTGTATACCAAAAGTACACTTCTGAAGGTTTAGCTTCACCTAATGCCTTCTGAAGAACATCAAACATCTCGGCTAGTTTCAAAACATGGCTTTATGACTGCTTAGATTTGACGAACAATTCACCAACATACACCTCTATGTTTCGACCCATTTGTTTGGTAAACATTTGGTTGACTAACTTCTGATATGTTCCCCCCACATTCTTAAGACCGATATGCATTGCCTTATAGCAGAACAAACCCATGTTAGTGATGAAACTTGTGTGCTCCTCCTCAGGCTTAAACATTGGGATCTGATTATACCTAAAATAGGCATCCATAAACGAAATAAATTGATGCCCACTGGTAGCATCTACTAATTGGTGGATTCTTGGTATTAATCCTTTGGGAAAGCTTTGTTTAAATCTGTTAAGTCAATGCAAGTCCTTCATTCCCTATTTTATTTTACTAATTTTGGATCAGCGATCCACTTAGAATAATAGACAACTCAGATGAAATTATTCTTTAATAATCTCATGACTTCTTCTTAAAGAGCCATATATTAGTCCTTGTTTAAAGGCCTCCCCTTTTGTCTTACAAGAGTAAACTTTGGATCTATATTTAAACAATGGCAAACGATTGAGGGGTCAATTCCTACCATGTTGCCATGAGTCCAAGTAAATACATCTTGGTTATGCTTGAGGAAGAAAATTAGCTTGTCTTGGATAAAAAGATGGAAATAAGCTCTTATCTTAACAGTCTTAGACTTGTCATTTATGTCGAGGCACACTTCTTCTAAAGTCTCTACTGTTGAAGCCTTCTCGGTCTCTTATCTCGAATCAAAATAAAGCTGAATTTCTTCTACCATTAAGACTTCTCATACAGTGTGAATGATCTTCCTCTTTCACTCAGAAGAATTACTATCTACTCCTATTCTATCTCATTATATTCCTTTTGATAGCTTTATATGTAAATTAATTCTCTAACAATGGAGTCTTCTTGCCTTGGGAGAATCTTATGGGTTTCTTATGACTTCCTGTAGATTTAGAACTCATGGTATTTACCATTTCCTAAACCTTGAGAGGAGTGGGTTGATTAATTTTGACATGCTCTCGTATGACGAAGTTCTCCCTTTATTTATCATGTTCAAACTTACGTACAACTGCCTCGACATCCACTGATCCCCTTTAACAAGCTGTTCACCTTTCTTGATGGGAAATTTAAAAGTAAATGCTTAGTAGATGCATACCCATCCATGGCATTAAGAGTTGGCCTTTCGAAGAAGGTATTGTACATCGAGGGGATGTTCAAGATGGCAAAAGTGGTTTCGAAGATCTTACGGCGACGGCCACTTCTATGTTTGACCATCGAATTACATTCATTGAGAGGAATGGCTCCATCATTGTTGGAACCACATATGGGAGCTTGACTAGACTTGAGCGTGCTTTCGAGTAACCCCATCTTATTAAAAGCATTCTTGAATATTGTGTTAACAATGGCTTTGGTATCTACCACTATTTTTACAACCTCTAAAAGTCCAATTTGAGCTACAATTACAAGGAAGCCATTGTCTGGGCGGTAAACGCCCTGCTTATAAGAATCGTTAAATATAATTTCCAACCCAACGTTCTACTTATTTTCAAACTTTTTCATCTAATACACCATGTGCTTCCATTTATGACTTTATCGACGTATCTTTTCCAGCTTCCATTACTTGCCCCGGCAATATGGGGTCCACCCAAGAAGATGTGAACAAAATTCAAAGGGGCTGATAAAGACCTCGGAACCGATGCTTGAGGCTATGCGCTTTCATTTATTGTTGGAGTGGAGGCTCCCTATGTACTATCATCTTTCAAAAACTCGCTTAGCTTTCCTTCTCTAACCAACCCGTTGATGAAAGACTTCAAAAACTGACACTCTTTAGTGTTATGACCATTCTACCAATGGTAGTCGCAATACTTTCCTCCTTGATTAACTTCCATCTCCTTCTCATTTCTCAGAGGGTATGGGATTCGGTCTTAGGTCATAATGTAAACTTGAGCAGATGAATGAGTCAGGTGATAGGCTTTTACTACTTGAAATTCCCTCTTAATCCTTTCGGTCGGGTTGATCTTCTTATTGTTGCCATTCCATTGTGGGTTCTTTCTAAAATCTCCCTTAGATTCCTCAATTTAGATTTCCCCTCGAGCTCTGAAAAAGAACTCATTTAAGGATTTTCATTCTTACTTTAGTAGATCATCCCAAAATAAGGTACTCTTCCATAATGTAACATCCACTATCTAGAGGCCCAAAGCAAAGCACTAAAGATGCTACGATCATCTATGGTATTAACTTCAGATGACTGGATATGGCTATGTTAATGGAATCCATAATATTAGAAGCACTTGAACATGAAACACAGATTTCCAAAAACAACATTTTTCTGATTATATTTCAAAACATATGTTTCACATTCAAATTACATAATCAAATAATCGTTTCCCAAGTTTATATAAAATATAATTATTACATAAATACGCCAAGAGCCACATTTGATGATTACCCCTTGGTTGACCAGGTACTATATGGACATAACTTTCTTAAATACAACACATCAGAATAAAACAAAACAAAACAACAACTCCTAAATAGCTATCCATCAGCTACCAGCTCATCCGTAGAAGCTTTATTCGTAAACCTACTAAAACGTCAACCCTTAGCCTACTCAAATCAATTTTGAGCAACCAAGAGTTTAAGGGGAAAACATAATCTTCTAGTCAGACATAAAGTCTAGTGCAAATAATACTATACATCTCGGATATACAACATTAAGTGAGACCACGTCGCTTAGCGGAATTGGTTTCTCTCTCTCTAATATCCTTTGAAAGCATACCTTTTGTAAATCATAATCTTGTTACCAAACTGGTTAAAACTATAAAGCATTATAATGTAAGCATACATATCTGGTAATAAATGGATTATCTGTCCGAATACTATAGTTTTATTTGGCTAACTACTAGTCTTTGGTTGAGTTGAGCCTACCAGATAATATAACAAAATAATTTAATATATTTTAGAAACACCACTTCTGGACGGTCTGTCCTTAACTATCTGTTAAATACTTCTCTTCTTCCCTAACTTAACATCTCCCAGGGTCATCTGATCTAATGGTTTTTGGGCTCATCAATAACCTATGTGTATACAAACATATATCCCCTTTTGTGTGTAATCATTTAGTCTTACTTGTGACAAAGCCCTACACACTAGAATTTTGGAATAAATTAGCTAGTACAATAGCTAATATATAGGGCGCGACCCTATACCAGTCTCATCTGGTATTCTAATATCTGAGTCATTTTACTTAGGAAACCTTCCCATAATTTCCTTGAAAACCCTTTCTCAAACTTATTTAAAACCTCTAAATCAAACTTAAATAAGGAAAATATATAATCTTTATGCTTTAATCAAAATCTCCTTGCCATGTTATAAATATACTTTACTCAAACCTTTTGTTGATTAAAACATTTAACTTTTGAAAGTACCATTTTCGAATCCATTGAAAGTATCCCTTTCAAAACCATTGAAAGCATCCCTTTCAAAACTATTCAAATAACTTCTTTCGAAACCAAGTAAAACCCTTCTTCTAACCTAGGCCAAAAGGCCAAAACCTTCCTTTCGAAACCATTCTTAGAAACCTTTCGAAACCATTGAAAACCCTTCCTCGAAAGCTTTAAAACCTTAGACATATTTCTTTTAAAACCTTTAAAACATTGCCTTTCAAAACCTCTGGAAAACCTTTCCTTTCAACCTTTCGAAATCATTAGGGAACCACCTATTTGAAACCTTTGTTTAAACCCTTTGAAAGCATTCGTGTAACGCCCCTTCGAAACCATCATTTAAAACCTTTTGAAAGAATAAAACCTTTATAAACAACAAATCTTTTGAAAACATTTGGGTTCAATTTAAAACATGTGGAGAACACCTTTCGAAACCAACTAAAACCATCTCCTTCGAAACTATTTGGGTTATACTTCAATAGAGAAAAAGGATCATTAAAACCATCTAAGTCGAAAGCCTACCTTTCGAAAGCATTTCTAAGCAAAGAAGTGATTATGTCGAAACCAACCTCCCGAAAGCATTGGAGAAGTAACCAAGTTTTTAAAACAAAGTATACCTTCCAAAACTATTGACTTCGAAAGGTAAGAAAAACGACAACTAGAGGTTTCGACCCCTTCGAAAGCATTACTTAAAACAAAAGAGGGAAAACCATTCAAAACCATTTCCTTAAAACAATTTGACCTGGTTGAAAGCCAACCAAGTCGAAAGCAAAATAGACACATTTTCAGTTTAAAACAAGAGCATGCTTCAACCCTATCGGAACCATACGTTTCGACCCTACACCTTCCACCTTCATCCAATTCATTATGTACCAAGTATATTGAAACCATGGGCATTGGTTTCGAGAGCAATGATGGCGAAACGTAGGTCAGAACCCCTGGTGCCGAAAGTGGCGAAATAAGAAAAAAACAAGTAAATTTTGTCTTTAACTTAAAAGAGAAATACTTTTTGATTAACCTGCTGTATTTGTCAAATTTTCATTATTCTTTTTTCAGAAGTGCTGCCAAGATTTGAGAAATAAACAATAATTTTATTTTATAAAATACCCCTTCTCCTTTTATAAATATATAAAACATTTAAGTCCCATACCTCAAAATTTTTTATATATTCATTAAAACACTTAGAAAACTCTAAAAAATTCCAGAAAATCTTTTTCTATATGTTTTCTAACAATTTATAACCCAAATAATCATTTTCTACACTTGAAAATTTATATAAAATTCACTATATTTCAGAAAACTATGAAAATTGAAACCCATATCTAAAATATCATTTTTGATCTAAATATAAAATCTTAAGGCATTTGAATGTCATTTAATAGTGTTTTCATATTAGAACATATCATAAATTCTATATGAACAAGCAAAATCATCAACATGCATATATAAACATTTAATCATTTAAAACATGGCATAAACTTGCAAAATACTTTGGATTTAACTTAAAACCGAAAACATTTAAGACAATTAGATGCAATCATTATTCACCTTAGCTTGAGATTAACGATTTGAGATTTGAATAGCTTTTGATTTGGTTAACCTTATTCCTTAGCTTTTTCTTCCTCTAGTTCTTTGAAATAATGGTCGGCCTCTATGTTTTTAATTTGCAAATGAGAATGAATAAGAGAATACACGGCTAAGGTTTTTAAGGTTTCGGGTATAAGGATCTTCCTTGTTCTCATATTGCCCCTGCCTACTTCTTAACCCTTTATCTATTTTATTTCATGTTATCTCATTTTGATTTACTCACTAACATGGCACGAATGCCTGTACTAATCACAATCTCAATCCGCTAATCACCTTACATTATTTTATTCAATTTAGCTAATTAAATATCCTATATGATTTTACTAAAAATATTGGGTGTTATAATCTCCCCTCCTTAAAGAATTTCTTCCTCAAAATTAAAATAAGGTACACAACAAAACAATCAAAGGTAAAACATACCATCAAACAAATTAGGATAAGCGTCTCTAATTCTGTTCTCAATCTCCCAAGTAACGTCCTTATTATCGTCATCCCATTGTACCTTCACTAATTTGACTGTCTTTCTCTTCAACTTCTTCTCATCTCTCGCGATTATCCGTATAGGCTTTGAAACTATAGTTAAGTCTGGCTCCACTACTAAATCTTCTAACACAGTCGATGCTATAGTAGTGTCTGGATCCCTAACATACTTCCTCAGATGAGATACATGGAAAACATCGTGGACTCCTGCCAAACTACTTGGTAAATCTACTCTATACGTGAATTTCTTGATCCTTTCTAAAATAGGAAACAATCCTACGAATCTTGGTGCTAACTTCCCTTTCTTTCCAAACATGATAACACCTTTCATCAGCGATACTTTGACGAAAACATGATCTCCATCTTTCAGCCTTCTGTCTGCATAACTCTTCTACCAAGACTGAGCATCCTTCATCCTTGCTCTTATGAGCTCAATCTTCTCTCCTACTTCTCTTACCCATTCGGGACCATGCACAAATTTATCTTCGGTCTCTAACCATCATGTAGGGGAATTGCATGGTCTTCCAATCAAAGCTTCAAATGGTGCCATCCCTATAATAGTCTGATAACTATTGTTATACGAAAACTCGACTAGGTGCAGGTGGTCTTCCCATGATCCCCCGAAGTCTAATACACATGCTCTTAACAAGTTTTCTAAGATCTTGATGACCCTTTCCGTTTTCTCATCTATCTACGGATGGTAACCGGTACTCATCTTGAGCTTGGTTCCTAAACTCTTCTGTAGACTCTTCCAGAATTCGCTAGTGAATAAGGAATCTCTATCACTAACAATACTCCTAGGAATTCCGTGAAGTCTGACTATATTCGTCATAAATAACTACGCTAAAGCAGGTGCCATCCTAGTTGACTTAACTGGAATGAAATGGGCATTCTTGGTCAATCTGTCCCCTATGACCCATATAATTTCATTTCCTCTGTTAGATCTCGGCAACCCGTCTATGAAATCCATAGAAATAGAATCCTACTTCCATGCCGGAATATCCAATGGCTGAAGTAACCCACTTGGCTTTTGATGCTCGGCTTTCACCCGTTGACAGTTCAAACATTATTTTACCCATAAGCCAACATCCCTCTTCATTCCTTCCCAGCAGAAACTTCTTTCATATCCTAATACATCTTCATTCCTCCTAGATGAATTGTGAACTTCGACTGATGACATTCCTCCAAAACTTCCTTCTTATGTCTCCCACATTTGGAACACTTAATCTACCCTTCTTTCTCAACCACCCACTTTGGTCAAGACTGGAATCCTTCAAATCATCACCCTCTGTTCCATACCTTGACTTCTTAATCCTTTCAGCCAATAATGAATCCTTTTCCCGTTTAGAAGCAATCTTCTCAATCAGTACCAGCTGAACTTCTAAACAAGATAATGTAAAAGATCGTCCACTAGACCCTACCTCGGATCTTCATTGCACTCTCCAAATCAACATTGCTTCCAAGTCTTTCCATTCTTCTATTATAGCTAACACTGCATTCTGATGCTTCCTACTAAGCGCATCTGCAATCTTGTTGCCTTTCCCTAATATTTACTCAATTCCAAAACCATAAGCGGCTAAATTCTCTAACCACCTCTACTATCTCATGTTCAACTCCTTTTGAGAGAACAAGTACTTCAACGACTTATGATCCGTATAATCTCAAACCTATCTCCCAAAAGGCAATGCCTCCATACCTTTAATGCAAGTATCACTATAGCTAACTCCAAGTCATGCGTTGGATATCTAACCTCATGTGGTCTAAGTTGTCTAGAAGCGTAGGCAATCACTTAACCTCTATGCATCAACGCAGCTCTTAATCTAGTTCCATACGCATCTGTATAAACTAGCAAGTCCTGATTTTCCTTCGAACCACTAACACAGGTGCATGGGTTAACAAGTGTTTCAAGCTCTGGGATGCTTTCTCACACTTTTCGGTCCACACAAACTTCACATCCTTTCATGTTAGCTTGGTCATTGGTGCTACTATCCTCGAGAAATCCTTAATAAATCTCCTGAAATATTCCGCCAATCCAGTAAAATTCTTTATTTCTATTACTGTCTCATGTCTCTTTCAATTATTCACCGCTTCAACCTTATTCAGATCTACAGACAACCCTTTCTATGAGACTACATGACCAAGAAATTTCACTTCCTTCTTCCAAAATTGCTACTTCGAAAACTTTTCCTTTAACTGATGCTGCCTCAGCGTCTCCAGCACAACTTTAAGATGAATTTCATGCTCCTTCTCATCCTTGGAGTATATCAGAATATTATCTATGAAAACCAACACTAACCTATCTAAGTGCAATTGGAAAATCTGATTCATCAAATCCACAAAGAATGCCTGCGCATTAGTGAGTCTAAACGACATAACTAACCATCCATACGACCCATAGCTTGTTCTAAATGCCGTCAAAGGTATACTATCTTCTGCTACTCTAAGCTGATGGAAACCTATTGCTAAGTCTAACTGAGAAAATACCTTGGCTCCGTTCAGCTGATCGAACAAATCGTCTATCCTAGGCAACATATATCAATTCTTTATCATTCTCTCATTCAACTTACGATAATCGATACATAGCCTTAACGATCCATCAAGAACTCCATAGTCAGCTATTCCTAGAAGCTAATAAAATTCGGTGGGTAGCTTTACAACCATTTCAAGGCGGGTCCACCAAAAGTTGCAGGTAAGAATCTGCTTTAATCTCATTCAACTTGCATCCAAATCTCATATGAAGCAATTTAATCCTCGGGGTCGGACGATCCATCATAAGACATTTTAAGGATCGTTAACCCTGAAGGCATACGGGCTCTCATAATTTCTTCGGAGAAAGGTTGAACCTATCGGGGTTTCATCTTGGCCCAAGGGTTGATTGTTCCTCTTGCAGATTATGTACTTGCTTTGATAATTTTATTGACAAGGCTTCCATTCTTCGATCCCGGCTAAGTCGTAGGGTTTTGGCTTTAACATTTTGAATCTCTAGCCTATTCTATTGCCTTTCTCCGAGGTTTACTTTTTCGCGACTTAGAGTTAAGGGCCTCTCAAAAGACCAAGCCGGTTGCTCTTGTAGTCTCAACTTTTTTAGCTGCTTCTCTTACCATTATGAGCTCAACTTCTATTGTTTCATCAGCCACTGGAAATTTTATGGGGCTTCGACTGGAGGTCAACGTATTCTCGTCCTCTTCAAATATAATTGAACCTTTTTTCTAATTCAGTGAAAGTTCTTTTAACTTTATTTTGAAATTATCTAATCATTGCCGTGTTAGAAATTAATTTCAACATCATTTGTCAAAATTCTCCTTTGGTAAGGGCTGGAGCAGTAGCTTCTTTAATAACAAATTTGTTTACTTGGTTTGCCTGATTTCCATCAATCACAGACACTTTATAGGTTCCTTCATATTAGGTAGGAGAGTGAGGGGTCTTTCAAGTGAATGCTTTTTAACTTCGTGCTTGATTGAAAGTTTTCAATTGCTAAATTTGTTGGATTAGGAGAGAACGGAGGTTGGGGGCCCACCTCCTAGCACCAAAAATGTTAGATAGATTTTTCTTCTGGCTAACACTCAAAACATTCAAAAGCTAATTCCAAAAAATGTAAAGAAATTGAAAGACTATCAATACTAGATAGGAAATAAATCGTGAAAGGTATAAGCTACACATGATTTATAGCGGTTCAGATGAGGATCTCTATATCCATTCTGAAACTTCCACTTCTAGCTTTATTGTGCAATTTGATTTACAAGTATATTCAGGATGAATTCCGCCATTAATGGTCTTTTGAGCTTAGCTTTTATAAAAGGGTTAAGAAGTACTGAATGACAATGGAATGCCAGAGATTTTTTTAACCCCTTTATTATAACATATTAAAGGTTCTCCTATTGGTGCAGATGTTTTCTCTTAGATTGATGACCTGGCTTGCTATGTGTGACTTTTTTGATTTGAACGCTTGTCCTCATCTGATTGAGTGTGTTTTGACACAGATTGTTGACTTGGGGCTTATATATATGGCTTCTTGGTTATCTTCTATCTATTTCGACTATTGGCCTTGTCTTAGGATAACTGAGCCAATGCTTTTAGTTTTGGCAACTGCTGCCCTTGGTTAGGCTTCTTGCCTTTACTTGACAATGTTCCTAATCTCTGTTGACCCTTGATTCATGCTTTTGGACTACATGCTCTCAAATACTAAGTTTGATGCTTAAACTCTTATTCAAAATCAAATAATGGGTCTTGGAACTACAAGTCAATGTAATTTCCTCTTGAATATTCGTAATTTGTACTTCGTAGAAATTATAATATAATATACCTCAATTGGTTTTTCTTCAACTACAACCTCAATGATATTCTTGAGGCCGATATCTAAAGGGTCCGCACCTTTTATGATATTCTTGTGGTCCGATACAACTCTTGGAGGAAGTTAGCAAAGAATTGCCTACTTCTCCGAGACTCTAAGAAGAATGCCGCCAATGATAAAAAGACTAGACATTCTGAGTAAAGAAGTTGATGGAGTTAAGAATGAGATTAAAGCGAAGGATGATATCCTTAAGAAAGAAAGGAAAAGCACAAAGAAAAAATCCTAGCGCCCGGGATAAAAAACTATAAGAATAGATCGAGCAGACGCACATCAAGAATGGCGACTCGTACAAATAAGTAGAATAGTTCAAGGCCAACATCGATTCTCCTAATCTCCAGCTTACTGCAACAAATGGCGAGATTACCCTACTAACATATGAGATATAAAGATTATAGGCTAAGGAAAAGGAGATTTTCAATCTCAGGGAAAAGAATGAAAAACCGTTGGCTTAGTTGATTTTCTAGAGAATCAAGTTGCCCAACGAATCGAAGAGAAGGAGGCCAACACAGATCGGGTCAATCCAACAATATTCCACTTCTATGTGAACATCTTCAAATCTAAGTGTCTGAAATTTCTTGGTGACTACTATTATAGGTGTCTTGGCTAATATTCTTGATCACGTGCTCAAAGAAGAAAAGAAGAGGGCCGAGAATGAAAGAGTTCTGTTCAATGAGGCCAAAATTGTAGATTATCTTTTTTATAAATAAGATATGATTGCTCTTCCTGATGGCAGAGCTCAACACCTCATTGAAGAGGCTCTACAAATGCCTCTCAAGGCTCCTACCGAACTCCTACTAAGGAGTCAGCTAAAGTTTTCCTTGTTCTAACCACAATAGAGTGCTTGGCGTTGATTCAACCTACCATGATGAACAACTCTTAAGTTGTCATTGTTTCTACATGTTTGTCCTATACTTTTTTTGTTGCCACCTCTACTTATAATCCGGAGTTCCCATCTATCTTCGTTTCTACCTCTACTATTCATATATTTTCTCCAACAACCGAAGAGGGGAAAATTACTTTTGGCTCCACTCCATCAAACCGCTCAGCCGAATATATTTCACAAAACTATCGGATCTTTGAAAATCTTCAGTTGATACTTGAAGCCATTCCAACCTATATCATTATGTCTTAATTGTTCTAGGTTAATTGATAGTTTTTCCTCTACTAGTAATCATTCACCTTCCCAGTCCTTTATGTATTTTTGTAGCCTCATTTGTGTATGTTAATGTACGATGTTATGTAATAGAGTATATTATGTATATTTTGGAGATAGTGGGATTTGGACTTATATTATGTAGACTCACTTACGCTTATGTTTTAGTGATGTATTATATTTTATCGCTATGTTTATGACTATGATATCTTTTATTTGTTATGTATTATGGATTGTTCTATCCTAGAAATGCACATATTTATTGCTTTCTGCCAATACCGAGTCTATATAGGTAAGCTGTATAAGATTGACATATATCAAAGTTAGCCTAAGAGAATACTCATGTATGATAGCCCAATATCACCTCATTCTTCATGTTATCAGACAACATTAGTCGATAGTGCTCTTTTGTAGTATGGGTATAAAAGTAGGGTGTTACAAGCCTAATATCATCCTTGATGAGGAACAGATCATTATGACCCCTACTTCAAGCTCGTAAGCTTTTATGGCTGCATGACTTAACGAGCAGAAGACCACCTTGGTTCAGGTCAAACTCGAGAAAGGCATCATCCCTCCTCATTCTTTTGTGCTCCTACTCCAAGGCTTCCCGCTTCCTCCTTACCTTTACTCAGTTCTTATTCTTCCTTGGTTCCTTTATCTTCAAAGAGAAAGCACATCATTTCCGCTAACAGACCATATGACACCAAAACTCGAGAGGGAAGCTTAAGAAGCGTAAGAGGACCGTGCGTAAGCCATCAAAGAATTAAAGCATCCGACTATTCACTTGGCTCATTTTGGCTTTTTTTTGCTTTGTTCCACTATACATAGGCCATGGTTTTGTATGAGAGCGGCCCCAAAAATATTATATATAAAACTGAAGCAGTGAAGGATTTTTTTTAATATCTTGTCTCATTTACTTTAATTACACTTTTACATTTCTGCACCTGTATTATTCTTGTACATATAATTGGTAGTAATAATATACTTATAAATATATACATTATACATGCCTACGATTGCTATCTGTGTACTAAATTTATTTATTGTAACTCTATGCATATAAATAAATCTTTATCATAATAAAGTACTTTCATTTACTTAGCTTTATTTACTGCAAGTTATACTTGTCTAGTTTAACCATAATTGTAATGTCCTTACTGAAATTGTAAGGCTTTCCTCTCATGTGTACACGAGCACCAATAAAATTTGCATTGCATATACCTGTATAAATTCAACTATTCATTGATGATTGTCTTCGAGCGTCGGTTTTCATGATGCTTATCTTCAGGCATCAATCCCAATGTCGCTGTCTTTGTGCATTCATCAAAAGATTAGATATGTAGAAGCAAATTTCCATTCTTGCCCTAGTCTGATTATACTAACCGATCATGGTTCAAGGAAGTCTATCGGTACCTATCTTAGGTAGTTAGACATCTAGTATTTGAAATACATGATTTCTTTTCGTGTCATTGATCTGGTGACCCAAAGTCAGACTTAATGAATGTGCTTTCGTTGATTTAAAAAGGAAATTTTATTTCAGTATTTCCAGTAGCGAATCCCACTTTATTACATCTAATCGAATCTAAAGAATGTCCGAAAGAAAATAATGCTAAATAATGAAAGAAATCAAGTGAAAATTGCAGTGAAAATGCTCATTATGCCATGCCTTTGGAATTGGGTCCTCATCAACCATCGTAGCATGAAAATGTTGGCTCCAAGCTTTTGATTTATCACATAGGGTCCTTCCTAATTCGGACCAAATGCCTCCATAATCAAGAAGCATTTCAAAATGAGGTCGTCCATCTCGAAAGTAAAGCTTTAGATATTAGCGTTGAATTACTGCACTACTCCTTGCTAGTGAGCAGCCACCCTAATATTTGCATCTTCTTCCTTTTCTTCCACTATTAGTGATGCCAACAAATGTCGTATGTTCAATTATGGATTTCTGGTTTGTTCGATAAGCCCACAAGGCCATTAGTGACCCATCAACCTAATAACCCTTTGCTTATTTCAAATGCTTCTTAATAATGGGCTTAGTGTTTTTGTTCACCGCCTTTACCAGTCCATCCGCTTGTGGATGCACTGTAGATGAGAAGCACTTCCCAATTCGATATCGGGCATCAGATTCGTAGAAATCTGCACTTTCAAATTGGGTTCCACTGTATGTTATGATCTTCAGTGGTACTCCGATGCTACACAAAATGTTGTTGGACAAAATTAATCACTTTTGCTTAGATAGTTGTGGTGAGAGGCCCATCTCCACATATTTTGTGAAGTAGTCCACTACTACAATCATGTACTTTGTTCATCCTTAGACTATTGGTAACAATTAGATGATATCAATTATCTAAACTAAAAATAATTATGGGATAACTATTTGCATAATCTTATTGGACGAGGCTCTAGGTATCTTCATAAATCTCTGGCAGTAGTCAAATTTCTTTGAATATTCAACCATGTTACAATTAATCGTTTGCTAGAAAAATCTAGTGAACAACATCTTTGCCAATTACCCCTTTGGTATGATTACCACTGCTTTGTTCATTAATTTTCTAAAGGATTTTTTTGCTTGTCGGCACACCTTATCAAGGACGCTGATAATCCTCTCTAAAAAATGCTTTGTCTTGACAATATAATGTGGTACCTTGCGCATGAGTTTCCTTTTTTATTTCAACTTTTGGGAAGAGTTAATAATTATCCAACAGTTCAAATACCTTTCATAGGTAAGGGCCTAATCATGCACCCTTAGCCTGAAATTCCTAATGCTCTTGGCGAATCACATGGGAGTCGTTAAGTATATGTAAATTTACACTCATAACCCCTTTGATATCTTGAGTCCGACAATCAATGCTTCATACTTCAGTTCATTAATTATAGCATGAAACTCAAGTTTCAAGTGATAATAGACCCGTTTTCCCCTTTCATTTAATCATCCTAAATGGTATATTCAGTAATAAATTTCATCAAAGCATACTATCGAATCGCCTATCTAGGACGGTATGCAGTTTATGAACTTATCTCAATATTCCACTTTAATAATCATCCTATAATCTTGAGGAGATGTAATACTTTCCTAATAGGTTAATCCATCAACATCTGTGTTGGATGAGCCTGGAAGTGTGTTTTAAACTTCCTCGATGTTTTCAATAAAGAGTAAGCAAGCTCTCCAACTTTGTATAACACTCTTCTACACCCGTATACCCTTTACTAATGTAATATTCTGGTCTCTGGATGTTTCCTTCCATGCATACCAATGCCACACTCAAAATTTGAGTCAATGCTACCAAATAGATGTATAGATCTTCTCCTTTCAAAGGTTTTAATAGGATAATGGTTTGCAAATATGTTGTAATAGGTTCTAAAAGGAAGCTTCATGCTCATTTGTCCATAGAAACTTCCCATTTTCTTTTTAGGGCATTAAAGAATGATGTTCACTTATCAGTTGCTTTTGCGATAAGCCTACTCAAACGGTAATCTTGCCATTCAAGCTTTGTATTTCCGTTCTGTCCATGGGGTTGTAACCTATTTTAATGCATCAATTTGCTCAAGGTTATCTTCAATGGCCCTTGAGTTCATAATGAACCCTAAAAAATTTCTCGATACTACTTTGATAAGTTACCTATGTGGTCCATCATTCTCCATGAATTCACTAGCATATCTTCCACATAGACTTCCATTGTCTGTCTACTTTGCTCCACAAAACATCTTATTAACCAACTACCAATAAGTGGCTCCATCATTCTTTAATTTGGACAATATCACCTTGAAGAAATATAGTCCCAAGTCTATGATAAAGCTCACATGCTCTTTACTAGGAACATGCATTGCAATCTTATTGTAGCTGGAAATGCATCCAAAACTGATAGCAGCTTATGTTCGATAGTTCCAACCATAAGTTGGTCAATACACAATACTGGAAAGCAGTCCTTTGGGCATGCTTTATTCAAGTCCGAATAATCAATGAATGTCCACCACTTTCCATTGTTCTTCCTAACCTTCTTAGGATTTTCTACCCATCCTGGGTAATGTGCATCTTAGATAAAGTAGTTTTCAACAACTTATCCACATCCTCCTTCGACGCAGCAGATCTTCCAGTTCCGTATTGCATTATTTTTGCTTTGCGGTAACAAAAGGTGCATTGACATTTAATGCGTGGCATATAATTTCATGCAAAATCCTACATATATCAGAGCGAGTCCATGTGAACACCGCTTTTCTCTCTCGAAAACCCTACCAATACCTTCTTCATCCTCAAGTTAAGTTGAGACACAATTTTTACAATCTTTTTCAGATCATTTTCATCCTCTTGAATCTCATCCATCAACTCAACTAATCCCACCTTAGACTCTTTCGACTCTTTCGGGAGATCCATGACTTTATACTGATCATTTGTGGACCTAAGCCGAGAATTAGGCAGTAGTTGTTATGCATTCTGGTATTAATGCAAAAACAGTGTCCACATTCTTTCCCTTCTCCTTACATCTTGCTGTCCATAACTCCATAACGTAACATTTTAGTCCATTAGTCTTAGTCACCTTGGATTACCCCACTCTACCTTCTATTGAGAATTGCATTATTAAGCACCATGGAGTAAGTGAAATCCTAAAATCTGCAAGGGTTGGTTAGCCCATAAAGGTGCTGTAAGGCAGAATATCCTTCCACTATAAATAATTTCTGCCACCGTACTACCCTACAGGTTCCATCTCCCAATTGCATCAGCCACTTGATGCACCCACCGGAGATGTTTCCCCTCTAGTAAACCATTAAAGTCAAGATTTACAAGGCAAGAGATTATTTTTGTTTGGTTGCATCTCATCAAATACCCTCTTGAAAAGAATTTTTACTGTGCTTCTGCAATCAATTAGAACTCGACGGACTGTAGTTGGTCCATTCATAAACGCAATCACCATTGGGTCGAAGGTTGGAGCTTTTACCTTGTCAGCATCCCAAATCCTAAAGATGATATCATTGTTTATCCACTTCTGTTGCTTTGCTGGAGAATCATCTTCGATTACATAATATTTCTCTTGTCGAGAGTGTTTTAAAGAGTTTCCACAGTGCTCCATTTCATTCTAGTTTTTTCTATAGGATGTGAACCTCTAGAAATTGTGCTGATCACCAATGTATGCCTTAGTGATCTTGAACCGTCTCCATTGGTCCCTTCAATATTACCCGAAGGTGGGTGCCTTAGTTGTTAATTGTGTTCTTACCTACCCTCCTATGGGTTCTTAACATACTATTGGAGTTATTTCTTCCTTATTGGCTTCTCAGTGATATCTCACAAATATCGAAACTCGTTGGTACTATGAAACAACCTGCACCTTAATAGGCCCATATTTTGATTAAATGCAGATCGTTGGTTTTAGTAATCTGTAATAAATATAAGTATATCAAAGAGCGATCAATATAAACTAATAGCGGAATAGAAACTAACTAAGATTACCACATTGGAATCAATATTATTCCTTGAGTATCTATTGCCATGGCAGCACTGAGCATGAATGAGAAGACTTCACCATCTACTATTCTCGCCTTTCACAATTAGCACATCCCTATAAATTTATCATGCGGGTTGTAACAAGGAGGGGGTTCAGAACAACTTTTTGGTGATTGAAAAATTACATACTTTATGAATAACACTAATTTATGCCGATTGATTTCCATTTAAGTGTTGTATCTATTATTCACTGCAAATTCGTTCAACCCTATATGCACGTATGATATGCCTAACCTCTTCTGAGGTATAATGATACACACACACACACACACACACACACACACACATATAAACATTGTACTACCCAAAAACCCGGCTCATTTAATAATTTTTAAGTAGGGAGGAGGCAGACCCTCCCCTCCATTTAATTCCTCAACCCCGAAGGGGGCCTTTCACAACGTAAACGCTAATCAATCAGTTCTAGCTACAAAAACCGATGGCCCTTAGATGTGGTTTTAAATATAATTATAATATTACTAACACATCCTAAAAACTCATCTAAGGGTTAACTAGCCCACCTCCACTAAATAAACAACAAACAAATAATTAAATAAAACCTTTAAGGTCTTTGCGTATCCCATACGGAATCTATACTAATATAAAGCAAAATCCATCAGCGCATAACTTGAGCCTTTAATAACAGCCGCACAGGATTATTGTTGGTCGAAGATTATATGCCATCCCTACTATTAAACACTGGTCCAACAACAGCGCTGACATAGCCCGTCTCCTTTCCACAACCAAAATCCTGTTTAGACTAACCTAATGTAACTCAAGGAAAATTCTCATTTTAGTTACTTAAAAACTCTTGTTGGAAATGGAGCAGATCAAATTTCCCTATTAGGTGCTGTCATAGGTTATTTAGGACTTTTTATATAGGAAGGGGGCAGACACAACAACCATTTAGTACATCAACCATGAAGTAAAACCTTGATGTACCTCAAGGTACCGGGACATTTAATACTTTAAATTTGAGGTGAACCCTTAGTATATTTTCCCATACCTATACGCAAACGTATATTCCTTCCATACCGGTCTTATGGTTAGAGATGTCCCACATTAGTAGTAAGTATACACAATCGATGGTAGCCTCTAGTTGAATGGCATACTTCAATTGTGTAACCATATGACCTCGCATCCCAACCTACTAAATCAACCCGTTCATTCTAAGCCTAAGTGTTGGGCTAGGCCCACTAATTCACACTTGTTCTAAAGGTATAATTAGGGCTATATAGTTTCCAACCATAAGAATTATATTTCCTTCTACATGTATTTAATAGTATTGATACTCACTTATTCGCTGCGTATTTATTCTTATTTTGTTTATTTATCCCACATATTCCTCGTTTTCGTCCTATGTCTATTAAATGCCAATAGTCCATAATAAATGACCATTAATATCAAAATTGGACAATCTCTAATGACATTCATTTACTCGTTTAATTCAATCCTATTACGCCATTTCATTTCCCTATAAGTGTAACATTAAATTCTTTAACCAGTCCCATTAAACACATTTATGTCCCCTTTTAATTCCTGCAACTCTCTATTAACTGCACATTTATAGCTATATTAATTTTGAAGTTACTATCTCTTTTTATCTACACCCCCTAATCCTATAATTTACCAGGCTATTTATAACTAGATGTCCTAATTATAACTAATACGAATATCGATGTATATTACACTATATATATATATATATATATATATATATGTATGTATATTAAATGGTAGGTGCAGTTATATGTATTACTACACACACACTTATACATATCTATTCTTATTCCAAACACATTAATTCCTACACTTAGAAATTTCAGAATGTTAATTTCCACATTTTAATTTATTAGAGTTATCTTTCCCAGAAAAAGTTACCGTTATAATTTTCAATAGATTAACCAAAAAGGAGACTTTTGCTTCGTTTGAAATTACAAAGAATTATCTCCTTTCCTTTATTGAATTAGACAGTGCAAACCATGGAGAAGAATAACCGTACTTTACAAATCTCTTTCCTTTTTGTTATATTCCATATTATTTCAAACGACACATCTTTTATACATTTGTGAAATTAGATAATTTATGATAAATAACCGAAAATAACTAAAACTAAATTGAATCCTTCTCTCAATAAATTAAAACCTAGAAATTCACATTCCAAGTCGAATTAGGGCAATCTTAACAAATATGAACATTTTAGCACCCAAATATAAATCCAGAATAAACCTTACGACTTTTGTCAATATTTAACTTCGACAAATTTAGGGACTTATTTGCAGATTAGAGCATAAATACCATTCTTATTCCAATTACCTAACTTACAAAGTATGTAGGCAAGATTTCATCTTGCTAAGCCAATAACTCCGTGGATCTTGCATAGACTAATAATTAAATAGAACTCAATGATAAAATTTTCAATGTTATAAATAAATCATATAATTTCCCACTCATCTTTCAAGCTTTCCAAATCACCAAATTCAAATTCATCCCTTTATTTTACTTTTTTTTTCTTTCCAATCCAAAAGAATATGTATAACGAGGTATACACATACTATTAGAATTACAGACCTGAGAAGAGATTTCAGGTTAAGGAAAATATAGATTTGTAATTACTGAAATTTCCTTTTCTTTCACAACGTTGATTTACTTGTTCTCTTCTTCTCTTTTTTACCCTTCTCCTGTTTATATTTATAATATTTTTATAATTTATAGAAATAGTAAAGAAGGGAAAACATTAGGGATTCACTGCTTTGATTAGAAAACATGAAAAGAAAAGTGAAGAGCTAGGCCTCTATTTGTAGGTGCTTGAATCAATCTTATCCGTGAGACTAAAATAATAAAATCTAGGCCATTTGGCCAAGGTTCAACCCTGGCCGCCCTAACCCCAACCGATCGACCACCCCTATAAGTGGTTAACCACTAAGGGTTGACTAGCCCAAGTAAGGTGGTTGACCGGTGGGGTTCCATATTTGTTATTATTTATTTCCTTTTCTAGTTTTTAATTATTTTCACTGTGAAAACTTCAAACGCTGAAATTTTTTTCATTTGAACTCCAATTGCAAAACTCTAAGTATGAAAGTTGTTTAGAAAATCGCCATGAACACAATGGTGCAAGTTTCATGTCCAAGTTCCGACATTTTCTCAAACTCCATTTTTCAGCCTTATTAATTATTTATCAGTTACTTTTTATTTTATTGGGTGTTATATATTGTCCCCATGAGTCACATGGAATGTATAATACACCACAAAATGCTTCTCCTCCTTGATAGCCACTTTTGGAGCAAGCTTCTCACACCTCATAGTACCTTACATTTCAAGGTAGATATTTTCTATAGATCATTCAACTCCGTATACCTCCATCTTGGTTAAAATGAAAATGTTTCCTATGTTCTTACTTCTTACTCCTAGCATTGTTGTTTTTATTATGTACATTACCACCACTATTATTCTAGCTGTTACATTTCTGCTTAAAAGATTTAATACTCTTTACTAAGCTACTTGGTCGAGCCTGACCTATAACATTCAAAACCATTTCCATCTCTGCCTTTTCTAAGCACATAAGTTGGTTTTCCTTCCTATAATAATCCTGTAATGTTGTTGGCTTTTTCATCTACAACACTTCCTAAGTCACTCTCCTTATCCACTCCACCTACTATTGCCTCAACACCACATTATATCATTGATTCTTGACCTCAACCACAACTGAATTGAATGGTTTTAAGTAATCCTTTAATGTAACTCTATTTCTACATGGATGTTTGTCAATGACATTGCAACTTTTGGTTGCTTTGAGTGGACTGTAAACTTGTTTACTAATTGATTCATAAGATGACATAGATCCCATATCCAACCTACACAACACATCGTCGCCAGTCCTTCCATAAATAATGGAAAGCATCATCACTTCATGTCATCATTTTCTTAGGTGTTATCCATGTGTTAGTTGTACTACATCAAATTTTGCATTCGACCCATCAATTTGTGATAGTTAGGCAACATCAAAGTTATGAATTTCTTTAGATATTCGATCATCATTATATATGCTTTCGGCTAGAGGCGGTCTCCCTATCATCATATTTTTTGTTGAAGCGATCTTTGGATTATTCAATGATCAACTCATCATTGTTTTCTTTTCATAGTGAAAGATGATCAACTTTTGCGTCACCCTGTGTTCAATTCCAAGAGCGGCCATTATGATCACTCGCAGAACGGTCTTAGCTATCACCATGATGCCTAGGTTCAATTTTGTCCAGTGTCTCGATTCATTTCGGCGTCCTTCGATGTCGAATCGGCCTGTGCCTCTATGAGCATCTCTATATGAATTTCCTTCATTTCTTCCATCCACAGGGCTCAAGTTTCGATCTGTATCAACACCTACACCTCCTGAAGCACCATCATCCACTTGCTTTCTCCTCGATGGATGGACCAGCTCGATCATGTGCTTCAGATACATCTCTTTTCCTATGACTTCTGCCTTCTCCTAGCTCCTTTCTAGCTCAGTGTCCACCATAAGAACTTCCTGTATCTGAGCTAGATGAAGAACTTCTTATATTCATGATCTCTAAGTCATGATACACTTCATTAACATTGTTTCATAGAAGCAATGTTATTGTCATCTTCTTATCCACTACAACCATTCTGTCCTCTAACCTTTCTCGATCACCAAATCTAATGGTGATTGTGTAGTTCCATCAATGTCTCTAATGTTTATTCCCGCAGGTTCTTCAACAATCATCATCTTAATTGAATTCTTCTTTGATCCGATCTTTCTATCAGATCCCTTTGATGATTTTTTTTTCAAATCCTAGTAGTAAATTGAGATCGTTCATAATCTTCATTTTCTCAATGAAAGCATAAAAAAATATTAGTTTTATTTTTGGACCAACACCCCAAAAAGTCATAATAAAATGAAAATTGTAAGAATTAAAAGTGAAAAATAAGAAAAATGACATAAGAGATTTTATATTGATTCGGCTAATCGATGACCTAAGTCCACTTAGTTTCTTTTATTGGTTACTTTTTGCTAGATTAACCGATTTTACAAGAGAATTCCAAAATTCTATGATCAGACTCCAATTAGAAGAATTTTTCCTTACAATATTAATAGACTAAATCTCCTCTTTTGTTAAAGAAGATGGTTATTCGTCACATATTTCTTAATTCACATTAGTCAGATTTTGTTTGAAATCATCTATCGGCAAGACACAAAATAATTGAAGACCAGATCAATTTTGGACCAAATCTCAAAGTATGATGGATTGGTACTGAACCATGACCTTAGTCCATAACTTTCATTTTGCTTAACCAATGCCTTAGTCTTCATGCTTTATAACTTTAGGGGCGAAAATGGTTTTTTTTAATGGATCGATACCCAACTATCTAATATGACTAAAACTTGTCCTTTTCTTCATATTTTCCTAAAATCCATAGTATAAAAGCTTAATCGCAAATTCGTCATTTTGATGGATTGATGCCTATTTTTGGACTTAAACAAAATTTCCCTCTTTCTTCCTTTAATCTTTATTGTTGATCGGCTTCAAGCCCATAGTTCAATCCTCCATCATATCGTAGTACAAATCCATTGAAATGTCGCTTAGAGTAAAATGATGGATAATAATATATGTAAATGTCAACCATATAAAGTTACATTTTAATAGCACTATCCATAATCCATACTAACCTTGTAAATTAATTTTATATAAGGAAATACATTTTTTAGGAATAATCCTTTCTAGTATCATGTAAATATAACTAATCATAAAAATTAATAGACTTAATTCCAAAATGTATGAATTTATTGATAAATTAATCCTTCTTTTAATAAACAATAGTAACCTTTTAACTAGAAAGACCTATCCAAGGGAAAAGCATTACATTGACTATGTATTAAAAGCAACTTTTTTGAGGCAGTAAGAAAACAACTTGAATAAGCCGGCTGTATAAATACCGAAAAGGATGAGAAATGCCTTCCCTCCATGGCTTACCAAAAAATAAAAAAAATAGAAAAGCAAGACTACAGGCTTCATAACTACAAGTATTTTGTGAATAGTAAACCAGAACAAGTAGCCATTCGGGAAAGACCTATATAAGAGAGAACTATCCTTCAATAAGGCCATACTAAAACCTGGAAAAAAGTGAAAGCAACATCACCAGTTAAGAAAAAATATAAGAAAATGCAAAAAGTAAAATCTAATACGATACATAAGGGCTATGTTGAATGTAGAAGTCTATGATAAAGGGATTCTGAAACCTATTCCTAGGGCATATATAAGGTTTGTCTTGGAAAGTAAATGTGGTATCATCACGAACCATTTTAATGGTTTTTGTAATAAATATATGTTTATTATCAAATACACATTGATTATCGACACACCAAATACACCAAGAAGTATAGCGGGGCATGATGCAGAATAGGAGAGAGCATGGATGTTTTTGCTTTGAGCATGAGACCAATAATAAATGAGGCAAGGATGGAGACTAGGAACCGATAATCAAAAACACATGAAGTGTTCGAAGTGCTTTTAAACTTCTTCGGCAAGTGTAATAGTGCTAAAATAGGTGCAAGATGATTTCGATAGAACTAAAACTACAGGAAATATTTTGAGAGACTACAGGAATATAACTTTTTTTATGTTGAACTCCACAGGAATCGCTTTGTGTAAAATTCTCAACATAAGAATGGAAAATTTGGACAATATGCATGAGTCCCACATCATGTACAGGGAAGATTAATCTCATGGTGGTGACGAATGACGTTTCATGCCTTGAGGTGAAAGTGGCCATGGAGCAACATGGTGGTAAATGGACAGTTCAGGTCCAAATCAAATGATATTTTTCCTTCTTGTATTCATTTCTAGGTTTTGCTAAAATAATAATAAGCTGATCTGTTCGGTTTAGAAACAGAAACTTAAATCTATATAAACGAAACTATAAAAAGAAAACAAATAAATCCAAACAAAATAATTGAGTTCTCAACAATAACTTAAAATGGCCAACATACTTCAATTTGTTGACTTTCCATTACCTATATAAATGTCTCTGTCAAGATCTACTTGATTTTAGTGGCTTAAGGAATTAAATTCCTGTTGAAACACTTATGTAAGTAGTTGCATCGTTATCTGATCACAAAGCATTTTTAGGCATTGAAGCCAAATCTACTTTTGATCATATTAAAGTAAGAGATAAACCTTCTTTTATATCACTTGCATGATAGCTCTTAAAATTATTTTTATTTTTCCACACTTTTCATAAAATAAATAACTATCAACCTCTTTATTTTTTTATTCTACACACTTAGAACCTTCTTTATCATTACCTTTATTTATTTGTTTACAGTATGTGCGAAATGAGTAAGTATTGCTAAAGAGAATTTAATACTTTAATGGTGTTAATATTTTTTATATTGGTACTGTAGTAAGCAATAATCATACGTTTAATGATACATTGATTTACGGGTCCCATCACTTGGATGAACGTAAAGTAAAACTAAATCCATAAATTGAGCATTAAATTTTCAACTAAATTCTATAGTTGATTTATGTAGATTATGACGTTTTATATAAAGGTTTGTAAATACCATTTTTAAGTTTCAAAATATATAACCGCCACTCTTAAAAAAGTTTTAAATAACCACTCATGTCTTTAGCTTTAGTAAAAAATGCAAATATTTGCAATGTAAACGATAAATATTTGCAGTAAAAACTGTAAATATTTGCATTTTTCAAAAAAAACCTTTCGTTCATAGAAACATGTGAATATGGTTACATTCAATTTAAAAAAAAAACGAAAAGCAGTTGCCAATAATAAAAATAGGGGTATAACTTAAAACATGTTTTTGGTGAGGGAGGTCCATCAAATTAAGAATAAGGGGAGAATCCTAGTTTCCGATGTTCTCATTTTGAAATTGACACTATGTGTATTAAAAATAAAACGTGCTCTGAATATAAAATGTACATTGCTCTATTGGTTTAATGCTAATTACTAATGTCAAATTTAGTAGTTAAGAATCCCCCTATGCGGTTTAATTGACTATTATGGATTCAAAAATTTGATTATAAAAAAAATTGCAAAAAGGATAATTACGACAAGGGTTATATTGCAATGAATATCGGTGCACCTAACCAAACGGCTATTGATTAGGATAACCATCCATCCAGCACTTCAATTTTACACGTTGTCACCAGAGATGAGACCTGGATGGAATTGTGAAGGAACTCAATATTTATTTTTATAACGATCCGAAATTTTAGTCATTTGATGTTGAAATATTTAATTAGTTTTAAACATTAAAATATTAGTTTTATAAGTCAAATAACTTAAAATAGGGATTTATTTCAATATGTGAATTGTGGTTTTAATATTGGATTAGTGATTTAAATATAGCAATTATTTAAATAATTGAGTACCGATTTAATTTGATTAAAGTAATTATGGAAGCATATTTAAATTCTTTTTTAATAATAAATGATTAGTGTGAACTTTAAATTCTAACTTAAGTGATTGAAATTGTTTTAATAATAATTCGTTTTAATTAACATTTAAAATTATCATTCCAAGGCATTGTCTCGGATTTGACGAAACTAATGCCATTAGATCCAGAATAATAAATTATTGTACACCAACGAGCTTTATGGTGATCAGACGTACCGTGTGTTCGTGCGAGCTCAAAATGCATAACGATTAATTTTAGAGAATTGAAAATATTACAATTTGATTTTAAAACATAACTTCTGCATATATAAAAAATTAGGTTTCGAAAATAGTTCCATTGAGTTCGAAGTTGGGGTAACTAGCTAAGAACATCGGTAAACACGCATCGATTGTAGTTCATGTGTTTAAGAGCGTGAATAGTCCGGATATTTGCCTATATATAGCACCCGCACCCTTCTTTTTTTTCTCACACCTTAGTTGAGAACCCTAGCCGCTATTTTAAAATCCCTCCCATACAAAGGCATTCCACTGTAGGCACCGTCAGAGGCCATATAAAGCCTTGACCTCAACTATGATAATGTGTCGCAGTGTGAGATGAAGTAATCCGATGGTCGAATTAGCGATCGTCAAGCATGGCAATGGGAAATCAAGTTCGATAGTGATGGAATTTTCAAGCAAATATTCGGTAACAACGAAGATTGGGAAAGTAACAATGGTGTAGTTGGGACCGTGGGAGGCCGAGCTGTCTTCAGCGAAGTTGTGGTGGCGGCACGTGGAACTAAGCGATGGTAAGGAGGAGAGAGGCGAAGTCGGGTTTTGGTTGTTCGACGCGGCCTGGAAACGAAGATGAGATGATTAAGACAGGGCAAATAAGGAAATAATGATGTAATTGGTAAATAATTACATTATTTAATTAGTAAACCTTGTAAAATCAATATGTATTTCATACTAGGTCCAAATGGAATGCGGTCAGTCACGTTGGACTCGTATTTATGATAGCTACGCTTAGGAATTTGATTCATAGAATTTGAAGCTAAAGTCGAACGTCGACCGAATCTGAACACCTTGGCGATAACTGAAATTTTGGTGAGTAACTCACCTCTTTGGCAAAATTAGTTTGTTGTATAACAGATAAAATTTACTGTTTGTGTTTAGTTGAAATTATTGGTCATTTGGTTAAATATTTGCTTTTACGAGCGATATTTAATTAAAATTAAAATATAGGAATTTTATCGAGAAATCCGGATTTGTTGATATTGTCACTTTTAAATTTCTAGTTATATTCCTATTGATTCTATTTCAGTTATAACTCTGTTATATGGATTGTAATTTATGAATCTTGATTTGTTTAGAACTGTTAGTTATGACATTGTGATATGTTCAAAACTTAACCCCTATAGTGATAAAAATCAATAACAATATTGATTAAGTGCTTTAGTAGCTATTAGCCTCAATTTAATATTTTGGAAATACTATTAATTACCATTTGGCTAGAAATTGGTTTTTAATTTAGATAATGATTTTATATCCGATTTTGGGTTTCTTGGAACATTTTATTAAAAGGGTCTTTTAACTTCTATTTTACTCCAAGCCCTTTTTATTTGTCTTTTCTAAGTCATTTAGAAATGTTTTAAAGTTGTTTAAATATCATTTGATAATGTTTAAAAGTTGTTTATCTATACTTAATATTTATTAAAAGTTATCTATGAATATTTTAATATGGTGAAAAATTATGGATTTAAATATTAATATTGTTTGAAGATAAATTATTAATCATTTTGTTTAAAATGTTTTGTGGTTAATAATTATTATTTAAATAATAATGATTTGGAAATTTATAATTTTAATTTACATAATAACGGTTTAGGAATTAATAATGATTACTTATATAATAAATATTTAATATGTTTTAACAATGCTTTGGAAGTTAATTATTATTTGTTATAATAATGTTTGAAGACTAATTATTAACTATTATATTTGTAATGTTTTAAAGTTAATAATTATTGTTTATCAGTAATGTTTTGTTGTTAGTAGTAATTATTATAGAATAATGTTTTGAAATAAATAATTAATACTTATTTATAATGTTCTGACGTTATCGATTATTATATTAGTAATGTTTTGGATTTGATAAATTATTTATTTATTATGCTTAAAGTTAATTAATTTACCTGATTAATTATATTATAGATAATAAATTAATTTATAAAAAAGATTTCATTTAATAAAAGAGTTACAAATGAAATGGAGTTTTGAATTTATAAGAGATTTTTATAAAGGCTTGATAATGTTAGATCCTGTCTTTTCCATTTTCAACGAGACAATTATACATCTCGATACACACAATCATTACATATGTAGGAAAATATAAGGAGATATGGCGATCGACATCAAAATTGGGTTGAATTTGAAGAAATCAAATAATTTTTTATCTTATGTTTTGCCGGCATAGATTTTACGTACAATCACCGATTTGATGATTACTGTAACGACCACGTATTTCATGCCATTTGCATTTGCACAGGTCAGACTTGAATTGCTCAAAACAACATATTGTTAATTTATATTTGGCAAAACTCAACATATACAGTAAATAAAATCAATCATAGAATCACAAACATAGAGTAATATATCAATAAATAGTGGAATAGGTAAATAGTAGTTCATGAAGCTACTATATAAACAACAGGGTTTGAAATAAAATACAACAGAATATCTCAAATACAATGTAGTCTCGAATAAAAACCGATAACAAGTCTGAACAAAACAACTGAACAGTTGAAAGCTGAATAGATATAGATGGATCTTCAAGTAAAGCTCCAAAGCTCCAAAGGTGAGTCTCAAATGCTGTGACACTCAATCTGACCCGAGCGTAAAGAAAAACACAAAACACTCGAGTCAGGATTAACATTCTTATATTAATAAGTTCAACTCAAGTGAAATGTCAAATGAAATACAAGCAACTTAAAGGATGCATGGGATTTCCATCCTTTAAGGATTTGTGGAACTGTCTACTATGTAGTATACGCTATTATAATATGTCTATTGTAAAGTAAAAGTATTAAAATAGCATTAAGACGTTACCTATAATCCACCTTAACACATTTTATATATTCATGTGGTCTATACAATGTCATATGCTCCTCCGTAAACTGGAGGTTTACCCAGAGGACACCATATAGGTACGATACAAAACGAATTCGTAGAAGGCACGATAGGGCATACAACAAGGCAATCGAGGCAATGCCAGGGTAGATATACCATTTGCGGATACAGATAGGTGGTAACACATAGCGGCTACTACCGCCCACCTCGTGACACACTCCCAAATCAAAGGGCGCACCCAATCAAATCACAAGCTATAGAATGATATCGAAGAAATGTGTCTGATCGGAGGAATGACCTCACTTGGCCCAGCGTGGCTTATATTTTAGCCGCATCAAGCTGACTCACGGGAGTAAGGGATATGTAAATCCATATAGAATCGTCGCCAAACCATCCTACTTCATTCTGGAATCTCCACCACGTACACAGTTGTTAAAATGGTTTTCGGTATTGGAAAAGAGTATGACAATATCCAATCCCGGTCTCTTTAACAACCAAAAACTTATTTCACATTGTGGTCATTTCATTTCAAATAGTTCATACTTCATATCAAAATATAGTATTCATTTCAAAACCATATCACTTTCAAAATTATTATTCACTTTAAATAATATTCACCTTCAGAACCATAACTTCCAAAATTATAATACTTTTGAAATCATAACATTTGGAAATCATAACACTTTTGAAATTATAACACTTTAGAAATCATAACACTCTTGAAATCATAGCACTTTGGAAATCATAACACCTGTGGTTTAAATAGTTTAAATGTTGAAAAAAGTATATATGTATTCGAATAGCTACAAAATGAAATAGTTTTATATATTAAAATAATTTATATAATAAAATTATATATATATATATATATATATATATATATATATATATATATTAAAAATACCTTATATAACAAAAATAGTTTCCTCCAATTTTGCAAACGATTCAAATCATCTTAAATTCCACCATTTAAGTTAAATCAGTTCCAGTTTAACCATTTCAATTTAAAGTTCAAATATTCAAGCTTACATATTCAAACATTTACAATACAATTTCCATTTATATTTCAATATTTAATTTTATTTATTTAAAATTGGAAAATATTAGCTTACCATTTTAATAACAATTTGTTTGAATCCCAATTTATTAATTTAAAGCTATATGAAGTATTAAATCTCAATTTTATTTAAAGTTGAGAATATTCATTTAATTACTTTTTATCAAATCAAGTTACAAATCATATTTCAGCATCTAAAAATCAGTAAGTTCAAATAAATTCTTATTTAAATTTAATTGTTAACCAATTTAAATTACCAATCAACATTAATTTATCTTCCCAAACTTTATTATTAAAGTTATAAAAATCCATTTAAAATATTAATATAAATTTAAATAAATACTTAAACATATTATATACTAATTAAATTAATTTTTTATTAAATTAAAACTTATCATTAAAAGTATAATTTTCAATTAAATCTTATTTTAACATTTCAAAATAAATAAAATCTTAAAATTTACATTTTTTCCAAACTAACTTATAAGTTAAAATTTCAAAAACATATTATTTTAAAATCGGAATTTTATATAATATTTTAAAATCAATATCTATTAAAACCCATATATTTTATTTCAAACTTTGGAAATCATTTTAAAATATAGACCAACGGTGTCCGTATATAATTTTCTATCCTATGGTCAAGTGATACATATATTTATCATTTCGATCCACGGTTTATATACTTACAGCTATATTTCATTTCAAGCCGCAATTCCAAAATTTAAAATAAAAGAAAATCGTTTGGGTTTATCATTTCAACTCATAACAATTTTCCCTTAATCTATAAAATCGTTCGGGTGTGTATCATTTCAACCCATAGGGAATTCTAAATTAACAGGGAACTTGTAGAGTGATAACAAATATAATAAAATATAACATATCAATAATAGGCATATATCATCAGTGATAAATAAAATATATACAACATGATATGGTGTCATATATCACAGGTGAACAGTTGCAGATAATGACATATCATATACAGCAATTATATAATTAACAGTTCAATTTAGTAGCATATTTCAATTTTCATTTCAAGTGAAATCAAATTTACTAGATATAAGAATATAAATCATGAGCGATTGTGCACCTTTCGAGACTAGAGAGATTTGATAATGAAATGGGTTATGAATCCAAGCACGAATTTCAAAGCAAAGCAAGATTGGCACAAATTTGATGAACAAAGATGATAAATAGAAATCGATGAGAACAAATCAAATTAGCTTGATATGAGCTGAATAAAATAAATATTGCTAAAAATCAATATAAAATTTGAAACTCATATTTAAAATAATATGTGTATATATCTTTTAATAAATACTGGATTTAAACACTTATACAATAAAATCTCTATATATATTTATCCAAAACCCAGACTCATATATACTTATATAAATAGAATAATATAAAATCATGTACTAAGTTACATACTGACTATAAGAATAATAAACTAATATTATATATAATCCATTTGTAATTTGAGATCAAAATAATAATATATATAACTATATGTATATGTATAAAATCATATTCTAAATTCAAAAACATATTAAAAATCTTTACAATGTATATATATATATATATATATATATATATATATGAAAAATCAGTATTAAATTTAAACATTTATACATATATCTAAATCAAAATCTATAACATTTCTCTTAATCAATACAGATAATAGACAATATAATATAATCTTATACATACTAACTTTATAAATATTTATAAACAAACATATATATACTCTATAAAATCTAACATGTATAATTAATATATGAACTAACCTATTACTCATATAAAATATATAACTTATGTACTTATAACATTATAAAAATCAATATTATATACATATATAAAAGCTGTAAAAGTTATATACTGTAAACACATAACCTGAATATACCTATAACTACATAAATTAACATAATCAACTAACATAAATAATAAGATTTATAAAAATAGATAGTAGATAATGCCAATTTAGGCTTACATCCATATCAGTATCATTTACACACAAAAAATTTAGATTCAAATATATACATACTAACTAATACATTTATATTACAAATCATAGCTTTTTAGAACATACAAAACTTTTTATATTGTCTTTGAAAAATCAAAACACCTGTAATAAAACCTTTATAACTTATATATAGAAAGCAGATCTTATATTCCTTGAATAGACAATAGCACTTACCTCACAAACAACGATGCATATATATATATATATATATATATAGCTGCTAGGATGGAGAGTTGTTTGGACTAGGCACACGACGTGACCGAGGAGGAAGGTGGGCTCAGATGGGAGGTGAAGGGAAGAGTTGCGAGGCTGAGGTGAGTGGGCTCAGATTACGTAAGCTTAGGGGATAGGCTTGGGTGATTCGGTGATTGGGTAGGAGGATTGGTGTGATGGGTTTAGGAACGGTGTAATGGCGGGTTGCAGGAGCTGTGTTCAGCCATGGTTGGGGTTGAGGTGGATGGTGAAGGCTGTGCCGAGCAGTGGGGAAGGCTTGGGGAAGATGAGATCTAGGTGGAGGCTTGAGCAAGTTAGGGAGATAGGGAAAAAGGCTGGAATGGGTGAGGCAAATGCATGCAGTGAATAGATGAATTTTTTTTCCTATACAAATGAAAAGGAAGAAGTGGAACGAAGTAAAGAAGAAGGAGAAAAATGAGCCAACCAGACAATAAAATTTGAACGGATGGAAAAATGAAAAGGCATGCCCATGTGTAACACTGAAATATGGAAAGCCAAATGTTGGCTCTAGAATTTATTGAAGTAACTAATGGTTTATACCAGGTGAGCAATGAATGGTCACGGGAATTCAAAAGCCAAATTGCAGAACCGATACAGAAATCGTTCAGTAGATTCCGCTGTCTCCTGGACTTCGAAATTTACAATTGAATATACTACGGAGATCAACAAGACGAGACGATGAAAACGGTACACAAATATCAATGGTATGACCATTCTATCAAAAGTCGATATTCGGTACCGAAAAATGCTGCCAATTTGCTGAAAATAAGATAAACGAAGATAGAGAAGTCCAAATTTGATGAAACGAAAGATGACGTCTCACTCATAAAATAATAAATATTTTTATTATATAAAAATATTCAGGTTTGGAAAACATTTTATCATCATCAAATATTACTATTTAAATTTAAATAAAATTACACGATAAAATAAACTTCCATATTATCCGATTAAAATTTACCTTTTGCTATGTTTATATAGACGTATTCCAAATATTAAATTTTTATTTACAAATTCAATTATTTAAAATTTCACAAAATTCAGTTAATTAGGTTATTAAAACCATTAAAATTTACGGGTCGTTACAGTTACATACGCACGTAGATATATTTTTGGAAACTACCTTTGCAATATAACTATTTTATTATGCATGTTTTCTCAAAGAAAAAGTCAAAATATCATTTTATAAAGAAAATACAATATTTTAACTAAAAATGAACAAACGGTTCAATATGAGAGGTTTGGAAATTTTACCCCGCATGTTTGTTACATTTAATCTAAAATGCATTATAAATAGAACAAAATAGTTCATTTCCAGATGTCTGCAACTTTTATCATAGTTGTCCGTCTAACTTCTATTTAAAAGAACATTTAAGTTCAACTCCAAACATCCAAACTTTCCATACTAAATTCAATCTAGACATCTGGTACGAAAATTCCATACATCTAAGTGACTTTTTCTTGCTCCTTTACTTTTTGAAATTTTTAATATTCATCCAGACATCTAGGCACTTTTATTCAGACTTTTGGACCTAACGAATAGAAACAATTCTTTATAGAAATTCAAATTTTGAAGAGTCATCTTCATTCATAAGATTTGTGATTATTCAAACAGTCGCAACTACTGATTTAGAGCCTTTCAAAAGTATAAATAGAGTTGAGATTAGTAGGAATGAAATGTCTTAGCCGTTGAAGAAGCTAATGACATTTCAACCATTAAGCCAAAAGATTTAATATGAAATCTCATGTCGTATGAAGTGAATTTTCAGATAAAATGAGTACAGGATCAAGACAAAAAAACAATTGCATTTTAGGTAGTAAATGAAGACTCCAATGAAGGTGATGAAGACATTGTGTTTTTGGCAAAAAAAATTCTGAAATTTTTTGAAATTCTAGAAGAATAAGAAGTTTGGCAACAACAAAACCAACAAGAAAAGTCTATCAACTTCCTCACTTAAATGATATGAATGTGACAAGATGGATCGTAAAAAAGTGATTGTCCAGAACAAAAGAATAACAGCTTCAAAAATAAGAAAACAAAATTTATAAGAAGAAAAAGCAGGCATTCTCATTAACTTGGGATGATCCAAACTCCTCTTCATCATTGGCCAGTGATGGTGATTTCGATCAAGCAAATGTATGTTTCATGGCTACAAATAACGATGTAAGTGAACTTTCATTCGATGATCTAATTGAGATAAATTCCAAGTTATTTGATAAGCTAAAAGATTCGAATGGAAAATACAAAGATAATTAAATAGAAGCGAATTAGAAATTGACATGCAAAAAGATGAAAAGAAAATACTAGAAGAAGAATGAGTTAAATCAAAGGATTATTGTGCTAATATATCAACACAGTTTACTATGTTAAGTGATGAAATAGAAATTAGAAAAATAAAAATGATATATTGACAAAAAATAATCATAATTAAATTTAAGTAATAAAATATTAGAATTAAAACTAGATAGCCTTAAAACCAAATTAGAAACATGACTAAGAATGTTTTCAATTTAAATAAAGGAAGATAGAATTTGTCTCAAAATAATAGAAAATTCACAATCTACTTCTAGTAAAAAGGGACTAGGATATAAAAAAACTAAGAAAGAATTTTAAATTTGAAACTGTAGATCACTATAATCTAATTTTAAAAGGAATAATAGTCAAAGTAAACAATCAAATAAGTCTAAGACTATAAAAATTTAGGTTCCAAAGACTAACAATTATTCGATAAGAATTAAGTATATAGATAATTTTATTGCAAATGTTCATAAAAATTAAAATTTCATTTATAAAGGGAATTCTAAACCTTATTGGGTTTGGCTTCCTAATACCTAACTGATAGGACCCTAGTAGAGATAGCGGGTACCGATATCCATTCAATATATTTTGCTGTAACTAGTGAAAAAGAGGAAAATGGATACTCAATAGTGGTTGCTCTAAGCATATGACGAGGAACAAAGATATGTTAATAAATATTATCTACTCAGATATAGGTTCTGTTACTTTTGGAGATAATCTAAAGGATACGTCATGAGAAAAGGAGACATGAGCAACAACAGTATATGTAATTCACCTCTTATCACTGTTGTTTTATTGGTTAAATATTTAAAATATAATTTATTAAGTATTAGCCAATTATGTGATAAAGTTTTTAGTATATCATTCTTAAATTATAAATGTGAAATTTTCAATCAAAATAAAATTTTCATTTTTGAAGGAATTAGGGAAAGAAATATTTACATTTTAAATATGAAGATCAATCACAATATAGATATGTGTTTGATAGCCAAAGATAATGATCCATGGCTATGACACAAAAGATTTTGCCATATTAATTTTAAAGCTATTAGTAAATTGTCTAAAAACAATCAGGTAAAAGGTCTTCCAATAATGAATAAAAAGTAAATAATATTTGTGATGCTTGTCAATTATAAAAACTAAATAAAACATCTTTTAAACCCAAAAAGATCATTTATACATTACAAAATCTTGAACTACTGCATTAGGACCTATTTGGTCCCACTCAAGTTGAATCTATAAACCATAAAATATGTTATCAAATTGTAGATGATTTTTCAAGATATACATGGACATTATTTCTGAAAAACAAAAATGATACTTTTGACTCTTTTTAAATTTTTACTAAAAGTATTCAAAACTTAAAAAGTTTAAAAAATAAAAATATTAGAAGTGATCATGGTGGCGAATTTGGAAATGATCTCTTTAAAAATTCTTGTAACAAAAAGGATATTAGTCATAATTCTCATTTCCTAGAATGCCACAACATAATGGAGTAGTAGAACGAACAAATCAGATTTATGGGAATGTGCTAGGACTCTGCTTAGTGGCAGTCAACTACCAAAACATTTCTGGGCAGAAGCCATGTTTACTACATGTTACGTCTTAAATCGTGTCACCATTTGACCTTTAACTAAACATACACCTTATGAACTTTTTAATGGCTAGGAAAACCTAATATATCAGATTTATGAATTTTTGGATCAAAATGTTTATATTAAATACAAAGGGTCAGTTAGGAAAATTTGATCCAAAATCTGATGAAGGAATATTTATTGGATATTAAGAATGAAGCAAAACATATAGAATATACTAGACATACAAAAACTATAGAAGAAACATTACATGTGTCATTTGATGAAAATTTCAAAAATTATAAAAATAATGAAGAAGATTTTATAGAATAAGCTACACAAAATTCATCTTAAAATCCTGTTGAAAATGAACTTAGAACTCCACCAGTAATTAAAAAAACACCATCCAATTGAAAATATTATTAGTAAAGTAAATACAAATGTCAGAACTAGACATCAATTAAATCAAATGGGTCACATTGCTTTCATATCTGATATAGAACCTAATTAAATGTCCTAAAGAAGCTACAAGAGACAATTATCATACTTTAGCTATGCAAGAAGTATTAAATCAATTTAAATGAAATGACATTTGGAAATTAGTTCTAAGGCCAAATGATCAAACAGTCATAGGTACAAAATGGGTTTACAAAAATAAAGCCGATTAAAATGGAAATATAACTCGAAATAAGGCCAGATTAGTTGCAAAAAGATATAATCCAGAAGAGGGGATAAACTATAAAGAAACTTCTATTTTAGTTGCAAGACTTGAAGCAATACGAGTCTTGTTTGCTTACTCATGTTATCATAACTTTAAACTTTATCAAATGGATGTAAAATGTGCATTCTAAAGCAGTTTTATTAAAGAAAATGTTTTTGTAGAACAACCACCCCTTTTCAAATATGAAATTTTTTCCGATCATGTCTATAAATTTGAAAAAGCACTTTACGGTTTAAAACAAGCGTCCATTGCTTGGATTGAACAATTAAAATGCTATCTTATAGATTTTGGATTTGAAATTGGAAATGTTGATCAAACACTTTTATTAAAAGAGATAAGGAAGATATATTAATTATACAAATCTATGTAGACAATAATATACTCAGATTTATGAATGAAAATTTATGCAATGAGTTTTCAAAATTAATGACAAATGAATTTGAGATGTCTCACATGGAGGAATTCTCATATTTCTTATTTTACAAATAAAACAACCAATCAATTGCATTTTATTAATCAAGAAAAGTATCGTACCAATTTAATAAAATGTTTTGTTATGGAAAATACATCCAGTAAACCAACACCTATAAGCACTGCAGTTCATTTTTGATAAAATTGAAAATGGTAAAAATATAGATCAAAAATTATGATTGGATCTCTACTATATTTAACCACTAGTCGTCTCAATATCACGATGAGTATCTATCTATGTGCATAGTTTCAAGTAAATCCCAAAGAATCGCATTAGTGAGCAGTGAAACGAATTCTACAGTACTTAAGCAACACTAGTGACCATGACCTCTTCTATCCAAAAGAATGTCCTTTCGAACTCGTGTCATATAGTGACACTGATTTTGCACGATGTCTAAGGGATAGGAAGAGTATGAGGATACATGCCACTTTATCGGATAGTCTCTAGAATCGTGGTTTATCAAAAAGAAAAATTGTGTTTCACTATCGATGTGTGGAGCGGAATACATATCTGCTGCTTTAGCATGTGCGCAAGTGATATACATGCAACAAACTCTTCATGACTACGGGATATACGTTAATAAATCTCCAATATACTATGATAATACAAGAGCTATTAATCTATTGAAAAAGCCAATATACCACTCTGTACCAAAAACATATTGGTATTCATCATCAGTCCTATGTGATAACATAGAACAAGACATAATATCTTTTGAGTTTACTTCTTCCGAAAATCAAATCGTAGACATTTTCACCAAACCACTAAATGAAAATTCATTTATTAAACTAAGATGTGAACTTGGTACTGTATCGCTACATGAGTTACAGTAAGTTTTTCGACATATTAAATTTTTTACCACTTCCACAAGTCTCATAACCATTAAAAGTGTGTATGGACATCAACTCAAATATATACCATTCATTAAAAATATTATAAAATATAAAATTGGAAAACAAAAAAAATTTCCTACAAAATAGGAAACTTTCTCAACCTATAGTTTACATATCAAGTTTAACAAATTCATCCTACGTATAAACAACGGTTTCTTTTTAACCAAACTTATATCACATATCACAAATAAAATTTCAAATGGATTTTGGCTATGCTTCGAGTTACTCCGGAGTCGATTATAGTTCACCATCTTCTAAAAGTGATCATTCAACTCCAAACAAAACAACTCCATCATCAAATAAATCATCTTCAGTTAATATCATTCCATCACCTTCATATCACACTGGGACTCTCTAAAAGATAAGAAAGTCAAATGGTCAATCAGCCTTGAATCATCATCTTCCATTACCAAAACTGATGAGATTATTCTATCAACAAGAAATGATGGGAGTACAGAAGGAGATGTATTACGAGCTAAAAAGATAAGGAGCACATCTAATTTTTTGGAATATCTTATGGGTATTTGTAAATTTACTGATACATCTTTCTTTGTGTAAAGAATATTATTTGATATTATATTTTATCCGCTACGAATGTGAGATTGTGTTTTGGTGTTTTTGTTCTTCTTCTTCTATCTCTTTCTTTCTTTTCTCTAACTATCTGGAATTTTTGGGATCGAAAATTTTGGGTCGTTATATTTGGTATCAGAGCTGAAGGTTAAGCAAGAACCTTGGCTCTGGTGGGATTACTCATTAAGGATATGGTTAATGGTACCCTAAATGAGTTGAGTGTATATATATATAAGAAAGCATACTTGTTATTTTCTTATATAAAGGTTTTTAAATGGTTTCAAAATAAGTGAATCTTATATAATTTATTAAGCGATAGATTTTCTATTATATTAAGGAAATTGGTTGTTATATTAATTAGATTAAAAGTAATAATAAGAATTAGTGGTAATAGAAATACAACCAAATTTAAATTGAATAAAGACAAGTTTGAAATGGATTCAAACTGAAATTAAAATCTTGAATTTAGAGAAGAGTTTCAGAATAAGATAATAATGAATTTGGTTTCCTTGGTTATTATCATAAATGATTGTTGTGTTTGATAATAAAATGTGTATTGATGAGTAAGCAAAATGAAATGTTTTAGGGAAGTAAAACATTTAGGCAAGTATGACTTATAAATTGGAATTGAAGATGATCTGAATTGTGAAGTTTTAAATCTGGGTCCAGAATTTGAAAATTGTTTCAAAGTGATAAAGAAATGTTATTTAATATATTTGAATGAAAGGGTGCTATTTCAAACAAGAGTTATTTGAAAATTTAAAGGAATTTGTTTAAATTAAAAACCAAAGGTGGTTTAAAATAATATGTATATATAAGGAATATACATAATATCAATGATGGTTCGAAATAAACTCTAAATGTTGAGTTTTAAATCTGGAATGATGTGTGATACCCAAAGTGATAATTTTTTGAACTTATAAGTGGGAAGATTATTAATGTGAAGTTTAGAATTTTGAAATTTGAAGTCGAAATTCAAATTTGAGTCGGGTTGACTAGATTAAGTAAATTGAGTTTAACTTTGGGAAAGTTAAATAAGTTTAGAACAAACAACCTAAATTGAAAATTTCAAAATGAAATTGGGATTTAACTTAGGAAGTTAAATGGTTGATTTGAAAGGGGTATGGTAATATATCCATTATTAAGATAAAATGGAATCATTATGGACCTAAGATTTGAATGTGTAAGATAAAACTTCAAAGGTTTGGTTTCAAATTTGGAATTTGGTGATAAATTGAATATCAAAGATTTAGTTGTTTAAAAAGGATTTGGATTATTATTATTTGAACTTTGAAATAGGTTAAAAAATGGAATTTGGATTCAGAATTAAATGGATTAAAGATATAAGTTGATTTGATTTAGAGGATTAAATCAACATTTGGATATTTAACTCGAATTTATATAATTTGAGATGGTTTAAAGTTGAGATTTAAATTGAATTAGTTCAAATTGAATTTGATTTGAATTAATTAGAATTGTGACTGAAAATGGATAAGTTTAAAATTCAAATGGGAAATTTGAATTCGATTAAATGAAATGAATTGAAATTGGTTCAATTTGAAATTTATTTGAATTAATTAAAATTACGATTAAAGTGGAATAAGCAAATTCAAATGGAATTTGAATTTAATATAGAAAAGAAATTGAGGATAATTCAATTTGTGTTGGAATTGGAACAATTTAATGGGGAAATTAATTGGATTGGAGATTGGGAATTGAACAGTTTGGCTCTGGACTATTTTCAAAATAAATTGTTTAATATAAATCTATTTTTCCAAGCTACTTACTATACAATCTTTCTTTTTAAAGCCAAACTATCTTATACTTATTTTACAATTATTTTTGGAACTATTTAACAAATTTTCAACTGTATTATAAACTAATTACCGTTTTTCAACTACTTTATAATTAATTACTATTTTACAACTATTTTGGAATTATTGAAAATTTCTACAACTATTTGACTATTTTACAATTATTTAACTATTTTACAAACTAATAATTATTTTTCAACTACTTATCTATTCTTAATTTTTCAAGCTATTTTCTAAATTCAAGTTGGACAGAGTTCAAACTGTTTATGATTAAATATCCATTTGAGATAAGGATTGAGGTGATAATCCAAATGAGGATTTAAGCAGTTGTGAGTAAGTGAGTGTGAATAGAAAAGAGAATTGATTTGGCTAATAATCAATAAAGATAAATACGTAGGATGTACGTATATTATTCTATTCGCATAGTGATTTGATCCGGATTCGAGCACAGAATTTCAAGATGATTTATCGATCCGAGTTGGGATTTTTCACTCGATTTTCGACGATGAACCTAGATATGGATTGTTGATTTGTTCTAGATATTCTCTATCATAGTTATGGCTATGTAAGGAGAATGATGGTTTCTGGTCAAGAAACCAAATCTGAGTCCGCACTAGGAAGTCGGGTGGACGATACTAGTTCGAAAGTGAAATTGTGTGATCGAGTGACCGATCAGATTGATATAGCGTACGGATAATATGTGTACATCGTACAGGTATGAATGAAATTGATACTGGGAATTTGTGGATAAGAAATGTGGAATGGTTTTTGAAATGAATGGTATATTTTATGAAATATATGATGAAATAAAATGGAAATTGGGTATTTCCATGATAGAAATTTACTTTATGAAAGTAAGTAATATGGTAAGTGACTTTATAGAGTAATAAAATTTGAACATTTGATTTGAAATAAACAAAGTTATATATCTTTGTTATATAAGATAAAACTCCCCTTGTTGAATCCGTAGCCAGAAGAAAGGGTTTTGAAAATATTTGAAGTATAAAAGGACTTTTATACAAGTTTGAAATGATCCAAAGTTTTTAAAAATTACATACATCTATATATATAAAGGATCTTATGAGAATGATTTTGAGGAAAGGTTTTTGGAACCTATGGATTTGGTAAGGCTTTTAATTTTTAGGTAAAATCAATATTGGAATTTGGAAAGCCTGGTTTGAGAATTATTGATTTAGGGATAATCGATTTTGAGAAAGGAGATTTATATGAGATTCATACTGGGTGTATGATTTGAAAGATACTATATGTATATAGTATAAAGTCTATTGGAAATGGCTCTGGGGAAAAAGGCGCTCCCTTGAAATGAACTTCTTAGGAGTGCCATAGGGTGGTAGTGCCTTGAACCCTAAGGGGGGGTTCTAAAGTTGATCCTATAAGGAGTCCGGACAAACTAGTTCCTGAGGATTATATGTAGTGTGTAGCGAAAGTCGAGGGCGCTGATGCCTATAGAGGCATTTGGGTTATGCTGTGACGACAGTGTAACTCGATGTCACTGCGATCTACTGTAGACCATAGCGAAAGTCGTGTGTGCTGCTAAGAGCCAACAGTCTTCGTTTGATTTTATATCGATAAACTGCGACCTATGGTGACATAGCGAAAGTCGTGTGTGCCAGTGAGAGCCAAAAGTCTACGTTTGATTTTACATCGGTAGACTGTGACTTATGTGGGAGTGGAGGAGTTTCATTCTTTTGGCTGCGAAATTCGAAGGCGCCGAGGCCTATGGTTATATTGGTTTTTGTTGTGACAGCAACGTAACCCGGTTGTAGCTGCGATCTGCAACAGGTTCCATGCGCAGAGGCCTATAGTTACCTATGGATTTTGCCGGGACGGCAACGTAACCATCGGGTTAACCGTGACTATGGATGGGGGTGATGATTTCCAGAGCATTCTCACTAAAGATATTTCCTCTATTCCAAAAATGTTTTCTATATTTTCAAAAAAATGTTTTCAAAGTATTTTCACTGGGTGTTGAAAATGGGTCTGCTAAGTACTTATAGATTTTCAGTCGTACGCCTGATCAACGTATGACCGAATTTCTGTAAGAACAAGGATGGACTGGTTGAGACATCGAGTTATAAAAAGTATTTTTATAAAAGCTATTTTATAATATTATGTAGATTTTAAAAGTGTTTTAAAGTGATCAAAAGAATGGTTTTTTTGATAATAAGCATTTTTATAATTCTGGCTTTGTTCCTTTTCGAGGACGAAAAGATTCAAAAAGGGGAGAATGTGATAACCCGAATTTTGAACAACTATTAATTGGATGATTAACCGATTGTAAACTTTGTGGATACTGATTTTATTTGGATATAATAGATAAAATTGATAATTAAAAATGTCTGGATGTATATAAGTGAATTTAAAACTATAATAATAGTTGAATTAAAATGATGAGTCTAATAGTAAATCATTAAATATATATATAAATATGTGTAAACTCTATTATTTTTGGAAATTTTGAAGTATGTCCATATACATGTATACAAGTGTGTGTGTATATATACATATGGTGATTAGAAAGCTATTGTTTGGATTCAACATGATAATTTGCAAAAGCTATTTAAAGTAGACCCTATATTTTCAAAACATAAGGTAAACATTTATTTAAATTTATAAGCTTAAAAGGATTTAATAAAAAGATTCATTTTGCTTTCTTTCTAATTTCTATACGACACTAAAGATAGACATTTATTAAGTTAAAATACAATAGAAAAAGTTTAAAATAAGAATTTATAAAGGTTAATACTTTCTTTGAATATAAATGAGATATATATATATATATATATATATATATATATATATATATATATATAAGTATTAAACTTAAAAAATAAAATATTTAAAAATATAAAACATTTGTAAAACATCTAATTTTTGCATTCATACATTTGTAAGAAAATAATCATTTACATTGACATATGTAAGCTTTGTATTTACAAGTGGCTTACTTCACTTCCTCTTTTAAATTTAAAAATAAATAAAAGATTTAAAGAAACCAGGCTTCAATTCAAAAAAATTCTTTTATTTTCTCATAAACCAGAAAAATGAATGGTAGAAATCAAACCTGGTAATCAAACTAAAAGCTAACAGATCATAAACAATCAAGAAACAAGATCAGGGCATGTGAATTCATCTCAACAACAAGCTAGTTCTTCAGATTCAAATCAATCAATTCAAATCAAGTGCAGTTTCAAATTTCTAAACCAGGTTTCCTCTACTCAGTATATACTGTGAGTAAACTACTCCCTTTAAGTTGAGTCTGTTTATTTGCTTTGATGAATGTGATGAATTTTAGTAATGATGTCACGAAATTGTTGGTCTGAATGAATAAATGTGTCAATCTGGCATATTGGGTGGGAATACAATATACATAACTCAGTGAATGCATGCAACCTCTGTTCTTAATTGAATGTGAGAAAACTTTTATTTTAACCTTGAATTTGCTTTTATAACTTGATATTGTGATTAGTATTGAAGTAAAGTGATGAAAGATGTTTGAATGGGTGCAAATTTGTTTGTATATACATCTAAATATGCAAATGTTGAATATATTTGTCTGTGAACATGTATACTGTCATCTGTTCTTGGTTTACAGTATATATATTCAAGAGAAAATCTATATCTTCTTGTTTAAACAAATTCAAGTCATGAATCTTGAAGAGAAAACTTTTATAACAACATAGAGTTATTTTTAAAAATAATCTTCAGTAAACATATTTGGTTAATAATTCGAAAATCTTGGAATTGCAGAGAAAACTTATAAAATAGTAAAATTCAAGTAACATAATTCCAAATTATGATCATTTGATCAGATTCGTTTTACTATAGGATGATTTTCAAAAGTAATTTCACAATTTTTAGGTTCGTAATTGACGAGAATGATTGAGTTGAACGATTTCGTGTTTTTGCTAAATTCCGGCGATCGGAGTTGAAAAGATGGTAGGGGCTCATGCTGGAGGAAGATGGAGGTTAGGCGATTCGGGGAAAAATAGTTGAGGCATGCTTAGTTGATCATGGTAATGGGTAGGCATTGAACTATAGTTTTTGATCCAGTTATGGTCGATTTCGGTTTTTGAGGCGGTGCACCGTCGACGAAGCATCGGTCTTCATCGGAGTAGGTGAAATAGAAGCTTAAGGCTACGACAAGGCTCTGGCCAGGGTAGCGTGGTTTCTGGTAGTCAGAACGTGGTGGTGCGGGCCAAATTTTAGGGGACCATGTTGGTGTCTGGGTGCTTCACATGCTCGTTTTCGTTTCTGTTGTTCATCATGATTTCTGGTGGAGTATATGGGTCGTGGTGTTCGAAGGCGACTGGGAGGAGCCATCGGAGTTGGTCGGAGTTGCTCCGATTGTCAGTGCATGTGCACGACATCGAGGTGTATCAGTGTGCTGGGTTGCTGTTGAAGAATGGTAGCTCGAGTTTGGTCTCAAGGAGGTGGAGTTTGAGCTCGAGAGTGTGATCGGGTTGTATGTGTTACCAGAAGATAGTTTAATATTATTAGAAAGAATTGGCTAGAGTTGAACTCGAGGCTTGACTCTAGGATTTTGAACAATGGCTCGGGTAATTTGATTTTTTTTGACTCCGGTCAGATTAGTGATAACCATGCTTTGAAATTTAATAAAGCCAGATTGCAGATTTGAATTAAATCAAGTTTTAATTTTTTTTCCTTGAATAAATTCTTTTGAATAAAAATGTCATACAATATTTAGATAAATGGAAGATGTATATAGTTTTAACTTGAATGAAATTAAGTTAATACTTACGTCTATTTGAAAGAATTTAAATAGTGTATTTAAGGAATTAAAATTAAAATGGTAAGATATTTTTAAATTATTAATCTAAGATAACCTATAAGTAAATGGGAATCAAAATTTCAAGGTTATTTAAATAAGGTCTTAAAGATAAATAGTTATCTTAAATAATGTTTTGATTTACTTAAAGGTTTAAAGCTTAATTTTATAATAATGATAATTAAGAAATTTGAAGATAATAAATGGGTTATCTAGAACTTAATTAAGATTTGGGTAATTATAGATTAATTAAATTAATGAAGAAATTAAAGAGAAGATTAATTAATTAATGATCAATTGTAAATTAATTTATAATTAGGGGTTATCAGTTAATTAATTAATTGGTAATTTGAGATTGATTGGTTAGTAAATGGAGGTTAATTACTTAAATGATAATTACTTAATGTAAGTAATTAAAGGAAAATTTGTTAAGAATTAATTAATTTAATTAGTAATTAAAGGTTAAATTAATTAATATTTAAGGTTAATTAATTAAGGATAATTAACCAATGGGATGATTACTTTATGGAAGTAATTATGGAATATTAATGGAAATTAAAGGATGATTAATTAATGGTTTGAAATTAATTAATGATTAAGTAAGTAGGATTTAAAAGGTGATTGTAGTAATTAATTCATTGAAATTAATTGACAAATTAATCTTGCTTATGAATGTTTGAATGATAATGTATGCCTTAGATTAGTTGATATCTCTGATATGTGATTTGTGATGCTATGTGATATGATATGTTTGGTTTAAACTGTGAAAATGTGGATATCTATCAATGATGAATTGCTATGTAAAAAAACGTCATCCTATATTTAAAATTAAATTGTATTTCACTTGAATAACTTGAGTTATGATGGTATCGAATTCGAAGAGGCCGGGGTCGGGTATTAGTAAATACCTGAATCCATTTCGATTTGTAACATACAATGGTTCTTTAAAGACTTGATTTGTGAAATCAATAGGCTGGAATGGGATAATTTGAACCATTTAAACTAAGTTGGGTACTAGATATTGATTTATGGAAATAAGCTTTGATTATACAAGTTGTTTACTTGTAATAAGGTACGAGTTACCCCGGGTTTAAAGTAAGATTTATGCATTAGAATTTCTAGTTTGATGGGTTTACTCAAGCTGCTTTCCAGCCTAACCCGGGTATTACTTTGACGTAATGCTCGGGTCAGACCGAGTATTACAGATTTTTAGGTAAGAACGTTCCAGAGCTCAAGAGGCGAGCGGGATAGCAGGAATGTATGGAGCGTATCCGTTCTGATATACTATTGTATATTTGGAACAAGTTATTTTAGCTGACCAGTGGTTGTGTAAATGTTGTAACTCTGATATATTAAAAATGTAAATTTACTGATACAGCTTTCTTTGTGTAAAGAATATTATTTGATATTATATTTTATCCGCCGCGAATGTAAGATTGTGTTTTGGTGTTTTTGTTCTTCTTCTTCTGTCTCTTTCTTCTTTTTCTCTAACTACCTGGAATTTTCGGGATCGAAAATTCTGGGTCATTACAGTTAGGATTTCACTTTATAATCCACCAATATACTTTCTGTCTTTTTGATCTATATTTACTTATGATTTACAGATACTCTCAACTATTTGCTTCCTATAATCACACGTTCAAATCATCATCCCAAGGAGATTATAGGAAAAAACCCTCCAGTGGGCCAAGTCGGAGTGTAGTGCACTCATATAGACTTACCTGTGTTGTCTAGAACACAATTAGTCAAGAAATTTACTACTATTTGTAGTCAAAGTCCCGTTGAAGTTATTACAGGCATGAATTCCTATTTAGCAACTCAGGTAGTTTGTAATACTTGTTCCTTCAGGTTAAGTGAAGATGTTTGTTAGTTAATTCAAGAAGGAGACTAGGACTGGACATTGAATGGGAAGTTCGAGCAAGCATAAAAATCTCTGGTGCACTTCACTAATCGTAAATTTTATATTGTAAGTTTTATATAAGTTTTATTTAGTAGTTAAGAGATTTTGTGAAGGATTTTCATAAAAAGATTTATAAAAGAAAGAGTTTTATAAATGTTTGGAGAATAGTAAAAGAGTTTTATAAATATCTAGAGATTTATAAAAGAGTTTTATAAATGCTTAGATATTTGTAAAAGAGTTCTATAAATTGTTTTAGTGATTTATAAAAGGAGCTTTATAAATGGTTTTAGAGTTGTATAAAAAGGGAATTTATGAAAGAAGTTGAGATTTATATCCAAAATGATCTTTAAAAAATATATTATGGTGATATGGAAAACATCTTTCCATACTTAACACCAAGAGCAAAATATTTCCCAATATTTGTGGACATACTTATACCGTTGAAATAAGTATATGAGTATATTTTTTAAAGTAGTGAAAGTGTAAATCTTTTGTGAATATACTTATGCTGATAAGATAAGTATATGGATTTTATCCATGTTTTGAAAGGAGTTAAAGGGTTTCTGAATATATCTTTGTAATACTATTTTGATACAAGTGTTTACAAATTGATTGTAATTAATAAAAGGATTAATTAAACAGTTTAGCTGTAACGACCCGAAATTTTCTAACCCGAAAATTCCAAATAGTTATGGAAAGAAGAAAGAGATAGAAGAAGAAGAAGAAGAACAGAACACCAAAAGTCTTACATTCGCAGCGGATAAAATATAATAATAAATAACAGTTTACAAAAGAATATTATAACTGTCGGTTACATTTAATATACATCAGAGTTTCACATATATATACACAATCACTGAATGTATACAATTATCATGTCGAAGACTTACAATAATATAAATACAGCGGAAATACTCTATACGCTCCTGCCATCCAGCTCGCCACCTAAGCTCCAGAACGTACCTACCTGAAAATCTGTAATATTCGGTCTGACCCGAGCATTACACCAAAGTAACACCCGGGTCAGGCTGGAAACCAGCGTGAGTAATCCCAACTAACATGGAATACGAAAGCAAACAACTTATATAAAACCCAGGTAACTTATATCAATTTAACCAATTCTCAATTTACTATAGCCAACACTTACGTCACATATAAATTTCTACGTACCAAACTTAGATAATCCAGTTCACTTAAATCATTCAATTCCTACCTATTGATTCCACAAATCAATTTATATAAAATTTGAAGTGGTTTCGGGTATCTCCCAATACCCGATCCCGGCCTCTCCGAGTCTCATACCATCCTATCCCAAGTTATCCAAATGATAAACACAACATTTCATATCAAAGATATCAATTCATTCAATGTATCCCATACCATTCAACCATCCATAAGCAATGCTTAATCACATACAATTTAATTCAATTTAATTTAAGTGAATTTCCTAACCACATTCACTTAGATGATTTATTAATTCCAAATCAATTAATTAATCAACCCCTCTATATCCATTCATCTTAATTAACAACCCTGGATTAATTATCTTCCAATTCCATTCAAGTAATTCTCTTTAATTCATTTCACGATGTTAATTATTCTTACCAAATCAATGAGTAATCTTTAATTTCTTCACAAATTAATTAACTATAATCAATTACGTCAATTCTTAATTACTTATATTAATTGACTTCTCATAAGTCAACTATTATGAATTAATTAAACTCAATTAATCAAATATTTAATTACTTCATTAATCATATAAATTAATGATTTCCAATTATATTTTACTTTAATTCAACCCCAATATTTATCATTCTCGATTAATCTCAATATGTAATTAACTATTCTTTTATTTACTTCATTAATAAATCAGTTACTTCTTGATTTAATATCTTAATTAATCTCTTGATAAATTTCACAAAGTAGCTATATTTTATTAATTACATTAGGTAATTATTTATCACACATCAAATGATTATTCTGAATTATTTATACTTAGTTGATTAACTTACAACTTAATTTATTATTTATTCAAACTTTTAATTACTGAATTAAATAACCCAAATCATTAATTAATTAATTATCCTTTTCAATTATCTTACTAATTTAATGTATCACAAATCATTAAGTCGTTAGTAACTTTTAAATGGGAATATTTTCTTATTTATTGTTTTTAATTTTAAACAACTTAAAATTCCCAATACTTCGAGTTAAGAAACCATTAACTCGAGAACCATCCAATACCAAATCACCCAATCATTAATTCACAGTGTATATCAAATAAGTTAAATTCTTCCATCAAATATTTTAATTTAACCATTCAAATTCAAATAGAATCTAATAGAGTGAGATTTACTCACATTTGCCTCACAATTTGCAATCCACTTCCTTTAATTAATTACGTCTAATGATTATTTACCTATTACTTCCCAAGAGATTTTTAATTCATTATTCCCTAGCCCTTTAATTATTAACCTCATTTTTAATTCTTAAAAACCTGATTTCCATTTGAAGTGAGTAAACCTTGAATTTACTCGAGATAAAAATGTTCTTTGTTAAATACAAATCACAATAACATTTAACTTATTGTAAAATAATTAAGTTTAAGCATCTTTTATGTATTTAACATACCTAATTTATCAATAACTCAACTGTCTTAGTATAAGCTTGAAGAGCAGTTAATTATAGGGTTCTTAACGATTTTAAACAATTCCATTTTTTTTAGTATTTTACTTTACCCTAAGTTTAAAAACAATCAGAGATTAAACAAGTAAACGAAGGGAAAATTTACTCACAACGATCATCAACCCAACCCAGATCGTGCTTCCCCCTTCTCGAACGCGTGCTCGCAGCCTTAACAACGACTCCAAGAAACCCTAGCTTGGACTTCGACAAGCACAGCTCGCGGCCCTCCATCTATCTCTTCTACGCGAGCCATGTCGACTTCCCATTATTCCCATAGCACTGTGAATTGGGTCGAGAGTAGGTCGACATCCCCCCTAGCTCTCGCCTCTCCTTGCGCGCGCCATCGATTGCAGCCCTCGAGAGATCAACCCCCTTCTCTAATTCGAAACCCTACTCGCGTCCCCAATTCACCGCGAGACCCGCCTGCTTCGATTCGACAACGCGATGCCTAAGCCCTTTACAATCACACGCACGGTGTTGCGGCCCTTCCCCCCTTCGATCGCCATGCTTAATTGCAAATTTATGAAGGCATCGGCCATGATTATTTGATTCGAGAGAGGAAAAAAAGGTTTCGCTTATTTCATCTGTTTTTTTTTAAACCGAGGGAAGTGATAATAGATACGTGAATCTACCGAGAATAGGGAGGAACGAAGATGTATAACTAGCCAGTAGCTTCTAGCGTAAGCTTTGATTATTATAGAATTAAATATTCAAAGAAAAAAAATATCTCGTGCTGTTAAAAATATCTGTACTAATTTATTTTAAATTTCTGTTATCCTATATAAAACTTTTCAAATTGCCTCATCCATTGCAACTTAGAATTTCGAACTCCACATCAACATGCCGACAGGCGTCTATAAAGTTTTACTCGCATTCTGAACGCAATGGGACGCGTTTCGGAGGCTAATTTGATCGTATGTGCGAGTTACGGAATTAAACGATCGATATTAAATTAAATCGATCAAAATAAATCTAAGCATTTTCGAGCTGCCAGGGTCAAATGACAACTCCGATTGCTACGAAAATTGAAATCCGATAATAACTAACTATTACGGATCCAATGGAACTGGTTTTGTCCTATTCCGAGACTGTACCTCGGAAGGCTATTTTTAAATTCAATTTAAACGCTAAATTATTAAAACTGAACAAATCATCTTTAAATTAAATTCCAACCACTCTATTACCTTCGGAATTATCATTATAAATTTTATAAGCCTTCAAATTATTTATAAACTGGCTTAGAATCTCAAATTCAACAATTACCCAATTTCAATTTATTAAATTAAATATTTAACTATATAATTCAATGATTTAATTATCAAATGAATATCGATATTTGGAATTCAAGTTTAAAATTAACCTCTGAATATTTAAAATCAATTAACTATTCAAATTTAAATTGATAAAAATTCTGGGTCGTCACATTAGTAGTTGTTTATGGTATTAACCAATGTTAGTTTTACCTATGGAAATAATAAATCCCTGATTTGATTGATGCTTGTTTGCTTGTTTGATAGTAAAATAACCACCCATCGAATATTTGGCCAAGTTTGACTTCAAAAAGAAATAAACACTTCATGTGTTCACGATTTGAATTCACTTAGGAGAACTCATTCTGGTGAAACATCTCTAGCTTAAAGGGATATACTAGAAATCCCCTTGGGACTCTGCTTACCTCCAAAAGAACTCGTAATGAGTCAACCGAAAATTATCGGTTATTAGTTTGGAGAGACCGAGATCAGATATGTTATCCGAAAAGCACTTTGAACAAACATAAGCATTCGAATGGAAAACATCTTAAAGATGATTAAAGTTAGAGTTTTAAAAGTGTATGGGCTACTTGCTACTAATTCCGAGCGTGATTCCAAAATGGATGTGGTAAAGGTAGTGCCTTCAGTTTCGTTCAGAACTAGAATGAACCTATATAGATGAATATAAGCATTGCATTTCTGCTTGGAGGGCAGTGTTAGCATTCCAATGGAATTGCTATATAAAAGGTAACCATAGCCTCAAGCCTCACAACCCAGGAATGGCTAGAATAGGGAATGCTTCAATGCTATTTGGACCGTACCCATAAGGGTATTGTCATCACCGTTTCTACATATATACATTTATGGATTTGGTTATGCATGGAGCTCTCGAAAAAGGTTTCAAAAGCAACTGAGGTGAAGAAATATTCGAAACTATTCGGTAAGGGGTAGGACCAGTCGTGATTTGAAGAGGGTCCATGTGAGGCCCTCAGTACAGTATCTAGAGATGTACCATAAAGAAGATAGTCATTTATCTTGTCATTTTATGGAATCCATTCTCTAATAGGTGACTTCAGACTCAGTTGTATACCTATTATGCAAAAATTTAGTTCATGTAACAATTTTGGCTATGATTCAATATTTACTTTTAACCCTAGAAACTATTATAATATAACTTAATTTTCTATAAAAATATTTTAGTTATCATAAGACGAAAACCCGTCTGTGCTTATGTGCGTCGTTGTCTTATAAGATACCCTTATTTTTAAAAGGCTTTATAATATTAAAATAAGATTTGAGGTATGTTTCTCATGCTAGTTGTAATACCCCTAATTTTTGATAACATTATTCAGGAGATTTAATTAGAATAAATTAAATAGAATAATGTAGAGTGATAAGGAGATTGAGTTTGATTAGTAAACTAAGTGTCCATGCTTATTTAAAATGAATAAGGTTTTAAATGCTTAAGTGTTAACTAAATAAACCTAGGGGCATTAGGGCAAAATTGCCGCCCAAATTCCCTCCCATATACCATTACCTTTAGGACATACACGTTCATTTATCATAAGCAAAAACTAAATGTAAGAAACAAAAGGGGACAACCATTAGGAAAAAAAAAGAGAAGACAAATTCGAGTAAAGCTTAGAATTCAAGTTAGAAGAAATCTGTCTCAATTAATCTCCAATTTCATTATCCAATCTAAGGTGAATAATAATCATTACATCTCTATTTTTGGTTTTATAATCATATAATTTGGATTTAAGGGTAAATTCATTTTTATGATATATTGGTTAATGATATGCTTGATTTAAAATTATTTAGTTTAAATAAGATTATTTAAAAGGAGATATGCATGGTTTTAGGGTAAAACCAAGAATAAATGATTTCTAAATGCCATGGAAAAATTACATGTTGTTTGAAACATGATTTTGGAGTTGGGTTTCAATTTTTATATTTTTCGAAGCCGTGGAGAATTAGTTATGAATTTTAAAAGAAAAATACAGTTATTTGGGTTTATAAATTTATTTCAGAAATTATATTAAGAATTTGGGTCTAAAAATTTGATATGTTAGATAACAAGATTAAAGTGAATTTCTAGAATTTTTAGGGATTTTTACTAAGTGATTTAGTATGAAAATTAAATTATTTTGAAAGAAGGACCTAAATGATTTAATTGCTTTATTACTTGGAAGGCTTATATGTTAATTGTTAATTGGTTTTATATCTGAGAAAATGTGGCAAATATTAGCCAAATTATTTGAAAGTGTATGATAGCTAATCAAATGTAGGGGGTGTTACAAGTTGGTATTAGAGCATAGGTTTATGAAACTTTAAAAGAAAAGTAAAACCTAAAAGCTTTTTAAAACAAAAGCTGATAAATTAGAAATATGATCGAGGTTTGGGTTAATGCGATAGTAACGTACTTGTATTTGATACATAGGTATATACCTAAGTACGTGTTCCCCTCTCTTTTAGACCGTTCTTCTGTATCTTACTAAGGATCATATGCAAATTTACGAGAAAGAGGATATGGATGAAGGAAATGGAAGAGGAAATCTACATGGAGGAAGCACCACAACTAATGGTAATGCTCGACCTAATACCAAGAGGAACCCATGTCGACAGACTAATGCTAATCCAAATGATGAGGCCAATGTAGGTGCTGAAAATCCACCAATAGATGCGGGGACGGTGTATCAGTTGTTAGCTAATCTTTTGCAACAAGGAGCTGCTGATATGTTGGAGGAGCTAATCATATAGCTCCAATTGGATATAATTACGCTAAGCTGAGCAGAGACTACACTAGTCTAGGTGGAAATCCGTTTGTTAGGACGGAGGATGCTGTTGAAGTTGAGAATTGGCTATTGAGCTATGAGAGGATCTTTGTTGATCTAGGCTTGGATGATAGGGAAAATAGAAGGCTAGTCTCTAGACAGTCGCAAGGGATAACGCTTCATTGGTGGAATAGTGTGATAGTCGAAGTTCCAGAGGAAGAGTTGGCACAGGCTGATTTTAGAAGGAGATTTGAGCAGAGGTTTCTTATTCAAGGTTTCCAAGTTGGCATTGATAAGAAATTTCATGGATCTTGTCCAGGGTGATATGTTAGTAATCGAGTATGCTGCTAAGTTTGATGAGCTGTCTCGATATGGATATAGCCACTATAGACACTGACATCAAGAGGAGTGAGAAGTTTATTCGAGGACTAAGGCCTGAGCTGGCTAGAATGACCATGACTCATGCCCGCGAGCCTTGTAATGCGGTAGTGGAAATGGCTATTCTCCATAAAGAGATGCTTGCTGCTTCTGCTAGAGAGAAGCTAGTCAAAGCCCAAGGTCCATAGGAAAAGAAAAGGAATTCTTTAAGAAGGAAGCCCAGAAAATGGATGCTATTAAGAAGGCAAAGGCTGATTTCGTGTGCTTCAAGTGTGATAAGAAGGGCCATTATGCTCAAGAGTGCCGGGCAGGCAAAGTGAAGAAGCCTGCAGAGAAGAAGAATGTAAAATGCTTCAACTGCGACCAAGTTGGGCATTACACGAACTAGTGTGCAGAGCCGGTTAGGGCGGATAGAGGGAAGGTATGCTTTTGATTCAGAGTAAACATGTTAGGGCAGTATTTGATACTGGTGCATCACATTCATTTATATCATAGTATTTGGTTGATAGGTTATGCATAGAACCCACATACCTTGTTACTTCCTTAAGGGTTGTGAATCCAATAGGAGGGTATGCAACTCTAGGAATAAGATGCGACCAGTTAGAACTTGATTTATTAGGTCATAAGTTTCCATGCAGTCTATATGTTTTTGATTTCGTAGATTTCGGGATCATTTTGGGTATGGATTGGTTGGGTAAGTATGAGGCTAGGATATTTTTCCAAGATAGGAAAATATCGTTGAGACACCCAGATAGTCATAAACGAATCATCTTCTCAGTGGAGAATTTCAGTAGGAGTGTTTGAGCTTTATTAAGTGCCATGGAGGTTGGAGAAGAGTTAAGGAAATTTCGGGTGGCAAGAGAATTTGTAGGCGTCTTTGAGCCGGTTACAGGATTACCACCGAAATGAGCTATTGAGTTTTTGACAGATCTTGTACCAAGAGCTGAACCTATGAGTAGATGACCTAGCAGGATGACACCGACGGAGATGAAGAAGTTAAAGGTGTAGCTAGTGGATCTTGAAGGAAGGAATTTTATTAGACCAAGAAGTTCACCTTGGGAAGCGGCCGTCGTATTTATGAAGAAACCAAATGGGTCGTCAAGGATGTACATCGACTATCGTAAGTTAAACGAAAGGAAGGTCAAGAAAAGGTACCCTCTGCCGAGGATAGATGATCTGTTTAATTAGTTAAGTAGAGCCAAGGTATTTTCCCAATTGGATTTGGTGATAGGGTTCCATCAGGTGAGAGTGGTAGAGGACAACATTTCGAACTAGGTATGATTCATATGAGTGGTTAGTGACGCCTTTTGGATTGACAAATGCACCTTCTTTCTTCGTGGATTTGATGAACCGAGTTTTCTGAGATCATTTGGATAAGTTCATGTTGGTACACATCGATGACATTTTGTTATACTCTAAAATGAAAGAGAGCGTGAGAATCATCTTAGAATGGTGCTTGTAATGCCGAGGAAGAATCAGCTAAAGACGAAGTTTTCCAAGTGTCATTTTTGAAGGAAAGAGATTAAGTTTCTTGCTCACGTGGTTTCAGAGGAGGGCTTGTCAATCGATCCAGATAAGATTGAAGCTATAAACGATAAGAAGAGATAAGAGACAGTGACCGAAATCAGGAGTTTTCTCGGGCTTGCTGGCTATTACCAAAGATTCATTAAGAATTTCTTGCGAATAGCTGCACCTCTGACTAAATTGACTCGAAAAGATGTGAAGTTTGTTTGGTCCGACAAATGTGAGGAAGGGTTTCTTAAGTTTAATGGTTCGACAAATGTGAGGAAGGGTTTCTTAAGTTTAATCATTTGTTGACCAATGTACCAGTGCTAGTGGTTCTAGATGTATACAAAGAATTAGTAGTATACACTGATGCACGTGGAACTGGATTGGGAGCAGTATTGATGCAGAAAGGGTAAAGTTATTGCCTACGCATCCAGACAGCTTAGACCGGACGAAGTAAGATATCCTACTCATGATTTGGAGTTGGTTGCAGTGATTTTTGCCTTGAAGATTTGGAGGCATTATCTCTTGGGGGAGATTTGAGTTGTATACCGATCATAAGTCTTTAAGATATTTATTCTCTCAAAAGGAGTTAAATATGAAGCAGCAAAAGTGGCTTGAGTTTTTGGCTGCTTATGATTTCGATATAGAGTATACTTCTGGGAAAGAAAATAAAGTAGCAGATGCTCTTAGTTAGAAACATCAAAATGCAGTGTTAGCTATGTTCGCAGAATGGAAGGATCTTGAAGCTTTGACCAATTACGGTGTGTAGATAAGATCTACTGCTAGTTCTAGTCAAGGGACTGCCATGTTGTCCTGTTTAGATGTTCGACCGGTGTTGATCGAGGGGATAGCTGCTACACAGAGAGAAGATCTAGTTTTAGCTAAGAGGATTAGAAGGCTTGAGGTAGGGTCAGGGATCGACGATCCAAAGAATTATAGTCTTGACCAAAGGGGATGGTTGAGAAAGAAGGGACAATTATGTGTTCTGAATGTAGAGAGCTTAATGAGAGAAGTTATGAAAGAATGTCATCGATCCAAGTTTACAGTTCATCCTAGAGGGGCCGAGATGTATCAATATATGTAAAGGAGCTTATATTGGGAAGGCATGAAGAGGGATGTCGGCATGTGGATCAGGTAGTGCATGAACTGTCAACAAGTGAAGGCTGAGCATCAGAAGCGGATCAGATTGCTTCAAATTAGATATTCCAGTTTGGAAATGGGATTTGATATCCAGGGATTTTGTAGATGGGTTTCCAAGGTCGAGTAGGGGAAATGAAAGATTATGAGTTATAACGGACGGGCTAATCAAGAGTGCCCATTTCATTCCAGTCAAGTCAACCACGTGGCACCTTTTTTGGCGAAGTTGTTCATGAAGAACATAGTTAGACTTCATGGGATTTCTATTAGCATAGTCAGCAAAAGAGATGCATTATTCACTAGCAAATTCTGAAAGAGTCTACAAAGGGTATTGGGTACCAAGCTCAAAATGAGTATAGCTTATCACCAACAGACGGTTGGGCACATAGAGAGAGTCAATAAGATACTTGAAGATTAATTGAGAGCTTGTGTATTGGACTTTATGGGATCTTGGAAGGATTACCTACATCCGATTGAGCTTTCTTATAATAATAGTTATCAAGTATAGGAATGACGCCTTTTGAAGTTTTTTTTTTATGGAAGTCCATGCATATCGGAGGCATGTTGGTTGGAGATTAGAGACTGACTAGTCTTAAGTCTAGATTTGGTTAGAAAGGCATTAGAAATGATTAAATTAATTCAAGGATGGATGAAGGAAGATTAATCCATATAGAAGAGTTACGTAGATAAGAGGAGTAAAGGCCCAGAAGTTCTTAGTAGGAGACTGGGTTTTCATTAAGGTGTCACCGATGAAGATTGTGGTACGGTTTGGGAAGTCGGGAAAGTTGGCCCCAAGATATGTTGGTCCATTCCATATTTTAGAAAGGACCGGAAAGCTCACGTATAAAGTAAAGTTGTCGAGCATCTTGGCAGGTATCTATGATGTATTCCATGTGTCTCATCTTCTCAAGTTTGTGCGTGATATAGAGGCTACTATTCCTCGGACAATGTTGGAGGACTTGGTAGTAGAGCCTAATTTGACTTTTGTTAGACAGCCAGTTCAGGTCGTAGCGAGAGATGAGAAGAGATTGAGGACCAAGACAGTCAAGTTGGTGAAAGTTCAGTGGAGTAACAATAAGAAGGATTGTACTTGGGAGACAAAGGAAAGGATTCGAGATGCTTATCCTGATCTTCTTTGATGATATGTCTATATTAGATTTATATATATTAGTTGTTAGTCGAGTAGGCTAGTATGAATGTTAGGTTACATATGATTACTGTATTTGATATTTAGTCCTTACCGAATTTCAAGGACAAAATACTTTAAGGATGGGAGCCTGTAACACCCCTAATTTTTGATAACATTATTCAAGAGATTTAATTAGAATAAATTAAATAGAATAGTGTAGTGTGATAAGAAGATTGAGTTTGATTAATAAATTAAGTGGTTGTGCTTATTTAAAATGAACGAGCTTATAAATGGTTAAGTGTTAACTAAATAAACCTAAGGGCATTAGGGTAAATTGCCACCCATATTATCACCCATATACCATTATCTTTAAGCCATACACATTCATTTATCACTATCGAAAACTAAACGTAAGAAACAAAAGGAATCGGCCATTAGGAAGAAATAAGAGAAGAGAAATTCAAGTAAAGCTTGGGATTCAAGTTAGAAGAAATCAATCTCAGATTTCCTTATCCAATCTAAGGTGAATAATAATCAATACATCTCTATTTTTGGTTTTATAATCATACGATTTTGGATTTAAGGCTAAATTTGTTTTTATGATATATTGGATGATGATATGCTTGATTTATAAATTATTAAGTTTAAACAAGATTGTTTAAAAGGAGATATGCATGGTTTTAGGGTAAATTCGAGATTAAATGATTTATAAATGCCATGGAAAAATTATATGTTATGAGAAATATGATTTTGGAGTTGGGTTTCAATTTTTTTACTTTTCCATGGCATTGAGAATTAGGTATGAATTTTCAAAGGAAAATATGGTTATTTGGGTTTATAAATTTATTTCAGAAACTATATTAAGAATTTGGGTCTGAAATTATGATTTGTTAGATAACATGATTAAAGTTAATTTTTGAGGATTTTTACTGTGATTTATTATGGAAATTTAATTATTTTGATAGGAGGGCCTAAATGATTTAATTGCATTATTACTTGGAAGGGATTATATGTTAATTGTTAATTGGTTTTAAATTTGAGAAAATGCAGCAAATATTAGCCAGATTATTTGAAAGTCTATGATGACTAATCAAATGTCTGCATGCAGGCAAGTTTTTTACAAAAAGTTTACTTTATTTAGTAAAAACAGCATTTAGCTTGGAAAAGTGGGTACTACCTTCTTTGGAAGGAGCTTTCGACCCTTGAATTAATTAAGTTAATTAGTAGGGGCCTACAGGTTCTTAGTGATCCCATGAAAACAATGAAATAGATAGGATGTCTATAAATTATAAAAGGTTATTAGTTAACCCATGAATACTAATAGGTTAATAGTGATCCTAGAAACTAAAATTATGACCGGGAGTCAATTAAACCAAGGATGGGAAATCCAATATGTTTATATATATATATATATATATATATGAATATCATCACAAATGTTTTAAATGCTATGTTTTGAACATTGTAGATGTAGGAGCACAATGTATAGTTTTGAAAAGCTTTTAGATACTAGTAAAGGGAAAACTCGTTCCGCTAAGCGGTGTGGTCTCACTAGATATCCAAATGAATTGAGATGTTAGATTGTTATTCATATTAGGCTTTATGTCTGACTCAAAGTTTTTTTTTTCCCCTTAAATTCTTGGGTACTAAATTGATTTTGTGTAGTTTAAGGTTTAGGGTTTCCAGGTTCCCTTCTTAAACGAATAAAGCTTCCGGAGGCGTGTAGGAGGCAACTAGTTATTTAGAGTTGTCTTTTTTCGCTGTGTATTTTGGATGTAAAGGCAGACTTATTTGCTTTACTATATACTCTGACCAACCAAGAGGTCATCTTCATATGTCGCTCTTGGTGTATGTGTAATAATTATTATTTTTGAACGTGGTTAATGTTGGTGGAATTATGTAATGAACATGAAATGTTTTGAATGGAATGTGAAAATGTGTTTTTAATTTGTTAATTTTTTACATATTCTTGTGATCTGTTTATCAATGTATCTAACACCTCCGTATTTGGTCGTCGAGGATTAATAACTATAGATGACTACGACATCCATAGCCGTTAGTTTTGGGCCTCCAAGTAAGGGGTTGTTACACTAGTTTATAAGACTAATCCATGCGTTATTTTTCTTCTAATGCTCGGGTCAGATCAAGCATGTTTACATATCTAGTTTGAATGCTTCAAAGTTTCAGAAGAGGACCTGGATGCCTCTAAAACGTATTCATGTATATGATTATTTTTTACTGCATTGGTTTTTTATATTGATCAGCAATTGCAAGGACAAATTGTTGTAATTGTCCAGGCTGATCACTTATTTAGTATACTCTAATTGATATATATATATATATATATGTATGTATGTATGTATGTATGTATGTATGTATATGTATGTATGTATGCATGTATATTAAAGTTTTTCTTTGTATAGAGATCTATTGTATATTATATATTACTCACCGTGATGTGCGATTCTATTATGTCTTTCTTTCTTTCACTCCCAATAATATGTCTTTCCAGTAATTGGATGTTTGGCACGTGATTAACATGGATGTATTAGTGTCGACTTTTGAGGGTCGAAAGGGTTCGTCGTTACAACATGGTATCATAGCTTAGGTTGAGCAAACACCTTGGCTTTGGGGGTTAATTCATTTAAGATAGGGTAAGTGAGACCCTAGGATGAGTTTGAGTGTGTGCATGAGCGCATATTTGTTAGTGATATAAAAATGTTTTATATTATGCTGATTTATCGTTGAATAGTTATGAATTATGGTCGATATAGAAGGAACAACTGTATCGAAGGGGTTTCTAAATACTTGACCAGGGCAAATTAACACCTTATTTTTTTTAAATTGGGTGAATGAAATAAATTTACCTAAATTATATTTTATATACAAAAGAATAATTTCTAGAAATTATTATAGTTATATGTGATGTATTTGGTTGTTAGAGAATTATATATTCAATATTTATCATTTATATTTTATAATTTGTGCTTTGGTAGTTTATGAGCATTTGTTTTTTTAAAATTGAGTACAAACACATTATGAATTAAGTTTCGTAATTTGACTATAGAATGTTTAGTGATAATGTTGATTTAAAATTTAAGTTTATGAAAGTTGTTTATTATAATCTAAAAAAAATGATTATTTATGAAAATATTTATATGAGAAAAATGAAATTATATAAGTATGATTTACAAATATGGTTTGTAAATAAATTGGATTTAAATTGAGAATTTGGGAGTTGAAATCTCGATGTTTTTGGAACTTGTTTTGAAAATAATGGCATTATTTTGAAAGTATAAATGAAGGTATTAAAATGGATTTTAAAGGATATAAAGAGAACTTGGGTCGTTGGGAAGTAATTCTGATGATGACTGCAGCATCAGCAGTGTTCATTTTTGAGTTTCTAAGTGAGGAATTGCTGCTAGCAATTTGTTACAGGGTTATTTAGGTAAATTGGATCTTGATTTAAAAATCCCAAAAATATGATTAGTTATACAGAAGAAGGTATTTATAATATAGATTATTTCAAAATGTTTTGAAATAAAGCTGTGTTTAATTCTTATTTTTTTCAGTTAAGTTGTTTTGTGGATTCATGTATCCTATGCATTAGGATTGTTTAGTTTTGCATCTCATTTTGATACGTTGTTAGGTAGTTTCCATTTATTAAAATGAAATGGAATTTTCGACGATTTTGAACAGTTGCGACTTCCAAAGTTGATTCAGAAATTGAAGCTAAGTGTTGTGAGAAATTTAAGAAATAAGTTTTGTAACTTGTGTATTTGAAGAGATAGAGATAACAAGTTTTAAATTCTTAAATATTCTGGTTAACTAAACCGATTCTGAATATTGTATATATATAATCTCTTAGAAAGTAAAAGAATATTTTGCAAATATTAACTTAATGTATAAAATGCTAATAGGCTTAATGTTTCTTAAGTAAAAGAATGATTCCTTAAAAAGGTAACTATAATCTAGGGAATTTTTTTAATAAAGATAAGTCTTTATAAAATGTTTGTAAAATGTTTGTAGGCTTAAAGTAATATGTTATGAAATGAATCAAAAAATGAATTCTAGTATTAATTAAGAATATGAACTTAAATTTTAAAGCGTTGGTAAAACCTAAGTTGTGTTTAAAGATGTTAATTAACTTATGGTTTTACAAAATAGTTCATAAATAACTTTAGCCTTAAAGGGAGCATGCAAAGGAATGATAAATGTGAACTAAAAATAATCGGTACATTTAAGGAAAGTGTATTTGAAAATTGAGCTATGAGATGAAATTAAACTTAAGTAAAGTAAAGTAAAGTTAAATAAAATGATTTATGAAATGGTTTGTAAATGAATTTTAGTATTAAAGGAAACATTATTGGAAAATTAAGCGTAATTTAAATTTGAATGTAAACAAAAAGAATTTTGTAAAATATAGGACCTGATGGAATGAATACATAAGTTGTATATAGATCATTTTATTCGCGTAATTGATTTTGATTCACATTTGGGTACACGATTTCGAGGTAATTTACACCCATCCGAACATGGATTTTTCACTCATTCTTGACGGCGAACACTTGGTATGGATTTCTGATATGATCCTGAAGTTTTTTTTATCATTGTTATGGCTATGTAAGGAGAATGATGATTTCTAATCGAGGAACCGGATCGTAGTCCACATTTGGGAAATCGAGTAAGCGATACTAGTTCGGAAATGAAATTTGTGTACGGATGGTATATGTACATCGTACGGGTTTAAACACGAATATGCCTTTGTCATTAAAAATGTAAGTTACATGATTTGATATGGCACTTTGGTTTTAGATGGTTGTTGTGTATGATTTAGCATGCTTAGGATCATGAGATAGTGATGGAGTTATAGTATTATTTCATTGCCATGTTTAACTCCCTTTTGGGTTAAATAAGTGTGTTTCAAGTGTATGGAAGCAAAGGCTAGCTTCCTGCTTTTGGTTTCATGAGTAGAGTTTTTGCCCAACATATAGGTATGTAGTAGACTTAGTGTTTAGGGCTTGATTGATTATTTTATGCCCCAGATATGGGAGACAACTTGGCTTTTGTTTTCTTTTGTTGGTTTGGGTCAAATGTGGCGATTTGTTTTTTATATTGAGCCGACCAAAGGAGACCCTACGGAAATTTTCTGTAACTTTAAAAGACTTAAAGAATTTAATAAACCTTTATAACTAATTGATTTTGGAAAGTAAATGGGTTCGGAAACATTTTTCATACCTTTGGGAATTTTAAGGGCATAATTTTTTTAGGGGGTAAATGTAACGGCCTGAGATTTTAGACATTTGATTTTGAAATATTTAATTAATTTTAAAATATTGAAAAACTAGTTTTATAACTCAAATAACTTAAAATTCTGATATAGGGATTTATTTGAATATGTGAATGTGCTCTTAATATTGGAATAATGATTTAAATATAGGAATTATATAAATAATTGAATCTTGAATTTTTAATTCAATTAAAGTGGTTTCAGAAGCCTACATAAATTCTTTTTAAATAATAAACGGTCAGTGTAAACATTAAATTATAGTTTAAGTAATTGAAATTTGTTTTAATAATAGTTTGTTTTAATTAATGTGTAAATATATCATTCCGGGGCGCCGTCTCGGATTTTGACGAAACTAGTGCCATTAGATCTGGAATAATAAATTATTATACACCAACAATTTCATGGCGAGCGGGTGTTCTGTGTGGTCAAGCGAGCTCAAAACGCATAGCGATTAATTTTAAACAATTGAAAACATAATAGTTTGATTGTGAAAGCAAACTTCTGTATATTATATAGCTGGTTTTGAAAATAGTTCCATTGAGTTCGGAATAGGGGTAATTAGCCAAGAATGCCAATGAGCACACATCGATTGGAGTTCATGTGTTTTAGAACATGAACAGTGTTGAATATTTGCCCGTATATAGGACCCGCACCCTTCTTTCTTTTACCAAACCCTAGTTGAAAACCCTATTTGCTACTTTAAAATCCCTCTCATCCAACGACCCTCCTCCATAGAAGCTACCAGAGGCCATATTAGGTCTCGACCTCAACTATGATAATGTGCGGCAGGGTGAGATGAAGTAATCTGACGGTCGGGTTGGCGATCGTCAAAGCATGGTGGTGCGAAGTCAAGTTCGACGGTGATGGAGTTTGTGAGTAAATACTCGATGAACGCATTGATTGGGAAGATGGCACCGGTGCCGTTGATACCATAGGAGGCTGGGCTGTCTTTGAAAAAGTTGCGGTGGTGGCTCGAGGATGCAAGCAGTTGTAAGGAGGGAGAGAGAGGCGAAGTCGGGTTCTGGTTGTTCGATGCAGCCTGGAAACGAAGATAGGAGATTAAGCTAGGGTAATTAATGAAAGAATGATGTAATTAGTAAATAATTATATCTTTAATTAGTAAATCTTTTAAAATCAATATATGTTTCATGCTAGATACAAATAGAATAAGGTTAATCGCGTTGAACTCGTATTGACGATAGTTATGTTTGGGAATAGGATTCATGGAATTTGGAGCTTATGGAATTTCAAGCTAAAGTTCGACTTTAGACCGAATCTGAACGCTTCAGCGGCAACTGAAATTCAGGTGAGTATGACTCGCCTCTTTGGATAAAATCATTTTGTTATACAGTAGATAAAAATTTAATATTTATGTTTAGCTGAAATTATTGGTTGTTTGGTTAAATATTCACTTTTACAAGCGATTGTTATTTAAAATTGAAATACAAGAATTTTATTGAAAATTCGGAAATCTCGATATTGTTACTTTTAAATTTCTAGCTATATTCCTTTGATTCTATTTAAGTTATAACTCTGTTATACATATTGTAAGTTACTGAATCTTGATCCGTTTAGCACTATGAGTTATTACATTGTGATATGTTCAAAACTTGAGCCCTATAGTGATAAAAAAACAATAACAACATTGGACAAGTGCTTTGGCGGCTATTGAAATCAATTTAGTATTTTGGAAATACTATTAGTTGCCTTTTGGCTTGAATTGGTTTTTGATTCACAGAATGATTTTAAATCTTAATTTTGGGTTTCTTGGAACATATATTGGGCCTTTTAACTCCTATTTTACATCATCCCCTTTTTATTTGTCTTTTCTAGGTCATATAGAAATGTTTTAAAGTTGTTTAAATATTTTTTGATAATGTTTTAAATGTTGTTTATTTATAGTTAATATTTATTAAAAGTTATCTGTCAACATTTTCATATAGGGAAAAGTTATTTATTTAAATTATTAACATTGTTTGAAGATAAATTATTAATTATTTTATTTAAAATGTTTTGTGCTTAATAATTATTATTTAAACAATAATGATTCGAAATTTATAATTTTTATTTATGTAATATTGATTTGGGAATGAATAATTATTAATATAATAATAATGTTTTGGAAATAAATAATTAATAATATATCAAGAATGTTTTAGAAGTTAACTATTATTTATTATAATAATGCTTGAAGATTAATTATTAACTATTATATTTATACCCTCTTAAAGTTATTAATTTTTATTTATTTGTGATGTTTTGCTATTAAGTATTATTATTATCTAATATGTTTTGAAATAAATAATTGTTATTTATTTATATGTTTTGAAGTTATTAATTATCAAATTAATAATGTTTTGGAGTTAATAAATTATTTTATTAATGTTGTTGAAAAGTAATTTATTATATATTTATGATGCTTAAAGTCAATTAATTTATCTGATTACTTATATTATGATTAATAGATTGATTTATAAAAGGAGTTTCATTTAATAAAAGCTTTATAAATGAAAATGGAGTTTTGGATTTATAAGTCATCTTTGTAAAGGCTTGGTAAGAGATTTTATAAAGGATTTTATAACGATCTGCCTTTTTACACCTAAAGATGATACCGAATACATCCTCGATATTCAAGTGCCAATTCTTTAAGTGTTTGAAAGATGGTTCATTAAGGGTGAAAGAGAAAAGGACAGAACATAATCTCATAAAACGTGACGAATAATATATAATATGAACAAGTCTTGCAAAAAGAAATCATCTTTATTACACAGATCATTAGAGTACATTACCTAGTATCATCCTAGACTACATGTCCTTACAATTGCTGATTTATACTGACATGAACAAAACAAAGAAAACACAGTAGAAGAATATAAGATACGTTGTACATCTAGGAGAATCCAGCTCGTCTTCTGAAAGCTCCAAGAATCCAGCTAAATCTAAAAAATATGCTCGGGCTAACCCGAGCATTATAAGAAAAATAACACCTGGATCAGTCCAGTAAAACCAATGGATCATACCCTAATTAGAGTGACCCACATAGCCTTGCCACATGTCCCTGCTTTAGTCATTTTCCCAGTTGATGAGGCTTGAGGCTACAAATACCTGTTTATATAGCAACTATCTTGGAATCCTAACACTGCCCTCCAGGCAGTAATGTTGTGCTAATATTCATCCATACAAGTTCGTTCTAGGTCTGAACGAAACTAAAGACACTACATCTACTACACCCATTTTGGGATCTCCCTCGGGATTAGTAGCAAGTAGCCCTTGCACATCAAAAGCTCCATCTTCAGTCAAATTCAATACGTCTTTAGTTCAAAATGCCCGAGTTGGATCGATGTGGTTTTCGGATAATTTATACTTATCTGATCCTAGTCTCTTCAAAACAACATTCGATAGTTTTGGTAAACAACCCCGACTCTTTTGGAAATAACCAGACAATACATAGGAGCAAGGATCATCCCCTAGCCTTTTAATTGGACGGATCTCCCTATCATTTGTCCTAGGAGAGCAAAACGAGATTTAAGTGCACATTACAACATCATTGAAGATTGTTTCGAACTAAGATGTTGGTTTTGATGACAACAACCTCTTTAACTTATCTTATTATAAAATATATATTAACATTATTTTTTAGATAGATATGTATATGCAGGATATATATATATATGTATGTATATATATATGCAAGTATTGATTATTGAAGACTGATCAGTATAAAGACTCAAGATTCATAATGGAGATATCAAGATTGAAGACTCTAGAGTATCAAGATCAATATTTCAAGATAACTGTCTAGTTTTTGTTAAAACTTCATAATAGCACGGAAATCTTCATTCCAAATTTCATTTAGGATGGAACCTATTTCTACCTTCTTAGTGGCTTACAAACCCACGACAAGTAGTTTACAAACCTACGACAAGTGGCTTACAAACCCACGGGAATATCCTGGTTTTGTACAAGTTCTCGAGTCCTGATGTAATGAGATATTCTACTGGAAGTAGCTTTCAAAACTACTTCAAAATGGTTTTCAAAATGATTTTCAAAACTACTTTTCAACATATTTTAGCCTTAAAAATTATCTTTTCAAATGATTTTCAAAAAGATGTTTTAGCCTTAAAATATTATTATTTTTTGTTTTTAAAATAAACTCTTGTTTTAAATTTCGTTTGTTTTTAAAACCGTCTTCTGATTTTTATATTCTTTATAATATATATATACTTGAGATTTAAAATCAAATTTATATATACACTCTAAAAATATATCTTTCTACTCTTCTTTATTTTACACGTAGGAAAATTAGTTTATTTTACTCCAGAATCATTTCATCTTGTTTTCCTTTCAATACCATTTTCAAAACAAACTTTACATAGTTTTTAAACTAAGGATGTCAACATCATGGGATACCCCATGTCGACATGGTGGCCGTTGAATTCAAAAGTTTCAATTTTCAAAAGAAGTGTCTACTCGTTTAAATCTCTTCACGAATGGTTATGACCATTGGTGGTCTATAAATAGCCTTCACAAACGAATTTTTTAACTAACATCAAATTTCTTATTTTCTTCACTCCTCCATAAATCCATATTCTAAAATTTTCACATTTTTAAGATCGTGCCGAAATTCTGTCGAATTCTCAAGTAAATCAAATTATAATCTCATTCTTTTTTTATTCTCTATCCTCTCTCAAAGATCAAAGTGCTATTCGGAGTTATAGGATCAATTTGTATTCAAAAGTTTATCGAGTCTCTCTATAAGGTATGGTTGTGCTTAGAAATCAATTGAGTGATATTGTGTCCCATAAATCAAGAGAGTTTGCCCCGGACTCGAGAGACAGGAGGGTACATCAAGGCCTTTAAAAATTGAGGATTGTATTCTCGACATTGATATAATAAAAATTTGTACGAGATGTTTGCCTTGGTGTAAATCTACATCCGATCTCCAGAGATAGAATTTGGGATATCTAGAGATATTAGCATCTAAACCGAGGACATAGAAATCTCCGATGAATCGATGCCAATTTGTAAAGAAGTTTCACCCATTTACAAATCATTCGAAGGTTGGCGAGACCGCCAAGTCACTATAAAGATCCTTCGAAGTGGAGTTATGAGATACTCCAGAATTTGAAAGAAGACGAATAGTGAGGGACACGAATGAATTTTGGAACCGCAGGGAACGTTCCAAAATTCAAAGGAATTGAGTCAAAAGGAAGAGATTGAAACTCGAATGAGAGTGATTCTGTAAATACATTTACTCTATATGTTAAGTTTTGCCTAGAGCTACCAAAGCTCTGATACCAACTGTAACGACCCGCTATTTTGGACCATTCGCATCCGAACATGTCGGACTTGAATAATTCAAAATACCGAATTGTTAATTTAAAATTGGCAAAACTGAACATATACGGTAAATAAATAATCACAGATCACAGTCACAGAATAATAAATGCAGCGGAAGCAAAAGATAGTAGTTCGTGAAGCTACTATATATATAACTGAGTTAAATAAGTTACAACAGAAGTCACGAATACAATGGTCAAATACAAGAATCAGAATACATCACTGGAATCAACTGAATATTTCGAAAGCTGGATCTCCAAGCGAAGCTCCAAATCCAAAGGTGAGTCTCGAATACTGGTACACTCAGTCTGACCCAAGCGTAATACAAAACACAAAACACTCGAGTCGGGATTAACATTCTTATATCAGTAAATCCAACTCAAGTGAAATAACAACTGAAATACAAGTAACTCAAAGGACGTTGGAATAACCGTCCTCTAAGGATCCGTTAAACTATCTACTACGTAGTAATATACGCTAAATAGATAATGTCTATCAGTAATATAAAATATCAAAATAGTGTTAAGGCGTTACCATTATCGCCCTTAACACATATTATATAAGCGTTATAGTCTATACATCAATGTAAACTCCACCGTAAACTAGTGGGATATCAGGGAGTACTCCATAGGTATAACACAAAACAAATTCGTAGTGGTCGTGTATATAGGGATACAAGTATGACAAGGCACATGAGGCAATACCCAAGGTAGTGAAACTACCATTTGCCTGATCCGGACAGGTGAAAACGCATCGCCGCAATGATCGCAACACCGCGAAACAACACTCCCAAAATTTCGAGGGTGCACCAATCGATAACAAATAATGAGTAGAGTACGAAGAAGCGTGTTCGCTCGAGGTGGCTAACCCCATTTGGCCCGGCACGACTCCTGTTTTAGTCATTACCAATTTGACACAAGTGTCAAGGCTATCCATTATCGTTATCTTTCTTCAGTCATCACGTACATCATTCCAACCACTTCATTCTGGATCACACTCCGCGTATAGTTATTAAAGTGGTTTTCAGTTTAGACATGTCCATAACCGATTCCGGTTTCTTTAATAACTTTCGTAATTATTACACCGATTGGTCGTTTATATATTTCAAAACCAAATCAATTTCAATTTAAATTAGAATTTGTAAATCAACATTTCATTTGTCTTTCTAAAACAATTTCCATAATTTACATTTCAAAATTTCCAACTTATTGTTTCAAAATCTTATAATTCAATTTCAAATTTTATTTAAAATAATTCAAATATTGATTCAAGTTCGTATATAAGTTTCATTCCGAAATCATTTAAATTAATTTAATTTAACATTCAAATCTATTTAAACTCATTTATCGATTTCATTCAATATTTGTTAAGTTAAACTTGTCATCCAAAACAATTTCTATTAAATTTCCTTCATTAAATCAATTACTTAAGTTCAACTCCATTATATCAAAACTTACAAATTGAATTAAATTAAATTCGTCAAATCAGGTTCTTTAAATTTCAAGTCTTACATTGATTTTAATAAATCACATTTTTATTTCTTGTTAAAGAAAAATCAATTTCACTTATTTACTTATTTAATTTAAACAAATTTCCAGAACTTAATTATTACATAACTCAATTTCACTTATTACGAAGTTCAATTTCTCTTATCAAGAATTCCATTTCATTTAATTATTAAATAATTCAATCTTATTTAATTATTAAATAATTTCAAAACTTCTTTATTAAATAATTTCAAAACTTAATTCAATCATTTCTTAAATTAAACAACGTCCTTTCATCAATTACATTGTTAATATTTTGATTCATATTATTAAATATTAACATTTCCGAACATTAAAATTCAAATTCCAACTTCATTTCAAAACCTTATTATTTATTCAAATAAAATCTTTATTTTATTTTTAAATCAAATTATTGACCAATCGGGATTTATTTAATTCTCTATCCTAGGTCAAAGTTTATTTGGGTATTTATCATTTTAACCCGATTCCATTTCAATTCAAAAATCAAATCATAGCAAAGGGAACTTGTAGTGTGATAACTGGGATGGTATCAAAGTAAATAAACAAGTAATAACAACAATCAATAACAATCCAATAACTAATCCAATAATCCCGAAATAACCGTATTAATTCACATTTTTTTTTGTGCAAATTAATATAATTATTTCTAGAATCTACACTATCATTTCATGTAGATTAAAGATTATTGCACTAATATTTTATGCGGTTCTGACTTGACATTTATTATTCAATTCATACTACATGAATTTATACAACATACAACCAAATGATTCAAGGTCTAATTAACCATATTTATATGCCAATAATTTAAACATTTAAAGGGGTCATATTGTACAAATTTTATCTAATCAAATTCAACACATATATCAATTACCAATTTGTTAACTCCTACGTCAATTTCAATTGTAAATTATTTATAACTTTATACATTATAATTTAACATCCAATATAAACAACAAACAATCAATCAATTATCAACCAAACGGGATTATTATCGTATAATTATCAGATAGTGGTGTCAGATGTCACAGGTGAACTGATACAGGTAATAATATATATATATATATATATATATATATATATATATATATATATATATATAACAGTGTAAATAACCAACAGCAGCGTATTTCAATTGTCGTTTCAATTGAAATCAAATTTAATAAATAAAAGAACATTAATCGTGAGTGATTGCTCACCTTTCGAGGCTAGAGATGGCCGATAATGAGATGAATTACGAATCCAAGCACGAATTTCCAAATCAACACAAGATTGGCACGAATTCGACGAAAAGGCTGATGGCAGGAATTCGATGAAAACAAATCAAATCAATTTTGATATAAAGAGGAAATTTATACATTATTATGAAATTTCAATAATTTTAATTAAAATAATATAAGAATTTCAAAATCATAACTAAATCAACTCATATAATTATTGTTAAATCTACTTCATATTCAAAACAAATTTATATTAAATATATGTATATGCAACACTACACCCCGTTCATATATACATATACATGCAGACAACATAATGATATGCACTTGTATAATTCATATAGACAACAGGCCCATAAAATATACCTTTATATTATATATGCATCACTTCCTTCCATTAATTTGCATTGGAACCATACTTACTTACATTATTAAAATAGCCTATACAGTACTTCCCTTTCTCAACTAGTACACAGTAACATAAATATAAACTATAGTTGAAACCATACTTACATTATAAAAAAAAAATTATACTATACAACATATAGTAACCACCTATATAAACTTTAACATATATATAAACTACAGAATAGACACAAATTTTATAACTATATGCATATACAACAAGTCATATATATGTATTCAAAACCCTTTTTTTCCCAAGCAACGCATACCACCCACGAGATATATAGAATACTATAACACAAAATATATACATATATGCCTCAATATATTTATATATATACCACCATAATTTTGAAACTGAACGTATATATATGTTATAACTTATATTATAAACTTTGACTTACAAATAAATATATATATAAACTATCATACGTAAATTTGTATAAACTCATACACGTTTTCAAATCAAAATCTGTATACATATAAACCGTAAACATATATATATATATATATATTACTCAAAGTATGATAATATAGCGTAAACACACAGCAAAAAAACATATACGTACTTTACTTATATACGTAAACAATACAGAAACCATTTATAAAAGTACTTTATCCCAATATATGATACTACAATAAAAGACGGTAATCTCTATAATACTTAAACAACATATCATAACATCTTAACACAAATACAACCCATATATTATATACCTATATTTTACCTCTGATAGAAGTACATATATAACAAATAAAAGCATATACACATATGATCGACAGTTAATACTATAACTAACGAATTTTTCTACATCTTTATAAATTTATGCTTACACGTGCAATTGAAGGGAGGAGAGAGCAAAGCGGCAGGCTCAGGAGGTTCGGCCTTGGCATTGGTCGGTGCGTGGATGTACGCTCGAGTGCTGTCTGGAAGTAAAGCACGCAGGGAAGGTGGTGGGATGGAGATCTAAGGGAAGGCAGGCCAAGGTAGCAGTTGCGTGCTTAGGTGTCTACCGAAAGCACTAGGCGGTGTCGAACATCGGTGGTCGGTTGGCAGGTCAAATGATGGATGGTGGTGAGGGGGTTGCGAGCAGTGGGAGGAAGCTTGTATGGGTAGGCCAAGAGTTTGCTTGGGTGGGTGAGTTGGCGATGGAAGATGAAACGAGCAGGCTATGTGAAGGGAGGGGATGAACGGCTTGGGTGATGTGAAGTCAGAGGCGGCTTGGGTGTTTGCGTGGGATGGCTGTGATATGTGATGTGGCGTTGAGGAGATGGTGCTTCTAGGTTTGTCGGCAGTGCATGGTGATGGTGGAGTGGAGAGAGCAGCTTGAAACCAAAAATGCAAAGGGAGAGAGAGTGGGTATGTGAAAAGGCATGGCTCTGTCTGGTGATGATTTGAATGAACAGAAGTTTTTAAAGTAAGTGAACAGACTTTTTTTAATGTAGGCTTAAGATGAAACAAATAAAGGTTGAAGGAGAAGAATGTACAAGCTACAGAAAGCTTTTTGTTATAATAAATGTAATCAATTCTTTTGAAGTAAGTAGGGTGGCCGGAAAAACGTGAAAGGTCAAACCAAAAGTTTTAAAAACCCTTGGGAATTGAAAAGTTTATATGGATATTCGTTTGAATAGATGCAACGAATAGATAGGGAGACTAAAAGAGATCGAATACCGAACCGATACGAAACCGTTTCATAGATTCCGCCGTGCACCGGACATCAAAATACAGAATTGGATATACCGTAGAGATTAGCATGACGAGGCGATCAAAACGGTATACAGATATCGGTGGTATGATTGGATTATAAAAATTCAAATTTTCTACTAGCGGAAAATGCGGCAAAAAGTAGAAAAATAAGGTCGACGAAGCTAAAGAAGTCCGAATTTGAAAAAACAAAAAATGACGTCTTGCTCAGAAGATGATTTAGAATTTTTCTATGTAAAAATATTTAGGTTTCGAAAGCATTTTATTTTCGTCGATTTTAACTGATTAAACTGAAATAAATTTATGCACGAAAATAAACTTCATATTTTCGGACGAAAATTTACCAGTCGCTATGTTTAACTAGACGCATTCCAAATATCAAATTTATACTTCAAAATTTTATCGTTTAAAATTCCACAAAATTTGAATTAATAACGTTATTAAAACCAGTTAAATTTACGGGTGGTTACACTTTCCCCCACTCAAAACTTTTCGTCCTCGAAAAGGAAGGAGGTAGGAGAATAGAAACAACCAGAAGAAAATAGACTTGAATTACAAAATAAAACAATTAATTTAAACCATATAAATTTCAATTTAAATTAATTTATATTCAGCAATTGATTTAATCCACTTGATTTTCTTAAGTTAAATCAAGCTTTAACTATTTCTAGATTGATTATCTTATTATCCAATTATCTTAAATTAACAATTTCAGAGATCATAAATTTGAATAGTCATTTATTATAATCATATTTTATTTGACAAATTTAATTCTTCTTTATTCCAAATTATTATTAAATTTATTCTACTTAATATATCTTATCACATATATATTAAGTATATTTACACTTATTATAATTACTCAAATTTATTTATAAATTCCTTTAACATCATTTTATACTGTATAATAATCAATTACATGGTTAACTTTTGAAAATTTAGGTAAATTATTTGTAATGTAATTGAGTATTATTCAAATAAAATTTTCATTTCACTTATTTCAAGTTAAGTATTTAGTCAAATTTTTGGATTATTTAAAAATCATCCTTAAATCAAAATTTCAAAAATTAATTTCCGATTAGCTTCAAACAACTTATGTGATGACCCGGAATTTTGAGCAATATCAATTTAATAATCATTGATAATAATTAAATTGATTTGATCATTTTATATTATAAATTGACAAGTTAAATTTATTTTTAAAGGTTAATGATAATAATTTGTTAATATCTATAAACATTTTTCTTAACAATATGAATTGGCAAATTTAATTCTTTTGAAAGCTAATAATATTTTGATTTGAAAATATTTAAGATTTATTTTATCTTCTATTTATAATATATATATTGATATATCTTGTAAATAGAAAGTTTTAAAAGCTAATATATATTCAAATTGTAATATATATGAATATACATATTATGATTTGGTTTGTGTTTTAAAATTCAACACAATAACTATCAAATTTAATATTAAAATGTTTTTCTATTTGAAATGTGTATATATATTTGTATATATATTTGAAATAGGAAAATTATTAATTTGAATTTAACAAGAGTTTTCAAATTTTAATATATATAGTTTTGAAATTTGAAATGTTAATTTGATTTAATATTTTTGGAATGATATTTGAGATTTAAATTTTAAAATAATAAAGTTAATTTCTTATTATTATAAACATATAGTTCAACTTGAGTTTTAGATAAGATTTAAATTTAAAAGCTCATTTGCTTAATATCTTTTCATTTTTATTTTAACACAAGATAAATTTGTTTTAAAATTTTAAGAATTGAATTAAAATAGAAGTTTCAAACATATAAACATTAAATTGAATCAAAATGTAAGTTACTTGAATTCATATGAATATTACATAAATATTACATAAATACAAGTATATATAGCTCACATAAATTTTAATAAGAGAAATAACATTTAAAACATCTATTAAACATTGAGAAAATAACTTTTGTAAAATAAGAATTAAACATAATAACACTTGTTAACCAATTAATGTATGTTAAGACAAATGTAAATTAAATGGCTTATGTGTAAGTTAATTAAGGCATTAACATGACAAATGTCTTCCTCTTGTAAAATTAAATTTAAAACTAATTATAAATAAAAGAGGAGTTTTATTTTTAGCAAATGTTTTTCTTCATTCTGAATCAAAATGTAGATCAAAAATCAAAAGAAATAAATGCAGAAAAACTGTAAAATCTGAAGACAAAATGAAGGAATCTGGATAATTTAAATCAAAGGCAAAAGAAAGCTTAACATCAAAGCAAGTTTAATCAAGTAACAAGATGTAAACATCAACATGCAAGCTGGAAATCAACAGCAACTAGAATGTTTTCAACATGCAAAGGAAATTGAAAGCCTGGAAAAATGCAGTTCTGCCTTCTACATAATCAAGGTGAGTAAATGAATTTAAAAAAAGTTTAAACCCTGGATTTCAAATTTTTTTTGTGAATGAATATTGTGATATTACCTGAATACCTCAGTTAAAATTGAATGCATGTTGGAATGTTGAATATTTGATTTACTATGCTGTTGAAATGGACTCTGTATGATAAAAACAGACATGGATTTCTTAGTAAATTAAATAATTCAATTTTGAATCCAAATTTGTTTATGATGTGTAAATAAAGATTGTTTGTAATCATATAAGCTATCATCTAAAAATAATTACAAGATTTTAAATTGAATAGTTTGTTATAAATATTTGAATTTACAGTACATTTTCAATTTGGGTCAGAAATTCATGTATTCAATTTTTAATTTTGGTTTCATAATTGAATTGCAAATAGAAAATTATGATTTTTAATACTTGAATCATAATTTTTAATGGGGTAATTAGTGAGCTTTTTGGATTTATCTGTTTGGGGTTTTCTGGCTGTTTCTCGGCGAACTACGGCATTAAGGTTGTCGTGGTTGAACTCGAAGGTGGAGGGGGCATCAGGGATCATGGGAAAATTGCCATGGAATTTTATTAGTGTTTGTGTTGATCGTAAATCGAGGAGTTAGGGTTTAGCAACCTGATATTACCGATGTTGTTCTTTGGGTTAATGCGACATCACGTTGCTTTCGGAAGTGATCGCGTGCATTGCCGAAGGTTCAAGGGGATGTGGGGGAGCTACGGTAGTGGCGGCGTGGACTCTAGTGAGGGGGATGGCCGGCGGTGGTCGAGTTTAATGGTGGGGCATTCGAATAGTTTTGGGTTGAAGGGAAGTTTTTGATTTTGATCGAAGTTTGGTTTTTTGGGTGGCGCGATGGATAGTAGGTGTTGAGTGTGACGTGTGGGTGGTCGGCATGGGGTTCGCCAGCGTCCATCGGCGATGTGCACATTAACGTGCACGGTGCCATGTTTTGGTTTTGGGTTCTGGGATGAAAAAAGGAAGGAACTAGAAGCTTACATCGTGTATATGTCGTTCTGGCTCGAAGCAAGGTAAGGTTTGAGGAACTCGGGGTAAACGAGAGTGTTACTCGGGTTTGTGTAGGGGTTTACTCGGGTTTTTGGGTCAAGCAAGTTTTGGGTTTTGTCAGTAAAGTTTTTAAAGGCTTGAACAAAGAAATTTTGATTTTGAAACTAAATTGTTTCAAGTTATGGTTTTAAACAAATTATATATTAAATTATGGAAGTTTTAATATAAAATAAGTGAATTTTGACATAAATTAATATAAGTTTTATTAAATAACTTTGGGAAAAGTCTTAAAGATTTAAAAGTAATTTTTTTTAAAAAATGTTTGACTATAAATTGATTTCTAAATGTTATACTTTATTTCAAAATAAAGTGAAATGATCAGAATTTGGGAATCAGTTTAATAAAGATTTATTTTATGTGAAATTAGAATTTTGATTTAAATAAAGCTAAATAAGTTTGGAAAAATAATTTAGATAATTAAATTTTCATTAATAATCAAAGAATTTTGGTTAATATAAATGTTTTAATTTAGAAAATGATTTTTCTTAATTTGGGAACTTTTTAATATAAGAAGTTAAGAATCATTTAAATGATAAATTAAATAATTAATTAAGTAATAACTTTGTGATTAGTTAAGTCAACCATTTATGGGGTAATTTAATATAATTGCTTGATGAAGTAATTTAGTAATTAAGTAGTTAAGTACTAGATGTTATTAAGTAAGAGTTAATTACTTTATTAAAAGTAATTAAGTGGATGTGATTTAGGATTAATCACTTGAGTTATTAATTAAATTATTAATTAATAAAATTAATTAAAGAATTTGATTAATGACTAATTAATATGAGGATTAAGTGTAACTAATTAAGTGATTAATTATTTGTTAAAATGATTAATTAAGGAAGAATTTTATTAATGAAGTAATCATTAATTAATGGAAATAATTTATTAATTGTTAATCAATAATTTAAGAAAAATTAATTTATAATTAAGTTTTAATTACTAAATGTAATTAAGTAATTAATTAAAGGTGATTAATTAAAAGTAATTAATTAAATATGATTAATTAAAAGTAATTAATCAAGTGTGATTAATTAAAAGTAATTAATCAAGTAGTTTTAATTAAAAGTAATTAATCAAGTGTGATTAATTAAAAGTGACTAATCAGGTACGATTAAAGGATAATTAAGGAATAATTATCAGAATAATTAAAGAATAGTTAATCAAGTATGATTAATTTGAAAAGGTAATTAAAAGGTAATTACTTAGTATAATTTGGAAGAAATTAATCAGGATGATTAATTAATATGGTAATTAAGTAATAATTACTTAAAGTAATTAAGTAATAATTAATCAAGGAAGATTAATTGATGTGGATAATTAAGTGATTTAATTAATTTGTAATTAATTAATGAATAAGTAAGTTGGATTGATGATAATCCAAGTGATTAATTAAGAATTAATTTAATTAAGGAAGAATTAAATTAATTAAATGTGGATCAAACTTTATATGAATGATGATGATTGGTTGATAAGTATCATTGAATGAGTTAGTGATATTGGTTGTTGTTGGATGACATTGACTGATGGGTGATGATGTGAATATGCTATATCTGAGATGTGATATATGCTACTTTGTGATATGTATGGATGAAGGTGATAATAGATGATTATCTATCTGTGTTGTGAATACAACCATTTATGTTAAGTGATATTTTTAAATATCTATTGTTTAAATCCCTTAAGTATAACTTGGACATTAAAATGGCGTTTGGATTCGGTGAGACCGGGATCGGGTTTCCATATTTGGATATTCGAAAACCACACCGATCCAAAATAAACGTTAGGTCGTGAATCCTAGTGGAGCAAGTGAAGACTCGAGGTGTAAGGGCTATACGTCAGTATAACTCTGTGGGTGATTCCGTAATGAGTTTGACGGAATAGTGCTTATAGGTTCGAGATGGTGATTCAGAGTGCAAGGGCTATGGTCGTTGACTCTGAGGGTGATTCCAAAATGAGTGCAACGAGATAGTGCCTTCGGTTTCGTTCGAACCCGGAACGGACTTGTATGGATTGAATTCTTTCAGAACATCGTCAGGTGGACGATGAGCATTCTAAGATAGATGTGTCCTACAAAGGTAATCGCAGCCTCAAGCCTCATCAACCGGGAATGGCTAAAACAGGGGAGGTGCAGCAAGGCTACGTGTTTAGCTCCCACTGGAGAGCGAGATACATCCCTGTCTAGATGTCCCTTTTTATTTCGGCTTTGTGGGTAGTTGGATCTGCAGCCAACTGCGGGGTGGTCTTGTTTGGGACTGTTCAGTAAGGAATGGTCCCGGCCTTGTGTTGCAGGGGAGCGGGCATACTCCTTGGTATGGCGATCTAGGCCACGTACTGTGACGGGCGGTACCCAAGTAGCCCTGCCATTGTTGGAAACCCATTTTCCCTACGAGACCCTGCGGTTTTGTTTGTATTACCCACTTTTGTGGCTAGTAGCTGGAATTTAATCATGTAACAATTTCGGCTATTTCATATTTATTTGAAAACCCTAGACACTATTATACTATCACTGGATTTCCTATCAAATGTTTTGATTAGCGTAAGGTAAAAAACTTTTCCATGTTTATGTGTGGGAAGTCTTACGTGATACCTTTCTTTTCAAAGGATTTTCTAAAGTTAAGCAATCCTAAACCGTTTACTCATACCAGACCCCTGTCTGACCCGAATGTTTATTTTCTGTTTTATTAAACTCTTGGGTACTCATATTATATATGAGTAGTCAAGTGATTCAGGTTATCTCTTGACGAAATCTGGAGGAGCTATGGAGCAGGAGGCTTCAGCGTGTAGATTACAGTTAGAGTTTCCGCTGTGTTGTTATCCTGTATGATGTCTTGTATTGTATTAGACAAAAATGTTATAACTGTCTAAATTGAGATGTTTAGTTGTGTACTCTGATGTATATGATACTATGTATATGTTCCATATTATATTTTCAATCGTTCCGCTGTGAGATTCTGATGTGTTGTTTTCTTTTTCTTCTCTTTCTTTTCTTCTACTATCCCTTTCTTTCTTAATTGGTGATACGATTTTCTGGTGATAGAAAGTAGGGTCGCTACAGTTGGTATCAGAGCATTAGGTTGAGTGAATACCTAGGCTCTGGAGTGGTGTCTATCTTGAGAGAGTGTACTTGTAATTTCTATATATATCTATATATTTATATATCTACCTAATCTGTTGGGTTATCTGTTTGGATTTTCCAACATATGTTATAAAGGTAGATATGGTAGGAGTGTGTGGAACACAACTACCACTATTGGTTGAGGCTCATATGTTGTGGTTGGAAGTGGATCTGTCGAGATTGTAGATCTAATACCGTCTCGAATAAGTTGTGTAGATTGGTGAAAGGATTTCTTTGAGTCCATTGGAAGTCTTTTTCAAGGATTAGAGTATATTCTTGAAGTGTGAGGTTGATTTGATCTCGAGTGAGCGGGATTTCCTAGAGTTGAGTTTGTCAGCTAAATAGAAGCAAGTGATGGTATCTTGGTGACTTCAAGAAGGAATATCTGTGTGATGGGATGCAGTTTCCATAGATGGTTCTGAAGATGTTTCTTTTGGAGCCAGATTTAGATGGTGTTGGAAGAGCAATTGATGTCTACTGCAATGAAGATTCGGATGCTTAGAGATTTCCTGGATCTCGTGTAAGGATGTCTTATCTTTGTTAAAGTAAGAGACTAAGGTCGATGAGTTACCTCATTTCGGACATGGTCTCAATTGTTTTCTTAAGAAGATAAGTGGTTGGTGTTGGGTTGGAGCCGAGTTTCTTGAGAAGATGTCTACTCGTCTCAAGGATTTTTTGGCGGAATTGGGTGATAGTTTTGAGTTTCAAAGAGCTTTTGGTTAAGGAAGATCTTGTGGCTTAGCAGTATTATTGAAGTGAAGTTTGGAAGTAGCAGCATGGATTTGTTTCTTCGATGATTCAGTAATCTTTGGGATTCTACTATCAGCAGACCAGGCAGATAGTGAAGGCTTATCCTTTTCTTCGGAAGGCTCGGCAGAGTAGGATATCTATTGAAAGTGATCTATCAGTTTTCTGGTAGATAAGCCATTCGGGAAAGATTTATCTTGAATAGGAAAAGCGGTTCTAGTTGGTGAAGCAGATAGTTTCTTTGGAATCAGAACTGAGTGGGATCGCAAAAGTGACTTGCGTAGTTTGGGAATCTTTGAATATTCTTGGTTTGGGGATTGAGGCATCTCGAGTAGAGGTGAAAGCTATAAAAGTAGTGGGAGGTTCTCCAGATGTTTTTGAGGGAATTAGAAGTTGACCCGAATCGGAGATTGAGTTTTCTTATGGACTTGGATTTCCAGGAGCAGTATTAATGGTTCAACCATGAAGAGGGATGACTCTTAGAGCGAGAAGAGTTTAGTGAGGCAGCTCAAGATTCTTTAGAGAAGGATTGATTATCTTATTCTAGTTGAGATTCTGTTGGGTGTTTTGATCAAGTGGAAGGGCCACTAAGATTTTTATGAATTGGATGAACAGTGTTTGGAGAAAGATTTTGCTTGTGTTCTTCGATGGCATTCTTATCTGCTCTAGATCAGAGTTGTGCAGCGGAAGCGAGTTGGCAATTATTCTAGAATGGGAGCAACGAGATGTTGCAGTAGAGGATTTCTACTGGAAATTCAAGTATGAAGAAATTTTCTGGATTTGGTAGGTAAGGTTGTCAGGAACAATTGTTTGGCCATTCCAGATGAGAGATGTAGGTTTGAAGTCCACTAATGTTTGTGGAATAGAGTTGTGTATTTGATTTCAGCAAAATTTTGGGAGAGCCATTTTGATTGAGTAGGACCTGGAGATTTGGTTTGATTTTGGTCCAGTTTGTTATATGAAGCAATCAGCAAGGGTTAGGCTGATCAGGAATATTGAAGGTGACTCAGGAGCATCGGAAGAGTTATGCAGTTAGAATTGAGGAGATTTGGAATGTGAAGTTGGAATTTGGATATTGCTTTGGTTTTATCCGATCAAAGGAATTATAAGACTGGGTAAAACTAGAGAGTTCGCTCTAGAGGTATTTTGAGTTTTTCTGTGTTCTCGGGAGATTAGATTTCGATCTACAGGATTGAATTGCCAGTTCGGATAACTGGAATTCATTATATTTCACATATCTTTGAGGAATATGTATATGATTCTTCGAGTGATAGAATCAGCAGTTTAGAAGAATTTGGTCGTTGAACTGGTTTTGAGTTTAATCTGATATCTTGTTCCGATTTGTAGGATCAGATGAGGGAGTTCTTGGTTTTAATAGTGTAGTTACTTAAGATTTGTAGAGCGAGTATTCCAGTATAGGTATCTGGAAAACTCTAGATAATATTAGTAAGTTCTATTCAGAATTTTTCTGGATAGATAAAATTGTTTGTTTGAATTGGTTGCTATAATTGATAGTGTATGATTGATTGTTTGATTTCTGATAAAAATTTAAATTCTTTAGCTGGGTTATTAACTTAACTTTGCTTTTAAATTTCGGGGACGAAATTCTTTTAAGGGGGGAGGAATGTGACGACCCGGAATTTTGAGCAATATCAATTTAATAATCTTTGATAACAATTAAATTGATTTGATCATTTTACATTATAAATTGACAAGTTAAATTTATTTTAAAGGTAAATAATAATTTGTTAATATCTATAAACATTTTTCTTGACAATATGAATTGGCAAATTTAATTCTTTTGAAAGCTAATAATATTTTGATTTGAAAATATTTAAGATTTATTTTATCTTCTATTTATAATATATATATATATATATATATATATATATATATTGATATATCTTGTAAATAGAAAGTTTTAAAAGCTAATATATATTCAAATTGTAATATACATGAATATATATATTATGATTTGGTTTGTGTTTTAAAATTCAACACAATAACTATCAAATTTAATATTAAAATGTTTTTCTATTTGAAATGTGTATATATATTTGTATATATATTTGAAATAGGAAAATTATTAATTTGAATTTAACAAGAGTTTTCAAACTTTAATATATATAGTTTTGAAATTTGAAATGTTAATTTGATTTAATAATTTTGGAATGATATTTGAGATTTAAATTTTAAAATAATAAAGTTAATTTCTTATTATTATAAACATATAGTTCAACTTGAGTTTTGGATAAGATTTAAATTTAAAAGTTCATTTGCTTAATATCTTTTCATTTTAATTTTAACACAAGATAAATTTGTTTTAAAATTTTAAGAATTGAATTAAAATAGAAGTTTCAAACATATAAACATTAAATTGAATCAAAATGTAAGCTACTTGAATTCATATGAATATTACATAAATATTACATAAATACAAGTATATATAGCTTACATAAATTTTATAAGAGAAATAAAATTTAAAACATCTATTAAACATTGAGAAAATAACTTTTGTAAAATAAGAATTAAACATAATAACACTTGTTAACCAATTAATGTATGTTAAGACAAATGTAAATTAAATGGCTTATGTGTAAGTTAATTAAGGCATTAACATGACAAATGTCTTCCTCTTGTAAAATTAAATTTAAAACTAATTATAAATAAAAGAGGAGTTTTATTTTCAGCAAATGTTTTTCTTCATTCTGAATCAAAATGTAGATCAAAAATGAAAAGAAATAAATGCAGAAAAACTGTAAAATCTGAAGACAAAATGAAGGAATCTGGATAATTTAAATCAAAGGCAAAAGAAAGCTCAACATCAAAGCAAGTTTAATCAAGTAACAAGATGTAAACATCAACATGCAAGCCGGAAATCAACAACAACTAGAATGTTTTCAACATGCAAAGGAAATTGAAAGCCTGGAAAAATGCAGTTCTTCCTTCTACATAATCAAGGTGAGTAAATGAATTTAAAAACTGTTTAAACCCTGGATTTCAAATTGTTTTTGTGAATGAATATTGTGATATTACCTGAATACCTCAGTTAAAATTGAATGCATGTTGGAATGTTGAATATTTGATTTACTATGCTGTTGAAATGGACTCTGTATGATAAAAACAGGCATGGATTTCTTAGTAAATTCAATAATTCAATTTTGAATCCAAATTTGTTTATGATGTGTAAATAAAAATTGTTTGTAATCATATAAGCTATCATCTAAAAATAATTACAAGATTTTAAATTGAATAGTTTGTTATAAATATTTGAATTTACAGTACATTTTCAATTTGGGTGAGAAATTCATGAATTCAATTTTTAATTTTTGTTTCATAATTGAATTGCAAATAGAAAATTATGATTTTTAATACTTGAATCATAATTTTTAATTGGGTAATTAGTGAGCTTTTTGGATTTATCTGTTTGGGGTTTTCTGGCCGTTTCTCGGCGAACTACAGCATTAAGGTTGTCGTGGTTGAACTCGAAGGTGGAGGGGGCATCAGGGATCATGGGAAAATTGCCATGGGATTTTATTAGTGTTTGTGTTGATCGTAAATCGAGGAGTTAGTGTTTAGCAACCTGATAGTACCGATGTTGTTCTTTGGGTTGTTGCGACATCACGTTGCTTTCGGAAGTGATCGCGTGCATTGCCGAAGGTTCAAGGGGATGTGGGGGAGCTACGGTAGTGGCGGCGTGGACTCTAGTGAGGGGGATGGCCGGCGGTGGTCGAGTTTAATGGTGGGGCTTATGAACAGTTTTGGGTTGAAGGGCAGTTTTTGATTTTGATCGAAGTTTGGTTTTCTGGGTGGCGCGATGGATAGTAGGGGTTGAGTGTGATGTGTGGGTGGTCGGCGTGGGGTTCGCCAGCGCCCATCGGCGCTGTGCACGTTAACGTGCACGGTGCCATGTTTTGGTTTTGGGTTCTGGGATGAAGAGGGGAGGGAACTCGAAGCTTACACCGTGTATATGTCGTTCTGGCTCAAAGCAAGGTAAGGTTTGAGGAACTCGGGGTAAACGAGAGTGTTACTCGGGTTTGTGTAGGGGTTTGCTCGGGTTTTTGGGTCAAGCAAGTTTTGCGTTTTGTCAGTAAAGTTTTTAAAGGCTTGAACAAAGAAATTTTGATTTTGAAACTAAATTGTTTCAAGTTATGGTTTTAAACAAATTATATATTAAATTATGGAAGTTTTAATATAAAATAAGTGAATTTTGTAATAAATTCATATAAGTTTTATTAAATAACTTTGGGAAAAGTCTTAAAGATTTAAAAGTAATTTTTTTTAAAAATGTTTGACTATAAATTGATTTCTAAATGTTATACTTTATTTCAAAATAAAGTGAAATGATCAGAATTTGGGAATCAGTTTAATAAAGATTTATTTTATGTGAAATTAGAATTTTGATTTAAATAAAGCTAAATAAGTTTGGAAAAATAATTTAGATAATTAAATTTTCATTAATAATCAAAGAATTTTGGTTAATATAAATGATTTAATTTAGAAAATGATTTTTCTTAATTTGGGATCTTTTTAATATAAGAAGTTAAGAATCATTTAAATGATAAATTAAATAATTAATTAAGTAATAACTTTGTGATTAGTTAAGTCAACCATTTATGGGGTAATTTAATATAATTGCTTGATGAAGTAATTTAGTAATTAAGTAGTTAAGTACTAGATGTTATTAAGTAAGAGTTAATTACTTTATTAAAAGTAATTAAGTGGATGTGATTTAGGATTAATCACTTGAGCTATTAATTAAATTATTAATTAATAAAATTAATTAAAGAATTTAATTAATGGCTAATTAATATGAGGATTAAGTGTAATTAATTAAGTGATTAATTATTTGTTAAAATGATTAATTAAGAAAGAATTTAATTAATGAAGTAATCATTAATTAATGGAAATAATTTATTAATTGTTAATTAATAATTTAAGAAAAATTAATTTATAATTAAGTTTTAATTACTAAATGTAATTAAGTAATTAATCAAAGGTGATTAATTAAAAGTAATTAATTAAATATGATTAATTAAAAGTAATTAATCAAGTGTGATTAATTAAAAGTAATTAATCAAGTTGTTTTAATTAAAAGTAATTAATCAAGTGTGATTAATTAAAAGTGATTAATCAGGTATGATTAAAGGATAATTAAGGAATAATTAAAGAATAGTTAATCAAGTATGATTAATTTTAAAAGGTAATTAAAAGGTAATTACTTAGTATAATTTGGAAGAAATTAATCAGGATGATTAATTAATATGGTAATTAAGTAATAATTACTTAAAGTTATTAAGTAATAATTAATCAAGGAAGATTAATTGATGTGGATAATTAAGTGATTTAATTAATTTGTAATTAATTAATGAATAAGTAAGTTGGATTGATGATAATCCAAGTGATTAATTAAGAATTAATTTAATTAAGGAAGAATTTAATTAATTAAGTGTGGATCAAACTTTATATGAATGATGAATGATTGGTTGATAAGTATCATTGAATGAGTTAGTGATATTGGTTGTTGTTGGATGACATTGATTGATGGGTGATGATGTGAATATGCTATATCTGAGATGTGATATATGCTACTTTGTGATATGTATGGATGAAGGATATAATAGATGATTATCTATCTGTGTTGTGAATACATCCATTTATGTTAAGTGATATTTTTAAATATCTATTGTTTAAATCCCTTAAGTATAACTTGGACATTAAAATGGCGTTTGGATTCGGTGAGACCGAGATCAGGTTTCCATATTTGGATATCCGAAAACCACACCGATCCAAAATAAACGTTAGGTCGTGAATCCAAGTGGAGCAAGTGAAGATTCGAGGTGTAAGGGCTATACGTCAGTATAACTCTGTGGGTGATTCCGTAATGAGTTTGACGGAATAGTGCTTATAGGTTCGAGATGGTGATTCAGAGTGCAAGGGCTATGGTCGTTGACTCTGAGGGTGATTCCAAAATGAGTGCAACGAGATAGTGCCTTAGGTTTCGTTCGAACCCGGAACAGACTTGTATGGATTGAATGCTTTCAGAACATCGTCAGGTGGACGATGAGCATTCTAAGATAGATGTGTCCTACAAAGGTAACCGCAGCCTCAAGCCTCATCAACCGGGAATGGCTAAAACAGGGGAGGTGCAGCAAGGCTTCGTGGGTAGCTCCCACTGGAGAGCGAGATACATCCCTATCTAGATGTCCCATTTTATTTCAGCTTTGTGGGCAGTTGGATCTGCAGCCAACTGCGGGGTGGTCTTGTTCGGGACTGTTCAGTAAGGAATGGTCCCCGCCTTGTGTTGCAGGGGTGTGGGCGTACTCCTCGCTACGGCGATCTAGGCCACGTACTGTGACGGGCGGTACCCCAGTAGCCCTGCCATAGTTGGAAAACCATTTTCCCTACGAGACCCTACGGTTTTGTTTGTATTACCCACTTTTGTGGCTAGTAGCTGAAATTTAATCATGTAACAATTTCGGCTATTTCATATTTATTTGAAAACCCTAGACACTATTATAATATCACTAGATTTCCTATCAAATGTTTTGGTTAGCGTAAGGTAAAAATTTTTTCCATGTTTATGTGTGGGAAGTCTTACGTGATACCTTTCTTTTCAAAGAATTTTCTAAAGTTAAGCAATCCTAAACCGTTTACTCACACCAGACCCCTGTCTGACCCGAGTGTTTATTTTCTGTTTTATTAAACTCTTGGGTACTCATATTATATATGAGTAGTCAAGTGATTCAGGTTATCTCTTGATGAAATCTGGAGGAGCTATGGAGCAGGAGGCTTCAGCGTGTAGATTACAGTTAGAGTTTCCGCTGTGTTGTTATCCTGTATGATGTCTTGTATTGTATTAGACAGAAATGTTATAACTGTCTAAATTGAGATGTTTAGTTGTGTACTCTGATGTATATGATACTATGTATATGTTCCATATTATATTTTCAATCGTTCCGCTGTGAGATTCTGATGTGTTGTTTTCTTTTTCTTCTCTTTCTTTTCTTCTTCTATCCCTTTCTTTCTTAATTGGTGATACGATTTTCTGGTGATAGAAAGTCGGGTCGCTACAGTTGGTATCAGAGCATTAGGTTGAGTGGAGTGGTGTCTATCTTGAGAGAGCGTACTTGTAATTTCTATATATATCTATATATTTATATATCTACCTAATCTGTTGGGTTATCTGTTTGGATTTTCCAACATATGTTATAAAGGTAGATATGGTAGGAGTGTGTGGAACACAACTACCACTATTGGTTGAGGCTCATATGTTGTGGTTGGAAGTGGATCTGTCGAGATTGTAGATTTAATACCGTCTCGAATAAGTTTTGTAGATTGGTGAAAGGATTTCTTTGAGTCCATAGGAAGTCTTTTTCAAGGATTACAGTATATTCTTGAAGTGTGAGGTTGATTTGCTCTCGAGTGAGCGGGATTTCCAAGAGTTGAGTTTGTCAGCTAAATAGAAGCAAGTGATGGTATCTTGGTGACTTCAAGAAGGAATATCTGTGTGATGGGATGCAGTTTCCATAGATGGTTCTGAAGATGTTTCTTTTGGAGCCAGATTTAGATGGTGTTGGAAGAGCAATTGATGTCTACTGCAATGAAGATTCGGATGTTTAGAGATTTTCTGGATCTCGTGTAACGGTGTCTTATCTTTGTTAAAGTAGGAGACTAAGGTCGATGAGTTACCTCATTTCGGACATGGTCTCAATTGTTTTCTTTAGAAGATAAGTGGTTGGTGTTGGGTTGGAGCTGAGTTTCTTGAGAAGATGTCTACTCGTCTCAAGGATTTTTTGGCGGAATTGGGTGATAGTTTTGAGTTTCAAGGAGCTTTTGGTTAAGGAAGATCTTGTGGCTTAGCAGTATCATTGAAGTGAAGTTTGGAAGTAGTAGCATGGATCTGTTTCTTCGATGATTCAGTAATCTTTGGGATTCTACTATCAGCAGACCAGGCAGATAGTGAAGGCTTATCCTTTTCTTCGGAAGGCTCGGCAGAGTAGGATATCTGTTGAAGTGATCTATCAGTTTTCTGGTAGATAAGCCATTCGGGAAAGATTTATCTTGAATAGGAAAAGCGGTTCTAGTTGGTGAAGTAGATAGTTTCTTTGGAATCAGAACTGAGTGGGATCGCAAAAGTGACTTGCGATTAGTTTGGGAATCTTTGAATATTCTTGGTTTGGGAATTGAGGCATCTCGAGTAGAGGTGAAAGCTATAAAAGTAGTTGGAGGTTGTCCAGATGTTTTTGAGGGAATTAGAAGTTGACCCGAATCGGAGATTGAGTTTTCTTATCAACTAGGATTTCCAGGGGCAGTATTAATGGTTCAACCATGAAGAGGGATGACTCTTAGAGCGAGAAGAGTTTGGTGAGGCAGCTCAAGATTCTTTAGAGAAGGATTGATCATCTTATTCTAGTTGAGATTCTGTTGGGTGTTTTGATCAAGTGGAAGGGTCACTAAGATTTTTATGAATTGGATGAACAGTGTATGGAGAAAGATTTTGCCTGTGTTCTTCGATGGCATTATTATCTGCTCTAGATCAAAGTTGTGCAGCGGAAGCGAGTTGGCAATTATTCTAGAATGGGAGCAACCGGATGTTGCAGTAGAGGATTTCTACTGGAAATTCAAGTATGAAGAAATTTTCTGGATTTGGTACGTAAGGTTGTCAGGAACAATTGTTTGGCCATTCCAGATGAGAGATGTAGGTTTGAAGTCCACTAATGTTTGTGGAATAGAGTTGTGTATTTGATTTCAGCAAATTTTTGGGAGAGCCATTGTGATTGAGTAGGACCTGGAGATTTGGTTTGATTTTGGTCCAGTTTGTTATATGAAGCAATCAGCAAGGGTTAGGCTGATCAGGAATATTGAAGGTGACTCAGGAGCATCGAAAGAGTTATGCAGTTAGAATTGAGGAGATTTGGAATGTGAAGTTGGAATTTGTATATTTCTTTGGTTTTATCCGATCAAAGGAATTATAAGACTGGGTAAAACTGGAGAGTTCGCTCTAGAGGTATTTTGAGTTTTTCTGTGTTCTCGGGAGATTAGATTTCGATCTACAGGATTGAATTGCCAGTTCGGATAACTGGAATTCATTATATTTCACATATCTCTGAGGAATATGTATATGATTCTTTGAGTGATAGAATCGGCAGTTTAGAAGAATTTGGTGGTTGAACTGGTTTTGAGTTTAATCTGATATCTTGTTCCGATTTGTAGGATCAGATGAGGGAGTTCTTGGTTTTAATAGTGTAGTTACTTAAGATTTGTAGAGCGAGTATTCCAGTATAGGTATCTGGAAAACTCTAGATAATATTAGTAAGTTCTATTCAGAATTTTTCTGGATTGATAAAATTGTTTGCTTGAATTGGTTGCTATGATTGATTGTTTGATTTCTGATAAAAATTTAAATTCTTTAGCTGGGTTATTAAATTAACTTTGCTTTTAAATTTTGGGGACGAAATTCTTTTAAGGGGGGAGGAATGTGACGACCCGGAATTTTGAGCAATATCAATTTAATAATCTTTGATAATAATTAAATTGATTTGATCATTTTATATTATAAATTGACAAGTTAAATTTATTTTAAAGGTAAATAATAATTTGTTAATTTGTTCTGTTCAAATGTTTTGGAAATCCTATCGATAGCGTTGATCAGACGGATCGATCGGAAACCTAAATCAACATCAGTAACTCAAATAACAGAATATATATAAAACAGTTTTAATATTAATAACAAATACACTTCGTCGCTCGACGATACAAGGATGGATTTCAAAATAAGTATAGAGATTTAAATTTTGATGGACTCAATCCAAAAAGAATTTTGATTCGAAGATAGGTTCGAAACAAAGATGAGATAATTAAATAATAAAATAGGAAGATTGATAAGTTTATATAAATCACGGGCAACCTTAACCGGCTCGACTGTGACTTCAAGAATTAGATCAATGCAAAATTCTGGGTAAATCTACATCTGATCTCCAGAGATAGAATTCGGGATATCTAGAGATATTACCATCTAAACCGAGGACATAGAAATCTCCGGTGAATCAATGCCAATTTGTAAAGGAGTTTCACCCATTTACAAATCATTCGAAGATTGGCGAGACCGCCGAGTCACTATAAAGATCATTCGAAGTGGATTTATGGGATACTCCAGAATTTGAAAGAAAACGAATAGTGAGGGACACGAATGAATTTTGGAACCGCAGGGAACGTTCCAAAATTCAAAGGAATTGAGTCAAAAGGAAGAGATTGAAACCCGAATGAGAGTGATTCTGTAAACACATTTACTCTATATGTTAAGTTTTTCCTAGAGCTACCAAAGCTCTGATACCAACTGTAATGACCCGCTATTTTGGACCATTCGCATCGGCACATGTCGGACTTGAATAATTCAAAATACCGAATTGTTAATTTAAATTTGGAAAAACTGAATATATACAGTAAATAAATAATCGCAGATCGCAGACACAGAGTAATAAATGCAGCGGAAGCAAAAGATAGTAGTTCATGAAGCTACTATATATATAATAGAGTTAAATAAGTTACAACAGAAGTCTAGAATACAATAGTCAAATACAAGAATCAGAATACATCACTGGAATCAACTGAATATCTGAAAGCTGGACAGATAGCTGGATCTCCAAACGAAGCTCCAACTCCAAAGGTGAGTCTCGAATACTGGTACACTCAGTCGGACCTGAGCGTAAAGCAAAACACAAAACACTCGAGTCAATATTAACATTCTTATATCAATAAATCCAACTCAAGTGAAATAACAACTGAAATACAAGTAACTCAAAGGACGTTGGAATAACCGTCCTCTAAGGATCCGTTAAACTATCTACTACGTAGTAATAAACGCTAAATAGATAATGTCTATCAGTAATATAAAATATCAAAATAGTGTTAAGGCATTACCATTATCCCCTTTAACACATTTTATATAAGCGTTATAGTCTATACAGCACTATAAACTCCACCATAAACTAGTGGGATATCAGGGAGTACTCCATAGGTATAACACAAAACAAATTCGTAGTGATCGCGTATTTAGGGATACAAGTATGACAAGGCACATGAGGCAATACCCAAGGTAGTGAAACTACTGTTTGCCTGACCCGGACTGGTGAAAACGCATCGCTGCAACGATCACAACACCACGAAACAACACATCCAAAATTTCGAGGGTGCACCAATCAATAACAAGTAATGAGTAGTTTACGAAGAAGTGCGTTCGCTCGATGTGGCTAACCACATTTGGCCCGGCATGACTCCTGTTTTAGTCATTTCCAATTTGACACAAGTGTCAAGGCTATCCATTATCGTTCTCTTTCTTCAGTCATCACATGCATCATTCCAACCACTTCATTCTGGATCACACTCCACGTATAGTTATTAAGGTGGTTTTCGGTTTAGACAGAGAGTATGTCCATAACCGATTTCGGTTTCTTTAATAACTTTCGTAATTATTACACTGATTGGTCGTTTATATATTTCAAAACCAAATCAATTTCAGTTTAAATTAGAATTTGTAAATCAACATTTCATTTGTCTTTCTAAAACAATTTCCATAATTTACGTTTCAAAACTTCCAACTTATTGTTTCAAAATCTTATAATTCAATTTCAAATTTTATTTAAAACAATTCAAATATTGATTCAAGTTCGTATATAAGTTTCATTCCGAAATCATTTAAATCAATTTAATTTAACATTCAAATCAATTTAAACTCATTTATCGATTTCATTCAATATTTGTTAAGTTAAACTTGTCATTCAAAACAATTTCTATTAAATTTTCAATTCATTAAATCAATTACTTAAGTTCAACTCCATTATATCAAAACTTACAAATTGAATTAAATTAAATTCGTCAAATCAGGTTCTTTAAATTTCAAGTCTTACATTGATTTTAATAAATCACATTTTTATTTCTTGTTAAAGAAAAATCAATTTCACTTATTTACTTATTTAATTTAAACAAATTTCCAAAACTTAATTATTACATAACTCAATTTCACTTATTACGAAGTTCAATTTCTCTTATCAAGAATTCCATTTCATTTAATTATTAAATAATTCAATCTTATTTAATTATTAAATAATTTCAAAACTTCATTCAATCATTTCTTAAATTAAACAACGTCCTTTCATCAATTACATTGTTAATATTTGTTTCATATTATTAAATATTAACTTTTCTGGACATTAAAATTCAAATTCCAACTTTATTTCAAAACCTTATTATTTATTCAAATAAAATCTTTATTTTATTTTTAAATCAAATTATTGACCAATCGGGTTTTATTTAATTCTCTATCCTAGGTCAAAGTTTATTTGGGTATTTATCATTTCAACCCAATTCCATTTCAATTCAAAAATCAAATCATTGCAAAGGGAAGTTGCAGTGTGATAACTGGGATGGTATCAAAGTAAATAAACGAGCAATAACAACAATCAATAACAATCCAATAATTAATCAAATAATCCCGAAATAATCGTATTAATTCACATTGTTGTTTGTGAAAATTAATATAACTATTTCTAGAATCTACACTATCATTTCATGTAGATTAAAGATTATTGCACTAATATTTTATGCGGTTCCGCACTTGACATTTATTATTCAATTCATACTACATCAATTTATACAACATACATTCAAATGATTCAAGGTCTAATTAACCATATTTATACGTGTCAATAATTTAAACATTTAAAGGGGTCATATTGTACAAATTTTATCTAATAAAATTCAACACATATATTAGTTACAAATTTGTTAACTCCTACGTCAATTTCAATTGTAAATTATTTATCACTTTATAAATTACAATTTAACATCCAATATAAATAACAAACAATCAATCAATTATCAACCAAACGGGATTATCATCGTATAGTTATCAGATAATGGTGTCAGATGTCACAGGTGAACTGATACAGGTGATAACAGATATATGACGGTGTAAATAACTAACAGCAGCATATTTCAATTGTCGTTTCAATTGAAATCAAATTTAATAAATAAAAGAACATTAATCGTTAGTGATTGCTCACCTTTCGAGGCTAGAGATGACCGAGAATGAGATGAGTTATGAATCCAAGCACGATTTTCAAATCAACACAAGATTGGCACGAATTCGATGAAAAGGCTGATGACAGGAATTTGATGAAAACAAATCAAATCAATTTTGATATAAACAGGAAATTTATACATTATTATGAAATTTCAATATTTTTAATTAAAATAATATAAGAATTTCAAAATCATAACTAAATCAACTCATACAATTATTATTAAATCTACTTCATATTCAAAACATATTTATATTAAATATATGTATATGCAACACTACACCCCGTTCATATATACATATATATGCAGACAACATAATGATAGAACCTGTATAGTTCATATAGACAACAGGCCCATTAAATATACCTTTATATTATATATGCATTACTTCCTTTCATTAAATGCATTGGAACCATACTTACTTACATTATGAAAATAGCCTATATCGTACTTCCCTTTCTCAACTAGTACACAGTAACATAAATATAAACTATAGCTGAAACCATACTTACATTATAAAAAAAAATTATACTATACAACATATAATAACCACCTATGTAAACTTAACGTATATATAAACTAAGAATAGACACAAATTTTATAACTATATACATATACAACAAGTCATATATATGTATTCAAAACCTTTTTTTTCCGCAGGCAATGCATACCACCCACGAGATATATAGAATACTATAACACAAAATATATACATATATGCCTCAATATATTTATATATATACCACCGTAATTTTGAAACTGAACATATATGTACTGTTATAACTTATATTATAAACTTTGATATATAAATATATATATTTATAAACTATCATACACAAATTTGTATAAAGTCATACACGTTTTCAAATCAAAATCTATATACATATAAACCGTAAATATATATATATATATATACATATATATATAACTCAAAGTATGATAATATAACGTAAGCACACTGCAAAAAAAATATACATACTCTACTTATATATGTAAACAATACAGAAACCATTTACAAAAGTACTTTATCCCAATATATGATACTGCAATAAAACACAGTAATCTATATAATACTTAAACAACATATCATAACATCTTAACACAAATACAACCCATATATTATATACTTATATTTTACCTCTGATACAAGTACATATATAACAGATAAAAAGCATATGCACATAAGATCGACAGTTAATACTATAACTAATGAATTTTTCTACATCTTTGTAAATATATGCTTACACGTGCAATTGAAGGGAGGAGAGGGCAAATCGACAGGCTCAGGAGGTTCGACCCTGGTATTGGTCGGTGCGTGGATGTGCGCTCGGCTGCTGTCTGGAAGTGGAGCACGCAGGGAAGGTGGTGGGATGGAGATCTAAGGCGAGGCAGGCCAAGGCAGCAGTTGCGTGCTTAGGAGTCTGCCGAAAGCACTAGGCGGTGTCGAACATTGGTGGTCGGTTGGCAGGTCAAATGATGGCTGGTGCTAAGGGGGTTGCGAGCAGCGGGAGGAAGCTTGTATGGGTAGGCCAAGACTTTGCTTGGGTGGGTGAATTGGCAATGGACGATGAAACGAGCAGGCTATGTGAAGGGAGGGGATGAACGGCTTCGGTGATGTGAAGTCAGAGGTGGCGTTGGGTGTTTGCATGGGTTGGCTGTGATATGTGATGTGGCGTTGAGGAGATGGTGCTTGTAGGTTCGTCGGCCGTTCATGGTGATGGTGGAGTGGAGAGAGCAGCTTGAAACCAAAAATGCAAAGGGAGAGGGAGCAGGTATAAGAAAAGGCACGGCTCTGTCTGGTGATGATGTGAATGAACAGAAGTTTTTAAAGTAAGTACACAGAATTTTTTAAATATAAGCTTAAGATGAAAAAAATAAAGGTTGAAGGAGAAGAATGTACAAGCTACAGAAAGCTTTTTGTTATAATAAATGTGATCAATTCTTTTGAAGTAAGTAGGGTGGCTGAAAAAACGTGAAAGGTCAAACCAAAAGTTTTAAAACCCTTGGGAATAGAAAAGTTTATATGGCTATTCGTTTGAACAGAGGCAAGAATAGATAGGGAGACTAAAAGAGATCGAATACCGAGCCGATATGAAACCTTTCATAGATTCCGCCGTGCACCGGACATCAAAACACAGAGTTGGATATACCGCAGAGATTAGCATGACGAGACGATCAAAATGGTACACAGATATCGGTGGTATGATTGAATTATACAAATTCGAATTTTCTACTAGCGGAAAATGCAGCAAAAATGTAGAAAAATAAGATCGACGGAGCTAAAGAAGTCCGAATTTGAAAAAACCAAAAATGACGTCGTGCTCAGAAGATGATTTAGAATTTTTCTATGTAAAAATATTTAGGTTTCGAAAGCATTTTATTTTCGTCGATTTTAACTGATTAAACTGAAATAAATTTATGCACGAAAATAAACTTCATATTTTCGGACGAAAATTTACCAGTCGCTATGTTTAACTAGACGCATTCCAAATATCAAATTTATACTTCAAAATTTTATCGTTTAAAATTCCACAAAATTTCAATTAATAACGTTACTAAAACCAGTTAAATTTACGGGTAGTTACACTTTCCCCCACTCAAAACTTTTCGTCCTCGAAAAGGAAGGAGGTAGGAGAATAGAAACAACCAGAAGAAAATAGACTTGAATTACAAAATAAAACAATTAATTTAAACCATATAAATTTCAATTTAAATTAATTTATATTCAGCAATTGATTTAATCCATTTGATTTTCTTAAGTTAAATCAAGCTTTAACTATTTCTAGATTGATTATCTTATTATCCAATTATCTTAAATTAACAATTTCAGAGATCATAAATTTGAATAGTCATTTATTATAATCATATTTTATTTGACAAATTTAATTCTTCTTTATTCCAAATTATTATTAAATTTATTCTACTTAATATATCTTATCACATATATATTAAGTATATTTACACTTATTATAATTACTCAAATTTATTTATAAATTCCTTTAACATCATTTTATACTGTATAATATTCAATTACATAGTTAACTTTTGAAAATTTAGGCAAATTATTTATAATGTAATTGAGTATTATTCAAATAAAATTTTCAATTCACTTATTTCAAGTTAAGTATTTAGTCAAAATTTTGGCTTTATTTAAAAATCATCCTTAAATCAAAATTTTAAGAATTAATTTCCGATTAGCTTCAAACAACTTAAAGACAAACACACACACACACACACACACACACACACACACATATATAATCAAATCCATAATTAGATACAAATATATATTATAAACCAAGTCATACTTTAGAAATTTCAAATCAATTAAATTATCAATACATAAGTGCAGCAAAGCTACAGTATGGTCTCTCCACTTCGGAACTCGAAAATGAATGTCGATGATGCGGCCGTCATCATCGAAATTATTTTCCAACGACAAAATAGGAGAGCACAGATTTAACCAATTAAAATTATTTGAAACGGTTTCTATTTGAAAATATTTTAAATGCTATACGCTTTAAAACTTTAAAATCAATGTTTGAAATCACCGAAAAACAAATTCTCAAATTCTCGATTTACATTCATTTAAATTTCCAAATCAATTTACAAACCAAGTTTTATAATTCCGTTTATTTATATGTAGGTGAATTAATGGTTTACAAAACAATAAATGAAAATCAAATAACAACATTTAGTTAACCAATTCATTTAACAATTATCAAAAAAATTTCTTATATATATAATATAATCATACACAATTTATTTCATTTACCAAATTTGAAAAGAGTATCGTGTCAGTTTGTTCTGTTCAAGTGTTTTGGAAATCCTATCGATAGCGTTGATCATACGGATCAATCAAAACCCAAATCAACATCAATAACTCAAACAACAGAACTACTGAACCAATTACCAATTTTGGCCAGTGGACTGCTGAGGAAAAGGATGCTGCAAAAAATAACTCAAAGGCCATGAGTATATTATTTTGTTCCCTAGATAGGAATGAGTTGAATAGAGTGTCTGTTTGTAAGTCTGCATTTGAAATTTGAAAAACTTTGCAAGTTACTCATGTAGGAACAAGCAAAGTTAAACAGACCAAAATTTCCATATTAACTAATCAGTTTCAATTGTTTAAAATGCATGCAATTGATCCATTTTCGACATGTATTGTCGATTTCAAGATATTGTCCATTCACTAATTGCACTGGGAAAAAGCTTTTCGAAGGAAGATCAAGTCAGAAAAATTCTATATTCAATCATTCCAGAAAGGAATCAAAAGACACTTGCAATTGAAGAAGCAAATGATATTAGTCTAATGAAAATAGAAGAATTGATTGGGAATCTGATGTCTTATGAAGTTCAACTGCAAGGAAGAAGAGAAAACAAGGTTACAGAAAAGAAGTCATTAGCATTCAATGCAACGACTGAAGATTCAGAACCAAAGAATGATGAGGAGATTGCTTTCATGAAAAAACTTCTGGAAATTCCTTAAATATAGAAAAATGAATCATTACAAAAGAAATGATCAAAGGAATTTTAGAAATAATACGAAGAACGTTAACAATGATAGTTGCTACAATTGCAATAAAGTCGGGCATCATAGGAAAGATTGTCTGTATCCAGATAAAAAGTTGTTCCCTTCAAACAATGATTCGTCAAGAAAAAGAAAGAAAGTATACACAGCAACGCTTGATGACTCAGACTCATCATCCAGTGGTGATGAAAAGAAGACAAATAATCCAAATTTGTGTTTCACTACTATTCATTAATCAGACGACGATGAGAGTATGGATCTAAAAATAGGTACGCATTTACGTTATTTTTAATTTTTTTTGTTTGAATGGATGCTTGTTTGTTTGCTTGATTTTTTTAAATTCCTTGAATTTTAAGTTCAAATTTATCCCTTGAAATTTGAATTTTAAATTCAAAAATAATATTATTTTAATAATATATTAAATAATAAATTATTAATATTTAAGTATTATTATATTTAATATTATCACAGGAATTATGTAAGTAGAATATAGGATATAATATATACATTTATTAGAAATTAGCAACGGACACTTATCCTTTTATTCAATAAGCACACGTGGGCATACCCAGATACCCCATGTCGACATGCCCCTCAGAATTTGATTTCAAAATTTGAATTCAAACTTTTGAATTTCCCTCCACCTTTTCACCAACTTCAAAGCTCTGGAAAGATGTCTCTTGATCGGAGAACATGTCTATCGAATCTCTATTTAATTCACTCTCCTTATCATCACTTTTCACTTTTGTTTAAAATTTCAAATTTATATTCATTATCTTCAACTCCTCTCAAACTTCTTCAATGGCCTCTTCAAGCACTCCTAACACCTTTAGACTTTCAAAAGCAATCAAAACCTTTCGTTTTAATGACCTGGAAGCTATCAAAGATAACATCAACTATGTAAACTTTGGTAAAATTCATATGGGGAAATTTGCTATTTTTGAAGATTTTCCTTCTTATGAAATTAAAAATCTTTTTCAACAATGTTCTATTCTTAGTATAATAGATAACAAACAAAATGATTTTGTATGTTATCCAAATCATGTTAAGATGTTTTATGCGAATTTGAATCGTGGTTTTTATGATGGGCAAGATGGATAAATTTGGAGTAGTGTTAAAGAAATACAAATAGTTTTGGATTGTGAAATTTTAGAAAATATTTTAGGATGCAAGTATACCAAATGAATCTCTCAGAATTTCAAATAAATGGAAATGATTGAGAGACATTTCATCACATCTTTGAAGGGGATGGCAATTTTGAATTCAAAAATCGTTATTTTCGTCCAAAAGCAAGAATTATTAACCTTCTTATTCAACACACCTTTATACAAATATTGGGGCACTAAACAACCCGACTTTGAAGGTTTGCAAAGCTCTTTTTGCAATTTTTGGAAATATTAATTGGGCTTTAGTTATTTTGGATGAGCTAAGGCCCAAGAATTTTACAATGGGTGAAAACACATTATATCATGGAATTTATCTTACTTGGATTTTTAATTACTTTGGAGTTGATTTCAAAAGGGAAGAATTTATAACTAGAAAAGTGTTCAACCATGGAAGCATTTTCCTTATGATAATTCCATTAGTATTTTAACCATATGAAACACTTACGGAAAAGGAAGAAAGGGTTGGTCATGAAGAGATGGAAGAAATGGAGGAAGAAGAAGAAGGGGAAGAGGAAGGGATGGAAATTGAAGAGGAGGAAGAGAAAGACCAAGAAACTTCCTTAGAGAGTATTGAATATCCTACTAATCCCGCTAATCCATCAAATAAGACCATTCTCAATAATCAAAGAATTAAAGTGGAAAATCAAAAGACACTCAAAAGATCAATGAGTAAGAATATGGATAAGATTTCCACTAAAATCGACAAATTCTTCGGGAAAGTTAGTAGAAAGCTTGGACTGTCGTCTTCTTCATCTTCATCTAATTAGTTTTAGTTCATGTTATCTTGTTTACTTCAAGTTCTATCCATGTATTTTCCTTTATTTTAGTTAATATTATTATATTTTACGTAATACTGACTAGAATCATTAATGAAATCTTTTATTTCCTGTTATTCAACTTCACTTGTCTCTATAATTGCTTGTTTTTATACTATACAAATTTTAGTTGTATAGATTTGTTCATAATATTCAAAACAAAGCATATTGTCACTTTAGGCAGAGGCATGTCGACATCCACCATCCCCCATGTCGACATGCAATAGGCAGAAAGTAGTTACACTTTCAAATTCTAACTTCATGTAACTAACTTGTGTCTATTCATTTTAATCGACTTTCTACCCTTATTTATACGTATTTCCTCCAGAATAAATTATTAAACTTCATTTCTAATCACTCCCTTTCATATTTCTTCCTACTTCTTGAATTATGACTTCTCCAATTAAGAATCTAAGCGATAATCTTGAAGAAACTTTCGCTTCCTTGAAGAATATCCTTACATTCATACTTCGTAATCAGCGCCACTTAGAATTGAGTCAAATGCATATGATCAAGGAGCAAGAAAGACATTTTGACACCCTTTATTGAATGATCTCAGCTCTTAAGAAGGACGATCTCAAAGGAAATCCACTAGTCGCTCTTGACAAAGATAAAGAAGAATGGGATGCCATCAAAGCAGACCCTATCTTCGGAGAAGATGAATGGGTGGAAGTACCTAGGAATGTCTAGTCATTCTATATGTTATTTGTTTGATTTGAATGGAGTGTTTTAAACTTGACTGAATTGACTTATTTAAAACATTTGGTATGATTTGTATATATGATTGGATTGAATAATTACGGTAAATATGATTGAATGATGTTTGATTTACTTATGAATAACATTTATGATCACATTCATGATCACATTTCACACTTATGATCACCTTTCATACTTGTGATCACATTTGGCACTTATTACACTTATATATGGATTATTTTATTGTGTTATGGTTGATTATCTTATATCAAGTTCAGGATATCTATTAGTAAGAAGTTTTTGTTGATGACAATGGGGGAGAAGTTATAAAATAGTGGTTGGCTTGGAGTAAGAGGGAGTAAAGGGGAGTCATGGAGTAAGGGGAGTTATGGTATGGTAATTATATTTTATAAATATAGGTTATCATCATCCAAAGGTGGGAGATTGTTAGAAAATGAGATGTTGGTTTTGATGACAACAACCTCTTTAACTTATCTTATTATAAAATCTATACTAACACTATTGTCTAGATAGATATGTATATGCAAGATACATACATACATACATACATACATACATACATACATACATATATGCAGGTATTAATTATTGAAGACTGATCAGTATAAAGACTCAAGGCTTAAGATTCAGAATGGAGATATCAAGATTTAAGACTCTAGAGTATCAAGATCAAGATTTCAAGATAAGTGTCTAGTTTTTATTAAAACTTCATAATAGCACGGAATCTTCATTCCAAATTTCATTTAGGATGGAATCCATTTCTACCTTTTTAATGGGTTACAAACCCATGACAAGTAGCTTACAAACCTACGACAAGTGGCTTACAAACCCACGAACATCATGGTTTTCTACAAGTTCTCGAGTCCTGACGTAATGAGTTATTCTGTAGGAAGAAGCTTGCAAAACTACTTCAAAATGGTTTTTCAAAATGATTTTCAAAACTGCTTTTCAAAATATTTTAGCCTTAAAAATTATCTTTTCAAATGATTTTCAAAAAGATATTTTAGCCCTAACATATTATTTGTTTTTGTTTTATAATAAACTCTTGCTTTAAACTTCGTTTGTTTTTAAAACTATCTTCTGGTTTTTAAACATTGTTTATAATATATACACTTTAGATTTAAAATCAAATATATATATATATACATTCTAAAAATATATTTTTCTACTCTTCTTTATTTTAAAACATAGGAAAATTAGTTTATTTTACTCCAGAATCATTTAATCTTATTTTCCTTTCAATACTATTTTCAAAATAAATTTTACTTAGATTTTTAACTAAGGATGTCGACATGGTGGTCGTTAAATTCAAAATTTTCAATTTTCAAAAGAAGTGTCTATTCATTTAAATCTCTTCATGAATGGTTATGACCATTGGTGGTCTATAAATAGCCTTCGCAAACGAATTTTTTAACTAACAATAAATTTCTTATTATGTTCACTCCTTCTTCTTCATCCATATTCTAAAATTTTCATATTTTTAAGACCGTGCCAAAATTCTGCCGAATTCTCAAGTAAATCAAATTAGAATCTCATTCTTGTTTGATCTCTGTTCTCCTTCGAAGATCAATGTGCTATTCAGAGTTATAGGATCAATTTGTAATCAAAATTTTATCGAGTCTCTCTATAAGGTGTGGTTGTGCCTAGAAATCATTTGGGCGATCTTATGTCCCATAAATCAAGAGAGGTTGCCCCGGACTCGAGAGATAGAAGGGTACCTCAAGGCCTTTATAAATTGAGGATTATAATCTCGACATTGATATAATAAAAATTTGTACGAGGTGTTTACCTTGGTACAGGACTAAATGTAGGGTAACTCTGAGCCAGTATAAAATCCAGTGTATTCTTTCTTTTTACGGCTTTTTATTTACTTTCTGCATCTGTGTTTGATTCTGTGATTGTTCTGTGATTAAGTTCTATATTTTTTTATATCATAATTTTTAAATTAGTCCATATAAGTCTTAGAATCCATTAAACAATATTCACCCCCCCTCTAGTGTTAAATTAGCCTTAAGATCCTTAATCCGCACTCCCTTTCAAAGATGACTGTGCCATATAATCACATGTTCGACCTAGATATTTTTGGAGTTATATTTTGGTCCATATTTGATAATATGTTATTTAACTATCAAATAAGCAAACAACAACAAGATTTAATTACCCATAGCAAACACTAAGCCTTGAGCTAAATCTTTCATTTATTAAAACTCTTTTCAAAAGTGTTTATCAAAAACATTCATACACTTACCTCATTGACATGAGTATATTCACAACACATTTTGAAAGTTTTTTCATTTCCAAATCGGTCAGTACAAAATGTTATTTAAATTATAGATAAAGATAACCCCAAGCGATATTTTTTTAGTATTAAGTGTGGAACAAATGTCCATACCATAAGAATTAAGAAGGTTGGTTAAAGGAAATCCAATCTCAAATTCATTTATAAATCAACTTCTATAGATCCTCTTAATAAATCCCTTTATTAATGAATCTCGTTTACTTAAATTACAAACCCATTTACAAAACTCTTTATAAATCACTAAGTTAAATTTACAAAAGTATTTTAAAAATGTTAAAACCATTTATATATCTCTTTATAAATCTCCAAAAGTATTTACAAAACTTCCTTTATAAATGTCCAAAATCATTTATAAAACTTCCTTATAAATATTCCTTATTTAAAACAAAACTCCTTTAATAAACTCATTTAATAAATTCCTTTTGATAAACGAAAAGATAATTTAAAACACATTTAAACAGCAAGTTATTATTTAAAAATATGCTTCATTAAATTTTCTTTAAACATATTAATAAAACAGTGGTTTTAAACAATCATTTTAAAATTATTCTGTTGATTTCCAAAACACCTCTACTAAAATCATTAGTTAACTTGAAACCATTATTAAAATGATAAATGAAATATTTGATTTCACAAAACCAGAAAAAGGCTTAGTGACTACAATGGTTCGTTTAATTAAGTTTAACTAATCCAAGTTATAACATGGGTATTTACATAACAACAGACATGTATAAGGGAATCAGCTAATAACAATCAATCATGTACGTAAATGTCCGAGTTACCAAAATAGCAGACGGGAATTTGTTTTGCTAAACACATGTCTAAGTTAATATAATGGCAGAATGGGATTTTATTCTACCTAATAGATGTCAACATAATTTACTTGGTGAACTATGGTAGAACAGTGATTTATTCTACCAAATAGATGTCCAATATAACTTAATTAGCAGGACGGTGTTTTATCCTCCTAAAAAGTGTCATTGGGTTTCATATTCAATTGGAGTTACTTAAGGTAATCACAAAGAAATCCCTAGGATTACAATTTTTCTTTAAAAGAAAGTTGCTTCTTGAAAAAAAAATCGACTTTTAGAAATAAAGTGGTTTAAAACTTTATTTAATAATTAAATAACATTTAAACTTTTTATTTAATAATAATTAAAACTATAACGATCCATAATTTGACCACTCTAAAATATGATATTTAAATAGTTTATAAATATAAAATATATAAGATTTTATGATTCAAATAATATTAAATAGGACTTGGAGATAGAATTTTACACTAAAATAAGAATTATTACTTATATTGGTAAAAGTGACAAAAGTCTAATTCAGAAAAGTAAGTTTGAATGGTTAAATAAATTATTCTAATAAGGGTTTTTATTTTTAATAACAATATACAAATTTATTTTCAAGTTTTATTTACATGAATAAATAGTTTAACAAAAACGACAAAATGTGACCGTAAAACATTTTGTCGAAAATCAAAGTTTTGTCCAAACAAAAGTTGTTCCGATATTATTGCACCTTTATTTTCATTTACATAAACACATATTTAAATAGGGTAAGTATTAAGTAAGTCACTAAACAAGTATATTTTTCTTAAACAAGTCTAGAAAGTTCTAGATATCATTAACAAAAACATAAGCATTATACGACAAATATGTCAAAATCAAATCTAGAAAAATATCTTACTTTATTTTACTTAATACCTAAGTGATTAATAAATAAAATAGCGAAGTGAAAGGTGATGTTAAGTGTTGAAATAATGTAGATTACTTAAAAGTGAAGTAAGGGCATTTTGGTCATATCACATAATAATATTTATTTCAAGCCTTTTCCTATAAGTGCAAACCAATTCTTCACTTTTTTCACGCTTCTTCTTCTTCATTTCCAAGCTTTCTCTCTTCATTTTCATGGCTTCTAACCTTAACAAAATAATACCAAAATTCTTTTCAAAAATACACTAAAACAAATATCCATCCAAACACCGCAAAACCACACTTGAACTTCCCTTTCCCCTCCCCCACCTACGACCATACCCACCATCAACTATGGCCAAGCCTTCCTCTCCCCTAGCAAAAGCCGTAAGCATCCTCCCCATTCTCTACGTCCAAGTCGAGCCATTTCTAGTCCATCGTGCAAGTATCATGAGCATTCGATTAAAGTTAGGATGGATTTTATCCGTTTAAAGTTAGTCCAATTCCATTCAAGGTGAGAACTCCTAATTACTATGTGTGTGTGTGTGTATGGATGTAATGATGTGATATGATTGTATGGATGTGGTTTATGATTTTGATCATCATATGTTGTTTATCTCATGTGAATGTTTGAACAAGTTACGACATACACGTCGTTATTTCATATGGAAAACATTTTCTGAATGAATTGAAAAAGTATCATGCAATCATTTAATACCTTCTAAAATGATTGAAAATGTTAATATCTGTTTCACAAACATATAAACTTGTTTCGACAATTTCTAAACGAAAACCAGTAAATGAGTCAAACCTAGGCGTCGCATAACAGTAGTTCACGATTTCACGTCGAAGAATTTAAATGAGTACATGGAATGGAAGTTAGCTTGGAATTCTTCAAGATAAGTCTTTTCCAAACTATTATATCCATAGTTGTAGAATGAAGAAAAAAAATCAAGATTTCATCTTGTATATTTTAAGAATGTCTAAATCAATTTTCTAAAGAAATCACGCTTTTGCAATAAAATGACCAAAGTATAAAAACTTTTGTAAAGAATATTTCCAAATGTTTAAAAATGTGAAATAAATTTTATAAATTCAATAAAATAGTTTAAAAGAGATTTGAATTGAAAAATGTGGATTTTCAAATATTAAAAAAGTTTTTTTAAAATCGAATCGGTTTTTAAGCACTTTTCGCAGCACTTTTCCACTACCGTTTCAACAACTTTAGAAATGAAGTTTTAAACTTAACTATTCTTTTCCAAATCTTTTACAAATATATTAAAATAAATGATTAAGTGTTTTAAAGATGATTTGGGGATTTTATAATTTATTTAAATAGGTTTAAATAAACGATTTAAAGAAAAGCTGTCAAAATCAAGTGGTGTAATCTTGGCTCTAAAAGCCAATGAGTAGACTGTATTTTTCTATTCGTGAGATCCAGCTGTGAGGTTCTTAAACTAAAGAGATGTTCAGGAGCAACCAGTGCCCTAGCTTGCTTGGCATCTTCCCTAGGCGAGGGATAGATAAAGCCGAAATGTCGGAAACGAGTTAAGTGTAAAAGTTAAATTTTCTAATTAAATACTCATAAGTTACTTTCTAAAAAAATGATTTGATAAATTTCAAAAGGAAGGGTTAAATGATTCCATATTTACTAAAAGAATATTTTTAAGATATATATCTCTCGAAGATATTTTGATAAAGAAATGAATGAATCAAACAACAATCATCTACTTATAAAACAACAATTTCTATTAAGGATTGGATTTTGAAAAGACGGGGGTCGGATTTGGGAAATCCATATCCAAAAACCACTTCGAACCAATTTACGCTCAAAGTAGAACATGTTGAAGATAAGAATATTGAAGAAAGAGATATTCATGATGTAGGGCTGCTTTCCACAAGTCCCTCGAGGTGAAATTTACCATATCATATATTTATGGTGGCAAGTAGTGCTCCGTTATGAAAATCTTCGAATTGTAAGGACTAATCGCTACTAACCCTAGGGGTGGTTCCCAAAATAGGATGCGGTAGGAGGAGTGCCTTTGGTTTTATTCAGTTCCAAAACGAACTTGTATGGCAAATGTCTGACACTGCATTTTAAAATCATATTAATTGATCTCTACAAATGTATCATCTGCTTGGTAGCGGAGAAGACAACCTCTTAGCTACCCTTTCCTAAGACATATGAGTTCAAGAGTTATGCATTTGTAGAAATTAGTTGTGTGATTATGGAATGACAATGTGACATTAAAAGTGAAAGATGATGTGCTATGTGAAAGCTAATCGTTACATCAATCCTCACGCCTGAAAATGGTCGAAAAAGGGTAGATGCAGCAAGGCTATGTGGTTCGCAACTATTAGGGTATAATCATCCCCTTCTAGATATATTTCTACCCGATGTAAAGTTTGAGTTTAAATTAATGGGGTGTATGTTAAGAGACGTCAAAGATAGGTCGGTAATGGTTAGGGTGATGACATATCTGGTACTATCTAGAAAGAGGTAGGCCGGTCTTGTGTTAGTTTATACCATAAATCTGATGCACACTGGCGAGAGTGGTTATATGTACTATCTATCTGTATAATTAATTGAAATGTGACAATTTTTATTTTTATCTTCTACTTTTACTTTATTTTACCCTTGATAATCTGCCTCCCCGGCGCTCATATTTATGGCATGTGAATATCGTGGATATATTCATATCGATTTTCGAGGGTCGAGAAGAAAAAAATTTCCAAAGTCAAAAGAGCGACCGGGTTGCAAAAATAAAAGATTTTTTATCTTGTGATAATGTATTTAATAGAATGAAGATAAACCTATTGGATAGTAGAAGGAGAGAGGAAAAAGATCTGTTGATTGGACTCTGTATTTCCGGGGTATATATTTTTTTGGTTATCATAAAAACTTTAATTAAGAAACAAATAATAATTAACTATTAAATAAATAATTAAACAATAATTATCCTTTAAAAATAAATAGTTAAACCATAATAAATCTTTAATTAGTTATTAAATAATAATTTCAGCCCTTAATTAATAATTAAATATTAATTGAAATAAAATTTTAATTAAATATTCTTTAATTAAAAATTAAATAATTATATTAAACCTTTATTTAAAACAAATTAAATCATAATTAAGTTTTAATTACATCTTAACTTAAGTTTATCTTGATTAGTAATTAATTAACAATTAAACCCTTTCTTAAATAAATAAATAATTGAATTTATATTAATTAAATAATAATTCATTCTTAATAATAAATTAAATAATAATTAACCTTTTATTAATTAACAAATTATAATTAACACACTTAAAAAATAATTAAGTACTGATTACTCTAACTTAATTAATGATTAAGTACTAATCCACACTTCATTAAAATTTATAAACCTTGTTTAGTGCTTAATTAATTATTTGTTGTTAAAAATTAATCATTAAAATCTTAGTTAACTTTTTAAAATGTCATTGTTATGTTTACAAAACATTTCAAACCCTTTCAAAGTTTGAAACTTACTTTTGAAAAAGTCAAATTTTATCGAAGTTGCATCTATAACGACTATCGCTATGGATGCCATTTCTAAAAGCTTTCTAACTTTTTGAAGTACATAGTATGTTAAAAAAAATCAAAGTTTCCTAACTTTAAAAACGATTTTCGATTTCTAAATCAAAGCTCGTAATTTCACAAAAGCATTTCTTTGTCGATAAACAAAGCCAAAGTGCTAACTTTCTAAGTAACAAACATATAATCTATCCATCATAGCATATACATCTCACAATCCAAATACAAGCAAACATATGTTCATGCATACATTACAAATACTTTATACTTCAAATCAAAGCCTAATTTTTCAAACACATAACTACATCATTCAAACGTATCCAACTATGTCGAAACCTAACAACATCAAGCTATATATCATACAATATGTTATGCAACATTTAGAAGTGAAACTTAAAATTTTAAATAAAAAAAAGTTTACTCAACAAAAATATTTGAAAACTTGAAATAGTTAGAATTTGGAAATCTTGGAAAACTACAAAAATCACTCGAAAACAGGTCATCTTCTCCTCGATTTTTGGCCATCTTACGCTTGGAATTTGGACAAGTGGTAAAAATAAATGTTTAAGGAAATTCATTTCTCTATCATTTAAAACAAATAATCACTAAATTTGGATTTTATTTTAGGGAGATATGGTTAAAAGAAGGAATGGCATTTTCAGGCTTGAAAATATGGGTTCAAAAATGAGTCAAAAAGAAATACAACTTTGACCCAAAAATTATTCGAAATTTAAAGAGGTCATTATACTAAAAGTTGTAGCCATTTAAATTATATATGGTTTGAAAAAAAAACAAATCTTAATTTGGAGTAGTATGGAGGAAGTTATGATCGAATGAATTGAGAGTAAAATGAAGAAGAAAGAGTTATAAAACAAGTTTGAATATTTAAAACAAATCTAAAACTTTTGATTTTTAAAATCTTAAAAACTAACTTAAGAAGCCAATAAAAGTTTCATGAAACTCAGAAGAAGATGGAGATTGTAATGACCCAATTTTTTTGGCGCCCGAAGGTCGACATCGATATGCCCATTATATCAAATGTCGAACCATCGAATGCCGGAAAACCGAACCGTTAGGGTTAAAGAAGAAGAAGATAGAAGAAGAAACATGAGCAATAACAGAATCTCACATTTCATAGCGGAAAAAATATAATAGATAAATGAATAATCTTTAAAATAACAGAATTATATCAGTTTATACATACATCATCAAAGTGTATACAAAACAACAGCAGAAAAGAAATATCATATACTATCGATACGCCTCGCCATCCAGCTTGAACTCTAGATCTCCACAGCATACTTTCTCGACTTCGCTCCAGAACAACTGCTAACCTGACCCTAGCCTGCCTGTGTGGAAAATTATGGACACCTAGAGTTTAGAAAGGAAACAATAAACTCCAGGTCAGTCATGGGACTGGTGTGAGACCTTAAAAACAATTATTTTCACAAAGAAAGGAAAAGAAATCCGCTATGCTTCTTAGAAAATGAAACTACTATAAGGCCTTCCACCACACACACAATGCAAATGCTGAATTGGAGGAGATTTCTCTTTATGATAGTCAAACATACTTGATACACAAAATCCTTTTTAATATTACCATTAGTGCATAGTGTGGAAAATATTTCGAAAGTATAATATTAATCTTAGCCAGCATACAACCATTACTGTATACGTACTATAGCTACCAAATAAACGGCGAGTCATCACCATAAGTGAAAGGCGGGTTATACAACTAAAACCGTACAAGGCGCGTATTGTTTCTTTGGATCTCCAACAAATGGTCAGGCTAAGGAACTTCCTATTGCCACATGGGTACGTCTCTGGAGGGATGCCTTGAGAACCTAACCGGATCTCTGCCAACACAAGGTCGGGTTACCTCCGTAACTATGTGACTAACTGTCACGAGTATGCCATCCCTGTTCGTTACCGACCTTTATCCGAGGATCCTCAACACCGACAACCACAAAGTAATAAATTTGCAGCAACCACATATGTTAAATATCTGGGCTCCATACCATGATACCACCCTTTCCCAGAAGGAAATGGACATACCCTAAGGGGCGCTACCCCCAATAACCTTGCTGCATCCTTCCTGTTTCGACCATTTTCGGGTTGTGAGGTTCGACGAAGTCTCGTCCATAAAGCTACGCTTTTCACAAAAGCCATGCTTCGATCAACAAATGATCAGCAGCACTTCGTATGCCACATTACCAAATTGGGAGTATATCACCGGTAGCCCTCAACTACATAGCCTCTGAGCTCGTATGTATCAGAGAAGGGTGTTAAGCTAAAAGAACAAATTCTCCGCCACCAACAGAAATGTATTTGAAAGAAATCAGTTTTATATCTCAAAGTACAATGTCAGACATGCAACCATACAAGTCTATTCCGGGTTCCAACGTAACCGAAAGCACTTCCAAAAAAGCCCTTGCAATCCGGGCATCCACATTCTCGATCGGACTCCCCATCACATATGGAGATCACTATACCGGAGAAACTCAGTGCAGAGTCATTTAATAGGTTATCCTATCATTCTCGAAGACACCCGGTCTTCACCACTGTCATCAAATGCTATCCATTTCATCGTATCATTATTCGAAATGGGTCATATGACACAAATTCATCTCCCGGCTTAACTGAATAGTGAGCGCTTAATTTAAAAACACGTGGATATATCAATCATAAAGATTCACCATTAAGATTTGATGTGGATTTCGGGTAACGAACTGGAATCCGACTCGCTGTCACATCGAAATTCAAATGCCGTTTTACGGGCCAAGGGTTTTCACATTCAGACAGTAATATATTCACAGGTGTCACAGCTTAGCACAAAGCAATTCATATCGCATGGTATCACAATCACATATCATAAATATCAATCAATACAAAGCATTCAATAATAATCAATCATCTATAATTAAGATGAATTAATTGTGTGATTATAATTAATTAATCACATAATTATTTTCATTTATTATCTTTAATTAATGATTAATTATTCTTAATTATAAATTGATTAGTCCTTAATTACTAATTAATTAATATTAATCACTTTTATTAATTAAATATTACTTAATTAATTACATTAATTGATTAATCCTTAATTATAAATTAATTAATTAATTAACCTTTAATTAGTTATTCTTTAATTAATTAAGTAATTATAAATCATTTAATTATTATTAATCGTTTAATTATTATTGAAATCTTTATTTAATAAACTTTATAGTTAATTATCATTAACACATTAAATTCAAAAGATCAAGGTTAGCTTAAATAACATATCATTTTAATTATTATTTTAATTACATTATTTATTTAAATTAATTTTAAAATAATGTCCCAAATTAAATAAATTAAATTTAATTACTTTTAAAAATATCTTACTTAGAACCTTTATCAATTCAAATTTAAATCAAAACCATTACTTAAAAGTATGGATTAAAAATGTTTAAAATTTAAATTTGGTTTTAAAGTAAAAACTGTATGATATGTCAAACCTGAGACCCATTTCGAGTATCCCCTAAGCTACATGCCTGTTTACTTCGAGTCTCCCCCGAGATAACCACAAATTTTCGTTTTAAAACTTAGAATTTTGTTTAAATTTTTACAACCCGATATGCACTCAAATATACCCTATACTAAACTCGAGCCAGCACCCTGAACCTCGAAAACGACTTCGAGTCCATAGCCTTCTTCCCAAACCCAGGCTAATTGGTACAACCCTGGCACCATGCACATGTACAGGCGAACTGGCCACCTTCGACAGACGCTACGACCTTCAACATATCAGCGACGATCCATCTGAGCCTCACGAGCACTCGAAATCCCAAAACAATGACGAATTTGCAATCGAACCATTCGACCAAAACTGGACTAAAGTAGAACCACCAAAGATCACCTCAAACTCCCATCTCCAACCATCAGAGGTCATGCGAATGTACTCGAAGCTTCCTCGACATCCAACGCCTCGATTCCCCCAGGTCCGGCTACCCCCGAAACACTAACGACGTTGCAATTTATCAAACTCCGACCAATACAAAAACACGAGCTTAAACCCTAGATTATCAACATCCGGCCACCACGATGATCAGGAATTTTCCTGATCATTTTTCCCAAGCTCGTCCATTCCCCGACTACCGACAACCACGATCTCGACCACTCTCATCACACCAATGACCAGCAATGGCCAAAAGACCCAAATTCGTTCACCTTTGAATTTCTCAATCAATAGGTCACTAAAAGAAATCTGATTTTACTTTCAAAAATCATTATTTTGGAAGACGAGGTGAAGGGTATAGGTAAATCAAACAATTGCAACATTTGAATTTCGATATATTTCGAATTCCACTGTATTTTTCTTTCCCATTCAAAATCATCTTCTGATTTAACCTATAAATATGTTTGAAACTTAAATCTTGACTTTGTATACAAGTTTCATTTAGATCTTGAAGCCTAAAGATGATTTGTGGAAAAGTTTTTGATTTTTGAAACAGGTTTTAGAACTTTTAAACCAGAAACTGGTCTCATATCCATGTATCCAGACATGCACAAGCACAAATATTCATATATATATATATAACCAATTTTCACAACTTAACTTAAAGCATGATCACGACAACTAGTTCAAATCCAGATTCCAACAGAGTTTACTCGCCTGGGTAAAATGAATAGAGAGCTTTTAAAAATCCTGGAAGTTGTTTTTAAAGTTGAAATCTGGAAAATATTTTAATTGCTGAGTTTCTGATCTTGAATTTGAAAGCTTGATGTTGATCCTGAAACTGGAATTATATAATTGATAGCTTGCTAAGTTGAATTTTTTTTACAGGCTTGAGATGATTTCCAGGCTTAAGGCCTTGAGTGGTAAAAGGTGTTAAATTTCCAGGTTTTTGCTTTAATGATTTTCTGATTTTAAAGTTTTGGTTTTTCTTCTCAGATTAGTTTTTTTGAAAATTTTGTTTTCTGGTTTTAGAATTTGTACAGACTTTAGAAATGAAGATTAAAAGAATGAGAAGAAGGAGAGTAGAAAGTTTATATAACTCATTTTCTATTTTTTTTCTTCATTTTTTCTCAAAAACAAAAAAACAAAATGACACTAGTTCATTTTAATTACAAGATCATTATACTTGTTAAACTACTTGTTTCATGAATTACACTTGTTAATAAGTGTTAAAAATTTAACACTTGTATTTTGCATAAATTAAAGGTTTTAAATAAATTTTATATTACATTTTTATCATTTCATTAATACATTTCTCCTTTATTTAAATGTATACAATTTAAAAGAAAAATGTTTTAAAACTAATTACACTTCAAATAAATCACATACATATTATTTTAAATCCAAATTATTTCACTAAGATATTTATTTAAATTTTAAATTTTATATTCAAATTCAAATCTATCCATATATATACATATTTTTAAATTCAAACAATTTTAAAATATTTATTATTTTAAAATTTTAAAATCAAATGTAAATTACAATATTATTCACATATTTACAAATCAATATTTATCAAATTTGATTCGAGAATTTTCAAACTAATTTCAATTTAATCCTAAAATTAATTCCGAAACTTATATTAATTGCTAATTTCAAATTGATAAAAATTGGAATGTTACGGAGATGTTTTTATAAAATTAGAAAAGCGAAAAATGAATGAAAAGGAAAATGGGAAAATATTTTATATGAAATGAATGTGCAAAATAATCTATTTGCCCTTCGAACACTAACTTCCACTCGCCTCATGCCACCTCACCATGCTCCTCTACCTCCATGTACACATTTTTCCCATAGCCACCACTCCATCAAGTGAAAGAAAAATTCCATAATGTTTAGTCCTTTATGTCTTTAAAGATGTGATTTTTTATTATTTTGATTGCTAAAAGTGTCACATCGATGATTATCTTAACTTAATTAAGATTGTTAACCTTAATATATTTTCTTAAACCATATTAGATACTTTAGTACATGTGTGCATATATATACACACAAAAGTACACAAATATCTCAAATAACGTTTATGTAACAACCCGTATTTTGAACTATTTTAAATTATTAAATTTTATATAATTATTGGATAAAATTGGTTAAAAATAAAAAAAAATTAATAATGTAATAATGTAATTTATTGAATATGAACTTTAATAAGATTTTGAAATAAACAATTTCTAAGATTTTGGCAAAAATAACTATGGAAATAAAATTTTAGATATTGAATGTGTTTGTTATCAATAATGGGAATTGAATAATAAATATTAAATTATTTAGATAGAAATGAAATATTTGTTGACAACTAAAATTTATTTGAAATTAATGGTTATTAATGTAATTTGTTGAATAATTAAAAAAACTTAAATTGAATATTGCAATCATTTAAATAATTGAATTCTGGATTGAATATGAATGGAAATGATGTCGGAAGTTGATTTAAGTTTTATTTAAACAATAAATAAGATTGTTAAACTAAAAAATTGAATTTAAAGTGATTAAATTAATTTCTGGAAATTACTTGTTTTAATTAACGAGTGAAAATAGCCATTTTGGCCACTGTCTTGGATTTTGACAAAACCAATTTCATCGGATTCATAATAGTTAATTATTCTAGGATTTCATGTTTCGTAGCGATCAGAATTATCGATTGGTCGTGCAAGCTCGAAATGCGTAGAAATAATTAAAGAAATTTAAATAGATATAATTTGATTTAAAAGCTAACTTCTACATATGATAGAACTTGGGTTTGAAACTAGTTCCATTGAGTTTAAATATATCGGAAACATATATTTCGATATATTGGATGACTTATTTTCGATTTGGGAACAAAACGGGCTTTTCGGGTCGTTGTTATCGTTCCGACCCAAATCGATCTGTTCATCCATTCTTATCCATCTCTTTCAATATAAATTGATATTTCTTAAAACCCTAGCAACTTCTTTCTTGATTTCTCTACGTATAAATTTCAATCTCCTCTTCCTTCCCAATGGAAAACAATCCCAAACCCTAAATCCCCAAAATCAAACTCCATAAATTTAAACTATCAAAACTATATCAAATTATATAGCATTGGAAAGCTCCCGATGAACCTAACCTACAGGTACAATTCATTTTTCAATTGGAGTCTCTGTTTGGCCAGAATTCCGTGAAGAAGTTTCGGCCATCCGTTGTAGGGTTTGCAAATCAACGGCGGATTGTCAACTATTCGACGACGGAAGGTGGCAGCATGTGTAGAGGAGGACTTAAGGAATCGATCTGTGGTCTCTATTCAACTCAAGTATGCACAAGTTCGCAGTAATGGCCTTGATAAAGGCAACGACGGTGTCCTAGGCACGATCGCAGAGGCTCGCATGTGGCTGCTGGTTGCGCATGGACTAGGCGAGTGCGACGATGGTCTCTGATCGATGATCGGCGGCGCGTAGTGGCGGCCATAGGAGGTTGAAGGTGGTGGCTGTATCTTGTTATTGGGTTCGGGTTGATCGCATCTTAGGTTTGAGTTTGGAGAGGTAATAGAAATTACGATATTTCCCTTTATTATTTTAATTTTAATTTTTATATGTTCTAACTAGCATAACTTTTTCGTACGAGCTCCGTTTGATGCACGGTTTCTTCTATTGGGTTCATATCGAAATTTCGGATGGCGTCGAACTTCTTTTGTTGAATTCTAAAACCATTCATGTTTGGACGTTCTTTTGGATTTTAATTCAACTAAAAATCAAAGGTGAGTGCTCAAACCACTTACGAAATACTAAAATATTGTGATGCTTGTTAAATTAAAATCATGAAGTGATTAAATTTATGTATTGTTGTTTGATGATTTGAAATTGACCTTTATATTGAATTTCATCGATAGTGTAATTTAATTTGATAATTAAATTGAAATTGAAATTGACATTAAAATTGAAATTGGAATTTGATTTGCTATTTAAACACCCGACAATTTATAAATAGTAATCTATTATGATATATGACTATTTTGAATGTTGATTGTGATGGATACATATGATTGATATATTAGATGTATGGATGTTTGTATGTTGGTATATTTCTGTTATTCACCCTGGATGTTACAGGCATCAAATAAATCTGAAATTAAATAAATTAAGAAATAAGTTGAAATGATATATACTTATGACACCAGATTTGGATTGAAATGATATATATACATCCTTGAAACTGAATTTAAAATTAAATTTAACCGATCACATGGCCATAGGATAGAAAATTATATATGGACACCGTTGGTCGATTTCTTCCCTATTAAACTGAATATTTATTTCCCATTTAAAAAAACACTATCAATTAATCTTTCCTATTAACTGATTTTGTATAGTTTCTCTCTCTAATATATTTCTTACACAAATGTGTATATATTCCAAACAATATTAATTAGTTGCCCCATTTACAAACATTTCTTTGTTTTAAAATTTCAAGAATCTATAACTTAATTAATTTTTTTTGAATCTATAATTGTAATTTAACACGGGGTGCTACAAATACTTAAAACTAAATAAATATTCCCAAATCAAAGCAGTGAAATCCCAAATCGTTACACTCTCCTCCCCTTAAAAGAATTTCGACCCTAAAATTTTACCACGGCCCTAAACCTAAAAACATTTAACACTACCCATTAGTCCATATGATGTACATAGATCATTCTTATGCAAAATCTAAATTGATCACTAACTCGAATACATACCTTTACTTTCGAACTAGTATCGCTCACTCGATTCCCTAATTCGGGCTCTGATCAGGCTTTTCAATTAGAAACCTCCGTTTTCCTTACATAGGCATATGCTATGATATAAAACTTTGGTTCTAAATTAAGAACCCTCACCAAGTGTTCCTCCAAAAAAATCGAGTGATAGATCTTTATTCGAAAAATTGTACAACACCTCAAGTCATGTACTCGAATCATGGATTTAAAACTATGTGAAAAAGAAAATTGTTCTACATAAACCTACGTACTTATCTTATTGGTTCTTACTACCCAACTATCTTCTACCCTCCCCAAAATATTTATAAAAACATTTCATAACAGTTGCAGCTTTGGTTCAAACATTTTTTCCTAAAAGTGATATAACTAACTTATGAAACCTTTTCACGATCATTTTAATTTATTGATTTGTATAATACTCTTCTATATTCTCAGAGTATATACAAAACATCTAATTTTAAACCTCATTCATCTATTTTATTCAATTGTAGGCCCAAAACAACTTGGGCCTTAAAATTTAGTCGACCAATCCAAACTCTTCTCCCAATTGGTCTGGTAGGTAGCTAAGAAGATAGAATGATGGTATCCAAACTCCATCCTAGAGCCTACTTTTTCTTAAACAACACTTAGGTAAAACGTTTATTAGCCAAACGAATAACATCAAATAACTTTTCACCTCCTAGATATTAAAACCTAAAAGTCATTGTCTAATGAAACCAAGTTTATTTAATGTTCTTATTAATTCAATATTAACTTCATTCATCAACCCATTCTTACATCAAAGTACATCTATATTTTGGAAACTTAAGAGCCAAATACCTGGGTTTTATTTCAAAAACATTTTGAAATGATACTTTATTGTTAATCCTTAGAAAACATTCATATAGCCAACGTAACACCAAAATAATATCAAGGAATTGGGTACTACCAAATAGTATCATAAGTCTACTTTACTAAGAAGGGTAATACTCAAGAGAAGTGTTTACCATCCGAACACATCTCCTGCCCAATTTTAGTCACTTTCGAGTCACTTAGACTAGTTAGTTATAAATATATTCTTCTTTTTAAAACAATACTATATATTTCCAACTAAATAGATTTTAACAAAATATTTATCATCCACTTTCTTTAGATTTATTCGGATTCAAACTTGTTTCGATCGTACAATGACAAAAAGATTAATTTAATAAGCTAGTTATCACATCTGCCTAAGCAAACATTCGATTGTCACTTAGAAGATTATTCAGATCATCACAAACATATCGAGACCCATTTCCCAAACTGTCCAAATATAAATCTTACTCTCAAAGTCCCTTTTTTTTAGAATATTTATACTTCAAAGTATTCTTAACTAAAATTATTACTACTTTTCCTTAACCATGCAAACCATTTTCCAAAAGAATGGAATTCAAATTCTTTGAAAATTCATCTTATATTCAAAATTTATTTTAAAATTATTATTTATAATCAACTGAAATATTTCTTTCACCTTACATTAAACCCATTTTAATCCAACATTATCAGCGAACACCTTATAGTCTAATTGTGAAACTTAATTCACAAGGTGTTTGTTTCAATGTTCCCACAAATTCTATATACTCAAACATATTTCAAAAAGAAAAATTCTACATAGATTAGCAAATAATAGCTAATTGTGACGACCCAAAATTTTAAGCAATATCAATTTAATAATCTTTGTTAATAATTAAATTGATTTGATCATTTTACATTATAAATTGATAAGTTAAAATTCTTTTAAAAGTTAACTGTAATAATTTTTTAATATCTATCAACAATTTTCTTAACAATATAAATTGGCAAGTTGAATTCTTTTGAAAATTTATAATATTTTAATTTAGGAATATTTATTTTAGCAATTTAAAATGGGTAAGATTTATTGTTCCAAAAGTTAATCAAAATATTTTCTATTATAATATATATATATATATATATATATATATATTGATATATCTTATAAATAGGAAGTTTTTAATATAATAAAAGCAATCTATTCAAATTATAATATATATGAATGTATATATTGTGATTTGAAATTTGTTTTAAGATTGAATACAGTAATTATCAAAACTAATGATTTAAGATGTTTTCTATTTATAATGTAAATGAATATATATATATATATATATATATATATATATATATATTACAAATAGGAAAAATATTGATTTGGATTTAATAAATGTTTTCAAACCTTATTTTATATATAATTTGTAATTTGAAATGTTAATCTGACTTAATACTTTTGAAAATAATATTTGAGAATCTTATTTATTATAAACATATACTTTAAGCTTTTGTTTAAATAAGATTTAAATTAAAGGTTCATTTGTTTAAATATTTCTTTCATTTTAATTTTAATTTTAACATAGGATAAGATTGTTTTAAAAAAAATTATAAGGAGTTAACTTAAATTTCTCAAATTTATAAACACATGTTATATGATTTGATAAAAAATATAAGTTATTTATAAATGCCTATATGAATTTACTTTTGAAGTATTTATTAAAATCTAAAGTTTATTTTTATAAGATAAAAACATTTTATAATTATATAAATATTACATAAATACATGTATATAGCTTAACTAAATTATTAAAAAGAAAATAACATTTATAACATTAATAAAACATTAGAAAAATACTTTTGTAAATATTAATTTAACATTTTAACACTTGTAAACATTTTAGTGTGTGTTAAAGACAAGTGTGAATTAAATTGCTTAGGTGTAAGCTAATCAAACGTAAAAGGTGACAAATGTCGTCTTTTGATAAAACAAAATTTAAAAGTTTAAGTTGTAAAATTAAAGAAGAGTTTTATTCTTCAGCTGGAAATCATTTCTTCATTTTAACTCAAACATAATACAAAGATAGAAACGAATACAAATGCAAATCAAAAAAAACCAGAGAAATGAAAATCAGTAAAAAAATCTGGAAATCTCAATTTGAGGAATCTAAAACAAAGGAAGATAGCTGGGGGTTCAATCAATCAAGAAATTCATGAACATTAATCACGCAATTCAAGATTTTAAATCAACACGTAAGATTTTCTAGTACAAACATGCAATTTAGATTCATTAGCATGCAGAGTTGAAATCAACTGCAGGGGAATTTGTTTTCAACATGCAGTGAAGTTTCAAGCCTGGAAAAATGTTCTAATCTTCTGCAAACAAGAGGTGAGTAAAAGGAATTTTAAAAATAGTTTAATCCCTAATTTAACCTAATATTATGATGAATAATATGTTGCTAAATGGCATACTTGAACTTAAATTGAATTGCATGTTTGGGTATATGGTTTGAAATACCTGTATAGTTTAAAAAAAAATGTTACTGTGTGTTTATATACAGTTTCAATTTTTTTAAATAAAATTAATAACTTGTTATTGAGTTCGAATCTGACCTTGAATTGTAAATAAATGTTGATTGTAATCAGGTAATCTATCTGTTAAAAATAGTTATAGGTTGTTAAAATGTATGATTAGCTCTGAAAATTGAGTTTACAGTAAAATTGTAAATTGGGTCAAATCTTTATTATTTCAATCTTAAGTTTTGATATCATAATTGGATTGCATATAAGAATCATGATTTTTAATAGTAGTATCATGATTTTTAGTTGGATAATTAGTGCGAATTCTTTGATTTTCTGTTTTGAACATTTCGACCAAATTGAGGCGAACGACGGCAAAATTGTGGATGTGGTTGTGCTCGAAGGTGGAGGGGACAACAGTGACTATGGGAAAAATAGTTTGGTGATTTATCTTTGGTTGAGGTTTGCGGAATTGTTCGAAGTAGGGTTTTGTACCTTGTTTTGCCGACGTTGTTCTTTTGGGTTTCACGATGGTGAGAAGCCACCGGAGTGGATCGCGTGCGTTGCCGAAGGATTAGGGGATTGTGACGTAGCTACGGTGGAGGTCGTGGGTTGTTTTGAGGCTTGGATGGCCGTGGAGGGTTGGGTTTCTGGTGATGGTGTTTCGAACTGATGGGTTCGAAGGTCGATTTTCGATTGTCGATCATAATTAGTTTTCTGGGTGGCGCGATTTGTAGTAGAGATCGAGTGCGTCATGTTGGTGGCCGGCGAGGAGTCCGCCGTCGACCGGTGGCGATGTGCACGTTAACAAGCACGGTTGTGTATCTGGGGTTGGACTTTGGGGAAGGAAGGTGGAGACTCGAAGCATTCATCGGGTAATTGCTACTTTGGCTCGAAGAAGGTAAAATTGTGGGGGATACTCGGGTTCTTTACTTAATTACCCGAGGTCGACGCAAGGAAGTGCAGAAGGTTGCTCGTGTTTTGTCTGTGTAGGTTTTGTTTTGGAAGTTTAAGTTAAAAAGGTTTTAAAAATTTAATAGTAAGGTTTTAAAAGCTTTAAAACAAGGATAATATGATTTTGTAAACGATTAAAGTTTTAAACAAGTTTTTTTAAAAAAAAAACTAAATTGTTTTAAAGTTGGTTTTAAACAAGTTTATATATATATATATTAAAATATGGTAGTTATAAATAAATTAAATTAAATTTTAATAATAAAGTTTGAATTAAATTTTATTAAATAACTTTGGGAAGTTCAATGATTTAAAAGTCTTTAATTTGAATGTTTACATTATTTTAGTTATAATTGATTTCAAGTATAATTTATTTTATATAAGTTTTAATGATTTAAAGTTCAGAAATAAATTATAATTTAAGAAATTATAAGTTTTGATTATTTAAAGATAAATAAGTTTGTGAAAATAATTAAGATAGTTCAATTTTTTTAATATCAAGGTGTTTTGGTTAATATAAATGATTTTCTTAATTAAAAATCTTTTTAACATAGTAAATTTAAGAACCATTTAATTAATTTAAATGATTAAGTTAAATAATTAATTAAGAAATTAATTAGTAATTAATTAAAGATAATCACTTTGGAGTTGATTAAGTATAATTAGTGGGTGAAGTAATTAATTGGTTAATTACATGAGGTAATTAAGTAAAAGAATAGTTACTTTATAAAAGTAATTAAGTGGATGTGATTAGGGGATTAATCACTTGTGTTCTTTATTAAAGAATTAATTAATATAATTAATTAAAGGTCTAAATTATTTAATTAATGGTTAATTAATAAAGGGATTAAGAGTAATTAATTATGTGATTAATTACTTGTTAAAGTAATTAATTAAGGAAGAAATTTTATTAATGGAAGAAATCATTAATTAATGGAAATAATTAATTAATTGTTAATTAATAATTTAAGGATAATTAAGTTTTAATTACTAAGTGTAATTAAAAAGTAATTAATCAAATGTGATTAATTAAGAGTAGTTAATTAAATGTGATTTATTAAAAGTAATTAATCAAGTAAATGTAATTAAAAGTAACTAATCAAGTGTGATTAATTAAAAGTGATTAATCAGGTGTGATTAATTAAAGGATAATTAAGAAATAATTGTCAAGGTAATTAAATAATTAATCAAATGTGATAAATTTTAAAAGAGTAATTAAGAGATAATTACTGGGATAATTAAGAAGTAATTAATCAAGATGATTAATTAATATTGTAATTAAGGAATAATTACTTAAAGTAATTAAGTAGTAATTAAGCAAGGGAGATTAATTAAAATGGATAATTAAGTGATGTTTATTAATTAATTTGTAATTAATTAATGAATAAGTAAGCTGGATTGATGATAATCCAAGTGTTTAGGTAAGGATTAATTTAATTAAGGATAAATTAAATTAATTGAGTTTGGATCAAACCTTGTGAATGGGTGATTATTGATTTGTTGATAAGCATCATTGGATGAGTTAATGATATTGGATGATATCGTATGTCATTGGTTGATATGTGATGATATGAACATGATATATCTGAGATGTGATATATATGCTGCTTTGTGATATGTATGGATGAACGTGATAATAGTGGATTATCTATCTGTGAAATGTGAATCATCCATTTATGTTTAAGTGATATTCTGAATATCTATTGTTTAAAACCCTTAAGTACAACATGGACATTAAAATGGCGTTTGGATTTGGTGAGACCAGGATCGGGTTTCCATATTTGGATATCCGAAAACCACACCGATCCAAAATAAACGTTAGGTCGTGAATCCAAGTGGAGTGCAAGTGAAGACTCGAGGTGTAAGAACTATTCATCAATATAACTCTGGGGGTGATTCTGTGATGAGTTTGACGGAAATAGTACTTACAGGTTTGATATGGTGATTCAGAGTGCAAGGGCTATGGTCGTTGACTCTGAGGGTGATTCCAAAATGAGTGCAACGAGATAGTGCCTTCGGTTCTGTTCGAACCCGGAACGGACTTGTATGGATTGAATGCTTTCAGAACATCGTCAGGTGGACGATGAGCATTCTAAGATAAATGTGTCCTACAAAGGTAATCGCAGCCTTAAGCCTCATCAACCGGGAGTGGCTAAAACAGGGGAGGTGCAGCAAGGTTAAGTGGGTCATACCCAAGTAGGACGAGATTCATCCCTGTCTGGATGTCCCTTTTTATTTCGGCTTTGTGGGCGGTTGGATCTGCAGCCAACTGTAGGGTGGTCTTGTTCGGGACTGTTCAGTAAGGAATGGTCCCGGCCTTGTGTTGCAGGGGAGTTAGGATGACTCCTCGGTACGGTGATCTAGGCCACGTACTGTGACGGGCGGTACCCCAGTAACCCTGCCTTTGATGGAAACCCATTTTCCCTACGAGACCCTACGGTTTTGTTTGTATTACCCACTTTTGTGCCTAGTAGCTAGAATTTAATAGATGCAACAATTTCGGCTATTTCATATTTACTTGAAAACCCTAGACACTATTATAATATCACTGGATTTCCTATCAAATGTTTTGGTTAGCGTAAGGTAAAAACTTTTCCATGTTTATGTGTGGGAAGTCTTACGTGATACCTTTTCTTTCAAAAGATTTTCTAAAGTTAAGAAATCTTAAACCGTTTACTCACACAGACCCCTGTCTGACCCGAGTGTTTATTTTCTGTTTTATTAAACTCTTGGGTACTCGTATTATGTATGAGTAGTCAAGTGATTCAGGTTATCCTTAACGAATTCTGGAGGAGCTTTGGAGCCGGAGGCTTCAGCCTGTAGATATATAGATAAAGTTTCCGCCGTGTGTTATTCTGTATAGTTGTTCTTGTATTGTATATTAGACAGAAATGTTATAACTGTCTAAATTGAGATGTAAGTTTTGTACTCTGATGTATATGATACTATATACATGTTATATATTATATTTCATTCGTTCCGCTGTGAGATTTCTGATGTGTTGTTGTTCTTTCTTCTCTTTCTTTTCTTCTTCTATCTCTTTCTTTCTTAAATAGTGATGCGACTTTCTGGTGATAGAAAGTTCGGGTCGCTACAGTTTGTATCAGAGCATTAGGTTGAGTGAATACCTAGGCTTTGGAGTGGTATCTATCTTGAGAGAGCGTACTTGTAATTTATATATATATATACACCTAAACTGTTGGGTTATCTGTTCGGATTTTCCAACATAGATTATAAAGGTAGATAAGGTAGGAGTGTGTGGAACACGACTACCACTAATGGAAGAGGCTCATATGTTGTGGTTGGAGGTGTGTCTGTCGAGATTGTAGATCTAATACCATCTCGAATAAGCTTTATAGATTGGTAAAAGGATTTCATTGATCCCAAAGGAAGTATTTTCAAGAATTGGAGTATATTCTTGATGTGTGAGGATTGTTTAGCTCTCGAGTGAGTAGGGATTTCTAAGAGTTGAATTTGTTAGCTAAGTAGAAGCAGGTGATGGTATCTTGGTGACTTCAGGAAGGAATAGCTGTATGATAGGATGCAGTATTCATAGATGGTTCTGAAGATGTTCTTTTGGAGCCGGATTTAGATAGTGTTGAAGGAACGTTGATGCCTACTGCAGGGAAGATTTGGATTTTTCTAGATCTCAAGTAAGGGTGGTTGTCTTATCTATATTGAAGTATGAGGCTAAGGTCGATGAGTTACCACATTTCGGACATGGTCTCATTTGTTTTCCTTAAGAAGATCAGGTGATTGGTGTTAGTTTGGAGTTGAGTTTCTTAAGGAGATGTCTACCCGTCTCAAGGATTTTTGGTGGAATTGGGTGATAGTTTTGTGTTTCAAGAAGCTTGCGGTTAAGGATGATCTTTTGGCTTAGTAGTAGCATTGAAGTGAAGTTCGGAAGTAGTAGCGCGGATCTGTTTCTTCGATGATTCAGTAATCTTTGGGATTCTACTATCGGCAGACCAGGAAGATAGTGGACGCTTATCCATTTCTTCGGGAGGCTTAGCAGAGCAGGATATTTACTGGAAGTGATCTATCATTTTTTCTAGTAGATAAGCCATTCTTGAGATTGACCTTGATTAAAAAAGCTGTTCTAGTTGGTGAAGATAGTTCTTTGGAATTTGAACTGAGTAGGATCGCAAAAGTGACTTGCGATTAGTTTGGGAATCTTTGAGTATTCTTTGGCTTGGGAATTGAGGAATCTCATATGTAGGTAAAAGCTACGAAAGCAGTCAGAGATTATCTTGATGTTTTTGAGAAAAGCAAAAGTCTAACCGAATCGGAGATTGAGTTTTCTTATCGACTTGGATTTCAAGAGCAATACCGATGGTTCAACCGTGTAGGGGGATGACTCTTAGAGCAAGAAGAGTTTGGTGAAGCAGCTCAAGATACTTGAGAAGGATTGAGCATCTAGTTTTCTAGTTAAGATTCTGCTGGGATGTTTTGACCAAGTGGAATGGTCACTAAGATTTTATGAGCCGGATGAACAGGGTATGGATAAAGTTTGTGCTCAAGTTCTTCGATAGCATTCTTATCTACTCCAGATCAGAGTTGTGCAGCGAAAGCGAGATAACAGTTATTCTAGTATGGGAGGAACCGGAAGTTGCAGTTTTCTCGAATTAAAGGATTTCTACGGGAAATTCAAGTATGAAGAAATATTCAAGATTTGGAAGGTAAGGTTGTTAGGTGCAACTGCTTGGCTATCCCAGTTAAAGAGATGAAGGTCTGAAGTCCACTGATGCTTGTGGAATAGAGTTGTGTATTGGATTTCAGCAAATTTTTTAGAAATCTATTTGGTCGAATGAGATTAGGAAATTAGTTTAATTTTTGGTCCAGTTGTTTCATGAAGCAATCAGCAAGGGTTAAGCTGATCAGGAAGGATGAAGGTGACTCAGGATCATCTGAAGAGTTATGTAGTTAAGGATTGAGGAGATTTGGAATGAGAAGTTGGAATTTGGATATTGCTTTAGTTTTATCCGATCGAGGAGATATAAGATGTGGTAAATCTGGAGGGCTAGTTCCGGAGGTATTTTGAGATTTTTCTATGTTCTCTGGAGATTAGATTCTTATCTACAGGATTGAATTGTGTAACGACCCGTATTTTACGTGTCGATAAATCGTAAAATTATTGTCTTTAGGTCGTTTGCATTGTTTGAGTCAACCAGAGCTCACCTTGTCCAGGAGCTTAAGTCGTGTGGAAGTTAGCTCGTGTGAGCGACTTAGTGGAATGGAGCGATTTAAGTTATTGACCGACCTATAGGAATGAGCCATCCAGAGTTAGCTCGTGTGAAAGTCAGGTCGGTGGAACGACTTAAGGATAGTAGGCGACTTAAGGAAAGTGAACGAGTTAGAGGTTCACGGCTTAAGGATTGGACTGACCTATAGAGTGACCGACTTAAGGTAGTTAGCGAGTTTGTGGCTAGCGGCTTAGGGATAGGTCGGTTGAAGCGAATTTAGCGACCTAGTGGTTAGTGCCGGGTTATAGTTAGGTCGTAAGACGACCTAAGGTTGCAAGCGACTTAGGGTTAGGTCGTAAGTCGTTGGGTCGTATGCGACCTATGGTGGTTTGCCTTGTGTGGTTAGGTCAGCATCTCAGTTAGCTCGTAAGCCGTGGGGAGGCTTAGGTCGTAAGACTTTCTGTGTTTAGTTAAGTCGCGTGAAGGCTGAGTCGTAAGTCATTAAGTCGCTAAGCCACATAAGGTGTTGGGTCGTTAGGTCGGCCGCGTTTGTTAAGTCGCTTGGTTGCACTGTGTTATTCATTGTTAGGTTGGCAGTGCTTTAGGTCATAGGTCGGTAATGTTATAGGTCGTGAGCGACCTAATATCGAGTAAGCGACTTAAGGAGGCCTGAGTGTTAGGACGTAAGTCGTTAGGTCGGCGACGACTTATGGGGGCAGACGACTCCTGGATCTGCCTATAAATAGAGGGGTTTAGTTCACTTTTTGGCATCGGCTTTTTAAGCGACGAAGTGCTGCCATTTTGGAAGCTCGACTACAACACTTCTTCACTTCTTTTCTCCACTCTAATCTTGTGCTTCCATCAATCTAAATCGAAGATCCAAGAGACAAAGTTGAAGATCTCCTTCCATTGAAGAGAGATTTCATCATTTGAAGCGAAATCTTGTCGGATCAAGCTAGATCCTTTGATGTCCAGATCTGTAGTTGGTAGCTTTTGGAGTGTTTAGGTGATTCGGTGAGTGGTAATTATCTCTCACACGGACCCAAAGGAGTATATTGGATCGGTGGCTTGTTTGTGTGTTAAAGATAGTGATTTCATGCATTTTCCTTAAGTCTGCGTGTAGATCTATCATTAATAAAGTTTTGATATCCATTATATTATATGTTAACCTATGCTAGTTCATTCAACAAGATATTACTTAGAATTCATGTTTGTTAGATTTGGACTCTTTATTTACTAAATTGCCATTATTGTTATAACTGTTTGTTTAGATCTTGTTTGAATGATTGATTACTTGGATTAATGATTGACTTGATTGATTGTTAGAAGTTAGTTGATTGATGACTTGATTTGGACAAGTTGGTCGAAGATGATTCAAAAGCTAAGTGGAAAGGCTCTTGAATAAGGAAAGCTGCTTGTGGCATATGAAACGGATGAGAAAGCTCATATGGATAGATTTGATGATGATGTTGAGATGGGACTTTGCTATGATGCGATGAAGCAAAGCATGATATGAGATAGCCTTGGTTTAATCCAGACGGGATCATTCCAAGCATGTTGATGACTCGGTGATATGGTTCGAGTTTGTTGATAATGGATGGTTCGAGAGGCGCTTGAGCTAGTATGAGAATAGTCGTCGAGAAGGATGACTAGGAGGCTGAGATTTCATCGTTATTGAAGGTTCTAGCATGCTCAAAGCAAGGGTACGCTGGGTAGATTCGATAATCCCAGGCACGGGATGCGACGACGTGCCAAGTACTCTGGGCAGATTCGATAGTCCTAGGCACGGGCTGCGACGACGTGCAGAGTTATGTCTAGAACCGGGGTTACCATTAGCCCTTGACGGACGGATGAAAGAATGAGTCGGTCATTCAATTAACAGTGATATCGAAGCAATGATAACAGTGATAGCCAGAGCCATGGATGTTTGGTTGTATCATCATTCGGGCTCAAGAGCGATGTTTTCTGGGTACTTATCTGATCTTCGTCTAGGCCTTGGGGGTTTGTACTTGGAAAACACCGACCTTGACTCGAGTGATAATTGCTTTCTTTAATTATCTGCTTTGCTATGTTTGTCCCTGCTTAGTGGGTCTGGGGGCTATTACTGTAGAAAGAGGTGGAGTGGGATGGTTGGGTTCCTATTCCTTTTTACCTCTTTATGCTCTTTTGGTATGTTTGATAGTTGATTTACTACTCACTAAGACTTTTGTCTGACTCAAGGTTTTATGTTTAACTCTTATTACCTTGGGCTGTTCATCCATGTTGGGATGGGCAGACTAGGTAGCAGGTGACAGGTGCTGTTCTTTGTGACTAACGCTGTTGATGACGAAGACGAGCTAGAGGCTTTTGCATATTATTTCCTTATTATATGTACTGGATGTTCCGCTGTTTGTATGATTCTCTGAGTGTTATGTAGTGAGGCTTGATGTATTGACTATTCAGATATTTGTATCAAATTGTTATAAGCTTATATGATGAGAATTCTGTTCTATAGAGCTTCACTATGTATACTTTCTATTGTATTTTATCCATGCGCTGTGAGTAATACGATAGACTATTCTGTGTTTACCTTACCCTGATGATCGTCCATGGCGGCCTGGCACATTTTTACAGCGCACTATTTCCTTGTTTAGTGTGGGAGTCATGGGCGGTCGTCACATTTGGTATCAGAGCTTTGGTTAATCGATTTTAGCCAACGCTCGCTGACGTAACTACGTATGAGAGACGTAATTGTAATTTTGATGGTTGATTACTATATATAATATAGTATCTTAGAAGGATTTGAACTTCTTATGTAGTTGTTTCTCAGGATATATTAATCATTTCTTTTAGATATTAGGAATGAGTCGAAGAGGGAGACCAGCTGCTAGGGAAGGCCGTACTGTTGAGGGGGCTGCTGATTATGCTTCTATGTTCGAGGCTATGATGACTTCGATCATGAGAAGGATGCCAGCTACGGGGCCATCAGTAGATGTTGGAGTTCAAGTTCAAGCCCCAAAACCAGTGGATTTTGCTAAGTTGTGTAAAGACTATACTGCTCTTGGAGGGAAGGTTTTCTTGGGAACAGAATCAACCATTGAAGTCCAAAGATGGATTGATGCTTGTAGAAGGATCTTTGGTGATTTGGGAATTGAGAATACAACTAAGAGGAAGCTTGCATCAAAACAGCTTCAGGGAAGAGCTTCTGATTGGTGGAACTCTATCACCATTGATACTCCAGAGGAAGAGATTACTTGGTGTAGGATCTAGATTAACCCTGAGGGGGGGGGGTGAATAGGGTTATAGCAAATTTTCTCAAATTAAACACAGAAATATAATTGCAGAAATAAATATGCTGAAAAGTAAATCACACACAAAATTTACCCAGCTTCGGCAACCCCTGCCTACTGCTGCATTCCCAGATTTCTATTAGAATTAAACAGTATCACGCTTACAAACACTCTACTAGACTCGCAGACCCTTTTTCTCCCGCTCACAAACACTCTACTAGACTCGCACACCCTGCTCCCGCCTATAGAGTTTCGCTCACTCGCAAACACTGCTCCCGCCTATAGAGCTTTGCAAACTCGCACTCCCTGCTCACTGAACTAATTCTAAATAGACAATCTGACACTACCTAATCCCTAGGTGGTGATTTACAGATTCTTCGACTCGAAAAGAAAAAAACAACTTCAAAAATAACACCGGAGCAAAAATTAAACTACAACTTGAATGCGTGATTTTTGCTCAAAATAAAATAACTAAAAAACCCCTTTATTAATTGAACCCTAAACAAAAAACTTAAGCCCTTTTATAAAAAACAAGGCCGGCACCTTGTTTTTATTAACCCGATCCACTTTAGCTTTGACCCGTTCCTTCTTTTGCTTGTAAAAATGTCGGCCTTTCTATGTCGAATTAGGGCTTCGGCTTCTTTCTCGAATTAGTGCTTCGTTCTGATGATCTGGTTGACTTGGAGATTGCGTTGCTCGGCTTCCACGTTCTCTGACGATTGATTTCCATCGACTTCGAGGTTCTTCGGTGGTCGAGTTGTTGATGATTCGGTATGTTATTTCTTTTCGTTGCTGGTTTTAATGATTTGCTTGACTCTATAACTCGATGCCGATGATGAACTTGGGTTTGTGTTTGGATTTGATTCAATTTTCTCCCTGCTGCCGATGATGATTTTGGGATTGTATTTATATGAATTCTGGACACTTGATTTTGCTTGTATCGATTCGATACTTTCCTAAATTATGCTTTCCTGATTTTAATTACACCTTGATACGCACGGCTTTAATTGTGTTGCGTTCGATTCTTCTTGTATAAAAAACAGAAACTTTCCTCTTTTTAACATCTCTGACCATTTCAAAAAATAATGATACGAATTTTATATTCATTGAACTCTGACTTCGACTTGTATTTTACTTCGATCATCTCTGCTGCATACTGTACTCGGTCGAATTTTTATCACTGCGTTACATTTGTAAGTCTGCATTGTTATTCTTCGACTTTGGCACTGATCCATGATTTCGACTTGGACTTTGTATTGAGTACATATGATGACATCCACATGCTAGTAACTATGGTTTAATACTGCTTCACCATGTCACTTGAGGTCTTGCAGTTTGGTTTATTGATGCATTCATGTACACTGGTCGTTTCTGCTATGTTATCTTCACTGCTGCCACTTTGTAGTTGCTCTGCACTTTGGTGGCTCTGGCTTGTTTATCTGAACTTGTTGCATATATCACTGAGTTCTTATTTCATATGCTTGCACTACTTCTCTTTGGTCATGTCTGATGGCATTTCTTTTATGGTCTTTGTTGTTGTCATTGTCTTCATGCCTGACTTGATTCATTTGTCTTTGCTGGGTACATGTTGTAAATGATTTGGCTTAAGTTGCATCACTGGTATATGCATATTTGTTCACCTGCAGTTGCACATTGCTGCTTGTAGCACTTGTATACTTTGTCGAGTCCATTTGCATTCTGCAAGCTTGTACTGTCCACTGCCCTGTAATCTTGAGTTTGTTTACTTGGTGTCTTCATTTTTGATGCAGAACTTCATTACTGGCTGTAGTTGAGTTGATACATTTGTCAGTTCTACATTTGTTTCACTTGGTATTGCTGCATCCATTGTAGCTTGCTACTGTAGTTGTATACTTGGTTGTTGTTCATCTTGTAGTTGCTCATTTGCAAGTGCATGTTTCGATTCACTGTTGCAATTTCTTATTTGCACTGCTTCACCATTCTTGTTGCCTCTTGCAATATTGGTTTATTGATGTTGTCTCTTTGCTTTGTTGGCATTGGCTGTTGGTCTCTGTTGCATGCTTGCTGTTGCATGTTGCACTTGTTACCTTGACTGTGTTGCACATGTCTCATGCTCGAGCTCTTTGCATGCTTCATGACTGTACTATTCTTGTTGAGACCTCTGGTATGCTGCATATTGTCACTGTATTGGTTCGAGTTAGTTTGCATGGTCACTTATGCAGTTTGAACTGTTGCTGTTTGATGCTGTCTTGATTTTGCGCAGTCCATGTTGCATTCATTTCATTTTGCATTGATGCAGTTTGAAGCTTGCCACTGACTTTGGTTCTTCGCTTGCATCGTTGTAGTTGCATTTATGTCACGTAGTTGCATACTTTGACTTGATGCTGCATACATGTTTGTTGCAGTCCCTTTTTGCTGTTGCTATCCACATTGAACTGCCTTTGATGTACTTTTGAACTTTGTTGCAACTTGACACTGTTGTACACTTGCTCTTGTTGGCTGCGCACACGAGTTGGCGAGGCAGTGCACACGTGTATGAATGTACACGTGTGTATTGCAGCCACTGATGGCTACCTGTCCCTGTAATATCTATGTGCACTACTTTGTGATGAAATCAAGTGTGAATGATGACGAACAACCCAAATAACTGAGGCAAATCATATTTTCAAAAATCGTATTTCATTCTATATTGCAAAAATATTTCTTTTTCAATTTTACTGCGTTCGTGAATATTTTTGCAGATTACTCAGATGCTGGATTCAAACCGGAATGCAGTTGAAGACAAAATACGAGTGTGAGTGATATGTAGTGAGGTTAACTGTAAATGTGAAATGTGATGTGATTGTAATCAAAAATGTATATGTATAGTGAGAGCATGAAATTGTACTATTTAAAAGTGTAATAAATATTGGTTTGAATAAAATATTCGTTTGAATTCAAAATCTGTGTAACTTGTTCTGTTTGAATTCAAATTCAAATTCTGTGTAATTTATTTTATTCAACAAATATTTATTTAATCTATGAAAAACAAAATAGTACATTACCAAATACATTTAAATGAATATATATGTTTATTATCATCAAACAAAAACATATAAGCGCATATTCAACAATCTCCCCCTTTTGATGATAACAAACATATATTTAAGATTTTTACCGTGTTAAATGTATTTGACCAATTATATACTCTAATTGCTCCCCCTATTTAAATGCTTCCTTTCTACATGATGCTCCCCCTACATATATGCATACAAATAGAAATATATTCAAATGAGCCTAGATGCATATGGAAAAATTATTTGACCTTTGCTTGATTCTATTTGACAAAATCTTAACTTTTCTCTCCCCCTTTTGTTATCAGCAAAAGAATAATAGTGTGAGAGAAAAACAGATATAAAGTGATCGATATTAATCCAACATTAATCTCAAATTGAATATAAATATTAAACTTCAATAAGAATCAAACAAAAACCATAATTACCCTTGTTAGGCGCATATTCCACTTCTAGAAATGATGGATATGGTGTTCATATAAAATCATACAGTTGAATCAACTTGTGGTACATTTATATCAGGAATTTGAATATCTACTAATCATGCATAACCGTTAGGACTTTTAAATGAGATTAGTAGTATTCGAATTTAATTTTAAAAATGAAATCAAGTATCTTCTAACCACGCATAACCGTGAGGACTTTTAAATGGGATTAGAATCAACTTGTCTATTTAAACAATTAATTTTGATATGCGTTCCATACATGCATAACCGTGAGGACTTTTAAATGAGCATGGAAGCACATAATAAAAAAATTCAAGTAATTCACCCATGCATAACCGTGAGGACTTTTAAATGAGAGTGAATACTTTGGATATTTATTTATTTATTTAAAAAATATGACATGAAAAACAAATGATTCCTGATTATAATACCACATATCGACAAACTATATTGACAATTTGATAAAACATAGTCGATAGAAATAGTGATAGATATAGAAATGGTCATGGAATCTTTACCCAACAAAAAGTTTTATAATTCTTGTTTTAATTCCTAAAGAAATTTTCCAAATATACTCTCTTGAGTAATGTATGTTAAATATCAACACTCATCACTTTTTCAATCACTATTTATCTCTTTGATAATTAGTAGGGAGTCGGATCAGTCAAGATTTGTCATTTAAAATCAAATAAGAATGACTGATCTGAAAATATGGTCAAACAATTATTTTCTCGAAGGGGTTATATGAGAGAAAAAAAATTCTGCTAAATGAAAAATTATTTCAAGTGAAAAATATGCAGATATTCTCTTTGGAAAAACGATGCAGCAAATGAATGTTTCAAAAATTAATCACGTTCAACTCGTATGTTTTCTATCAACTAGATTACCAGTATGAACTGCATCTGAATTTCTTTTTCAATCCAAAATATCACTAACTGGATTTGGTAAACCAGACATGAAGTGTGCATCAAAAAATTTCAAACTCAATTTTAGCAACAATTTAAATGACATTCTTTGGATTTTGAATTGAAGCCATGTTCACACTCAACCAAATATCATGGTGTTAATTTCAGAAAGCATAGGATAAACAATTATATTCATGAGTAATCAACAGTCAGTCAACATCATAATTATTTCAAAAACAATTTCTTGAAGTTTCAACAATTTCTTAAAATCCTTTTTCACATGAATTTGAAATCGTGCAAATTTACAAGCAGTGATCAAAATGTCAAAATATATCTACGTGTAGCATGAGTAGACAGTAATCAATCAACATCATAATTTGACCAAACAGATTAAGTTCAATGATGAAAGGATGGTTGGTCTACTTTTAAGCACAAATCAAAGTAAGAACAAGTCAAAGGAAAAATCATATAAATAAGTCAGAATTAAAGACATCACATCATTATCACAATTTTGGCTGATTTAATTCAGAGTATGGTGCAGATTATCACATTTAATATACCTTCACCTGTTTTACCTTTACGATAATTTCTCGTGATTGCCCATTGTGATTCTGTCACCTTTATACTAGGCTAAGGAACTTTGCTGTGTTGCCCGTTGTGTTTCTGGAACAGCCAAAATCCAGAGAGCACCGTTGTTGTTCCTTAGCCTGCCACCACACCTACACGATGAAAGATTTTTGTGACCTATTTCTAGGTCCATGATTGTTAGTGGCAGAAACATTATGAATAAACAAACCCTTTGGAACCCAAACTTGTTTAGTCCTTTTATTCTTGTTCCAATAGACATAAAATTTGTTTGTAGAATTCTTAGGAACCCAAACTTGTATAAATTTTGTGTTCTTGTTCCTATGACTACAATTTTCAACATGATGTCCAATTATTTCACATTTATCAAAGACACTTTTCCCTTTTGCATTATCCTCAGCTTGTGTTTTCCCAAAACCAAGTCCTTTTCTGTTGTTAGCAAAAATTTGATTTCCCAATAGCATGTTGAAAGATTTTTCGCCTCTTGAAAAGTTATTCAAAGATTTCTCAAGATTTTGGACTTTGGCTTTTAGTGTTGTATTTTCAGTGACAAGTGAGGTGCATCGATTTATAAAATCCTTTTTCCTAGTGTCGATGGTTTCCTTAAGGTTCAAGTTTTCTTTTTCAAGATTCTCAGAGTTATTCTTAAGTCTTGTCAATTCTGAATCTAAAACTTTACATCTTTTACATTCTAGGTTTTGAATATTTTCAAGTTCAGTTACTAACCTAAAATTTTTACGAGCAAGTTCTCTCCTATCAGTTTTCAGTTTTTCAATTTTAGATTCAAGAGCATCAACTACTTTAGTAAGATCAGAACACATAAAAACAAGATCTCTATAGGAATACTCACCTTCCTCACTAGATTCCTCTGAGCTTGAATCTGAATTTGATTTCGCCATAAGACACAAGTTAGCCTCCTCTGAGCTGCTATCTGAAGCTTCTTCTCCTTCTTCATCATCCCAAGTTGCTGCAAATACCTTCTTCGCCTTTTTCTTTCCTCTGTTGTTTTTGAGAAGTGGGCATTTTTGTATGAAGTGTCCGGGCTTCTTGCAGTTAAAGCATGTCGGTTCATTATCGGAATTGTCAGAATCTTTTGGCCTATTACGATTTGTTTTCTTCTTGCGTGGCTTGAATCTCGACCATTTTCTAAGATTATTGACAGCCATTGCAAGCTCTTCAATTGGATCTTCTCCTTCTTCATCGCTTTCTTCTTTGCTCTTTAAGGCAATCGTCTTTTTCTTTGGCTCGGAGTTGTTGCGTTCTTCCTTTGCTTTTAACTCAAGCTCATATGTCATCAAGTTGCCAATCAACTCCTCCATGCTTAGTTTGCTCAGATCTTTCGATTCTTGGATTGCTATGACTTTTGCCTCAATGTTCATTGGTAAGACTCGTAGTATCTTCCGCACGAGCTCTACCTCAGTGAATACCTTCCCAAGTGCTCTAGCGTTGTATACCAAAGTTGAAAAGCGTCCAAACATGTCCTTTATGCTCTCGCCTTTGTCCATCACAAAGTTCTCGTATTCATTGCTGAATAGGGCTAGACGAGACTCCTTGACTTGAGAAGTTCCTTCGTGTGTCACCTCCAAAGTGTGCCAAATTTCCTGTGCTGTTGTACAATGAGAAATTCTATTAAATTCATTTTTATCAAGAGCACATATCAAAGCATTCATGGCTTTAGCATTTGTCGTTTTCAATCTCTTATCGTTAGCATCCCACCTATCTTTAGGTTTAGGAATCTCAGTACCACCAACGATTATAGTGGGAGGTTTATAGCCAGTTTCAAGAATATCCCAAACATCATAATCAACGGAACTAAGATAAATACTCATCCTAACTTTCCAATAAGCGTAATCGTTCCCGTTAAACATGGGTGGCCTAACAATAGATTGCCCCTCAGAAAAAGTATTATTTGACGGATTCATGACTCTAGAGTTAAAGAGAAATACCAGGCTCTGATACCACTTGTAGGATCTAGATTAACCCTAGAGGGGGGGGGGGTGAATAGGGTTATAGCAAATTTTCTCAAATTAAACACAAAAATATAATTGCAGAAATAAATATGCTGAAAAGTAAATCACACACAAAATTTACCCAGCTTCGGCAACCCCTGCCTACTGCTGCATTCCCAGATTTCTATTAGAATTAAACAGTATCACGCTTACAAACACTCTACTAGACTCGTAGACCCTTTTGCTCCCGCTCACAAACACTCTACTAGACTCGCACACCCTGCTCCCGCCTATAGAGTTTCGCTCACTCGCAAACACTGCTCCCGCCTATAGAGCTTTGCAAACTCGCACTCCCTGCTCACTGAACTAATTCTAAATAGACAATCTGACACTACCTAATCCCTAGGTGGTGATTTACAGATTCTTTGACTCGAAAAGAAAAAACAACTTCAAAAATAACACCGGAGCAAAAATTAAACTACAACTTGAATGCGTGATTTTTGCTCAAAATAAAATAACTAAAAAACCCCTTTATTAATTGAACCCTAAACAAAAAACTTAAGCCCTTTTATAAAAAACAAGGCCGTCACCTTGTTTTTATTAACCCGATCCACTTTAGCTTTGACCCGTTCCTTCTTTTGCTTGTAAAAATGTCGGCCTTTCTATGTCGAATTAGGGCTTCGGCTTCTTTCTCGAATTAGTGCTTCGTTCTGATGATCTGGTTGACTTGGAGATTGCGTTGCTCGGCTTGCACGTTCTCTGACGATTGATTTGCATCGACTTCGAGGTTCTTCGGTGATCGAGTTGTTGATGATTCGGTATGTTATTTCTTTTCGTTGCTGGTTTTAATGATTTGCTTGACTCTATAACTCGATGCCGATGATGAACTTGGGTTTGTATTTGGATTTGATTCGATTTTCTCCCTGCAGCCGATGATGATTTTGGGATTGTATTTATATGAATTCTGGACACTTGATTTTGCTTGTATCGATTCGATACTTTCCTAAATTATGCTTTCCTGATTTTAATTACACCTTGATACGCACGGCTTTGATTGTGTTGCGTTCGATTCTTCTTGTATAAAAAACAGAAACTTTCCTCTTTTTAACATCTCTGACCATTTCAAAAAATAATGATACGAATTTTATATTCATTGAACTCTAACTTCGGCTTGTATTTTACTTCGATCATCTCTGCTGCATACTGTACTCGGTCGTGAATTTTTATCACTGCGTTACATTTGTAAGTCTGCATTGTTATTCTTCAACTTTGGCACTGATCCATGATTTCGAATTGGACTTTGTATTGAGTACATATGATGACATCCACATGCTAGTAACTATGGTTTAATACTGCTTCACCATGTCACTTGAGGTCTTGCAGTTTGGTTTATTGATGCATTCATGTACACTGGTCGTTTCTGCTATGTTATCTTCACTGCTGCCACTTTGTAGTTGCTCTGCACTTTGGTGGCTCTGGCTTGTTTATCTGAACTTGTTGCATATATCACTGAGTTCTTATTTCATATGCTTGCACTACTTCTCTTTGGTCATGTCTGATGGCATTTCTTTTATGGTCTTTGTTGTTGTCATTGTCTTCATGCCTGACTTGATTCATTTGTCTTTGCTGGGTACATGTTGTAAATGATTTGGCTTAAGTTGCATCACTGGTATATGCATATTTGTTCACCTGCAGTTGCACATTGCTGCTTGTAGCACTTGTATACTTTGTCGAGTCCATTTGCATTCTGCAAGCTTGTACTGTCCACTGCCCTGTAATCTTGAGTTTGTTTACTTGGTGTCTTCATTTTTGATGCAGAACTTCATTACTGGCTGTAGTTGAGTTGATACATTTGTCAGTTCTACATTTGTTTCACTTGGTATTGCTGCATCCATTGTAGCTTGCTACTGTAGTTGTATACTTGGTTGTTGTTCATCTTGTAGTTGCTCATTTGCAAGTGCATGTTTCGATTCACTGTTGCAATTTCTCATTTGCACTGCTTCACCATTCTTGTTGCCTCTTGCAATATTGGTTTATTGATGTTGTCTCTTTGCTTTGTTGGCATTGGCTGTTGGTCTCTGTTGCATGCTTGCTGTTGCATGTTGCACTTGTTACCTTGACTGTGTTGCACATGTCTCATGCTCGAGCTCTTTGCATGCTTCATGACTGTACTATTCTTGTTGAGACCTCTGGTATGCTGCATATTGTCACTGTATTGGTTCGAGTTAGTTTGCATGGTCACTTATGCAGTTTGAACTGTTGCTGTTTGATGCTGTCTTGATTTTGCGCAGTCCATGTTGCATTCATTTCATTTTGCATTGATGCAGTTTGAAGCTTGCCACTGACTTTGGTTCTTCGCTTGCATCGTTGTAGTTGCATTTATGTCACGTAGTTGCATACTTTGACTTGATGCTGCATACATGTTTGTTGCAGTCCCTTTTTGCTGTTGCTATCCACATTGAACTGCCTTTGATGTACTTTTGAACTTTGTTGCAACTTGACACTGTTGTACACTTGCTCTTGTTGGCTGCGCACACGAGTTGGCGAGGCAGTGCATACGTGTATGAATGTACACGTGTGTATTGCAGCCACTTATGGCTACCTGTCCCTGTAATATCTATGTGCACTACTTTGTGATGAAATCAAGTGTGAATGATGACGAACAACCCAAATAACTGAGGCAAATCATATTTTCAAAAATCGTATTTCATTGTATATTGCAAAAATATTTCTTTTTCAATTTTACTGCGTTAGTGAATATTTTTGCAGATTACTCAGATGCTGGATTCAAACCGGAATGCAGTTGAAGACAAAATACGAGTGTGAGTGATATGTAGTGAGGTTAACTGTAAATGTGAAATGTGATGTGATTGTAATCAAAAATGTATATGTATAGTGAGAGCATGAAATTGTACTATTTAAAATTGTAATAGATATTAGTTTGAATAAAATATTCGTTTGAATTCAAAATCTGTGTAACTTGTTCTGTTTGAATTCAAATTCAAATTCTGTGTAATTTATTTTATTCAACAAATATTTATTTAATCTATGAAAAACAAAATAGTACATTAGCAAATACATTTAAATGAATATATATGTTTATTATCATCAAACAAAAACATATAAGCGCATATTCAACACTTGGGAGCAATTCCAAGTCAGATTTGAAGTTAAGTTCATTTCTACAGCTCAAAATCTGTTCTGTTTAAGAAGTTTGTGGAGCTCAAGCAGGGTGAAAGACTAGTTCTTGAGTATGTTTCTGAGTTTGAAGCTTTGTCTAAGTATGCTCGGTCATATATTGAATCTCCCTATCAGAAGAATGAGAAGTTCGTGACAGGCTTGGATGGTTACCTTGGGAGGTAGTTGGTGGATCATTTGGATGACCCATTTGAGAAGCTTGTGGAGAAAGCTCTCAGGCATGAGAATCTATTTCCTAAAGAAGGATCTGTTGTTGGTGTAACCAAGGAAGGGTCTAAAACACAGCAGGGTGAAAATAAGAAAAGGAAGCAGCAGCAACAGAGAGGTAAGGATGGCCACAAGAGGCCGAAGGATGAAGTGACCTGCTACAACTGTCAGCAGAAGGGACATCTCTCCAGAGATTGTAAGAATCCAAAGGTTCCGGCGAAGTGCCACAAATGTGACAAACCGGGGCATTTAAGGAAGAATTGTCCGTAACCGAGGAAGGACAAGCAGATTGTGCAAGCTTATGCTTTGGGGGCTGTGCCATCATCTTTGAAGGCTCCTACTGCTGAAGAGGAGGGAAAGAGTGTGGTGGTTCAAGGTACTCTTTCCATTTGTGGTGTTCCAGTTAGAGTGTTATTTGATACTGGGGCGTCACATTCCTTTGTTTGTAGTGATCTTGTGGGCCGGTTGGGTTTGGAACCGGATATTGTTGATAGACCATTGGTTGTGACTAATCCAGTTAGGGGTTCGTCTTGTTTATGTATGGTATGCCGTGGTCTAGTTATATCGGGTCATGATTGCTCTTTTGTTTGTGATTGTTTTGTTCTGAACTTTGCGGGGTTCGAAATTATTTTGGGAATGGACTGGCTTAGGAAGTATGTGGCAAGGGTTGATTGTAAGAGGCTGGAGGTGACAGTCGAGAATGTGGAGGGGCGAAAGGTTGTGATACGATGTAAGCAGGAAGAAGGCGTCTTCATGAGCTTCATGTATTCGCTGGTTGTTCCACGGGATGGACTGTCATCGGTGCCTGTTGTGAATGGATTTGAGGATGTCTTTGACGAGGTCAAAGGGTTACCGCCGCATAGGGAGATCGAGTTTCGTATCGATCTAGTTGAAGGAGCCAGACCCATTGTGATGCCTCTTAGGAGGATGGCGCCTAGGGAACAGCAAGAGTTGAAGATACAAGTTGATGACCTTTTTCGAAAAGGATTCATTCGGCGTAGTGTGTCCGAATGGGGCGCACCAGTTGTGTTTGCAACCAAAGCGGATGGATCGTTGAGGTTGTGTGTGGATTATCGTGAGCTGAATAAAGTGACAAAGAAGAACAAGTATCCATTACCGAGAATAGATGACTTGTTTGATCAGCTTCATGAAGCTAAGGTGTTTTCTCAGATGGATTTGGCAACGGGATTTCACCAGTTAAGAGTGGCTAGGGATAGTGTGCCGAGGACTGCTTTCAGGACACCATCCGGTTTCTTTGAATGGCTGGTAATGCCGTTTGGATTGACCAATGCACCAGCATATTTTGTGGATCTTATGAATAGAGTGTTCAGAGATCAGTTGAACAAGTTCGTACTTGTGTTCGTTGATGATATTTTGATTTATTCCAGAACTGAGGAAGAGTACAAGACGCACTTGCGGATTGTTTTGGAGATCTTGCGAAAACAACAGCTGAGGGCTAAGTTTTCGAAGTGTCACTTCTGGAAGAGCGAAGTGAGGTTCTTAGGCCATGTTATCTCTGGAAGTGGAATAGCGGTTGATCCCGCCAAGGTGGCAGCAATCCAGGATTGGGTTAGACCTAAGAATGCATCTGATGTGAGAAGTTTTCTTGGATTAGCAGGATACTATCGTCGGTTTATCAAAGACTTTTCCAAGATAGCTGCACCGTTAACAGGATTGACGAAAAAGAATCAAGTATTTAGATGGGATGCTAAGTGTGAGCAAGCTTTCGGAATCCGGAAAGAGCGACTAACAAGTGCTCCTGTTTTGACTATTCCAAGTGGGAATGATGAGATGGTGGTTTACACCGATGCATGTGGTACTGGACTTGGAGCAGTGCTAATGCAAAAGGATAAAGTTGTTGCATATGCAAGTCGACAACTGAAGCCGCATGAAAGGAATTATCCGACTCATGATTTGGAGTTAGCGGCGATTGTATTTGCTCTGAAGATGTGGAGACATTACCTATTGGGAGTTCGATTCGAGTTGTTTACAGATCATAAGTCGTTAAAGTATCTGTTCTCCCAAAAGGATTTGAATCTTCGACAGCAACGATGGCTAGAGTTTTTAGCATCATATGATTTTGGTATAGCCTATACTCCGGGAAAAGGTAACGCAGTAGCAGATGCGTTAAGTCGAAGACATGCAGGATTGGGAGCCATGTTTTCAGAATGGAAGAGCCTTGAGTATTTAGCTGGATTTGACTTCAGGCCTAGATGTGAATTGGAACCTAATATGTTGGCAAACTTATCGATAAGACCTACTCTAGTGGAAGAATTGGCGAGAGCCAAAAACGAGACGATAAGCTTGTCAAGATTATCCGAGATTTGGAATCTGGATCAGACCCAGAGAAGGATAAAGGATTCGAAGTTGATCGAGAGGGTTGGCTTCGGAAGCAAGGACGACTAGTTGTTCCCGATATAAATGAATTAAGAGATGAAGTTCTTAAGGAAAGTCATCACTCGAAGTTGACAATTCATCCAGGTGGAAATAAGATGTATCGGGATATGAAGAGAACCTTTTATTGGGAAGGTATGAAGAAGGATGTTGGAAATTTTATTTCCAAATGTATGAACTGCAGTTGGTAAAAGCCGAGCAGAAGAAGCCAAGTGGATTGCTTCAGCCATTAGAAGTTCCTACATGGAAGTGGGAGCAAATATCGATGGATTTTATTGATGGGTTACCTAGAACCAGAGCAGGGAATGAAGGGATTTGGGTCATCGTAGATCGTTTGGCTAAGAGTGCAAGATTTATTCCTGTTCGATCTACTAGGACTGCATCGAAATTGGCTGAGTTGTATGTTAAGTGGATAGTTCGATTCCATGGTATTCCGAAGAGTATTGTGAGCGATCGAGACCCATTGTTCACTAGTGGATTTTGGAAGAGCTTCCAAGAAGTTTTGGGAACCGAGTTGTGTTTGAGTACAGCTTATCACCCCCAAACAGATGGTCAGACCGAGAGAGTCAACAGAGTTTTGGAAGATCTCCTTAGAGCATGTGTTTTAGATTTCGGAGGATCATGGGAAGATCATCTTCATTTGGTGGAATTTGCATATAATAACAGTTACAAGTCAAGTATTGGTATGGCACCGTATGAAGCACTGTATGGAAGACCGTGTAACTCTCCGACATGTTGGTTGGAAACTGGAGAAAAGCTGATACTTGGGCCTGAAATGATTCGACAGACTACGGATTGCATAGAGATCATTCGACGACGAATAAAGGTAGCCCAAGATCGTCAGAAAAGTTATGCCGATAAGCGTCGTAAGGATTTGGAATTCGACGTAGGCGATACGGATTTCGTGAAGATTTCTCCACTGAAGAATGTTATTCGATTCGGGAAGAAAGGAAAATTGACTCTGAGATTTGTTGGACCATTCCCGATCATCGAGCGAATTGGAAAGCTCGCTTATAAGTTAGAATTACCTGAAAAGATGTCAAGTGTGCACAATGTTTTTCATGTATCGTATCTACGGAGGTATGTGCACGACTCGAATACAGTGGTTTCTGTTGATAGCTGTGAAGACTTTGAGATTGATCCAGTTTCTAGAAGACCTCGTAAGCCGCTTCGTGTTGTGGAAACTGACACGAAACAGCTTAGGAGGAAGACGATTACGTTGCTCAAGGTACAATGGAGTGAAGATGTTAACGACTGTACATGGGAGGAGGAAGCGAGGATGAAGGCAGCTCATCCTGAACTCTTCGAGGTATGGCCCTAAGGTGTCGTGACATCTCATGAATTGTAACTTGTTCTAGTCTTAGAATTCTGCATGCTAGGCTAGTAATTGGATGCATGGTTTGTTGATTGCTATAAATGGTAGGCATGCAGAATAGTCTTTGATTATTCTTGTTTGTTTAGAATTTCGGGGGCGAAATTCCTAAGTGGGAGAGGATGTAAGGACCCGTATTTTACGTGTCGATAAATCGTAAAATTATTGTCTTTAGGTCGTTTGCATTGTTTGAGTCAACCAGAGCTCACCTTGTCCAGGAGCTTAAGTCGTGTGGAAGTTAGCTCGTGTGAGCGAGTTAGTGGAATGGAGCGACTTAAGTTATTGACCGACCTATAGGAATGAGCCATCCAGAGTTAGCTCGTGTGAAAGTCAGGTCGGTGGAACGACTTAAGGATAGTAGGTGACTTAAGGAAAGTGAACGAGTTAAAGGTTCACGGCTTAAGGATTGGACCGACCTATAGAGTGACCGACTTATGGTAGTTAGCGAGTTTGTGGCTAGCGGCTTAGGGATAGGTCGGTTGAAGCGAATTTAGCGACCTAGTGGTTAGTGCCGGGTTATAGTTAGGTCGTAAGACGACCTAAGGTTGCAAGCGACTTAGGGTTAGGTCGTAAGTCGTTGGGTCGTATGCGACCTATGGTGGTTTGCCTTGTGTGGTTAGGTCGGCATCTCAGTTAGGTCGTAAGCCGTGGGGAGGCTTAGGTCGTAAGACTTTCTGTGTTTAGTTAAGTCGCGTGAAGGCTGAGTCATAAGTCATTAAGTCGCTAAGCCGCATAAGGTGTTGGGTAGTTAGGTCGGCCGCGTTTGTTAAGTCGCTTGGTTGCACTGTGGTATTCATTGTTAGGTCGGCAGTGCTTTAGGTCGTAGGTCGGCAATGTTATAAGTCGTGAGCGACCTAATATCGAATAAGCGACTTAAGGAGGCCTGATTGTTAGGACGTAAGTCGTTAGGTCGGCGACGACTAATGGAGGCAGACGACTCATGGATCTGCCTATAAATAGAGGGGTTTAGTTCACTTTTTGGCATCGGATTTTGAAGCAACGAAGTGCTGCCATTTTGAGAGCTCGACTACAACACTTCTTCACTTCTTTTTTCCACTCTAATCTTGTGCTTCCATCCATTTAACTCGAAGATCCAAGAGCCAAAGTTGAAGATCTCCTTCCATTGAAGAGAGATTTCATCATTTGAAGCGAAATCTTGTCGGATCAAGCTAGATCCTTTGATGTCCAAATCTGTAGTTGGTAGCTTTTGGAGTGTTTAGGTGATTCGGTGAGTGGTAGTTATCTCTCACACGGACCCAAAGGAGTATATTGGATCGGTGGCTTGTTTGTGTGTTAAAGATAGTGATTTCATGCATTTTCCTTAAGTCTGCATATAGATTTATCGTTAATAAAGTTTTGATATCCATTTTATTATATGTTAACCTATGCTAGTTCATTCAACAAGATATTACTTAGAATTCATGTTTGTTAGATTTGGACTCTTTATTTACTAAATTGCCATTATTGTTATAACTGTTTGTTTAGATCTTGTTTGAATGATTGATTACTTGGATTAATGATTGACTTGATTGATTATTAGAAGTTAGTTGATTGATGACTTGATTTAGACAAGTTGGTCGAAGATGATTCAAAAGCTAAGTGGAAAGGCTCTTGAATAAGGAAAGCTGCTTGTGGCATATGAAACGGATGAGAAAGCTCATATGGATAGATTTGATGATGATGTTGAGATGGGACTTTGCTATGATGCGATGAAGCAAAGCATGATATGAGATAGCCTTGGTTTAATCCAGACGGGATCATTCCAAGCATGTTGATGACTCGGTGATATGGTTCGAGTTTGTTGATAATGGATGGTTCGAGAGGCGCTTGAGCTAGTATGAGAATAGTCGTCGAGAAGGATGACTAGGAGGCTGAGATTTCATCGTTATTGAAGGTTCTAGCATGCTCAAAGCAAGGGTACGCTGGGTAGATTCGATAATCCCAGGCACGGGCTGCGACGACGTGCCAAGTACTCTAGGCAAATTCGATAGTCCTAGGCACAGGCTGCGATGACGTGCGGAGTTATGTCTAGAACTGGGGTTACCATTAGCCCTTGACGGACGGATGAAAGAATGAGCCGGTCATTCAATTAACGGTGATATCGAAGCAATGATAACAGTGATAGCCAGAGTCATGGATGTTTGGTTGTATCATCATTCGGGCTCAAGAGCGATGTTTTCTGGGTGCTTATCTGATCTTGGTCTAGGCCTTGGGGGTTTGTGCTTGGAAAACACCGACCTTGACTCGAGTGATAATTGCTTTCTTTAATTATCTGCTTTGCTATGTTTGTCCCTGCTTAGTGGGTCTGGGGGCTATCACTGTAGAAAGAGGTGGAGTGGGATGGTTGGGTTCCTATTCCTTTTTACCCCTTTATGCTCTTTTGGTATGTTTGATAGTTGATTTACTGCTCACTAAGACTTTTGTCTGACTCAAGGTTTTATGTTTAACTCTTATTACCTTTGGCTGTTCATCCATGTTGGCATGGGCAGACTTGGTAGCAGGTGACAGGTGCTGTTCTTTGTGACTAACGCTGTTGATGACGAAGACGAGCTGGAGGCTTTTGCATATTATTTCCTTATTATATGTACTGGATGTTCCGCTGTTTGTATGATTCTCTGAGTGTTATGTAGTGAGGCTTGATATATTGACTATTCAAATGTTTGTATCAAATTGTTATGAGCTTATATGATGAGAATTCTGTTCTATAGAGCTTCACTATGTATACTTTCTATTGTATTTTATCCATGCGCTGTGAGTAATACGATAGACTATTCTGTGTTTACCTTACCCTGATGATCGTCCATGGCGGCCTGGCACATTTTTACAGCGCACTATTTCCTTGTTTAGTGTGGGAGTCATGGGCGGTCGTCACAAATTGCCAGTTCGGATAGCTGGAATTCATTGTATTTCACATATCTCTGAGGAATATGTGTATGATTCATCGAGTGATAGAATCAGCATGTTAGAAGGATCTGGTAGTTGAGCTGGTTTTAAGTTTAGTTGATACCTTGTTCAGAGTTGTAGGATTAGATGAGGGAGTTCTTGGTTATAGTAGTATAGTTACTCAAGATTCTGTAGAGCGAGTATTCCAGTATAGGTATCTGGGAAACTCTAGATAATATTGAGAAGTTCTATTCAGAATTTTGTCTGGATAGATAAAATTGTTTGTTTGAATTGGTTGCTATGATTGATTGTGTAATTACTGATTGAAATCTAAATTCTTTTGCTGGGTTATTAAATTAACTTTGCTTTTAAATTTCGGGGACGAAATTCTTTTAAGGGGGAGGAATGTGACGACCCAGAATTTTAAGCAATATCAATTTAATAATCTTTGTTAATAATTAAATTGATTTGATCATTTTACATTATAAATTGATAAGTTAAAATTCTTTTAAAAGTTAATAGTAATAATTTGTTAATATCTATCAACAATTTTCTTAATAATATAAATTGGCAAGTTTAATTCTTTTGAAAATTTATAATATTTTAATTTGGGAATATTTATTTTAGCAATTTAAAATTGGTAAAATTTTTTGTTCCAAAAGTTAATCAAAATATTTTCTATTATAATATATATATATATATATATATATATATATTGATATATCTTATAAATAGGAAGTTTTAATATAATAAAAGCTATCTATTCAAATTATAATATATATGAATGTATATATTGTGATTTGAAATTTGTTTTAAGATTTAATACAGTAATTATCAAAACTAATGATTTAAAGATGTTTTCTATTTATAATGTAAATGAATATATATGTATGTATGTATGTATGTATTAGAAATAGGAAAATATTGATTTGGATTTAATAAATGTTTTCAAACCTTATTTTATATATAATTTGTAATTTGAAATGTTAATCTGACTTAATACTTTTGAAAATAATATTTGAGAATTAAATAACCAAGTTAATTTATTATTTATTATAAACATATACTTTATTATAAACATATACTTTATTATAAACATATACTTTATTATAAACATATACTTTAAGCTTTTGTTTAAATAAGATTTAAATCAAAGGTTCATTTGTTTAAATATTTCTTTCATTTTAATTTTAACATAGGATAAGATTGTTTTAAAAAAATTTATAAGGAGTTAAATTAAATTTCTCAAATTTATAAACACATGTTATATGATTTGATCAAAAATATAAGTTATTTATAAATGCCTATATGAATTCGCTTTTGAAATATTTATTAAAGTCTAAAGTTTATTTTTATAAGATGAAAACATTTTATAATTATATAAATATTACATAAATACATGTATATAGCTTAAATAAATTATTAAAAAGAAAATAACATTTATAACATTAATAAAACATTAGAAAAATACTTTTGTAAATATTAATTTAACATTTTAACACTTGTAAACATTTTAGTGTGTGTTAAAGACAAGTGTGAATTAAATTGCTTAGGTGTAAGTTAATCAAACATAAGAGGTGACAAATGTCATCTTTTGATAAAATAAATTTTAAAAGTTTAAGTTGTACAATTAAAGAAGAGTTTTATTCTCCAGCTGGAAATCATTTCTTCATTTTAACTCAAACATAATACAAAGATAGAAATGAATACAAATGCAAATAAATAAATAAAAATCAGAGAAATGAAAATCTGTAAAAAATCTGGAAATTTCAATTTGAGGAATCTGAAACAAAGGAAGATAGCTGGGGGTTCAATCAATCAAGAAATTCAGGAACATTAATCAAGCAATTCAAGATTTTAAATCAACATGCAAGATTTTCTAGTACAAACATGCAATTTAGATTTATTAGCATGCAGAGTTGAAATCAACTGCAAGGAAATTTGTTTTCAACATGCAGTGAAGTTTCAAGCCTGGAAAACTGTTCTAATCTTCTACAAACAAGAGGTGAGTAAATGGAATTTTAAAAACAGTTTAATCCCTCATTTAACCTAATATTGTGATGAATAATATGTTGTTAAATGGAATACTTGAACTTAAATTGAATTGCATGTTTGAGTATATGGTCTGAAATACCTGTATAGTTTAAAAAAAATGTTACTGTGTGTTTTTATACAGTTTCAAATTTTTTTTTAAATAAAATTCAATAACTTGTTATTGAGTTCGAATATGACCTTGAATTGTAAATAAATGTTGATTGTAATCAAGTAATCTATCTGTTAAAAATAGTTATAGGTTGTTAAAATGTATGATTAGCTCTGAAAATTGAGTTTACAGTAAAATTTGTAAATTGGGTCAAATCTTTATTATTTCAATATTAAGTTTTGATATCATAATTGGATTGCATATAAGAATCATGATTTTTAATAGTAGTATCATGATTTTTAGTTGGATAATTTGTGCAAATTCTTTGATTTTCTGTTTTGAACATTTCGACCAAATTGAGGCAAACGACGACAAAATTATGGACGTGGTTGTGCTCGAAGGTGGAGGGGACAACAGTGACCACGGGAAAAATAGTTTGGTGATTTATCTTTGGTTGAGGTGGCCGGAATTGTTCGAAGTAGGGTTTTATACCTTGTTTTTCCGACGTTATTCTTTTGGGTGTGACGATGGTGAGAAGCCACCGGAGTGGATCGCGTGCGTTGCCGAAGGATTAGGGGATTGTGACGTAGCTACGGTAGAGGTCGTGGGTTGTTTAGAGGCTTGGATGGCCGTGGAGGGTTGGGTTTCTGGTGATGGTGTTTCGAACTGATGGGTTCGAAGGTCGATTTTCGATTGTCGATCATAATTAGTTTTCTGGGTGGCGTGATTTGTAGTAGAGGTCGAGTGCGTCATGTAGGTGGCCAGCGAGGAGTTCGCCGTCGACCGGTGGCGATGTGGCGATGTGCACGTTAACGTGCACGGTTGTGTATCTGGGGTTGGACTTTGGGGAAGGAAGGTGGAGACTCGAAGCATTCATCGGGTAATTGCTACTTTGGCTCGAAGAAGGTAAAATTGTGGGGGATACTCGGGTTCTTTACTTAATTACCCGAGGTCGACGCGAGGAAGTGTAGAAGGTTGCTCGTGTTTTGTCTGTGTAGGTTTTGTTTTGGAAGTTTAAGTTAAAATGGTTTTAAAAATTTAATAGTAAGGTTTTAAAAGCTTTAAAACAAGGATAATATGATTTTGTAAACGATTAAAGTTTTAAACAAGTTTTTTTAAAAAAAAACTAAATTGTTTTAAAGTTGGTTTTAAACAAGTTTATATATATATATTAAAATATGGAAGTTATAAATAAATTAAATGAAATTTTAATAATAAAGTTTGAATTAAATTTTATTAAATAACTTTGGGAAGTTCAATGATTTAAAAGTCTTTAATTTGAATGTTTACATTATTTTAATTATTATTGATTTCAAATGTAATTTATTTTAAATAAGTTTTAATGATTTAAAGTTTAGAAATAAATTATAATTTAAGAAATTATAAGTTTTGATTATTTAAAGATAAATAAGTTTATGAAAATAATTAAGATAGTTCAATTTTTTTAATATCAAGGTGTTTTGGTTAATATAAATGATTTTCTTAATTAAAAATCTTTTTAACATAGTAAATTTAAGAACCATTTAATTAATTTAAATGATTAAGTTAAATAATTAATTAAGAAATTAATTAGTAATTAATTAAAGATAATCACTTTGGAGTTGATTAAGTATAATTATTGGGTGAAGTAATTAAGTGGTTAATTATAGGAGGTAATTAAGTAAAAGAATAATTACTTTATAAAAGTAATTAAGTGGATGTGATTAGGGGATTAATCACTTGTGTTCTTTATTAAAGAATTAATTAATATAATTAATTAAAGGTCTAAATTATTTAATTAATGATTAATTAATAAAGGGATTAAGAGTAATTAATTATGTGATTAATTACTTGTTAAAGTGATTAATTAAAGAAGAAATTTAATTAATGGAAGAAATCATTAATTAATGGAAATAATTAATTAATTGTTAATTAATAATTCAAGGATAATTAAGTTTTAATTATTAAATGTAATTAAAAAGTAATTAATCAAATGTGATTAATTAAGAGTAGTTAATTAAATGTGATTAATTAAAAGTAATTAATCAAGTAAGTGTAATTAAAAGTAATTAATCAAGTGTGATTAATTAAAAGTGATTAATCAGGCGTGATTAATTAAAGGATAATTAAGAAATAATTATCAAGGTAATTAAATAATTAATCAAATGTGATAAATTTTAAAAGAGTAATTAAGAGATAATTACTAGGATAATTAAGTAGTAATTAATCAAGATAATTGATTAATATTGTAATTAAGGAATAATTACTTAAAGTAATTAAGTAGTAATTAATCAAGGGAGATTAATTAAAATGGATAATTAAGTGATGTTTATTAATTAATTTGTAATTAATTAATGAATAAGTAAGCTGGATTGATGATAATCCAAGTGTTTAAGTAAGGATTAATTTAATTAAGGATAAATTAAATTAATTGAGTTTGGATCAAACCTTGTGAATGGGTGATTATTGATCGGTTAATAAGTATCATTGGATGAGTTAGTGATATTGGATGATATCGTATGTCATTGGTTGATATGAACATGATATATCTGAGATGTGATATATATGCTGCTTTGTGATATGTATGGATGAATGTGATAATAGTGGATTATCTATCTATGAAATGTGAATCATCCATTTATGTTTAAGTGATATTCTGAATATCTATTGTTTAAAACCCTTAAGTACAACTTGGACATTAGAATGGCGTTTGGATTCGGTGAGACCGGGATTGGGTTTCCATATTTGGATATCCGAAAACCACACCGATCAAAAATAAACATTAGGTCGTGAATCCAAGTGGAGTGCAAGTAGAGACTCGAGGTGTAAGAACTATTCGTCAATATAACTCTAGGGGTGATTCCGTGGTGAGTTTGACGTAAATAGTACTTACAGGTTCGAGATGGTGATTCAGAGTGCAAGGGCTATGGTCGTTGACTCTGAGGGTGATTCCAAAATGAGTGCAACGAGATAGTGCCTTCGGTTCCGTTCGAACCCGGAACGGACTTATATGGATTGAATGCTTTCAGAACATTGTCAGGTGGACGATGAGCATTCTAAGATAAATGTGTCCTACAAAGGTAATCGCAGCCTCAAGCCTCATCAACCGGGAATGGCTAAAACATGGGAGGTGCAGCAAGGTTAAGTGGGTCATACCCAAGTAGGACGAGATTCATCCCTGTCTAGATGTCCCTTTTTATTTCGGCTTTGTGGGCGGTAGGATCTGCAGCCAACTGCGGGGTGGTCTTGTTCAGGACTGTTCAGTAAGGAATGGTCCTGGCCTTGTGTTGTAGGGGAGTTAGGGTGGCTCCTCGGTACGGTGATCTAGGCCACGTACTGTGACGGGCGGTACACCAGTAGCCCTGCTATTGATGGAAACCCATTTTCCCTACGAGACCCTATGGTTTTGTTTGTATTACCCACTTTTGTTCCTAGTAGTTGGAATTTAATAGATGCAACAATTTCGGCTATTTCATATTTACTTGAAAACCCTAGACACTATTATAATATCACTGGATTTCCTATCAAATGTTTTGGTTAGCGTAAGGTAAAAACTTTTCCATGTTTATGTGTGGGAAGTCTTACGTGATACCTTTTCTTTCAAAAGATTTTCTAAAGTTAAGAAATCTTAAACCGTTTACTCACACCAGACACCTGTCTGACCCGAGTGTTTATTTTCTGTTTTATTAAACTCTTGGGTACTCGTATTATGTATGAGTAGTCAAGTGATTCAGGTTATCCTTAACGAATTCTGGAGGAGCTTTGGAGCAGGAGGCTTCAGCGTGTAGATATATAGATAGAGTTTCCGCTGTGTGTTGTTCTGTATAGTTGTTCTTGTGTTGTATATTAGACAGAAATGTTATAACTGTCTAAATTGAGATGTAAGTTTTGTACTCTGATGTATATGATACTATATATATGTTATATATTATATTTCATTCGTTCCGCTGTGAGATTTCTGATGTGTTGTTGTTCTTTCTTCTCTTTCTTTTCTTCTTCTATCTCTTTCTTTCTTAAATAGTGATGCGACTTTCTGGTGATAGAATGTTCGGGTCGCTACACCAATGCTTCAAACTGGACGAGCATGACTAAGAAAACCCTAATTTATAATAATAAATATTATCAACTCTTAACAACAATCACAACACATATAACTATATTTATTTTGAAAATTATTTCTTTATATATTAAATATATATTTCTAGGTAAAATTATTTCATTTATCAATTTAAAACAATACTATGTTGATTTGCATAGTTTAAGTGTTTAGAAACCCTGATCGACATCATGGTGCCCCACATCTCGAACAAAATTCATAAACTACTCAACCAATAAATTAACACAATATAAAATATTTTCAAAGCACTAACAAATACTCACTCGATATATATATATATATATATATATATATATATATATATATATATGCACACAGACACACACACACATATATATATTCGAACTCATCCTAGGGTCTCCCTTACCCTAATTCAAATGAGTTAACCCCACCAAAGCCTAGGTGTTTGCTCAACCTAAGCTCTAATACCATGTTCTAATGGTCCGCCTTTCTTACACTTAAAGACGACATTTAATACATCCTTGGCATTCATGTGCCAATCATTTAAGTGTCTGAAAGACGGGTCATTAGGGGTGACCGAAGAAAAGACATAATAGAATCTCACAAAACGTGACGAGTAATATATAATATGAAGAAGTCTTTACAAAGAGGAATCATTTTTATTATACACATCATCAGAGTGCATTAACCTAGTATCAGCCTAGACAGTCATAACAACATGTCCTTACAATTGCTGATTTATACAAACATGATTAAAACAAACAAAACACAATGAAAGTACATAAGATATGTGAGTACATCTTGGAGAATCCAGCTCTTTTTCTAAAAGCTCCAAAGAATCTATCTAAATCTGGGAAATATGCTCCGGTTGAGTCGAGCATTAAAAGAAAAATAAATCCCGGTTCAGTCTGGTAAAGCCAACATGAGAAACTCAAATCAAAAGGAATTTATTTATTTAACTTGTAAAACTTTTAATTGTATCTCGTAAGACCACGTCGCACATAAACACAAACGAGTTTTTACCTTACGATAACCAAATCATTTTTATAGAAAATCCGGTGATATTATGGTAATGTCTAGAATACAAATATATAATAATCATACCCAAAATTGTTACATTATTAAATTCTATCATAATAGGGAATACAATCAAGTCCGATGGTTCGTATTGGAGAATGGATTCTAAATATGAAAGGGTAGGGGTCTACCCACTGAATCCGTACACCTCTAGATATAATATACGGGAGGCTACAACACGTTGCACCTCTACTACTCAGGACTGGTCCTACCCTTTATTGGATAGCATCGTATATGATCACCTCTTGGATGCGATCGAACAACTATAATGGGCCACGAAGCATACATAGAGATATCGACACTAGATCTCGAGATGATCATACCCTAATGAGAGCGACCCATATAGCCCTGCCGTATGCCCCTGCTTTAGTCATTTTCGTAGTTTATGAGTCTTAAGGCTACGACTACCCTTTTATATAGAAACCATCTAAGAATTCTAACACTGCCCTCCAGAGAGCAATGCAATGTCAGCATTGTCCATGTAAGTTCATTTCGAGTCTGAATGAAACTGAATGCACTACCTCTACTGCATCCATTTTGGGATCACCCTCAGGATTAGTAGCAAGTAGCCCTTGCACTTCAAAAGAAACACCTTCAATCATCTTTAAGAAGTCTTTGGTTCAAAATGCTTGATTGGGATCGAACTAGTTTTCAGATAATTTATCCTTATCTAAACCCCGTCTCTTCAAAAGAACATTAAACTCAACATCGGTTCTTTTAGAAATAACCAAACAATACATAGGAGCAGGGATCATCCTCTAATAGTTTAAGTGGACGTATCTCCCTATCATTTGTCCTAGGAGAGCAAAACGAGATTTATACGCACATTACAACATCATCAAAGATGACTGTGCCATATAACTCACGTGTTTCTCTTAGATATTTTCGGGGTTATACTTTGGTCCAGATTTGATAATCGGTTATTTAACTATCAAATAAAAAAAACAATTTCAAAGATTTGAGAACCTTTAGCAACCATTAAGCCTCAAGCCAAATCTTTCATTTATTAAAGCTCTTTTCAAAAATGTTTATTAAAAACATTCATATACTTATCTTACTGATATAAGTATATTCACAACACATTTGTGAAAGTTTTCTCATTTCCAAATCGTATCGAAGGATCAATACAAAATTTTATTTAAATTATAGATAATGAAAACCTCAAACAATATTCCTTTGGTGTTAAGTGTGATACAAATGTCTATACCACCAGATTAAGAAGGTCGGTTAAAGAAAATCCAATTTCTAATTCTTTTATAAATTTCCTTCTATAAATAATCTTAATAAATCTCTTTTATTTATGAATCTCCTTTACTTAAATTCCAAACCCAGCTACAATTTTTTTTATAAATCACCAAGTTAAAGTTATAAAACTCTTTTATAAATACTATATCCATTTACATATCTCTTTATAAATCTCCAAAATTATTTGTAAAACTTCCTTTAAAATATCCAAAATCAATTATAAAACTTTCTTATAAATATTCCTTATTCAAAACAAAACTCCTTTAATAAACTCATCTAATAAAGCCCTTTTTATAAACGAAACGATTATTTAAAACACCTTTAAACAACAAGTGATTATTTAAAAATATCCTTCATTAAAATTTATTTTAACATATTATAAAATAATGATTTTAAATAATTTTTTAAAAGTATTTTGTTGACTTCAAAAACACCTCTAATAAAATCATTACTTAGCTTGAAACCATTATCATAATAATAAAATTAAATATATGATTTATAAAGCCAGAAAGAGGCTGAGTGACCATAATGGTTCGTTTAATTGAGTTTAACTTATCTAAGTTATAACATGGGTATTTGCATAACAACATATATGTATAAGGGAACCAACCAACAACAACCAATTATATAAGTAAATGTCCAAATTACCAAAATAGCAGAAAGGAATTCGTCTTGCTGAAAACATGTCTAAGTTAATATAGTTTCAAAATGGGTTTTTATTCTGCCAAATAGATGTCCACATAATCTACTTGGTGAACAATGGTAGAACGGTGATTTATTTTACCAAACAGATGTCCAATATAACTTACTTAGTAGAAGAGTGATTTATTCTGCTAAATAGTTGTAACGACCTATAAATTTTGATAATTAAAACTACTAAATTAAATAAGATTTTGAAATTTAATATTGTGAGAAATTAAAGTTTATGATTTATTAATGAGGTAATAATTAGAACATGATTTAATAATGTTGTTTGAATGCTATTAATAACTATTAAATGTAATTTCAATCAATGGAAATAAATTTTAGGTTAATTTGGTTATAATTGTAAATAATGAAATAAACTAAATGATGTATGTAATGGTGAGATTGTATGTGATTGATTAAATTTGGTTAATATAGAGTATGAAACTAGTGATGTGGTAAGTAGTTATAATCTTTTTTTGTAAACAATAAATTTATAAATGTGATAAAATTACTTAAAAGTAACAATTTTTCATTTATCATCTCATTATTTAATATGTTTGGAATTAACTTGGGAATCAACGAAAATTTATGTAATTAATATTGCAGTTAATATGGTAAAATATGTTAATGGTAAAATAATGAATGTAGTAAAATGTAAACTTATGTTAAATAATTCATAGGGTATTATTTATTAAATAATAAGGATGATAACATAGGTTTGAATGTAATTGGATGAAAATTAGATCTGTAATTAATGGTATGAATTGGACAATAAAGGAAATTGTAAGCGACAATAAAATGCATACTTATTCAAGGAAAATAAAATGCTTGATTTAGATGGTAATATACCAAGTTCATTTCAAATAAAGGAATGAGGTAAAATAATTAATTAGGAAGTGATGGATGTCATTTTTTAATGCAATGAATGTTACAACTGTTTAATAAGACAATAGAAGTTACGAATATGTTAGTAATAATAAATTGGAAATTTATAACCATCATTCAATTTGAAATATATATATTGAATTGATTGTCATTTTACCTTTTAAATATGATAATGGGAAATAAATTAATACAACACTAACTGATATTACATCTTTTAATTAAGATAAAATGTAAAGGTCCGTAACTTTTAACAACATTAAAATGGCAATACTTTAAACTTATTTTTTTTGAATTTGTGATGTTGAGTGTTTTATTTGACTAAATTTAATAGAATAAAATTTCTTTGTGAAATTTCAGATTTTGGTCAAACTTAGTCAAAGTTTGACTTTTGGTGGAAAATTTTAATTTTGAATTTTAAAATTTTATTCTTTTTATATGATAGTAGGCAGAATTCTAATCTCCTCTCCACTTTTTGTTTCGTCAAAAATCAAATTCCTATTGCTTTAAAAATATAAATTACTGTGAAAAACTGACATAAATTTATAGTGTATATTTGTATTCTTTTTGGCTAAGTCTTATTGGGTTTGTTTGGTCTAATGGGCTTCTTAGTAAACCATGAGATCCTAGAAATCCTAAGAGACATTATGTAACGTCTCGCCTTTTTGCACGTTTTAAATCGACACACGTGCCAATTCAAATCATATGGAAGGGCGGATTGTTATGGGGTAAATAAGTAAAGCAGAGAAAGAAAGAAACAAAATAGAATCTTGCATCGGAACGATAAAATATAATAATCAAATAACAGTTCATGAAGCTGTTTTACAAAACATTTGATTATATATTTATACAATACATATCAGAGTACACATACCAGAGAATAATAATTAATGCAGTGGAATTAAATGGTGTAGTGGAATACTATAATAAATAATAATAATATAAATCTCCGTCTTCGTCCTCCAGAGCTAAAATCTTCGAGTCCTGAAATGCTCAGGCTGACCCGAGCGAATTGAAAATACAAAACACTCGAGTCAGAACTAAAAATCTTATGTAAGTTAAATCAACTGAAATAAATATGAGTGTAACAGTGTCGGAGATGTTTACGGGATTTGACATCTCCAATCTAGTGTCTAACGTGAGTGCAACAACTTAAGAGATGCACGAGATCCACATCTCCTAAGGATCCGTTAAACTATATACTATGTAGTAATATACGCTATTATAATAGTGTCTAAAGTAAAGTACAATATACTGAAAATAGCGTTAAGGGGTTAGTTACCCATATAGCCCTTAACACACTTTTATATTCCTATAGTCTATACAATACCAATCTCCCCCGTACTGGGCGTCGTCAGAGGGCACTCAATAGGTATGGTACAAAACAAAATCGTATAAGGTGCGCTAGGGTAGGTGACACGGCACAACTAGGCAATGCCAGGACAGATATACCAATTAATATCCGGGCTGGTGGTAACGCATAGCCGCAGCTACCGCCCACCTCGAGCCACACCCCCAAATAAAAAAAATCAAAAGTGGCCACCGAATCAATCCAAAAGTCAAAGTATAATATCGAAGGGATGTGTCCGATCAAAGGTGCTACCTCATTGGCCTGAGAATCGCTCCTGTTTTAGCCACCTTATGCCAACTCACGGGAGTCGGGTCCACGTATTTGCCTCAAAGGAAACGCCGCCACCATCCTACTTCATTCTGGAATCTCCACCGCATACACGGTTGTTAAAGTAGTTTTCAGAGTTGGCAGAGAGTATGACAACTTCCGATCCCAGTCTCTTCAACAACCAAACGTTATTATAACACCGTGGTCTTTTCAAAATAGTTTATACTTTTTAAACCAGAATATAATATCCATTTCAAATCCATATAAATACAATATCATTTCTAACCAAAACTTGAAATATAGCCTTTCAAAACATAAAACTTTGAATTTCATAACTTTGAAACATACTGCACCACTTATGGTTTAAATATTAAATTACTTTATATAGTAAAATAGCTTCTTCGCCTTCACAAATCAATTCCAAATATAGATTTAAATCCCCATTAAACTAATATAGTTTTCACATATTTCAAAGCATTAATTTTCCCACCATTTCAAACTTATTCTTTGATAATTTCATATATATCAATTTCAACTGCTATTATTTAGATTTGAAATATTTACTTAATAAATCAAATATCATTTAGTAAAACATCCAGACCTCAAATAAACTGGGTATTCTTCCAATTTAATTAACTTGATAGTATTCATTTAAATCAATTTGATATTCATTTAAATCCTCTAAAAAAAATCAAGTTATAAAATCATTCCTTTTAAATATCAATTTATTTACATTTCAAATCAATTTTTTTCAAGGATAATTCTTAAATACTTTGATTCAAATCAAATTCTTATTTACCTTCCAAACTTAATTTTTTTATTTAAGTCGTTACAAACTCTATAAATAAATTTAAATCAATACTTAACCGTATTATATCTTAATAAAGTTAAACTTTTATTATTAAACTTCTTTTATACTTTAAACTAAATTTATACATAGCTTAAAACCGGGAACTCAATTATATATAAAATAACATTTATACCATATCCAAAACAATATCTCATCAAACCGTATTTTTCTTCGCAAAACCATAGAAAATCATTTCAAAATACCTTTATATATAGACTGCGCTGTCTGCATATAATTTTCTATCCTATGGTTAAGTGATACGGATATTTATCATTTCAATCCGCAATTTAAAAAAATAACACGGTTATATATCATTTCAATCCGCAATCCCGAATGAAATAAAGTGCATAACAATTTGCAGTTTGTAACGATATAAAATACAACATCCATTCATCCAATAACAATCATCAACCATTAATCACAATCATAATCCAATTCAATCAATAGCATCAATATATAACAGATAATAAACAACAGGTATCAACTAGCAGTTTATATTCAATAATAAATTAAATGAAAATTTAACTGGTAGTTTATATGCAATAAATAAATTAAATAACAATTTAAATCAATTATAACTGGGATGATGATTAATAATTCGCCAAACAGTCATAAATAAATTTCTAATCACATCCTAAATAAATTTAAAAAACATAAGAAATTTTAGAAGTTGTGAGTGGGTTAAAGCACTCACCTTTTGAATTTAAATTGAATTTAAATTCAATTTAAACCCAAAACTTTGACAGTCTCAGAATTCGTCCAAACGAGCGCCATAATGTTCGGAACTCCAATACGATCCTAATAAAAAAACCGCGCGTGAATTGGTGTTCGTATGCGAAAGTTATGTCAGTTTGAGCAATTGAAAATTAAATTTAAATTATAAAAAAAACAACAACTCACTCCCCACTCAAAGCCACGTCAGTATCATCTTCCCAGGCCCACCGCACAACTGAACCTATCGAACACACGCAACCTTCGAACTCAAACGCAGCTCGTTGACCCAACTTTGACCGACGACAGACGTCACTATTGGCCATCAGAAGGCCACTGACTCCTTCCCCACACTCGCCACAACCCGACGCTTCATCTTGCCCAGTCGCAATCCTCCATATACGCCGCTGCCGCCACTTGTTAAACCCTAGTTGAATTTTTAACGACGATCCGACCGTCGATTCGACACACAACCTACTCCGATCGACTCCCCTCAGTCCCTTCTACAAGACCCAGAAACGATTTCCCGATCAGACGAAGTTCATCGTTGAGCGATGAATGGCCGAAAATTGTTCTTCAATTTCTAGACAAATGATACGTCGAATCAAAAAACGAGTTGCAAATCTGAGTTACGCTCTTCGGGAGCTTAGAATTGATATAAAATTTGGCATATATTGTGGACTTTGAAATTTCAGCTTTGGATTTGATTTGGGATTGCAAACGGAATGACGGTTTGTCTGCCATTGAAGTGAGGAGGTGAATAGAACGTATAGAAATGAGGAACAGAGACTGCTAGGGTTTATAGCAGGATATTTATAGGCACAGTTTATATTTGAACGGATGGATAAGATAGATTTACACGCTAACGCCGAAGTGGCCCAGAAAGCCCGTTTCGACACCGGAATGAAATTGGGTCAACCCATATATTAAAATAGATGTTTTTAAATATTTTAAACGCGATGGAACAAGTTTCAAGTCCAAATTCCATCGTATAAAGAAGTTATGCTAAAATCAGTATTTTTCAAATTGATTTCAATTGATTTCAATTAAATCGATTTCAAGGCTTTTCGCGTTCGTACGATCAAACGACAAGTCCGATCGCGAACTTGAAATCCTACAATAATTCACCGTTACGGATCCGATGAAACTGGTTTCGTCGAATCTGAGTCAGTGGCCAAAATGGCTATTTTACAATAATTAAATAAATAAATAATTGATTAATTAAATCAAATTTTCATTTTAAATTCTATAATTGACCAATCTAATCATTTTTAAATTTCTTAGTCCTTTGTACTAATTTAAACAATTTAGGTGTTTATTTGGAGTTAATTAATTCATCAATTCCAGTATTAACCTCAATTTATTGAATTCAGAATTTGTAAATAAATTTTCAAAAAAAGTTCCATTTAATTACATCAATAAAAAATTATATACATTCATTATTGTCAAATAAATGGATTTATCATTGGATTCAAAACTATTTCATTAATATTTTCTTATTCCATCTTCATTTCAATTAACTAAAAATTTAATATTTAATTCTACTTATTTCAATAAACTCAATCATTTAACTTGAATTTAAAATAAATAAATAAATCTCGATTCCCATTCTTTAAATTCACTATTTATCATATTATCAATTTAGGTACCGTTTATTTTGGGTATATATCCAGATACATTAACATTTTTCCAATTTCTTTATCTCTATGGCATAACATTTAATTTACATTAACGTAACATTCAATTTGAATTTTATTGCAATTGATTTCCCATTTTAATTCAATAGACTAAATCAATGGTTCACTTATAATAATTGTTTTACATTCATTACATTAGTGCTCCCCTTCCATCCTTTATTTATCGACTATTATATCTCCATTTACTATATTTTGGTCAATTCATACTTCTGTTATTATATTAATAATCACTAAAGTAACGTTTATTATCACCTATAAACATTATAATCACTTAACGGACATTGATTTTATTCAATGACCATTTATTATAAGTTAAATTCGTTAATTTAATTCAATGCTTACATTTTGCTTTCATATATTCAATTTGTAACTAAGTATATATCTGCATTATTTCCATTAATTTGACTCGCATTCAATTTATTAATAATTACCTTAGTTATATTAACGTAATATTAGATTATAAATTTTTGTAACTGATTTCCAATTTAAAATCAACCAGCTACGAAATAGGTAACATCCAAAATCTTTACCGTTAATACTTTAGTCGCATTAATAAGCTTTTATTATTCACAAATCAAAGTTTCCACTTATTAAATCAACCAATTCATACTATGAATAAAATTTACATTACTTAAATTTACATTAACAAAACGTTAAATTTGGATTTATTGTAATTGATTACCAAAGTTTATTTACACTTTAAATAAATAAACCCATATTAATTTGTCACCTATTTGCTTTCCATTGCCTTTATAAATTCGTTACTTACCAACCAAGATTATTATTCCATATATACACTAATTTATTCCATTCTATTTATGATGTCCATTGCATTACGTACTTCAATATTTCCGTTTTCATCTTTATTTCTATCGCATAATATTTAATTTCAAAGGCTACAATAATTGCATTTTATTTTAAATTAGATTTAGATGGAATGATTTGTTTGTCTTTCATTGAACTACTGTATTCAAAATCTTGCTTTTCTTTGCATTAACTACTATTTCCATTTTATTATATTTGCCAGATATGTACATAATTTACAATTTATATTCTCAATCAATTTATTTACTTGGTTTCATACCTTTATTACATCAATTACTACCTTATAAATAAATCTATGTTCCTTTTGAATTTACATTTATTAAAACTTATTTCAAATTTCAATTAACAATAGGTAACATACAATAAACATTACTGTAACCCTTTAATCACATAAATAAGCCTTTATTACTTACACATCAATGTTGCCATTTATTTTCATACTACTAATTACGTTCACTTATTATTCACTCTTTCCGTTATTTCATAAATCATCATAAAGTAACAGTTAATTACTTTTCTTTAAATTGGAAATTCATTCAAATTCATAGATTATTAACTTTAAATAACCCTGTTACGTTTCCTCTTAGTTATTTTCGTTATTGCATCACAACTTTTATTAAAAATTCACAAATTTTTTATTTTCTTCAATTTTAAATTTTCAAAATCCCATTAAATTAACAATTTCAATTATTTAAAATTAACGGGTCGTTACACTCTCCCCCACTCAAAGCTTTTCATCCACGAAAAGGAAAAAGAAGGGAAAAGAAGAATTAAGAAATCAATATATCTTACTTAAAATATTAAATTTATAAACAAATAGATTTACAAAATAAATTAATTTGAATAAAATATACCATTTTATAACCATTAAATCTTTTTATACTTAAATTAATAAAGTTTGGAAATCATTTTCAAAAAATTTCTTAAGTCTAGAATTTACGGAAAATTTTGGCAGAGTCTTCTTTGTACGGGGAGGCTTGGGAGAAAATATAATATAAAATATAACAATATTTAACATATATTTTCTAAAATAATGTATATCCCAACACGGAAAAAATAATATAATAACGCTAGAAAACCGTAATGCGAAAACGTACCTATTTGTCGGGTAATTAACGCTTAATTATGAAACCAAAAGCAGTAGTAATTGCTTCCATAACCTATATTTCACTTATATAATCCAAAAGGTTAACAGTTATATAAAATGAAATATTTAAGGTTGTTTCACCCATAAACAACAATCAATACAACAACAATCAATAAACAACAATCAATACAACAACAATCAATTGCAACAAGGCATACAAAATCAACAAAATTCAATCATTCATTCACATCAAACACAACAAATAGTTGTTCGGGTTCAAACTTTGAGTTGTACGGAAGAAAAAATAAACTACTAAGTGTACCCTTCACTCAACAGTCTTAGGTGAAACTAAATAGATTATTCATACATCCAAACAAGTTTAAAGTATCCTTCCTCAGATAACCATAAACCAACAAACAACGATTTCAAACAACGATCAAGTTCATTCTTTTAGATTTCATTTCATAGCATTTATTGTTTGATTTCCTTTTTATTCAATTAATATTTACCTTCATATTTTTTTTCATTACTTAATTTTAAAATTTCTTACTTATATTTGCTTATAATTTTCATTTATTTATAGTATTCATCTTTAATTTAACTTCTTTGCATATTAATTCATTTACTTAAGTGTACAATCTTATGCTTTCAATACTTACTTCCTATTTCCTTAAGTTTATTACTTGTATAATATCCATTACAATTTCTTTTAACATTCTAACCTTTTATAGTTGGTAAGTTATATACATGCTTTTAAGGATGTAATAGAAGTTACACAAGTTAATTTCTATTTCTTTAAAATTACTAAATTTTTAATAATATTATTCTTTGTTTCATAGGTCACAGTTTCAACCTTCCTTTAATTTCATTCACAACCTAGCATTAAATTTCTTATTTTAGTTAAAGTCTCAAATTATCTATTAGTTTTATTCCGTTTCACTACTATACTTGAACTATTAATTATCGGAAACTTAAGAATTTAAATACCGGGTTTTTATTAAAAATCATTTAAAATAATAGATAAATGTATATCCTTACAACTTATATATTTAATTATATTTAAAATAAAATAAAATTTATATTTGTTTATCAAAAATGAATCTGCAGTAAAACTACTACAGTGGCCTTCCCACTTCGAAACTCGAAAATGAATGTCGATGATGCAGCCGCCATCATCGAAATCATTTTCCAACGACAAAGAAGGAAGTACAGAACTTATTTTATCAAAATCTTCTTTAAAACATTTATTTCACATTATATTGAAATATTTATATTAGAAAATACTTCTAATAATATTATTATTATATTCCAAAATTATTGAAAGAATTTTCAAAACCCCGGGACTTAAGTTCTAAATTCCTAATTTTCATTTATTTTGTTTTCATTCTCATTTCAACTATTACTTATAAATTTCATTACCTAACAACCAATATAATACAACCAAATATAACCTTTATATAAAAATTTACTATATACATAGAAAATATAATAGGCAAAATTATTTCATTCACCTATATTAAAACCAAATATTATGTCGGTTTGTCCTATTAAGTGTTCAGAAATCCCTATTGGTGTCATAGCGTCCCATGCACCAACCAGAATTTATAAATACAAAACGGAAACAATTTAACACAATATTAAAACCTTTTTATAACACTAACAAATACGCTCTCTCATATATATACACTCAGCGACTCACCATAGGGTATTACTACCCTATTAGTAAAGAGTCAAACCCCACAAAGCTAAGGTTTATCGCTAAACCAAAGCTCTGATACCAGATGTAACATCCCGCCTTTTCGCACGCTTTAAATCGACACACGTGCCAATTCAAACCATATGGAAGGGGGGATTGTTATGGGGTAAATAAGAAAAGCAGAGAAAGAAAGAAACAAAATAGAATCTTGCAGCGGAACGATAAAATATAATAATCAAATAACAGTTCATGAAGCTGTTTTACAAAACATTTGATTATATATTTATTCAATACATATCAGAGTACACATACCAGAGAATAATAATTAATGCAGCGGAATTAAATGGTGTAGTGAATACTATAATAAATAATAATAATATAAATCTCCGTCTTCGTCCTCCAGAGCTAAAGTCTTCGAATCCTGAAATGCTCAGCCTGACCTGAGCGAATTGAAAAGACAAAACACTCGAGTCAGAACTGAAAAATCTTATGTAAGTTAAATCAATTGAAATAAATATGAGTGTAACGCCGTCGGAGATGTTTATGGGATTTGACACCTCCCATCCAGTGTCTAACGTGAGTGCAGTAACTTAAGAGATGCACGGGATCCACATCTCCTAAGGATCTGTTAAACTATCTACAATGTAGTAGTATACGCTATTATAATAGTGTCTAAAGTAAAGTATAATATACTGAAAATAGCGTTAAACGATTACCCATATAGCCCTTAACACACTTTTATATTCCCATAGTCTATACAGTACCGTAATCTCCCCCTTACCGGGCATCGTCAGAGGGCACTCCATAGGTATGGTACAAAACAAAATCGTATATGGTGTGCTAGGGTAGGTGACACGGCACAACTAGGCAATGCCAGGGTAGATATACCAATTGCTATCCGGGCTGGTGATAATGCATAGCCGCAGCTACCGCCCACCTCGAGCCACACCCCCAAATAAAAAAATCAAAAGTGGCCACTGAATCAATCCAAAAGTCAAAGTATAATATCGAAGGGATGTGTCCGATCAAATGTGCTACCTCATTGGCTCGAGAATCGCTCCAGTTTTAGCCACCTTATGCCAACTCACGGGAATCGGGTCCACGTATTTACCTTAAAGGAAACGCCGCCGCCATCCTAATTCATTCTGGAATCTCCATCGCGTACACAGTTGTTAAAGTGGTTTTTGGAGTTGGCAGAGAGTATGACAACTTCCGATCTCGGTCTCTTCAACAACCAAACGTTATTATAACACCGCCGTCTTTTCAAAATAGTTTATACTTACAAAACCAGAATATAATATCCATTTCAAATCCATATAAATACGATATCATTTCCTCTTTTTAAAAACCGAATAAAATTTTATATGATTTTCAAATATATCCTTTTCTAAAACTTTAACATTTCAAAGTTATAATATTTTGAAACCAAAACTTGAAATATAGCCTTTCAAAACATAAAACTTTGAATTTCATAACTTTGAAACATACTGCACCACTTAAATGGTTTAAATATTAAATTACTTTATATAGTAAAATAGCTTCTTCACCTTCACAAATCAATTCCAAATATAGATTTAAATCCCCATTAAACCAATATAGTTTCTATGTATTTCAAGCTTTAATTTTCCCACCATTTCAAACTTATTCTTTGATAATTTCATATATATCAATTTCAACTACTATTATTTAGATTTGAAATGTTTACTTAATAAATCAAATATCATTTAGTAAAACATCCAGACCTCAAATAATTTGGGTATTCTTCCTGTAACAGCCCTGGGTTTGGAGATTACTTGTTAATATTAAATTATGAATGTAGTTATAATTTAATATTTTAAATTAAAATATAATTGAAAATTTTAAATTTGTTTATTTGGGATAAATAATGAATTTTGTAAATAAAATGCGAAAATAAAGTTTTGAAAACTTTATATTGAGTATTTGTGAGAATAATGAATGAAATATGATTTTATTTAGTGAAAATGCAGTAATTCTTGTATTTATTGCCAATTGCCCCTTTTCATAATTTTTAAAGAAAGCATTTAATTTTAAAATATGTTTATTTTAAATAAAAAGGTGAAATTTGATTTAAAAATAAGTTTTCATCATAAATTGGTGGAGAATGGTTTGTTGTATTTTATTACATAAGAAAACCTTTTTTTTTGCTTAATTTTTGGAATTAAAAATAGTGTTATATGTAAATATTTGTGTTAAGTAGGGTATTTAATTAAAATAAGAGTTTTTAATAATGAAAATAATTTTTTAGGGCTAAAATATCTTTTATTTCGTTGGAAAAAAAAATATTTGTTAAAACATTGAAATGTAGTTGTGAGGTTTTATTGTGTTCAAAACTTGTAAATATAAGTTGTTTTGATTTTAATAAAAGAGCTTCAGTTTAATTGGTGATAATTAGTATTTAGGCAAATTAATTGTTGTTGGGTCTAAGCCCATTCTTCTCTCTAACCTGAAGTAAAGAGAAAGCTTCTCTTCCTCAAACAAAGTACGTACAACTTCAGCTAACCAGAAAGTAACAAAAGAATTTAGAAACCCTTTCCCCTCTTCAAACCCTAAGCCAAAATCTTCAAATTACTCAACCCCTTTGCTGAAGTTAATCAAATTAAAGGCAATAAAATCAGGTAATCACTCTAAAATCAAAGATGGTTTCATCAATTATTGATTTTGTGAATTTGAATCTGCTGTAACTTATGTGTTTTCTATGCATGTTTGTAAACTATCAATTTCTAGGTTCTTAAAGCATATACAAGGTCAAAGCTTAAACTTTCTTCATATTTCCTCAAGTTTGATCTGATTTTGTTAAGGTGAGCATCAAAACTCACATATTCTAGCTTTGATTGAGATTTTAAGATAAGAAATCTCAATTTTTTTTGTTGTTGTTGCATGTTCAATCGAGAATCACTGTCAGTAAATTGTGTATATCTCTTTCGTTTTACATCGGAATTCGATTTTCTTTAAAGTTATGGAAAGCTTGAAAAGAATGTGACAACTTTTCTCTTGATCACTTTCGAAAATTTTGAGCATAAAGGGTCGAAAAATTCAATACAAACTCGCTGCTCTGTCACTGTAAAATTGTGAATTTCTGGGCTAAATGTTGTTTGTAATTTAAGCATAACTTTTTCGTTTGATGTCCGAATTAGACGATTCTTAATGTTCCAGAAAGCTAATATTATATGACACAATTTTCATGTTTTGAGTTTTGTCAAATTTTGAAGTTTACATGGTCGAAAGTTCATTCTAGTATCGCTGTCCCGAAACTAAAACAACAGCTGTAGTGAAATTCATATCTGAAATTTGTTTTGGCCATATCTTTCATGTTTCTTATCCAAATTTAATAATTCAAGATGTTTCCGAAAGCTTGGACTTTGTGCTAGAAGTTTTATGTTTTGAGGTTTTTAAAATTTTGAAGTTAGCTTGGACAAAACTATATTTGTTTGTTGCTGTCTCGAGAGCAAAACGACAGCAATAACAATCATTGAACTGAGAATTGTATTGGCTTATTTTTGCTCTCATTCTTGTTCGATTTTGATGTTGTTTTTGAGATGTTTTGAGTGCTATGATGCCTATCAATAGGCTAGCTATATTTAGAGAATTTGAAACGCAAATTTAAGTAGAATTTGAATTGACTTTGGGTTAAATTTGAATTGAATTCGTATTGAATTCAAGTTATCGGTCTTGAGTAATCTCTCTTGTTTTTCATTATTTTCGAGCATAATTTTCACTAAACCATTTTGAAGTGATTTTTGAAATAAATGGACATTTTAAATTATTATTACATTGTACTTTAAAATTATTTTTCTAATATAAAATCTATTTATTTCCTATAATAAAGAAATTTTAAATCTTGGTTTTGTTAATATTTTCGGGAAAAAGTTTTAAAAGCTTGTTTTCTCAAATAAATTATTTTATGTATAAAATACACACTTTTATACTATTCGAACGTATGAGAAAGTAAATTAAACGATTTAGTAAAACACGTGGTATGGGACATGTGCGTTCACTATTTCGGTTAATTCCGGACTTGTACGATCGAAGCTATTTGAGATTATTGATTCTGAGATGTTCTACCATTTTATGGCGTATTTTGAGTTTTATAATTCCTATTTATTGGACATATTTAAGATGGCCAATATTTGACAAGTATTATGGTTTGAAACCTCCTATGTAAGAGTATGGTCGATGAGAACCATCACGATGTTTTATTTACTTGTCAATGATATAAGGCAAGTCTTGAGTATATGATTTCATATTTTGAGATTTATGGTTTATGAGGAACCATCACGATGTTTTCACTTGTCGATGAAATGATACAAGTTACGATGTTATTTAATACTTGTCGATGAGATGAGACGAGTATGGTGTCTCTTTATCACTCGCCAATGAGATGAGGCGAGATATGTTTTTATGAGTTTTATGATGTTCCTAGCGTGGCACCGACTAGCGGATAGTAAATCGCTAAGTGCGAACGAGTGGTATGGGACATACGTTACCACTTTTCGGATTCCTATCCGTGAGTTTGTAACACATATACGATGTTTACCTAACAGAACTGCTTTGAGGTGTCAGCGACCTTGTCATGAGGACGAACTGCTTAGGGAGGTGTTAGCGACCTTGTTAGGGCTGACAAAATAGCTTGGAGAGGTGTCAGCGACCTTGTCATGAGGACAAACTGCTTAGGGAGGTGTTAGCGACCTTGTTAGGGCTGACAAAATGGCTTGAAGAGGTGTCAGCGACCTTGTCATGAGGACGAACTGCTTTGAGAGGTGTTAGCGAGCTTGTTAGAGGCTTCGGCCATCTGAGAATGGCACGTGCAGCATCGCTTCGGCATGCAAATGGGATTTGGCCAATCTGGGGAATTTTTATAAGTTTATGATTTCGATTTCACCAATTTTGAGATGATGAATTTACTTATAGCCTTGAGTTAGAGAAAGACATATATATATATATATGTTATTTTATGATGATTTCGATAAGGGGATTATAATCTCTTATTGAGTTTCATGAGTTTTGATTAGGAGATTTTACATCGGCGATTGTTTATATTATTTGAGCGTTATTGTCGAGTTTACCTCTTTTGAGGTCTTTGTATACTTAAATGACATTGTTCACTTAAGTCATGAGTATGTATTCTTTCTATTGCCTCTTCTCATTTGAGAAGAATTATCACCTTGTATCTTATGCTTCATATTATCGTCTATCATTCTTAATAGATTATTTTAGCTAGACTGACCCGCGTATTTTATACTCAGGTCAGACCGAGTTGTTTCAGGTTAGCTATCAGTTCGGGACTTAGCTTTGATGCATCTGCTTGGATATCAGCCTAGCACTTTTGTGTGGTTTATATTTCTTTCCACTTGACTCTGATACGTATTTGATTGGATGTATATAGTGTGGTCTCTGTACCACTTTTGTGTATCACTTTGTATCATACCATGATATATCTGTTTATATGTATTTATATATTATGATTACTGTTCTGTGATGTGATATGCATTTTGTTATTGTATTTTGTTCTGATAGATCCGTTAGCCACCTATAGTTTTGCATTAAACATTTATTGGATATGTCGATCCACTTGGAATAGAAAAAAATAGATCATTTATCGACGTATGCAGTAGATGTTTAAGACAAGATTATAGATGGTCGCTCCTAACCAGCCCTATTCTTCGCATTAGCAGATAGAATTGCCCAGTAATTCTCTTTGTTAATGTGGGTCTCAGGGTGGGGCGTCACAGCTTGGTATCAGAGCTAAATTCAGAACAAAGTATGATAAACACAGAACAGAAAAAAAACATATTACGGTACATCTTAGTGTTATACAAGTGTTACAAATCTCTTAGTCATCGTGTCCTTTAGCTTATCATGTCTTTTGAAGTAGATAATTTGGGATATGTCTAGGAATAATTTTTTATTCCATAATATTCCCAAATTTAATTGATGATATATTTTCTTAGGTGTAACTCAAATCGTGATTGTTTTATTTGAATGCTCTTCAATACTGGTGCTTGACACCCATCTGCATCGAAGGAGTTTGTTGATGATCTTTGATGTTATTATCTTATGATTTCTTTGAGGATTGTGGGTCCTATTGGAGGGATCCGCAATATTTGGTATGATGTTCGAGGATTTTAGGATTTTATTTCTTAGCTTTTGAGTCATCCTCCCACGAGGATGCCCACTAGGGAAATGAGATGATTCGTTGAATTTATATGATATTGACGTTCTTACCTCTTTTGTGATATGCTCCTTGGATACTCAATTGTTGATATACTTTGTGTATTACTTCACTTGAAGTAATGATATGTTCTTTTGTGCTCTTCTTCTCATTCAATAAGATATCTTTCCATTACTATTATATCTCATAGATTTCTTTTAATCTATTGATTGGTGCTAGGGTCATTCCTCGGCTTGACCTTACATCGATTTTTCATGAGCTACGAGTCGCGGAGGATAGCGTTACTCTTAATGCATTCCGCACTCATTGTGAGTCTTATGAGTGGTTCATCGTACCATTCGGAATAATGAACGCTCTAGTCTATCCGATCAATCTTGTGGATCGAGTATTCCAAGAATATTTCGTGATATCTTCTTTTGTTTTGGATTTTGAGAATAAGTAATAAGTTGTGTTTTCAAAAAAAAAAGTTTCATAAAAAAAAAATTAAAGATATGTTTCTAAGAGAAATTGGATTATGTTTTGGGGGAAAAACAAAGAATATTTTACGTATTATATATGAGGTATTTATTTTTTTTAAAAGAAAACAAATTTTTGTGTTGGGTTGTCCGTCTAGTGCTTTAAGAATTCTGGTCGACGCGTTTGGCCAACGTTATCGATAGGGATTTCCTAAACACTGTGATGAGACAATCAAACACGGTAAATTGAGTTTCCATAAGTAAAGTTTGAAAATAATTGATATGGTGGACCATTGGTTTTATTTTAAATGTATAATGAAACCATTGAACCATAGTGAGTATTGGAGGAGTGGCGAGGCAGTTTTGATAATTTGATCAACTCTTCAGCCAATCGATTGGGTCATTCACTATAAATTAATCGGAGGAAATATCCTTAAATTATTTGAAATTTATGGAATTGAATGTGGTGATTTGGGTAAGTAAAGTGAACAATTCTAATTAAGGAGATGTCTTAATTAGAAGAAAATATCATTTGATGCTTTGATATATAAAATGATGTATTTAAGGTAAAAGAATACTTTGGTTTGAAAAATTAAAATATTAATTGAATATTTTAGAGCAAGTTATTAATGATGACTATAAAAATTTATTTTTGATGGATAATCAATAATCATATCTTGATGATGGAAGAAATTAGTTATCTCTTCCAAAATGAGTTTCATTGTTAATTGTTTATAAAGTAGATTTTGGAAAGTAATGAAAATATTTCCACTTAATAAAATGTTTTATGATGATTACATAAAGTTGATCATAATTTTATATGTCTTAGCTTTTCAGGGAAAAAGAGAATCATTTAATACATCATTTAGCAGAAATCTTGTTTGAAATTGTAGTTTGAAGTTAAAATGGTTTGGGAGAATTTCAAATTTTAAATTGATTTTAGAGGCTGAAATTTCATTTAGAAAAGTGCTGTACTAAAACAGCGATAACTTGAGATTTTTGACTCCAAATGAGCTGAATCTTTTTGCAAATGAAAGAACTTTCATTAATAAATAAAGTTTATTTTTACTACATTTAAATATTTTGCTTTTTACTGAGCCTAAAATGGGTTTGAAAGTGGATAGGCAGTTCTGCCCTATTGAAAAATTCTCTAAGACTTAAGCTGAAAGTAAATTGAACATAACTTTCAAACCGTAAATCGGATTTTAAGGATCTTTATATTGCTGGAAAGCTTAAACAGAGTAGAACAACTTTTATTTTATAAAGTTCTTCATATTTTTTTTGTTTTCTGGGACAAAACAAGTCTTCTTTACAGCAGATCTGAAATGAAATTAATTTATTTCCCCTTAATAGTTAAGTGTAGCATTTCTTATTTATGATCATGAACTAATATCTTCTATTTGAGTTAAGTGCAGGTGAAAAGAGGATGGTTGGACTATATTTTAAGAAAAAAAGAATATGTATAAGTTTGTACAAACTCGCTTTAAAATGCTAATAAGAAATGTATGTTTTCAAATTAATTTTTAAGAGTTGAATGATAATTTATAATTTGTGTTCCGACATAGTGGTCGATGTATATTATGTAATTCATTTTAATAATATTATATAAGGCCCTCCGTACAAAGGAGACTTCGCCGATTTTTCTGAAAATTTATAACACTTAGAAAATTTGAGAAATAAATTGAAAAATTTATATATATATATATATATATATATATATATATATATATATATTTGTTGCAAATTAGAGAATACCTATGAAAGAATTAGAGAATAAACCACCTTTTGGTTGATCTATCTTGTCTCTTTTGTTTCTATCTTGTATCGATGTGGTTCCTTCCGTAGTGTCATACAGAAATCATATCGATAATCATTTTGTTGGTTAGAGTTTGAGTTGGAGTTGTGCTAAATCCCAACCCTACTCTAGGAGCTTTTGAGAAATCAATTTCATTCGAACAATCTTTTATGTGTAGCATCTTGTTGAGTTTCCAATTCGAAGATGAGATGCCTTCGAAATTTTATGTGTTGCTCGGAATATTCGATGGTTTGTTTGTCACAATATTAGCGCTTTAGAAACCATATAATTAATCGAGCGAGTCTTGACTTCATTTTCTACCATCCTATCTTGAGAGTGTGAGAATTTATTTCAAACTCAAGCTAGTCTATCCTTCCTTTGACGGATGAAATTAATAGGTTGAATACAAACTCTTCTCTAGAAATTGCGAGGACGCAATTTTATTAAGGAGGGGAGTTTGTAACAGCCCTGGGTTTGGAGATTACTTGTTAATATTAAATTATGAATGTAGTTATAATTTAATATTTTAAATTAAAATATAATTGAAAATTTTAAATTTGTTTATTTGGGATAAACAATGAATTTTGTAAATAAAATGTGAAAATAAAGTTTTGAAAACTTTATATTGAGTATTTGTGAGAATAATGAATGAAATACGATTTTATTTAGTGAAAATGCAGTAATTCTTGTATTTATTGCCAATTGCCCCTTTTCATAATTTTTAAAGAAAGCATTTAATTTTAAAATATGTTTATTTTAAATAAAAAGGTGAAATTTGATTTAAAAATAAGTTTTCATCATAAATTGGTGGAGAATGGTTTGTTGTATTTTATTACATAAGAAAACCTTTTTTTTTGCTTAATTTTTGGAATTAAAAATAGTGTTATATGTAAATATTTGTGTTAAGTAGGGTATTTAATTAAAATAAGAGTTTTTAATAATGAAAATAATTTTTTAGAGCTAAATTATCTTTTATTTCGTTGGAAAAAAAAAATATTTGTTAAAACATTGAAATGTAGTTGTGAGATTTTATTGTGTTCAAAACTTGTAAATATAAGTTGTTTTGATTTTAATAAAAGAGCTTTAGTTTAATTGGTGATAATTAGTATTTAGGCAAATTAATTGTTGTTGGGTCTAAGCCCATTCTTCTCTCTAACCTGAAGTAAAGAGAAAGCTTCTCTTCCTCAAACAAAGTATGTACAACTTCAGCTAACCAGAAAGAAACAAAAGAATTTAGAAACCCTTTCCCCTCTTCAAACCCTAAGCCAAAATCTTCAAATTATTCAACCCCTTTGCTGAAGTTAATCAAATTAAAGGCAATAAAATCAAGTAATCACTCTAAAATCAAAGATGGTTTCATCAATTATTGATTTTGTGAATTTGAATCTGCTGTAACTTATGTGTTCTCTATGCATGTTTGTAAACTATCAATTTCTAGGTTCTTAAAGCATATACAAGGCCAAAGCTTAAACTTTCTTCATATTTCCTCAAGTTTGATCTGATTTTGTTAAGGTGAGCATCAAAACTCACATATTCTAGCTTTGATTGAGATTTTAAGATAAGAAATCTCAAATTTTTTTGTTGTTGTTGCATGTTCAATTGAGAATCGCTGTCAGTAAATTGTGTATATCTCTTTCGTTTTACACCGGAATTCGATTTTCTTTAAAGTTCTGGAAAGCTTGAAAAGAATGTGACAACTTTTCTCCTGATCACTTTCGAAAATTTTGAGCATAAAGGGTCGAAAAATCCAATACAAACTCGCTGCTCTGTCACTGTTAAATTGTGAATTTCTAGGCTAAGTGTTGTTTGTCATTTAAGCATAACTTTTTCGTTTGATGTCCGAATTAGACGATTCTTGATGTTCCTGAAAGCTAATATTATATGCTACAATTTTCATGTTTTGATTTTTGTGAAATTTTGATGTTTACATGGTCGAAAGTTCATTCTAGTATCGCTGTCCCGAAACTAAAACAACAGCTGTAGTGAAATTCATATCTGAAATTTGTTTTGGCCATATCTTTCATGTTTCTTATCCAAATTTAATAATTCAAGATGTTCCAGAAAGCTTGGACTTTGTTCTAGAAGTTTTATGTTTTGAGGTTTTTAAAATTTTGAAGATAGCTTGGTCAAAGCTATATTTGTTTGTTGCTGTCTCGAGAGCAAAACGACAGCAATAACAATCATTGAACTGAGAATTGTATTGGCTTATTTTTGCTCTCATTCTTGTTCGATTTTGATGTTGTTTTTGAGATGTTTTGAGTGCTATGATGCCTATCAATAGGCTAGCTATATTTAGAGAATTTGAAACGCAAATTTAAATAGAATTTGAATTGACTTTGGGTTAAATTTGAATTGAATTCGTATTGAATTCAAGTTATCGGTCTTGAGTAATCTCTCTTGTTTTTCATTATTTTCGAGCATAATTTTCACTAAACCATTTTGAAGTGATTTTTGAAATAAATGGACATTTTAAATTATTATTACATTGTACTTTAAAAATTATTTTTCTAATATAAAATCTATTTATTTCCTATAATAAAGAAATTTTAAATCTTGGTTTTGTTAATATTTTCGGGAAAAAGTTTTAAAAGCTTGTTTTCTCAAATAAATTATTTTATGTATAAAATACACACTTTTATACTATTCGAACGTATGAGAAAGAGAATTAAACGATTTAGTAAAACACGTGGTATGAGACATGTGCGTTCACTATTTCGGTTAATTCCGGACTTGTACGATCGAAGCTATTTGAGATTATTGATTCTGAGATGTTCTGCCATTTTATGGCGTATTTTGAGTTTTATAATTCCTATTTATTGGACTTATTTAAGATGGCCAATATTTGACAAGTATTATGGTTTGAAATCTCCTATGTAAGAGTATGGTCGATGAGAACCATCACGATGTTTTATTTACTTGTCAATGATATAAGGCAAGTCTTGAGTATATGATTTCATATTTTGAGATTTATGGTTTATGAGGAACAATCACGATGTTTTCACTTGTCGATGAAATGATACAAGTTACGATGTTATTTAATACTTGTCGATGAGATGAGATGAGTATGGTGTCTCTTTATCACTCGCCAATGAGATGAGGCGAGATATGATTTTATGAGTTTTATGATGTTCCTAATGTGGCACCGACTAGCGGATAGTAAATCGCTAAGTGCGAACGAGTGGTATGGGACACACGTTACCACTTTTCGGATTCCTATCCGTGAGTTTGTAACACATTCACGATGTTTACCTAACAGAACTGCTTTGAGAGGTGTCAGCAACCTTGTCATGAGGACGAACTGCTTAGGGAGGTGTTAGCGACCTTGTTAGGGTTGACAAAATAGCTTGGAGAGGTGTCAGCGACCTTGTCATGAGGACAAACTGCTTAGGGAGGTGTTAGCGACCTTATTAGGGCTGACAAAATGGCTTAAATAGGTGTCAGCGACCTTGTCATGAGGACGAACTCCTTTGAGAAGTGTTAGCGACCTTGTCAGAGGCTTCGGCCATCTGAGAATGGCACGTGCAGCATCGCTTCAGCATGAAAATGGGATTTGGCCAATCAGGGGAATTTTTATAAGTTTATGATTTCGATTTCACCAATTTTGAGATGATGAATTTACTTATAGCCTTGAGTTAGAGAAAGACATATATATATGTTATTTTATGATGATTTCGATAAGGGGATTATAATCTCTTATTGAGTTTCATGAGTTTTGATTTGGAGATTTTACATCGGCGATTGTTTATATTATTTGAGCGTTATTGTCGAGTTTACCTCTTTTGAGGTCTTTGTATACTTAAATGACATTGTTCACTTAAGTCATGAGTATGTATTCTTTCTATTGCCTCTTCTCATTTGAGAAGAATTATCACCTTGTATCTTATGCTTCATATTATCGTCTATCCTTCTTAACAGATTGTTTTAGCTAGACTGACCCGCGTATTTTATACTCGGGTCAGACCGAGTTGTTTCATGTTAGCTATCAGTTCGGGACTTAGCTTTGATGCATCTGCTTGGATATCAGCTTAGCACTTTTGTGTAGTTTATATTTCTTTCCGCTTGACTCTGATACGTATTTGATTGGATGTATATAGTGTGGTCTCTGTACCACTTTTGTGTATCACTTTGTATCATACTATGATGTATCTGTTTATATGTATTTATATATTATGATTACTGTTCTGTGATGTGATATGCATTTTGTTATTGTATTTTGTTCTGATAGATCCGTTAGCCACCTATAGTTTTGCATTAAACATTTATTGGATATGTCGATCCACTTAGAATAGAAAAAAATAGATCATTTATCGACGTATGCAGTAGATGTTTAAGACAAGATTATAGATGGTCGCTCCTAACCAGCCCTATTCTCCGCATTAGCAGATAGAATTGCCCAGTAATTCTCTTTGTTAATGTGGGTCTCATGGTGGGGCGTCACAGCTTGGTATCATAGCTAAATTCAGAACAAAGTATGATAAACACAGAACCGAAAAAAACATATTACGGTACATCTTAGTGTTATACAAGTGTTACAAATCTCTTAGTCATCGTGTCCTTTAGCTTATCGTGTCTTTTGAAGTAGATAATTTGGGATATGTCTAGGAATAATTTTTTATTCCATAATATTCCCAAATTTAATTGATGATATATTTTCTTAGGTGTAACTCAAATCGTGATTGTTTTATTTGAATGCTCTTCAATACTGGTGCTTGACACCCATCTGCATCGAAGGAGTTTGTTGATGATCTTTGATGTTCTTATCTTATGATTTCTTTGAGGATTGTGGGTCCTATTGGAGGGATCCGCAATATTTGGTATGATGTTCGAGGATTTTAGGATTTTATTTCTTAGCTTTTGAGTCATCCTCCCACGAGGATGCCCACTAGGGAAATGAGATGATTCGTTGAATTTATATGATATTGACGTTCTTACCTCTTTTGTGATATGCTCCTTGGATACTCAATTGTTGATATACTTTGTGTATTACTTCACTTGAAGTAATGATATGTTCTTTTGTGCCATTCTTCTCATTCAATAAGATATCTTGCCATTACTATTATATCTCATAGATTTCTTTTAATCTATTGATTGGTGCTAGGGTCATTCCTCGGCTTGACCTTACATCGATTTTTCATAAGCTACGAGTCGCAGAGGATAGCGTTACTCTTAATGCATTCCGCACTCATTGTGAGTCTTATGAGTGGTTCATCGTACCATTCGGAATAATGAACGCTCTAGTCTATCCGATCAATCTTGTGGATCGAGTATTCCAAGAATATCTCGTGAGTTCTTCTTTTGTTTTGGATTTTGAGAATAAGTAATAAGTTGTGTTTTCAAAAAAAAAAGTTTCATAAAAAAAAAATTAAAGATATGTTTCTAAGAGAAATTGGATTATGTTTTGGGGGAAAAACAAAGAATATTTTACGTATTATATATAAGGTATTTATTTTTTTAAAAAGAAAACAAATTTTTGTGTTGGGTTGTCCGTCTAGTGCTTTAAGAATTCTGGTCGACGCGTTTGGCCAACGTTATCGATAGGGATTTTCTAAACACTGTGATGAGACAATCAAACACGGTAAATTGAGTTTCGATAAGTAAAGTTTGAAAATAATTGATATGGTGGAGTACTGGTTTTATTTTAAATGTATAATGAAACCATTGAACCATAGTGAGTATTGGAGGAGTGGCGAGGCAGTTTTGATAATTTGATCAACTCTGCAGCCAATCGATTGGGTCATTCACTATAAATCAATCGGAGGAAATATCCTTAAATTATTTGAAATTTATGGAATTGAATATGGTGATTTGGGTAAGTAAAGTTAAAAATTCTAATTAAGGAGATGTCTTAATTAGAAGAAAATATCATTTGATGCTTTGATATATAAAATGATGTATTTAAGGTAAAAGAATACTTTGGTTTGAAAAATTAAAATATTAATTGAATATTTTAGAGCAAGTTATTAATGATGACTATAAAAATTTATTTTTGATGGATAATCAATAATCATCTCTTGATGATGGAAGAAATTAGTTCTCTTCCAAAATGAGTTTCATTGTTAATTGTTTATAAAGTAGATTTTGGAAAGTAATGAAAATATTTCCACTTAATAAAATATTTTATGATGATTACATAAAGTTGATCATAATTTTATATGTCTTAGCTTTTCAGGGAAAAAGAGAATCATTTAATACATCGTTTAGCAGAAATCTTGTTTGAAATTGTAGTTTGAAGTTAAAATGGTTTGGGAGAATTTCAAATTTTAAATTGATTTTAAAGGCTGAAATTTCATTTAGAAAAGTGCTGTACTAAAACAGCGATAACTTGAGATTTTTGACTCCAAATGAGATGAATCTTTTTGCAAATGAAAGAACTTTCAGTAAGAAATAAAGTTTATTTTTACTACATTTAAATATTTTGCTTTTTACTGAGCCTAAAATGGGTTTGAAAGTGGATAGGCAGTTCTGCCCTATTGAAAAATTCTCTAAGACTTAAGCTGAAAGTAAATTGAACATAACTTTCAAACCGTAAATCGGATTTTAAGGATCTTTATATTGCTAGAAAGCTTAAATAGAGTAGAACAACTTTTATTTTATAAAGTTCTTCAGATTTTTTTTGTTTTCTGGGACAAAACAGGTCTTCTTTACAGCAGATCTGAAATGAAATTAATTTATTTCCCCTTAATAGTTAAGTGTAGCATTTCTTATTTATGATCATGAACTAATATCTTCTATTTGAGTTAAGTGCAGGTGAAAAGAGGATGGTTGGACTATATTTTAAGAAAAAAAGAATATGTATAAGTTTGTACAAACTCGCTTTAAAATGCTAATAAGAAAGGTATGTTTTCAAATTAATTTTTAAGAGTTGAATGATAATTTATAATTTGTGTTCCGACATAGTGGTCGATGTATATTATGTAATTCATTTTAATAATATTATATAAGGCCCTCCGTACAAAGGAGACTCCGCCGATTTTTCTGAAAATTTCTATCACTTAGAAAATTTGAGAAATAAATTGAAATATATATATATATATATATATATATATATATATATGTGTGTGTGTGTGTGTGTGTGTGTGTTGCAAATTAGAGAATACCTATGGAAGAATTAGAGAATAAACCACCTTTTGGTTGATCTATCTTGTCTCTTTTGTTTCTATCTTGTATCGATGTGGTTCCTTCCGTAGTGTCATACAGAAATCATATCGATAATCATTTTGTTGGTTAGAGTTTGAGTTGGAGTTGTGCTAAATCCCAACCCTACTCTAGGGGCTTTTGAGAAATCAATTTCATTCGAACAATCTTTTATGTGTAGCATCTTGTTGAGTTTCCAATTCGAAGGTGAGATGCCTTCGAAATTTTATGTGTTGCTCGGAATATTCGATGGTTTGTTTGTCACAATATTAGCGCTTTAGAAACCATATAATTAATCGAGCGAGTCTTGACTTCATTTTCTACCATCCTATCTTGAGAGTGTGAGAATTTCTTTCAAACTCAAGCTAGTCTATCCTTCCTTTGACGGATGAAATTAATAGGTTGAATACAAACTCTTCTCTAGAAATTGCGAGGACGCGATTTTATTAAGGAGGGGAGTTTGTAACAGCCCTGAGTTTGGAGATTACTTGTTAATATTAAATTATGAATGTAGTTATAATTTAATATTTTAAATTAAAATATAATTGAAAATTTTAAATTTGTTTATTTGGGATAAACAATGAATTTTGTAAATAAAATGTGAAAATAAAGCTTTGAAAACTTTATATTGAGTATTTGTGAGAATAATGAATGAAATATCATTTTATTTAGTGAAAATGCAGTAATTCTTGTATTTATTGCCAATTGCCCCTTTTCATAATTTTTAAAGAAAGCATTTAATTTTAAAATATGTTTATTTTAAATAAAAAGGTGAAATTTGATTTAAAAATAAGTTTTCATCATAAATTGGTGGAGAATGGTTTGTTGTATTTTATTACATAAGAAAACCTTTTTTTTTTGCTTAAATTTTGGAATTAAAAATAGTGTTATATGTAAATATTTGTGTTAAGTAGGGTATTTAATTAAAATAAGAGTTTTTAATAATGAAAATAATTTTTTAGAGCTAAATTATCTTTTATTTCGTTGGAAAAAAAAAATATTTGTTAAAACATTGAAATGTAGTTGTGAGATTTTATTGTGTTCAAAACTTGTAAATATAAGTTGTTTTGATTTAAATAAAAGATATTTAGTTTAATTGGTGATAATTAGTATTTAGGCAAATTAATTGTTGTTGGGTCTAAGCCCATTCTTTTCTCTAACCTGAAGTAAAGATAAAGCTTCTCTTCCTCAAACAAAGTACGTACAACTTCAGCTAACCAGAAAGAAACCAAAGAATTTAGAAACCCTTTCCCCTCTTCAAACCCTAAGCCAAAATCTTCAAATTATTCAACCCCTTTGCTGAAGTTAATCAAATTAAAGGCAATAAAATCAGGTAATCACTCTAAAATCAAAGATGGTTTCATCAATTATTGATTTTGTGAATTTGAATCTGCTGTAACTTATGTGTTCTCTATGCATGTTTGTAAACTATCAATTTCTAGGTTCTTAAAGCATATACAAGGCCAAAGCTTAAACTTTCTTCATATTTCCTAAAGTTTGATCTGATTTTGTTAAGGTGAGCATCAAAACTCACATATTCTAGCTTTGATTGAGATTTTAAGATAAGAAATCTCAATTTTTTTTGTTGTTGTTGCCTGTTCAATTGAGAATTACTGTCAGTAAATTATGTATATCTCTTTCGTTTTACATCGGAATTCGATTTTGTTTAAAGTTCTGGAAAGCTTGAAAAGAATGTGACAACTTTTCTCTTGATCACTTTCGAAAGTTTTGAGCATAAAGGGTCGAAAAATCCAATACAAACTCGCTGCTCTGTCACTGTAAAATTGTGAATTTCTGGGCTAAATGTTGTTTGTAATTTAAGCATAACTTTTTCGTTTGATGTCCGAATTAGACGGTTCTTGATGTTACAGAAAGCTAATATTATATGCTACAATTTTCATGTTTTGAGTTTTGTCAAATTTTGATGTTTACATGGTAGAAAGTTCATTCTAGTATCGCTGTCCCGAAACTAAAACAACAGCTATAGTGAAATTCATATCTGAAATTTGTTTTGGCCATATCTTTCATGTTTCTTATCCAAATTTAATAATTCAAGATGTTCCAGAAATCTTGGACTTTGTGCTAGAAGTTTTATGTTTTGAGGTTTTTAAAATTTTGAAGTTAGCTTGGTCAAAACTATATTTGTTTGTTGCTGTCTCGAGAGCAAAACGACAGCAATAACAATCATTGAACTGAGAATTGTATTGGCTTATTTTTGCTCTCATTCTTGTTCGATTTTGATGTTGTTTTTGAGATGTTTTGAGTGCTATGATGCCTATCAATAGGCTAGCTATATTTAGAGAATTTGAAACGCAAATTTAAATAGAATTTGAATTGACTTTGGGTTAAATTTGAATTGAATTCGTATTGAATTCAAGTTATCGGTCTTGAGTAATCTCTCTTGTTTTTCATTATTTTCGAGCATAATTTTCACTAAACCATTTTGAAGTGATTTTTGAAATAAATGGACATTTTAAATTATTATTACATTGTACTTTAAAATTATTTTTCTAATATAAAATCTATTTATTTCCTATAATAAAGAAATTTTAAATCTTGGTTTTGTTAATATTTTCGGGAAAAAGTTTTAAAAGCTTGTTTTCTCAAATAAATTATTTTATGTATAAAATACACACTTTTATACTATTCGAACGTATGAGAAAGAGAATTAAACGATTTAGTAAAACACGTGGTATGGGACATGTGCGTTCACTATTTCGGTTAATTCCGGACTTGTACGATCGAAGCTATTTGAGATTATTGATTCTGAGATGTTCTGCCATTTTATGGCGTATTTTGAGTTTTATAATTCCTATTTATTGGACTTATTTAAGATGGCCAATATTTGACAAGTATTATGGTTTGAAACCTCCTATGTAAGAGTATGGTCGATGAGAACCATCACGATGTTTTATTTACTTGTCAATGATATAAGGTAAGTCTTGAGTATATGATTTCATATTTTGAGATTTATGGTTTATGAGGAACCATCACGATGTTTTCACTTGTCGATGAAATGATACAAGTTACGATGTTATTTAATACTTGTCGATGAGATGAGACGAGTATGGTGTCTCTTTATCACTCGCCAATGAGATGAGGCGAGAAATGATTTTATGAGTTTTATGATGTTCCTAGTGTGGCACCGACTAGCGGATAGTAAATCGCTAAGTGCTAACGAGTGGTATGGGACACACGTTACCACTTTTCGGATTCCTATCCGTGAGTTTGTAACACATTCACGATGTTTACCTAACAGAACTGCTTTGAGAGGTGTCAGCGACCTTGTCATGAGGACGAACTGCTTAGGGAGGTGTTAGCGACCTTGTTAGGGCTAACAAAATAGCTTGGAGAGGTGTCAACGACCTTGTCATGAGGACAAACTGCTTAGGGAGGTGTTAGCGACCTTGTTAGGGCTGACAAAATGGCTTGAAGAGGTGTCAGCGACCTTGTCATGAGGATGAACTGCTTTGAGAGGTGTTAGCGACCTTGTCAGAGGCTTCGGCCATCTGAGAATGGCACGTGCAGCATCGCTTCGGCATGCAAATGGGATTTGGCCAATCTGGGGAATTTTTATAAGTTTATGATTTCGATTTCACCAATTTTGAGATGATGAATTTACTTATAGCCTTGAGTTAGAGAAAGGCATATATATATATGTTGTTTTATGATGATTTCGATAAGGGGATTATAATATCTTATTGAGTTTCATGAGTTTTGATTTGGAGATTTTACATCGGCGATTGTTTATATTATTTGAGCGTTATTGTCGAGTTTACCTCTTTTGAGGTCTTTGTATACTTAAATGACATTGTTCACTTAAGTCATGAGTATGTATTCTTTCTATTGCCTCTTCTCATTTGAGAAGAATTATCACCTTGTATCTTATGCTTCATATTATCGTCTATCCTTCTTAACAAATTGTTTTAGCTAGACTGACCCGCGTATTTTATACTCGGGTCAGACCGAGTTGTTTCAGGTTAGCTATCAGTTCGGGACTTAGCTTTGATGCATCTGCTTGGATATCAGCCTAGCACTTTTGTGTAGTTTATATTTCTTTTCGCTTGACTCTGATACGTATTTGATTGGATGTATATAGTGTGGTCTCTGTACCACTTTTGTGTATCACTTTGTATCATACTATGATGTATCTGTTTATATGTATTTATATATTATGAATACTGTTCTATGATGTGATATGCATTTTGTTATTGTATTTTGTTCTGATAGATCCGTTAGCCACCTATAGTTTTGCATTAAACATTTATTGGATATGTCGATCCACTTGGAATAGAAAAAAATAGATCATTTATCGACGTATGTAGTAGATGTTTAAGACAAGATTATAGATGGTCGCTCCTAACCAGCCCTATTCTCCGCATTAGCAGATAGAATTGCCCAGTAATTCTCTTTGTTAATGTGGGTCTCAGGGTGGGGCGTCACACTTCCAATTTAATTAACTTGATAATATTCATTTAAATCAACTTGACATTCATTTAAATCCTCTAAAAAAACCAAGTTATAAAATCATTCCTTTTAAATCTCAATTTATTTACATTTCAAATCAAATTTTTTCGAGGATAATTCTTAAATACTTTGATTCAAATCAAATTCATATTTACCTTCCAAACTTAATTTTTTTATTTAAATCATTATAAACTCTATAAATAAATTTAAATCAATACTTAACCGTATTATATCTTAATAAACTTTTATTATTAAACTTCTTTTATACTTTAAACCAAATTTATACATAGCTTAAAACTGGGAATTCAATTATATATAAAATAACATTTATACAATATCCAAAACAATATCTCATCAAACCGTGTTTTTCTTCACAAAACCATAGAAAATCATTTCACAATACCTATATAAATAGACCGCGGTGTCTGTATATAATTTTCTATCCTATGCTCAAGTGACACGGATATATATCATTTCAATCCGCAATTTAAAATAAAAATACGGTTATATATCATTTCAAACCGCAATCCCGAATGAAACAAAGTGCATAACAATTTGCAGTTTATAACAATATAAAATACAACATCCATTCATCCAATATCAATCATCAACCATTAATCACAATCATCATCCAATTCAATCAATAACATCAATATATAATGGATAATAAACAACAGGTATCAACAAGCAGTTTATATTCAATAATAAATTAAATGAAAATTTAACTGGTAGTTTATATGCAATAAATAAATTAAATAACAATTTAGTTCAATTATATTCAATTTAACTGGGATGATGATTAATAATACGCCAAACAGTCATAAATAAATTTCTAATCACATCCTAAATAAATTTAACAAACGTAAGAAATTTTTGAAGTTGTGAGTGGGTTTAAACACTCACCTTTTGAATTTAAATTGAATTTAAATTCAATTTAAACCCAAAAATTTGACGGTCTCAGAATTCGTCCAAACCAGCGTCAAAATGTTCGGAATTCCAATACGATCCTAATAAAAAAAAACCACGCGTGAATTGGTGTTCGTATGTGAAAGTTATGTCAGTTTGAGCAATTGAAAATTAAATTTAAATTAAAACAAAAAAAACAACTCACCCCCCACTCAAAGCAACATCAGCATCATCTTCCAGGCCCAACACGCAACTGAACTTATCGAACGCACGTAACCTTCGAACTCAAATGCAGCTCGTTGACCCAACTTTAACCGACGACAGAGATCACCATTGGCCATCAGAAGGCCGCCGACTCCTCCCCCACACTCGCCACAACCTGACGCTTCATCTTGCCCAGTCGCGATCCTCCATATACGACGCCGCCGCCGCCACTTGTCAAACTCTAGTCGAATTTTTAAAGACGACCTGACTGTCATTTCGACACACAAACTACTCTGATCGACTCCCCTCAGTCCCCTCTACAAGACCCAGAAACGATTTCCCGATCAGACGAAGTTCATCGTCGAGCGATGTACAACCGAAAATTGTTCTTTGATTTCTAGACAAACAATACATCGAATCGAAAAACGAGTTGCAGATCTGAGTTATGCTCTTCGAGAGCTTCGAAATGATATAAAATTTGGCATATATTGTGGAGCTTGAAATTTCAGCTTTGAATTTGATTTGGGATTGCAATCAGAATTAAGGTTTGTCTGCCATTAAAGTGAGGAGGTGAATAGAAAGCATAAAAATGAGGAACAAAGGCTGCTAGGGTTTATAGTAGAATATATATAGGCATGGTTGACATTTAAATGGATGGATAAGATAGATTTAAGCGCTAACGCCAAAGTGACCCAAAGAGCCCGTTTCGACACCGGAATGAAATTAGGTCAACCCATATATCAAAATAAATGTTTTTAAATATTTTAAACGTGATGGAACAAGTTTCAAGTCCAAATTCCATCGTATGAAGAAGTTATGCTAAAATCAGTATTTTCCAAATTGATTTCAATTAAATCAATTTCAAGGCGTTTCGCGTTCGTACGATCAAACGACAAGTCCGATCGCTACGAAACTTGAAATCCTACAATAATTCACCGTTATGGATCCTATGAAACTGGTTTCGTTGAAATCCGAGTCAGTGGCCAAAATGGCTATTTTTACATTAATTAAATAAATAAATAATTGATTAATTAAATCAAATTTTCAATTTAAATTCTATAATTGACCAATCTAATCATTTTTAAATTTCTTAGTCCTTTATACTAATTTAAATAATTTAGGTGCCCATTTAGAGGTAATTAATTCATGAATTCCAGTATTAACCTCAATTTATTGAATTCAGAATTTGTAAATAAATTTTCAAAAAAAATTCCATTTAATTACATCAATCAAAAATTATATCCATTCATTATTGTCAAATAGATGGATTTATCATTGGATTCAGAACTATTGCATTAATATTTTCTTATTCCATCTTCATTTCAATTAACGAAAAATTTAATGTTTAATTCTACTTATTTCAATAAACTCAATCATTTAACTTTAATTTCAAATAAATAAATAAATCCCGATTCCTATTCTTTAAATTCACTATTTATCATATTATCATCTTAGGTACCATTTATTTTTGGTATATATCCAGGTACATTAACATTTTTCCAATTTCTTTATCTCAATTGCATAACATTTAATTTACATCAACGTAACATGCAATTTGAATTTTACTGCAATTGATTTCCCGTTTTAATTCAATAGACTAAATCAATGGTTCACTTATAATAATTGTTTTACATTTATTACATTAGTGCTCTCATTCCATCCTTTATTTATCTACTATTATATCTCCATTTACTATATTTTGATTAATTCACACTTCGTTTATTATATTAATAATCACTAAAGTAACGTTTATTCTCACCCATAAACATTATAATTGCTTAACGGACATTGATTTTATTCAATGACCATAATTATAATTTAAATTCCTTAATTTAATTCAATGCTTACATTTTTCTTTCATATATTCAGCTTGTAGCTAAGTATATATCTGCATTATTTCCATTGATTTGACTCGCATTCAATTTATTAATAATTACCTTAGTTACATTAACGTGATATTAGATTATAAATTTTTGTAGCTGATTTCCAATTTAAAACCAACCAGCTACAAAATAGGTAACATCCAAAATCGTTACCATTAATACTTTAGACGCATTAATAAGCTTTTATTATTCACAAATCAAAGTTTCCATTTATTAAATCAACCAATTCATATTATGAATAAAATTTACATTACTTAAATTTACATGAAAAAAACGTTAAATTTGGATTTATTGTAATTGATTACCAAAGTCTATTTACACTTTAAATAAATAAACCTATATTAATTTGTCACCTATTTGCTTTCCGTTGCCTTTATAAATTCGTTACTTATCAACCCAGATTATTATTCCATATATACACTAATTTATTCCATTCTATTTATGATGTCCATTGCATTACATACTTCAATATTTCCGTTTTCATCTTTATTTCTATCGCATAATATTTAATTTCAAATGCTACGATAATTACATTTTATTTTAAATTAGATTTAGATGGAATGATTTGTTTGTCTTTCATTGAACTACTATCTTCAAAATCTAGCTTTTCTTTGCATTAACTACTATTTCCATTTTATTATATTTGCCAGGTATGACATTAATTACAATTTATATTCTCAATCAATTTATTTACTTGATTTTGTACCTTTATTACATCAATTACTACCTTATAAATAAATCTATATTCCTATTTAATTTACATTTATTAAAAATTTATTTCAAATTTCAATTAACAATAGGTAACATATAATAAACATTACCGTTACCCTTCAATCACATAAATAAGCCTTTATTACTTACACATCAATGTTGCCATTTATTTTCATACTACTAATTACCTTCACTTATTATTCACTCTTCCCATTATTTCATAAATCATCATAAAGTAACAGTTAATTATTTTTCTTAAATTGGAAATTCATTCAAATTCATAAATTATTAACTTTAAATAACCCTGTTACGTTTCCTCTTAGTTATTTTCATTATTGCATCACAACTGTTATTAAAAATTCACAAATTTTTTATTTTCTTCAATTTTAAATTTTCAAAATCTCATTAAATTAACAACTTCAATTATTGAAAATTAACAGTTCGTTACACATTGGACCCTTCCTTTTTCTAGCCACTGGTCGTCTATTTTCTATCCAGTTAAACAAGAATGTACATATTTTTCTCATTGAGAAAGTTTTTATGTACTCTTCTTCTTCCTCAAATCTATAGAATTAAAAAAACCCCAAAATCCCAAATCGTCAAACTCCATCCCTCCTCTCTTCAAAATCCTTCAATCCTCTCTCCCTGTCACCCCTCCACCACCAATTCCGACCATCTCCTCCTCTCGTCCATCTCTACCCTCTCTAAGGCCGAAAATCCAAATTCCTCCCCTAAGCCATAGCCGAAACCCTAGCCTCTTCTCTCCTCCACTACTAAAACAATTTTTCAATTTGCGATGTCGTGCTTTGATTTGCTTTTGGATTGTTGCTTTGGATAGGATTGATTAGCTTGTTGTGTTTGGACTTCAACTTGGATTTGTCTATTTGTGTTGTCAAAAACTCTCTAACCTCAAAAGGTGAGCAATCATTTACAATTAACAATTTTATTGTTAGGTAAATAAACATCGATTGAAATGTTATGAGAAATGTTTTCTTTAGATAAGAATATGTGATATATGTTGTTATGTTCTCTTAAATTTGTGTTATAATATTCACATGCACATGTTGTTTTATATGTCACAAATAGTATGTTATATTGATTTGATTAATTGTCACATATATATGTTAAATATGTCACATATGATATGTTAGAAAATATGTTATGTTAGAGAAAAAAATTTATTTATTCCATGTTGAAATATGTCACATATGCTATGTTGAAGAAAAAAAGTGTTATGTTACGAAAATCATATGTTGCACATGCTATGTTAATAATACGTCACCTATGCTATGTGGAAATAATGTGTTATGTTTGAAAAAAATGATATGCCATGTTATTCTATTGTAAATCACCTTACAAGTTCCTTGTATATATGTCTTGTTATATATTTATATGTTATGTTAGTATATGACATGTTAGAATTTGAAATTTACTTATGATGTTTATGATATGTGACACATGTGATATGTTAGTTATGCATGTGTGTGTATTAAATTGTTAATTATGCATGCATATTGGTTATTAACATGTTATGTTATTTATGTTATTATTGTTCTCACACTCCAAGTTCCCTGATAGTTAGGAAAATCACTTTGGGTTGAAATGATATATACCCATTATAAAACCACTTTGGGTTTAAATGAATTGATTTAGAGATAAATTTGGAATATTGTAAGTTTAAATTTATGTTTGAACTTGAAATTATGAAATTGAAATTTAATTAATTTAATGAAAGTTTTACTTGGATTTTTAGATTTAAAATTGTTGTTTAATTTTAACTTAATAGATTTTAATGGAAAGGTTTAAGTTAATCCTAAATTTGATTTGATTTGATTTGATCAATTAATTTAAATTTTATGTAGGGATAGGATGGATTCAATTTAAAGATTTAATTAACATAACGGTTTAAATTTTCAAGTTAAACTTTAAAATGTTTAATTGATTTGTCAAAAAGAAATGGGCATATGAAAGATATGAAATAGGAATTTCTAAGTAATTGATTTTAAAGTAAACGTTGAAATTTAAAAAAATTGATTTGAGTGATGAAACTCGATAATTTGGATTTAATTGAGGTAAATAGTTTAAATGAGAAAATTTAACCGTTAAACCTTAATTTGTCGTGAAAGTTGAAACCTGAATTTAATTAAGTCGGGATTGGAAATGTTGATATATGGTTCAGTTTGGATTATGGAATGTGAAATAGCTTTAAGTGAAAATTGAAATGTGAAGTTGAATTTAATAATGAATCGATTAGAAACGAACATGAAAAATCAGCATTTGAAATGAACCGATTTACAGTGTGAAAGATGATGCTTATTTAAACCTAATCATTTCACTTATTGAGTTATCTGTACATTTAGTTGAGTTGACTAACTTACATAAGAATGTTAGTCATGACTCGTGTGTTTTTGTTTTACTTTACTCTCGGGTTAGACCGAGTATTTCAGTTTAGCGAAGACACTTATTTCTGAAGACGAAGACGAAGTCGAGGATCGTATCTAATACTATTATAGCAGTTGTCTTTCTGCCTGAAAAAAATATAAATTCTGATTTTGTTGGAAAACAGCTTCATGAGATGTTTATGTATTTATTTTGTGTAATATACTTTATCTTTCGATGCGAGATTCTGTATTTTTTTCTTTTGAATCTTTTTTCATTTGAAAAATCGTATTCATAATCTGTCTTTTGAATAGTTTGAGTTAGACATGTGTGGTTTATTGTCGATTTAAGCTGTAGAAAAAGGCATGTTGTTACAGTTGGTATCAGAATTTTGGTTTAAAGATACCTTAGCCGTTTGGGGTTAACTCGCTATAGATAGGTTTAGTAATACCCTAGAATGAGTTTGAGTGTGTGTGTGTGTGTATACGAGAACGTGTATTTGTTAGTGCTATAAAATGTTTTATATAGCTTTGAAATGAAATAAAAAAGAAATTTTTTTATATAATTAATATAGTTATTTGTAATGTGCTTGTTTTACGAAATGATAATATTTAGTTATTATCATTTATCGCTGATTAGTTGTATTTAGTAAGTTTACAGGTAATTGCTATTATTGTTGATTTGAATTTATGAAATAAATACTAGTTTAATATTGGTATATTAAAGAAAATAAAGTGAATGATTATATGAACGTGATTTCTAAGTTTAGTCTTAATAGTGGGAATTTAAACCGACAATTTGAGAACTATAATTCCGATGTCTTAGAAATGGGTTTCTTAATATTTTGTAAATAATAGTAGTATTATTCAAAAGTGAATAATTAGGATATTTGTTTATGTAATCGAAATGTTTTGTTGTGAATCTTGTTGTTTTTCGATTGGTAGTTTCAACTATTGAAATAAAATGGAATGTTATGAAATTCTGGACAGTCCAAAATTTTAAAATTAATTTTAGTGTTAAAATTTAGTAATATTGTAAAATTATAAATGTTGAATTTTATAACCTTAATTGGAAAAGGAAAAATGAGTAAAACAAGATTTGAATTGTTAAAATTTATGTTAGAAAAATGATCCTGAAAGTATGTATGTACTTTTAGGATGAAATATGGTACCATGAGTGTGAATTTAAGTATTAGAGCATTTGAGTTGAAATTGGAAAAAAAAAGTGTTATAAATAAAGTTAAATGGTTGTAAAACTGTTTATAAACTAGTCAAAATTTATGAAAATTGTCGTAAATAATTTGGAACTTAAAAGTGAAACTGGTTGGATAAATAAACATGAACTGAAAAAATGAAATGATTACAAATAAAGTCATGACTTGTAAATTGAAATAAATGGATGTTGCAAGAAATGGTTATAATTAAACTTGTGATAACTTTGAATCGAATAATGTCTTAAAAAAGAAGTTAAGCCTTTATAAATTGGTTATAAACTTAAGGATATATATTGTGAAATGATTCATAAATAAATTTAGTAATTTTATTTAATAATGATTTGGTCATTAAATGGAGAATTTTTTTATACTAATTGATAAGAGATATATGTGTATAAATGAATGATATTTATAATGTGAATTGAAAATGTAACTGTGATGAAACTAATCGGAATAAATATGTAAGTTGTACATATATTGTTTTATTCGTATAATTAATTTGATCTGGATTTGAGTACACAAGTTTGAGGTGAATTACACCATTTCGTGCTAGGATTTTTCATTCGATTCTTGATAGTGAATATTTGATATGGATTTTTGGTTGGATTCTAAAATTCACTGTCGTAGTATATGGCTATGCAAGGAGAATGATGGTTTCTAGTCAAGAAACCTTATCGAAGTTCGCACTAGGGAAGTGAAATGAACAATACTGGTTTGAAAGTGAAATTGTGTGATCTATCGAATGTGATTGTGACGCCCCACCTCTATACCCACACTAGCCAAGGACACTGCAGGGTAATGCCGTCAACTAACACGAAGAATAAGGCTGGTTGGGAGCGACCATCTATAGCCTTGCTCTAACTATCTATTGAATACATCGACAATAAACATACCAAGCAGGTCGACATACCCAATGAATACTTAAAACAAAACCATAGGTGGTTGAAGGATCTATCAGAACATAATATAACAACTCAAATGTAATATACATCACAGAACAGTAAATCATCATATACACATATATTGATACATAACAAAGTATACAAAATAATACATGTCAAGTGGTATAGCAAACCACAATATACAGACGAATCAAAAGAATACATAGATCAGAGTTACGAATAAAAGGACTACACAAAAAGCTTTAACAAAAAGGAACAAGCTGAATAGTCCATGCGGAAGCAAAATAGGCTAAGTCCAAAAGCACCTAACCTGAAACATCTCGGTCTGACCCGAGTATAAAAAACACGGGTCAGTCTAGCTAAACAAATCAGTTAGATAAACTGAACAACAATAAACCTGCAAGGTTACAAGGTATAACAAATATCTCTAAAGGAGATAACACAATCGTCTAACAAAAGATGAATCATGTGATAACATAACAAGCCTCATATCATCGGCAACTCATAGAAACAAAGGATAAGAATATCCCAAAGCAAGCCAAAAGGCAAATAACAAATACCCATAAGGTATACAAGTTCCACAAGGTAAATGCTACGCATCATGTGGCTCAAAAAGACCAACACCGAAAGGCGAAACCTAGGGAATATACATATGAATGAAACATCAGAAAATTTGCTCGAGCTTAGTACTGTACAAACAAGGATCCATGAGCCCGAAGACTCCAAACCCAATATCACCCATGCGGCTCATAACGACGAACATCGGAAGCGATACTAAAGGGCAACCCAATATCACCCATGCGGCTCATAACGACCAACATCGGAAGCGATACTATAGGGCAACAAACCCGAAGGCACAAACCCGAAGGCAACATACCCGAAGGCAACATACCCGAAGACAACAAACCGTAGTGGTGAAGGTTAAAGACCCAGTACTGGACACCACTAACTGGCGGAATGTGTCATAACTCTCAAAAAGGAATCCGAAAAGTGGTAACATGAGTCTCATAACCATTCGTTCGCACTAAACGGTTTACTATCCGTTAGTTAATTTCACACTCAAAGCGGTACAAAGTTCACCTCATCTAATCGGTAAACCAGACACAAAGGTCAAAACAATCAACCGAATAGGTCGGGGACTAATCGGAAAGATAAACGCATGGACTCATGGTCCGTGTTTTGCCCAACCATTTAATCACCCTTCCACTTCGCTCGAAGTGCGAAATTGTGTATGTGCGTTTTAAATAGAATTTATAAATCGGAGAAGCGAACTTTTAATGTATTTTTAGAAGATTATTTATAAAAACCCATGGATGAAGTCAAAAATAAGTTATCAAAGCCAAAGATGCAATGAAAACCACTAAGAACCAACTTGAATCGACAAAATTTGGAAAACCAATCAAAATGAGCAAAAGTAGGCAAAACAGCAAAATAGGAGTAGGTCGGTCGACCGGCTACAGGGCTCGGCCGGCTAGCCAGATGCAGAAAATAAAAAAAAGCTTGGGATAGCAGGTCGGTCGCCGGCTACAGGGCTCGGTCGGCCGAACTGCAAATTTCTGCAGTTCCTGCCCTTTTTCAATGAAGTGCAAACTCCACCAAAACGCGATCGGTCGAGCAATGGATCTAAGGAACCTTAGCCAAATGATACCCCAGCTCCATTAGCTCTCCGATTCGCCACCAAAAACATGTTCAAATATCAAAGTTAGGATCTTTAAAGAATTGAACCCAAACACTAAAAATTTGGATATTCTCCAATTCATTCCAAACCAAAAGCAAGAGCATATGAACAAGTGCTAGGAATTCATACCCAACATCAATGATATCAAGAGAAGTAGATGTGAGTTCAAAACTCACCTTCTAATTCAAAAACAAAGAAGAAGGAGTTCAATTTGCAAGGAGAAGACCAACAAATCTCCACTTCAACTCTACTAGCTTCAAACTAAGAATAAAACAAGTATTTTCCTAAGTTAGATTTAGGAAATTTCTGAAATTGAAGAGGAGAAGAAGATAGAGAAGATGAAGAGGAGCTTACCTATGGCTTTACTTTGATTTTGGAGCAAGAATTCAATGTTGCAAGGAGAAACTAGGGCTTGCAATTTCTATTTCCTCTTCCCTTCCACCATTTTCAGTTTTCTTAAGCTTAAGAAATGAAATGAGGGTGAATGGATGAAGAGAGGGCTGAGTTAGGGGTTTAGTTAGCTAGTGGGCTGAACCCAAACCCAAAAGCCAACTAGAAAAAGTTGCAAAATTCAACTTACTCCAAACATATCAAAGCTTATACTCAAAAAGATCGCAAATGCCATTTTGGAACCAATGGAAATGGTTTCGAGTTCCAATTCGGCCATTTGCAAAAAGTAACATTTCAGATCCAAAAATCCGACTAACGACACTATATTTAAATAAAACATTTAAATATAAAATTGTGAAATATGCGGGTTGTTACAGTGATATTGCATGATAATGACATACGTACATCTTATGTTCTAATATGATTGATATGTTTTGACACTGAAAACGAAAGTTGTTGTGTGATATCCCGAGAATTTCAAGCAAAATAAAATGTGAAAATCTCCTGTATAAATTATTTAAAATTGGTAAAATTGTTGTTTTTAAGAGTTAATAATAATGAATATATATATATATATATATATATATATATATATAGGTATGAGTAAATTTTAAAATAGGATTATTATTTACAAATTGAATTTGTGATTGTTTAAAATATAAATATCTGAGTTGATTTCAAGTGTGAATTTTTAATTAAATTTGAATTTGAAATTCAGAAGATAAATATCTTAAAGTAAAATTAATATATATATATATATGATTTTTATAGTATGTAGTTTGTTATTTTCATTTAAAGATCATATTAATATAAATAAAGGAAAATGGTTTCTAAATAGAAATTTAATATAAGTATTTTAGGGAAAACATTTAAAAATATAAATAAAGGATATAAAATTTAATGAGTATATTTGTATAACTATTGAAAGTGTGTAGTTGGATTTTATATCATTTACTTTTAAAATTAAATAGACAAATATAAGAGGAAGAATAAACATAATTAAGTAAGATTTATTTAAGATAAAATTTAAACATTTGAAACAATATAATATTTTTTTTATAAATATGAAGAGCTAAATTTATAATATTATTTAAGTACTCATATAAAAAAACATATATAAACATGGATTTACAAATGTAATCAAGGAAAGTGTTTTTTTGACAAGTGTCCTTGATCCCTTAAAATTATAATATGGGTTATATAACATCTTCATTTCCTTTTCATTTCTTTTATCATCTCATTCTATAAAAAAAAGGGAGAGAAATCTGAAGCTTAAACCAAGAAGAAACCAACTTGAACAACCAAATCTAAGAAACAAATAGTTGAAGAAAAAAAAATCAAACTAACAGCAGTTTTATTTGGAAGCAAATACTACTCTGTTCAGGAAGGAAAGGTGAGTAAACAATTCCCTGAAAATTTTGATTTAAACCTGATTAAACCTGAATGCATGCAATTAATATCTGAAGTGAAGTGAGACAAATTGTTGCATGATTGTATATAAAAATTGTATGAATACATGGCTGTACATATTTTGATTTTTGGGCTCTGTGTGCAGGTTTAAAATATATAAAAAATACTCAAAAGCATGTCCTCTGTTATCAATTTCAAGAGAGTAACCTGCTACCTTATTAAACCTGTTTAAATTTTGAATGCTTGTGATAAATCATTAAAATGGTTTTGTAAAATTTGTTTGTATGATGAATATATGCCTGGATTTAGAGTAGTTGATCAACAAGTATGCCTGCATGTATGTTTAAAAACTTCTGTTCTTTGCTGCAGGATTATAAATTAACTTTCAAATTTAAATTTTCCTTTATTCAGACAATATTAGTCTAAGATTTTAAATAAAATAAAAAGGAGAGCTGATGATGGCAATGTAGTTTATTTCTAAAAGAAGATTTAGGATGAAATATTAAGAAAGTATTATGGAAGTAGGAAATAACAGTAAGATCTCTAAAAAAAATTTATTAATGTTTTAATTTCTTGTATGGGATCTGTAATCTGATTTGTATTGGTAATTCATTGATTTTGATATCTATATCAAAAATTTTAAGCTCGGGGTTAGTGAGGAATTAGGAGATGATCAGGATTTGAGTTTTGATCGATTCGCGGTGGCTGGGACAATATCGGAGTGTCGAATTATGCAGAGAGGTGGCCAAGGAGGAGTTGATGATGGGAAAAATAATGAGAGATTTTTTCTCCGATCTGTGGTCGCTGGGCGGAGCGAATTAGGGTTCGACGTTTCGTTCTGGTCGCGATGCTTATTGAGTTTTGCTCGGCAACGGTGTCGCACAGGGTTCAACCGCGACAAGTGGATAAGATGTTGGAGTTCGAAATGAGGCTGGGAAGGGGATGACGAGGCTCATCGAGGACCAGTTCGGTGGTGAGGGTTGGATTTCCGATCGGTTTGTTTCAGAAATTTGGGGCGTGGGGTTTGAATTTTTATTGGCTTTCATAATCGCCGATCTTGGTGGTCGGGGTTCATGAGAGGGACGGCAACGACTCGGCGATGGGGTCGTAGGTGATCGTCGCAGTTCTGGCAAGACGTGCATGTGTACAAGCGTTCGGCTGCGCATATGGTTTTGAATGAGATTGGGAAGATTTAGGGATGAGGGGAAGATAGGGAATGTTGTGATTTGTCTTTGAGTCGAACTCGTAGTGTATCGAGTAGGAGGAACGTGGTTTTTCTGGTGTGTCAGCGGTGTATTCGAAGAGGGGCGAAAACTTTGCTTCAGGGTTGGTCTCGAGTTAGAATCGCTTGCATTTTTTCTTCATGGGTTCGCGAATTTTAACTGTAACAGTTTTATAAAGTTAAACTAAAATAGAATTTTGAAAGGGAAGGAAGTGAAAGAAAGGATTGTGACGCAGGGAAGCAGGGGTTTAACTCGAGTATTTTTATGGAGTAATACTCGGGTTGCTCTGTATTAAATTAGGTGTTTGCAGAATCTAGATAAGTTAATTATCTTAGAATATTGTAAGAGATAAATTGGTTAGTTAATGATTACTAATTTAAGTCGCGAAAGTATTTATGCTGTTTTAAAAGTTAAACTAAGTAGATAATTAAATGGTAAATCAAAAGATTTAATGTTTAAATTTTACTTAAACTTAAAGTTTTTAAGTCATTTTTGATTTCAAGGTTATTCAGAAAGATTTTGAAGTAATAATACTAAAGAATTGAACTTGTATAAAAGATTTATCATTTATATTTATGGATAATTAAGAATTAATTATTAGTTAATAAATTTGAAATAAAGAGTGATTATTATCAGTAGGGGAATAATTAATTGTTGTGATTAAATATTGATGATGGATTAATTAATCAATGTAATTAACCAATATAATTAACCAATGGTATAGTCACTTGATGAAGGTAATTAAAGGTTAATTATTTAAGAAAAGTAGTTAAAGGGATAATTACTTTGTGAAAGTAATTAAAGATTTATTTCTCAGTATAATTAATTAAAGGATTGAGTAATTAAAGAAATTAATTAAAGGCTATTTAATTAATGTAAGTGATTATATTATAATTTATTTGAGTAATATATTAAGAACCAATGTAGTTAATACAGATGAGTAAAGGTTAATTAATTTCAATAATTAATTATGAGTTAATTACTTATTGTAATTATAGTATAATTCATCAAGGATGATTAATTAAGATATATAATTAAAGGATCATTAATTAATGTTAAGTATAGAAAATCCAAATGACTAAAGATTAGTGATTAATTTAATTTGAGATAAATTAAATTAATTTTGGAAGCGATTAATCTTTCTTATGAATGATTGAATAAGATTAAATGCCATGAATTGGTTGACTTCTCGAATATGAATTGTTTTATGTTATGATATATTTGTTTGGGTGGACAATAATAACGTGATTATAAATTAGTAAGAATTGTTGGGTAAAAGTGACACCCTAGAATTAAGTTTGAATTTAATTTCCATTGTATAATCAAGTTAAGATGACATTGGATTCGAAGAGACCGGAGTCGGGTATTAGTGAATACCCGAAACCACTTCGATTCCTTATAGATTGATATGTGGAATCAATAGGCTGATATGAAATGATTTATGTAAGTTGGTCCATTTAATCTAAGTTTGGCACACTAAAAGAAAATTCACATTTGACAGCACAATAATATAGCGTTTTACTCAAAATGCTCTTACAAATTATTTTACTATAGAAAATAAAATAACAGATGCTATTTGAGGTGGATTGGGACGACAACCGCTATCTGTACATAAGAAGGCGGTAAAATTTTACGTTCCCTCCAAATTGAGCCCTAGTTAAATAAATCATCCACCAAAATGCAGCTAAATTTCCATTCCTAATTTCATCCTGCAAAAAGCCAAATCACAAAATTTTCATTCCTTCTAACTAAAATTAGTTCATCTGTCTCCCTTGTTATCTTTTTCCTTCGTCGCCACCTCAAGATCAATGAATCAATTCAAACTCCTTCCACGAAGTCTATCTATTTCCCGATCGCCTTCCCTTTTGTCATATATTTCCCAAAGTCGATCGCCTTTCCCGCCGCTCCCATGCCTACCAAACTAACAATAGTACCTCTATCCCCAAACCTCCGCCTTTAACTACCAAAACCAGATCTAAAAGCAGAATGATGAAATAAAGAAGTAGATGAGGAGCCAATCAAAGAGAAAAAAGGACTATGAAATATTAAGGAAACAGGTATCTAAGCATCCAGTTGGGGAGCCAAGGCAATGGGAGAACATCGCAGAGGCATTTGAAGGAAGGTTTAAAGTAGAGCCCGGAGCAACAGACAAGTTCATGGAGATAAGCAATGTATATGAGGTATTTCCCATATTTTCTAGCCATTTTTCCTACTTTGCTAGCTTAAACTTTTAACTAGCTGATCAATAAGTACAAAAATACTGTATTCTGTTTGGTAAAAAGCTATATAATACATTAATTTAATGCTTCCTGTCAATCATCTTCCTCCCAAAGCTTAGAGTTAATAATAGAAGAAAAAAGCTCAGAAATTTGGATAGGAGTTAATAATAGAAGAAAAAAGCTCAAAAATTTGGAGGAAAAGGATAAATCAGCTTGCCTCTGAATCCTAGATTCTTCAATTCAGGTTTGTTGTTGCTGCTGCTTCTTCCTATTCTTCCTTTTTACCACCTTTTTTTCCTGAATTGAGATGACGATGCTAAACTAAATCTCTTTTAATTCTGTTTCAATTGGATATTTAAATCAAAATCGTGATTCAGTATTGGACTTCAATGTTTTTGTTTTGAAATAGGATCATACATTTTACATGAGTTGCAATCCAATTTAACTCTTGGATCGATAAGGCTGTGATTCCTTCCAAATTGCATTTTGGAACGTACGATCTCGCGATTTTTGCAATCACTGGTCTGCTGTAATACAATATGAAAATGTGTGAATTTACTATGATTTAATTGCATAACTTATCTATTGATTTATCATAATGGTCCTTGAACAGTAAATCAAAAGTATTTAAAACAAAATTGAAATGAACAAGACATGTAAACTTGATATGAAATGACAATAGAAAGTACCGGTTATTAATGAAAATTAAAATAGCATTGTATCAAATTGAAAATAATATTTTGTGTTAGTTTAGCACGTTGACGAATTTCATCAAACATCTACAACTTGAAATTGATGTAGTAATTGTTTATTAATAGGAAGCTCTATGGAAACCTTCGTTATTTTCATTGAACAATGTAAGCAATAATTTTATGGCTTCAACTTGCTTTATAATCTACTATAGTTATTCAATGATATTTAAAGAAGAGATAATAAACTTTTGACATGAAAATATCTCTTTTTCAGCACTGATAAATGTTGGCGTTATATACAATTAATCCTACTTACATATTGCTAATCTTGTAATGTAATACATAAATTTAATTCACTGAAAATATAAGTTCTTGTTCACATATCACTGCATAAGCAAACAAAACGGACTTGATAACCAACTTTTTGATCCTAGCAAGCAAGCAAACAGATAAAAATGGCAATTAACATGATTGGATTACTTAATTTTTCAATGATGATGACCAAAACTTTGGAATTGGCATAATGCTAATTTGTCAGAGATTTATATGTGCATCATTCATGAATACCTAAATTAAAATTGTCCTTCACTTATATTAGAATGTTGTACCGATATTTAGATAGCTTTGAAAGCTTCATTTTGAAGTTTTCTCATTATAACATAGTTATGTATTGGTGCAATCGTTTACCTTAAAATCATAAGTACGAAGTTTAGTTGCATAAGCGATAGTGTGTTAGATTCACAACCACTAAATAGTATGTTAACCATTGGTAACAAAAATGATTAGCAATAATGCTGGAATAAATCCTATTGTTGGCAAATGTTAAGTGTAACAGCGACTTCACTAAAACAATATAAGTGCACAAGTTTTGTTCGTTTTACTTTCTCTATTTGCGTATGAAATACCAGCATATAAAAATGCATACATAAGATTTCCTTTTTGTGCTGAATGTAAGTGCTGATATACCCAAATAGTTTAAGTGTTGTATGTGCATGCAAGAAGATCCTTTTTTGTGTTATGCTGAAAACAAAGAGCTTAATGAATGGTTTATACTATCAACTCTGTATGTTTCAAGTTTTCTATTATGTGCCTTGTTTGTGTTGAGATTAATCCGCGATGATTTCATGTATTAGAAGAAGAAAAAACATTTGTGGTAACATATTTCGTTTAGGACAACGTGTTCTGATATTGATCAGTTATTTTTTCCTCTTTAAATGAGCTTTTTATTTTCAATGGAATTAAGTAGAGGCTATTGCGATAGGATGTAATTGTTGTGTAATTAAACATATATTTCAAGTATATTGTTATGAGCTATTGATGGCAGGGACAGGTGTAGAATGTCTGTACTTGGGATGCAGCCCAGGTCAAATTCTCAAGCATTTAAGACCACCAATCATCATGCCTAAGATTAATTTATCTCATTAATCCTTTGATAAGTTTGGAAATTTCCTCTTTTTCATACTAGCTTATTCCCTCCCATCAAAACAATGTAGAAAAAGTTTACAAAAACAGCATAGACAATTGGAGAAATGTCTCTTAATTCATGATTTTTTATATTTCAAAATTCTTGTAATGCAAAGTACTATATTATTATCTAATAAATAATACTTCAAGTCACTCACATTTTGACCAAATTTGTGAACAATTACTTTTTACTTTGATATTAGTTGGAACTGTTGTCTGAGCAAGCCAATTTGATTAACATATTTTCTTACTGGTAATCCATAATTTCATAATTGTTTGTTAAAATACTTTATATGTTCACTTTTAGCATTTATCAGTTGTGCTAATTTTGGATTGGCCTGGGTCAGTATGAAACCCAAGCTCTAACCCTGATTGATGGTATGAATTTGTTTTCCTCTAAATGTTATGTTTTTTTGATGTAAAACAAAAACAAACACAACATTTTTGCAACAAAGAAAGTAGTAGAATTATCTTTTCAATTAAAACTTTTTTCAACATATTTTCTAAAATATATTTCTTCTATTGATATACTAATTTTAAATAGATTAATTGTTAACATTTCATTTAACTACTGAAGGATTATGTCAAATCTAATTAAAAGTTGAAGTTTTTGTATTTTTGAGCCATCTGTTACATCCCCTCTGTAACTTTTCAAACTTCAGCCACTTTAGATGGATTTAATATGCAATGGATTCAATATTTAAATGTTTTGGGTAACCTGGTGCTATAATGGATGTTTTGAACAATATCAGTACATGTACAGCTTTGGAGTCATATGTATCGATGAAGATAAGTCATGAGTGTTAAACAATGTCACTTCATGCTTCGGTGATACTGCATGGACTGTTTCTTTTACTGTAAATTGATCGTTTAGTTCCATTTGATTTTCTAATTCTGTGAATATTGAGAGATATATCTGAAAGCATTAGCAGAACATCATAATCAGTAGCATATACCATAATATTTAATGTCGACCTTGATTTTGTTGATATTATATTATTCTCACAATTGTATTATAATATTATTATGTATGTGATTTTAATTGGAAGTTTTGATGTTGTGATTGCAATGGAAGAAGAAAAGCATGAGGAGGCTTAAAAGGAAACGACGAAAGATAAGACATAATCAAAGTAGAAGTGGTGTTACTTTTGATGTCTGGTTTGATCTTATAAAGTTTGCAAAGATTATAAAAGATACTGGACTGTAAATGATTCTCAGGATTGGGCCTTTTTAGCTGCTGAATTCAATTATGGTGGGTATGCTTATATTATTTATGTCTGTAATGTTAACTTTTGATTGTGTTTTATTCTATTAGTTCATTTCAAAAATTCAGAAGGGTGCTTGTTTGATTGACAAGGGCCATAGTGCTAATTGTCTAATCACAATTTCATTTCTTTTTTCATCTTGGTACTGGCCGGAATGGAATGAAGATGGCAGGGATATTGGGGTTCGAGTGAAACCTTGAACCTCAGACACATATATAGTTGCAAGTAGATTTTCCCTTACCTTAGCATTTTGAATGTTACATACTAATTGTCTAACCACAATTACTTATGAATAAAATGTATTGAGTTAATTTCTAGAAAAAAAGGAATCTGGTTATTAGAATTAATAGTACTTATATGAAGGTTTTGCAAAGCTTATGATGAATGCATCGTGTATATTTTTAATGCCAATTTATGTTAAAAAGATCACTAACAAAATCTCTGCATTTTTTAAGCTTAATTTGAGATTTGAGTCTAAAGCCACCCATCCTTTCTCGGATCAAATCCAGTTGCAACCATGGATGAATCTCATGTAAAGCAGGTAACATTGAAAGCCCGCTCCTTTTCTTTGATACCATAATGCTCCAACTAAGTAGAAGTATGTTCCAGATGATAGAGCATTTGATCGCCTCGATATGGATGATCTCAAGGTACTGAGAGAAAGAAGACTACAACAAACGAAGAAAATGGCCAAGAAGAGGCGCAAATGGTTGGCTCTTGGCCATGGGGAGTATACTGAAATTTAGATTTCTTTGCTGCAGATAAGGCTAGCAATCGCGTTTTGTGTCATTTCTATCGTGAAAATTGGGCTTGCAAGGTAAAAAAATGACTTTTAAGATTGCTTACGTTATTTCAGCCATTATATGAAATAAGTACGTCGGTTATTTTAGATATGCATTATTTTAGCCATTATATTAATTAGGTATTACACTCTGCACTTACATTGTTCATATTACATAGATACCGTGATGAGTAATCAACTATTTCATTGTTCATATTACAAAGCAATTAAAAATAAACAAACCACGTACCTGGAATGGTGTAAGGTTCCGACATTAACTATCAGAGATAACCTCTTTCCATGATAACTTTTCTGTTTCAAGTTGTCTAATAAGTGGAAAACATATCAAGTTGCAGCAAGGACAAATAAAATAGACATAAATTAGACATAAGATATTTAATTTGCTGTCAAATGTAGATATATACAAGTAAAGTAATAAATAGAGTCTAGCATAGATGCAAACAAATGGAATAAAAGGTGAAACTTGGCATAGAGATGTTAACCAATAACTTTTTTAAAAACGATAGTCCGTCACATGGTTTAGCTTTAGAGATGTTTTCTTGTTCTTTCGTGGTATTTAACTCTTGTCTTATACAATATATGGATATGTTTGTTCGTTGAAATGAAATAGTTTGATTTAATTCATTTTTAATGGTGGATATAAGTGTATAAGTTTGGACTTTGGTATCAATGTTATTATTTGCTAGATTTATTCCCTCCATATAAATTTTTGAAGCATGATAATAGAATACTAGTATATATGAACAATACCATCAATATTTTTTCTTCATTTCATTGTAGGAAGTGGTTTGATGCAGGGAACGCTAGCCGCTTCAAATTTTTTGCGTTAGTGCTTCAAATTACTAGTGATTACTCTTTGCATGTTTGATGTGCATGAGCTGACAAGCGGAAGACTAAGGGATCTTGTTTTTTTCATGTAATGTTTTGTTTTGAAATTATGTACTCTAAACTTATGTACCTATTATCAACTATGTAAGACCATATATATTTTGTCATTTTCAATCAAATATGCTTTGGTAGTATATTATGCTTTTGCTATTACATTTTTTGCTTTTGATTTTTGATTTTTGCTTTTAGAAATGTAGTTTTGTATTTTGATTACTATTGAAATGAGCAATTCAGATAAGATGAAAGATAGCGTTTGTAGGATACTATAGAAAGTACATCATAATATTAAAATTAATAGCGCAAAAAAGGTGCTATGGAAACAGAAAGTAAAACGCTATAGAAACTAATATATCAAAGGCGTTATAGGAAATAATATAATAGCGCAGGAAAAGAGCTATAATAATGGTAAACGCTATGGAAAAGAATTTTTATAGCGTTGATTCCAAGCTATGACAAATTTATTAATGCTATAAATTAAAAATTGAGATTTTTAGTAGTTAAATAAAATTGCATGAATAAAACGCTATGAAAGTCGATATAGATAAAACGCTATCAAAAGGATTCAATAGTGCTGAATAAGTGCTATAAAATGTTCTATTCAATAGCGTATAATATAGTGCTATCAGATGTGTCAGGGCTATTATAACATGTCGTTATATAGCGTCGTCACTAACGCTATGAAAATCTATTATAGCGTTTTTTGTGCGCTATTAAAAGGTAAATCTGTTGTAGTGGCACTTAGAAATTGAAGTGTGAAATAAGTAATGTCTATAACAGCTTGTGAAGTTGTAATTTATAAGTTACCCCGGGTTTATATAAATTGCATGCTTTTGTATTCCAAGTTAGATGGGTTTGCTCACGCTAGTTTCCAGCCTGACCCGGGTGTTACTTTGATGTAATGCTCGGGTCAGATCGAGTATTACAGATTTCCAGGTAAGGACGTTTTGGAGCTCAGGAGGCGAGTTGGATGGCAGGAGTGTATAGAATATTTCCGCTGTATTTATATTATTGTTAATCCGAAACATGATAATTGCATATATTCAGTGACTATATATATGTGAAACTCTGATGTATATTAAATGTAATCGACAGATATAGTATTCTTTTGTAAACTGATATTATTTATTATTATATTTTATCCGCTGCGAATGTGAGTTGTTGATGTTTCTGTTCTTCTTCTTCTTCTATCTCTTTCTTCTTTTTCATAACTATCTGGAATTTTCGGGATCGGAATTTCCGGGTCGTTACATTTGGTATCAGAGCAGGGTTAAGCGAGAACCTTGGCTCTGGTGGGAATTACTCATTAAATAGAGTCTGTAGTACTCTAGAATGAGTTGAGTGTGTGTGTGTGTGTGTGTGTATGAGAGCGTACTTGTTATTTTCTTATGTAAAGGTTTTGAATGATTTTATATAAAAGTATATTTTGATATATAAAGAAATATTTCCTTCTAATAAATATTAAGGTGATTGGTTGTTAAATTATTGAAATAAAATTAAGAAGTAATATAATACAACCAAATTGAAATCTTGAATTGGAATTGAATTAAGTAAAAACGGAAATACAACCAAATCAAAATTTAATTAATTGAAAATGAAATTCTAAATCTGATCCTAGAATTTGAAAATTTTGTTTCAAAGTAATGAAAAATAATAAATAAGTATTATTTGGATAACTGGGACTTGTTACAAACAATGGGTTGTTTGAAAATTTGATTTGAATTTAAAACCAAAGGTGGTTTAAAATTTTAAAACATGGCTGGGAGGGCCAAGAAATAAATATGTATATTTGTATGGATATACATGATATCAAAGATAATTTGAAATAAACTCTAAGAAGTTGAGTTTTGATTTTTCCCTGAAGTGTGATGTAAAAACCCAAAGTGATATAAGTTTTGAACTTATAAGAGTGAAATAATTTTGAAGTTGAAGCGGGAATTCAAATTGATTTTGTTTGATTAGATTAAGTAAATTGGAATTTAAATAAGTTAGTTAAATAAGTGTAGAAAAAGCAACCTGAATTGAAAATTCAAGATGAAATTGGAATTTAACTTGGAAAGTTAAATGGTTGATTTGAATTGGTAGTTTGTGTGATCTCAAAATGGGTTTGAGATCTGGAAATTGGAAATGGATGGACGTTTTAAAATAAATTGGATAGTATCATCCTATTATTATGAAAAAAATCCTTAAATTGCGAATTGAATTTGTTTCAATGAATGAGGAATAAAGCGTGGTAATATATCCATTATTGAGATAAAGGGAAATCTAACTTTAATTTGAAATTAAGGATATGTAATCACTTCAAACTGAAAATTTGAATAATTGAGTTTGTAAATTAAAATTGTTTAAGAACTGGTTTCAAACTGGAAGATAAAATTTAATAATAAATTAAAATTTTAAAATAAAATTGTATTGAAATCTTATTTGAATCTCGAAATACATAAGTAAAGATAATTTAAAATGGAATTTTGTGAATTGGACTCTAAGATTCAATTGATTATAAACTGTGAATAAAAGTTAATTTGGTTTAAAAAGTTAAACCAACCTGTGAGAATTTAACTCGAATTTATATAATTCGAGGTAGTATAAATTCAAGATTGAAATTGAATAAGTTCAAAAATTAATTTGGTTTGAATTAATTAAATTGGTGATTTAAGATGTATAAGTTTAAGAATTTAAATGGGAAATTGAATTGGATTATGTTGAAATAATTTGAATTTGAAATGGGTTAAATTGATAATAATTCAAATTGATTGGAATAATTTGAAATTATAATTAAAGTTGAACAGGATTAAAATCAAATGGAATTTTATTTAAATTGGGAAAGGAATCAAGATTGATTCAACTTGAATTGGGATTAAATAAATTTCAATAGAAATTGGAGTTATTCAAATCAGAATTGAGTCAATTTAAATAGAAATGGAAATTTAAATTAAATTGATGAGAATAGAGATCGGGAAGTGAGCAGTTTTGACTCTGGACTATTTTAATATAAATTGTTTTAATATAAATCTATTTTCCTAAGCTATCATTATATATACAACCTTTCTTTTAAAAGCCAAACTATCTTATACTTGTTTTACAATTATTTTTGAAACCGTTTAACAATTTTCCAACTGTTTTCTAAACTAATTACTATTTTTCAACTATTTTACAAATAAATTACTATTTTCCAACTATTTTGCAATTATCTAAAATTTCTGAAACTATTTAGCTATTTCTCAACTATTTTATAGTTAGTTACCTATTTTATAGCTATTTTCAAACTAATAATTATTTTTCAACTACGTATTCATTTTAAAAAATTTCAAGCTGTTTTCTAAATATAAACTGATCGGAGTTCAAACTGATATTCATTAAATTCCAACTGAGGTAAGAATTGAAGTGATAATTCAATGAAATTGAAGCAATTGTAAATAAGTGAATGAGAATTATTAGGAAATGTTAATAGAAAGGAAATTGATTTAGGTCAATGATCAATGAAAACAAATACATAGAATGTACGTATATTATTCTATTCGCATAGAGATTTGATCCAGATTCGAGCACAGAATTTCGAGATAGTTTATCGATCCGAGTTGGGATTTTTCACTCGATTTTCGACGGCGAACCAGGATATGGATTGTTGATTGGTTCTGGATATTCTCTATCATAGTTATGGCTATGCAAGGAGAATGACGGTTTCTAATCAAGAAACCAGATCTGTGTCCACACTAGGAAGTCGGGTGGACGATATTAGTTCGGAAGTGAAATTGTGTGATCGAGTGGGCGATCAGATTGGTATAGCGTACGGATGATATGTGTACATCGTACGGATTTGAATGAAATTGATATTGAAAAGAGTAATCAAATTGGAATGTTTGATTTTGAATAAACAAAGTTATATATCTTTGTTATATGTAAGATGAAACCCCCTTGTTAAATCTATTGCCGGACGAAAAGGATTTTTGAAGGTATTTGAAGTATAAAAAGGAGATTTATACAAATTTGAAAGGATCCAAAGTTTTTAAAAAAATTGTATATCTTTGTGTATATATATATATATATATAAAGGATCTTATGAGGATTTTGGAAAAGGTTTTGGGAACCTTTGGATTTGGAAAGGCTTTTGATTTTTGGGTAAAATCAATATTGAAATTTAGAAAGCCTAGTTTGAGAATTATTGATTTTTGGAATAATCGATTTTGTGTAAAGGAGCTTGGTATGAGATCATACTAGGTGTATGATTTGAAAATACTGTATGTGTATAGTATAAAATGTTTTGATGATGGCTCTGGAGAAAAAGGCGCTCCCTTGAAATGAACTTCTCAGGAGTGCCACCGGGTGGTGCTGCCTTGAGCCCTAAGAGGGGGTTCTAAAGTTGATCCTGTGAGGAGTCCGGACAAAACTAGTTCCTGGGGATTATGAGTAGAGTATACCATAGCTAAAGTCGTGTGTGCCGCTGAGAGCCAACAGTCTACGTTTGATTTTATTTCGGTAGACTGCGACCTATGGTATAACATAGCGAAAGTCGTGTGTGCCGCTGAGAGCCAACAATCTGCGTTTGATTTTATATTGGTAGATTGCGACCTATGTAGGAGAGGAGAAGTTTCATTTCGACAGCGAAAATCAGAGGCCGCAGAGAGCCTGCAGTTACATGGACTTTTGCTGCGATGGCAACGTAACCCTGGAATGTAACTGCGATCTGTTGTGGGATCCATGGCGTAATCGAGAGGCTGCGGAGAGCCTGCAGTTACATGGACTTTTGCCGCGATGGCAACGTAACCCTGGAATGTAACTACGACCATGGATGGGGGTGATGATTTCCAGAGCATTCTCACCAAAGATATTTCCTCGATTTCAAAATGCTTTCAATACTTTCAATAAAATTATTTTTCAAGTATTTTCACTGATGTTGAAAATGAGTCTGCTAAGTATTTATAGATTTTCAGTCTTACGCCTGATCAACGTATGACCGAATTTCTATGAGAACAAGAATGGACTTGTTAAAACATCGAGTTATAAATAGTATTTTATAAAAAAAACTATTTTATAATATTATGTAGATTTTAGAAGTGTTTCAAAGAATAATTTTTCTAATAATAAGCATTTTAATGAATTCTGGCTTCGTTCCTTTTCGAGGACGAAAAGATTCTAGGGGGGAGGAATGTGATATCCCGGGAATTTCAAGTAAAATAAAATGTGAAAATATCCTGTATAAATTATTTAAAACTGGTAAAATTGTTGTTTCTAAGAGTTAATAATAATGAATATATATATATGTGTGTGTGTGTGTGTGTGTGTGCATGAGTAAATTTTAAAATAGGATTATTATTTACAAATTGAACTTGTGATTGTTTAAAATATATATATCTGAGTTGATTTCAAGTTGAATTTTTAATTAAATTTGAATTTGAAATTCAGAAGATAAATATCTTAAAGTAAAATTAAAATATATATATATATATATATATGATTTTTATGGTATGTAGTTTGTTATTTTCATTTAAAGATCATATTAATATAAATAAAGGAAAATGGTTACTAAATAGAAATTTAATATAAGTATTTTAGGGAAAACATTTAAAAATATAAATAAAGGATATAAAATTTAATGAGTATATTTGTATAACTATTGAAAGTGTGTAGTTGGATTTTATATCATTTACTTTTAAAATTAAATAGAAAAATATAAGAGGAAGAATAAACATAATTAAGTAAGATTTATTTAAGATAAAATTTAAACATTTGAAACAATATGATTTTTTTTATAAATATAAAGAGCTAAATTTAGAATATTATTTAAGTACTCATATAAAAAAAACATATAAAAACATGGATTTACAACTGTAATCAAGGAAAGTGTTTTTTTGACAAGTGTCCTTGATCCCTTAAAATTATAACATGGGTTATATAACATCTTCATTTCCCTTTCATTTCTTTTATCATCTCATTCTATAAAAAAAAGGGAGTGAAATCCGAAGCTTAAACCAAGAAGAAACCAACTTGAACAACCAGATCTAAGAAACAAACAGTTGAAGAAGAAAAAATCAAATTAACAGCAGTTTTATTTGGAAGCAAATACTACTCTGTTCAGGAAGGAAAGGTGAGTAAACAATTCCCTGAAAATTTTGATTTAAACCTGATTAAACCTGAATGCATGCAATTAATATCTGAAGTGAAGTGAGACAAATTGTTGCATGATTGTATATAAAAATTGTATGAATACATGGCTGTACATATTTTGATTTTTGGGCTCTGTGTGCAGGTTTAAAATATATAAAAAATACTCAAAAGCATGTCCTCTGTTATCAATTTCAAGAGAGTAACCTGCTACCTTATTAAACCTGTTTAAATTTTGAATGCTTGTGATAAATCATTAAAATGGTTTTGTAAAATTTGTTTGTATGATGAATATATGCCTGGATTCAGAGTAGTTGATCAACAAGTATGCCTGCATGTATGTTTAAAAACTTCTGTTCTTTGCTGCAGGATTATAAATTAACTTTCAAATTTAAATTTTCCTTTATTCAGACAATATTAGTCAAAGATTTTAAATAAAATAAAAAGAGAGCCGATGATGGCAATGTAGTTTATTTCTAAAAGAAGATTTAGGACGAAATATTAGGAAAGTGTTGTGGAAGTAGGAAATAATAGTAAGATCTCTAAAAAAAATTATTAATGTCTTAATTTCTTGTATGGGATCTGTAATCTGATTTGTATTGGTAATTCATTAATTTTGATATCTATATCAAAAAATTTAAGCTCAGGGTTAGTGAGGAATTGGGAGATGATCAGGATTTGAGTTTTGATCGATTCATGGTGGCTGGGACAATATCGGAGTGTCGAATTATGCAGAGAGGTGGCCAAGGAGGAGTTGATGATGGGAAAAATAATGAGAGATTTTTTCTCCGATCTGTGGTGGCTGGACGGAGCGAATTAGGGTTCGACGTTTCGTTTTGGTCGCGATGCTTATCGAGTTTTACTCGGCAACGGTGTCGCACCGGGTTCAACCGCGGCAAGTGGATAAGATGTTGGAGTTTGAAATGAGGCTGGGGAGGGGACGGCGAGGCTCATTGAGGACCTGTTCGGCGGTGAGGGATGGATTTCCGATCGGTTTGTTTCAGAAATTTGGGTCGTGGGGTTCGAATTTTTATTGGCTTTCATAATCGTCGATCTTGGTGGTCGGGGTTCATGAGAGGGACGGCAACGACTCGGCGATGGGGTCGTAGGTGATCGCCGCAGTTCTTGCAAGACGTGCACGTGTACAAGCGTTCGGCTGCGCACATGGTTTTGACTAAGATTGGGAAGATTTAGGGATGAGGGGAAGATAGGGAATGTCGTGATTTGTCTTCGAGTCGAACTCGAAATGTATCGAGTAGGAGAAACGTGGTTTTTCTGGTGTGTCAGCGGTGTATTCAAAGAGGGGGTAAATGTTGCTTCGGGGTTGGTCTCGGGGTAGAAGATGACTCGCTTGCATTTTTTCTTCATGGGTTCGCGAGTTTTAACTGTAACAGTTTTATAAAGTTAAACTAAAATAGGATTTTGAAAGGGAAGGAAGTGGAAGTAGGGATTGTGACGCAGGGAAGCAGGGGTTTAACTCGAGTATTTTTTATGGAGTAATACTCGGGTTGCTCTGTGTTAAATTAGGTGTTTGCAGAATCTAGACAAGTTAATTATCTTAGAATATTGTAAGAGATAAATTGGTTAGTTAATGATTATTAATTTAAGTCGCGAAAGTATTTATGCTGTTTTAAAAGTTAAACTAAGTAGATAACTAAATGGTAAATCAAAAGATTTAATGTTTAAATTTTACTTAAACTTAAAGTTTTTAAGTCATTTTTGATTTCAAGGTTATTCAGAATGATTTTGGAGTAATAATACTAAAGAATTGAATCTGGATAAAAGATTTATCATTTATATTTATGGATAATTAAGAATTAATTATTAGTTAATAAATTTGAAATAAAGAGTGATTATTATTAGTAGAGGAATAATTAATTGTTGTGATTAAATATTGATGAGGGATTAATTAATCAATGTAATTAATCAATATAATTAACCAATGGTATAATCACTTGATGAAGGTAATTAAAGGTTAATTATTTAAGAAAAGTAGTTAAAGGGATAATTATTTTGTGAAAGTAATTAAAGATTTATTTCTCAGTATAATTAATTAAAGGATTGATTGATTAAAGAAATTAATTAAAGGCTATTTAATTAATGGGTGTGATTAATTAAGGGTTAATTAATGTAAGTGATTATAGTATAATTTATTTGAGTAATATATTAAGAACCAATGCAGTTAATACAGATGAGTAAAGGTTAATTAATTTCAATAATTAATTATGAGTCAATTACTTATTGTAATTATAGTATAATTCGTCAAGGATGATTAATTAAGATATATAATTAAAGGATCATTAATTAATTGATTTGTCATTAATTAATGTTAAGTATAGAAAATCCAAATGATTAAAAATTAGTGATTAATTTAATTTGAGATAAATTAAATTAATTTTGGAAGCGATTAATCTTTCTTATGAATGATTGAATAAGATTAAATGCCATGAATTGGTTGATTTCTCGGATATGAATTGTTTTATGTTACGATATATTTGTTTGGGTGGACAATAATAACGTGGTTATAAATCGGTAAGAATTGTTGGGTAAAAGTAACAACCTGGAATTAAGTTTGAATTTAATTTCCATTGTATAATCTAAGTTATGATGACATTGGATTCGAAGAGACCGGAGTCGGGTATTAGTGAATACCCGAAACCACTTCGATTCCTTATAGATTGATATGTGGAATCAATAGGCTGATATGAAATGATTTATGTAAGTTGATCCATTTAATCTAAGTTTGGCACTTAGAAATTGACGTGTGAAATAAGTAATGTCTATAACAGCTTGTGAAGTTGTAATTGATAAGTTACCCCGGGTTTATATAAATTGCATGCTTTTGTATTCCAAGTTAGATGGGTTTACTCACGCTGGTTTCCAGCCTGACCCGGGTGTTACTTTGATGTAATGCTCGGGTCAGACCGAGTATTACAGATTTCCAGGTAAGGAAATTCTGGAGCTCAGGAGGCGAGTTGGATGGCAGGAGTGTATAGAATATTTCTACTGTATTTATATCCACTTGAATACCTGTTATTGTAAATTAGTTAATTGCTGATATTTATTTGGTTGATTTGGATGATAAATACGATGGACGTTGATTGTTGATATTGGATGATTGGATGTTATGTTAATATATATATATATATATGTGTGTATATATATATATATATATATATATATATATATATATATATAGACACACACACACACACACACTATTATCACTCTACAAGTTCCTTTAACTATTATTATTTAAAATCGTTATGGGTTGAGATGGTAGACTCGAGGGATTTTATGAATTATATTTATTTGGGATTGCGGTTTGAAATGATATATAACCGTAAAATTTTAAATTGCGGATTAAAACGATAAATATCCGTATCACTTAACCCTAGGGTAGAAAATTATATACAGACACCGAATTGGTTAAATTAAATGATTTTAAAATCCTCAATTTTTGAATGGATTTAAGTGATACTTTGAAGTAAAATTTTGATTTATATAAATTGAGGTATTTTTGGAAAATAAAATTTATGTTGAAAGGGAAATTTGATTTGTTGATTTGGAAATTGAAATTGGTCTAAAGGTGCTGAAATGAATTGAATAGTTTAATTGGATATAAATTTCAGACTTATTTAATATAAACTATTTTAAAAGAATATATTATTTTAAATTTCTAATTATTCAGATTTTTCAAATTTATTAAACTTTTTGACTAATATTAACTATAAAAAGTTATTTTGATCAGTTTTAAACCATTTTAATTTGTTTAAATATAATTAATATATTTTAAAGATATTTAATATATTTTAATTATACTTAACCTTATTTAAATCCATTTAACTATCTTAAATCAGTTTAAAAGTATTTTTAAACTATAATTAAACTATTTATAATTATTTTAACTATTTATAATTATTTGAACTCTTTCTAAATTTCCAGACTAAGTAAAGTGGAAGTGTTTAAATTCAATGCTTTGTTTTAAAAGAGAATAAATTAAAAACGATGATTTTGAAGTAAGGTTTTACCCTATTTTGGAAATTTGACTATGGAAGAAATTATGGCTTTTTGAAAGGAAACATAATTCCAAACTATGATTTCAAAGTGAATATGATTTCAAACTGAATATGATTTGAAAGTAAATATGATTTGAAAGTATTATGGGTTGATAATATGATATTTTGACATCAATTGTGAATGGAATTTTGAAATGTAAAAGAACCATCAAGTGTGTAATAAGAGATTGGTTGTTGAAGAGACCAGGATTAGATATTGTCATACTCTCTGCTAATACCGAAAACCACTTTAACAACTGTGTACATAGTGGAGATTCTAGAAATGAAGTATGATGGTTTGGTAAATGGTTTCAATATAAAGTATTATGCAACCCTGACTCCCGTGAGTCAGCATAGATGTGACTAAAATCTGGAGTTATACAGGGCCAAGTGAGGTCATTTCTCCTATCGGGCACATTTCTTCGATACTATTCTGATTTTTGTGATTGTTTGGTGGCCACCACTCGATTTTGATTTTGGGAGTGTGTCCGAGGTGGGCGGTAGTAGCTGCTGTGCGTTACCACCAGTCCGAGAGAGCAATTGGTATATCTACCTTGGCATCTCCTTGTATGCCGTGTTCATATACCCTAGCGCGCCTTCTACGAGTTTGTTTTGTGTCGTACCTATGGAGTGCTCCCTGATAGCCCACTTGCGAGTGGAGTTTTCAATATCTGTATAGACTACGACATTATATAAAATGTGTTAAGGATGATATGGGTAACGCCTTAACGCTATTTTAATACTTTACTTTACTGTAGACACTACTATAATAGCGTATTATACTACATAGTTATTGTGGATCCCGAACATCTTTTAAGTTATTGCACTCACATTAGACACTGGATAGGAGATGACAAACCCTATAAACATATCCGACACTGTTTACACTCATATTTATTTACCGTTGATTTAACTTACATAAGATCTTTTAGTTCTGACTCGAGTGTTTTGTCTTTTCAATTTTGTCGGGTCAGCCTGAGCATTTCAGGATTTGAAGACCTTATTTCTGAATGATGAAGACGAAGATTGTATTACTATTATTTATCATATTTAATTACTACATCATGGATTCCGCTGCATTATTTATTATTGTTTGAATTGTGTAACTCTGATTTGTGTTCTATAAGTATAATCAAATGTTTTGTAAAACAGCTTCATGAAATATTATTTGATTATTATATTTTGTCATTCCGTTGCGAGATTCTGTTTTGTTTTTTTTCTTTCTCTAGTTTTTCTTATTCACTCCAATAACAATCTGGCCTTCTGTATGTTTTGAGTCAGCCCATGTGTCTTCTTAAACATACAAAAAGGCGGGATGATACAGTTGGTATTAGAGCTTTGGCTTAGCGAAAACCTTAGCTTTGTGTGGTCTGACTCTTTATTAATAGGGTTGCAATACCCTATGATGAGTCGCTAACTGTATATATATGAGAGAGCGTATTTTTTAGTGTTATAAAAGGTTTCTTTATATTGTGTTAATTTGTTCCGTTTTGTATTTATAAATTCTAGTTGGTGCATAGGATACTATGACATCAACAGGGATTTCTAAACAATTAATAGGACAGACCGACACAATATTTTCTTTGAAATATAGGTAAATGAAATAAATTTTCCTATTATATTTTCTATATATAAAATATAATAAATTTTGTAAATGATATAGATGGCTGTAATATATTGTTTGTTAGGTAGTGAAATTTATAAATATTGGTTATAAAATAAAATTTACAAATAAAATGAGAATAAATTGGAAATTTTAGATCTTATGTTCTGTGATTTTGAAAATTCCTTTCAAATGATTTTGGAGTGTAATAATAATTTTATCTAGGAAGTATTTTTTTCATATAAATATTTCAACATAATTTGAAAGAATTGTTTTAAAGAAGTTTTGGAAAAAAATAAGTTTTGTACTCCCCTCTCCGTCGTTGGAAAATAATTTCGGTGATGAGTGCATGCATCATCGACATTCATTTTCAAGTTTCAAAGTGGGAAGACTGTTGTAGCGGTAACTACACAATTGTTTGACAAATAAACCTTGATTTTAACTTTTAAAGATGTTTTGATAGATATATAAAGAGATAGTTACATATATTATTTTAAATGATTTGAAATGGAACTTAGGATTTAGTTCTCACATTTCTATAAATTCGAGATTTCAATTATTGTAATGGAATAATTTTTTTAACTATTTAATAATTGGTACTTCTTAAGCTAAAAATAAGAAATTAAATGCTAAATTATAACTGAAATATATAAGAAATTTGTAATTTGTAAATAAAAAGGATATGATTATTGAACATTAAATTAATTAAACGAAATATGATAAACTTTTGTAATTTCCAGTTACATTCTTAAAGACATATATAACTTACCCAATATTAAAAGTTGTAATGTTTAATAAGAAAATGTATTGGAAATTTTACAAGTTCAAAATTATGTAATGAAAATGTACAATGAATTACTTTCATAAATAAGAAATTAATGTATAACTTAAGTTATAATCGAAATGTACTATATAAAATGTAATATAAAGTAAGTATGGTAAGTAAATAATTCTAAAATTTAAATTATTGAATTGATATGTGAGATAGTTGAATTGAACCTGAATACTACAAATAAATGCTTATAACTTAAGTAAATGTTTGAAAGTTGAATATTGTAAGTAAATTAGGACCTTAAATATAAGTTAATGTAAATCAAAAGTGAGAAAATTATGTATGAACTTATATAATAATGAATTTTAATATCCAATTGAAATCAAGTATATAAATTTATAAATGTAAACCAAACTGCAATAAAAATGTATGTAATACTTGAATAATGAATTCATTGATTCTATAATCAATTGGATGGAAAGAAAAAAAAACTTATACATGAATTGAATATCAAGTAATGAAGAAATTTACATGATATGAATCAATGAAAGTAAATTTTGTAAGTAATAAATAAAAATGAATGAAATAAACACTGAACGAATGAGTGGGAACAAAACTTTGTAAGAAATAAATGTAAAATTAAAGAAAGCAATCATTGAATGAAAAAAACGAACAACGAATCTTGTGAAATGAAATTAATAAGAATAAACTCAAATAGTGCTTGGCGTTCATTGTTTATTTTGGCATATAGTTGTCTAGAGTAAATATGCTTCTAAGTCATTCAGGATATATGAATAATCTATTGAGTTTTGTGACGCCCCACCTCTATACCTACGCTAGCCAAGAACACTACGGTGTAATGCTGTCAACTAGCGCGGAGAATAAGGCTGTTGAGGAGCGGCCATTCGTAGTTAGGACTTACACTAGTATTGGTTATCTCGATAGGAGTGGTATATATATATATATTCTTTCATTTTTCATCTCTAATTTATTTACTCCCATCGACATACCCCAATTCCAGTATAAAACGAACTACGATGGTTCATAATAGTTTAGGACAGTAGATATAATAATAACACAGATAATATCAATAAATGCGGAACACAGATAAAACAGAAAAGTCTCATATATATAACTGATGTCAGTTATAATACATTTGACATAGAACATATGATACAACTACAACTGTCGACCCAGGAAGTTATATATGCAAGTACATTATCGACTAACATACATGAATACATATCAACCTATGCTATGACACGACAACTCCCAAAAGATATGAAAAGTCTTCATAGCTCAAACCGCTACCCAAAGCAAGATATCTACGACCTGAAATAACTCGGTCTGACCCGAGTATTAAATTCAAAAGAAAATAATACATGGGTCAGTCTAATTCAAACTCAGTTATTAGTGCACAGAAGCAATAATAATTAAATAACAAATAGACGACAGTCACAATAAATCTCGTCTATCCATCCTTAAATAAAGAAATCGGATAACGATAAATATAACACGTAACTGTGTTAAACAACAATCAGCAGATTCAAATCATCAACAAAGATAAGTAAAAAGAATATCAATGAAAATAATTTGGAAAACATCGAAATTGCCAAATCGGCAATTAAAAACAAAATCATCAAATTAAACCAATAAAAATACAATTCAAATCATATTGAATTGAACAAACGAAACAGTTCAAACAATAGAAATATCAACTAAAATAACAATACGGGTAGGGCTGCAGTACACGCACGCGTGCACTGCCACGCCACTACGGAATATGGAATACGCAAAAGATCCATAAATCGAAACAAAATAGAATATCATGCACGCCATACCGTGTGGCTGAAGTTCGCGCTTGCGTGCACTGCCTTGCCACTATAGTGATGTCGTGCCCAAAAACTCAATACCGTGTGGCTGCAGTTCACGCTTGCGTGCACTGCCCTGCCACTACGGTGATGATGTACACAATGAAAATTCACAAATGAGCACAAGGTCAAACCCGAGCGTTTAAGTTGGATTCAACACAAGTACAAAATCAAACAGCAAACTACATGTTGAACAATATGCAGCAGCGACCAAAGTCAAGGCAAAAAATCAGGTCGAATAGAGGCTACAAGTAGTGAACTGAACAAAGCAAGGCTACAGAGCTCTAGCTTATGCAAAATTGACATACACAACATAACTATACATTAAAGTAACTCAAGCTCAGGTCAAGCCACCCAAATGAAAACATGAACCACGACAGTATGTTAAAACCAGACTCGAGCACAAACATAACATGCTCTAAGTAAACACATGAATTGCAGCCCAACTAACAGACTGAACCAATAGAGGCACATGAACAACAACCAACAGACTCAAGTTCATCAGGTCAGGGACCAAAGAATGGCCAGAGACAAGACACCAAGCCCAGTGCAAAAGTGAGCAAAAATGTTTAAAACCCTATGCAAACTGAAACAAAGGAGTAGCCCATTTTCCAAAGAAAGGAGCAACAGAGCAACCACGATCAAAGTCGAGGCTCAATGTCACAAATAACACAACGCAATACGACATGGCGGTATGGCAGTGAACAATGCATAGCGGAACAACAAGGGACAAAGGCTACAGATGAAACAAGCAGGTGCACCCAAGATAAGGCAACATAGAACAAGCACAAAGGCTACGGGCTTTAACCAAAACAGGTGCACAAATGTACACAAAAATCAACATGGCACATAGGATAATCAAAGTCTACAAGAGTGCACGTATGCACATGTATGAATGCACATACATGTATAAATCAAATGAAACAGCACTTAGTATAAACAAGTGCAAAAAGTAGTTCAAAGGAATTAATAACAAAACCAGCAGGAACTAGTAAATATTCAATATGAACAGAAGCGAAAAATTCACAAATGAATAAATCAAAAATGTCAGGTGACCGAAGTCAACTTCAAGTATCAGTTTAGAACAAGACTTAAGTGCCAGAGTCGAAGCACATAGGGTCAACAACCACCAGATTAAAGAATGCAAACCTGATGAAGTCAGTGCCAACAATAATGGCAGCAACTCGATCAAGTCACGTATACTACAGAGGTGAACATACAAGCAAAAATCACCAGAAAAATCAAAGTCACCGGTGTCAATTAATCAAGTAACGAATTTCAAAATTGGCCGAAGGCCAAATAGAATCAATTCGAATGCCAGAGAGTTCAAAGCAGTAGTTTCAAACTAAAAATCAAAGCCATGGCAATCACGACATAAAAATCAATGCCGTGCAAAGCAAGTAGCAAAGAAATAACCCAAAGTCAAACGAATTCAACATCGAAACAAAGTTGAACAACATGAACACAATACTAAGCAAGAATTAGATGCGAGTAATAAAATTTACTCATCTTGACCGAAGCGAAGGCGAAATCGACCAAAAGAAGCGGCCGAAGTGAGCAACGAGGAGAGAGCTTCGATCGACCAGAGGCTTGCCCCTTCGAATGGAAAAGCCCTAATTGTCGAAGAGGAAGAAAAGGAACGGCCACCATTTTTATTCTTTTCGTGATTTTGTTTAGGGTTTGAAGATAACGAATAAAGGGGCCGGTTATTCTCTTTTGATAACCATCACGGCAACAAAAGAAATGGGCTACAACTTTAAAGCCCGATAAAAATTCTTAAACAAATTTAAGAAAAGAATACCAACCGATAAAAATTCCAAACAGCAAATAGCTATCAACATTAATCGTTTAATGATTATTATAAATTGGTGAAAAATTCGGGTTGTTACAGACTCCCCTCCTTAAAGAAATTGCGTCCTCGCAATCATAAGGAACAAATGAACAAACGGTAACAACCATAAAGAACATCATCACAAGATGAAGAAATTTGAAATAGGAAGTTCATCATAAAGAGCTTGAAAGAGTAAGCCTGAACGTGTTTGCTCGATGAATTCTCAGGATTCCTAAGTGCAATCCTTAGGATTTGAGAACCATTGAACTTCCGCAAGAAAAACATCTTTATTTCGAAGGTGCTACACCCCCGAAGCAATGATGTGAATAGAAGGTTGCTCAAGAATAAAAATCGAAAATCCCAAAGGCATTTTCCGTAACTGGAAGACGTGGAAACGCCATGAATAGCAAAAAATTGAGCCGGTACACCGGCGCAGTACAATATAAACACCAAAGAAATCTTTTAATTTCATAAAAGAAATTCACAAATTCTTTACAAAATTTAATTATCAATAGATAATTCAGAAATCCCAAATCACAAATATTCGATTATCAAAAACGATAAGCAAATCAACAAATATTTGATTATCAAAAACGATAATCAATTCAACAAATATACGATTATCAAAACGATAATTAAATCTTAAATCACAAATATTTAATTATCACAAACGATAATTAAATCTCAAATATCTAATTATCACGAGCGATAATCAGAAACAACAAATATTTGATTATCAAAAACGATAATCAAAAATCACAAATCAACGAATATTTAATTATCACGATTGATAATCAAATCCTAAATCAAAAATATTTAATTATCACAAACGATAATCTGAAATAATATTTCAATTAACGAGTCCGGAATTAACAGAAATAGCAAACGCACATGACCCATAACCATGAGTTTTACTAAATCGTTTAATTCACTTCATCATTTCCTTGAAAGTGCAGAATTGTGTATTCTAAAAATAACATTTCACATTCTCAAACGGACAAGTCCGGAATTAAGCGAATCAGCAAAAGAAAGGGGTCATAGTCCTCGATTTTACTGAAACGTTTAATTCGCTTCTTCATTCTTTTGAAAGCGCAAACTACAAAACTTCTGAAAACAATTTTCATTTATTTTATAAAAATAATAATTTACATTCTCAAACGAACAAGTCAGGAATTAAGAGATTCAGCAAAAGAAAGGGGTCATAGTCCTCGATTTTGTTGAAACGTTTAAATCGCATCCTCATTCATTCGAAAACGTAAACCGTAAAAATTTTGGAAACGATTTTTATTTTGAAACAATTTTTTTAAAACACGTGATTAAAACAGCATCATCAGTAGCAACTTCGACAAGGAAATTGCACTTCTCAAAATACCGTAAAAACGGACAACAAAACAAGCATTGCGGGATAAATGCTTGAAAATCCATTTTAAAATTGACGGTTACTGAAGTCAAAGCGACAGTAATTATTATATGTCAAAATCTCATCAAAATAATTGGCATCAAAATAAAATACCAATGAATTTTCATTCATAAAAAATGTCACAAGAATCTTCTCAAAGATAGAAAGGGGTATCATACCCTCAACTTGTATTCATAACAAGTCAATGACACACGAATTCACGAATGCACAAAAATTGACAAAACTTATCAATAGAAATCACGAAAATTGGTGAAGCACATGTTCCAGAAGACTACACAAGAAATCCAGAAATCACAGAATGAGAGTATGAAAACTCAAATGGGAGTATGAAAACTCACCAACACGTGCAACGCAAAACGAGACGCTATCTCATGGTGGCCAACCATTAAATTTTGACACACGAAGGGTCCGATGACCGTGGGGAGCTACCCCATATGGATGAGTCGGAATCACCCAGATGAAGTCTAGGCTAACCAAAAAGAAAAAAGGTATGTGTGAATGGAATCACACAAATGGTGTCTATCCTAACCAGAAAGCAAAAAGATTTGTGTGAGTGGAATCACACAAATGGTGTCTAGGCTGACCAAAAAGCAAAAAGGTATTTATGAATGGAATCACACAAATGGTGTCTAGCCTAACCAGAAAGCAAAAAATATGTGTGAGTGGAATCACACAAATGGTGTCTAGGCTAACCAAAAAGCAAAAAGGTATATGTGAATGGAATCACATAAATGGTGTCTAGCCTAACCAGAAAGCAAAAAGATATCTGTGAGTGGAATCACACAAATGGTGTCTAGGCTAACCAAAAAGCAAAAAGGTATGTGTGAATGGAATCACACAAATGGTGTCTACCCTAACCAGAAAGCAAAATGATATGTGCGAGCGGAATCACACAAATGGTGTCTAGGCTAACCAAAAAGCAAAAAGGTATGTGTGAATGGAATCACACAAATGGTGTCTAGCCTAACCAGAAAGCAAAATGATATGTGTGAGCGGAATCACACAAATGGTGTCTAGGATAACCAAAAAGCAAAAAGGTATGTGTGAATGGAATCACACAAATGGTGTCTAGCCTAACCAGAAAGCAAAAAGATATGTGTGAGCGGAATCACACAAATGGTGTCTAGGCTAACCAAAAAGCAAAAAGGTATGCGTGAATGGAATCACACAAATGGTGTCTAGCCTAACCAGAAAGCAAACAAAGAGACATCGCACAATTGCTAGTCTAAATCATAAAATGATCGTCATGATCAACGAGAAGTGTCAATTACACTAAGCTAGTAAATATAAAAGTTTAGCCTCATGTCCCATGACCACTTGCTTAACTCAAATATTTACGAACAAACTGTAGATCTTCACTAGAAAATTGTCACAAAAGATTCAATCGAATAAGTCCAAGAATTAACCGGCGAAGTGAACTCAAGCGTTTCATACCACTCGTTTTACTAAGTCGTTTAATTAGATTTCTCATATGAGTGAGGTAAAGGTTTGTATATACTAGTAGATTGGAAAATGGTTTAGGAAAAGAGCTTTGTAGTAAAATAGTTTTGAAATCGTTAGGAGAAAAGGGTTTTGATATTTACTACTAGTATAGAAAACCTTTATATTTTTAAAGTGACAATCTCAAAAATGATTGTAGAAACAATCGATCACAAGAATTCACATACAAAGGTGTGAATAGAATCCAAAGAAATCGATACTAAGTTCTTCAAAAGGTATGTTCACGAAAATCCCGAAGAGAATGTCATCAAAGTTGCTAATAAATGATAGCAACAAATCGGGGAATTAACAAGAATCGATTAAATTTGGAAACCAAATCAATTCACTAAAATTCACATTCGAACACGTGAATAAAATCCAAAGAATTCGATTCCAAATCCGTCAAAGTAGAAATACTCAAAAATTCCAGAAATAGAAGTTATCAAAGTCGACATAAGTGATAACAACTAATCGGAAAAGGAGAATCAATTAACAATTAGAAAAACAGAGCAAAACAAGCATAAACGCATAAATGACTTCAACAAGAATAAAAAAATCAAGTCAATGCCGAAGTCAACGATTATTGGCTACAGTCGAGTACAAAACGAATCAACATCCTCATCAAAGAATTCAATGGCAAACAAAGTCAGAATCTTGGAAATCAAGAAACTAGCAATTTCACGAAAACAAAGTGACCGAAGTCGAATGGAAATCAAGTCGAGGAAAACACAAAATATCAAGTTCAAAATCGCTGAGATTCGAACAAAATCAACATCGGCTAAATTAATTCAAAGCCGAAAACACAAGAACAAAATCCTCATCATCAAAAACTCAACTTGAGTTCGCAAAGCAAACGGAGGCCGAAGCCAAAATACTTTCACGAAATCAAAATCAAATGCACATGAATAAGCGTTAGGAATTCATACCTAACAATCAAAGATAATCATATACAAAGATGAGAGATAAAACATCGACAAATAGTTGTAACACATGTACTATCTAAGTTATTTTTTATATTTGTCCTAAACCTCAGGCTCTGATAACCTCTATACCCACGCTAGCCAAGAACACTATGGTGTAATGCTGTCAACTAGCGTGGAGAATAAGGCTGTTGAGGAGCGGCCATCCGTAGTTAGGCCTTACACTAGTATTGGTTATCTCGACAGGAGTGGTATATATATATATATATTCTTTCATTTTTCATCTCTGATTTATTTACTCCCATCGACATACCCCAATTCCAGTATAAAACGAACTACAATGGTTCATAATAGTTTAGGATAGTAGATATAATAATAACACAGATAATATCAATAAATGCGGAGCACAGATAAAACAGAAAAGTCTCATATATATAACTGATGTCAGTTACAATACATTTGACATAGAACATATGATACAACTACAACTGTCGACCCAGGAAGTTATATATACAAGTACATTATCGACTAACATACATGAATACATATCAACCTATGCTATGACACGACAACTCCCAAAAGATATGAAAAGTCTTCATAGCTCAAACCGCTACCCAAAGCAAGATATCTACGACCTGAAATAACTCGGTCTGACCCGAGTATTAAATTCAAAAGAAAATAATACATGGGTCAGTCTAATTCAAACTCAGTTATTAGTGCACAGAAGCAATAATAATTAAATAATGAATAGACGACAGTCACAATAAAACTCGTCTATCCGATCCTTAAATAAAGAAATCGGATAACGATAAATATAACACGTAACAGTGTTAAACAACAATCAGCAGATTCAAATCATCAACAAAGATAAGTAAAAAGAATATCAATGAAGATAATTTGGAAAACATCGAAATTGCCAAATCGGCAATTAACAACAAAACATTAAACTAAACCAATAAAAATACAATTCAAATCATATTGAATTGAATAAACAAAACAGTTCAAACAATTGAAATATCAATTAAAATAACAATACGGGTAGGGTTGCAGTACATGCACGCGTGCACTGCCTCGCCACTACGGAATATGGAATACGCAAAAGATCCATAAATCAAAACAAAATAGAATATCATACACGCCATACCGTGGCTGCAGTTCGCGCTTGCGTGCACTGCCTTTCCACTATAGTGATGTCGTGCCCAAAAACTCAATACCGTGTGGCTGCAGTTCACGCTTGCGTGCACTACCCTGCCACTACGGTGATGATGTGCACAATGAAAATTCACAAACGAGCACAAGGTCAAACCCGAGCGTTTAAGCTGGATTCAACACAAGTACAAAAATCAAACAGCAAACTACATGTTGAACAATATGTAGCAGTGACCAAAGTCAAAGCAAAAAATCAGGTTGAATAGAGGCTACAAGTAGTGAACTGAACAAATCAAGGCTACAGAGCTCTAGCTTATGCAAAGTCGACATACACAACATAACTATACATTAAAGTAACTCAAGCTCAAGTCAAGCCACCCAAATGAAAACATGAACCACGACAGTATGTTAAAACCAGACTCGAGCACAAACATAACATGCTCCAAGTAAACACATGAATTGCTGCCCAACTAACAGACCGAACCACAAAGAGGCACATGAACAACAACCAACAGACTCAAGTTCATCAGGTTAGGGACCAAAGAATGGTCAGAGACAAGACACCAAGCCCAGTGCAAAAGTGAGCAAAAATGTTTAAAATCCTATGCAAACTGAAACAAAGGAGTAGCCCATTTTCCAAAGGAAGGAGCAACCACGATCAAAGTCGAGGCTCAATGTCACAAATAACACAACGCAATATGACATGGCGGTATGGCAGTAAACAATGCATAGTGGAACAACAAGGGACAAAGGCTACATATGAAACAAGCAGGTGTACCCAAGATAAGGCAACATAGAACAAGCACAAAGGCTACAGGCTTGAACCAAAACAGGTGCACAAATGTACACAAAAATCAACATGGCACATAGGATAATCAAAGTCTACAAGAGTGGACGTATGCACATGTATGAATGCACATACATGTCTAAATCAAATGAAACAACACTTAGTATAAAAAAGTGCCAAAAGTAGTTCAAAGGAATTAATAACAAAACCAGCAGGAACTGGTAAATATTCCACATGAACTGAAGCAAAAAATTCACAAATGAATAAATCAAAAATGTCAGGTGGCCGAAGCCAACTTCAAGTATCAGTTTAGAACAAGACTTAAGTGCCAGAGTCGAAGCACATAGGGTCAACAACCACCAGATTAAAGAATGCAAACCTGATGAAGTCAGTGCCAACAATAATGGCAGCAACTCGATCAAGTCACGTATGCTACAGGGGTGAACATACAAGCAAAAATCACCAGAAAAATCAAAGTCGTCGGTATCAATTAATCAAGTAACGAATTTCAAAATTGGCCGAAGGCCAAACAGAATCAATTCGAATGCCAGAGAGTTCAAAGCAGTAGTTTCAAACAAAAATCAAAGCCATGGCAATCACGACATAAAAATCAATGCCGTGCAAAGAAAGTAGCAAAGAAATAACCCAAAGTCAAACGAATTCAACATCGAAACAAAGTTGAACAACATGAACACAATACTAAGCAAGAATTAGATGTGAGTAATAAAATTTACTCACCTTGACCGAAGCGAAGGCGAACTCGACCAAAAGAAGCGGCCGAAGTGAGCAACGAGGAGAGAGCTTCGATCGACCAGAGGCCAGCGCCTTCGAATGGAAAAGCCCTAATTGTCGAAGAGGAAGAAAAGGAACGGCCACCATTTTTATTCTTTTCGTGATTTTGTTTAGGTTTTGAAGATAACGAATAAAGGGGCCGGTTATTCTCTTTTGATAACCATCACGGCAACAAAAGAAATGGGCTACAACAAATTTTTAAAGCCCGATAAAAATTCTTAAACAAATTTAAGAAAAGAATACCAACCGATAAAAATTCCAAACAGCAAATAGCTATCAACATTAATCGTTTAATGATGATTATAAATTAGTGAAAAATTCGGGTTGTTACAAGTTTTATCTAGGCTGTGGAGTATATGGTATATTTAGTAGTTATTTGTCATTCTATATGACTTAAGGTGTCTAAATCTAAACAAATTATTTGTTGATTTCTATGAATGAATGGTTAATTTCTTTTATTCTTTGTGATGACTGTATGCTTGTTTGCAGGTGATTGTTTTATGTTATGTTGATTTAATGGTTATAAATTTAAACAACTTAAATATTTCATTTTATATAATTATTAACTCTTTTGGGGTATATAAGTGAAATACAGGTTATGAAAGCAATTGCTATTGCTTTTGGTTTCATAATTAACCAATGTTTGCCCGATAGATAGGTACGTTCTTAGATTACGGTTTTCTATCGGTATTATATATTTTTCCCATTGTTGGGATATATTATTTTGAGATATTGTGATATATATTGTTATATTTGATATTATATTTTCTCCCGAGCCTCTCCATACAAAGGAGACTCTGCCAATTTTTTTGTGAATTTTGGACTTAGAAAATTTTAGGTAATACTTTTCAAAATTTTGTTACTTGAAAATAAAAGGATTTAATGGTTATAAATTTTTATATTTTATTTAAATTATTTAATTTTGTAAATTTATTTTTTTATATAGTTAATCTTTTGAATATGATATATTGATTTCTTACTTCCTTCTTTCCCCTCCTTTTATCGTTTCGAGGACGAAAAGTTTTGAGTGGAGGAGAGTGTAACGGCCTGTAAATTTTCAGTAATTAAATTTGTTAATTTAATAAGATTTTGGTAATTTAATATTAAAGAAATAAAAATTAGTAAATTGTTAATGGAAATAATAACTAGAATGTAACAACCCAGAATTTTAGTTATTTGAAATTGAAATATTTAATTGATTTTAAATATTTAAAATTTAATATCTAACTTGAATTTCAAATGTCAATATTTATTGGATTATTAAATTATTGAATTTAATCACTGGAAATTCAATAAAATATTGAATCTTGGGTTTTAAGCTTGTAAAAATAGTTTAAAGGCTTATAAAATTTGTATTAACAATACTAAAGATAATAGGGCTTTTAAAATTGAATTTGAAAATGGTTTGTTCATTTTTAAAAATATATCGTTTAAATTGACTTTTAAAAAGAGCCTTCCGAGGCACAGTCTCGAAATTCGACAAAACCAGTTCCATTGGATCCGTAATAAATATGATTATCGGATTTCAAATTTCATAGCGTTTGGAGTTGTCCTGTGAGCGTACGGTAGATAAACGCACTGGAATCTATATCGAAAATTCAATATAATAACTGGGTCCAAAAAGTTATCTTCTCCATACGATCGGATTAGGACTCGAAACCATTTCCATTACGTTCAAATAAGGGTATAACTTTATGAACGCCTAGCGGCACGCCTCGATAGAAGGCCGAGATTTTGCGTTGTGTAAATCAAGACAATTTGAAATCCAATTTAATATATACACACACACACACACACACACACACACACACACACATTCACATACAATAGTCGGCCTTCGGCTGAAATAATGTCACACCAGTGCTTTTTACACTTCATTTCAGTCACTGTACCTAGTATATCTCAGCACGCAGATAGCCATTTTAAAGATGAAAATAATAAATAAATAAAGCAAAGGGCCAAACGTTTTATCATAGCAAGCAAACAAGTTCAATAAAAGAGAATAGAATCGAAAGAAAATAAAATGGCAGAAACCTTTCTCGTATATATGAAATAAATGGGAACGAACAAAATTCGAAAATCGCTCGAAATTAAGAAATCAAATCGAATCCGCCTCATCTCTTTTCAAAGTAAATCGTGCCGGTGTTCTAATCGAAAAAAAAGAATTCAATTCAATATTCTTAGATAATAAAGTGGGGGAGGCTGTTCTATTCGAATCAAAATCGAGGTTAGGGTCGATCGAAGTTCAGATGGCAAGGGGATGTGGAATGGCGTGCGATTAAGGGGTGCGACTCGAGTTGGCTGTGGCGATAGGTTTTGGTATGGCAGTTTTACATTGAGGCGCACGCTATGTGGAGGCTCAAGCGTGAGGGTGCTGCACTGGCGATGGAGGTAGCGCATGGTGATCTGGAATGGCGATGTGGCGGTCGCTTGTTTGGATGGCGGTGCGAACACAGTCGGCAAGTTAGGGTGATAGGAATTAAGGTATATAAGCTATCTATTTCAATTAAGCATATATATATATATACAGTATGGGTTAGAAAATAATTTATAGTAAGGTACAAATTAATTCAGTTTTAATTTGGTAAAAATATATATATATACACAAGAGTTTGAAGGAAAATATAGGAATTTTAAAATGTTGAAAGTCAATATAAAATTAGTTTTTCGAATCTAGAAATTATTTTTAGTTTCAATTTGAAAATAAATATACATCCACACATTTTAGATTTACAAGTTTATTTAAAAAATATGTATTTAGGGTGATTAATTTATGTAATAAACATATTTAATTATTTAGTCACTTAAAGTAGTTTATTGAAGGAAATTAGTTTAAGTAAAATTCTTAGTTAATTAAATTAGTAAATGGTAATAAATTGTTCGATTAGTTCAGATGATAGTAAATCATATGATGTCTATTCAAGGTTTGAAATCGTGAAGAATCGTGAAGAAAACTAGCTGGTTTGGTTTGGGTCGCAGAAAATCAAAGGTGAGCTAATCTCACTCACATCTGGATTATCTGTAAATTTAAATAGTTAAAATTAAATTATTGGTTGGTTGTTTGAATTGATGATTTATTATCAGTTTGGATGTGATATTATATAGTGGTATATATATATTGGAGTGATTAATATTCCTGCAATATATATTGGATGAGACCCAATGCACCCCGCATAATAGCGGATGACTCTTTTATACCGCGATGTTCCCCACGAAGTGGGATTTGGTATTTTATTTGTTGACTGACATGTGCGGATGCAGGGAAACAGGTTGGAGGGATTCAACTGGATTCATCAAAATATTGAAATTTGTTTTCGTAATCTGTGATATGATTGATTGATTATCTGTGATAGATGTTATTCGAAATTAGAAGTATGGAATGCTATGGATTTTGCCGAACATATTTTGGGTATTTGAAGATATGAAAAATATTAAATATTTGATTTTGAAAAGAGATATAAAGAGAGAAATATTAAGTAAAATAATATAAAATAGATTAAAAGAATGATTGTGGAATAGAATAAAAGTTTGATTTGAAATTCTATTAAATAAATTCTAGGTATGTAAAAAAATAGAGATTTAAAATAAATGAAATTAAAAGAGTTTGAAGACTTAAGTGATATTGCCTAAGAATTAAAGGATTTCACTTTTAAATTTTAAGATTTAAAACGATTGGGAAGAAATAAAAGAGAGAATTTTGAATAAAGAATGAAATGGATATTTCAGTTTAAAATAAGATTTTAAATCATAGATAAAGAAGTGAATATGGAACTAATGGGTTTTGGAATAAATTTGGGTAAGTAAAAGAATTTATTTGAAAATGGAGTTAATTTTGGAAATAGATTTGAAAACCGACTAAGTGTTGAAACTGTGGTTAAAGAAGAATGAGATTATGAAATTTATAAACGGGGTTTATAAATAAAGTGAAATATTTCTCAGTGAATAATTTGGAAGTATAAATTCATGGTGGGTAATTAAAGGGAAAGGGTGATAAGTTTTTAAAAATAAATAGTGGTTTATTTTTAAAAGTGTGGAAAAGTAATTTACGGTTTTGGGACGTAAATTAAACTGGAAATAAATGGAGAAGAATTTGTAAATTATTAGACGATCGTATTGGAATGGAAAGTGTATTTTCCTGAAGGTTAAGTATATTTTCTAAAGTAGGTTTTTGGTATAAATTAGAAGTTTTAAAAGATGTTTTAAAGAAGATGTTTTTAGAAAAATTTATTACTTAAATTGTTTAATTTTTTTTAAAGTAAATATTTATTAAATTAATTATAGTAGTAATTATTTTAAAGGTTAAATTAGTATTGTGATTTAAAAAGATAATTATTAAGTCTTTATACTTTATACAATAGTTTTATTTAAAAATAGTTTTTGGCTAAAGTTTGTATTTGGGAAATTATTATAGAACTTTATAACTAATATTTTGAATAAAGTGATTTAAGTAGTTTTATTTCAAACGTTTTAAGTGTATAGTTTTGGCTGAAGTGATTTTAAATTATTAAAATCTAAATTATTAAGACTAGGTGCTTATCTAAAGGAATAAAAGTAGTTAAATAATAGACTATCAATATTGGCCAATGGGCTATTCGTTTCGAAGAGTCCAGGATCCGGTTAAATTACCCGAAAACATCTTCGATCCGTTTTGAGCATAGCGAATGAATACATGAAGATGATGAAGACGATGATTCGATTTGTGCAGACCCAGGGCAACTTGTATGGATAAATGCTATCAGACCGTCATCAGGAGGACGATTAGCATTCTAAGTGAATGTGTGCCTAAAAAGGTAACGCATAGCCTCAAGCCTCATCAACCGAGAATGGCTAAAACAACGGAGGTGCAGCAAGGCTAAGTGGCTAGGAACCAATTAGGATAAGGTCATCCTTGTCTAGGTGTCCCTTTTTATTTCGGCTGTGTGGGAAGTTGCTGATGCCAACCGTGGGATGATCTTATTCGGACTATCTAGTAAAGAGTAGCTCCGGTCTTATGTTGCATGGGATCGGGAGTGGCCCTCGGTACGTTGATCTAGACCACGTGCTATGGCGGGCGGTACCCCAGTAGCCCTGACATTGTATGTAATCCAATCTCCAATAAGCGCCTGTACGGTTTTGATTGTTCCCAACTATGCTAGAACGTGAGATGCAAGCATTTCAGCTAGATTCTATTTTACTTTCTATAGACACTATTATAATATCAGATGGATTTGATAAAAATGTTTTTGGTTATCGTAAGGTAAGAACCCGACATGTTTATTTGTGGCGTTGTCTTACGAGATACCTTTGATTTTCAAAGGATTTTGAAAACGTTAATACTCCAATTGAGTGTGTTTTCTCACTCTGGTTTTCCAGACTGACTCGGGTGTTATTTTATTATAATGCTCAGGTCAGACCGAGTATTATAGGACATATGATAGGATGCTGTGGAGCTCAGAAGACGAGCTGGATAGTGAGACGTATCACATATACTTGATATATATTCCACTGTGCAGTATAAGCTTTATAGTCAGCTTTTTGTGAGGACAAGTAAATATAACTATCCAGTATTTTGCTATTGATTGTGTTGTATTCTATTGATGTAGTGTATTAAACAGATATAGTTCTTTTTGCATAAAGATTAGTCACTATTATATATTGTTCCGCTGCGATTGTGAGATTCTGGTGTTGTTTTGTTTTCTCTTCTTCTACCTCCTTCTTCTTTCCCTTACGGTCTGATTTTTCGGCATTCGATTGTTCGGCATTTAACACAGTAGACGTACTGATGTCGATTTTTGGGCGTCGAAAAATTTGGTCGTGGCATTTTGGTATTTGAGCGAGGTTAAGCGAGAACCTTGGCTCTAGTGGGGAATTACTCATTAGAAATAAATTCTGTAGTACTCTAGAATGAGTTTGAGTGTATTAATAGATATTAGCGCGTATTTGTTAGTGAATATAAAAAAAATTTATACTGTGTTGATTGATTTGTTGAGTGGTTTATGGATTCTAGTCAATACGAGTAATTAACGTTATTGATAGGAATCTCTAAACACTTGAATAAAACAATTTGACATAGTGTTGTTTTAAATCGGGTAAATGAAATAATTTTGCCCAAATTATTTTTATATATAAAAGGAATAATTTCCAGAAATTATTATTATATATATATAGTTGCTTGGTTGTTAGGAAGCGATAATATTAAATTATTATCATTGTGGCGTGGAAATTGAAAAAGAAATTGAAATTATAACAAGATGGAGTTTGTAAATATGAGTTATAAAATGTGAATTATAAATGTGGTTTATAATTGAAAGGAGATAAAATTCCAGAGTAATATTAGAATACAGATTGAAAGGATTTGGAATTCGAAATTTTGGAAATTAAATTCCTTTGAGTTTGAAAATGATTTTCAAAGGTTTTGGAGAAAATAATGGTGATATTATTCGAAAATATTTTTGAATTAGATATGAAATCTGGTGAGATTTGGAATTAAAAATATTTGAAAATGTTTTCAAAGAGTAAAGGCACTAAACTCTCTTTGGTCGCTAGAAAATAATTTCGGTGATAACTGCATCATCATCGATGTTTATACTCGAGTTTCTATGGGAGGAATTACTGCCTAGATATTTTAAATTGGAATTGTTTGCGAACAACTAGGTTTGGTATCAAGTTCAATGGATAATTTGATATGCAAATTAATTGCGTATATATATATATAATTAATTTCAAAAATGATTTTGAAATGCTGAGAAATTTCTTAAACTCTAGAAATTTAATTAAAAATGTTTATGGAATATAAATAATGTTGGGAACTTATAAAAATTGAAGCATGATAGAATAAAAAAATTAACTTGAAGAAGAGTTAAATTAAGGTAAGTGTGAAAACGAAATAAATTAGAAGTGTAAACCAATTAAATGAAGTAAATTAAAGGAGATTAGTGAATGGAATGTAAATAAGTTGGAAAACTTATAGAAGTTTAAAAGTTTGAATGGACATGGAATGTAACTAACTCAAGTAAAATAAAAGTGAATTTAAAAAAGTCTAAGTAGACTAAGTAAAATGGGCATTGAAATAAAAATTTATTAAGTTGGAAGTAGTTGTGTGAATGGACAAACTAGTTTAAATTGTAAGTAAATGGGAAATTAGTAAGTTAGACTAAATAAAATAAAGTATTGAAATTAGTAAGTAAACTAATTGGTTTAAATGGTAAGCAAATGAATGGAAAATGAATATTAGGATGATATTTAATTTAAATTGTGTTAAGTAATGTAAAATTGGAGAATTAATTCTAAGTGGACTCAAAATAATAAGGGTTAGGAATAAAAAGAGTTTGAGATATGAATAAGTTGGTAAGTGGAACTAACCAAAGAAATGGTTAAGTAAGAATGAATTTGAGATAAGGTGAATAGAATTCAATTTTAAGTTTGACTTGGAAATAAATTAAGAAATGAAAGGTAATTTGAATTCAAATAGAATTAAAAATGCAAAGTGAATAGAAATGGATATATAAATCCAGTGATAAAGAGGAAATAAATATAAGAGGTTGAATAAAGTATTTATATTGAACTTAAGGAAGTAAATGGTGAAATTCTTAAGTAAATTTGGAATTGAGAATATGCTAAGTTAATCATGGAACGAAGATTTAATAAAAGTGGTATTGTGAATAAGTGAATGGAAATCAAAATAAATGTGAATAAGAAGAAAATTGATATAGCAAATAATCAATTAACATAAATACGTAGTATGTATGTATATTATTTTATTCGCATAGCAAATTTGATCCAAATTCGAGCATAGAATTTCGAGATAGTTATATCGACCCACGTTGGGATTTTTCACTCGATTTTCAACGGCGAACCTTAGATATGGATTTTTGATTGATCCTGAAATTCTCTATCATAGTTTATGACTATGCAAGGAGAACGATGGTTTCTAATCAAGAAACCAGATATGAGTCCGCACTAGGAAGTCGGATGGACGATATTAGTTCAGAAGTGAAATTGTATGCGATTGGATTTGATATTGCGTACGGATGATATATGTACATCATACAGGCTTGAATGAAATAGATATTGAAAATTTTGAAAGGAAATGAATAAAATGATTTTGAAATCTGTGATTGGATATTATTGCTAAGCAGGATACAGGGAATTAAAAGCAAATGATAAATTGGGTTTTTGATTTCAGAAGATAAACTTGTATTGCCCGACAAAAAGGTATGTATTTAAATTGGAATATGAAATTTGATGGTTATCTGATCTAGCCACTTGGGTTTTGTTTTCTTTTGAAAATTTGGGCCCCATAGAGTCAGTTTTGTAGTTGTACCGATCTAACAGCGCAAGGAGACGCTGGCGAAATTTTTCGAAATTTTGGAAGCTAGAATTTTTTTGATAATATAAACATGGTTTTAAATTTTATTTGAACGGTTGAGTAGATAATATTATTTGGAATAGATGAATGAGTTTGGAAATGTTAGTAAGAGTAACAGTGTGTCTTTAATAAAAGAATGTTTTGGAAAGTTATTAGAAATTATTTGGTTCTGGGAAAATAGTTAACGGGTAATAGACCATTCTTCTTAACTAGTAATTTTGAGGATGAAATTCTTTTAAGGGGGGAGGAATGTAACCATCCAAAATTTTAGATATGTGAAATTGGAATATTTAATTGATTATAAATATTTAAAAGTTAATTTCTAACCTAAATTTGAAATATCATTATTTATTAGTTAATTAAATTATTGAATTTAACCACTGGAAATTGGATAAAATATTGAATCTTGGTTTTTAATCTTATAAAATATTTTAAAGGCTTATAAAATTTGTATTAACAATACTGAAGATAAAAGAGCTTTTAAAATTGAATTTGAAGATGGTTTGTTTAGTTTTAAAAATATATCGTTTAAATTGACATTTAAAAATAGCCTTCCGAGCCACAATCTTGGAGTTCGACGAAACTAGTTCCATTGGATCCGTAATCATATTATTATCGGATTTCAAATTTTGTAGCATTTGGAGTTGTCGTGTGAGCGTACGGTAGATAAACGCGTTGAAATCTATATCGAAAATTTAATATAATAATTAGGTCCAAAAGGCTACCTTCTCCATACGATCGAATTAGGACTCGAAACCTTTTCCATTGCCTTTAGAATAAGGGTATAACTTTCTGAAGCCTAGTGGCACGTCTCGATAGGAGGTCGAGATTTTATGTTGTGTAAATCAAGAAAATTTGAAATCCAATTTAATATATATATATATATATATATATATATATATTCTCATACGATAGTCAGCCTTCGGCTGAAATAATGTCATTCATTTCAGTCACTGTAGCTAGTATATCTCAGCATGCAAGTAGCCATTTTGAAGATAAATAAATAAATAAAGTAAAGGGCCGAACTTTTATCAGAGCAAGCAATCAAGTTCAAAAAAAGGGAAGAGAAGGAAAGAAAATAAAATGGTGGAAACCTTTCTCGTATATAAGAAATAAATGGGAACGAACGAAATTTGAAAATCGCTCGAAATCAAGAAATCAAATCGAATCGGCCTCATCTCCTTTCAAAGCAAATTGCGCCGGTGTTCTAATCGATAAAAATGAATTCAAATCGAGATTCTCAGATAATAAAGAGGGGAGGCTATTCTATTCGAATCGAAATCGAGGTTAGGGTCGATCGAAGTTCAGGTGGCAAGGGGATGTAGGAATAGCGTGCTATTGAGAGGTGCACCTCGAGTTGGCTGTGGCGATAGGTTTCGGTATGGCGGTTTTAAGTTGAGGCGCGTGCTGTGTGGAGACTCGAGCGCGAGGGTGGGTGCACTAGCGATGGAAGTGGCGTGTGGTGATGTGGAAAGGCGAGGTTGCAGTTGCTTGTTTAGATGGTGGTGCGAACACAGTCGACAAGTTAGCGTGATAGGAAGTAAGGTATATAAGCTATCAATTTCAATTTAGCATATATATATATATATATATATATATATATGTAAAGTATAGGTTAGAAAATATATTTACAGCAAGGTATAAATTAATTCAGTTTTTAATTTGGTAAAAATATATATATATAGACAAGATTTTGAAGGAAAATATAGGAATTTTATAATGTTGAAGGTTAATGTAAAATTAGCTTTCGAAATCTAGAAATTATTTTTAGTTTCAATTTGATAAGAAATATACATGCAAACATTTTATATTTACAAGTTTATTTTGAAAAAAAATGCGTATTTAGGGTGATTAATTTATGTAATAAACTTATTTATTATTTAGTCACTTAAACTTATTTATTAAAGGAAATTAGTTTAAGTAAAATTCTTAGTTAATTAAATTAATAAATGGCAATAAATTGTTCGATTAGTTCAAATGATAATAAATCATATGATATCCATTCAAGGTTTGAAATCGTGAAGAAAACAAGCTAGTTTGGTTTGGGTCACATAAAATCAAAGGTGAATTAATCTTACTCACATCTGGATTATCAGTTAATTTAAATAGTTAAAATTAAATTATTGGTTAGTTGCTTGTATTGATGATTCATTATCAGTTTGGTTGTGATATTATATTTATATATATATATATATATATTGGAGTGATTGATATTCCCGCATTATATAGCAGATGGGACCCAATGTGCCCCGCATAATAATGGATGACCCTTTATACTGCGATGTCCCATTTGAAGTGGGATTTGGTATTTTATTTGTTGCTTGATGTTTGTGGATGCGAGGAAAAAGGTTGGAGGGATCCAACTGGATTCCTTAAAATATTGAAATTTGTTTTCATTATTTGTGATATGATTGATTGATTATCTGTGATGGATATTATTGGAAATTTGAAGTATGGAATGCTATGGATTTTGCCGAACATATTTTGGGTATTTTAAGATATGAAAATATAAAAGATTTGATTTTGAAAAGAGATATAAAGAGAGAAATATTAAGTAAAATAATTTTAGACAAATTAAAAGAATGAATTTGGAAAAGAATAAAAGTTTGATTTTAAATTCTTTTAAATAAATTCTGGGTATGGAGAAAAATATTAAATAAATGAAATTAAAAGAGTGTTGGACACTTAAGTGATATTGCCTAAGACTTAAAGGATATTATTTTTAAATTTTAGGACTTAAAATGATTGGGAAGAAATAAAAGAGAGAATTTTGAATAAAAATGAAATGGATATTTCAGTTAAAAATAAGATTTTATATCATAAATAAAGAAGTGAATATGGAATTAATGGGTTTTGGAATATATTTGGGTAAGTAAAAGAATTTATTTTAAAATGGATTTAATTTTGGAAATCGATTTGAAAACTTACTAAGTGTTGAAATAATGATTAAAGAATAATGAGATTATGGAATTTATAAACGGCGTTTATAAATAAAGCAAAATATTTCTCAGTGAATAATTTGGAAGTATAAATTCACGATGGGAAATTAAAAGGAAAGGGTGATGTGTTTTTAAAAATAAATAGTGGTTTATCTTTAAAAGTGTGGAAAAGTAATTTACAAGTTTGGGATGTAAATTAAACTGGATATAAATCGAGAAGAACTTGTAAATTATTAGACGGTTGTATTGGAATGGAAAGTGTATTTTCCTGAAAGGATAAGTATGTTTTCAATCGAAGGTTTTTAAGTATAAATTAGATGTTTTAAAAGATGTTTTAAATAAAAATGTTTTTGGAGAAATTTATTATTTAAATTGTTTAAATTTTTTCAAAGTAAATATTTATTAAATTAATTATAGTAGTAATTATTTTAAAGGTTAAATTAGTATTGTGATTTAAAAAGATAATCATTAAGTGTTTATACTTTATACAATAGTTTTATTTAAAAATAGTTTCTGGCTAAAGTTTGTATTTGGGAAATTATTATGGAACTTTATAACTAATATTTTGAATAAAGTGATTTAAGTAGTTTTATTTCAAACGTTTTAAGTGTATATTTTTGGGTAAAGGGACTTTAAATTATTAAAATCTAAATTATTAAGACCTGGTGCTTTTCTGCGGGAATAAACAATTGGTTGGATGATTGTTTAAATTTGATATTTAAATGACCGACTACAATATTAGCCAATGCGCTGATTGTTCCGAAGAATCCGAGATGGGATTTAATTACCCGAAAACCACTTCGATCCAGTTTGGATGTAGCGAATGAATATGTGAAGATGATAAAGACGGTGATTCGTTTTGTCTAGACCCAGGGTAACTTGTATGGATGAATGCTATTAGACCATCGTCAGGAGGATGGTGAGCATTCTTAGTGAATGTGTGCTAAAAAGATAATGCATAGCCTCAAGCCTCATCCACCGGGAATGGCTAAAACAGGGGAGGTGCAGCAAGGCTAGGTGGCTAGCAACCATTAGGATAAGAACATCCCTTTCTAGATGTCCCTTTTCATTTCGGCCGTGTGGGCGGTTGCTGATCCCAAATGCGGGATGATCTTATTTGGACTATACAGTAAGGGGTAGCTCGGTCTTGTGTTGCAAGGAATCGGGAGTGGCCCTCGTTACGTTGATCTAGACACTGTGACGGGAGGTACCACAGTAGCCCTGCCATTGTATGGAATCCAATCTCCAATAAGCGCCCGTACGGTTTTGATTGTGCCCAACTATGCTGGAACATGAGATGCAAACATTTCGCCTAGATTCTATTTACTTTCTATAGGCACTATTATAATATTAGAAGGATTTGATAAAAATGTTTTTGGTTATCGTAAGGTAAAACCCAACATGTTTATCTATGGCATGGCCTTATGAGATATCTTTGATTTTCAAAGGAATTTGAAAACTTTAATAATCCAATTGAGTGTGTTCTCTCACTCTGATTTTCCAGACTGACTCGGGTGTTATTTCACTACAATGCTCGGGTCAGACCAAGTATTATAGGATACATGATAGGATGTTGTCGAGCTTAGGAGATGAGCTGGATGGCGAGATGCATCACATGTACTTGATATATATTCTGATGTGCAGTATAAGTTGTATAGTCAGCTTTTGTGAGGATAAGTAAATATAACTGTCCAGTATTTTGCTATTGATCGTATTGTATTCTATTGATGTAATGTGTTAAACATATATAGTTCTTTTGTATAAAGATCGGTCATTTAACTATTATATATTGTTCCGATGCAATTGTGAGATTCTGATGTTGTTTTGTTTTTACTTCTTCTACCCCCTTCTTCTTTCCCTTAAGGTCTGGTTTTTCGGCATTCGATTATTCGGCATTTAATATAGTGGACGTATTGATGTCGATTTTCGGACGTTGAAAAATCGGGTCGTGACATAGAATGAGTTGCAGTAGTACAAATGTAAGTTAATTGTTAATAACTTGAATATAATTTCAATAAATGGAAATAATGAAAATGTTATACTTGGTTATAAAATTGAATATAAGAAACAAAATGTAAGTATTTAACTGTTGTATGAAATAGAGAGTATGGTAATTAAATAAGATAAGAATTGTAACATTTGGTTATGATTAATGAATTCATAAGTGCAATTAAAAGTATGATAACGATTGTTATAAGTTACCTGTTTAATTGATCTATTAAATTTAAATAGGAAATCAATTAGAATTAAATGAACTTTAATGTTATATTAATGAGAATTAATGCAATAAATAAAGGTGTGAATGTAAATTTATTCATAAAGTAATTGTTTAGATGTAATAAAAGAATGAAACTGAGATAAAATAATGAATTGGATTTCAAATCTTAATTAATGGGTGTAATTGACAAAATTATAAATTTTGAAACATAGTTGATACAAACTAAGATGGAAATTGGAGTATATTAAGGTAGTGAAAGGTAAAACAAATGTTAACTAGGTTTATAGAGTAATAATAGACTTAATAAAAGAGTGGAATTGAACCAAATCAATTTATTGGAATAAATTATAATTAATTGGAATTCAATACATAATAAATGGATTTGTTGTAGGTAAATGAAATTTAATACTATGTTAATTTAAATTTGGATGAAATGGGAAATTATTAATGTATAAGGTTATAAACCAATGTCAATATTATCTTTAGGACTATAAGTTAATAATTGATTTAATAACAAGATAGAGAAATCAAATAAATGGATTTATTGGAATTTCAATTGATAATTAATGAATTTATTGAAATTGAAATTAAATATTGGAATTTGTAAAATAATTTACTTTAAATTGATGTTTAAACTTGTTTTAACTATTCTAATTACGCAAGTAATTGGAAATGATGGAAAATTTTAGTTATTATATTGGAAATAAAAATGTGATTTACATTTATTTAATATTAATTTAACTAATGTGAAAATAGCCAATTTGGTGACTGACTCGGATTTTGATGAAGCTAGTTTCGTTGGATCCGTAACGGTGAACTATTGTAGGATTTCAAGTTTCGTAACGATTGGACTTGTCGTTTGACCGTACGGGCTCGAAACGCCCAGAAATCAATTTAATTGGATTCAATTGAAATCAATTTGAAATAAGCTGATTTTAACGTTACTTATTCATATGATGGAATTTGGAATTGAAACCTATTCCATCAAGTTTAAAATCATCGAAAACATCTATTTTGATATATGGGTTAACCCATTTTCGTTCCGGAGTTGAAACGGGCTTTTCGGGTCATTTACCGTTCAGCTCTCTAAACCAATCGAACCCATTTATCTCTATTTTTTTCTACCTATATATATGTCGTGATAAACCCTAGGTCATTTCTTATCCTCATTTCTGTACGTACAATTCCATTTTCTCCTCCGCATTCCAATAGCGGCAAAACCCTAATTCCTAAATTACAAATCCAAATCAAAAATTAAATTGAAAATCAAATTCCACAAACTATATCGAATTATATATCGTTTCGAAGCACTTGACAAGCGCATCTCATATTTTAATTTTTTTTTCCAATTTGGACCTTTGTTTGTCTAGAAATTTAAGAACTATTTTCGTCCGTTCGTATTTGGTTGGTGATTTCGACTGTGGATCATCGTCTCGGCAAAATCAAATGCCATGAAAGGTAGAGGTCATCGCATCATGAACATCTATAGTTGTAGTCCATCGGTTAGGGCTCGATATCGCCGGAAATAGTCATAAAGGAGAGGCCGCGGCGTTCGTTGCTGCGCCGACCGAGTACAACGAGAATGGGGTCGGTGGGGTCGCCGGTAGGCGTGCGAGCTTGTGGAGGTGTCCTATCTGGCCATCGTTGGCCGTAGTTGACGAAGTTAGCTAGGGTTTCACGGTGAATATGAGGTTCGAACACGAGAATGTTGGATTTAGAGACAATCGGTGAGGTGGCACGATATTACTGGTTTATAATTATTTTATTTTATTTTTATTCCAAATCGTTCTAATTTGTATATCTTTCGCACATGAGGTCCGTTTCACACGCGGTTTGTTCCTATGGGATCGTGTTGGAATTCCAGACATTTTGAAATTGGTTTAGACGAATTTTGAGACTGTTTGAATTTTGGGTTTAAATTGGATTTAAATTCGATTTAAATTCAAAGGTGATTGTTTTTAACCCACTCACGACTTCTAAAATTTCTTATGTTTGTTAATTAATTTATGATGTGATTAGGAAATTATTTATGACTATTTGATATATTTAAATTGCCATCCTATTAATTTGTATCCTTTCAAATTAAATTGTTATTTAATTTATTTTTTTGAAATTTAATTTCCACTTGAATATCTATTATTGTAAATTAGTTAATTGCTGATATGTATTTTGTTGATTTGGATGATAATTATGATGGATGTTGATTGTTGATATTAGATGATTGGATGTTATGTTAATTATATACATACATACATACATATAATGTTATCACTCCGCAAGTTCCTTTAATTATTATTATTTAAAAATTATTATGGGTTGAAATGATAGACTCGAGCGATTTTATGAATTTTTATATTTATTCGGGATTGTAGTTTGAAATGATACATAACCGTAAAATTTTAAATTGCGGATTGAAATTATAAATATCTATATCCCTTGACCCTAGGGTAGAAAATTATATACGGATACCGGACTGGTTAAATTAAATGATTTTAAAATCCTTAATTTTTGAATGGAATTAAATGATACTTTAAAGTAAAATTTTGAAATATATAAATTGAGGTATTTTTGTAAAATCAAGTTTATGTTGAAAGGAAAATTTAGTTTGTTGATTTGGAAATTGAAATTGGTCTAAAGGTGCTGGAATGAAATGAATATTTTAAGTGGATATAAATTCTCGACTTATATTTTAATATAAACTATTTTAAAAGAATATATTATTTTAAAATTTCTAGTTATTCAAAATTTTCAAATTTATTAAATTATTTAACTAATATTAACTATACAAAATTATTTTGATCTATTTTAAACCATTTTGATTCATTTAAATATAATTAATCTATTTTAAAGCTATTTAATCTATTTTAGTTATACTTAATCTAAATTAAATCCATTTAACTATCTTAAATCAGTTTAAAAGTATTTTTAACCTATAATTAAACTATTCATAACTATTTTAACTATTTATAATTATTTAAACTATTTCTAAATTTTCATATTAAGTAAAGTGGAAGTGCTTAAATTTAATGCTTTGTTTTGAAAGAGAATAAATTGAAAACGATGATTTAAGTAAGATTTTACTCTATTTTGGAAATATGACTATGGAAGAATCTATGAATTTTTGAAAGGAAATATTATTCCAAACTATGATTTCAAAGTGAATATGATTTCAAAGTAAATATGATTTGAAAGTATTATGGGTTTGAGAATATGATATTTTGATATCGATTGTTAATGGAATTTTAAAATATAAAAGAACCGTCCAGTGTGTAATAAGCGATTGGTTGTTAAAGAGGCCGGGATTGGATATTGTGATACTCTCTGCAAATACCGAAAACCACTTTAACAACTGTGTATGTGGTGGAGATTCCAAACGAAGGAGGATGGTTTGGTGAACGATTTCCGTATAAGGTATGATGTGACCTTGACTCCCATGAGTCAGCGTAGATGTGACTAAAATCAGAAGCTATAATGGGCCAAGTGAGGTCATTCCTCCTATCAGGCACATTTCTTCAATACTATTCTGATTTTTGTGATTGTTTGGTGGCCACTCCTCGATTTTGATTATGGAAGTGTGTCCGAGGTGGGCGGTAGTAGCTGCTATGCATTACCACCAGTTCCGGAGTGTAGTTGGTATATTTACCCTGGCATCTCCTCGTGTGTCGTGTTCACATGCGCTAATGCACCTTCTACAAGTTTGTTTTGTGTCGTACCTATGGAGTGCTCCCTGATAGCCCACTTGCGAGTGGAGTTTACAGTATCTATATAGACTAAGCATTATATAAAATGTGTTAAAAGGGGAATATGGGAAATTCCTTAACGCTATTTTAATACTTTACTTTACTATAGACATTATTGTAATAGCATATTGTACTACATAGTAGATAGTTTAACGGATCCTTAGGAGATGTGAATCCTGAACATCTTTTAAGTTATTGCACTCACGTTAGACACATGATAGGAGATGACAAACCTCGTAAACATCTCCAGCACTATTTTCACTCATATTTATTTACCGTTGATTTAACTTACATAAGATCTTTTAGTTCTGACTCGAGTGTTTTATCTTCTCAATTCGCTCGGGTCAGCCTGAGCATTTTAGGATTTGAAGACCTTATTTCTGGAGGACGAAGACAAAGATTATATTACTATTATTTATCATTTTTAATTACTACATCATGGATTCCGCTGCTTTATTTATTATTCTCTGATATGTGTAACTCTGATCCGTGTTCTATAAGTATAGTCAAATGTTTTATGAAACAGCTTCATGAACTGTTATTTGAATATTATATTTCATCATTCCGCTACGAGATTCTGTTTTGTTTTTTTCCTTTTCTATTTTTTCTTATTCACCCCAATAACAATCTACCTTTTCGTATGGTTTGAGTCGGCACATGTGTCTGCTCAAACGTACAAAAAGGCGAGATGTTACAATTTTTGAGTATAAAATTAAGGGGAATGTGAGAAAATAAATGTGTGACTTATAAAATTGAAAAGTAAAATAGAAAACCAAAAATAAAAATGGAATGATGTTCTAATAAAGAAACAAAAATCCAAACTTGAATTTTAAGATGAGTTTGAACCCAAGTAAATTAAGTGAAGTGATTTTTGAAATAAAAATCGGATATTGAGTGGTAAAATGGAAGTGGACTAATTAGACAAATTAATTAGTTAATTGAATATGGCAATGGAACTTAACTTGATTAAATATAATTGATTATGGACTAAAACTGAATTTGAATATGAAACTTGAGTAATAATTAAAATTCGACTTATATATAAGATGATTAAATATATGTTGAATGTGATCAAATAAAATGGAATTGGATTGAAATAAAAATGGCTTGAGTTATAAATAAATTCAATGTAAGTGTAAATAAATTGAATATGGCCTTGAATGTTATTTTAAACAAATTCGAGTGTGAAATTGAAATCTGAAGTGGATTAAATGAAAGAACTAATTAAATAAATTAGTAAAGGGGTGAAATTTGATTGAATGAGAAACAATTTAAAAACTTGAATCGGAATTTGATGGCAAGGGAAATAAACTTAAGCTATAGAATTGATTTAATTGGAGATAAGAGAATCAACTTAATTAGATTATTTTAAATGGAAGCTTGGCTCAAATAAAACCATAATGCATAAGTAAATAACATGGAATGATTCCGATCTTAATAAAATGGATTTGAATATAATAAATGTGGACATGAATGGAATATAAATGAACTGATTGAGAATCAATTTGAATTAGAAAAGAATTAAATATGAATTGATTTGGAATCAATTTAAAATAGCTATAAACTGAAATGGTTATTTTATTCAATGAATTTCGTCGAACTTGTATAGAAAATTTATCGTTTGACGTAAACGGGAGTAAACAAAATTCTGCGAATTAGTAAAAGTTGATAAATTGATTTTAAATCAATTTGAATGGATATGATATGGAAATAATAGGCGTTGATATAACTGAATGTTATAAATAAGTGGTGAAGCACTGGAATTGTGTATATGTCGTATAAATTAAATTTGAAATGAATAACTAAATTTTTGAAACCTTATATTCTGTATACCCTTTAAAATGGCTGGCATGCCATGTTTGCATTATGAAATTATGTGTTTAAAATGGTTAAATGCATGCAATGCTATTTATTTTCATATATATACGAAACTAATGTACTTCACTTGAGTAAGTACAGGTACCCGGGGGCTATTGGGCTAAAGTGGGGTTGCGTAATTACATATAAAATAAGTCGCTCACTTAAAAATGCTAATATAAGGTATGTTTTCGGATTAAGTACAGCAAAAATATAAAATATTGATATATATTGTGTTTTTCAATCGTGTGGGTCTGTGTACATATTTTTATCTCTCTTGTCAAATTGCAAAAGGCTCTCCATACAAGAGGGACTCTACCAAAAAAAATTGGAAATTTAGGGAGCTATAAAAAAAATTCGAAAAATTTGAAAAAAATATTGTTAACTAAAAAGTTGATGTTCAAATTAATATTGAAATTGAAATCAGAGATTTTGGTTTAGAAATGGAAACTAAATGTTTTGGATAGGACTAAAGGGTTTAGAAAAGTGAATGTCAAGTTTAACTGAGTGGGTTTGTCAAGTTAATGAGTTTGGAGCATCTTCCTGCCTTTGCAATTTCGGGGACGAAATTCTTTTAAGAGGGAAGGAATGTAACGACCTGGATATTTGGTCGTTGATTTTGAATATTTAATTTATTTGAAATGTTGAGTTCTGAAATGCAAATAGAATTTCAATATGGAATTTAACGATCAAATAAGTGGAATCAAACTTAAGTTCCTAATATAGCACCTTTATTGGATAAATTTAATTGTTGAATTAATAATTGGAAATCATTTAAATAACTGAATTGGAGTAGAATATGAATCGAAAAAGATTTCTAATGTTGATATAAATTCTACTGAATTATAATTGAGTTAGTAAGTTTTTAAAACTGAAATTTTAAGCGATTTCCTAAAAATAGGAAAATGTCGATTTAATCGACGATTTAAAATAGCGATCCAAGGCATAGTCTCGGAATCTGACGAATCCAGTTCCATTGCATATGTAATAAGGTATTATTATTGGATTTCAAATTTTATAGTGTTTGGAGTTAATGTTTGGTCGTACGATCTGAAAACGCCTAGAATAATTTAATCGAATTTAATTTAAATTATCGATTTAAAAAGCTAACTTCCACATATGATCGAATTAGGACTCGAAACCTTTTCCATTGCGTACGGATTAGGGTTATAACATTATGAATGCCTAGCGGCATGCCATGTTAGGGGTTCGAGACTTCAAGTTATGAAATCGAGACGGATTGAAAATTTAATAATATATATTGGATTGACTTGACTATATTTTCACATCAGCCCCTTTATCTCACTTCAAGCCACTTTAACCATTCCCCTGCACGCAAACATCACGTCTCCTTCCTTTTTAAAATTGTAAAATCCTCCTTTACTTCAGTTCAAAATTCAAAAAGCGAAATCGAGAATGGAAAAAGAAAAATAAAATAAAAAAATGAAGTTGAAATCGCGTATTCCCTTTTTATTCTTCCGGTTCGAAATCAAACGAAATTAAATCGTAATCCTTTTCTTCTTTCTCTTCCTTAGATGGGTTCACAAGATCGAATTCAAAAATAAAAATTAAAAAATTGAATGATGAGGCCGCGAGGCGACATAAAGCCGTGAGAGAGAGGGAAGGGCAGATGCGGCGTTCGCGAGGGGAAACACGACAAGGTGGAGTTCATGTACACGCATACGTAACCGTAGGGCTTAGGCAAGGTGGTGGGAGGCTGCCGGTGAGGCTGGGCGTGTGGATGAATGTGAGAATGTAGGAGTGCGACCTGGAATGATCAACAATGGTCAGTGGTATTCGTGTTTTGGCAACGCTGGCGCGGTCTAGGGGCAGACGTGGCTTTGGTAGCGGGTGGCTAAGCATTCGATGCGTAGATTTAGGGATAAAACAGTGATTGTTAGGTACGAGAGCTCAGGATTCTCGAACGGGGGCTAGTTTTAGCGAACAGGGGAGGCATGGTCGTTCAATGCGTGGAACGAAAGATGGTAAAAGGTATAAATTCAGTAATTAAGATTAATTATATAATTAATAAATTATTCAAGAAATTAAATTAAGACCGCTAATGAAATTTAATATGATTTGCATACGAGGTCCAAAAATCGTTCAACAAGTCGATTTTGGTTCGTATTTAGAAAATTTATGCAATAGATTTGGTTTTGGATTTTTCGAAGTCAGCCAGGGCTTTAGAAAAATATAAAATCTGGTTGTTCGGCAAATTAAAAATCAAGATAAGTAAATCTCACTCATTTTTGGATTACTTGTTAATTTTAAATAATTAAAATTAATTATTGGATGTTTGGTTGAATTGATAAAATTTTATTATTTTTGATGTTATTATATATATATATATGTATATGTATGTATTATATATATATATTAGTAGTTGGATTGATTGTTCTTGCATTTTTAGCGGATGAGACTTATGCGCCCCGCATAATAGCGAATGACCCCTATATACCACGATATCCCCCTCAAAGTGGGATTTGTATTTTTACATTATATTAACATCCGTGGATGCAGGAAAACATGTTGGAGGGATCCAACTAGATTCTCAAAAATATTGATTATTTTTCATTTATAATAATGTATGATGTGTTAGAATAATCTGTTTTAGATTATTGTTATAATGTGAATTATTGGATGCTATAGTAGCACTGACATTTTTATCCTTTAAATACCATAAGTATTATTTTTGGGATTTTAAAGGATTTAGAAGGATATTTTGAATGTAAAAATATTTATATCGAAATTGGATTAATTTAAGAAATTAATTTGGATAAAAACAATAATTGATTTTGGTTTATATTTAACTATTCTTAGAAAATTTTAAATAGAGATTTTAAAATAATTTATAGAAAGAATTCTTAAACGATGGATATTAAGACGATATTTTCTGGAAATATGGAAGATGTTGAAATCGATATTAAAATAAAAATATCGAATTTATAAGAGAATGTACTTATAAACTGGAATTTTAGCAATGAAATTAGTTTTATAGAAAGTGAAACTTAAAGGAGTTATAAAATTTATAAACATTGTTTATAAATAAAGGAAATCGATATCAGATGATAAATTGGGTATATAAATTTACAGGGAGAATTTATATTAGAATATGGAAATAGGGTGAGAGAAAGTATTGGATACTAATTTTGAAGTGGAAATGGATAAGAAGCTCGAAATTGAAGCGATGTGATGGAAATCGAGAGGAATTTATAAATTGAATCGGTTATTGAGATTTTGAAAATATATTTTTAAATTTAAGAAGTTAAGTTTGTTTTGAAAAGGAAAATTTTATTTATTGAACTATGAAATTTTAAACTAGTTAGGATTGAAATAATTTGCTAAGTCGACTTTTTCCAATATTTAATATCTATTGAAATAAATCCTAAATAGTAAAACTAGCTTTGGAAAATGATGTTATAAAAAATGCTTCAATATTCTAGATAATTTCTTGAACATGTCTTAAAAATAAATTATTATTATTCTTGTAAATTTTTGTTATATAAATCGAGTTTTATAATGCTTTAAATTTTGTTTATAAATCTTCCCGAGAATCTGGAAATGGGGTTTATTCAACAGAGGGATTATAAGAGAATTCTCAAAATGGAATTTGAGGAAAAGTGAGAAAATTTCCAAAGTAGTTAAATAAGAATGAACTTCGAAGAAAAAATGAATTAGAATTCATAAAAGAAGTAGAAAAGGGGAATTGGAATTATAGAAAAATGTATTAGACTTTGGAAAATATTAAAGGGAATAAATCAAGGAATCCAAAACTTATAGAATTCATTATAAACGGTTATGGAATTTACAATACAAATGGCAAAAGATTTTAAGAAAAGAGAGATAACGGAATTTTTCTAAGTATTAAAAAATCCCAATATGGGTATAAGAATTTGAGTTGTCTCAATTTTTGAAATATTGGCAGGGAGTTGAATATATATATCTTATAATAATAAAAAATTGTGAAATGTCTTGTGTAAATGAAATTAGATGATTATAATTTATAAATAAATAGGATTTAAAAGTTTAGAATTTAAGGATTTAAATATAGTTGATTTTGATATTTGTTCTTCAAAGCTGAGAAAATAATAATACTATGAAGTAATAAATAAGTTTTATGACTTATTAATTTGAGATAATAATAAACTACAACAATTTTTAAAATTATGGAACTCCTTCATTTAAGTAAAGCTAATTGAAATTTGGGATTTGTGTATATACTCTTAGGATATAAAGGTGTATTATACAAATAAAGATTCAAGTCATGAACTATTTATACACTTAAGTAATGTTGTAAGAGATAATGCAAAAAACAAGGATTTAGTATGAAGTAAATGGCTATGAAACGCAAGTTGTAAAGGGTTGATTAAACCAAAGTTATGTTTGTAAGTGTTTATAAACGTAAGTAAATTTTTAGGGAAGAGTTCCTAAGTGTTATTAGTCTCAAAGGAAATATACTAAGGAAAAAATGAATATAAAAAATAAAGGATGTGAATAAAAAGAATTTTCTATGGTTAAGAAAAACCAATAGGAATAAATAAGTAAGTGGTATGTAGATCATTTCGTCACACGAGTTTGACCTAAGATTCGAGTATGGAACTTTGAAGTGTTTAAACTGATCCGAGAAAAGATTTATCATTCGATTCTTAACGGCGAACACTGATGATGGTTTGTGGTTTATTGCTTGAGTTTTCTATCATAGTTGAGAACTATGCAAGGAAAACAAAGGTTTTCGATCAAGAAGCCTAATTAGAGTCCGCACTAAAGGATCGAGGGATCAATTTAGTTTGGAAGAAAATTTGTGTATTCGAATAAGAGAACAATCGAATATTTTATACGGATGATTTGGGTACATCATATGGGTTTAAGTTTATGAAATAATTTCTGGGCAAACACTTTTGGTTTTTAGGTTCGGTTTAATTTCGGGGACGAAATTCTTCTACGATGGGGAAAATATAACGATCCGTAATTTCACAACTTTGAAAATGATATATTTGATTTATTTTAAATATTTAGATATAAAATTTTCAAATTTAAATAATCATATTTTATGTGATAAATAAAAAGATAATCTTACTTTTACAATTTGATTACAAAATCAAGAAGTTTGGATTTTCGTCGAAAAGTGATAAAAGCCGATTTTCGATAAAATTTAATACATATTCGAATAATTTTTATAAATGGTAAATGAACCTTTGTAATAGTTATATACTGATGATGATAATGTAAATTTGATTTATATTGATTTTAGAAACATGTAAACTTGTTTTTATAAAGATTGATAAATTTTATCGCTCGATGACAAATCAACGTCAGATATTTACAATCAGATTTTAATACTATTTAACATGGCTTTGTAACTTTAATAAACTTGTTTTAATAATTTTAGAATGATAAGAAACTTATTTTCAAGTTTTGTTTACATAAATAAATAGTTTAAAAAAACTGTTAAAATATGACCGCAAAATATTTTGTCGAAAATCAATGTTTTATTCAATATAAATTGTCACAACGTTGTTGCACATTTGTTAGCATGTTTTAACATATATATTACACATTTTATTAACTAAACAAGTTTAATTGTAATAATTATGATTAGGAAACTTCTATGATATAATTAGGGAAAGTAAGAAAAAGGTAAAAGAAGTAAACATCAAACCACATCAAAATCAAAACAAATATTCACTTTAATCCATTGTTGCATCCAAATCATTCCTTAAGTATTAAGTAAAAATGAATAAATTAATGAAGGGATGGATGTTGGTAAATGTTGAAAAAGTAAGATTATTTAAAGGTTAAGTAAGGGCATTTTGTCATTTCAACTTATTATATTTTATTCCAAATCATTTCCTATAAATGGCATTTCTATTCTCTTTTTTTTTCACACCCTGTCTTCTCTCTTTTCTAAAGCTTTTTTCTTCTTCTTCTTCCTTAGTGTTTTAACGACTTCTTCTCTTCTCTTCCCTTACTAACTTTCTTAAAAACATGTCTCCACCAACTTTGTCAAAAACCTTATAATACCATTAAAACAAGCTTTAGTCTCTAAAAAAGTCAAAGAATGATGGATTATGGAGAAATATTCCCCTGGCTGAGCATTGGAGTGGTGATGATAGCCATGACTTTAGTGGGAAGGGGATGGTTTTGGACGTTGTTTTGATGGAGTATAAAATGTTAAAAGAAGAGTTGTTATAATGAATATTGGTAGGAAGTAAAATGATTTAGTCAATGGTGAGTGAATCTTTATCTGTTTTAAAATCATATTATTATTATGTTATGATGACCATGTTTATACTCTTATGTTGTTATGATAATTAACACAATTTAGTTGTTATTGTGAATGTTTGGACGTCATATGGATGAGTTTGATTGAACAGATGAATTGTTGATGATAATTTATTTGCATCTTAGCTAAATTGGTTCTGTTTACTAATTTAAAATGATTGACCATTCCCTTTGTTAAATAAGACCCTTTACATGGTATATTTGAAATAGTAAGGCTCTTTTCAAAATCAATTCTAGGAAAGAAATTCATTAAGGAAAAAGATAGAAATTGGTTTCGAAATCCAAAAGTTTAAAAATAGATAATTGAAATTATTTTGGAATGGAATTTAATATTTGAGATAATGAAATTTAAGTTTTAAAGTTTCAAAAATAAGTAGTACATGGTTTAGAAAGTTTAAACGATGGCAATTTTAATAACATAATAATATAATTTGATTTATTTTGAAATAAGTGAAAAATAGATATAATGAATAAAAATGATAAATTATTGATTTTAAATAGTTTATAAATGGTTTATAAGCAAATAAAAAATTATTTGGAAGTGTTGTGAAAAATATTGAAAAACAAGTCAAAATTATGCGCGTCGCATAATGGTAGCTTGTGATTTCGCGCCGAAGAATTCAAATGAGTATATGAAGTGGAATATAGCTCAAAATCTTTGAAATAAGAATTTTTTGGACCATTATAACTATAGTCTTCAAATTGAAAAGAATATCCAAGATTTTTTCTTGTAGATTTTAAAATATGTCCAAATCAATTTTTCAGAAAAATCGCGCATTTGAAGTTAAGTGACCAAAGTGTAAAATTCTTTAAGATGAATATTTTTAAATATTTAAAAATATGAATTATATTTGATAAATATGTTAAAATGATTTGGAAGAGATTTTTTATAATTATGGATTTTAAAATGGTAGAAAAGTTATTTTAATCAAATAAGATCTTAAAAGTACTTTTCGTAGCACTTTTCTATAGTAGTTTTACTAAACTTTAGAAATGAAGATTTCAATTAGCAATTCTTTTCAGAACCTTTTATAAATGTCTTTAAATAAATAATTTGGTATTTTAAAGATGATTTGGAAGTTTAAAAAGAGTTTAAATAAATGGTTAAGAGAAATTTTTTGCAATACTTAAACGATGATTTTTGCTTTAAAAGTATTAAATGTAACGACAAACTGAGTATGCAGAAATGACTAGTACATTTATCTCACCCGTGATATCTGCAATGATAAAACAAGGTGTGCAACTAAGGTTAGGAATAGAGCAACCAGTGCCCTGAACTTACCCGGCTTCTGGTTTCTCTTTCCAAGCGGGCGGTGGAACAGATCGAAGGGAAAGCCCAGATGCTCTAAATGAAAAGATTATATTTAAGTTTTTCCAAAATAAAAATGATTGAACAAGGTTTTTCGGTAATATAAAGAATGTCTATTCAAACTCTGTATTAAGTTATAAGGTGGGAAGTTTGTACTGTCTGCGTAAGTTCAAAAGGTGATTTTCCATCGTTGTTCCACAAATAATAAGAGTTGAATAAGGAAATTTATCTAGGTATAATTAGTCCAATCTTTTACTCAGTATAACTGGTTTTCGGTTTACTATAAATGATGTCTTAAAAAACATTGTTTTTGACCCAACTAGGACATGTTTTCAAAAGATAGAATTTTATTTGACTAGAAAGTAAATGGCTTGAAGATTTCCAAAGTTAAAAGGATTTTGATTTCTCGGTAATAAAGTTAAAAATGAAAAGAGGCTTAATAAATCTTGTACACACATATTCCCATTTTTGTTGATAACTGAATTTTGAAAGAGACCGTGGTTAGATGTGGATAATTCCTATCCAAAAGCCACGTCGAACCAATTTACGTTTCGAAGTAAAACATGTTTAAGGTAAGATCATTGACGATGAGGATATTTATGATGTATGACTACTTGCCACTAGACCTTTGGGAGAATTACCATGTCATATATTGGCAGTTGTGCTCCATTATGAAAATCATTGATTTGCAAGGACTAATTGCTACTGATCCTAGGGGTGATTCCCAAAACAGGATATGGTAAGAGGCTTTTGTTTCGTTCAGTCTCATAACAAACTTGTATGGAAAAATGTCTGATGTTGCTTTTTAAAATCACATTTATTAATCTCTATAAACATATCTTCTACTTAGTGGCGAAAATGGCCACTTCTATTAGCTTAACACCCTTTTCTGAGATGTACAAGCTGAGGAGTTACATGTTTATAGAAATCAGTTATGTGATTATGGAATGGCAATGTGGTATTCAAAGAAGAAGGATGTTATGTTATGTAAAAAGGTAATCATTACCTCAATCCTCACACCCAAAAATGACCAAAACAAGGTAGACGTAGCAAGGCTATTTGGTTCGCAACCATTAGGGTATGATCATCCTCTTCTAGATATATTTCTATCCGCTTTGGCGTTTGAGTTTAAATTAATACGGTGTATGGTAAACGAGTGCTCGGATAGGTCGGTAACGACCGAGGTGATGACATATTCGGTACTATCTTGGAAGAGGTAGGCCAGTCTTGTGTTGGTAGAGGACCATCATTTGGGCCTCGGCACATTCCTCAAGATACGTACTACCGGAAGGTAGTCACTTCACCTGGTCATTTGTATGGAATCCATTCTATAATAAGTTCTTTCTATTTTATTTGTAAAACCCACTTTGTGGCTAGTGTGTTGAAATTTAATCAACATAACAATTTCGACTAAGATTAATAAGTTTACTTGCAAATGTTTTCAAAGAATGTCATTAAAATATTATCAAATGTTTAGATAAAAATGTTTTTGTTACCATAAGATAAAAACCGGTCCGTGTTTATGTATGACGTGGTCGTATGAGATATTATTTCTTTTCAAAAGGTTTTTGTCGCAAATCTCTTATTTATGACACTTCATGTATGAATTGAGTTTCTCACACTGGTTTGCCAGACAGATCCGGTTATTTTTATATTCGGGTGAGATCCTAGTAGTTTTAGGATTAACTGAAGACAGTTGGAGTTTTTGGAAAAGAGTTGGAGATCCCCATCAACGTATGCGTTTGCGCCAAAATTGGTCACAAACCCCAAGTATTGTGAAAGCACCAGTGTTGGAATATAATTCAGCAATATTCAAACACAAATCACAGATCTAAGCAAGCAATTCGCAGCAAAGTAGAAATTATGAATAAGAACACACAATTTATAGTGGTTCGGCTATCTCCGGCCTACGTCCACTTCAAAGGTTTTAACTTTTATTGATGTTCTTCGCTGATTACTCTTGATTACAGCGGATTACAATGGATTATAACTCTGAAATTCGAGTACAACGGTAGTAGTGAAGTGCAGAGTAGAGTCTGGTAGAGTCTGGATGCTTCCGAATCAAGATCCCCTTTTCTGAATGACCTGGGGCTCTATTTATAGGCGTAGGAGGCTGATATTTCTCCTAAAAGTATGGTAGACCGCTTCAGGCACGTGAGGGGGCCCACATGGCCGAAACCTGGAGATCCGGGCCCACATTGGGATCGATTCGAACCTTGGTTCGAATCGATCAAAAAAGTGTCCAATCGTGATCAAACTTGGCGTGAACATTCTTCAACATGTAGGCAAACTCCTGTAAAAATTTCATGGTATTTGGATCAAGGGATTCAGAGATATGATGGATTCAAGATGGGGATTTTCGGCATGCCGGTTGCTTCGACTCGGTCCTATGGGTTCGTTCGAATCGATATGGTTCGAAGCCATAGGGTCGAATCCATGCTCCCGACGACGTGGCGCGCATTCTTCGAGTCGATCCTTATTTTTCGCCGAGTTGATTGGGTCGACTCCGGAGTTTTAGCTGTGTTTACTTGGTGGTTTCGAGTGATGGATTCGAAGGTTCGCTATCTTCGAATCGATGGAACCGGTCTTCATTCGAATCGATTCAAATATATGACTGTGGATTGATTCGACGTTGCTTCACCGTGGGGATTCAAATGTAAGCAAGGAATGGAGTCGGAGCTCCCTCAGTTGCGTGGATTCGTGGGACCCTTCTTTGATGGTCTCGAGGGAATGGATTTGAGGCAAGATGCATAATGGGTTCGAAGTATAGCAACTCTATGGATTCGAACTCTTCAACCTTGAGGGATACGAAGAGAGATAACATCATGGATTCAAAGCTAGGTGGTCTGGATGGATTCGAAGGTAGGCCATTGTGATGGATTCGGAGCCGATGGAGTCGAAGCAGGCACTGGCAGATGGGTTCGAACGATATTTCTGCCTATCGATTCGAACATGGATCGATACGAACGCTGATGGATTCGAACAGCGTGTCCTCTCTGATGGGTTCGAACTTACGAAGGGGCGATGGATTCAAACCGAGCAAGGTTCATCTCCCTCAAACTGAATCCATCATTTCTTGAGCATACGAACTCGGATTGACCTGAAATTTGAACCACTGGCTTTTATAGCTTTGCTCATCATGTCTTGTCAACTGTGGCCCGATCCGGACTCGGACAAAATTCATCGATATCCATGGTTATCCTGCAATGCTCAATTGATATTCAAGAATAGTAATCATTGATTTTTGGTAAATTTTGGGTATCTCAACTTTGCCAAAAGTTGGGATAACACTTTGCCCCCCAAAACATGCCTTTTGGTAAAAGGTATGTTTTGAACGTTCTTAAATCGAGTGTAGTAAATTCATGTTTCATTCATAGCTGCAGTATTATCAATCAAGTTTATGGCTGTTCGAAGCCGAATCAGCGTTCATCAAGTTCCGTAGTCTCTCTGGACTATTAATGGCTACTCTGAACCCCTACTAAGTCCATTCTAGACTTAGTGATTGAATAGAAAGATCCTATTGCACTCTGGCGTTGCCTTCTATCCCTTGCACTCTGGTCTTGGTTAGGACGTATAGCGATGTCATGGTTGTTCTGGACCGATCATAGCCTCTCCGGGATCTTGCTGGATCCCATCCTGTCACTCTCCGGTGAAGGGGAAACAGTGCTTAAGTGAGTCGATCCTGTCGCTCTCCGGCGAAGCGACTCGCTTCTTGCACTCCGGTTCAGTGTATCTGAACATTAAGCGATGTCTTGGTCATTCGAGACCGATCATAGCCTCTCCGGGCTCTCGCTGGATCCCATCCTGTCACTCTCCGGTGAAGGGGAAACAACGCTTAAGTGAGTTGATCCTGTCGCTCTCCGGCGAAGCAAATCACTTCTTGCACTCCGGACCCCGTCTCTCCGGGTAGGGTCATAAAGCGATCATGCTTATATTGGTATTTAATGTTCATTCTTTGACTCTCCGGTCAAAAAGATTTATCGTAAGAGATTCTAATTTATTTATTAAAATTCGAGTTCTAGATGTTCAATCTCAAATATCAGAAAAAGCTAAACACTGCCTCTCCGGGCATATCGGTCTATCTCCATCTCAGAGCATGCCTAGGGATCTCTCCGGTTCCCGTACATGTGTAAGTGGAGTAATCGTTTATTCTAAAAACAAATCTAAATGAAACTATTCGACCAAAGTCCAAATCTTGGACTTGGACCATGCCATCTTTCATCAGTGGATGACGAGTCGTGATCCCGATCCAGGATCGTTCCTGTTAGGTGGAGGCGGTAGTTGTTGAGGCCTTGCCGCCGCAGTCTGTTCTCTGACAAATTGTGGCAATCTACCACCCCTGGCATGTTCTTCCACCTCATCCTTTAGGTGGCGGCATTCATCTGTGGTGTGCCCATCCAGCTCATGGAACATGCAATATTTTCCAGTCCTGCGCTCCCACTCAGTGAGATCCCTTATGGGTGGCTTTCGATAGGGGAGTTGCCCCCGGGTTTCAGTGTAGATTCTTTCCAGGCCTGCAGTCAGATCTTTGTACTGCCTAAATCTCGGTTCTCGGGATTTTTTCCGTTTATCAGGACCATAATGTCTGTCATCCTGTTTCCTTTTTCCCTTGTCCGCTCCGGACTGTTCTCTGGAGGTTCCTTCGCTTTGCGCAACATTTGTTTCCAGCCTCTCGGCTCGTGATTCCTCTAATCGGATGAACTTTTCAGCTTTATGAAAGAATTCTCCAAGATCCTGCGGTGGATCTTTAGTCAGAGAATCTTTAAATTTGGCGCCTTCCGCGACTCCTGCCACCGCCGCCATCAAAATCATCAATGGATCAGGGCGATCTACAGAAGTCACTGTTACATTGAATCTTAGTAGGAAATCTTTTATGGACTCTCCGGCCCTTTGCTTGATCGAGGCTAAAGTCATCACGCTCTTGGGTCGCGTCACATGGACCCTAAACTGTCTCATGAAGCAGTCCACAAGCTCGCTCCATGTTCTGATTGATCCAGTCTCTAGTTGCCTGAACCAAAGCGCAACCAAATCTGACAAATACAGAGGGAAGCATCGTGCCATCACTTCCTCGGATGCCCCCAGCACTTCCATGTGCCTAATATACCTGGTAATGTGCATGGTCGGGTCTGACCTCCCGTCATAAGGATCTAGCGTTGGTAGTTTGAATTTTGGAGGGTTCCTTGCGTTTCGAATGTTCGGAGTGAACGGACTCCGACTAACTTCTTCCAGCCCTCCACTAGGTAGTCCTCCTCTCATGATTCGTCGCATCAGGCTAATCATTCTCTCATCTCCGTCTAGGGGTTGCCCCCATGTCAAGTTCTTATCCAGCCCCCCGAGCCTTGAAGGGAATTCTAGTACGTATTCTTCCGATGGCTCGTTAGCATAAGCATTGGCTCCAGCTTGTTGAGTTCCATCTATTGGCCTTCCAGTATCGGACCCTGAGGCTCTGGCCCCAAGTCCTTGTAGATCACCTTCAACCCCTACATTCTGGTCTTGAATCTGACCTTCATTAGCTTCTGCAATCCTGATTCCTTGTCCTGCACTTGCAGTTGTTGTAGTTGGTCCAAGGTTCTGCATATTCGCCGCCCTCATTTGTTCGAGGAAATTCTACAGCATCTCCTGTTGGGTCTTTATCATGCTTTCGCGTATTGAATTAGCCATAGCCTCCATTTCGTCTCTAGTGATGTAGACGGAAGCTTGTCCTTCTCCTGCTCCTGAGGATGCCTCTTGGCTTCCTCCTTGTTGGCTCCGATCAACTCTTTGTCTTATTTGTCGTGTCATTGTTTATGAAGCGGATTTCTTCAAACTTTTGAATCTGAATTCTGAATCTGATGCAGCGGGTGCTAGTTCCATCTCAGTGAAAGCACCAAAGTGTTTGCGCCAAAATTGGTCACAAACCCCAAGTATTGTGAAAGCACCAGTGTTGGAATATAAATCAGCAATATTCAAACACAAATCACAGATCTAAGCAAGCAATTCGCAGCAAAATAGAAATTATGAACAAGAACACACAATTTATAGTGGTTCCGCGATCTCCGGCCTACGTCCACTTCAAAGGTTTTAACTTTTATTGATGTTCTTCGCTGATTACTCTTGATTACAGCGGATTACAATGGATTATAACTCTAAAATTCGAGTACAACGGTAGTAGTGAAGTGCAGAGTAGAGTCTGGTAGAGTCTGGATGCTTCCGAATCAAGATCCCCTTTTCTGAATGACCTGGGGCTCTATTTATAGGCGTAGGAGGCTGATATTTCTCCTAAAAGTATGGTAGACCGCTTCAGGCACGTGAGGGGGCCCACATGCCCGAAACCTGGAGATCCGGGCCCACATTGGGATCGATTCGAGCCTTGGTTCGAATCGATCAAAAAAGTGTCCAATCGTGATCAAACTTGGCGTGAACATTCTTCAACATGTAGGCAAACTCCTGTAAAAATTTCATGGTATTTGGATCAAGGGATTCAGAGATATGATGGATTCAAGATGGGGATTTTCGGCATGCCGGTTGCTTCGACTCGATCCTATGGGTTCGTTCGAATCGATATGGTTCGAACCCATAGGGTCGAATCCATGCTCCTGACGACGTGGCGTGCGTTCTTCGAGTCGATCCTTATTTTTCGTCGAGTTGATTGGGTCGACTCCGGAGTTTTAGCTGTGTTTACTTGGTGGTTTTGAGTGATAGATTCGAAGGTTCGCTATCTTCGAATCGATGGAACCGGTCTTCATTCGAATCGATTCAAATATATAACTGTGGATCTATTCGACGTTGCTTCACCGTGGGGATTCAAATGTAAGCAAGGAATGGAGTCGGAGCTCCCTCAGTTGCGTGGATTCGTGGGACCCTTCTTTGATGGTCTCGAGGGAATGGATTTGAGGCAAGATGCATGATGGGTTTGAAGTATAGCAACTCTATGGATTCGAACTCTTCAACCTTGAGGGATACGAAGAGAGATAACATCATGGATTCGAAGCTAGGTGGTCTGGATGGATTCGAAGGTAGGCCATTGTGATGGATTCGGAGCAGATGGAGTCGAGGCCGATGGAGTCGAAGCAGGCACTGGCTGATGGGTTCGAACGATATTTCTGCCTATCAATTCGAACATGGATCGATACGAACGCTGATGGGTTCGAACAGTGTGTCCTCTCTGATGGGTTCGAACTTACGAAGGGGCGATGGATTCGAACCGAGCAAGGTTCATCTCCCTCAAACTGAATCCATCATTTCTTGAGCATACGAACTCGGATTGACCTGAAATTTGAACCATTGGCTTCTATAGCTTTGCTCATCATGTCTTGTCAACTGTGGCCCGATCCGGACTCGGACAAAATTCATTGATATCCATGGTTATCCTGCAATGCTCAATTGATATTCAAGAATAGTAATCATTGATTTTTGGTAAATTTTGGGTATCTCAACTTTGCCAAAAGTTGGGATAACAGTATGTCGTATTCTATTTTCGGCTGCATTTGTTTTTTTTAGAAATTATAAGGATAGATATTATAACCGTTCAAGTTGAATTTAGGTTAGACTCTGATATGCATATTTAAAAAAAAATTCCACTGTAAAGATTATTATTCAATGATACATGTTATTCAATTCGAGTGAGATTATGTTCTGTCTATTTTTCTTTCTTACCTTTAAAGGCCCATTTTTCATTCAATTTTGGTTGGACATATGTGGTTTATTATCGACTAAAAGGGTATGGAAATTTAGGCCTTTATAGTTTAAGAGCAGCTTTACCTTTTCACTGCATGGGTATGGTAGACAGTAATTATAGGAACATTGAAACGAACACTTTGTTAATTAAGTTTCATAATTTGACTATAAGGCGTTCGATGAAAATATTGGATTCAAATTTGATTTTAATAAAATTAATTTACTATAATCTAAACCAAGATATACATTTGTGAAACGATTAGATAAGAAAGTGATTTTATATAAATATGGTTTATTAAAATGTGGTTTATAAAAAAGGATTTAAACTGACAACATGAGAAATTAAATCTTGTTGTATTGAAAATTATTTTTCAAAGGTTTTGGAGAAAATAATAAGGGAATTATTTAAAAGTATCTATGAATAGAAATATTTTAAAAAAGAATTTTAAAGGAGATAGAAAGTACTGAACTCACTTATGTCACTGAAAAATAATTCTAGTGATGAATGTAGCATCATTGGCGTTTATTTTTGAGTTTCTAAGTAGGGGTGCTACTATAGCAGTTTGCCACATAGTTTTTTTTGGTAAAATAGGTTTTGATTTACATCCTGAAAGTATGATTTGATATAAAAAAGTTATAAGTATATATTATTATTTCAAAATGATTTGAAATGAAAATCAGGTGTTTAGTTCTGAAGTTTTCTTATTAAGTTATTTTATGGATGCATGTACCATATGCATTAGGATAGTTTGGTTATGCATTTTGTTATAGTATATTGTTTAGTAATTTTCATTTGTTGAAATAAAACGAAAATTTACGATGATTTTGGACAGTTAGAAACTTTTGAATTGATATAGAAATTGAAGCTAAGTGTTTTTATAAAGGATAAGTTTATGTAATTCTTAAATAGAGAAGATAGTACATTAACACAAGTTTTAAATTTGTAGAACGTCCATGTTAAGTAAAAAAAAATGAGATAGCGTATATGCTCTTAGGATATAGTAGAGTGTTATATGAATATAAATTTAAATTGTGGAATGTTTTATAAATAAGGATACGACTTTATAAAGTGTTTCAAAAAAGAAAAACTTAAGTAATGTTTTATGCAATGGTTCATAAAGGATTTTAGTAATGATAAGAAATATTATATGTGGAAATAAATGTAAATTAAAAATAAATCAGTGTAATTAGGAAACTAATAAAATAAAATACGTAAGTCGTACATAGATCATTTTATTCGCATGATAGTTCTTGATCAAGGATTCGTGCACATATTTCGAAGTGATGTACACCGATCTGAGTAAGGATTTTTCACTCGACTCTTGATGGGGAACACTTGATATGGAATCTTGATATAATCTTGAAGTTTTCTATCATAGTATATGACTATGTAAGGAGAACAATGGTTTCTAATCAAGGAACATGATCGAAGTCCAAACTTAGAAGTCGAGTTATCTATACCAGTTTGGAAGTGTGATTTATATAATTGAGCTGGTGATCAGATTTGACATTGCTTACGAATGATATATGTACATCGTACGGGCTTTAATATATTTATATGTTATGTTTGCTAATGATTGAGAATACTATCCAGTATTAACGTATGGTTGTTTCCTAGGTTGCTCATGTTGAAAATTGAGGATGAAACATTCTAAAGGAGGAGAATGTAAAAGCCCAAAATTTCGAATACTTCGTATTTAAATATTTGAATTATATCATGGATTTAGTGTGAATAAACATGATTTTATAACCTTATTAACACTTTTAAATTATTAACCAGTGAAGGAAAACATATTTTTGAATTTTGTTTACAAAAATAAACAATTCGAAGAAATATCGATAATGTGACCAGAAATAGTTTTACGATAAACAACTTTTTGATTACCAAAAAATGGGCTCTTTGAAACTTGTACGGTAACATATTAACATATATGAACACATTTACAATCATTTAATTCACCTTTTTTCTTAACTATAGTGACCCGCCAATCTATCCAGTTCAAGTTGATAATAAACCACACATATCCAAACCAAATTGAATGGAAAGAAGGATGGTTACGGGAAAGAAAGAAGAAAGAAGAAGAAAAGAGCAAAAGAAGAGAAAGAAACTAAAACAATCACAGGATCTTACAATCATAGAGGAACAATACATAATATAAAATCAATAATCTTTATAACGGAGAAACTGTTATATACATACATCCATCAGAGTACAACAATCTTAATCATCATCTTGGATAGTTATAACAGCCCGTCCTCACAATTGCTGATGATTTCAACAACAAAACATACATAAATACAATTTGAAGACCTCCAGCTCATCTTCTGAGCTTCAATGCATCCAAAGAAAATCTGCAAATACACTTGGTCTGACCTAAGCATTATAATAAAATAACACCCGAATTAGTCTGATAAACCGGCATAATAAAACACACCCAATTGGATTTTAAAGTTCTTGAAAATCAAAAGTATCTCGTAAGACCAAGCCGCACATAAACACAGACGGGTTTTTATCTTAGATAACCAAAGCATTTTCTTTAGAAAATCCATTTATATTATAATAATGTCTAGGATACAAATATTTACTAATCTTAGCCGAAATTGTTGCATTATTAAATATCTGCATAATAGGTTCTACAATCAAAACCGTAAAGGCACGTATTGGAGATTGGATTCCATACTATGACAATGTAAGGAACTACCTTCCGAAGTACGTCTCTGTATAAATACATCGGAGTCTGACAAGAACATCTTAACCCCTGCCATATAGAACTAGCTTACCACTTGACTAGTAGTATCGAATATGATCACCTTGCTTGGGTCCCAAAACATATAAGAACATGTAGTAACTGATCTAGATTTGGAATGATCATACCCTACTTGGGAACTACCCACTAAGCCCTGCTGCATGCTCGATTTTTGTCATGTCCCGGTTGATGAGGTCTGAGGCTACGTTCTACCTTTTTATAGCACTTCCCACTTGGAATGCTAATACTGGCCTCCAAGAAACAATGCAATATCAGCATTCATCTATACATGTTCGATCTGGGCCTGAGTGAAACACTTAAGAGCTCTATCTCCAAATTTCATCATCTTAAAGATATCTTCACTTCGAAACGCATTCATTAGATCGAAGTGGCTTTCGGATAAAATACCTGATCCCGGTCTGATCGAAACAACTTGTGATAATTCTCGGTAAACTCAATCCCAGTTCTTTAGGAAATTAACAATCAAAGATAAGATCGGAGATCACCTCCTAACTGTTAGTGGATGGATTTCTTTATCAATGTCCTAGGAGAATGAAATGTGATTTATATGCACAGTATAACATCATCGAAGATGACTGTGCCATGTAGTTCACGTGTTTCTCCTATATATTTCCAAAGTTACATTTGAGTCTAATTTCAATAGCCGGTTATTTAACTATCAAATAAAAAACATTCAATTAGAGATTTATTTCATAGGGAAAGCCAACATTGGTTAAGCTCATAAGCAATCACTGGCCTCTTTTATAAATCTTTCACTCATAGAAAGTCACTTTGTAATTTACTAGTATAAAAATACTTATACAAAGGTATAACCGTAAATCTCTATATTTCAATACTTAGAAAATATCCATATACTTGTCTCAATTTTATAAATATATTCATAAAACCGAGAAGGACTTTCTTTTTATTTGATTGAAAAATCATTTATAAAACTCCTTACAATTCTCTAAAAACATTTATAATCCATTTTATAAATCTTCTGGACCCTTTATAAAATTCTTTTATACATTTCAATTGCTCACAAATTCTTTTTGTACATTTTTAAAATCATTTATAAAGCATTTATAAATCCATCAAACCGTTTATAAAACTCCTTTTATAAATCTATAAACCCAGTTCTAAAATTCGTTTATAACTATCTAACCGTTTATAAACTCTACGCCTTGTAAACAACCTTCCCTTAAGTCTTCAAACCATTTTATAAACTCCTTTATAAAATCCAAGTCTTTCAACTTTATTCATGGGTCTCGGAAACATTTATAAATAATTATAAATTTTTTTACTTCAAAACACCATTACTATATAATAACAGTTATTACCAGTAAATATCATAAATAAATGAGAACTATTAACTTTGAAATATCTTAAAAATAATAATTGATAATTTCAAAATATTGTTAAGAAACAACAATAATTAATCTTTACCATTTTTATGAATAATAATAATTTATTTTCAAAACCTTATTAATAATCCTTATTATTCATTCCAAACCACTATTATTCATGGAATAATTAACCTTTCCAAATATTGACATTTTGACAAATACTTTAAAACAATATTAACTGTGAGCAAACAACTTTAGAAACAACACTAATAAATTAAATAGTACTAATATAATCAAATAATTTTAAACAATATTAAAATATAATCAAATAACTTTAAAACAAAATATTAATATAATTAAATAACTTTAATACAAAATATTAAATATAATTAAATAAGTTTAAAGCAACACATTTTTGAAACCCAATTTTGGATTTAGAAGTCATTTCCCGTCTCAAAACCCGATTCTAAATCAAACAACAATTTATATTATTTTAGAAATACTAATTTGAGGCCAATAGCCACCCAACACTTAACCAATATCGATATTGATTTTCTATCACTACTGGGTCTTAGTTTTCAAACATATAGCAATGTTATAACCGTAGTGTTCACAATCAGGTTCATTTTCAATAATCCATGTAATGGAAATATTATTGAAACAATTCAACGATAGTGAGGAATCTCGTTGGATCCCTCTAACCTGTTTCTCCCTGCATCACAAACAATATATAATCAAATAATATAAATCAACCACCTCGAGATGAGATTCACATACAAAGGGTCATACGCTCTTATTTGGGAACGTAATAGGGTCCCATCCACTCCAAGGGAGGGAAAATATCCAAACCAACTAATGTAACACCCTATATTTTTATAACACTATTTAGAATGATTAATTAACAAAATTAAATAAAACAATATAGAGATTAATAAGTTGAGAATTGATTAGCTAAGGGTAGCCGTGCCATGACAGTGTATAAACTAAAATGAAATAGCATAAGCTAATTTGTTAGGATATAAGAAGGGCAATATGGGAAATAAGAAGTGCTTATACCCTAAACCCTTAGAAATTAAACTCATGTTCATTTCATTTTTACTCTGACTAAAAGTATACCAAGGCCAACCACCATTACTATTCCCAAGGAATGATTAAAGCTAGGATTCAAGTGAAGGAAGATAATCAACATAATCACATCAATTCTAACACTTATAATCTTAAAGCTAAAGTGAGTAATTACAACATCTCATTTTCGTATGGTTTCCAGTTTTCGGTTAGATTCGAAATGTTTTTGCAAGCATACGCCATATTTTGATGATTAAAGTTATACATATGCTTGTTGATGAATTATATATGTCCATATTAGTTTTTATGATATGTCTGCCAGGAAAACCCTATTAGATGACGTCCAGCTTGCTTTAAAATGCAATATAGGTAAGAAATAATATTTTAGAATCAGTTTCAATTTTCATAATTTTTTGAATTAATGTGGATTTTATATAAATTTTCTAGTGAAGAAAATGATTTATTGGGTCATAAATCATTTATAGCTAAAATATTAATTAATTGGTTTTGAAATTTTTATATGTTGGAAAACATATTGAGACGGATTTCATAGGATTTTTTCAGATTTTTCCTAAGTTATTTAATGAATATATAAAATTATTTAAGGTATGGGACTTAAATATTTTATATATTTAATTAAGGAGAAGAGGCATTTTATAAAATAAAATGATTATTTAATTCTAAAAAATTGTGGAAGCACTTTTCTGAAAAGTATTTGTTAACCAATGAGAATTTGATAAATAAAGGCAGGTTAGTTGAAAATTATCCTGTTTAAGTTAAAAGTAAAGAAATCATACTTTTGGCATGTTTCAGCCAATTCTGGTACTAAACCTTCCGACAAAGTAGAAAAGTTAGCTTTCGACAAGGTCAATGTTCAAAGCATATGGTGTCAAGTATCTTGGTATGTAACGAATTGAACAAGGTTGAAGGATTCCTAGTCAAAAGGTTGGTTGCCAAAGGGGTTGAAGTATATTTTTTTTATAAACTAAAGCTTTCATCTTCACTGCTTTCGAATTAGAGCTTTCGACTTAGTTGCTTTCACTGAGGTCAAACGTTTAAAATAAAGGTTTTAAAGCTTTCGACACAGTAGAAAGGTTGCTGCTATTTTATTACTATTTTGTTTTGAAACCTTTTGACAAAGTCGAAGGGTTACTGCCGCTTTATAAATGTTTTGTTTTGAACCTTTCGACAAAGACGAAAGGTTTGCTTGTTTTAAAATAAGCTGCTTCTCCCAATGCTTTCGAAAGGAAGCTTTCGCCTTGGTGATTTAGCCTTATTTTCTAAGTAAATTATAATCAAGCATTCGAAGCATAGCTTTCGACTTAGTCGAAAGGTTGCTTCCAATAGAGTCAAAAGGTTTTAATAGAAGGTTTTTCACTTGTTTTAGCTTGAACCCAGTAAGTCTTCGAAAGGTTTATGTTAAAAAGGTTTGATGACTTCAAAAGGTTTAAGTGAATGATTTCGAAAGGTTTAGTTGAATGACTCCGAAGGGTTTAAGTGAATGATGTAACGACCCAGAATTTTTATTAATTTAAATTTGAATATTTAATTAATTTTAAATATTAATAAGTGAAATTAATAAGTCGAATAAATTTTTATTCGAATAATTGGATTTAATTGGATAATCAAATCGATAATTTAATATGTTAAATTACGGGAATAATTGAAAATTGGGTTAAATATGATTGAAAATGATTTGTAAAATTTTATTTTATCATATTGAAGTTAAAATGATGTTATAGAACTTTTAAAATCGAATTAAAAGTTTATTTGTGAAAATTGAATATTTTAATATTTAATCGACTAGTGAAATTAGCCAAATTTCGAACAGTCTCAAAATTGGACGAAACTAGTTCCATTGGATCCGTAATAGTTTGTTATTATCGGATTTCAATTTTCGTAGCAATCGGAGTTATCGTTTGATCGTGGCAGCTCGAAACGCATCGAAATTGTTTTTTAATATTAATTTGGCGAGTTAAAATAGCCATTTTTCAGAAAGTCTCGGATTTCGACGAAACCAGTTTCATCGGATCCGTAATGCGATATTATTGTATGGTTTCAAATTTCGTGTCAATTGGATTTACCGTTTGTCCGGTGCAAGCTAAAACGCCTAGAAAATCGTTTAATCGGTTTAATTTTAAATTGAACGTTTATTGCCATAACTCGCACAGATGATCGAATTAGCTCCCGAAACATGTTCCATTGTGTTCGGAACGCGGGGTAAACCTTAGAAACGCCAACCGGCACGCTTCGTTTGGAGTTCGGAAAATCCGGGATGAATAGTGTCGCGCGAATTTTCTATAAAAGCCCCCCCCTCTCCTCATAAATTTGCAAAAATTAAAAACCCTAACCCTAAAAATGTCCAGCCACCACTTTCTAATTCTAAGGCCAGAAATTCATCATTTTATACTCTTAATCACTCTCAATCTACAAGGAATTACGCGAAGTGCTCAACTACAAAGTTGTAGAGATCGATGAGAGCTTTGATTCTATACGGTGATGATCGGAATTAGAGTGACGGAGTGGGGGCTACGTGCCCGCGTTCACCATCAGGTCGGCACGCCATACGAGGCCATAGTAGGGCTGAGTTCACCAAGGTGGTGGCCGAAGGAAGAGGAGAAGATGCTTGTTCAAGTGGCAGTAGCTGATCGAGTTGAAATTGCTTGTGGAAGGAGCATAATTAAACCCTAATTTGTGCTAATGGGTTCATATGCATGGCTTGTAACCTGTAGGAGAACGTGAGGAGGAAGGAGAGAAGGGTCGGCCAGGATTTCATAGGTGATGGATCTACGGCTGTGATGAGCTTAGGTTAAAAAATAAAAAGAATTTGTTAATTTATGTACATATAAAATCGTGTAAACTTGTAAAAATCATATCTTTTTCGTACGAGGTCGAAAACGCGCGAAACCAGTTGCGTTGGAATCGTATGGACGAGCACTACGCTATGGAAATGGATTGGAGTCGTTTGGAATTAGTGAGAATTTCGGGTAAAATTAAACGCCCGTTTAATTTTATTCGAAATAAATCGCTAAAAACGAAATTGAAATCAAGGTGAGAACTTCTCACTCAATCGAATCGGTTTCGATTTTATTTTAAATAGTTATATTTAAAATTCTTTAATGCATGTTTGAATGATGATTGTTATCTATTGATTGTTAAAATAGACATTATGCGCCGTTAGTAAGCGGATGTTATTTATTAAAAATATATACCGCGAATATTTCATAAACAGTGAAATTGGTATTATATATAATAGCAATATATATATATATATATATTGGAATGTATATATTGCAGTTGTTGATTTTCCCGCATTGTATAGCGGATGAGACCCTATTGCGTCGCCTATTAAGCAGATAATATTTTAAATCCCATATACCGCGATAATTCCATACTGGAGCGGAATTGGTATTGTGCTAATGTTTGTGGATGTAGAAAAACAGGTTGGAGGGATCCAACTGGATTCCTCAACAGTATTTATTTGATTTCAGATATTTTGATATTTGATGGATTATCATATTGATATATGATGTCGTTGTTGCCGTGATTGACTATTTGGTATGTAGCATCATTGGGCCAAATTTTGGAATTTTAAAAAGGATTTTTAAAGTGATTTTTGAAAGTATACGTTATAAAATATTTTTGGAATTGATCCATTATAAATAAATAACGTTATAATTTTTATGTTATAAAAATTATGATTTTTGAGAAATATAGTTAAAAGTTGATTTTTGAAAATATGAGGCTAATGATTTTATAAAATAGTTTAATCGGGATTTTTTTGAATTTATTATAAAAAGTTGAAAATATAGGATTTATGAAATTTGATTATTTTATAAATCAAAATGATGAAATTATAAAGGAGTTAAGACGTTTTGAAATAATAATATAAATTGATTTATATAAAAGGTTTATAAAACTGGTATTTGTAAAATTAAAAGTATTGGAATTATAAAATGAGTTTTATAAGTGTTAGAATGAATTGTGAATAAATTTCGTAAATGAATGAAATTTATAGAATTACAAACGGTGAAGTTATAAATGAAATTTTATAAGCAATAGGTTTATAAAATTTGTAAAGTTATTTGAAGAATAGATTTGGTTAAATAAATGAATCTTATAAGTTATAAGATTTATAATTTGGAAATTCTTTAAAAGAACGATTTTGTAAAATAATCATTTTATAAGCATTTAACTTATAATATGAACCTTTGGTTTATAATTGAGTTATAAAGTGAATAGGTTAATAAAGGAGGTTTATAAAAGGAAGTAGTTATAAAATAAATAGAAATGGAATTTATAAACATTGTTTTATAAATTCGCAACGACTTATTTTGATAAGTTAATTTTTATAACTTATTTATGGAGTTATATTCACGTTTTAGACAGTGAATAATCCTTTAAAATAAAACATATAGAAACGATGAAGTTGGTTAACAAAGTATATTCACGTTTTTGAATAGTGAATAATATGTTAAAGAAAATGTTTTGAATGTGATGTTTTAAATAGAATTAAAATGATCTAACGATGTTTCCAAAATGTGTTGAGATTCGAAACCATAGATTTCAACATTCATTGTTGAAATAGACGTTTTCGAGAAATAGAAGGAAATGGTGGACTATAACACTGTTGTTATAGTAAATGATTTCCGAAAGGAAATGTTTTGCATAGTTGTTCGTCGACAAAATTTCTATTGATTTACAAATTTGCCGAAAAATTTCAAATTAAAATATAACCGCAAGCGCACGGCGTACACTTGAAGTACGTGGCGAATACGGGTCGATCCGCAGGGAATTGATGATTTTAAAAAATCTATTCAATCAAATTATACCAAAGTCGAAGAGGATTTGTTAACTAGAAATAAAATGAGGCTAACACTAGAAAATGCGATTCAAAAATTATTAGACTAAAGAACAATTTAGAGGCAAATCCACTCTCAAATTTTTGTAAATCAACAAACACATAATTTATGATCTCTAACTTTGATATTAAGTGAAATAATCATTGCATTTATCATAAGTATGGTTTGTTTATGTTATTAGTTAACATAACTCAAACCATCAAACTATAATACAACAATTATACCACTTACAATTCTCATGAAAAAGAAGCCAAAGCAAAAACTATTTTAAGCATGATCTATTTACTATTGTAACTAGTAACATAGATCATCAAATTTCATTTTTACTTTCATTTCATAATCAAAAATTAATTAGCAAATGTTGATGTAAATTGTGTTTATGTTGAGTAAGAATAGCTCATTTGCATAAGCAATATAAGCTATCAAACCCACTTGTATAAACTTACATCAAAATTCACATTCATGAAGCATAAACAAAGAGACCATAAATCATAAAAAATGTTGAAATTACATAAAGTTAGAGAGCTTCATCACCCTTAAATTGAAGGGGTTTAGCTACTCATTTGTGGCATTGAAGAAACACAAATAAATTTCAACATTGAAAAGAAAAGAGAATAAAAATAAGCAAAGAAAGCAAAAGAGATTAGCTACTAACTACTTGCATAAATGTAAATCTAAGCTATGAACATAAAGAAGAAGAGAGCATAGAAATAAACATTAACAATAAAACAAAGAAAAACATGTAGAAAAGAGAGAAGAAAGAGGCTTGGAAGCCATTTTTATTTCATAGAACATTGAGCTTACACTTTGATTTCTTAATTTCCTAAGTAAAATGAAAGAGTAGATGATGGTTTCATATACATAAGAGGGCTATATATACATGCATAAAACCCTAATTCTATTTTTAGAGGGCTACCTAAAATGCCCTTTAGGAAGTGTGACCAACAAGTAACCATTAACCACTAATTAATCCATCATTTGTTATGCATGAAGCTTTAACCTCCACTTAGTTGTCCATTAGCTCCAAATTGTACTTTTAGGTAAGTGGGTGGGGTCCTCCATGTTCATGGCTTGAATTATTTCCCTCTTCTTTCCTTTGTATTCATTTGTGCATGCATATATCTTCATATAAGCCTCTTCCATATGCATCCAAATTTCTATAAAAATTATTAAAAAATGTCCAAGTAAAAATTCTTATATGGACACATGTACAAAATGACTGTTTTGCCCCTGAATGAAGATGAAAATATGATGGTTGGAAATAATTGAATTTTGGTTTTAAACACGTTAAAATGCCCAAATATGATGATTATTTAAATAAAAAGAGATAACATATGGATGTAAATATATGCACAAGTACGTGCATATCAGATACCCCCACACTTATCTTTTTATTCGTCCTCGAATAAAGGAAAAACTAAGATAAATCCGTTTTCGTAGGGAGCACGATTGCATTGAGCGTATGCAACAAGCCGTTAAACCTCTGGGTGTCCCCAGTAGGACGAGGGTTGTCTCGTGAGGGTTTTCAGCGGATACTACCCACAAAATCCAAATGTAGGATGAAAATATTTACAAAATGAAAGATTTATTTACAAGGTGATGAATGCGAGTTTTTGAACATATTTACAAATGAAGGATTTATTTTCAAATGGACACGAATAAGTTAAATACAACTTTTTGTCATTGTCTTGAAAATTTTACTCGTCAAAATTTCCAATAAAAATCAAGTTGTCATAACAGATAGACCATAGTTTGGCTAGTTGTTTCGGTTGATAACATAATGTAATTATGAAATGGATCCTTAGTTGATTATCAAAGTTTATTAAAGTGGTATTTTCATTTCTTTTCAATAACAAGTTAAATCAAACAAGTTAAAATAGTGCAAGGATTTCAATTGCTTGCTCTCTCATTATTTGCACGAAAAATTACACACCTAGCTCAGGTAAACTGAGGCCAGATATACCACCCATGCACTGCCTTTCGGGCTTATGTGAGGGGAGTACAGAGCATGGCGAGTGCACACACTTTCGTGCATACACCTATCGACCGTAGGTGGTTTTTATTAAGTATTTTTTTTGGGTATGTGTTCCATACATACATAACCGTGAGGACTTTTAAATGAGTATGAAAGCACATAATCAAAGATTCCAAGTAATTCACCCATGCATAAACGTGAGGACTTTTAAATGAGAGTGAATACTTTAGATGTTATTATTTTGTATTTTTTTTATATATGTATTTTTTTTATGAGAGAGAGAGTTTTGCAAAACCATCTTAGCACCATTTAACTTAGAAGACAAAAATGTTATATCCTTACTTTAAATTTACCACTTTTTAAACAAAGATTTTCAATTAGAACATACTTCATATTTAGCATAGATGAACCTTCCTATATACTAGTTAAACCATTGTTATTTGTAATCAAACTTCATTTTTATTTTTATTTTAAGACAAATAAATTTTCAAAAATTTCAATTTATTAACCAAAACTTATACTTATCCCATAGTGTTTCTTCAAAAATAAATCAAAATGGTTAAAAGAAAATGTTTTTGAGATTTAGGAGTTTTGAGATTTTTTTTTTGAAGAAAATGAAAATTCAAAAATGCCATGAAAAACTAAAGAAAAAATGAAAATGAGACTCCCCCCCACACTTAATTTTGACTGTGTCCCCACAGTCGATGCATGATATAATGAGTGTAACGGGGAAAAATATGTACATATTTACAAAAGACGGTTAACATTCTTACTAGACGTAGCTTGGCTCATGAAGGATCATGAGCTCCTCCTCTTGGTTACCGGGCAATTCCAAGAAGGGTTTCAAACGATGACCATTAACTTTGAAAATCGATCCATCCTTTGGGTTTTCTATTTCTATGGCACCATGTGGAAAAACAGTTCGTACCATAAATTGTCCGGTCCACCTTGATTTAAGTTTCCCAGGGAATAAATGAAGTCTCGAGTCATATAAAAGAACTTTCTGGTTAGGCAAAAACGTTTTCCTTAGGATTGACTTGTCATGAAAAACTTTGGTTCTTTCTTTGTAAATTTTCTCGTTTTCATACGCGTCGTTCCTAAGTTCTTCGAGTTCGTTGAGTTGTAGTTTTCGAGTTTCGCCAGCTTTTTCAAGATCAAAGTTTAAGTTTTTTATTGTCCATAATGCTTTGTGTTCAATTTCAACGGGTAAATGGCAAGCTTTACCGTAAACTAAACGAAATGGGGACATCCCAAGGTTAGTTTTAAAAGTAGTACGATAAGCCCAAAGCGCGTCGGTTAATTTCTGAGACCAATCTTTTCGATTTTTATTGACATTTTTCTCCAAGATTTGTTTTATTTGTCGATTTGAAACTTCAACTTGGCCACAAGTCTGAGGATGATACGGAGTGGATAACTTGTGGGTTATCGAGTATTTTTTCATTAAAGTTTCAAAAGAACGGTTGCAAAAATGGGTTCCGTTATCACTGATTATTGTGCGAGGTGTGTCGAACCTCGAAAAGATGTTTTCTTTAAGAAATTTCACAACAATTCTGTGGTCATTGGTTTTGCAAGAAACGGCTTCGACCCATTTTGAAACGTAATCGACAGCGAGAAGGATATACAAGTTTCCAAAAGAATTTGGAAAAGGTCCCATAAAGTCAATACCCCATACATCAAAGATTTCGATCGTAAGAATGGGGTTTAAAGGCATCATATCTCGTCGAGAAATTCGTCCAAGCATTTGACCGCGATCATAAGTTTTACAAAATTCAAACGAGTCTTTGAAAAGAGAAGGCCAATAGAAACCACACTGAAGCACTTTTTCCGCAGTTTTTCGAGGATCGAAATGTCCACCGCACGCTTGATCGTGGCAAAATGAAAGAACACTCCGTATCTCATTATCCGGAATGCAACGTCGGATGATTTGGTTGGGACAATATTTGAACAAATATGGATCGTCCCAATAGAAATATTTCACTTGGGACATGAATTTACATTTTTCCTGTTTGGACCAAAATGAGGGAGTTTCTTTAGTGACTAAGTAGTTCACTATATCAGCGTACCATGGATCGATAGAAATAGAAAGAAGTTGTTCATCGGAGAAGTTTTCATTGATCGGCAAGGAAGATGGTGCGTTCGAAAGACGAGATAAATGATCAGCTATGACATTATCGGATCATTTTTTGTCTTTGATTGTAAGGTCGAATTCTTGAAGTAAAAGGATCCAACGAATCAAACGGGATTTAGCATCCTTTTTAGCGAAGAGATATCGAAGCGCAGAATGGTCAGTGTAGACCGTAATGTGTGAACCTATCAAGTAAGGTCGAAACTTTTCAAGCGCAAAAACGACAGCTAGAAGCTCTTTTTCAGTTGTTGTGTAGTTGAGTTGAGCGTCGTTCAAGGTCATACTTGCGTAGTAAATGACATAAAGGATCTTGTTGATGCGTTGTCCTAAGACAGCACCAACGGCAAAGTTCGAAGCATCACACATTATTTCGAAAGGAAGATCCCAATTGGGTGCGCAAATGATTGGGGCAGAAATGAGTTCGCTCTTAAGACGTTCAAAAGAAGAGATACAATCAGAGTTAAAATCGAAAGGAACATCTTTTCCAAGAAGAGTCGTCAAAGGACGAGCGATTTTGCTAAAGTCTTTCACAAAGCGTCGATAAAAGCCAGCGTGTCCTAAAAATGATCGAATGTCCTTAACAGTTTTGGGAATGGGTAGATTTGCAATGACATCGATTTTCGCTTTGTCTACCTCAATGCCTTTGTTTGAGATGATATGTCCAAGGACAATGCCTTGTTTGACCATAAAGTGGCATTTTTCCCAATTCAAAGTCAAGTGTTTTTCTTTACATCGATTCAAAACCAACTCGAGGTGATGTAAACATTGAGAAAAAGAATCGCCGAAGATAGAGAAATCGTCCATAAAGACTTCTAGAAAGCGCTCAATCATGTCAGAAAAGATTCCAACCATGCATCGTTGGAAAGTCGCAGGAGCGTTAGAAAGTCCGAATGGCATACGTCGATAAGCGAAGGTACCGAATGGACACGTGAAAGTCGTTTTCTCCTGATCTTCGGGAGCGATTGGAATTTGGTTATAGCCGGAATAACCATCAAGAAAGCAATAGAATTCGTGGCCAGCTAAACGTTCGAGCATTTGGTCGATAAATGGAAGAGGGAAATGATCCTTACGTGTTGCGGCATTTAGTTTTCGATAGTCAATGCAAACACGCCAACCCGTTTGAGTACGAGTTGGAATAAGTTCGTTAGCGTCGTTTTTTATAACAGTAAGTCCGGACTTTTTAGGCACGACGTGAATTGGGCTAACCCATGGGCTATCGGAGATGGGGTATATGATACCGTTATCGAGGAGCTTAAGAATTTCGTCACGAACCACATCTTTCATTTTTGGGTTAAGCCTCCGTTGTGCATCACGAGTGGGTTTGGCTTCATCAATCAAATGAATGCGATGTTGGACAATAGCAGGGCTAATTCCCTTAATATCAGTAATGGACCACCCAATTGCTTCTCTATTTTTCAAAAGAATAGAGAGAAGAGATGCTTCTTGGTCAAGAGAAAGATTGTTAGAAATGATGACAGGACAAGTTTCGTTTTCACCTAAGTATGCATACTTAAGGTGAGTGGGAAGTGGTTTGAGGTCCAATTTCGGGAGTTTTTCGATTGCAGAATTGGGTTGAGATTCGGACTTAACTTGAAGCGATTCAAAGGGAAGAGTGTGTTCGATCTCGTTGGGGACTTCATGAAACAATTTTTCGTACTCGGCCTCGCGTTCATCGTTAAGATCAAATGTTTCGTTTTCAAAGTTTTCATGAATGGCACTAACTTCTAATGTTTGGTCACGAAGTTCGTTCGAGTGGCTTTCAAGATTGAAAATGTTAAGGTCCAAAGTCATGTTTCCGAAAGAGATTTTCATCGAACCGTTACGACAATTGATTAAGGCATTTGAGGTGGCTAAGAATGGTCGGCCTAAAATCAAAGGGATTTGACTTGCAGGGTTTGTCATGGGTTGTGTTTCAAGAATGATAAAATCAACGGGGAATATGAATTGCCCTACTCGAATGAGCACGTCTTCGATTTCTCCCACGGGCTTCTTAATGGAACGATCGGCAAATTGAAGCGTAACTTTCGTGGGTTTGAGCTCACCTAAGCCTAATTGTTCGTACACGGAGTATGGAATCAAGTTGACACTCGCGCCTAAGTCTATTAAACATTTGTTAATCGTCTTTTCTCCAATTGTACACGAAATCGTAGGGCAACCAGGATCTTTGTATTTAACGGGCATGGATTGGGACAAGACTTCACTCAAACTAGCGGCTAAGAAGACTTTTTTAGGCACTTGAGTGTGTCGCTTTTGGGTGCACAAGTCCTTAAGAAATTTCGCGTAACTGGGGACTTGCTGAACGATGTCAAGAAGAGGAATGTTAACTTTGACTTGTTTAAAAATTTCCAACATCTTTTCCATTTGGTCTGAGTGTTTCTTTGGTCGAAGACGATGTGAAAATGGAACATGATACTCGGTAGGCGGGTCTACTCGAGTAGAAGAAGAGTTTTGATTGGCATTCGAATCAACGTTTGGCTCCATGTTTTGTTTAGGTTCGTCCGTTGTTTTAGAAGTGTCGAGAGAGGTTTCCGGTAAATTGTTTGGACTAGTGACTTGATTATCGATCTGTTTACCGGAACGTAAAGTTGTGATAGCATTCAATTGGGTGACATTACTATCTTGAACCACATGGGATTGATTTGAATTTGCGTTTTGATTTCTGGGATTTGGAAGGGGTTGACTTGGGAATGTCCCTCGTTCGCGTTCACTTACAGACGTGGCTAATTGACTCATTTGCATTTCGAGTTTTGCAATCGATTGGTTTGTATTTTGCATATATGAAGTCAATAAATTTTGCAAATTGCTGTTTGATTGAAGGCTTTGAGTAGTTGCCTTAGCCAACGTTTCAAGAGTTTTCTCCAGCGAAGTTAAACGTTTATCGTCTTGGGGGGGATGAGTAGAATTTGGTTGAAAATTCGATTGTTGCGGTTGATTATGGGACAGACCCGCAAAGTTTGGTTGAAAATTATTGGGCTGAAAGGGAGGATTCGAAGCATTGCTCGGGAATGCTTGAAAATTATTGGGTTGAAAATTATTGGGACGGATCGTATTCGTGTTGGGGTTGTTTTGGCTCCACGCAAAATTCGGATGATTTCTCCAACCAGGGTTGTACGTTGGAGAAAATGGGTCGTTTTTGGTTTTATTGAAAGCATTGATTTGTTCGACGGAATTAGGACACTGATCGGCTATATGATTAGGATCATTGCATTTATAACACATTGGTTGGGAAGCTTGGTTCGTTTGATTCGATGAGAAAACGTTATCAAATTTTTTAATCATTGCATCGATCTTAGCTTCCAAAGCAACTGAAGATCCTATCGAGTGTGCACTCAATCGTGAGTATATTGATTTTTCGTTCGAGCGTTCCCATTGGGACGACTTTTCAGCGAGGTTTTCAAGAAATTGCCAAGCATCGTCATGATGTTGGGCAAGAAAATTGCCTTGGCACATTGATTCGAGCATGGTTCGTGAGCTGTTTTCGAGTCCATCGTATAAGATTTGGCAAATCGTCCATTTTTCAAAGTTATGGTGTGGACATTTTATCAAAAGCTCTTTGAATCTTTCAAAATATTTTCCAAATGGTTCACCCTTGAATTGATGAAAATTTACAATTTCGTTTCGAATTCTACTTGTTTTTTCCAAGGGGTAGAATTTTTTTAAGAAAGCTTTTACAAATTCTTCCCACGTTTTAATTGAGTTCGAAGGTAAGCTGTACAACCATTTTTCAGCGTAATCCGTAAGAGCAAATGGGATTAATCAAAGTTTGATTCCGTCATCAGAAAGTTATTGGAGTTTAATAGTTGCACAAACTTGTTCGAATTTAGTCAAAAAGATGTATGGATCATCGTGCTCGAAATTGCCAAATTTTGGAAGCGTGGCAGTATGGTTTGAATGGATTTCGAAATGGTTACCCGTAGGGGCGGGTAACGTGATGCAAGATGGAATAGAAACTCTGTCGGGAAAGATTCTATCCATAAGAGTTCGAGGGGCGTTTTCGTTCGCCATTTCAGGAGGATCGTCTGTTCGAGTTAAACGGTTTGTAGAAGGGTCGCGAGTCCAACGATTGGTTGTTGTGTCACGAGTCCAAGTACTCATGCACAAGTGAAAGTCGAGAAGAGAAAGGAGTTAGAATCGAGTTTAGGAGTGAAAGAAGATTTGAAAACGTGTTTTTTTTTTTTAATTTTTTTCTACAAGGGAGAAAACTATTTAACAAGTGGGATTTATTTTCAGAAGAAAAGTTTAATTTTTATTTTGTTTTTGGTTTTTCAAATTTTTTTTATATGTTTTTGGTTTTGTATTTTTTTTGTTTTTTGAATTTTCAAATATTTACCAAAAAGATTTTTTTTTTCTGAAGAAAATGGAAACTGATTTTTGTTTTTCAAATTTTTTTTTTCTTTTTTGAAAAGATTATATATTTTTTTTTTTTGGATTTTTGAATTTTTTCAAAGGAAGAAAGAAAAGGATTTTTTTTTTGAATGAAAAATCAAGTAAAAATTTATAATTTTTTTTTTTTGGGATTTTGGAATTTTTTTTTTTAAATATGCATGAACTAATGCAACTAAATGAATGCAAAGGACTTAATTACAATTTTCTGTCCTTAGTAGCTCCTAACCCAAAACTGTATAATCACACTTTGTCTTAAATCAACAAAAATATTTCTCAGCCAGGTAACGGACAGGAGTTATTGGTGCACCACGAATCACCGTAGCAATGCAGCCGAAGGTTTAAGTACCTTCAGAGGAACAACCAGTATAATATTTACGTATCACCGTAATTTTTATATCTGGTTATTACTCTGCCGCAGCCTAGACACCAAGAAATAAAATCGTTCAAATAAAACAATTGTAAAGATACAATTAAGCCCTAAGTGAGCTCGTGACACCCTTAGGTCCAACGTCTAACGTTTATTATTAGTCAAATTCTACGATGAAATGCGTTTGTGGGCCAAGGAAAGGGTGATGAAATCCCTCACCTTATGTGAATTGGGGTATTGCCCTTAGAAAAGAAAATAAGATGAGATGAATGCAAAACAAGAAATTAAACGTGTATTAACAATGCAACTAAAATGAAGTTTGTTTTTGGTATTTTGGATTTTGAATTTTTTTTAATGCAAATGCAAGCAACCAACAATGCACTAGAGATGAAAACACAATACCAGAGCGTGCAGATTATTAGCAATTTTTTTTTCAAGCGGCGATTTTAGCAAAGCAAAGCAATTTTTTTTTTGGCAAGCAATTCCTTGTAATTTTCTGCATTGACAACCTAAAATGAAAAACAAGATATATTCAACAATTTTTATTGTTATTATTATTTTTTTGTATGTTTATCAAAGATGAAAAACAAAATAAGCGAAAAACAAAAGAAATGAAAATAAAATAAATGAAAAATGAAATTAAACAAACTTGAACTTTTTTTTTTAATTTTTTTTTCCGATTTTTTTTTTTGGGAGAGGAAATTTAAAAGTAACGTTTTACTTTAAAAAAAAAAATTCTTTTTTTATCAACGAAGAAACTAAAATAAATGAAAACAAAATAGAAATGAAACTAAACTAAAATAAATGAAACTAGAACAAATGAAAACAAAATTAAAACGAATTAAAACAAACACAATTTTTTTCTTTAATTAAACTAAAACAAAAGAAAAACAAGTTACACTAAAATAATTACACACAAGAATTTACAAACTCTCCCTCAAGCCCACACGCAAGAGCCCATATAACCAAACCATATTCCAGAATGCGAACACCCAAGCTCACAAATAAACGAAAAGTCAAAATTCGATACAGTCTCCTATCCAAAATTCAGAACAAAACATCGAAATAAATTCCAACCATTTTCGGAATAAATTCCAGATTTAGGCTATTGGGTGGAATGCGAGTGGTGGTCGACGATTGAGAGTTGCTTTGAGGGTTTATGAAGTTAGTTGTTGTGCTTCGAATTGCGGTGGAGATGAGCGATGGAGGCTGTTTTCTGGAAGGAGAGATTGTCGATTTGAGATGGAGATCGCGATGCCAATTGTAAATGATGATTTCAGGTAATTGGATTCGTGGTGAATGCGGCTAGGTCAGGAGTTCGTGGTTGCTGCAGTTTGTTCGATCGGGCTTGTGAAGCTTGGAATTTTGTGGTTTCGGTGATTTTTGTTGGAAATTTTGGATTTGTGAGTTGCTGCAGTAGCCTCAGGTTGTTAATGGTATGCAGAAAGTTGTTATTTTTTTCTGTTTTTTTTTTTGGCAAGTCACGGTGGATAGTTGAAGGTATGGAGAAGTTGTAGCTTGTAGTTGAAGTGAATTGTTTGGTTGCACTGCTATTTTATTGTCTGAGGAGTAGCAAGTTATAATGCAGATGTTGATGGATGTGGTGAACGTTGAAGGCCAAGCAATAGTTGGTAGGAATGTTGTATGTCGGGAATGACAGTGGTAGGTTGAGTTGATGGTTGGTTGGGTACTGATGAGGTGATGACAGTGGAATGTTGTTTGCTTGCAAATGTAGAGAAGGTAGTGGATCAAAATGTATGAAGGCTGGAGAAGTGTAGAGGTAAGTTGTGTCAAGTGAAATGATTGTGCAGTGGGTTTGAAGAGGGTGTATGTGCAGGTTACATGAAGGAGGAATAGGCGAAGTTGAAGTCAGTCTGTTGTTTGATGAAGGAAGTATGTTTGTTGTTGCACAGTCAGGTGGTTGTGAGGGGAAGTATGATGTAGCAGTAGTATTGCAAGTTAGTTTTGAGTGGATAGGAGGAGAATTGGGCAGAGCAGTGGTCTCGGTGGTTCAAGACAGTGTGGTTAGGGTGAACGTGGATGGTGTTTTGACGAACTAAATGATTTGGTAGTGGAACAGTGATGGGTTGGAGTGAAGGTTGTAACTACAAGGTTAATGTTGTGGTCTTAGTTTGAAGTGGCCGGACTCCGGAGGTGGTCGATTGAGGAAAGGAAATTGTGTAGTTTTGAAGAAGTATGGTTTGTAGTGTTTGCCACGGTATTGTATGATGGTGAAGACTGGTTTGATTTGATTTGGGGAGATTGGATATGCACAGAGAAGTGCAAGTATTCAGGTCAATGTGTTGATCAGAGAGGATGGCAGGGGTGTAATGTTTTGATGAATTGAATGATTGCGGAGGTAGTGGAGATGCAGTAGTATGTAGTGAAGCCTAGGTTGTTAAGGCTGGGGTTTGGCCGAGGCAGGGATGTTGTCTGGGCAGCTGTTGGGTTTGAGATCTCTGGTGGTGAGTCACTGGTAATGTTTGGATGTAGAGGAGTTTGTGGATGAGGTAGAAATGAGGCAGTTCTGTGAAATCTAATGAGGTATGGGAGGTTGTAGTGCACAGTTGCACAGTTATGAAAACAGAAAATAAAGAACAGAGAAGTGAAGTGAATGTGACAGGGAAATGTAACCATTTTTTTTTTAATATTGGACTGCAAATTGTAAATTGAAATTGCAAAGAAAATGAATAGGAAATAAAATGTTTTTGTTTTTGTTTTGAAATTTTGTATGTATAATTTTTTTTTAATGGAAATAGAAATGGAAATGCAAAATGAAACACTACAAACACACAAACAAATGCAAGCACAAATCAAATACACACAACAATTTTTTATTTTTTTTTAATGCACACACACAAAACAAAAACACACAAAAATTAAACAAACTAATTCGAAGAATAGAAAATCAAGATCAAAACAACTCCCCAGCAACGGCGCCAAAAACTTGTTCGTCGACAAAATTTCTATTGATTTACAAATTTGCCGAAAAATTTCAAATTAAAATATAACCGCAAGCGCACGGCGTACACTTGAAGTACGTGGCGAATACGGGTCGATCCACAGGGAATTGATGATTTTAAAAAATCTATTCAATCAAATTATACCAAAGTCGAAGAGGATTCGTTAACTAGAAATAAAATGAGGCTAACACTAGAAAATGCGATTCAAAAATTATTAGACTAAAGAACAATTTAGAGGCAAATCCACTCTCAAATTTTTGTAAATCAACAAACACATAATTTATGATCTCTAACTTTGATATTAAGTGAAATAATCATTGCATTTATCATAAGTATGGTTTGTTTATGTTATTAGTTAACATAACTCAAACCATCAAACTATAATACAACAATTATACCACTTACAATTCTCATGAAAAAGAAGCCAAAGCCTATTTTAAGTATGATCTATTTACTATTGTAACTAGTAACATAGATCATCAAATTTCATTTTTACTTTCATTTCATAATCAAAAATTAATTAGCAAATGTTGATGTAAATTGTGTTTATGTTGAGTAAGAATAGCTCATTTTCATAAGCAATATAAGCTATCAAACCCACTTGTATAAACTTACATCAAAATTCACATTCATGAAGCATAAACAAAGAGACCATAAATCATAAAAAATGTTGAAATTACATAAAGTTAGAGAGCTTCATCACCCCTAAATTGAAGGGGTTTAGCTACTCATTTGTGGCATTGAAGCAACACAAATAAATTTCAACATTGAAAAGAAAAGAGAATAAAAATAAGCAAAGAAAGCAAAAAAGATTAGCTACTAACTACTTGCATAAATGTAAATCTAAGCTATGAACATAAAGAAGAAGAGAGCATAGAAATAAACATTAACAATAAAACAAAGAAAAACATGTAGAAAAGAGAGAAGAAAGAGGTTTGGAAGCCATTTTTATTTCATAGAACATTGAGCTTACACTTTGATTTCTTAATTTCCTAAGTAAAATGAAAGAGTAGATGATGGTTTCATATACATAAGAGGGCTATATATACATGCATAAAACCCTAATTCTATTTTTAGGGGGCTACCTAAAATGCCCTTTAGGAAGTGTGGCCAACAAGTAACCATTAATCACTAATTAATCCACCATTTGTTATGCATGAACCTTTAACCTCCACTTAGTTGTCCATTAGCTCCAAATTGTACTTTTAGGTAAGTGGGTGGGGTCCTCCATGTTCATGGCTTGAATTATTTCCCTCTTCTTTCCTTTGTATTCATTTGTGCATGCATATATCTTCATATAAGCCTCTTCCATATGCATCCAAATTCCTATAAAAATTATCAAAAAATGTCCAAGTAAAAATTCTTATATGGACACATGCACAAAATGACCGTTTTGCCCCTGAATGAAGATGAAAATATGAGGTTGGAAATAATTGAATTTTGGTTTTAAACACGTTAAAATACCCAAATATGATGATTATTTAAATAAAAAGAGATAAAATATGGATGTAAATATATGCACAAGTACGTGCATATCAATAGTATTGGGATTTTTATATCTATTTTAATTTCGAATCCCTATACTAGTGATTTTGGGTTGTCGTAACGATGTTTTACGCAACATTCGTTTTGGCCCAAATAAATATGTTAAGAGAATGATTTCCTTAAAGAATGAAATATATACTTAATTTCGATTTAAGTATATTGAATATTTTCCAACGGTTGAAAATAAATAGATTTGTGAATTACTTATTAATAAATAAGTATGGAAATGTTTTCCAATGGGAAATGAAACGTTTTGAGGATTTATCTTTTTGAAGATAAATTGAAAATGAATAATTGAAATCGTATATTCATAGATATTGTGAAATATAAATTCACTATGGAATTTATAAAAGAAAGGGGAATTTGTTTAAAAATGAATATTGATTTATTTTTGAGGTATTGAAATTATATATCTTGTAAAGATATGAATTTTGGAAAATAAATAATTTGGAAAATTATTTGGAATCTAGTGATGTTGTGCATATCCATTTGTATTTCAATAACCGACTATCAATATATATTTTTGAATGGGTATTTGTTGTGATTTGTTGAATCTGAACGCCACACTTATTTTTAAATTATTGCGCTCGTTATTCGGATTACCCATTGCGAATAGTGATACGACGTAATGGATAGCATTGATGACCGGTGTTGAAGACCGGGTATTTGCGAGAGCGATAGGATGACCTGTCGATTGACTCTGCACCGAGTTGCTCCGGTATAGAGTTCTCCATATGTGATGGGGAATCCGATCAGGATTGTGGATATCCGGATTGCAAGGACTTCTTTGTAAGTGCCTTCGGTTCTGTTCGAGCCCGGAACAGACTTGTATGGATTGTGTGTCTGACATTCAAAATTGAGATATAAAGCTGATTTCTTTCAAATATATTTCTGTTGGTGGCGGAGAATTTATTCTCTTAGCTTAACACCCTTCTCTGAGACGTACGAGCTCAGAGGTTATGTAGTTGATGGTTATCAGCGATATATTCCCAATTTGGTAATGTGACATGCTGAGTGTTGCTGTGAAATGATCATTGTGTTGATCATTTGTGATAGGATCATTTGTTTGATCGTTTATCTTTGTGATCATTTCTATGATCATTTGTTGACCCAAAGCATGACTTTGTATAAAGCGTGTTTTTGTGGACGAAACTTCGTCGGACCTCACACCCCGGAATGGTCAAAACAGGAAAGATGCGGCAAGGTTATGAGGGGTAGCTCCCTTTAGGGTATGTGCATTTCCTTCTGGAAAAGGGTGGTATCATGGTATGGAGCCCAGATACTTACTCATGTTGAAAACACTTATTATTTGGTGTGATGTTGATTACGAGCGCTCGGATAAAGGTCCCAAAGGACCGGGGGATGGCATACTCGTGTCAGTTGTTACCCAGTTAGGGGTAACCCGGCCTTGTGTTGGCAGAGATCCGGTTTGGTTCTCGGGGACGTCCTTCCAGAGGCGTTCTCATGTGGCAATGGGAAGTTCCTTGGCCTGACCATTCGTTGGAAATCCAATTCCCAATACGAAACCCTGTACTGTTTTAGTTGTAGAACCTGCCATTTACTTATGGTGGTCACCACTGTTTAGATGGTAGCTATAGTAGGCATAGTTCGAAATGTCTATGCTGGCTAAGATTTATATCTTTATTTTCGAAATGATTTTCTCTACACTATGCACTAGTAATAATATCAAATGTTCTTTTTAATGCGTATCAAGCATCTTTGACTATCATAAGGAGAAATCTCCTCCGATTCTGCATTTGCATGTGTGTGTGTGTGCGGGAGGCCTTATGGTAGTCTTATTTTTAAAAGCATTGCGAATTGACTTTAAAAATATTCCTCTATTTTGATTTTAAAGATAAATAAATTGTTTTGAGTTCTCACACCAGTCACATGACTGACTCGGAGTTTATTGTTTTCCTTCCTAAACTCTGGGTGCCCACCAATTTCTACACGGGCAGTCAAGAGTTAAGGTTTATCAGGATATTTTCGGAGTTGCTGGAGGCAAGCTGGATGGCATGGCGTATTACTAGTATATAGTATTTCTTTTCCGCTGTTTTATGTTGTTTGTTGTTGTTGTTTGATGTTGTACACTCTGATGTAATGTAATGTAATGTATAAAATGTAATAACCGATATAGTTCTTTGTTTAAAGATTATTCATTTATCTATTATATGTTGTTCCGCTGCAATTGTGAGATTCTGATGTTGTTCTGTTGTTTTCTTTCTGTTTCGTTCTATTTTCTTTTCTCTCTATTTTCTATCTTTTTCTCTCTTCTTCTACCTTTTTCTTTTTCTTAAACACTGAGAATTCGTATTTCTGTTCATCTTGAGTTAATCTATGGAGATTAGTGTATATTCAAGGAGTACGGATTTGCGGGTCCTCACAGGTGGTATCAGAGCATATGGTTAAGCGACAACCATGGTTCTGTTGGGTATTACTCATTAGAGATAGAGTCAGTAGTACTCTAGAATGAGTAGAGTGTAATAATAGCTATAAGAGCGTATTTGTTAGTGAATATAAATTTTGTTTTATATTGTGATGATTGGTTTATTGAGTGGCGTATGAACCTTCGTCAGCACGGTCTGTACAACTATGCCGAAGGGGTTTATAAACACTTGTACAGAACAATTCGACATAGTATTGTTTTAAATTGGGTAAATGAAATAATTTTACCTTGAGTATATTTTATATATGAAGGAATAATTTTTCAGAATTATTAAAGTGTATATAAGTTGATTGTTTAGTTGTTTGAATAATCTAAATAAAAGAATAATTGTATAAGCAAATGAATTATAAGAATTGAATTATAATTAATGTGATTTACAATTGTGAAATAAACTTATATATATATATATATATATATATATAAGAAGTGAAACTATATGAATATATTTATGAATATGAGTTGTAATAAAAAAATGAATTTAAAGTTAAATGGAAATTTACTTTAGAATTGAGAATCTGAATTGATTTATAAGTGGGAATTTAAGTTAAGTAAAAACAAGTGATGTTTGTAAAATGGAAATATAACTTAAGAGATGTCGAATGAAGTTGATATTGGTATCAAAGTAAAATAATAAAGTGAAGTGATGAATATGGACTTAAGTTATGTAAATGAAATTCAACTTTAGAAATTGAATTGAATGAATGGATTGAATGTTAATCAATTGAATGTAAATTTAGTTGATATGAAACAATGGATATAAGTGTTAATTCATTAAAATCTAATGTTAATGGAAGTTGAATAATTGAATAAAAATCAATTTAACTAAACCAGTTAGAAGAAAAGGAATTTGGTTGTAATTAATATACATTGGTTGTTATATGATTGTTAGTTGATTGTATATAATTCATTAAGTATTAATGAAATTGAAAGCTAAAGTAATTGGAATTCAATTGGAAGTTAAGTGAATCTTGAGTAGAATTTAATTTGAATTAGAAGTGAACCAACTTGAATATGAATTAGTGAATATAAACTAATTGAAAATGAATGTTAGTAAGAACATCCACTGTTAATGAATCAAATGTGATTAAATTGAAAACCTAATTCATTGAATATTAATGAGAATATGAATGAATATTTATTGGTTATGGACATTAGTTGGATGCTAGTTGGTTGATGGTTGAATATATTGCTTGTACTACATATGCTATGTTGGCATATATAGTTATTATGTTGCTATATGATGTATATTGATATTATTTTCATATATACATGTTCTCATGTTGTTTGTTGAGTGTTTAGTAGGTGCCAATCGCGTTTGCTTCGCATTTAGAGCTCGCTTTCGCGCTATATTAGCCGTACATGCCCATTAATAAAATATAAGGTACATATCTCGGATTAAATATCGTACTTTTACACTTTTTTTCCCTGCGGGATGCCTCATTACTTGATGAGATGTATATTTGTGATATATATACTGTCATTTTTTTTCGGATCGAGCCGCGCAAAGGAGACTATGGCGAATTTTTCCGAAAATTTAAGGCGTTAGAAAATTTTCGAGAAAAATTGGAAAATTTTGTAAACTATAACTTTGATTTGGAATTGAAAGTTAAACAATAGTAGTTGCTTTTGAAAAGATAACTAAGTATGGTTTAAAAACTTAGTAAAGTATTTGTAAGAAGTTAACTATGGATTTTGAGAAAATTAGTAGATTCTGTAACTTTTCTTACTGGTAATTTCGAGGACGAAATTCTTTTAAGGGGGGAAGTATGTAACGACCCAGAATTTTTATTAATTCAAATTTGAATATTTAATTAATTTTAAATATTAATAAGTGAAATCAATAAGTCGAATAAATTTTTATTCGAATAATTGGATTTAATTGGATAATCAAATCGATAATTTAATATGTTAAATTACAGGAATAATTGAAAATTGGGTTAAATATGATTGAAAATGATTTGTAAAATTTTATTTTATCATATTGAAGTTAGAATGATGTCATAGAACTTTTAAAATCGAATTAAAAGTTTATTTGTGAAAATTGAATATTTTAATATTTAATCGACTAGTGAAATTAGCCAATTTTCGAACAGTCTCAGAATTGGACGAAACTAGTTCCATTGGATCCGTAATAGTTTGTTATTATCGGATTTCAATTTTCGTAGCAATCGGAGTTATCGTTTGATCGTGGCAGCTCGAAACGCATCGAAATTGTTTTTTAATATTAATTTGGCGAGTTAAAATAGCCATTTTTCAAAAAGTCTCGGATTTCGACGAAACCAATTTCATCGGATCCGTAATGTGATATTAATTTATGGTTTCAAATTTCGTGTCAATTGGATTTACCGTTTGTCCGGTGCAAGCTAAAACGCCTAGAAAATCGTTTAATCGGTTTAATTTTAAATTAAACGTTTATTGCCATAACTCGCACAGATGACCGAATTAGATCCCGAAACATGTTCCATTGTGTTCGGAACGCGGGGTAAACCTTAGAAACGCCAACAGGCACGCTTCGTTTGGAATTCGGAAAATCCGGGATGAATAGTGTCGCGCGAATTTTCTATAAACCCCCCCCCCTCTTCATAAATTTGCAAAAATTAAAAACCCTAACCCTAAAAATGTCCAGCCACCACTTTCTAATTCTAAGGCCAGAAATTCATCATTTTATTCTCTTAATCACTCTCAATCTACAAGGAATTACGCGAAGTGCTCAACTACAAAGTTGTAGAGCTCAATGAGAGCTTTGATTCTATACGGTGATGATCGGAATTGGAGTGACGGAGTGGGGGCTACGTGCCCGCATTCACCATCAGGTCGGCACGCCATACGAGGCCATAGTAGGGCCGAGTTCACCAAGGTGGTGGCCGAAGGAAGAGGAGAAGATGCTTGTTCAAGTGGCAGTAGCTGATCGAGTTGAAATTGCTTGTGGAAGGAGCATAATTAAACCCTAATTTGTGCTAATGGGTTCATATGCACGGCTTGTAACCTGTAGGAGAACGTGAGGAGGAAGGAGAGAAGGGTCGGCCAGGATTTCATGGGTGATGGATCTACGGCTGTGATGAGCTTAGGTTAAAAAATAAAAAGAATTTGTTAATTTATGTACATATAAAATCGTGTAAACTTGTAAAAATCATACCTTTTTCATACGAGGTCGAAAACGCGCGAAACCAGTTGTGTTGGAATCGTATGGACGAGCACTACGCTATGGAATTGGATTGGAGTCATTTGGAGTTAGTGAGAATTTCGGGTAAAATTAAACGTCCGTTTAATTTTATTTGAAATAAATCGCTAAAAACGAAATTGAAATCAAGGTGAGAACTTCTCACTCAATCGAATCGGTTTCGATTTTATTTTAAATAGTTATATTTAAAATCCTTGAATGCATGTTTGAATGATGATTGTTATCTATTGATTGTTAAAATAGACATTATGCGCCGTTAGTAAGCGGATGTTATTAATTAAAAGTATATACCGCGAATATTTCATAAACAGTGAAATTGGTATTATATATAATAGCAATATATATATATATATTGGCATATGTATATATTGCAGTTGTTGATTTTCCCTCATTGTATAGCGGATGAGACCCTATTGCACCTCCTATTAAGCGGATAATATTTTAAATCCCATATACCGCGATAATTCCGTACTGGAGCGGAATTGGTATTGTGCTAATGTTTGTGGATGTAGGAAAACAGGTTGGAGGGATCCAACTGGATTCCTCAACAGTATTTATTTGATTTCAAATATTTTGATATTTGATGAATTATCATATTGATATATGATGTCGTTGTTGTCGTTATTGACTATTTGGTATGTAGCATCATTGGGCCAAATTTTGGAATTTTAAAAAGGATTTTTAAAGTGATTTTTGAAAGTATACGTTATAAAATATTTTTGGAATTGATCCATTATAAATAAATAACGTTATAATTTTTATGTTATAAAAATTATGATTTTTGATAAATATAGTTAAAAGTTGATTTTTGAAAATATGAGGCTAATGATTTTATAAAATAGTTTAATCGGGATTTTTTTGAATTTATTATAAAAAGTTGAAAATATAGGATTTATGAAATTTGATTATTTTATAAATCAAAATGATGAAATTATAAAGGAGTTAAGACGTTTTGAAATAATAATATAAATTGATTTATATAAAAGGTTTATAAAACTGATATTTGTAAAATTAAAAGTATTGGAATTATAAAATGAGTTTTATAAGTGTTAGAATGAATTGTGAATAAATTTCGTAAATGAATGAAATTTATAGAATTACAAACGGTGAAGTTATAAATGAAATTTTATAAGCAGTAGGTTTATAAAATTTGTAAAGTTATTTGAAGAATAGATTTGGTTAAATAAATGAATCTTATAAGTTATAAGATTTATAATTTGGAAAGTCTTTGAAAGAACGATTTTGTAAAATAATCGTTTTATAAGCATTTAACTTATATTATGAACCTTTGGTTTATAATTAAGTTATAAAGTGAATAGGTTAATAAAGGAGGTTTATAAAAGGAAGTAGTTATAAAATAAATAGAAATGGAATTTATAAACATTGTTTTATAAATTCGCAACGACTTATTTTGATAAGTTAATTTTTATAACTTATTTATGGAGTTATATTCACGTTTTAGACAGTGAATAATCCTTTAAAATAAAACGTATAGAAACGATGAAGTTGGTTAACAAAGTATATTCACGTTTTTGAATGGTGAATAATATGTTAAAGAAAATGTTTTGAATGTGATGTTTTAAATAGAATTAAAACGATCTAACGATGTTTTCAAAATGTGTTGAGATTCGAAACCATAGATTTCAACATTCATTGTTGAAATAGACGTTTTCGAGAAATAGAAGGAAATGGTGGACTATAACACTGTTGTTATAGTAAATGATTTCCGAAAGGAAATGTTTTGCATAGTATTGGGATTTTTATATCTATTTTAATTTCGAATCCCTATACTAATGATTTTGGGTTGTCGTAACGATGTTTTACGCAACATTTGTTTTGGCCCAAATAAATATGTTAAGAGAATGATTTCCTTAAAGAATGAAATATATACTTAATTTTGATTTAAGTATATTGAATATTTTCCAACGGTTGAAAATAAATAGATTTGTGAATTACTTATTAATAAATAAGTATGGAAATGTTTTCCAATGGGAAATGAAACGTTTTGAGGATTTATCTTTTTGAAGATAAATTGAAAATGAATAATTGAAATCGTATATTCATAGATATAGTGAAATATAAATTCACTATGGAATTTATAAAAGAAAGGGGAATTTGTTTAAAAATGAATATTGATTTATTTTTGAGGAATTATATATCTTGTAAAGATATGAATTTTGGAAAATAAATAATTTGGAAAATTATTTGGAATCTGGTGATGTTGTGCATATCCATTTGTATTTCAATAACCGACTATCAATATATACCTTTGAATGGGTATTTGTTGTGATTTGTTGAATCTGAACGCCACACTTATTTTTAAATTATTGCGCTCGTTATTCGGATTACCCATTGCGAATAGTGATACGACGTAATGGATAGCATTGATGACCGGTGTTGAAGACCGGGTATTTGCGAGAGCGATAGGATGACCTGCCGATTGACTCTGCACCGAGTTGCTCCGGTATAGAGTTCTCCATATGTGATGGGGAATCCGATCAGGATTGTGGATATCCGGATTGCAAGGACTTCTTTGTAAGTGCCTTCGGTTCTGTTCGAGCCCGAAATAGACTTGTATGGATTGTGTGTCTGACATTCAAAATTGAGATATAAAGCTGATTTCTTTCAAATATATTTCTGTTGGTGGCGGAGAATTTATTCTCTTAGCTTAACACCCTTCTTTGAGACGTACGAGCTCATAGGTTATGTAGTTGATGGTTATCAGCGATATATTCCCAATTTGGTAATGTGACATGCTGAGTGTTGCTGTGAAATGATCATTGTGTTGATCATTTGTGATAGGATCATTTGTTTGATCGTTTATCTTTGTGATCATTTCTATGATCATTTGTTGACCCAAAGCATGACTTTGTATAAAGCGTGTTTTTGTGGACGAAACTTCGTCGGACCTCACACCCCGAAATGGTCAAAACAGGAAAGATGCGGCAAGGTTATGAGGGGTAGCTCCCTTTAGGGTATGTGCATTTCCTTCTGGAAAAGGGTGGTATCATGGTATGGAGCCCAGATACTTACTCATGTTGAAAACACTTATTATTTGGTGTGATGTTGATTACGAGCGCTCGGATAAAGGTCCCAAAGGACCGGGGGATGGCATACTCGTGTCAGTTGTTACCCATTTACGGGTAACCCGGCCTTGTGTTGGCAGAGATCCGGTTTGGTTCTCGGGGACGTCCTTCCAGAGGCGTTCTCATGTGGCAATGGGAAGTTCCTTGGCCTGACCATTCGTTCGAAATCCAATTCCCAATATGAAACCCTGTACGGTTTTAGTTGTAGAACCTGCCATTTACTTATGGTGGTCACCACTGTTTAGATGGTAGCTATAGTATGCATAGTTCGAAATGTCTATGCTGGCTAAGATTTATATCTTTATTTTCGAAATGATTTTCTCTACACTATGCACTAGTAATAATATCAAATGTTCTTTTTAATGCGTATCAAGCATCTTTGACTATCATAAGGAGAAATCTCCTCCGATTCTGCGTTTGCATGTGTGTGTGTGCGGGAGGCCTTATGGTAGTCTCATTTTTAAAAGCATTGCGAATTGACTTTAAAAATATTCCTCTATTTTGATTTTAAAGATAAATAAACTGTTTTGAGTTCTCACACCAGTCACATGACTGACTCGGAGTTTATTGTTTTCCTTCCTAAACTCTGGGTGCCCACCAATTTCTACACGGGCAGTCAAGAGTTAAGGTTTATCAGGATATTTCCGGAGTTGCTGGAGGCAAGCTGGATGGCATGGCGTATTACTAGTATATAGTATTTCTTTTCCGCTGTTTGATGTTGTTGTTTGATGTTGTACACTCTGATGTAATGTAATGTAATGTAATGTATAAAATGTAATAACTGATATAGTTCTTTGTTTAAAGATTATTCATTTATCTATTATATGTTGTTCCGCTGCGATTGTGAGATTCTGATGTTGTTCTGTTGTTTTCTTTCTGTTTCGTTCTATTTTCTTTTCTCTTTATTTTCTATCTTTTTCTCTCTTCTTCTACCTTTTTCTTTTTATTAAACATTGAGAATTCATGTTTCTGTTCATCTTGAGTTAATCTATGGAGATTAGTGTATATTCAAGGAGTACGGATTTGCGGGTCCTCACAAATGATTTCAAGAGGTTTTAGTTGAATGACTTCGAAAGGTTTAAGTGAATGACTTCAAGAGGTTTGAGTTCAATGATTTCGAAAGGTTTCAATTCTATGATTTCGAAAGGTTTATTTTGAATGGATTCGAAAGGTTTGAGATCGAAGGTTTTCCAAAAATTTTCTAAGGCAATGTTTTAAAGTGATATTAAAGAAGGGCGTCTATGTTTTATTGTTTTTGAAAGCTTTGATTTCAAAAGGTTTGATGTTTGATTTTGAAAGAGACTATTTCAAAAGTGTAGAAAGAGGTTCTTTCAAATAGTTAAATGTTTTTATCAACTAAAGTTTGAGTAAAGAATATATGTGACACGGTGATATGATTTTGAGTAAAGTACAAAGGTTATATACTTCTCCTTGTTTAATTTTGATTTTAAGGTTTTAAATCATTTTGAAAATATTTTAAGGAAAATTATGGTAAGGGATCCTTAAGTGAAAATTGACTCATATATTAGAATGCCAGATGGGACTTGTATGGGGTTATGCCCTATACATTAGCTATTCGCCCCAGCTAATTGTTGTCCAAAATTCCCGTGTGTAGGGCTTGGTCACGGGTAGACTAAAATTATGATTACACACCAAAAGGAATGTATGTTGTATATAGATAGGTTATTGGTGAGCCTGAAAAACCATTACGATTAGGAAGACCTGGAAGATGATTAAGTTAGGACCAGACCGTCCAAAAGAGAATTATTTAACAGGTAATTAACGATAGACCGTCTAGAAGTGAAGTAACTAACAGATAGTAAAGGATAGATAATCTAAAACAAGAATAGCTAACAGGTGTTAGATTAATTTTGATTATATTGTCTGGTAACGCGAGTCAACCAAAAGTTAAATGTTATTCAAACAAAACTTATGTATTTGAACAGATAGTTCATTTTTACCTGATGTTTATATATGTTTACATAAAGATGCTTTATAGTGTTTAATCAGTTTTGATTATAGGAAAAAGTTTTGCAAAGGTATGTTTTAAAAGGATGATAGTGAGGCCAAACCCGTTCCACTAAGCGGCGTGGTCTCACTTAACATATATATTCTAGGATGTATAGTATTATTCATACCAGGCTTTATGTCTAACTCGAAGCTTATGTTTTCCCCATAAACTCTTGGGTGTTCAAAATTAATTTAAGTAGGTCAAGGGGTTAAGGTCTTTACAGGTTTTAGTAGGATGATGAATAAAGCTACTTAAAGCTTGCAGGAGGAAAACTGATAGCTATTTATGAGTTGCAGTTCTTGTTTTATGTTTTGAAGTATTTTCGCTGTGTCTTGTATTAAGTTTATTATGACTCCGATCATCCAAGGGGGGTATCTTCATATACTGCCCTTGGCGTATTTTGTAACTAATATATTTTATTTGTACCTGGGAACATATTAAGATTATGTAAGTTGAATATGGAACATTTGTTTTAAATGTAATGAAGTAAAAGTTGTTTAAAATCCATGTTTTGCTTCATATTCAAGTGCTTCTGAAATTATAGATACCACTAACATAGCCGTATTTAGTCATCCGTAACATCCTAGTACTTTCAACCATTCGCATCCACACATGTCGGACTTGAATTGCTCAAAATATCATATTGTTAATTTATATTAGCAAAACTCGGCATATACAGTAAATAAATAAATCACAGAATCACAGACACAGAGTAATGTAAAAACAAGCAGCGGAAATAAATAAATAGTAGTTCATGAAACTACTATACATATAACAGAATTAAACAAAATGCAACAGGATTCTCGAATACAATAATCAATACAAAATCTGAATATATCAGTGGAGTCAACTGAATAAATGAAGGCTGGATAGATAAATGAATCTCCAATCGAACCTCCAACTCCAAAGGTGAGTCAAATACTGCGACACTCATTCTGACTCGAGCGTAAAGAAAAATACAAAATACTCAAGTCAGGATTAACATTATTATATTATTAATTCCAACTTCAAGTGAAATATCAACTAAAATACAAGTAACTCAAAGGATGTTTGGGATAACCATTCTCTAAGGATCCGTGGAGCTATCTACTATGCAGTAATATACGCTATCAACAAAAAACATTATTATAACACTGTGGTTATTTAGAAAATATCAAACTTCAAAACCAAAATATCATATCCATTTCAAAAACCATATCAATACGATATCATTTCTCACTTAAAATAATATTCATTTCAAAATCATAGCACTTCAAAGCTATAACACTTTCGAAATTATAAAGCTTAGAAATTATAAAACTTTGGAAATCATAATACTTGATAACATAATACTTTGAAATTCGTAAATTTGAAATCATAACTTCCTACCGAACAGTTTAGATATTAATAATAGCATATATAATAAAATAGTTTATAAAATAAAATAGTTTGTATCAAAATAATTATAAGTTAAAATAGTTATATTAAAATAATTAGTATATTAAAATAGTTTATATTAAAATAGTTTATATTAAAATGATTTATAAAGTAAAAAACTAAAAAAAGTATTAAATATAATTTAAAAATTCTTAATATAATAAAATAATTTACTTAATTTTTACAAATCAATACAAATTCACTCAAATGCCAAAAATTCAATTTAACTCAATCTCAATTCATCGGTTTCAATTCAATTCAGTTTCTCAATAAATCATTTCAAATTATATCGATTTCAAATACAGATTTGAGCCACAAAATAAAACATTTAAATTTCAATATATTTTAAAGATTCATCATTTTCAAACTAAATTTGATAATTTCATGTATATATATATTAATTTAACTTCATTATTGTTTATTTTTAAAATATTCGCTTAATAAATCCAATATCATTTATATAAATCTCAAATAATCTAAATATTTCCTTCAATTTATTTAAACTTGAAATATTCATTAATCACTTTAAACCAAAATCAAGTTATAAAATCATATCCTTAAATTCTCAATGTCCAATGAGTTTCAAATCGATTTTATTTAAATATAATTCTTAAAAGGGTATTATTTCAATTCAACTTAAATTTATCTTCCCAACCTTAACTTATAAAAATCATTATAACAATCTATTTTAAGATATGATTTTAAATAAATACTGAAACATATTGTGTATTAATTAAATCAACTTTATTAAATCAAATCTTATTACCAACTCATTTTACATTAAAACCAATTTATACATTTATATAATATCTTAAAAATCTATATTAATTAAACAATAATATTTCTTTTGAAAACCATGGAAATCAATTTAAAAACATTTATATATAGACCAAGGTGTTTGTATATAATTTTCTACCCTATGGTCAAGTGATACGAATATTTATCATTTAAATCGACAATCCCAAATTCAATTCAAATGAAAATCGCTTGGGTTTATCATTTCAACCCATAACGATTTTCTCCTATTCTACAGATCGTTCGGGTAAGTACCATTTTCAACCCATAGTGAATTCTATACTAATAGGGAATTTGTAGAGTGAGAACATATATGATAATAATATAACAGAAATATATCATCAATATAAATAACAGATAATGGTGTCAGATGTCACAAGTGAACAGTTACAAATAATAGCATATATATAGCAATGTAAATAACTAACAACAGAATATTTCAATTGTCATTTCAATTGAAATCAAATTTAATAGATATAAGAACGTTAACCGTGAGTGATTACTCACCTTCCGAGGCTATAGAGAATAGACAATGAAATTGAGTTACGAAATGCAAACACGACTTCCAAATCAAAGCTAGATTGGCACGAATTAACGATCAAAATTGATAAATAAGGAATCGATGAAACAATTAGAATTAGTTTGATAGAAACAGCAAATATATATATAGATATATATTATTATTATTATTCCATGAAAACAATTTCTAATTTTTAAAACATTTATTAACTAACATATATATATATATATATATATATATATATACCCAAACCAAACTCAAATATATGTAAACTTAATATATTATACTTCAAGATCCATCCTTATTAAATATACATATTAAATTTAAAACACAAACATATTAAAATCAAAATATACACATAAACACACACATATATATACACACACACATCCCAAAACCAAATTCACTTTATTTAATAGTATATACATTATATTTGAAACATTAATATCTAAAACTTAATATTCATAACCAAATTGAAATTCAAGAATATACATAAACTGTAAGTAATATAAATTAAAGAAAATCAAATAGTTTAACCATATGTAGACTCAATATATACTCCATATAACTTACATGAACCTTGCATATAACCAATCATATTATAACAGTAAAACAAAAGGTAAAATAAACAATGCCTCCCATATAATGTATGTTGTACACTATTTATAAACTAACATATAATATGTTTTTAACCAAAATGTATAACTTACATACATTTCGTATTTCTATAAAACAATATATATATATATATACACATCAGGAATTAAACAACTTGAACAAACTTTTTATATTTATAAACAAAACTTATATACGTTTAAACAAGGTAATATATTACTGTTATAAAAATGAAGTATATCCCATTACTTCACACAGAAATATAAATAATATGATATATCTATAAACAAATATTTCATACGACTGATGTATTTAAACAACATATTATATTGTAAGCTTTTAAACCTATATAAGTGGCATATATTAAATATTATTTTTATAAATTAACATAATATTGTAATAAACAAGTATGACTAATAATATATATATATATATATATATACACTAACAGAAAAGTTAATATTAAAATACTTTATTGACTATATATAACAGCATGTTATAAATCAATAACTTTGATTATATATTTACCAAATAACCTTTATAAACTTAGGTAAACATATATATAAACTTTATATAACAGATAAATATATATCTATTTATATATATTCCATATATAACATATATAAAATTTAAGGCAATATATTACTAACAAATATATCATATGCTTTAATAAAGAAAAGGAGACCAAAATGGTGGAAAGAAGAGGGAACATGCAGCTGGGCTCGGCTAAGTTGGCTGAGCTGATGGAGTCTCGGCCATAGGTGAGCGCCTGGCATTGGAGGGGATGGCTCACGGCCAGAGGAAGGGGAGGAGGCAGTTCGGGTTGATGAAGGTCGAGTGAATGTTTAGTGTAAGGAGAAATGGATCGGTTGGAGCATTGGACTCACGTGCTCAATGGAGGTGGATGGGGAAGTCTGGGTGTGGCGAGCTCTCGACGGCTGGAGGAAGGTAGGAGGAAGGTGGAGATGGGGAAGTGATGAAGGGAGGAGGCAAAGGTGGTTGCTTATGGTTCGGTTGTGCTAGTGAAAGGCGAAGTGATGGGAGGTTTTCGACTGTCAACATTCTTACATTTTTTATATAGAAAGAACAGAAGAAGAAAACAAAAGGGGAGAGGATGAACAGCAATGAAAAGCAATTATAGCTTGAACCGATGGGAATAGTAATAGCCAAATTTTTTTTAGGGAATATAAAAAAGCTATTGACTATTGATAGGAAGATTAATAGCTAGCGGCTATTAACTTAAACTATTTGTCATACTAAAGCACAAAGGAAAAAGGCCAAACGATTCGAACGTAGAACCGGTATGAATGGTCGATTTACCGATTTTGTCGTATCCTGAACTCCAAAACACACGAATGAATATTCTACGAAGACCAGCACGATGAGACGATCAAAACGGTACACGAATATCAATAATATGACTACCTAGTCAAAATTCAATATTTAGTACCGAAAATGCTGCTATTTTGCCAAAAATATGATAGACGGAGCAACAGCAGTCAAATTGGGGAAACGAAATATGACATCTCACTCAAAAGAGAATTTACAAATTTATTATGTAAAAAAATATTCAGATTTGGAAAATATTTTATTATCTTCAATATTAATTAATTTGAATTTAAATAAAATTTCAAAATAAAATAAACTACCATATTATCAGATGAAAATTTACCATTTGTTATGTTTTAGTAGACGTATTCCAAATATCATATTTTTATCTCAATATTCAATTATTTAATAATTCACAAAATTCTAGTTAATTGCATTATTAAAACCAGTTAAAATTTGTGGGTCTTTACACTCTCCCCCACTCAAAACTTTTCGTCCCCGAAAAGGAACGAGATAGGACAATAGAACCAACCAGAAGGAAAATAGATTGAAATTCAAAAATAAAACAATTAATTTAAAACCATATAAATTTCAATTTCAATTAATAAATATTCAATAATTGATTTTAGTTCATTTGATTTCGCTCAAGTTAATTCAACTTATAATTTAATTTTAACTATTTCTAAATTCATATTTATTTACACATTATCTTATTATTCAATCTATCTCAATTAACATTTCTATTATCATAAATTAAGTATATAAGCATTTATTATAATCATTTTTTTAAATAAATTTTCTTGTTCCCAAATTATTATTAAATTTATTCAACTTAATATATCTTATCACATATATTAGGTAGATTTGTCACTTATTATAACCATTCAAATTATTTATAAATTCCTTTGATATCATTTTATTTTGTATATTATCCAATTGCACATTCAACTTTTGAAAATTTTAGGTAAGTTATATATATGAGAATGCAATTAAGTATTATACAAGTAAAATTTTCCTATTTCAATTTATTTTAGGTTTAAATATTAAAATTTATGGTTCCATTTTATAATTGAAATTATTATTAACAAGAATTTAAAAGTTAAATTTTCGATTTCAATTCAAACCATTTAGTGATAAATGTATACATATATAACTCCTATAAATTAAGTCAAATCTATGAACATATATGTACATATATTATAAATCAAGTCATACTTAAGAAATTCAAATCAAATTTATTTTCCAAACAAAAGTGTAGCAAGGCTACTAATTAGCCCCTTTACTCTGAACTAAAAAATAAATGTCGATGATGCGACCGCCATCACCGAAATTATTTTCTAGGGGCAAAAGTGAAGAGTACTGATTCAAAACCTTTAAAATTTCTTTGGAAATGATTTCTTCTTGAAATAATTTAAATAATATACAATTTAAAACTTTAAAACCAAAGTTTGGAATCACCAGAAATTTAAATTCTAAAATTCTTAATTTATATTAATTTAAACTACAAACCAATTTATAAACCATGCTATACATAAATAGACAGTATTTAAAACAATTTAAAGTGCCTAAAAAAATGATCAAAATATTCTTTATATAATACTTTATCAAAATATTTTTATAACTCGATATCTTAACAGTTTTATCCTCGTTTTTGCAGACTCTGGCCATGCGTTGATCAGACGCAAGGCTAGAATTCTCGAAGTACTTAGTAGACCGATATCAATACCCAGTGAAAAATACTTAAAAATAGATATGAGAAGTACCGCTCAAAATCCAATGTCAAATGATAATAATACAATAGCAGTTGCTTGCTGCTGATCCAGTATTTACGCAATGGACACAGAACTTTCCAGAAGATCCTTCCGCCATCTGGATTCTAGAAAAATATCACAGCCAGTTCATAAACAAGGGACCATCGACCCCTGCTGTAGTGGTACGCTGCTGCTTCAATGATTTACACAATGGATGCACTTTCTTCACGAAGGATCCATAAACAATAGATCCCAGGATCGAAAGCACCTCCACTGGGTAAACTAAAGAACCTTCTACCCTGAAAAAAATCGAGGAACTCATGAGTTTAAGTCCGGATAACCATATCAATTCGAATCCATTTCTGAATTCACCCAAGTCCATTAGGGTTTATCGGACGAATCCATTCCTGGATTCCCCAAGTCCATCTGGGTCGAAGTATATCATACTATAATTCTTCATGGAGAGTACTTCCCATACCTCTTACTTCAGAAAATAATATACCATATATAGTACCCTTTCAAAATCATAGCTCCAAATATCGCACTTATATAAATTCCATTATATACAAGATTTCATTTTAGATAAAGTACTTTCCAAAATCAATAATCTCAAATATATTAAATCATTCTTATATAAATTTCGTTATATATAAGATTTATCTCTTCAGATCGAATACCTTCCAAAATTAACAGCTTCAAAGTCACTTGTACTTATATAAAGTCCATCTTATACAAGAATCAAAAAATTTCAAAAATCAATTTCACTGTATGAAACGCCATACGAGGTTCAAAATTAGAGGAGTCCTAATCGAAGAGAATTCAAATCACGAAAACATACTCGGTAGGAAAAAAAATGATAATTAAATTACAAACGAGGAAGATGGATAGCCTTATATTAATCATGGGTGACCTTAACCGGGTCAACCGTTCCTTCAAAAATAAGATCGATGCAGAATTCCGAGGCAAATTGTCATTCAATCGCAAGAGATAGAATTCGGACATAGTAAAAGATCGCAGCATCTAAACTGAGGATACAGAAATCTCCAGTGAATCAATACCTATTGTAAAGGAGTTTCACCCCTTTACAAATCGTTTAGTGGAGCTATGGGATGCTCCGAAATCAAGAAAACACGAATAGGGAGATAAAGATGGATTCCAGAACAAAATTGGAGTCCCTGAACTCAAAGGAGATTCGAATCAAAGAGGAAGAGATTCAAGCTAGAACGAAAGCGATTTTGTAATTAATTTTACTCTATATGCTTAATTTTTGCCTAAAATCAGAGCTCTTATACCACATGTAACATCCTGGTATTTGCAACCTGTAACGGCCCGGAATTTTCGACCCCGGAAATTCCATATAGTTAAGGAAAAGAAGAAAAGGATAGAAGAAGAAGAAATAGAAACAGTGTGATATCCCGGAAATTTTGGCAATATCAATTTAATAATCTGTATTTAAAATTAAATTGATTTGATAAATTCTGTCAATAAAATTTACTTGATTTAATAATCCAATTGAATAAATGTTTAATCGGTGAATTTTATCTTTTAAAAGCTAATAATTGCTTTCTATTTATAATGTATATATGTATATTTATATATATTATAGATAGATAAGTTTTGATTATAGTTTAATAAACAAATAAAATATTGTTTCTAAATTATGATATTCATTTTGATAATTTCGAGGTTATTATTTATTTAATAAATAACTATTTGGTTTAAAATACTTAAAGAAATTGTTTTAAATTGTATAAATGTATTTAAAAGCATAGTTTAAATTTTAATAAGATAAACAAAAGTTTATTTTATTTCTTTTTAAATATAGCTTAATAATTATAATTTGGAATTATATGCAAATTTAAAATACCCTTTATATATTAAACATTAATCCATTTAATTAAGATAAATAAGATAAGTAATTTATGATTTCTTTCATAGATGATTTAAATTGATAAATACGTTACTTTTAAAATAATAATAAAAGTATAAATATAGATAGATTTTAAAAGACAATATTATTATTTTAAAATTAAAGTATGTTAATATTTTAGTTTTAAATTGGAATTTTTAAAGGTATAAAAAGCATTTGAATTTGAATTCATTTTGAAATTCAAATGAATAAACATATTTAACTTTTTCTAAATAAGCTTTCATTTTTATATAAATTGTTTTATTTCATTAAAAGAAATACATATACATTTATTTATGAAACTACTATATATGTATTTAATGAATAAAGAGGATTTCAATTACCTTTAAAATAAATAAAAACAAATAATATTAATTTCGAGACACATGTTATTAAACTAAGGGGTGGAATGACAAGTGTAATTGAATTAAATAGCTAGTGCAACAAGTGTCTTTTATTTTTATTTTTTTTCTTTTAAATTTATGAAAAATCATTTATACCTATATAAAACATGTTTTCTTCAAGCTCTTTCTTTTTCTATTCTTCATTTTTTTTCAAAGATAAATCTCAGTTGAAAAACAAATCAACAACAAATTCTCAAAACCCAAATTAGTATCTTAAATCCATTTCAAATCCCTCTTCCATTCAATCTGTAATTCCTTTCCTCTGTAAAATCAGTTTCAAAAGCAAAAATGAAAAATCTGCTTACAAGTTTAAAGCACAAGTAAATCCTCAAGTTCAAAATCAAAACCCTGCATCTGGAAATCAAAAGCATATGTCTGACTTCTTTTAAACCAGTGGTCTGAAGCAAGTTTTATTCAAAATTAAAGCATTCAAATTTAAGAGGTTCAAAAGCATCTGGGTCAAGTCTGCATGCAAGTTTTAACAACAAGCTCTCAAGTTAAATCAAAACAAAAGGCTTTTCAGGAAAAAAAAATTGTGCTCTGCTTCCAAAACAGTTTTCAAACATCAGGTGAGTAACTTCTTTTCTTAAAATAAAACTTAAGTATAATCTTTTGCTTGTTTTATGACTGAAATGAATATGCTTGTGTTTATATAGCCGATAACATGTTGATTTATGTGTTTGCGAGTAACACTTTCTGTTTAAACTTAATTATCAAATTTTTGCTTGATTGATGACTTGTGTATGTTTTATCTGGTTGTATATTGATTTGTATGTTGAGAGTAACCTCATTAATTTTAAAACTTAAGTAGTTATGAAGTGCATGCTTGTTCCTGTAATAAAGACTGTATTGAGTATAGGGGTAATTTTTATGTTTTATGATATTTGCAGTATTCTTCTAAGTTCCAGGTCCAAAGTTATAAAAGGAAAACTTAAGTGTTTTTTTTTAAAATTAATCTTTAATAATACAAGAGATTTGGTCAATGTATGTTTAATATATCATAAATGATAAGTTTAAGATTTTGTTCAAGATTAAAAAAAAATACCTGCAGTTTTACTGGAAATAAAGAAATAACAAGAAAACTGAAATCAAACAAATCCAAGTTGATTATTTCTTAGTTTCAGGTGTTTGAATCAAAAGTTCAAGCTAAATTGTGATTTTTAAAACCAAAATTACAATTTTTAGTGTTGAGTTTTGTGTGCATTGCTGTTTTTCTTCTGGGAAGTGAAAAGGGGAAGTTGTAAACCTAGTTTTTAGGCAATGTAATGATTTGATCTGTGGGGAGACTATAGGCGACCGAGTGCCTTTTTTTTGGAGAGATAGATGCTGAGGTAGTGAAGAGGAGATGGCCGGAGTTCCAGAGCCTCCGATGGCCGGAGGAGAGAGGATGGGGGATTTTTCCAGGTTAGGGTTTGAGGGTAAAATGTTGCAGTTTGTTTCAGGTTTTGGGTTGGGAAACTCAAGTTCGATTTGGTGATTTTTGTGGGGTTCTGATGATCGTGGGTGGATTGGGGTGCAAGCGTTGACCTGCTTGTTGCTTGGGTAGTGGCCGGAGGTGGCCAAGACCACCATGCATATGCACGGTGAAGAAGATGGTGAGAGGGAAGTTTTGGGGTTTTGCAGTAGTTTTGCACTCGGGTTAATACTCGAGTAATTCAAGTTGTTACTCGAAGCAGCTCATAGTTTTACTTGAAGTAAAACATGAGGAGACGCGGGTTTTTCTCTCTCTGTAGTTACAGGTTTTGGAAACCTGTACATTTCCAATTTCAGTTTTGTTTTAAATCTAGAGCAGGGTTTTTAAACAGGAATTTAAAACTTAAATTTAAAAAGTAGAGTTTTCAAACTGAGATTTGAATTCCAGTTTTTAAATTTAATTCAAACTTTTTAAAAGTAAAATGTTTAACAACTTTAAAGGAGTTTAATTAAACTGAATTTAAAGATAAGGTTTTAAAATTAGAATAGAGGATTTAAACATAGGTTTAAATCTGAAAACAAAATCCAATTCGAATCATGTTTTAAAAATAAAAGAAGTTTTTAAAATTTTAAAATGTTTAAACAACTTTTGATGTTGAATCATTTTTTAAATATGATTTGTACCTTAAATAAATATGGGTTCAAACATCTTTTATAAATAAGAGATTATTTAGCATAGGTTTTAAAAGATTTTAAAAATGTTTTTAAAACTTTGTTAAAGTTAAGTTTGGTTTTCATTTTAAATTTAAATTTTAAAATGAAATTTGTAAACAAATTTTAGAGTAAGTTGTTTTAAATATTACTTTGATAATGATAATGAAATTATTAAAAAGGAATGTTTATATTTTAAAATAAATCAAAGATTTAAATGATTTTGGTTTATTAAATTAGTAAGGTAATTAGATGGTTAATTAATTAATTTATTTAATCAATTAAATAAGGATTATGAATTAATTAATTAAGGATGGGTTAATTAACTATGATTTATTAATTTGGAAAAATAAAATCATTAATTAAATAAGTTAAGATTTTAATTAATGATTAGAAATTAATTTATCAAGAGATTAATATTAATTAAGATAAAAACTTAATTAATTTAAATAATTAGTAATTAATTAAATGATCATTAAGTATTAAGAAATTTGTGATTAATAAATGATTAATTTAAATTAATTACTTATGTAAGGTAATTAAGGAAATTTTTGATAAGTTAATGAAGGTCATTAACTAGGAATTATTTATTAATTAATTAATTTTGATAATTAATTAGATTAATTGAATTAGATTATCAATTATGAAATTTGGTTAAATATGATTACTTTGTGAAGTAATTAAAGTTATTAATTACTCATTGTAATTAATTAATTTATTTGTTTGGTTTAAATTAATTTATTAAGTTTAATTAATTTATAATAATCATTTGATGGGTTAATAAGTAATTAATGAAGAATAATTACTTAGAGAATTAATTAAGATGAGTAATTACTGAAGTATGGTAGAATTTGGGTTAATTGCTTGTGTAAACTATTATGGAAGATGGTTACTTTGAGAAGTAATTAATAATTAGTTACTTGGTGTAATTAATATAAGTAATTATTGATTAAGTCATAGGGAAAATGTTAAGTGTTGTAATTAATTAAGTATAATTAATTACTAATAAAATTTGATCAAGGATGATTAATAATTAATTAATTATTAAATATAATTAATTTAAGGGTGATCAATTTACTCAATGCAGTAATTAAGAATAGTTAGTTACTGAAGTTAATTAATCAATGTGATTAATAATTTAGGGTTAATTTGTGACGCCCCACCTCTATACCCACGCTAGCCAAGAACACTACGGTGTAGTGCTGTCAACTAGCGCGGAGAATAAGGCTGTTGAGGAGCGACCATCCATGTAATTTCTTATCACACGGTGGCTATAAAATAATCTTCGGAAACAAATATAGAAGTAAGCATAACATGCGAATCAATCACAGATATCCATATCACAAAGGCAGAAAGAGATATGAATATATATCACATAAAAGTGTACATCAGAGTAGTGGTCTAAAAAGATCCACGATAATACAAAAGAATACAACTATGAGTCTATATCTCAAGTGTAAACAACAAAAGCTGCTAATCTAAACAAGTAGCCAAAAGTCTGAGTAGTGAATCACTGGGGGAGGAGTCAAGCAGTAGCACCTGTAACATCTCGGTCTGACCCGAGTATTATTTATAAGAAAATAATAAACGGATCAGTCTAGCTATAAATATCAGATGACATGATATAAAATAAAAGATATGGCATAAACATAAAATATCTATACTGACATACTACTATAAGTATGCAAATAATGATCAACAGGAGATCAACCGATAAGAGATAAATCAATATCACAAGAATCTTCTCAAAGATCCAAAGAGGGCATCATACCCTAAACTTGTACTCATGACAAGTCAAAGAGATAAATTCCATAAATCAACACAAGAAATCCAGAAATCATAAAAAGGGAAAGAGGCCTATCACATGACGGTCCGAAGACCATGGGGAGCTACCCCATATGTGTGAGTCGAAATCACACTGATTGAGGTCTAGAATAACCAAAAAGCAAAAAGGTATGTGTGAATGAAATCACACAAGTGGTGTCTAGTCTAACCTCGCAAACAAGAGACATCGCACAATTGCTAGTCTAAATCATAAGAATGATCGTCATGATCAACGAGAAGTGTCAATTACACTAAGCTAGTAAATATAGAAGTTTAGCTTCATGTCCCATAACCACTTGCTTAACTTAAATATTTACGAATAAACTGTAAATCTTCACTAATAAAATTGTCACAAGAGGTTCAATCGAACAAGTCCAAAAATTAACCGACGAAGTGAACGCAAGCGTTTCATACCACTTGTTTTACTAAGTCGTTTAATTAGATTTCTCATCCGAGTGAGGTAAAGGTTTGTATATACTAATAGATTGGAAAACGGTTTAAGAAAAGAGCTTAGTTATTAAAAATAGAGTTGAAATTGTTTGTTAAAAGAGTTTTGATATTTACTACTAGTATTGAAACCTTTATATTATAAAGTGACAAAACACAGAAGCAATTGTAGAAACAATCAGTCACAAAGATCGCATACGGAGATGTGAATAAAATCCAAGGAAATCAGCTCAATGTTTTTCAGATAAGATCCCCTACGGAGGGGGGGTCCAGGGGGGGTGGCAACCCCCCAAGGTGGGGGTGCGGGGGCAACGCCACCGCTTACGGGGTTCGACCTGCCCGGTCAGGTCGCGGGGGTCCAGGGGGCAGCGCCCCGTCCAAAACGGTACGACTTAGTGAAGACAAAATGAGGTCTAACGACCTAAGAGGGATAGGGTCGAGCGACCTAATGGTTGCGACCTAGGGGTCTAAGGGGCACGACCTAGTGGTCCAGCGACCTAAAGGGTAAAGGTCATGCGACCTAAAATGGGTTCGCGACCTAACACTCAAACGACCTAAAGAAATTAAGGAGCCGAGCGACCTATAAGAAGCAGCGACCTAAGTAGAAACGAGGCCCAACGACCTAGGGGTTAGGTCATGCGAGTTAAGAAGGTCAGCGACCTAACAGAGACACGCGACCTAATAAAGGAACGCGACCTAAAGGCACGCGACCTAGCGACTTAAGAGGCGAGCGACCTAAGTGTTACGACCTAAGAGTCGAACAACTTAGCGTGGAAGCGGCCTAAAAGCCAAACGACCTAACGACCTAAGGTCATACGACCTAGCGACCTAAAGCCATACGACCTAACGACCTAAGGTCATACGACCTAGCGACCTAAAGCCATACGACCTAGCGACCTAAGGTTCATACGACCTACGACCTAAGGTCCATACGACCTAACTCCGAAGACGTTAGAAATGGCCAGGACAATCTACGACCTACGACCTAAGGCTCAACGACCTCATTCCGAGGCTAACGACCTAACGCTGCAGGGGGAATTTAAGGCCAGAAACGACCTACGACCTAAACCCCATACGACCTAACGTGAAACGACCTAACTCCGAAGTGAAGATTCAAGGCAGTGCGACCTAGCGCGATAACACGCGAACGACCTAAGGGTTAGGTCGCGAGCGACCTAACTCCGAACACACGAAAATGGCCAGAATGACCTAAGTGCAGAAAATTCACCAAAACGCTAAAAATTGGAGTTTTTCGCCAATCCAATCTAAACCAAATGCAAATGTGCATGCAAAAGTGATAGGGAATCATTCCCAACAGTCCAATATAGTTATAGACTAGATTTGTGAGATAAAAATCTCACCTTTGCTCCAAAACCCAATGAAAATGAAGAACAAAGCTTGAAGGCAAATGGAGAAGCAACCACAAGCTTGAATCCGATGTCTTCTTCTTGAATTTGGAGTTGAATGTTGGAGTTGCAATAAAACAAAGACTTTGGAGTTTTAATTTCTCATTCCATTCACCATTTTTGTTGAAGCTTTAGTGTTAGGAAATGAAATGAAGCAATGAAGAAGAAGGGGGGTGGAACTTGGGTCTAATGGGCTAAAAGTCCAAACCAAAGGCTCGAGTGAAAAAGTGGTGAAATTCCACTAACCCCAAACATACCAATTTTTATACTTAGAAGATTGCAAACGACGTTTCGAACTCAATGGAAGTGGTCTCGAGTCCTAATTTGACCGTTTGCAAAAAGTAGCTTCGGACCAAAATCCGATTAACGATAAAATATTTAAATAAAATATTTAAATATAAAAATCAATAAATATGCGGGTTATTACATAATTACTTAATAAAGTAATTAATTTAAATGTAATTAGGGATCATTAATTAATATAATTAATGATGTAATTAAGGATTAGTTAATTGACATTAATTAATTAATGATAAGTGATTAAAGAAATTAATTAATGTAATTAATTAAGGATTAACGTGATTAATTATAAATAATTAATTAATAAAAGTAATTAAAGGTTAATTACTGTATTTGATTAAGGAAAATTAATTTGTGAAATTAATTACTTGAATGTAATTAAAGGATGATTAATCAAGGGTGATTAATCAAGGATGATTAATTAGTGGTTAATTTATTAATTAGTTGATTTGTTTGTAATCAATGGTTATGTAAGCAGGATTATAGATTGAGGTAATTAATTTAATTTACTTTAAATTAATTAGAGATGATGTAATTAATTTAATTCATTTTAAATTAATTATATATGGTGCGATTATAAATCCTTGTTTATATATGGATGATATATATTTCCTTGAATGGTTTGAATCTCAGATATGAGATTAGTAATGATGTTTGATATGGTTGCATTGGTTGCACTATGATGATGAATTGGATTATCTTCATATAATGATTATATGGATTATCTGTGGTAATGATTATCTATTGTGCTGATATAAATTATCTATCTTTGTGTATGTAGATAGTTTCAATTGAATTGTTTTAAACTTAAAACAACTTGGACCTAAAAGATGGCGTTTTGGATTTCGATGAGACCAGGATCGGGTTTCCTTATTTGGATATCTGAAAACCACATCGATCCAAATTAACGATAGGTCGTGAATCTCAAGTGAAGATGATGATTCAGAGTGCAAGGGTTATCGTCGTTAACTCTAAGGGTGATTCCAAAATGAGTATAACGAGATAATGCCTTCGGTTTCGTTCGAACCCGGAACGAACTTGTATGGTTTGAATGCTTTCAGAACATCGTCAGGTGGACGATGAGCATTCTAAGAAATGTGTTCTCTAAAGGTAATCGTAGCCTCAAGCCTCATCAACCGAGAATGGCTAAAACAGGGGAGGTGCAGCAAGGCTTCGTGGGTAGCTCCCACTGGAGGGCAAGATTTACCCCTGTCTAGATGTCCCTTTTTATTCGGCTGTGTGGGCGGTTGGTTCGCGACAACTACCGGGGTTGTCTTGTTCGGGACTGTCCAGTAAGGGATGATTCCGGCCTTGTGTTGCAGGGGAGCGGGCGCACTCCTTGGTACGGTGTCTAGGCCACGTACTGTGACGGGCGATACCCCAGTAGCCCTGCCATTGTATGGAATCCAAAATCCAATAAGTGCCAACGGTTTTGATTGTATTACCCACTTTTGTGGCTAGTAGCTGGAATTTAATAAATGCAACAATTTCGTCTATTTCATATTTATTTGAAAACCCTATACACTATTATAATATCATCAGATTTCCTATCAAATGTTTTGGTTAGCGTAAGGTAAAAACTTTTCCATGTTTATGTGTGGGAAGTCTTACGTGATACCTTTCTTTTAAAAGGTTTTTGAAAGTTAAGCAACTTTAACCTGTTACTCACACCAGACCCATGTCTGACCCGGAGTTTATTTCTGTTTTTCTTAAACTCTTGGGTACTCAAAGTTTTACGAGTAGCCAAGGGATTCAGGTTAGCTTTGACGAATTATGGAGGAGCAAATGGAGCAGGAGGCTTCTGCGTTGTGGTTATCTAGTTTTCCGCTGTGTTGGTATCTCTGAGTCGTTTGTTTGAGTTGTTTTGTACCGTGTTGTAGTAACTAGACAGGTGTTTATAACTGTCTAGTATGTGTTGTATTATCTGTGTAACTCTGATAGTTGTTGTATATCTATGTAATACCTCTGATATTAATATAATTTATTCGTTCCGCTGTTGAGATTCTGTTGTTGTTTCTTCTTTCTTCTCTTTCTTTCTCTTTCTATCCCTTTCTTTCTTAGTTCATGATACGTATTTCTGGTTAGTGGAAGACGGGTCGTGACAAACAGAAACACCAAAACACAGATTCTCACATTCGCAGCGGATCAAAATATAATATCAAATAAAATAGCAGTTATATAAAGTAAAACTTTATTAATTAATTTACACTAATACATCAGAGTTATAACCTTTACACAAGTAGTGGACAGTAAAAATTAACCTGTCCCACATAAACTACAATATATCACTGTAGAATACACTCCACACGTTCCTATCATCCAGCTCGCCTCTTGAGCTCTAGAACGTTCTTACCTAAAAATCTGTAATACTCGGTCTGACCCAAGCATACATCAAAGTAACACCCGGGTCAGGCTGGAAACCAGCGTGAGTAAGCCCGTCTAACAGAAAATGCTAATGCATAAAACTTATTTAAAACCCAGGGTAACTCGTACCTTACTACGAGTTCTTAACCTGCCGTACACATCTTATCATATCTAAGCATTATTACTCAGATTAAATTACCAAATTTACATCATTTATTCCTTTCCAGCCTGTTATTCCAAAATCAAACCCATGAAGAATTATTACAAATTACAAATCGAAGTGGTTTCTGGCATTTACTGATACCCGACCCCGTTCTCTTCGAGTCCAATATCATCTTAAAAAAAAACTGCTTAAGATTTAAAATTTTTCATTTATGTCCATAATCACATATTAACATAGCAATTCATCACATACAAAGCATCACAAATCACATATCAGAGATATCAAAAAATCTAAGTCATTCAATATACATTAATCATCTATAAGCAAGATTAATTAGTCACACAATTTCTAATTAATTTAAATAATCTAAATTAAATACCTTAATTACCTTTAAATCCTGCTTACTTACCATTAATTAATTACAAATAAATTAATTAATCATCCTTTAATTATCATCTTTAATTACATAAAGTAATTAGCCTTTAATTAATTACACAAATTAGTTATCCTTCATTAATTAACCTTTAATTACTCTTATTAATACTATTTATTACATTGATCCTTAATTAATCAATGCTTTAATTAATTACACTAAGTAATTAATCCTTAATTACTTCCATTAAGTAATTACCATTAAATTACTTTCATCAAGTAATTATCCTATTGGTTAATTATCCTCAATTAATTAACCTCTGATCATTAATTAATTTAACCTTTAATAAATTAATTAACCCCTAATAACTTTATCCTTTAATTACTTACATTAAGTAATTAATCATTTAAGTAATTAATCTCTAATTACTTACATTATTTGATCACTAATTACCAATTAAGTAATCTCCGGTTAATTAGTTTATAACCCGTAATTGTTAATTTATTTATTCTTAATCAATATTAGTTAATTTCTTTTAATTCCTTAATTTAATTAATCTTAAATCACCAAAGTCCTTGATTAATTTATAGATAACCCATTTATCTTTATTAATCACTTTATCTTTGTTAACATATAAATTAAAAGCATTTTATCTTTAAAATTAACTTCTTAATTACATACTTTAATTAAGTTTTACATAAACTTAAGGATCAACTTAATTTAAGTAAAACCTATCATACAACTTCTTAAACTAATATTAATAACATTATTATACAAAGAATTTTTTTTAAAATCAGTTAAACTTGATTACTTAAAGTTTAAACTACCTTTATTTACATTTATAAAAACTGTTAAACCCTTTACTTCGGGTTCAATCCGAAACCATCTCGAGTCGCCCCCGAGAAAAACTTCCCCTTCTTTTTTTATATGTAAAACATAGTTAAGATAAGCACGCCGCCCGCCTGCTGGCCAGAACAAGCTGATCTTCCCCAAGAGTTCACATCGAAGGGAAGGTTTGGCACCTCGATGTCGGCTCTTCACCACCTAGGGCTGTAGTATGTTCCAAGGGTTGGGCTGTTCGCCCATTAAAGCGGTACGTGAGCTGTAACGACCCAGAATTTTTAACAATTTAAATTGAGAATATTTAATTAATTTTAAATATTTGAATGATGGTTTGAATTGAATTTTCAATATAACTTTGAATTTGACGATTTAAATTATAGAATTTAATCTACTGAAAGTTGAATAAAAATTTGAATCTTCAATTTTAAGCCAATTAAAAATATTTCAAAGGCTTGTAAAATTCATATTTATAATATTGAAGATTATAGAAGCTTCAGAATTGAATTTGAAAGTGAATTGTTCAGTTTTGAAATTTAATCGTTCGAATCGATATTTAAAATAGCCGTCCGAGGCACAGTCTCGGAATTCGACGAAACCAGTTCCATTGGGTCCGTAATATTGAATTATTCTCGGATCTCAAATTTCGTATTTTTCGGAGTTTATATGTGAGCACACGACACGTAAACGCGTCAAAATTTTCAACGATTTAAATTTAAATTTAAATATAAATTTGGTCAAACACAACACTGTAGCTTCCTTCCTAGATTCCTGCCTAAAATCGCGTTATCTCCTATAATCATGCCGATAATCGCGAAAACGAGATCGTGCAGCCATGTTCTTCCCATTTTAAATATTCTCTCTCATTCAACATAAATAAGGCCGAAGCCCTCTCAGATTCAAACAAAAAAAAAATTTCAATGGCCGAAGCCTCTCAGTGATAAAAAAAAAGGGAGACGAACGAAATTGAATCGCACGAGGCGATGCGGCGACGCGTGTTGGTGGTAGGGACGCGCGAGCACGTGCGCGCGTGGGCCGACCGGTCGCGACACAGTGGAAGTAGGCGCGATGGATCTGGGCACGGCGACCACGAAGGTGAAGCACACGCGACTCGAAGGCGCGACGCGATTAGTTGAACGCGGTGGCGATTAGGGCTCGGCAATCTAAGGGCTCGTGCTCGCGAATTGGCGCGCGATTCGATGGTGCGACGGCAAGGCGCGTGGTCGGTGGAACTGGGTTCAATGCGAGATACAGTAAGGTAATTAAATTAATTTTTGTTTTAATTTAGTTAATATATATATATATATGTAAAGTTTTAAAGTTATAAACAGAAAAAAATTATGTATGTAAACATTTTACAGTAAAGCAGAAGTGTGAAAGAAAAACGAACAGTAAGTTTTAAGTTAGTGATTTTAAGAGCCTAGCAGTTCATATAAATTTTGATTTCCATTTTAAGATATATATATATAGTCAGAAAAAAAAATACATATATAAATCAACAGCAGTTTTGTTTAATAGGTATATATGTGCAATATGGTGAAACAGAAAAGATTTTTTGAAAAAGAATAAACAAATAAATATATAAATATATAGTTGAAATTTAAAAATATTAAAAAGTTTTAAGTTATAAAAAGAAAGGGAAAATTATTCGATAAATCAAGTTGTTAGTTTAAAGTTGATAATTAAATGGGAATTTATTTCTAAATTAAATAGTTAGTTAATAAAATTTATTTAAATAGAAATTAAATTTGTTCGACAAAAATTGAATTTATAAAGAACAGTTTGAATTTAATTTTTGTTAAATCAAAGTATTAGAAAGAAATTGTTTGAAACAATTTATTAAGAAGGGATTTAATTTTAAAATTGTAACCTTTAGTTAAAATAAATTTATTAAACTAAATTTAGTTTAAAATTTAAATTTTTAGTTAAACAAATTATTTAAAAGAAATTGATATAAGGATATTAGTTAAAGTAAAATTTTAGTTAAAATAAATTTATTAAACAAAGAACAATAATTTTTTTAAGAAAAAAATTAGTTGATTTAGTTTATAAAAGGAAAATTTATAAAAGTTATTAAAGGAATTGGTTTAGAATAAAACCATTGAATAATTAAAACAATCAAAAAAAATGAAAATTTATTATTCGATTGATTCGAATATTAATAAATTGTGTAAATATTTATACAAGGTATAAATGAAGAAAACAAGTTGAATTGGAAGTGGATTGCAAACGGGAATAAAGGTGAGAACTTCTCACTCAAAAGGGATTTCTGTTGTTTATTTAAATTTTAAATAGTTAGATTTAAAATTTGCTTGACTGTGTTGATTGAATGATTGAATGATGATTGTTATATATATATATATATATATATATATATATATATATATATATATATATATTGGATGTGAATAGACCCTATACGCCGTTAGTAAGCGGAGGTTATTTATTACACACATATACCGCGATATTCCACCTCGAAGCGGAATTGGTATTATATTATATATATAGCAATATATATATATTGGCATATGTATATATTGCAGTTGATTGATTTCCCGCATTTTCTTTTAGCGGATGAGACCCTATACGCCGTTAGTAAGCGGATAATATTTATAAAATCCCATATACCGCGATATTCCGGCTTGAAACGGAATTGGTATTGTGCTAATGTCTGTGGATGCAGGGAAACAGGTTGGAGGGATCCAACTGGATTCCTCACAAATATTTATTTGATTTCATATATTGTGATATTTGATTGTTTATCATGAATGATATATGATGTTTGAAAGTCGTGATTGACTATTGATGTGTTGCATCATCAGATCCAATTTTTAGATGTTTTAAAAAAAAAAAAATTGATTTTTAAGGAATTTCTAAAGTGATTTTTGGAAATATACGTTTATAAAATATTTTTGGAATTGATCCATTATAAATAAATAAACGTTATAAATCTTAATGTTATAAAAATTATATTTTTGAGAAATATAGTTAAAGGTTGATTTTAGAAAATATGGGATTTATGATTTTATAAAATAGCTTAAACTGGGATTTTTGAATCTATTATAAAAAGTTTAAAATAGGATTTATAAAATTGGATTATTTTATAAATCAAAGGATGAAATTATAAAAGAGTTTAAAGATGTTTTAAAAATAGTAATATAAATTATTTTATATTAAAAGATTTATAAATTGATATTTATTAATTAAAAATATTAGAAGTGCAAACCGAACTTTTCTAAGTGTTAGAAAGAATTGTAAATGAATTTCATAAATTGGAATTATAGAATTATAACGGTGAAGTTATAAATAGAATTTTATAAACAGTAGGTTTATAAAATTTGTAAAGTTATTTAAAGAAATGGGTTTGGATAAATGAATGAATCTTATAAGTTATAAGATTTATAAAAATTATGAAGTTTAAAGGAATGATTTTTGTAAATAAATAAATTATAAGTATTTGACTTATAATATGAATTTTTAATATATCATTGTGATATGAATTGAGATAGGTTAATAAAGGAATAAAAAAAAGGAGTTGATATAAAATAAATAAAAATAGAATTTATAAACATTGTTTTATAAATCCGTAAAGACTTATCTTGATAAGTAAATTGTTGAAATTTGTTAATGGAGTTATATTCATGTTTTAGACAATGAATAATTCCTTAAAATAAAATGAATAGAAGTGATGAAATTTATTAACAAGGTATATTCACGTTTTTGAATAGTGAATAATATGTTAAAGAAATTATTTTGAAAAGTGATGTTTGAAATAGAATTAAAACGATCTAACGATGTTTTAAAATATATTGAGATTCGAAATCATAGATTTCAACATTCATTGTTGAAATAGACGTTTTCGAGAAATAGAAGGAAATAGTAGATTATAACACTGTTGTTATAATAGATGATTTCCGAAAGGAAAAGTTTTGTATAGTATTGGGATTTATATTTCTATTTTAATTTCAAATCCCTATACTAGTGATTTTGGGTTGTCGTAACGATGTTTTACGCAACATTCGTTTTAACCCAAATAAATATGGTTAAGTGAATGATTTCCTTAAAGGATGAAATATATACTTAATTTCGATTAGAGTATATTAAATATTTTCTAAGCATAGAAAATAAAAAGGCTTGTGAATTACTTATAAATAAATAAGTATGGAAATGTTTTTCCAATATTAAGTGAATATTTTGAATTTATCTTGATAAATTGAAATGAATACTTGAAAACGAATGGAAATTGTATATTCATAAATATTCTGGAATGAAAATTCAATATAGAATTTATAAATGAAATTGGGAAATTGGGTTTAAAAATAAATATTGATTTATTTTTGAAGCATGGAAAGTTTATATCTTCTAAAGATATTTTTGGGAAATAAATAATTTGGAAAATTATTTGGAACCTGGTGATGTTGGCATATCCATTGATAGTTCAATAATCGACTATCGATATTTACCTTTGAATGGTATTTGTTGTGAATTGTTTGAAATTGAATGCCACACTTATTTTTTTAAAAATAAGCGCTCACTATTCGGGTTAACCGGGAAAGGGCCTTGGGGTCGTATAACCCATTCCGAATATGTGATACGTCGTTATGAATTTCATTCGAAGACCGGTGTTGAAGACCGGATATTTTCAAAAACGAAAGGGTTTCTTGTTGATTGTCTCTGCACTGGCTGATCCCCGGTATAGAGATCTCCATAAGTGATGGGAAATCCGAACGTGATTAGAAATTATTCGGATTGCAAGGGCTTCGTAAGAAGTGCCTTCGGTTCTGTTCGAGCCCGGAACAGACTTGTATGGATTGTATGTCTGACATTACAAGTGGAGATATAAAGCCGATTTCTTTCAAATATATTTCTGTTGGTGGCGAAGAATTTATTTTTTAGCTTAACACCCTTCTCTGAGACGTACGAGCTCAGAGGTTATATAGTTGAAGTTATCAGCGATATATTCCCAATTTGGTAATGTGACATACTGAGTGTTGCTGTGAAATGATCATTGTGTTGATTATTTGTGATAGGATCATTTGTTTGATCGTCTATCCTTGTGATCATTGTGTTGATCATTTGTTGACCCAAAGCATGGCTTTTGTATAAAGTATGTTTTTGTGGACGTGACTTCGTAGAGCCTCACACCCCGGAAATGGTCAAAACAGGAAAGAAGCAGCAAGGTTATGAGGAGTAGCGCCCTTTAGGATATGTGCATTTTCTTCTGGAAAAGGGTGGTATCATGGTATGGAGCCCAGATACTTACTCATGTTGAAAACACTTTGTTATGATTGTGTGAATTGATTACGAGCGCTCGGTGAAAGGTCCCAAAGGACCGGGGGATGGCATATTCGGTCAGTTGTTACTCAGTTAGGGGTAACCCGGCCTTGTGTTGGTAGAGATCCGGTTTGGTTCTCGGAGATGTCCATCCAGAGGCATTCTCATATGGCAATGGGAAGTTCCTTGGCCTGATCATTCGTTGGAAATCCAATTCCCAATATGAAACTTGTACGGTATTAGTTGTAGAACCTGCCATTCACTTATGGTGGTCACCACTGTTTGGATGGTAGCTATAGTAGGCATAGTTCGAAATGTCTATGCTGGCTAAGATTTATATTCTACTTTCGAAATGAATTTTTCCTACACTATACACTAATAATAATATCAAATGTTATTTTAAATGCGTATCAAGCATCTTTGACTATCATAAGGAGAAATCTCCTCCGATTCTGCGTTTGCATTGTGTGTGTGTGCGGGAGGCCTTATGGTAGTCTCATTTTTAAAAGCATTGCGAATTGATTTTAAAAATATTCTTCTATTTTGTTTTTAAAGAAAAAAATAAACTGTTTTAAGTTCTCGCACCAGTCACATGACTGACTCGGAGTTTATTGTTTTCCTTCCTAAACTCTGGGTGCCCACCAATTTCCACACGGGCAGTCAAGAGTTAAGGTTTATCAGGATATTCTGGATATTCAGGAGTTGCTGGAGGCAAGCTGGATGGCATGGCGTATTACTAGTATATAGTATTTCTTTTCCGCTGTTTATTATATGTTGTTGTACACTCTGATGATTTGATGTAATGTAATATAATGTGATGTAATAACTGATATAGTTCTTTGTTTAAAGATTATTCATTTATTATTATATGTTGTTCCGCTGCGAATTGTGAGATTCTGATGTTGTTTTCTTTCTGTACCGTTCTATTTTAAAATTTTCTATTTTTCCCTCTATTTTCTATCTTCTCTCCTCCCTATTTTCTATCTTTTTCTCTTCTCTTTTCTTAAATTCTTTTTCTTAAAACCATAACATTTCGGGTTTTTGGCCTTCGATTTCTCGGCAGTCGATAAAGTGAGTATCGATGTTGAATTTTCGAAAGTCGAAATTTTTTCGAGACGTTACATTTGGTATCAGAGCATATGGTTAAGCGACAACCATGGTTCTGTAGGGTATTACTCGTTAGAGATAGAGTCAGCTGTACTCTAGAATGAGTTTGAGTGTAATAATAGATATGAGCGCGTATTTGTTAGTGAATATAAAATTGTTTTTGAATCGAGTAAATAAGATAATTTTGCCCAAAACTATTTTGTATAGAAAAGAAATGGTTTTCTATGAATTATTATGGTATATGGTTGCATGATTGTTAGGAAGTGATAATATTGAATTATTATCATTAGTATATGGAATTAAATAAAATGGATTGAATTCGAGTAAATTAACTTGATAATTTATTCATTTGTGAAATAATTTCAATTGGAATGAATTGAATATGGAAATTGAAATTTAATATGAATTAGCAAATGAAAGTTAATCGTTAGAATTCAATGTTTGGAATTAAGAATTGAGTTCAAATGAATTGAAATGTAAAATTTAATAAGAACATATATCGAAATTTTGCAATAGAATTGGCAAATTAGTTTGAATATTTTATTTGGATTTGTATGCTACTACTACTAGCAGGTTATACAGGTGTATAAAGGAATTGAGATTTTGATTTCAAAGTTAAAATTGAATTGCTCGACAAAAAGGTACGTAATTCAATTTCAGTATGAAATTTGATGACTTTCTTCTCTAGCCACTTGGCTTTTCTCTTTTCTTTTCGATTCTGAGGGGCCGTGGTGCCATTTTGTAGTCGTACCGAGCTAGCCGCGCAAAGGAGACGCTGGCGAAATTTTTCAAAAATTTAGGGTGTTAGAAAAATTTTTGAGAGATTTTGAAAGTTTGAAATTTGAGTTTAAATTTAAATTTGAATGGTTAGGAAAACAATATTGCTTGGAACCTATAATTGAAGTTGGAAAGCTAGTTGAAAGGATAGTGAACCTCTAGTAAAAATATTTAGGTTAGAAGGTTGATAAAACTATTTGAATTGTGAAAAAAAAAATGATAGACGGGATAAGGGCATTCTTCTTAACTTGTAATTTCGGGACGAAATTCTTTTAAGGGGGAAAGATTGTAACGACCCAGAATTTTTAACAATTTAAATTGAGAATATTTAATTAATTTTAAATATTTGAATGATGGTTTGAATTGAATTTTCAATATAACTTTGAATTTGACGATTTAAATTATAGAATTTAATCTATTGAAAGTTGAATAAAAATTTGAATCTTCAATTTTAAGCCAATTAAAAATATTTCAAAGGCTTGTAAAATTCATATTTATAATATTGATGATTATAGAAGCTTCTGAATTGAATTTGAAAGTGAATTGTTCAGTTTTGAAATTTAATCGTTCGAATCGATATTTAAAATAGCCGTCCGAGGCACAGTCTTGGAATTCGACGAAACCAGTTCCATTGGGTCCGTAATATTGAATTATTCTCGGATCTCAAATTTCGTATTTTTCGGAGTTTATATGTGAGCACACGACACGTAAACGCGTCAAAATTTTCAACGATTTAAATTTAAATTTAAATATAAATTTGGTGAAACACAACACTGTAGCTTCCTAGATTCCTGCCTAAAATCGCGTAATCTCCTATAATCATGCCGATAATCGCGAAAACGAGATCATGCAGCCATGTTCTTTCCATTTTAAATATTCTCTCTCGTTCAACATAAATAAGGCCGAAGCCCTCTCAGATTCAAACAAAAAATAAAAAATAAAAAATAAAATTCAATGGCCGAAGCCTCTCAGTGATAAAAAAAAAAAGGGGAGACGAACGAAATTGAATCGCACGAGCACGAGGCGATGCGGCGACGCGTGTTGGTGGTAGGGACGCGCGAGCACGCGCGCGCGTGGGCCGAGCGGTCGCGACACAGTGGAAGTAGGCGCGATGGATCTGGGCACGGCGACCACGAAGGTGAAGCACACGCGACTCGAAAGCGCGACGCGATTAGTTGAACGCGGTGGCGATTGGGGCTCGGCAATCTAAGGGCTCGTGCTCGCGAATTGGCGCGCGATTCGATGGTGCGACGGCAAGGCGCGTGGTCGGTGGAACTGGGTTCAATGCGAGATACAGTAAGGTAATTAAATTAATTTTTGTTTTAATTTAGTTAATATATATATATATGTAAATTTTTAAAGTTATAAACAGAAAAAAATTATGTATGTAAACATTTTACAGTAAAGCAGAAGTGTGAAAGAAAAAAAAACAGTAAGTTTTAAGTTAGTGATTTTAAGAGCCTAGCAGTTCATATAAATTTTGATTTCCATTTTAAGATATATATATAGTCAGAAAAAAAAATACATATATAAATCAACAGCAGTTTTGTTTAATAGGTATATATGTGCAATATGGTGAAACAGAAAAGATTTTTTGAAAAAGAATAAACAAATAAATATATAAATATATAGTTGAAATTTAAAAATATTGAAAAGTTTTAAGTTATAAAAAGAAAGGGAAAATTATTCGATAAATCAAGTTGTTAGTTTAAAGTTGATAATTAAATGGGAATTTATTTCTAAATTAAATAGTTAGTTAATAAAATTTATTTAAATAGAAATTAAATTTGTTCGACAAAAATTGAATTTATAAAGAACAGTTTGAATTTAATTTTTGTTAAATCAAAGTATTAGAAAGAAATTGTTTGAAACAATTTATTAAGAAGGGATTTAATTTTAAAATTGTAACCTTTAGTTAAAATAAATTTATTAAACTAAATTTAGTTTAAAATTTAAATTTTTAGTTAAACAAATTATTTAAAAGAAATTGATATAAGGATATTAATTAAAGTAAAATTTTAGTTAAAATAAATTTATTAAACAAAGAAAAATAATTTTTTTAAGAAAAAAATTAGTTGATTTAGTTTATAAAAGGAAAATTTATAAAAGTTATTAAAGGAATTGGTTTAGAATAAAACCATTGAATAATTAAAACAATCAAAAAAATGAAAATTTATTATTCGATTGATTCAAATATTAATAAATTGTGTAAATATTTATACAAGGTATAAATGAAGAAAACAAGTTGAATTGGAAGTGGATTGCAAACGGGAATAAAGGTGAGAACTTCTCACTCAAAAGGAATTTCTGTTGTTTATTTAAATTTTAAATAGTTAGATTTAAAATTTGCTTGACTGTGTTGATTGAATGATTGAATGATGATTGTTATATATATATATATATATATATACATATATATATATATTGGATGTGAATAGACCCTATACGCCGTTAGTAAGCGGAGGTTATTTATTACACACATATACCGCGATATTCCACCTCGAAGCGGAATTGGTATTATATTATATATATAGCAATATATATATGTTAACATATGTATATATTGCAGTTGATTGATTTCCCGCATTTTCTTTTAGCGGATGAGACCCTATACGCCGTTAGTAAGCGGATAATATTTATAAAATCCCATATACCGCGATATTCCATCTTGAAACGGAATTGGTATTGTGCTAATGTCTGTGGATGCAGGGAAACAGGTTGGAGGGATCCAACTGGATTCCTCACAAATATTTATTTGATTTCATATATTGTGATATTTGATTGTTTATCATGAATGATATATGATGTTTGAAAGTCGTGATTGACTATTGATGTGTTGCATCATCAGATCCAATTTTTAGATGTTTTAAAAAAAAAATAATTTTGATTTTTAAGGAATTTCTAAAGTGATTTTTGGAAATATACGTTTATAAAATATTTTTGGAATTGATCCATTATAAATAAATAAACGTTATAAATCTTAATGTTATAGAAATTATATTTTTGAGAAATATAGTTAAAGGTTGATTTTAGAAAATATGGGATTTATGATTTTATAAAATAGCTTAAACTGGGATTTTTGAATCTATTATAAAAAGTTTAAAATAGGATTTATAAAATTGGATTATTTTATAAATCAAAGGATGAAATTATAAAAGAGTTTAAAGATGTTTTAAAAATAGTAATATAAATTATTTTATATTAAAAGATTTATAAATTGATATTTATTAATTAAAAATATTAGAAGTGTAAACCGAACTTTTCTAAGTGTTAGAAAGAATTGTAAATGAATTTCATAAATTGGAATTATAGAATTATAACGGTGAAGTTATAAATAGAATTTTATAAACAGTAGGTTTATAAAATTTGTAAAGTTATTTAAAGAAATGGGTTTGGATAAATGAATGAATCTTATAAGTTATAAGATTTATAAAAATTATGAAGTTTAAAGGAATGATTTTTGTAAATAAATAAATTATAAGTATTTGACTTATAATATGAATTTTTAATATATCATTGTGATATGAATTGAGATAGGTTAATAAAGGAATATAAAAAAAAGGGAGTTGATATAAAATAAATAAAAATAGAATTTATAAACATTGTTTTATAAATCCGCAAAGACTTATCTTGATAAGTAAATTGTTGAAATTTGTTAATGGAGTTATATTCATGTTTTAGACAATGAATAATTCCTTAAAATAAAATGAATAGAAGTGATGAAATTTATTAACAAGGTATATTCACGTTTTTGAACAGTGAATAATATGTTAAAGAAATTATTTTGAAAAGTGATGTTTGAAATAGAATTAAAACGATCTAACGATGTTTTAAAATATATTGAGATTCGAAATCATAGATTTCAACATTCATTGTTGAAATAGACGTTTTCGAGAAATAGAAGGAAATAGTAGATTATAACACTGTTGTTATAATAGATGATTTCCGAAAGGAAATGTTTTGTATAGTATTGGGATTTATATTTCTATTTTAATTTCAAATCCCTACACTAGTGATTTTGGGTTGTCGTAACGATGTTTTACGCAACATTCGTTTTAACCCAAATAAATATGGTTAAGTGAATGATTTCCTTAAAGGATGAAATATATACTTAATTTCGATTAGAGTATATTAAATATTTTCTAAGCATAGAAAATAAAAAGGCTTGTGAATTACTTATAAATAAATAAGTATGGAAATGTTTTTCCAATATTAAGTGAATATTTTGAATTTATCTTGATAAATTGAAATGAATATTTGAAAACGAATGGAAATCGTATATTCATAAATATTCTGGAATGAAAATTCAATATAGAATTTATAAATGAAATTGGGAAATTGGGTTTAAAAATAAATATTGATTTATTTTTGAAGCATGGAAAGTTTATATCTTCTAAAGATATTTTTGGGAAATAAATAATTTGGAAAATTATTTGGAACCTGGTGATGTTGGCATATCCATTGATAGTTCAATAATCGACTATCGATATTTACCTTTGAATGGTATTTGTTGTGAATTGTTTGAAACTGAATGCCACACTTATTTTTTTAAAAATAAGCGCTCACTATTCGGGTTAACCGGGAAAGGACCTTGGGGTCGTATAACCCATTCCGAATATGTGATACGTCGTTATGAATTGCATTCGAAGACCGGTGTTGAAGACCGGATATTTTCGAAAACGAAAGGGTTTCTTGTTGATTGTCTCTGCACTGGCTGATCCCCGGTATAGAGATCTCCATAAGTGATGGGAAATCCGAACGTGATTAGAAATTATTCGGATTGCAAGGGCTTCGTAAGAAGTGCCTTCGGTTCTGTTCGAGCCCGGAACAGACTTGTATGGATTGTATGTCTGACATTACAAGTTGAGATATAAAGCCGATTTCTTTCAAATATATTTCTGTTGGTGGCGAAGAATTTATTTTTTAGCTTAACACCCTTCTCTGAGACGTACGAGCTCAGAGGTTATATAGTTGAAGTTATCAGCGATATATTCCCAATTTGGTAATGTGACATACTGAGTGTTGCTGTGAAATGATCATTGTGTTGATTATTTGTGATAGGATCATTTGTTTGATCGTCTATCCTTGTGATCATTGTGTTGATCATTTGTTGACCCAAAGCATGGCTTTTGTATAAAGTATGTTTTTGTGGACGTGACTTCGTCGAGCCTCACACCCCGGAAATGGTCAAAACAGGAAAGAAGCAGCAAGGTTATGAGGGGTAGCGCCATTTAGGATATGTGCATTTCCTTCTGGAAAAGGGTGGTATCATGGTATGGAGCCCAGATACTTACTCATGTTGAAAACACTTTGTTATGATTGTGTGAATTGATTACGAGCGCTCGGTGAAAGGTCCCAAAGGACCGGGGGATGGCATATTCGGTCAGTTGTTACTCAGTTAGGGGTAACCCGGCCTTGTGTTGGTAGAGATCCGGTTTGGTTCTCGGGGATGTCCATCCAGAGGCATTCTCATGTGGCAATGGGAAGTTCCTTGGCCTGATCATTCGTTGGAAATCCAATTCCCAATATGAAACTTGTACGGTATTAGTTGTAGAACCTGCCATTCACTTATGGTGGTCACCACTGTTTGGATGGTAGCTATAGTAGGCATAGTTCGAAATGTCTATGCTGGCTAAGATTTATATTCTACTTTCGAAATGAATTTTTCCTACACTATACACTAATAATAATATCAAATGTTATTTTAAATGCGTATCAAGCATCTTTGACTATCATAAGGAGAAATCTCCTCCGATTCTGCGTTTGCATTGTGTGTGTGTGTGCGGGAGGCCTTATGGTAGTCTCATTTTTAAAAGCATTGCGAATTGATTTTAAAAATATTCTTCTATTTTGTTTTTAAAGAAAAAAATAAACTGTTTTAAGTTCTCGCACCAGTCACATGACTGACTCGGAGTTTATTGTTTTCCTTCCTAAACTCTGGGTGCCCACCAATTTCCACACGGGCAGTCAAGAGTTAAGGTTTATCAGGATATTCTGGATATTCAGGAGTTGCTGGAGGCAAGCTGGATGGCATGGCGTATTACTAGTATATAGTATTTCTTTTCCGCTGTTTATTGTATGTTGTTGTACACTCTGATGATTTGATGTAATGTAATATAATGTGATGTAATAACTGATATAGTTCTTTGTTTAAAGATTATTCATTTATTATTATATGTTGTTCCGCTGCGAATTGTGAGATTCTGATGTTGTTTTCTTTCTGTACCGTTCTATTTTAAAATTTTCTATTTTTCCCTCTATTTTCTATCTTCTCTCCTCCCTATTTTCTATCTTTTTCTCTTCTCTTTTCTTAAATTCTTTTTCTTAAAACCATAACATTTCGGGTTTTTGGCCTTCGATTTCTCGGCAGTCGATAAAGTGAGTATCGATGTTGAATTTTCGAAAGTCGAAAATTTTTCGAGACGTTACATGAGCTGGGTTCAGATAGTTTAAGTTTAAAAGTGTTAACCAAAATACACTCAAAGACCTGAAACCCAACTCGAGCCACCAAACTTTTACCTCGAAATCCACTTCGAGATGAAGACCTTCTTCCCAAACCAAACTCTGACATACCCAATCCATCGTGCACGTGCACAAACCGACGGCATCGTTCGACCACCCATAGCCACCGTCAGTAAGTCATTTACAACCCTACTCTTCAGTTTCGACCACGAGATTCCATATCATCCACGAAAACAAAAATCAAGCTAATCGAACCATAGGAACAAAAACTGGTCACCAGAAACCTCCCGTACCTTCACCTCTGACCTTCAGCCACCACACCTTCACGTCCATAGCTTCGCCCGACTCCCTACTTCTCTTTGCACCGCACCCGAACCAACCCGATGCTTCCTCGACGCCACAGCAACCAGAAACCCAGACTCGATTTTGAACAACCTTAAACCCTACTCCAACTCCGCTGCACCACCATAACGGCCTTTAAATCCTGACACCATATTTCCCTCACTCCCCTCTGCCTCGGCCACCCTCCGATCAAAGCCCACCAACTAATATTTCTTAGATCACCAAAATTTTGATCAAATTCCCTTTCTGATCAACCATGAATTCCTCATACAAACCCAAACTAAAAATCCTGATTTAACCTCTAACATTCATGAATTTGGAAGTCGATTTAAATTACATATGTAAATCAGAGGATTGCTGTGACGACCCGGAATTTTCAAGCATTTAAAATCGGAATATTTAGTTGGTTTTAAATATTCAATAGAATAATTTTAATTTGAATTACGAATATCACAATTTAATTGATAATTGAATTATTAAATTAAATAAGTGAAGTTGGGTAAATTGTTGAATTTAGAATTTTAAGCATCTTAAAAAATAATTTGAAGGCTTGTAAAATTTATATTGATAATACAGAAAATAATAGAAGTTGTAAAATTGAAATTAGCAGTGGTTTGTTCGGTTTTGAAATTTTATATTGTTTAAATTGAAAAAAATAAAAATAAAATAAATAGCCTTCCGAGGCACGGTCTCGGAATACGATGAAACCAGCGCCATGGGATCCGTAATGTTTTTTTTTATCGGATTTCAGTTTTCACATTGTTTGGAGTTATTGTTGAGTCATACGAGTGGTTAATGCCTAGAACAGTCAAATTGAATTTAAATTAATAATCGAATCTTCTCTTATATGCCACACCCCTACTTTTTATTTCGTCCATTCTTATCTTCCTTCTGACGATTGAAAAAAAAAATGGCGTTATCTTCTTTAGTAAGCTTCTACGTTTACGAAATAAAATAAAATGAGATATTGGTTCGTTCAGAAGAAAAAACCCTATTTTCCTTTCCCTGCGTATTGAATCCAAGAAAAATCCTCACAGCTCTTTTGAAAAACAATAAAAATAAAAATGGCCGAGCTTTGCAACATCAGAGAAGAATCGAGTCCCCTCTTCTCCTATTCGAATCAGTTAAAAACGATTCCCCTCTTTCATCTTATGGCCGAGCAAAATCTCGTCTCCCTCCTGTATAATTCTGTCTCAACTCATAATGGCGGAAACGAAAGAAGGATGAGGATGCTCGCGAAATCGAAATCCATCTCATTCGATTTTCACGCCGTACGAATCAACTTGTTCGAGGAGTTCAATCCTCAATCGAGGTAAGGCATGCCGAGGTTCGTTCGTACAAGGGGTTCAGGGTCGCGATTAGGTTTGAGCAATTTCGAGTGGTGGGCTGCTCGTGGGAACGTGAGTTCGTGAAGGGGGTTAGGGTTCCAGCATGGCGGCGGGACGGCGGCGGCTTTGGGCTGCAGCTGTGAGGTAGTTTCATTTTGTTTTTTTTTTAAATATAAAATGTTTTCAAGTTTTAAACCGTCAAAAAAAATGAGTCTAGGAGGTGTAAAACAGTGATGTTAGGTTTGATTTTAATATACATATAAATATAAATTATACAGTAAGGTATTCGTCATCATTTACTTTCAATTTAAAATATATATACATTTCAATTTCTGTTTCAGTTAAATTCACAGTAGCTAAATTTAGTTTAAAATATGTATATATATATATGTAGGATAAAATTTATATTGTAAGAGTTATTCTTAGAACAAGAAATACATATATAACTTACAGTAAGTTATTTTGATTTAAATAATTTACATTGAGATAGTATAGTTAATCGAAAGTCATTTTTTTCACAGTAAGGTTTAAGATATCGATTTTAAATAGATAAACAATAAACATATAATATAAATATATATAAAAGATTTTGACAAATAAAAGGGGTTTTTAATGTTGAAAAATTTATATAAGTTATATTTTTATCAATTCTATATAAGTATATATATATATATATATGTAGTTTCAAAAGAAAATAAATATACCTATATACGTTTTAAAGTTATTATTTTAAAACCAAATGGTTAGTTTAAATTAAATTGATGGTTAATTTAATCAGTGGTTAATTATTGGTAGATTATCTTGGATATTGATAAATCATACCGTAAAGAGTTAAAAACTAAATCATTAGCTGATTGGATTTTATTGAAAAGAAAATGATTAGTTGGATAAATTTTTAGTCAATTAAATAATTTGATTAATTGTATAATTATTCTCACAAGGTCCGAAATCATGGAAAATCAAGTCAGATTGGATGAATTGCAAATTAAATCAAAGGTGAGTTAATCTCACTCAGTTAATTTAAATTTAAATGTTTAAATTTAAATAATTGTTTGGATGGATGAATTGAGTGATGTGATTTAGTATGATATTTTAGGATTGGCATATTATATTGTACTAACATTTGTGGATGCAGGGAAACAGGTTGGAGGGATCCAACTGGACCCCTCACATTTATTTAAATTATTCCATATTCTCTATTGTGATTATTTGATATCTTATGATGAGTTATATTGGTATATTAAATGTTATGGTTGATTAGATATTTAGGTATAATGAATTACCAAATTATATGAATTGGATTGTTGGAAGAAATTAAAAAGAAGTAAATTTATAAGCGAAATAATTATAGAAAGTTTGAATAAATTAAGAATGAATTGGGAAGAAATAGAAGTAATATGAAAATAATACTAAATAACTTAGAGTATGAAGAGAAACGAAATTTTGAATAAAATGAAATTGATGAATTGTAAACTTAAGTTATATCAATTAAAGAAATAAAGAATTATTTTAAAATTTAAAGTTTAAATTTATTTAAAGGAACGAAGAAGAAATTGAGAAATCTAAAAATTGGAATCAAGAAATAAGATCTGAAATTAATAAATTCTGAATTTAAAGGGAATAAATTGGAAATCAATTTGGGAAATTGATTTAAGTGACTGAAGCTAGGATTTTACTCTGGATAACCAAGTACATGTTTAAAGTAAATTTTTAAATAAATTTAAAGGTTTAAAGTTGTTGTAAAAAGCAAGTTTTAGAAAATTTATTATTTCTAATATTTAAATTCAATAGTAAGTATTTTCCTAAATCTATTGTAGTAGTAATTACTTAAAAAGTGACCTAGTATTTTGTTTTCAAAAGTGAAAATCTAGTTTTATATTCTATTAAGTAACTTTATTTTCAAATACTCATATAGTATGTATTTTACAAAATATTGATGCAATTTAACTTAAATGTTTAAAAGTATATATTTTCAAAGTAAAGTGTTTTAAATTATTTTAAAAATCTATTTTTATGCTTGGTGATTTCAGAGGGAATATAAAATATTTGGGAAAGTTGATTCTGAGAAGAAAGATGGTTTGAAACTGTTTTCAAAGGATTGAAAATAGAAATATATCTTGTGAAGATATTTTTGAGATTAATAAATAATTTGGAAAATTATTTATTTGTTGATGGTTGTTTTGTGAATATAATTGATAGTTAAATCACCGACTATCAATATTGGACAAATGCGTTGATCGTTTCGAAGAGACCGGGATCGAGATTTATTTCTCGAAAACCACTTCGATCCGGTTTGTACGTTTCGTGAAAAACGATTTTGGATTCGAAGATGGAGCAATGAAGTGCAAGGGCTAGTCGCTACTAATCCTGAGGATATTTCCAAAATGGATGTAGTAGGAATAGTGCCTTCGGTTCCGTTCGAACCCGGGACAGACTTGTATAGACGAATGCTTGCGAAACATCGTCAGGTGGGCGATGGGCATTCTAAGTGAAACGTTCTAAAAGGTAACGCTTAGCCTCAAGCCTCATCAAATGGGAATGACTGAAAATCAGGGGATATGCAGCAAGGTTAGGTGGGTCATGCCCAAGCAGGACAAGATATTTCCCCTGTTTAGATGTCCCTTTTTATATATTTCGGCTTAGTGGGTGGTTGGTCGAGCCAACCACGGGGTTTATCTTGTTCGGGACTGTTCAGTAAGGAATGGTTCCGGCCTTGTGTTGCAGGGGATGAAGGGAGTAATCCTCGATACGGTGATCTAGGCCCCGTACTATGACAGGTGGTATCCCAGTGCCTAGTCATTAGTTGGAAATCCATTCTCCCTACGAGCCTTGTACGAGTTCTGTTTGTATTACCCACTTTTGTGGCTAGTAGCTGGAATTTAATAATGTAACAATTTCAGCTATTTTATAAGTATTTGTGTATAGACCCTATTATAATATCAGAGGATTTCTATAAAAATTATTTTAGCTATCGTAAGGTAAAAACGCGACATGTTTATTTGTGGCGTGGTCTTACGAGATGCTTTTGTTTTCAAAGAACTTTTGAAACTTTAATAATCAATTGGGTGTGATTTTCTCACGCTGGTATTCCAGACCGACTCGGGTGTTATTTAACTGTAATGCTCGGGTCAGACCGAGTATTATAGGATACAGGATATGATGCTGTGGAGCTCAGGAGACGAGCTGGATGACGATACGTATAGTCGTACTTGTTATATATATATTCCGCTGTTTGAGTTGTTGTGTATTCATTGTATGTTATTGATGTGAGCTGTGACTGATGTACTCTGATGATGTAATATATGTAAACATATATATTTGATTTTGAGTAAAGATTATTTACTACCTATTATAGTTTATTCCGCTGCGATGGTTAGATTCTGATGTTGATTTTGTTTTCTCCTCTTCTACCTCTTCTTCTTAAACCCAAATGGTTCGTATTTCTGTGCAACTTGAGTTGATTATTGTAGAATATTGTTGACTCAAGGGCTACGGATTTGCGGGTCGTTACACTTGGTATCAGAGCTTAGGTTGGTGATAACCTTGGCTCTGGTGGGAATTACTCATTTAAAATAGAGTCCGAAGTACTCTAGAATGAGTTTTAGCGTATTAATAGATATGAGCGCGTATTTGTTAGTGAATATAAATTGTTTTAATATTGTGTTGATTGATTTATTGAGTGGCATATGAACCTTCGTCGACACAGTCTGCGCAACTGTATTGAAGGGGTTTCTAAACACTTGAATAGAGCAATCGACACGATATTGTTTTAAATATGGGTGAATGAAATAATTTTACCCAAAAACATATTTTGATATAAAGAATAGTTTTTGTAAACTATTTGACTAATATATGGTTGCTTGGATGTTAGAAATGATAATATTAAAGTATTATCATTGTTAAGTGAAAATTCAACTAGAAATTGGAAATATAACCAAAGTTTGAAGGAATAAATTCATTATAAAATGAAATTCATAAATATGGATTATAAACGTAAATAGTAAATGGAAATATAATTAAATGGGAATTTGTATAAGCCTAAACTGTACAAATGAATTTTAGTTAAAATTTGAATTAAAACAGAATTTGAAATTGTAAAACCCGGAGGTTTTGAAAGTATTTTGAAGATAAATAATAGCCTTATTGTTTTGGAGGTTATTTCCGAAATGAAATTTGTTTTAAAATGGATTTGAGAGTGATATAGCATTGAATTCACTTCAGTAGCTGGAAAATAACTTCGGTAATGACTGCAGCATCATCGATGTTCATTTTCGAGTTTCTAAGTGATGGAGTGCTGCCAAATTGATTTGTTCAGAAAGGCTAGTTGTTTTGAAAATTTACAAAGGAAATGTGTTGGGAATAAAACCAGGATTGGTTTAATTTTTGAGAAATGTGATTTTGAGATGTTGGAGATTTCAAAATGATTTGGGACCAAAGTAGGCGTTTTTAAATTCCTAATGAGATAGCTGTAAGCTTATAAATTGTAAATTTATAAATTGAGATGACTTTTAAATCAGGAAGGAAATACAAGCTTTGAATGTCGGAAATTTAAATTTAAAAGGAAAGGTTAAAAATGGAATTAACTTGGATTGGAGAATAAAATTTAACTGGATAGGCTGGAAATAATATCCAATTGTATTCGAATTAAGTTAAAATCGAATTGAGTCAAATAAATCTGAGTTTAAAATAGAATTGAACTGGAATAAAAAAATTCAATTGAATAAATTGAATTGGAATTGATTCTTACCTAGATAACTAGAAAATAAGTTTGATAAGAAATAAATTGGATAAGAATTAGATTGAAATAAATAAACCAGAATAACTTATAAAAGAATTAAAATGCATGAATAAAATATGCTTGGGTTATAAAGAAGCATAAGGCTTGAGTTAAAATAAAAGAATAACATATTCAAGCCTATAATGGATGGAATTGTGTAAATAATAAGTTGTGGCTTATAAATTTTGAAAGTGGAATAGAAAATCCAAAATAAATATTGTTTGATGTTTTAGATAATGAAAGGAAAATCCAAATTTGAATTATTAAATAAATTGAACCAAGAAAATTAAACAAAGTGATATTTGGAATTAAAAATCAAGTGTTGAATGAATTGTGAGTTTATGATGAAGGTTGAAAATAAAACTCAAGTTATAAATTAAATTCGACTTAAATTGTCAATGAACTAAATGTACATGAATTGTGAGTTCATGAATTTTGGGGGTAAATTGAGAATGGATTCAGAACTTGAGTTATTAATTAAAATTTATTGTGAAGTGTTAACAAATTAAATATAATTGGGAATATATCGAATAAAAATGTGATTTGATTAAAATAGTAATGGGATGGTTTGTATTGTGAATAAAATCCAAATATGTGGAAATAAATTGGATATGGCTTTGTAATAAATTGAGTTAAGCTGAGTATAAAAGAGAAAATTTACTTGTAAGATGAAAATGAGCTTAAGTGTAAATTTGAATAAATTGAAGTAAATTGACTTAAGCTGAATAAATCGAAGAGAGTTGAATTTAATTCAACTTAAACCAAGTTTAATGATATTGGATAAGTGAATGGATGGGATAAATAAAAACCAAAGAAAGTATGGTTTAAATAAGTTGAGAAATGGTTATTGAATGTAATAGATTGGATTGTCTTCGAGCTAAATAAAATAGTGTGGAATAAACAAATACGGAATGAAATATAAATGAATGGATTGTAAATGGAAATTTAAATGAAATGTGTCGAGCTAAATAAACGATTGTGAATGGATTAAAATAAAAAGGAAATTTAATTGGTAAGGGAGGTGGAACCTAAGTTGTTAATGTTTTTTTGAATGAACTAATTTGGTTAATAAAATTGAAATGCAATGAAGCTGAGAATATATAAATTTGTGAATAAATTGAAAATGGAATAGCATTAAGTATAAATTGAGTTGAAATCCATTTAAATTGGTTATAAACATAAATACTTATTTGTTCACATAAATCTCGCGAATTGCATGGAATAAATTATCATTGGACGTAAATGGAAGTAATTAAAATTCTATGTGTTGATAAGGGTAAAATAAACTGATTTTGAAAGCAATTGAATTAAATATGAGTTCAGTTTGCTTAAAAAAAAATTAAATGTAAGCGATTGAGTTTTAAACCATTCAAATTGATGAAGTTGTATATGAATGGATTGAAAACCATTAAAATTGAATGGAAATGGTTTGTAAATAAGTTGAAACGGTTGAATTAGCATGGAAACTATATAAATTGCTTACGGGAAAATGTTTGGTATGAGTTTCTTTTAGAATTCATATGTTTTAACTATTATAAATAAGTGAAATGTAGTTAAACTGCATATATTTGGCACTTACATGTTTAAATTGAGTAAGTACAGGTACCTGGAAGCCGTATGGCTGGATTTGGGTTGGGCTATTTGCTAAAAATAATAAGCTGCTTGCTTAAAATGCTAAATAAGGTACACCTATGCAATAAAAATAGGAAACATGAACTGTTTTTGGTTTTTCCGACCGTGTGGGTCGATGTATATATATTTATCTCTTTTGTCAAATTGCAAAAGCTCCACCGTACAAAGGGGACTCTGCCAAAAATTCTCAGAAATTTTGGGAGTTAGAATTTTTTTTGAAAATTTTGGAAACTTTTGTTAACGACAAAACTATTTAGAATTGGAAACTAAAATAAATTAGTAAATGAAACTAATTAAAGTAATGACTTAAATTAGTTATAAATGAAGGATAAAATTTAAAAGTTCAAAGTTGAAAATAAATGAAATACATATATAATGTGGAAATCGATTTGAATAGAATTAGGTATAAACTAAAAGTGGTAAAGAGAAATAAATATAAGAAACATATATAATGTTTATACTAACTTAAGAAAGGAATGGTAAATTCTAGATTGGAAATTGATATTACAATTATAATCTAAGATAATATTGAAATAAATGGATATTGACATTTTGTCAGAAAGTTGATAAAATGTTTTGGGAATATTGTGATTGGATATTAGTGCTAAGCAGGATATGCAGGTATTATAAAAAGGGAAAAAGAAACTGGATTAGATTTCAGAAAAATAAATTTGAAATGCTCGACAAAAAGGTATGTATTGAAATTTGGTATGAAATTTGATTGGGATTTGGATTGAGCCACTTGGCTTTTTGTTTTCTTTTTGGATTTGGGAGGCCGTAGAGCCATTTTGTAGTTGGGCCGAGCCAGCCGCGCAAAGGATACGCTGGCAAAATTTTTCGAAAATTTAGAGAGTTCGAAAAATTTCGAGAAATTTTTGAAAAAAAAGAAGAAGTTAAATTGTGTTTAAAATTTAGATTTGAATGGATTGGGTCAATGATATTGGTAGAAACCTAATGGGAGAGTTTGGAAAGTTAGTAAGATTGATAGTGTGTCTTTAATAAAGATTGTTGGGTTGTTGTTAAAAACTGTTTGGTTTTGAAGAAAAAATAAATGGGTATTGGACCATTCTTCCTAACTAGTAATTTCGGGGACGAAATTCTTTTAAGGGGGGAGGAATGTGACGACCCGGAATTTTCAAGCATTTAAAATCGGAATATTTAATTGGTTTTAAATATTCAATAGAATAATTTTAATTTGAATTACGAATATCACAATTTAATTGATAATTGAATTATTAAATTAAATAAGTGAAGTTGGGTAAATTGTTGAATTTAGAATTTTAAGCCTCTTAAAAAATAATTTGAAGGCTTGTAAAATTTATATTGATAATACAGAAAATAATAGAAGTTGTAAAATTGAAATTAGCAGTGGTTTGTTCGGTTTTGAAATTTTATATTGTTTAAATTGAAATAAAATAAAATAAAATAAATAGCCTTCCGAGGCACGGTCTCGGAATACGATGAAACCAGCGCCATGGGATCCGTAATGGTTTTTTTTATCGGATTTCAGTTTTCACATTGTTTGGATTTACTGTTGAGTCGTACGAGTGGTTAATGCCTAGAACAATCAAATTGAGTTTAAATTAATAATCGAATCTTCTCTTATACGCCACACCCCTACTTTTTATTTTGTCCATTCTTATCTTCCTTCTGACGATTGAAAAAAAAAATGGCGTTATCTTCTTTAGTAAGCTTCTACGTTTACGAAATAAAATAAAATGAGATATTGGTTCGTTCAGAAGAAAAAAACCCTATTTTCCTTTCCCTGCGTACTGAATCCAAGAAAAATCTTCACAGCTCGTTTGAAAAACAATAAAAATAAAAATGGCCGAGCTTTGTAACATCAGAGAAGAATCGAGTCCCCTCTTCTCCTATTCGAATCAGTTAAAAACGATTCCCCTCTTTCATCTTATGGCCGAGCGAAATCTCGTCTCCCTCCTGTATAATTCTGTCTCAGCTCATAATGGCGGAAACGAAAGAAGGATGAGGATGCTCGCGAAATCGAAATCCACCTCATTCGATTTTCGCGCCGTACGAATCAACTTGTTCGAGGAGTTCAATTCTCAATCGAGGTAAGGCATGCCGAGGTTCGTTTGTACAAGGGGTTCAGGGTCGCGATTAGGTTTGAGCAATTTCGAGTGGTGGGCTGCTCGTGGGAACGTGAGTTCGTGAAGGGGGTTAGGGTTCCAGCGTGGCGGCGGGACGGCGGCGACTTTGGGCTGCAGTTGTGAGGTAGTTTCGTTTTGTTTTTTGTTTAAAATATAAAATGTTTTCAAGTTTTAAACCGTAAAAAAAGTGAGTCTGGGAGGTGTAAAACAGTGATGTTAGGTTTGATATTAATATACATATAAATATAAATTATACAGTAAGGTATTCGTCATCATTTACTTTCAATTTAAAATATATATACATTTCAATTTCTGTTTCAGTTAAATTCACAGTAGCTAAATTTAGTTTAAAATATGTATATATATATGTAGGATAGAAATTTATATTGTAAGAGTTATTCTTAGAACAAGAAATACATATATAACTTACAGTAAGTTATTTTGATTTAAATAATTTACATTGAGATAGTATAGTTAATAGAAAGTCATTTTTTTCACAGTAAGGTTTAAGATATCGATTTTAAATAGATAAACAACAAACATATAATATAAATATATATAAAAGATTTTGACAAATAAAAAGGGTTTTTAATGTTGAAAAATTTATATAAGTTATATTTTTATCAATTCTATATAAGTATATATATATATGTGTAGTTTCAAAAGAAAATAAATATACCTATATACGTTTTAAAGTTATTATTTTAAAACCAAATGGTTAGTTTAAATTAAATTGATGGTTAATTTAATCAGTGGTTAATTATTGGTAGATTATCTTGGATATTGATAAATCATATTGTAAAGAGTTAAAAACTAAATCATTAGCTGATTGGCTTTTATTGAAAAGAAAATGATTAGTTGGATAAATTTTTAGTCAATTAAATAATTTGATTAATTGTATAATTATTCTCACAAGGTCCGAAATCGTGGAAAATCAAGTCGGATTGGATGAATTGCAAATTAAATCAAAGGTGAGTTAATCTCACTCAGTTAATTTAAATTTAAATGTTTAAATTTAAATAATTGTTTGGATGGATGAATTGAGTGATGTGATTTAGTATGATATTTTAGAATTGGCATATTATATTGTACTAACATTTGTGGATGCAGGGAAACAGGTTGGAGGGATCCAACTGGACCCCTCACATTTGTTTAAATTATTCCATATTCTCTGTTGTGATTATTTGATATCTTATGATGAGTTATATCGGTATATTGAATGTTATGGTTGATTGGATATATGGGTATAATGAATTACCAAGTTATATGAATTGGATTATTGAAAGAAATTAAAAAGAAGTAAGTTTGTAAGCGAAATAATTATAGAAAGTTTGAATAAATTAAGAATGAATTGGGAAGAAATAGAAGTAATATGAAAATAATACTAAATAACTTCGAGTATGAAGAGAAATGGAATTTTGAATAAAATGAAATTGAGGAATTGTAAACTTAAGTTATATCAATTAAAGAAATAAAGAATTATTTTAAAATTTAAAGTTTAAATTTATTTAAAGAAACGAAGAAGAAATTGAGAAATCTAAAAATTGGAATCAAGAAATGAGATCTGAAATTAATAAATTCTGAATTTAAAGGGAATAAATTGGAAATCAATTTGGGAAATTGATTTAAGTGATTGAAGCTAGGATTTTACTCTGGATAACCAAGTACATGTTTAAAGTAAATTCTCAAATAAATTTAAAGGTTTTAAAGTTGTTGTAAAAAGCAAGTTTTAGAAAATTTATTATTTCTAATATTTAAATTCAATAGTAAGTATTTTCCTAAATCTATTATAGTAGTAATTACTTAAAAAGTGACCTAGCATTTTGTTTTCAAAAGTGAAAATCTAGTTTTATATTCTATTAAGTAACTTTATTTTCAAATACTCATATAGTATGTATTTTACAAAATATTGATGCAATTTAACTTAAATGTTTAAAAGTATATATTTTCAAAGTAAAGTGTTTTAGATTATTTTAAAAATCTATTTTTGTGCTTGGTGATTTCAGAGGGAATATAAAATATTTGGGAAAGTTGATTCTGAGAAGAAAGATGGTTTGATACTGTTTTCAAAGGATTGAAAATAGAAATATATCTTGTGAAGATATTTTTGAGATTAATAAATAATTTGGAAAATTATTTATTGGTTGATGGTTGTTTTGTGAATATAATTGATAGTTAAATCACCGACTATCAATATTGGACAAATGCGTTGATCGTTTCGAAGAAACCGGGATCGAGATTTATTTCTCGAAAACCACTTCGATCCGGTTTGTACGTTTCGTGAAAAACGATTTTGGATTCGAAGATGGAGCAATGAAGTGCAAGGGCTAGTCGCTACTAATCCTGAGGATATTTCCAAAATGGATGTAGTAGGAATAGTGCCTTCGGTTCCGTTCGAACCCGGGACGGACTTGTATGGACGAATGCTTGCGAAACATCGTCAGGTGGGCGATGGGCATTCTAAGTGAAACGTTCTAAAAGGTAACGCTTAGCCTCAAGCCTCATCAAATGGGAATGACTGAAAATCAGGGGATATGCAACAAGGTTAGGTGGGTCATGCCCAAGCAGGACAAGATATTTCCCTTGTCTAGATGTCCCTTTTTATATATTTCGGCTTAGTGGGTGGTTGGTCGCGCCAACCACGGGGTTTATCTTGTTCGGGACTGTTCAGCAAGGAATGGTTCCGGCCTTGTGTTGCAGGGGATGAAGGGAGTAATCCTCGGTAGGGTGATCTAGGCCCCGTACTGTGACAGGTGGTACCCCAGTGCCTTGTCATTAGTTGGAAATCCATTCTCCCTACGAGCCTTGTACGAATTTTGTTTGTATTATCCACTTTTGTGGCTAGTAGCTGGAATTTAATAATGTAACAATTTCAGCTATTTTATAAGTATTTGTATAAACCCTATTATAATATCAGAGGATTTCTACAAAAATTGTTTTAGCTATCGTAAGGTAAAAACCCGACATGTTTATTTGTGGTGTGGTCTTACGAGATGCTTTTGTTTTCAAAGAATTTTTGAAACTTTAATAATCAATTGGGTGTGATTTTCTCACGCTGGTATTCCAGACTGACTCGGGTGTTATTTAACTGTAATGCTTGGGTCAGACCGAGTATTATAGGATACAGGATATGATGCTGTGGAGCTCAGGAGACGAGCTGGATGACGATACGTATAGTCGTACTTGTTATATATATATTCCGCTGTTTGAGTTGTTGTGTATTCATTGTATGTTATTGATGTGAGCTGTGACTGATGTACTCTGATGATGTAATATATGTAAACATATATATTTGATTTTGAGTAAAGATTATTTACTACCTATTATAGTTTATTCCGCTGCGATGGTTAGATTCTGATGTTGATTTTGTTTTCTCCTCTTCTACCTCTTCTTGTTAAACCCAAATGGTTCGTATTTCTGTGCAACTTGAGTTGATTGTTGTAGAATATTGTTGACTCAAGGGGTACGGATTTGCGGGTCGTTACAATTGCGATGATTGATTTATTATATTTTAGAGTTTTTCACCGTCTTCCCTAATTTTCTAGAGATCTATAATTTAAGCATACCTAAAACTATTTTTAAATTTAAGATCTTACTATTCTAAACACTTTTTGTTTTAACAATCTAGCCTAAAAATAATTAGAGGATGACATCTTGATTTTTGAAAAGTTTTTAAAAATTGTAAAGCAAGAACAGAACAAATTTTACTTATTCTCTGTCATACCCACTTATACCACATTCATATATATAGGAAGATTACACTATACATACAAGCAAGCATCATTCATCTCATACAATTTAAGGATCATCACATGCATCCAGTTTAAAATAAAACAAAAATTGCTTTACTATTACATTCCTAGATTTTAGCCAAGTTAAATTTGATACTTAATTTAATTTTTAAAATTTAAATGTGGATTAAATTGAGTTTTTCCAAAAATACAATTAAATATTAGTTGTTTATATATATCTGTGTATATATATTTATTGAAATTTGAAAACTCAATAATAAATATATTGGAAATAAAATGAATTTATAATTTTATTTTTAAATTAATAAGAATTTGTTTCTAATTTTATTAAATACGCATTTTGATTTAAAAATGATGTTTTGAATTTGGTATAATAAATTTGTCCAAAGGCTAATTAAGAAATAAACTCTAATATATTTATTCATGTGCAATTAAATTTTAAAACATTTTTCTTTGAAGATTTATAAATGATTAATAAAGAAGATGTATTTATTTAAATAAGAAATATGATATAAAGTTATATTCAAAACATTATTTGTAGTGTTTAAATTATAAGACATAAGTGTAAAATAGGAGATAATAAATACATAATACACATATAAATATGGTTTGAAATTATAAGTAATTAATAAATTATTAAGTAAGGGTTTAAGTTATAAAAATACATTACCTAGGACGTTTGTAAATTAATAAGGCCATGTATTAACATTTGTAACTAAATTCTAACATGCATATTACAAGCGTCATTTTTAAAAAAAAAATATTCTTTTCATCTTTGAATCTAAGAGATAAGGAGAAGTTATCATACTCTTTTTAATTTTATTTCAAGCATTCAAAAACAAAAGAAAAACCTCAAATCTGAAAAGAAGATAAGATAAAGTATAGTTCAAAAATCAAAACCCGATTCAAGTTGAATCAAAACAGATTCAAAATCAAGTAATCAAAACCTAGAAATAAAAGCATGTAACAGACAATTAATTCAAATTCCAACTGGAAGCAAAGCAAACAATCAAACCTGGAAATCTAAGCAAAGCTCAAAATCAATTTACAACCAGATCAGATAACAACTTGATCTACAGCAATTCAATGCAAGATCTAGCCTCGGTTCAAAGCCGGGAGGCTCTAAACAAATCAAATTCCAGATAAAACCTTTTTGCTTTTCAAATTCCAGTCCTCTGATCTGTAACTCCAGGTGAGCAAACTTTAATTCTTAGAACGGTTTCTTTTGAATTTGATGCCTGTGATGATAATGTTGATGAGTGGGAATATGCCTGTATGTAGAGTTTATGTTGTGCATGTCTGAAAACGGGAAAATAAACCCCTGTTCTTTGTACAGGTTTTAAAATTAAAAAAAAAAATCGAATTATCTTCCTCTAATCCTTGTTAGGTCTTAGGATCTAAACAAAACATACTTATATAACCAAGATTTAAATTGTAAAAATATTTTCAAATGAATTTAGTTAGGATATTTTCTGAAATTTAGAAAATGCAGTAAGCTTGTAAGAATGTCAAAAATACGAACTTCATAAATTCCAGATTCGCTAACATTATCTTGTTCATTTTTGAGAATCATGAATTCTAAAAGTAAATTTAATTTTTTTTCCGTGTCGTATCAATCGAGAAATACAAAGTTGAATAGAAAATGGGTTTTATGTAAATCCCGTCGATCGGCGACATTTCGTGGGTTAGGCTTTCTATCAGAGCTAGCTATTGTGTAGGGGATCCATGGAAAAATAGTGGGAGCAATTATAGATGAACGTGGTGGCGGGTGGATGTCGAACTAGGGTTCGATTTACATTTTGGGTTGCTTGAGTTTTGGCGATTACTACAGCGTCGATGGTGAATTCTAGGCCATCGGACGTAGAGGAACAAGGAGAGGAGGTTCTGATGAAATCCTAGATGCAGCGTGGTTGCAGACTGTCGGAGAAGGTCTGGCGTGGTGGTTTTCTCGTTGATCGATGGTTTCCAGTGGGTTCGTGGATAGCTATTTTCGGGTTTCGTTCGAATTCATCGAACTGGGTGATAGGTGTGGACGAGTCGATCATCATCGACATGGGGAAGATGGCAGCATCGATCGTCGAGGCTCTAGCACCTCATAACTATGCACGTGCGAAGTCATGTGCAACTGAAGATTGTGGTAGGGGAAGACGTATGCTGCTCAAAGTTGATCTCGAGGCTCGGGTGATGTGGCTCGAAGACATGCTCGGGTCGAATGCGAGAGTGTTTGAATAGGATATTAAAGATTTTAATCAAAACAAGTTTTTAAGAAAAAAATATATATAAGGTGGCTCGGGAAAATTATGTAGTGGACTCGAAGCTGTGCTCGGGTAAATCAAGAAATGGCTCAGGTCATTTATGTTGCAGCAGAATTTTTAAATTTTTTTAAAAATGCTTTCAAATGATTGTTTTTTGAAGTAATATATTATGTAATTTATTTTTAAATATTTTCAAATGGATTTTTTATAATTAATTACTTAACGTAGGTGATTAATTAAACCAATATAATTAAAGGTTAATTTGTTTTCTTATCAAGGTGATTTTGTGATTAATTAAGATTTAATAAATTAAGGAAAGTGATTAGGGAAGAATTGGTTTATGAAGATGATTAAAAGATAATTATTTAATGTAAGAATTTTTTAAGGATAACTACTTAATCAAAGATTTGATTAAGGTTACTTAATTTCATAATTAAGAATAATTAATTAATTAGAAGATTAATATAAGTAATTAGAGATAATTAACTACTTAAAGATAATTACTTAGTTAAAAGTAATTAATTAATGGTTAAAGTTAATTAAGTAATTAGAGATAATTACTTATTTTGATTAATTAAAGATAATTAATTTGTGTGAGCTATTAATTAATTGAGGATAATTAATTAATTAAAGATTTATTTAATGAAAGTGATTAGGGATAATCACATATTGTAATTAATGAAGGATAGTTAATTAAGGGTTAATTAATTAATTAAGAGTAATTAAATCATTAAGAATAACCCTTTAATGATTAAAGACTGATTAATTTATTAATTAAGTTTAATTAATAATTAATTAAAGGATAATTAATTAACATAAATTGTAATTAATTAATGTAATTAACCTGAATTAGTGATTAATCTGATTTAAATTAATCAGATGAATAATTAATTTTACTTATGGATGTTTGAATTGTATTTTGATATATCTGCCGTGTGATGCTTTGTGATTTGAATTGTTTTAATTCAAGCTGTGATGAATATAATTTATTTTATCTGTGGATCTATGAATGGAAGATAAGCGTTATAGGAATATACCGCTTATCAATAATTGTTGTGCTTGAATCTGTGATGATTGATGATGTTACACTATTGTGTAAGACCCTTGGACTACACTATACACACACAAATATGGATTGCACAAGGAAATTGGTTAAGTCACAGATTTTTGAAATGGTTTTAAAGATTGAATTTTGAATCCAAATGGTTTTGGAAATGGAATTGGGTTAAATGTGAAAAGCTTTTGCAAAGGAGTTTTGAAGATAAAGGTTATTTTGAAAAATTTGATAAATTTTTGAAATTTAAATAATTTAATTTGAATTCAAAATTTGAAATTGAATTCTATGGTTGGAAGTTATGGTTTAAAATTGTTATACAAGTTATAAATGTGTTTATATGGGCTTAAACCATTTTAAAAGTATTGATTTAGGAATTTGAATTTAAATCAAGGGCTTTAACTTGTACAAATGAAATCGGATTTTTCCGAAACGAAAACTATTTGTTCTCAAATAATAATAGCTCTTATATAAAGAAAGGATTTCCAATTTGTGTTGAAAAGATTTCAAGTTTGAATGAAAATGGTTTTGAAGGCTATTAATGAATCTTGGTGAACTTTGTTTCCAAGATAAGCGGATCTTAAAAGTGTATCCTTTCTATAAAAGATTTGAAGTGGAAATTATTTTGAAATTTGTGAATCAATCTTTGTGAAAAATGGGTGAATTTTGTGAAGTGAATTTTTGTTTAAAGATTTAAGAATAATTTATTTAAACCATTTGAAAGGAAAGTTTTGGGTTTTAAGTTATGACTTAACTGAAATCCCAATATCCATATGTTTTTAATTATTTGCGCTTATTATTCGGTTTAGCTGGGAGAGGACCATGTGTCATATAACCCATTCCGAATAATGACGTTATGGATAGCATTTGAAGATAGGTGGTGAAGACCAGGTATTTTCAAAAACGAAAGGATTACCCATCGAATGACTCTGCACTAAGTAGCTACGGTATAGAGACCTCCATATGTGATGGGGAGTCCGATCAGGATTATGAATACCCGGATTGTAAGGGCTTCTTTGGAAGTGCCATCGGTTCTGTTCGAACCCGAAGCAGACTTGTATGGATGTGTGTCTGACGCTACATTTTGAGATGTAAAGCTGGTTTCTATCAATTCCATTTCTATTTGGTGGCAGAGAATTTATTCTCTTAGCTTAACACCCTTCTCTGAGACATACAAGCTTAGAGGTTATGTAGTTGATGGTTGCTAGTGATACATTCCCAATTTGGTAATGTGGCTTACGAAGTGTTGCTGATCATTTGTTGATCAAAGCAAGGCCTTGTGAAAAAGCGTAGCTTTGTGGATGAGACTGCATCAAGACCTCACACCCCGGAAATGGTTGAAACAGGAAAGATGAGGCAAGGTTGCAGGGGTTGTGCCCCTAGGGTATGTCCATTTATTCTTGAAAAGGGCGGTGTCATGGTATGGAGCACAGATACTTAACTCATGTGGACACTGTAAATTTATTACTGTGTGGTTGTTGCTTTGTGGTTGAGGTTCCTCGGATAAAGGTCGCAAACGATCGGGGATGGCATATCTTTAGGCGTTACTCCCAGGAAGGGGTAAACCGGCCTTGTGTTGGCAGAGATCCAGTTAGGTTCTCGTGGCATCCCTCCAAAGGCATACCCATGTGGCCCAGGAAGTTCCTTAGCCTGACCATTTGTTGGAAATCCAATCACCAATATGCTCCTTGTATGGTTTTAGCTGTAGAACCTGCCATCTAATATGGTAGCTATAGTAGGCATACTATAATGGTACGTATGTTGGCTAAGATTTATATTATACTTGCAAATGTTTTTCCACTATGCACTAATAATAATATCAAAATGGTTTTTTTGTAGTAAGCATGTTTGACTATCATAAAGAGAAATCTCCTCCAATTCTGCGTTTTCATGATGTGTACGGCGGGAGGCCTTATGGTGGTTTCATTTTCCAAGAAGCATTGCGGATTTCAATCTCAAATTCTTTTTGTTGTTGGTTTTAAAGATAAACTGTTTTCGTTTTCTCACACCAGTCCCATGACTAACCTGGAGTTTATTGTTCCCTTCCTAAACTCTGGGTACCCACTATTTTCCACACAGAAAGTCTAGAGTTGGGTTTTTCGGATAATCGAATAATATTTATAGATTTGATAGCCTTTGAAGTCTTTGGTTTGGTAGCATTTGGAAATCTCCTTCAGTCTTTGGATCTTTGAAGTTTTTGGTTTGGCAATCGCGTTTGGGATTGCATTTTCTACAAATTCAGCTGGAAGATGGTTCAAGCTTGAAGTTTAGAGCTTTGGCTTTAGAGTTTTGGTTTGGAGTTGCAGTATTGGATTCTCTTGAAGACTTTGCTAATGTTGATATATTTCCCCTGCGGTGTTGTGTTGTATATATTCTCTGATGTGTTGGGTTGTTGTTATTAAATGTTGTATCTGGAATTGTATCTATGTTCTATATCTATGTATCATCCTTTATTTCTGCTGTGTTGTTTTTCATCTAATGTTGTTTCAAGCTCCGGTGAAACGGATTTCGATGTCGTTTGTCGAGCATCGAGTTCGAATCGTCACATTTACTCACCTGTCTGTGCTTGAACAGAGAAAGCCTTTGATCTAGAGTTTTATTTTTGAAATGATCTACTTGCTTCAGCTTAAACCTTGCTTACTTTTGCTTTGATTACTCCTCTGGTTTTGATTGAGTTGATTTGTACTTAATGTTTTGAAATTGATCCTTGCTAGCTTACGAATTTCTGGTTTTCAATTTTGCTTTCAGGTTGTAGATTTCAAAAACGATTGTAAAGCTTGATGTTGTTTGCTTTCTTTTATTTTCTGTCTTCAGTGTTACAGGGTTTTGGTTCTTAGTTGAAAAATGTAGATAAAAAAAATGAAAGAGAGGGGAAGAAATATGTTTATATAAGTTAGTTCGATTTATTTTAGGATAAAAAGAAAAATAAATGACACTTGTTAAATTTGCTTACAAATGTCACTTGCATGATTAGCTGATTTACATTTGTTAAACTAGTATGAACACTTGTAATTCTTTATGTATTTTGTGTTTAATCCTTGTCTCATTTATTTATTACCTATGTTTATATGTTACAAATTTTATTTGTTTTATGTTTTATCTTTATATATATATGCATTATTTTTACATATGTTCTATGTTTATATAAATTATGTAATTTAGAAAAGGAGATATTAACTCTTTTATTAAATCTTGTTTAATTTTATCCTTAAGTTATCATTATACTTAAATTGATAACAATACAAAAATTCTAGTGTTAAAAATGTCCGATTTACTTTAATCAACTTTTTAGAAAAATTTTATATTCAAATCAATGTTTTTAAATTAATTTACATATATATATATACACACACCTATATATTTGTGTATGTATATACTTAAAATTTCAACATTATAAAGTTTACACATATAAACTATTATATTTATTAATTTACTATAAGATTCATCATGTTAATTCAACACTTATTATAGTTTCAAACCCATTTATATATATTAAGATATTTTTAATTATCAGAATGTATTTATCAAAATAAAATCAGTTAGTTATCCAATTAACAGATGTCCAAAATCCGGGTTATCACATTCCTCTCCCCTTTGAATCTTTTCGTTCTCGAAAAGGAACGAAGCCAGAATTTATTCCATTCTTAAAATCAGATAAATCACTTTTTTTAATCATTTTTAAAAAAATTTAAAAATCTATATAATATTATCCAAAATGGCTTTATATTTTTTTGTAACTCGATGTCTCCACCGGTCCATCCTCGTTCTCACAGAAATTCGATTATAAGTTGATCAGGCGTAAGACTGAAAATTTATAAGTACTCTGTAAACCCGTTTTCAACATCTAGTGAAAATACTTGGAAAATATTTTGTTGAAAATATAGAAAACATTTTTGAAAATAGAGGAAACATCTTTAATGAGAATGCTCTGGAAATCATAACCCTCATCCATGGTCGCAGTTAACCTGATGGTTACGTTGCCATCCTTGCAAAATCCATAAATAGCTGTAGGCACTCCGTGTCTCTCGATTACGCTATGGAACCCGCTACAGATCGCAGATATATCTGGGATTACGTTGCTATCACAGCAAAAACCTATATAAATGTAGGCATCAGCTTTCTCGAATTTCGCTGCCAAAAGAATGAAACTTCTCCATTCGACTCGACCATAGATCGTAGTCTACCGATGTTTCGTTGCCTTCCCGGCAAAATCAAATGTAGACCGTTGACACTCACCTCCACACGATTTCCGTTATGGTCCACAGTAGATCGCAGTGACATCGAGTTACACTGTCGTCACAACATAACCCAAATGCCTATGTAGGCATCAGCGCCCTCGACTTTCGCTACCCGATAATCCTCAGGAACTTCAGTTTGTCCAGATTTTCTCACAGGATCCACTTTAGAGCCTCCCCCCTTTGAGGCTCAAGATAGTAACAACCTATGGTACTCCTGAGATGTTCATTTAAAGGGAGCGCCTTTTTCTCCGGAGCCATTTTCAAAACACTTTCTACTATACACATATAGTATCTTTCAAATCATACACCTAGTATGAATCCAATATAAATCTCCTTTTCTCAAAATCAATTATCGCAAAATCGATAATTCTCAACTAGGCTTTCCAAATTTCCAAAATTGGTTTTTCTCTAAAAATCAAAAGCCTTTACAAAATCCATAGGTTCCAAAAACCTTTTCTCAAAATCATTCTCATAAGATCCTTTATACACACACACACATACATACATATATATATAACTTTAAAAATCTTTGGATCGCATCAAACATGAATAAATTCCCTTTTTATACCTCAAATACTTTCAAAAACCCTTTTCTTCTGGCTATAGATTCAACAGGGGGAGATTTATCTTATATAACAAAGATATATAACTTTGTTTATTCCAAATCAAATATTCAAATTTGATTACCCTTTTATAAAGTTATTAACCATATTACTTTTCTATAAAATGAGTCCTAATAATAGAAATATCCAATTTCCACTTTTATTTCATCATATATTTCACAAAGTATACTTTTCACTTCAAAACCATTTTACAGTTCTTATCCACAAAGTTTCAATATCAATTTCATTCAAACCTGTACGATGTACACATATCATCCTTACGCTATATCAATCTGGTCGCCCACTCAATCACACAATTTCTCTTCCGAACTAGTTCGTCCACCCGACTTCCTAGTGCGGACTCAGATCTGGTTTCTTGATCAGAAACCATCATTCTCTTTGCATAGCCATAACTGTGATAGAGAATATCCAGAACCAATCAAAAATCCATATCCATGTTAGTCGTCGTAAATCGAGTGAAAAATCCCAACTCGGATCGATATACTATCTCGAAATTCTATGTTCGAATCTGGATTAAATCACTGTTCGGATAGAATAATATACGTCACCCTACGTATTTATCTCTATATATTATTAGCCAAATCAATCTCCTTTTCTATTCGCATTCATTTTAATTTCTATCCACTTATTCATTTATTCACAATTGCCTCAATCCACATTTGGATTATTACCTCAATTCTTACCTCAATTGGGTATTTAATCATAAACAGTTTGAACTCTGTCCAGCCTAAATTTATAAAATAGCTTGAAAAAAATTAAAAATATATAAGTAGGTGAAAAATAGTAATTAGTTTATAAAACAGTTGCAAACTAGTTAAATAGTTCCAAAAATAATTGTAAAAGTATAAGATAATTTGGATTTAAAAAGAAAGGTTGTATATAGTAAATAGCTTGGAAAAATAGATTTAAAACAGTTTATATAAAAATAATTTATTTGAAAATAGTCCAGAGCCAAACCGTTCAGTTCCCAATCTCTATTTCCAATTTCCAATTAACCTTCAATTTCAATTCAAATTAAGTTAACTTCCATTCCTGTGACGACCCAGAATTTTTGGTATTTGAATTTGAAAATATTTAAGTGATTTTAAATGTTTGGAAGATAGTTTAACTTGAATTTCAAAATTTACTATGTATTTGGAAATTTAATTTATTGAAGATGAATAAAAATTTGAATCTTCGGTTTTAAGCTGATTTAAAAATGTTTTCAAGGTTTATAAAATTTACATTGATAATACTGAAGGTAATGGAAGCTTTAGAATTGGATTTGAAAATGATTTGTTCAGTTTTGAAAATTATCGTTTAAATCGATATTTAAAAAAAGCCTTCCGAGGCACAGTCTTGAAATTCAACGAAACCAGTTCCATTGGATCCGTAATGTTGTATTATTATCGAATTTCAATTTTCGTAGCATTCGGAGTTGTCGTTTGGTCGTACGATAAGCAAACGCGCTAAAATTTCTATCGAAATTCAATTTAATAACTGGTTCAAAACGATATCTTCTCCATTCGATCGCATTTGGACTCGAAACTTTTTCCATTGCGTTCGGAATAAGGGTATAACGTTATAAACGCCTAGCGACACGCCTCGATAGGAGGTCAAATTTTAATTGCATTTATCATGACAGATTGTAAATTTAAAAATATATCGCTAGTCAAATCTATCTTGTTTCCTGCAGCCTAGAATCCCACTTTACCCATTCAAACACGTAAACCACAAATCACACGTGGCTTTTCTTTTCAGTTAAAAATCAAATCATGTTCCCCACTTTCTGCTTAAATCACTTCTTGTCGTCCTCCTGGTACAAGCTTCCTCTATCTAAATTCAGTTCGATAAAAATAAAAAGAATGGTCACCACTGCTTCCTCTAAAAAATCGCATTGTTTTCTCAAATTTGAAATCAATAGAAAAAAAAACAACTGGCTGCTTCACCTCCTTCTCGGCTAGTTGAAATCGCGTTCCCCCACTACCAGTTTCATCCAAATCAATTCGAATCGAATATATGTATGGCTCCAGTGATTTAACTTGTGCTGTTGCGAGCTCGAACTCGAGCTCGAAGATACGGGGACGACTACCCTTCGTGGGTGAGACTAGGGGCGGCGGTGGTGCTAGGGAAGTTTCACGAAGCTCGTGTTCGCATTGGGGGGCGACGATCTGATGCGGTAGGGAGAGTCGATTTGCGTGGTTTCGCGAAGTCATGTTCAAAGTGGATGGTTGACTTCGGCAACGCGGTGTCATTGGGGGTCTCGCGCTGCATGCGAGCACGACATATCTGCCAAAATGCGGAGGTACGACAGTATTAGGGACCGCGATCTGGGTGTGGAAAAGCCGATGGCACAAGGCCGAGGAGGTTGCGATGGCATTCGAAGTTGGGCTGCGGATCTAGGGTTTTGGTCGAGCGCGTGGTGGAAAAAAGGAAAGGAGGTAGTGCTGCCTTTGTTAATTAATATTTATAAGTTAATCACATTATAGATTGTTTGCTTATCGTTCTAAATTAAACCATTTATCTCAGTAAATGTTAAGTCGCCAATCCATGTTAAATTTATTTTAAGATAATGAACTATGGAGACTAGCATGATTAATGTACCAATTTAATTAGGTTACTAAGAATTTTTATTATCGTAGAGAAATCAGGTTAAATTAAATTTATTAGTCTAAAATCAGAATCGTTAGTTAATTAAATTTATTAAAAGAGAATGGACTTAAGAAATTTAATTTTTTTTGTTTAAATTAAATAATCTATTAAATGGAAATTTATTATTCGATTTATTTCAAATATTAATCAATTTATAGATTATTTATACAAGGACAAAAGACATGAAAACGAGTCAAGATGGATTGGAAATGGATTGCATGCATTGTTAAAGGTGAGATCTTCTCACTCGATCAATATTGTTCTGATTTAAAATTTGAATAATTAGATTTAATATTGATTGACTGTGTGCTTGGATGATTGATTTATAATAATTATTCACTGGATGATATTATATATATATATATATAGTAGTATATAGCATATATTGGGTGATTGATTTCCCGCATTGTATAGCGGATGAGACCCTATGCGCCGCATAATAGCAGATGATATTATATCAATCCCATATACCGCGATATTCCACCTCGAAGTGGAATTGGTATTTAATTATTGTGCTAACATATGTGGATGCAGGGAAACAGGTTGGAGGGATCCAATTGGATTCCTCAAATATTTGAATTAGTTTCAATATTATGTGTCGATTATTTATAATCTGTGTGTGACTATTTGTGATTGAAACTGTTGAAGGCTATAATTTGGCCAAATATATTTTTGGTATCATAGGATACCAGAAATAAATCAAATTGGATTTTTGAAAGTTAGTAGAAAATTTATAATAAATTAATTTTAGAAAATTGAATAAATTTAAAAGAAGGAATTTGTTTCAAAAGACAATAAATTTGATGTTTGAAATTTGATTTGGCGTTTTGAAAATAAATTAGAAAATAAATTAGAAAATAAATTTGATATTGATTTGGTAAAAAAATAAATATTTGAGAAATCGATCTAAAATTGACTTGGTGTTTAAACATAATTTTTGAAAAGCAATTTTGAAAATCGATTTGGTGTTTTGAAGTAAATGTTTGGAAAAATCAATTTGGGATTTGATTTGGTATTTGAAATAAATTTGGAAATCAATTTGAAATTGATTTGTTGTTGAAAGTGAATATTTGGGAATCGATTTGAAAATCTTGTATCTGTGGATATTTGAAAATTTAAAATTCAAAATGGGAATTTTATAAGAGAAAGGGAAATTTGTTTTAAAAATAAATATTGTTTAATTTTTAAAAGTATGGAAAGAAATTTACGGATTCGAAACGTAAATTTAAAATAAATCCAGAAGGATTTATTAATTGATTAAAAAGGATCCATTTTGAAAAGGAAGCTGTATTTTCCCTGAAAAGCCGAGTATGTTTGTGAAATAGCTTTTGAAATATAAATTAAAAGTTCTAGGGTTGGTTTTAAAAGAATATTTTGGAGAAATTAGTTTCTTAAATTATTTTGTAAATCTTTAAAGTAATGATTTATTTAATTAATTATGGAAGTAATGATTTAAAGATTTAATTGATATTAGTTTCAGAAATTGAATATTTAAATAGTTATATCCTATGTATTAATTTTATTTAAAAATTAGTTTGGACTTGAATTTTTTTATGAGACATTATTATAATATTTTCATAACTAATATTTAAGAAAGTGTTTCAAAATAGTTTTATTTTAAATATCTCTAAGTATATTTTGGATAAGCATTTTAAATTATTTTAAAATATTTGAACTTGGCAGATTTTCAGTGGAAACGAATAAATATTTGGAAATGTTTTTGGCATAAGGAAAAAATGATTTGAATTTTGTTTTCAAGGTATTGAAATGTGGAAAAGTAATTTGAAATTTGTTTTCAAAGGATTGAAAGGTGGAAATTGATTTGAAATTTGTTTTCAAATGATTGGAGCGTTAAAATTATATCTTGTGAAGATATATTGAAAATAAATAATTGGGAAAAATTATTTGAAATCCAAGGATTGTTGTGAATGTTGATTGATAGTTAAATAACCGACTATCAATATTGGCCTTTTAATGGCATGTGAATTTCGATGCGACCGGGGGTCGGATTCCAAGTGGATATCCGAAAACCACATCGAACCTTTGTGATTGTGATAGATCTTTTATTTAAAAGATCAAAGTGAAAATTGTCGTGATTTGTTTGAAATTTGAATGTAACACTTATTTGTAAGAATAAGCGCTCGTTATTCAGATTAGTCGGGAGAGGACCTTGTGTCATAAAACCCATTCCGAATAATGACAGGATGAAATGGGATTGCATTTGAAGACGGTGTTGAAGACCGGGTATTTTCGAAAACGAAAGGATTACCTGTTGAATGTCTCTGCACCGAGTTACTCCGATATAGAGATTTGATCACCCTTTGTGATGGGGATTCCGGACGTGATTAGTGAATATCTGGATTTGCAAGGGCTTCTTTTGAAGTGCCTTCGGTTCCATTCGATCACGGACTTGTATGGATGTGTGTCTGACGTTACACTTTGAGATGTAAAGCTGGTTTATATCAAATACATTTCTGTTGGTGGTGGAAAATTTATTCTCTTAGCTTAGCACCCTTCTCTGAGACATACGAGCTCAGAGGTTATGTAGTTGATGGTTACTAGTGATACATTCCCAATTTGGTAATGTGGCACACGAAGTGCTGCTGATCATTTGTTGATCAAAGCATGACTTTGTGAAAAGTTAGCTTTGTGGACGAGACCTCATCGAGCCTCACAAACCGGTAATGGTCAAAATAGGAAAGATGCGGCAAGGTTTCGAGGGTAGCTCCCCTAGGGTATGTCCATTCCTTATGGAAAACAGTGGTGTCAAGTATGGAGCCCTGATATTTAACCTATGTGGTTACTGCAAATACTTTTCTTTGTGGTTGTTGGTGTAGAGGATCCTTAGATAAAGGTCGCAAATGACCGGGGGTGGCATATCTTAAGTTTTACTCCCCGGGAAGGGGGCAATCGGCCTTGCGTTGGCAGAGAGCCGGGTAGGTTCTCAGGACGTCCCTCCAGAGGCGTACCCATGTGGTAGTAGGAAGTTCCTTAACCTGACCATTTGTTGGAAATCCAAAGAAACAATACGCTCCCTTTAGGATTGTAATTGTATAACCTACCTCCTAAGGAGGTAGAAATAGCAGTCGTAATATAATGGTACCTATGCTGGCTAAGATTAATATTATACTTTCGAAATGTTTTCCACACTATGCATTAATGATAATATAAAAAAGGATTTTGCGTATCAAGCATGTTTGACTATCATAAGGAGAAATCTCCCCCAAGTCTGTGATTGCATTGTGTGTGTGCCGGGAGGCCTTATGGTAGTTTCATTTTCCAAAAAGCATAGCGGATTTCTTTTCCTTTCTTTGCGGAAATAACTATTTTTAGTATCTCACACCAGTCCCACGACTGACCTGGAGTTTATTGTTCCTATCAAAACTCTAGGTGCCCATAATTTTCCACACGGGCAGCCTAGAGTCAGGTTATCATTATTCTGGAGCGAAGTCGAAAAAGAGATGCTATAGAGATCAGGAGCAAGCTGGATGGCGAAGCGTATCCCTAGTATATGTTATATTCTTTTCCGCTGTTTGTTGTTGTAACACTCTGACAATGTAATGTGATGTAATGTAATAACTGATATAGTTCTTTGTTTTAAAGATATTCATTATCGATTATATTTGTTCCACTGTGAAATGTGAGATTCTGTTATTGTTTTCTTTTCTTCTTCTACCTCTTTCTTCTTTAAACCTGAAGACTCGTACATTCGTTCCACTTTGGGCCGAATTGTTGTGGAATTTTGCTAGCTCAAAGGGGTACGGATTTGCGGGCTGTCACAATTCCTATTCCCAAATTCAAATCAACTTCCCATTTGAATTTGAACTTATTCAACTTCAATTTCATTTTAAATTAATCCAATTTCAAATTTTCCATTTGATTTTTTAACTTATCCATCTTCAATCAAAATCCTAATTAATTCAAATCAAATTCAATTTGAACTAATTGAATTTAAATCTCAACTTTAGACCATCTTGAATTATATAAATTCTAGTTTAATTTTTAAATGTTGATTTAATCTCTTAAATCAAATTAACCTTTATTTTTAAATCAACAATCTAAAACTTTAAACAATTTAATTCTAAGTCCAAATTTCAAAATTCCATTTTAAATTATCTTTACTTAACTTATTTCAAAGTTCAAATAAGAGTTTAAAACAATTTTATCATTAAAATTCAATTTATTACCCTATTTTATCTTCCAACTTTGAAACCGATTCTTAAACAATTTTAATTTACAAATTCAATTCTTAACATTCAAATCTTACGTTCGAAGTTATTCCATATCTTTCATTTCAAATTAAAGTTTAGTTTCCATTTTATCTCAATAACGGTTATATTACCACATGTTTGCACCAAAATTGGGCACAACACTCTTCGGAAGTTTTTGAAGAGATAATAAATGAAGATATCAAATTGAAAATGAGGATTATCTAACAAAAACTCCAAGTCACAGAAAAGTAAATTGCACAGAAGACGGTAATTTAGAGTGGTTCGGCGTATCACCTACGTCCACTATGAAGTTTTGTCACTTTATTGCTCGATATTCGGGGAATACAACTTTTTATGTCAAAATACAACAGATACCAAGTCAAAATTCGAAATCAATGGTAGTGAAGATGATATGGAGTGATTCTGGCAGTGTCCGGGCGTGCATTTTCTCTCCAAATTCTCCGATCCCCTTTCTGAATGACCAGGGCTCTATTTATAGGCGTAGGATGCTGATATTTCGCTGAAAAATCGAGAGACCACTTCTGGCACGTGAGGGGGCCCACATGCCCGGCCTCAGGAAATTTGGGCCCACTTTGGGATCGATTTGAACTCCATTCGAATCGATCAGGAAATCATCCAATCGAGGTGAAATTTGGTGTGGACATTCTTTAACATGTATGCAAGCTTCTGTGAAAATTTCGTGGCATTTGGACTTATGGATCTCGAGATATGGTCGATTCGAAATTGTGTTCTCTGGCCGTTCGTCTCGTTCGAATTGACTCCTTCGTATCGATTCCTTCGAATCGATGGTGGTTCGCGGCTTCATGATGATGTGGAGTGAAACTTTCGTATCGATCTTCTTTCTTCGCCTATTTGATCGAGTCGTCCTGGAGACTTCGCCGCCTTGACCTGATGGATTCGGAGGCTTCAACCACGCCTGGATTCGAACAATATGTCATTTGTATATATCGTGTCTTGCTTGGGTTGATCGATACGAAATGACCGCACAGGATGGATTCGAACCGAGGTGCTCTGGTGGATACGAACACATCCTTGTTTATGTAGTCGGTGCATAGTTTTGTTCGAATCGATCTCAATGGTCCCCAGTTGATCGATACAAATAGAAGGTTGCAAAATGGATTCGAAGAGGAATACCTCTATGGACTCGAAGGACTTCCAAGCTTGATGGCGACGTCATCTTCCTTTTGATCGATGCGAGCGTAATGGATTCGAACACAGGAGCTACTGATGGACGTGAACATGAACTGGCCAATGGATACGAAGGAAGCAACGCCGATGGATACAAACAGAGGTCCTTTCGATGGATACGAAACCAGGTGGTTCGATGGATACGAATTTGTGGTTTTCCTCTTCTAATTGAATCGATCATAACTCGAGCGTATGAACTCGGATTGACTTGAAATTTGAGATGCTGACTTCTATGATCTTTCTTGTCATGTCCTATCAATTGTAGCTCAATCTGGACTTGGACAAAATTCAGCGATATCCATAGTGAAGCGAAGTATGACCAATCTCTGAGATGAACTGTCCTTTGTTTTCGATCGATCTTTTGGTATCACGGCTTCGCCAAAAAGCGGGATAACATTTGCCTCCCTAAAGTACGTTTTGTGTAAACATGACGTGCTTTGAAAAGCTGCAGTTTCTCTTTGAACGATTGTCGCATTTTTCGTCGAAAGTTTTACTCTGTATTGCCGTAACCGACTGCTGTGTGATAGTGAATGGATGTTTGCTGTCGCAATCATTATGAGATGAGTATTCAATTCCTGTTGAATATTGAAAGTTGAACATTGGTCCAACACACGTGCGTATATGTTAACCTGACTCTCGTTAACGTTGCACGTTCGCGAGTCGTTGTCAGCTCAAACTCTTCTCTCTTTTTTATCGAATCCCGTATCGATCCTCTCTTGAACCGATGTGAAATTCGAGTTGTATCAACACTCGATGGTTGTTTTGGATTATCCTCTTGTATCGATCCTCACCTGAATCGATGTGAAAGTTTGAAAAGTAGTTTTTCATATCGATGCGGGTCGAATTTATAGATACGAAATGGTCGTTCGTATCGATGGGTTTGTTGGATACGAAAACAAAGTTCGCATCGATAGACTGGTATTGTTACGATTCGATGGTTATACAATAGACACTTCGAATCGATCAATACCGCATTGTCTCCTATCGATGGATTTCGTTGTCCATTTCGTCTCGATGAAGGCAGAGTCCGATGGATTCGAACAGAGCATTCGAATCCATCCGTGGTTTGACTTGCTGTGACCGGTCACATGGACCAGAAGGTGAACCGGCCCGGTTGCCTTCTGAGTTGCATATAAATACTCTGGACTTCATCCTTTTTCACTTTTTACTTTTCACTACCGCCTCATACTCTCTGCGCTTTCGTATCGATGTACGAACTCAAGAAACCAGAGGAAACGTAACTGTCTTCGAATCGATTAAATTCGTCCCTCCAATCCTTCAAGTTTTAACCTTCATTTTAGGTAAGGAATCGGTCGTGACTAAATCTAAACAATGAAATCTAAAACTCAGATCGATTCTATCTTTATCGATTATCAATTGTGGCAATCTTTAAGGCCGGATCTGGTCCATAGCTTGGTCGAAAATGATCTTGGTGGTGTCTTCGCGTTGATCGGAAGAGTGTTGAGGAAAAATTCGATCTTTTGTGTCGATCTGGGGCGCTTGCGTCGAATCGATATAGAGGATAATGTTTTATCTCGAAGTTCGTATCGATTCCATGAACTTAAAGAAGAAATGATGTTGTTCGTATCGACCAATGTGGTGAGAAAACGCGTCGATCTGAAATGATCGATGCAATGCGATCGATGTGAAAACCTCGGCCTTAGATCGAATCGAAACACATTCTTGCGATCGATGCGAAGAAGTATCGAATCGAACGCGATCGATGTGAAGCCGAGTCTCTTCTGACTGATACGAACCTGAACACCTAGGATCAATGCGAAACTACTAACGTTAATCGATACGAACTCAAGTGTTGACAATCGATTCAAAGTATGCTCCCAGAGATCGATACGAACTTGGATCCTGATAGATTCGAACAAGGTCCCTGTGATCGATTCGAACCTTTCCTTTGATGGATTCGAACAAATTTCCTGTGGTGGATTCGAGCCCTTCCTTTGATGGATACGAAATTTTTAGCAATCGATAACATGATTCCGACGAGCTTCATCCTTGCATATCTGGATTTAACTATTAAACTGTACACTTGATTATCCTTTCGAAGCTCGTCGATGGAACTATAACTTAACGCCGTGATAACGAACTTTAACTCGAATCGACTACCAACATCTAGAAGGTACGGTTGTGACGGTCAGCGATGACGGTCACTCCCACTGGACTCCGACTATCTTTGTCGCTTGCACGTTTTCTTTAATTCTGTAAAATCTTTTCAAGTAATGCACAACACTGCACAACACACATCCTACACGTGGGGAATGCACGGGTTCTTTAGCATCTAATGATGACTTCTGATGAGTTAACCAGTTATAAAATCTCCGAGCTCCCAACAGCAAGAGGTACCGAATTCGCCCCCTCCTGTGCTTGAAATTCCTGATATTCCTACCGGAGTAATTGATCCGGCTCCGGAAGAATTGCCGGATGCTTTATTTATCGAGAACCCTATTGACTCCGTCCAATCCAATATCTCCGAATCTTTGTTGGGCCGGATATGTCTGAAACATAACCTATCTCCGGATGATGTGTTGTTACCGGGTGCTGATGACAGACCTCATAATCCGCCTGAAGGGTACACTGCCTTCTACCATCATGCTTGTGCGGCTGGAACTCTTCCTCCGTTTAATCAGTACATCAGAGAGATGCTGTCATTTTTAGGAATTTCTCCCTCACAACTTCATCCTAACAGACATGCGTTGCTGAATAGCGCCTTTATCATATTTATGGATTGTTTCTTTCGCCCGCCAAAGCCGTCTGAGATTAGATACATATTTAATTTCAAAAGTAGGGGTGATAGCCCATCTTTCACTTTTATGGAAGCAGTCAGAAACTGCCAGGTTGTGACCGGGGCTTGGACTAGACTTAGCTATTTTAAAGCCGAATGGTTTTTTGTTCGGTGCCCTCCAGGGTTTGCTAGGCGATGGCTGTCTAGACGTAAGTGTCGCAAGTCTTTCTTGAATAGCTATTCTTAACACTTGTACTAATACTCTATCCTTCTTATAGCCATCATTTCGAGGCCCGACGGTGGATATTATAGAGGCATTGTTCGGAGCTTACAAGAGGTCCCGAGCAACTTAAGGCATACCGACTCGGTGTTAACTGACGACAACTTAAGGATACTGGGTTTAATCTAAATGAACCAGAGCATTGTTATTGAGGGGTTGGCGAAACCGGCTTCGAAGAAAAAGAAGAACACTGTGAAAAGAAAACCCGGCATAGTAATAAGAGAAGCGAGAGATGATGAAAGGACGCCCATAGATACTGAGTTAGCGGCTGATCTTTCCCGAATAGAAGAGAAGCGGAAAGGCAAGGCTGTTGTCCCTACATTTAAGAGATGGAAGTCTGTAGTTGTATCTCGTTCCATCCCCGGAATTACTATCTCTGACGCCGCTCCTTGTCAATTAGGAGATATTTTTAGAGGGCTGGATGACATTCCCATCCCGGAGTACGTATCTCTCCACCACGAGTCTGGGTTGGAAGAACTCCGGGAAGCGTTAGAAATAAGCGAGCCTTTACCCGTTAGTGCAATCGACACTTCTGGTTGGTCGAGGGTTTTGCACATTTGTATACACTTTCACAACACTACATGACTTCCGCATACATCGTAGTGCCTTCACTTGGTGCTTAATTGAGTTGTTTCTCTTTTGTAGGTGTTATGTCTGGCCGTCCATCTACATTGGATAAACTCCGAAGAGTGCATCATCCTTCGTCCTACTATGAACCTCGTCGTGGGGATTCCGATCGCGATCGCGAACGGAGGTATTATGGGCAAGAATATCATACGAGGGACTATTCCCGAAGCTACTCTAGTCAGGAACGCTTGGGCAGAGATCGGACATAGCGTTCTCCTTCTCGCTCTCCTCCGCCACCCAGAAGCCACACACATGTATCTGAGCCTTTGCGACAACAGCCGTCTTCACAGATTTCGAGGCCTGAATCGCATCATTCTAGGACTGAAATTGTTACGACCACAGCTGTGGAGGAGACTCTATTGAACCATCCGGTGAAGGGGCTATCAGAATCGCCCAACTAAAGAAAGACTTCCCGGAAATATGCTTTGACGCTTACATCTTCCCTCCTAACCTTAAAAGAATTCCTGAAGACGCTGCGAACACAGCACTCAGTTATACCCGCGACTTCTACGCCCAGTATAAGGAATGGTACAAGGCGGCCGTTAAAGCTTCAAAAGCAGCCTTTGACCGAGCCAAAATCATTGAGAAACTAAAAGCTGACTTGGCCCAGAAGAATCGCATCGTCGAGGTACTTCAATCTGAGGCGGAATCCTCCCGTAGGGCCGAAGTTGAATTGCTAAAAAAAGTCGATGAGACGCTACTAGAGATGGAAAAAATGCAACAGGCGCATTGTACCTTAGTAGAAAACTTGGGCCATCGATACAAAAATGTTGAGGCCGAGCGGGATGCGGCAGTTAGAGAACTGGAGGAGTTAAAGGCCAAGTTTGTCGACATAAGTAAGGAAAGGGATGATGCCAATACGGCCGCTCAAGAGGCATGTGAGCAAGCCCTGTCTTTTCGGGCTGAGCACGATGCAGCGGTCGCAAAGGTCAAGGTGGTGGAAACGGAAGTGGAGAAGAAAATTCAGGCGGAGCGGTTCAAGATGGAGGCTGAGTTTGACGAACTCCTGGACACATATAATGCTAATGTGTTAGAGCATAGAAATCTTGCCTGGCTAGGAGATTACTCTATGCTTCTTTACAGTGCTTGGAAAAAACTAGTGGAGAATAAGAAGATATCTTGTCCAGATGAAACACTGGACGAGTTTGAACTTGAATCACATCTGCTCAGTGAGGAAGAAAAAAGAATTCTTCATGAAGCGATAATCTCCGTCGAGAAAGAAAAACTCGGTATTCAGCAGACGGAGATCGGCGAGGGTTCGGGTGTTGCGCATCATGCGAAAGTATTGAAATTTCTGTCTCGACTTCGTCCGAAGTTACTGCCGCGATTGATCCACAAATCGTTCCTGCCTACAATCCGGATCAACCGGGATTATCTTCCGCTAAGACTATTGTCTACGAACCTGTCCAAGCTCCGAGACAAGGCAAGGAAGGTACTTCGAACATTTCCCTCGTGTCTTAAAACGACGATCTTGGAGTGAATTTATTGGACTGACTATTTTTGCTCATCTTTGTTCAGTGACTGAAAGTGCTGCGCCCGTGCCCCCAGTACCTCCGATCATATATCCAACGCAGGGAGCTATCGTTACCGAAGCAATTACAACTGCTGCCATGGCCGGCGTCATTGGAGGGGGGAGCTCGATGTCATTTGATACTCAAATGATTGAGGAGCTTCTTGGTCATTCTCTTGAACCTTTTTCTGATCCTTCATTCGTGATGAGCGGGGTCGTTCTGTCTTTTAGTTCTTTCTTGTTGACTACCAGTGTATCCAGCGCAGCTCGGTTGTCTCGAGAAGAAGAGATTTTTGCTGAGATAAGCGCTGAGATGGCCGTGGTGACAACGGACGGTGGTTCTGGAAGTCGCGCTGCCCCATCAAGCTTATCTTCTCTAATGGTAATTTCTCCTGGCGGCACGGTGACCGTCTCAAGCGTTGCTGTCCAGACACCTGTCACAGCTCCTATGCCTTCATTTCGCCCTTCCAAAAGAATCTATGTCCCTTCCAGCTCCGAGGAAGATGTCGATATCATGCCAGATTCGGAGGATAAACCGAAGAAGGGCAAGAAATCTCGAAGGAAATCTGGTAGTGGGTCCAGGTACTCGACTCCAAAGAAGAAGCCTCAGAAGAAGAAGGATTGAGCTTCTTGACTTGTAATGCAGTTGTTAATAGCAGTTCTTTTACTTCTTCTTTCGTTCTTTTAGAGTCGTGTTTAAGTGTGGATTCGGCCTCCACTTAATCGAATTTTTTTGGTTTGCCATGTAATCAAACTCCTTTTTGTTAGTTGATGGAATGGGAAATTGTTCTTTTCTTTTGCTTAAGTATTGTATTGACTGGCTCATGATCACATATGTCATAAGCCTTGAACACACGTCCGCACTCCGGGGAATTAGAGCTATTGGCTGCACTTTAGTTCGCGCTCTGGGAACTTAGAGTTGATAATTATACTCTGATTCACGCTCTAGGAATCTTGATTTATTGTTTATACCCCATTCGCACTCTAGGGATTTGGAGTTAGCCTGTATGTTTTGGTTCGCACTCCAGGAACCCGGAATTGATATTTATACTCCAATTCACGCTCTGGGAATGTGGAGTTAGTGTTTATACTCCAGTTCGCACTCTGGTAACCAAGAGTTGATGTTTATACTCCAATTCGCACTTTGGGAATTTGGAGTTAGTGTTCATACTCCGGTTCGCACTCTGGGAACCAAGAGTTGATGTTTATACTCCAATTCACACTCTGGAAATTTGGAGTTAGTCGATAGATGGTCAGTCACACCTATTTGGGCTTTTTAGGAATTCATTCACACTCTGGGAACGACGGATTTGATGTTTATACTCCAATTCGCACTCTGGGAAGTTGGAGTCCGTTCACACTCTGGGAACGATTTATTTGATGTTTATACTCCAATTAAGTTGGAGTCCGTTCGCACTCTGGGAACGATTTATTTGATGTTTGTACTCCAATTCGCACTCTGGGAATTTGGAGTCCGTTCACACACTGGGAACGATTTATTTGATGTTTTTACTCCGATTCGCACTATGGGAATTTGGAGTTAGTGTTTATATTCCGGTTCGCACTCTGGGAACCAAGAGTCGATGTTTATACTCCAATTTGCACTCTGGGAATTTTGAGTTAGTGTTTATACTCTAGTTCGCACTCTGGGAACCAAGAGTTGATGTTTATACTCCAATTCGCACTATGGGAATTTGGAGTTAAAGGAAGGATTGTCGTGTATCAATCCTTGTAAATGCTGATGTAGTGTTCTTCCCCTGAGCTCGGGTTTCGCTTAGTGAGTGACCGGTCGTATCACAGTTACTCCCTATTTGAATAAATCCCACCGCATGATGGAACTTAGCTCTCGTGCATCGTGATAATGTACGTCATATTCAATGAATCACAGCTCTGGCTTGAAGAGATGGCATTTTATTGGTGAAATGAAAGAAGCATTGCAAGAATCAGTTTCCTTATTACAAATTTAAACTTTGAAATGCAAAAATAAAATGCAAAGGAAGAAAATTGACTAAAATAGATAAATAAAGCCTGTCATGTGTTGTAGCGACGGAGACTTTTGCTATTCCAGGCTCTCGGCAAAGTAAGACCGTCAACGGTCGACAACTTGAACGTGCCATCTCCGAGCTTTTGTGAAATCACATACAGCCCTTCCCAGTTTGGTTTCAAGTGCGAAGGGACCAGATAAATTCTCTTGAGTACGAGATCGCCGAGTTCAAAGGTTCGCGGTCGGACCTTGGCATTGTATATTCGGGCGACTCGACCTCGATATGCGGCTGCCCCCAAATCAGTCTCTTCACACTTCTCATCGAGTAGATCCAAAGATTCAGCAAGTAGTATGGCATTCGTTTTTGGATCATAATATGTCATACGATGAGAGTGAACTTCCACTTCGACCGGAATAACGGCTTCAGAGCCATAAGATAGAGAAAATGGAGTGTGTCTGGTTGTAGTTTTGTGAGTCGTCCGGTAAGCCCATAAAGCCATAGGAAGTTCATCAACCCACTTGCCCCCGGCCTTTTCCAGTCGTTTCTTCAAAATAGATTTGATAACCTTATTAACAGCTTCAACTTGACCATTTGCTTGAGGGTGCGCTACTATAGAGAATTTCTTATGGATGTGGAATCGTTGACAGAAATTCTTGAATGCAATACTGTCGAATTGGGCTCCATTATCGGTGATAATAGTATGCGGAAGACCAAACCGGCAGATGATGTTGCGTACTACGAAGTTATTACTTTCTTTGTCGTAATTGTTGCAAAAGGTTCAGCTTCAGCCAATTTGGTGAAGTAATCAACCGCGATGATGGCCTACTTCGCGCCACCTTTAGCTAAAGGCAATGCACCAATTATATCAACCCCCCATGTTGCAAATGGCCAAGGACTGACCATTTGGGTTATCTTAGTAGGTGGGGCTCTAGGGATCCGCGCGTGTTTTTGGCATTTATACCATTTTTTAGCATAGTCCACAGCATCGCGATTAACAGTAGGCCAATAATATCCATATCGGAGTATTTTCTTGGCAAGTGCTTGCCCCCCAGTGTCGTCGCCACATTCTCCTTCGTGCACATCGTGTAACACTCGTTTGACTTCGTCGTGCGCGATACACCGGAGAAGAGGAATATAATACCCCCTTCGATACATAACTCCATTCTGAATGACAAATCGTGAAGCTTTTCGGAGAAATTGTCTTTTCTCGCTTCGACGCTCAGGTAATACACCATGCCCAATGTAATCTCGATAAGGGGTCATCCACGACTCCTTACTGGAAGTAGCTTCGAATGTGAAATCATTCTCCATTCGATCAATGCTCGGAGAGGATAGAGTTTCAATAGGAATGAATCCCAACTGTTGAGCTTCGCCCGTACTTGCCAACTTTGCCAACGAATCGGCTTTCTGATTGTGCTCTCGGGGTATGTAGAAAATGGTATAATAATCAAACTGATCAAGCATCTCCCGGACTCGGGTTAGATAAGCAGCTAGTCTTCGATCTTTGGCCTGATATTCACCCCGAACCTGGCATACTACCAACTGGGAATCACAGTAAATTTCCACAGCGATAATTCTTAGGTCGTGGGATAACTTCAACCCAGTAAGCAAAGCCTCATATTCAGCTTCATTGTTGGTTGCACGAAAATCAAACTTTAAAGCGTAGCACATGGATCGGCCCTCAGGGGTTTCGAGCACTACCCCTGCGCCCGAGCATCGATCGTTGGATGCACCATCAGTGTATAGCTTCCATATGTATTTGGGAGATTCGCTAGTCTCAGGTAAGTCTTCAGGAACAGTGAATTTGGAAATGAAATATGCTAGGACTTGACCGTGTATAGCCCTTCTCGGAGTATATGTGATGTCGAATTGACTCAGTTCAATGTTCCATTTCAGTAACCTGCCAGACGTCTCAGGTCGTGTGAGGACCTGTCGTAACGGCTGATCGGTGTACACAGTGATGGGATGAGCCTAAAAATACGGACGGAGCTTCCTCCAGGTGATGACTAGGCAATATGCCAACTTTTCTAGCCTTGGATAATTTCTCTCAGCTCCGGTTAATCGTTTACTAACATAGTAGACCGGTTTCTGCACTCGGCCTTCCCCCCGAACTAACGCAGCGCTGATTGCGTTTTCAGATGCCGCCAGGTAGATATAACTGTTCATGGTCAACAGGTTTTGAAAGAATCGACGGTGTGGAAAGATGTTGAACTAGTGATTGAAATGCGCCCTCGCATTCCGTAGTCCATTCAAAGTTTCGTTTCCCTTTCCGGATCAGATCGAAGAAGGGTGTGCATTTGTCAGTTGATTTAGAGATGAACCTGCTCAGTGCTGCAACCTTCCCATTAAGACTCTGAACCTGCTTTATGGTCCTTGGAGTTTGAAGATTCCTGATAGCCCAGATCTTTTCAGGGTTGGCCTCTATCCCTCGGGCGTTGACGATGAACCCAAGGAATTTTTTGGATGCAACTCTAAAATGACATTTTAGCGGATTAAGCTTCATCCCGTATCTCCGGAGGATGTTGAACATTGATCTAAGTCTTTGACGTGATCAGTGGAGTACCGCAATTTCACCAACATGCCATCTACATTAACTTCTATAGTCTTTCCAATCTGGTCGGCAAACATCTGGTTGACTAAGCGTTGGTAAGTTGCTCCGGCATTCTTTAATCCAAAAGGCATGACCTTGTAGCAGTATAGTCCCAGATTAGTTACAAAGCTCGTATGTTCTTGGTCAGGCACATGCATGGGTATCTGATTGTAACCAGAGTAAGCATCCATGAAAGATAGTGATTCATGTCCGGCCGTTGAATCCACAAGTTGATCAATTTGGGGAAGTGGAAAGCTGTCTTTCGGAAAATCCTTATTTAAATCAGAGTAATCAATGCACGTTCTCCATTTCCCATTTGGTTTTCGGACAAGTACAGGGTTGGATACCCACTCCGGGTACAGAGCATCTCGGATGAACCCATTCGCCTTTAGCTTATCAACTTTTTCTTTGAGGGCGGCAGATCTCTCTGGATTCATACTGCGTCTCTTTTGTTTGAACGGGATATACCGTGGGTCAATATTCAAGGTGTGGTTCGAGATGTCCGGCGAGGTTCCACACATATCAGAGTGCGTCCAAGCGAATACGTCCAGATTTGGTTGGAGAAATTCGACCAATTCCTGTTGTGCTTGTGGGTTTAGCTGAGACCCAATTGTTTAACTGCCACATTGCTTTGAATCCCTTCATTGTTGGGTCTCGCATCGTCCTGTTTCCTAGATTGTTTCGCATCCTCACGCCTTAAGAATTGAGCGGCTTTGGAGTAGAAACGATCCAACGATGCGGGAGGCTTCCCAGCTAGCCAATTTCCAAACTCGGAATCGGGGTCAATCCCCTTAGTCAAGGCCATCAAGATTGAATTATCATTGGGGTTAGTGATCTCCACACAAGCGGCATTAAACCTTTCCGAATATCGCCTGAGTGTCTCTCCAGGGGCTTGAGTGGCACTAGATAAAGTATTAACGTCTTTAGGCCTGGCAATGTGCATACGAAACTGTTCAACAAATTTAGTAGTCAACTGATCAAATGAAGAGATAGATCGTGGTGGTAATCGTGTAAACCACATCGTCGCAATTCCCCCTAAAGAAATGGGAAAACTACGACACTTTACTGCATCATCAGCTCTTGCAGAAGTCATCGACCATTCGTATTTCAGAATATGCTGATTAGGGTCGGAACTTCCTTAATACATAGGAAGAGTCGGCATCCTGAATTTCCGAGGCGGTTCAACATATAATATGTCATCAGTGAATGGAGTATGACTTCGGAAGATTCCCCAATCGTCATTTGTTAAGCCCTGACTCTCGCGAATCATTTGGCGTACCATGGCTGAGAGGTCTGGTGTTGCTATATTCTGAGCGTGGTGAGCCAAAGTGTGGTCGGGTTCCACAGTGCAAGGTGGGATCAGGCGCTGTCGGCGATCCGTATCTCGCCTCCTTGGCTCGATGTCTTCTGGGACATATGGTTCTGGAGCATGTTCCTGCTGGCGGCAGTTCTGATTGGAGTGATTTCGGGTATCAACTCCGATGTCAACTGCAGTGGCGGTGGCATGGTTATCTGTGGTATACCGTGGAACAGTTCCTCCTCGGGAGGAGGGTCCTATATGAAAACTGGCAGAAGGGCCAACTCTTATCTGCCCAACAGTTAATGCCTGCTGGTGACCAGCAGCATGTTCATAACTTCCGTCTAGCCTAGGATGAGTAGATCTGCCGCTGTAATCAGACGAAGCAGAACTTTCAGGGGAAGAATGAGGGGCGTGATCCCTTCTGGATCTTCTACGCCTTTGGTGGTTTAGTTGATTAGTCAACTCAGCATTGGCGTGCAACTGTTCAGTTAGTTGTTGCCGACTTTGGGTTAGTTCCTGGAGTAATGTCTGGAACTCTTGCCGAGTGACCGGGCCGTGTGAATCTGAAGGTCCAGCCATGTCTTGGTTGGCTGATGGCAACTGCATGGGATTCTGCCTGTCCCGGCCTTCTTGATTGCCAACGTTGGAAGTGGTGCTTGTGCTAACCATCTTGAGGTGTAGAATCCTTTCCTAGACTTTGGCAAATCTGAATAGTATGGAAGGAATCTTGGATTTGATGATCTGGATCTCTCTCTTAGATTTATTCAATCCGGTATCGATGACAGATCCAAAGAGCAGGAGAAAATCTGGGTTTTCTCAGTGAAAGCACCAAAGTGTTTGCACCAAAATTGGGCACAACACTCTTCAGAAGTTTTTGAAGAGATAATAAATGAAGAAATCAAATTGAAAATGAGGATTATCTAACAAAAAGTCCAAGTCACAGAAAAGTAAATTGCACGGAAGACAGTAATTTAGAGTGGTTCGGCGTATCGCTTACGTCCACTATGAAGTTTTGTCACTTTATTGCTCGATATTCGGGGAATACAACTTTTTATGTCAAAATACAGCAGATAGCAAGTCAAAATTCGAAATCAATGGCAGTGTTGATGATATGGAGTCATTCTTGCAGCGTCCGGGCGTGCTTTTTCTCTCCAAATTCTCCGATCCCCTTTCTGAATGACCAGAGGCTCTATTTATAGGCGTAGGATGCTGATATTTCGCTGAAAATTCGGGAGACCACTTCTGGCACGTGAGGGGGCCCACATGCCCGGCCTCAGGAAATTTGGGCCACTTTGGGATCGATTCGAACTCCATTCGAATCGATCAGAAAATCATCCAATCGAGGTGAAATTTGGTGTGGACATTCTTCAACATGTACGCAAGCTTCTGTGAAAATTTCGTGGCATTTGGACTTTTGGATCTCGAGATATGGTCGATTCGAAATTGTGTTCTCTGGCCGTTCGTCTCATTCGAATCGACTCCTTCGTATCGATTCCTTCGAATCGATGGTGGTTCGCGGCTTCATGATGACGTGGAGCGAAACTTTCTTATCGATCCGCTTTCTTCGCCTATTTGATCGAGTCGTCCCGGAGACTTCGTCGCCTTGACCCGATGGATTCGGAGGCTTCAACCACACCTGGATTCGAACAATATGTCATTCGTATCTATCGTGTCTTGCTTGGGTTGATCGATACGAAATGACCGCACAGGATGGATTCGTAGTGAGGTGCTCTGGTGGATACGAACACATCGTTGTTTATGGAGTCGGTGCATTGTTTTGTTCGAATCGATCTCAATGGTCCCTAGTTGATCGATACAAATAGAAGGTTGCAGAATGGATTCGAAGAGGAATACCTCTATGGACTCGAAGGACTTCCAAGCTTGATGGCGAGGTCATCTTCCTTTTGATCGATGCGAACGTAATGGATTCGAACACAGGTGCTACTGATGGACGCGAACATGACCTGGACAATGGATACGAAGGAAGCAACGCCAATGGATACGAACAGAGGTCCTTTCGATGGATACGAAACCAGGTGGTTCGATGGATACGAATTTGTGGTTTTCCTCTTCAAATTGAATTGATCATAACTCGAGCGTATGAAATCGGATTGACTTGAAATTTGAGATGCTGACTTCTATGATCTTTCTGGTCATGTCCTATCAATTGTAGCTCAATCTGGACTCGGACAAAATTCAGCGATATCCATAGTGAAGCGAAGTATGACCAATCTCTGAGACGAACTGTCCTTTGTTTTCGATCGATCTTTTGGTATCACGGCTTTGCCAAAAAGCAGGATAACACCACACTCCATTTCTTCATTCATTTAAACAAATCCAATTCACAGTTTAAAGATTATTAATAATAATAGGATAATATTATCCAAACTATTTTAAAACATCCATCCATTTCCAATTTCCAGATCTCAAACCCATTTTGAGATCACACAAACTCCCAATTCAAATCTACCATTTAACTTCCCAAGTTAAATCTCAATTTCATTTTGAAATTTCCAATTCAGGTTGTCTGTTCTAAACTTATTTAATTTTCCCAAATTAAATTCGCTTCAATTTAATCCAGACCACTTTACCCAATTTGAATTCCCATTCAAATTTTAAACTTCAGATTAATAATCTTCCCACTTACGTTTAAAAACTTACTTCACTTTGGGTTTCACATCATATTCCAAGGAAAATTCAAAACTCAACCTTAGAGTTTTTTCAAATATACATATTTATTTCCTTACACACCAAGTTACTTTAATTTTTAAGCCACCTTTGGTTTTAAATTCAAAACAAATTCCTTTAAAATTTTCCAAGCATTTCTTATTTTAAAATAAGATCACATTCAAAATAGTCTGAATAGTATCATTTCCTTCAACATTTTGAAAACAATTTCAAATGTTCCTAAACTTAGGATTTAAAACTTCACAATTTAAAACCCACTTCAATTTATAAGTTATAGTTATCAAAAAAATTCTTCCCTAAAACTTTTTCATTTTTCTTTATCAATGTTTACTAGAAAACAAAATCCCATTATTAAACACAATAAACATTTCATATTCTGGTTTGAAACCAATTCTAATCCATCTTATCTGTATAGTTCATTTTGTTAAATTCCCATTTTGATATATATGTATGTATGTATGTATGTATATGTATATATATATCACTTAATTCTTATTAGATTTCAATATTCAAGAACAAATTATTGCTTTATATATAAAATATAAGCTTTTATAAAAAAAATCATTCATTAAAACCATTTTTTAAAACCTTTATATAAGAAAATAACGCTCTCGTGTGTGTGTGTATGCGCACTCGATTCATTCTAGGGTACCACTGACCCTTAAACCCACTAGCGCCAAGGTTTTCGCTTGATCTTCTGCTCTGATACCAAATGTAACGACTCGGAACTTTCAATCGTGAAAATTCCAGATAGTTAGGGAAAAGAAGAAAAGGATAGAAGAAGAAAAAGAAACAGAAACAACAAAACACAGATTCTCACATTCGCAGCGGATTAAAATATAATATCAAATAAAATAGCAGTTATACAAAGGAAAACTGTATTAGTTAATTTACATCAATACATCATAGTTATCACCTTTACACAAATAGTGGACAATTAAAATTAACCTGTCCCAGATAAACTACAATATATCACAACAAAATACACTCCATACGTTCCTGCCGTCCAGCTCACCTCCTGAGCTCACGAACATTCTTACCTGAAAATCTGTAATACCCGGTCTGACCCGAGCATTACATCAAAGTAACACCCGGGTCAGGCTGAAAACTAGCATGAGTAAACCCATCTAACCTGAAATACTAATGCATAAAACTTATTAAAACCCAGGGTAACTCGTACCTTACTACAAGTTCTTAACTTTCCATACACATCTTACAATCATATCTAAGCGTCATTACTCAGATTAAATGACCAAATTTACATCATTTATTCCTTTCTAGCCTATTTATTCCAAAATCAAATCAATGAAGAATTATTATAAATTACGAATCGATGTGGTTTCGGGTATTTACTGATACCCAACCCCGGTCTCTTCGAATCCAATATCATCTTAAAACAAAACTGCTTAAGATTTGAACAATTTCATTTATGTCCATAATCACATATTTACATAGCAATTCGTCAAATATAGACAATCTGTATTATCCTAGTTCAATCCAAACATATAAAGCATCACAAATCACATATTAGAGATATCAAAACATCTAAGTCATTCAATATACATTAATCATCTATAAGCAAGATTAATTAGTCACACAATTTCCAATTAATTTAAATAATCTAAATTAATTACTTTAATTACCTTTAAATCCTACTTACTTAGCATTAATTAAATACAAATAAATTAATTAATCATCCTTTAATTATCATCTTTAATTACATAAAGTAATTATCCTTTAATTAATTACACAAATTAGTTATCCTTCATTAATTAAACTTTAATTACTCTTGTTAACACTATTCATTACATTGATCCTTAATTAATCAATCCTTTAATTAATTACACTAAGTAATTAACCCTTAATTACTTCCATTAAGTAATTACCCTTAAATTACTTTCATCAAGTGATTATCCTATTGGTTAATTATCCTCCATTAATTAACCTATGATCATTAATTAATTTTACCTTTAATTAGTTATTAAATTAAATAACCCCTAACAACTTTATCCTTTAATTACTTACATTAAGTAATTAATCATTTAAGCAATTAATCTCTAATGACTTGCATTAATTTATCACTAATTATCAATTAATTAATCTCCACTTAATTAATTTATAACCCTTAAATATTAATTTATTTATCTTTAATCAATAATTAATTAATTTCTCTTTAATTCCTTAATTTAATTAATCTTAAATCACCAAAGTCCTTGATTATTTTAAAGGTAACCCATTTATCTTTATTAGTCACTTTATCTTTGTTAACATACAAATTAAAAGCATTTTATCTTTAAAATTAACTTCTTAATTACATACTTTAATTAAGTTTTAAATAAACTTAAGGGTCAACTTAATTTAAGTAAAACCTATCATACAACGTCTTAAACCAATATTAATAACATTGTTATACAAAGAAATAATTTTTTTTAAATCGGTTAAACTTGATTACTTTAAGTTTAAACTACCTTTATTTACATTTATAAAAACTATTAAACCCTTTAGTTCGGGTTCAACCTGAAACCATCCCGAGTCGCCCTAGAGAAAAACTTCCCCTTCTTTTTTTATATATAAAACTTAGTTATAGTTTAAGTTTAAAACTGTTAACCAAACATACACGCGAAGACCTGAAACCCAACTCGAGCCACCAAACTTTTACCCCGAAATCCACTTCGAGATGAAGACCTTCTTCCCAAACCATACTCTGACATACCCAATCCATCGTGCACGTGCATAGATCGACGACATCATTCGACCACCCATAGCCACCATCGACAAGTCGTCTACAACTCTACCCTTCAGTTCCGACCACCAGATTCCATATCATCCACGAAAACAAAATCGAGCTAATTGAACAACAGGGACGAAAACTAGTCACCAGAAATCACCTCATACCATCACCTCTGACCTTCGGCCACCACGCCTTCGCGTCCATAGCTTCGCCCAACACCCTACTTCCCTTTGCACCGCACCCAAACCAACCCGATGCTTCCTCAACGTCACAGCAACTAGAAACCCAGACTCCATTCTAAACAACCTGAAACCATACTCTACCTCCACCGCACCAGCACAACGGCCTTTAAATCCTGACACCATTTTTCCCTCACTCCCCTCTGCCTCGGCCACCCTCCGATCAAACCCCACCACCTACTATTTCTTTGATCAACGGTATTTTTCTCAAATTCCCTTTTCTATCAACCCCGAATTCCTCATAACCCAAACTAAAATTCCTGATTTAACCTCTAAAATTCATGAATTTGGAAGTAGAATTAAATTACATATGTAAATCAGAGGATTGAGATGATTGAATTTAATATATTTTAGAGTTTTTCACTATCTTCCGTAATTTTCCAGAGATCTAAAAACTAAGCATACCTAAACTATTTTTAAATTTAAGATTTTACTATTCTATACACTTTTTGATTTAACAATCCAGTCTAAAAAGAATTAGAGGACGATGTCTTGATTTTTGAAAAGTTTTTGAAACCTGTAAAGCAAGAACATAACAAATTTTACTTATTCTCCGTCATATCTACTTATATCACATTCATATATACAGGATGATCACATTATACATACAAGTAAGCATCATTCATCTCATACAATTTAAGGATCATCACAAGCATCTAGTTTAAAATAAAATAAAAATTATTTTACTTACCTGTCTGGGCTTGAACAGAGAAAGCCTTTGATCTGGAGTTTTAATTTTGAAATGATCTGCTTGCTTCAGCTTAAACTTTGCTTACTTTAGCTTTGATTACTCTTCTGGTTTTGATTGAGTTGATTTGCACTTGATGTTTTGAAACTGATCCTTGCTTTCTTATGAATTTCTAATTCTCAATTTTTCTTTCGGGTTATAGATTTCAAAAATGATTGTAAAGCTTGATGTTGTTTGCATTTTTTATTTTCTAGTTTTAGTGTTATAGGGTTTTGGTTCTTAGTTGGAAAATGTAGATTAAAATAATGAAATAGAGGGGAAGAAATATGTTTATATAACTTAGTTTGATTTATTTTAGGATAAAAATAAAAATAAACGACACTTGTTAAATTTGCTTACAAATGTCATTTGCATGAATTTGTTGATTTACATTTGTTAAACAAGTATGAACACTTGTAATTCTTTATGTATTTTGTGTTTAATCCTTGTCTCATTTATTTATTACCCATGTTTGTATGTTAAAAATTATATTTATTTTATGTTTTATCTTTATATATATATATATATATATATATATATATATATATATATTTGTGTGTGTGCATTATTTTTACATATGTTCGATGTCTATATAAATTATACAATTTAGAAAAGGAGAATATTAACTCTTTTACTGAATCTTGGTTAATTTTATACTTAAGTTATCATTATACTTAAATTGATAATAATACAAAAATGCTAGTGTTAAAAATGTCCAATTAACTTAAATAAAATTTTTAGAAATTTTTTATATTCAAATCAATGTTTTCAAATTATTTTACATACACACACACACATATATACTTGTGTATGTATATACTTAAAATTTTAACATTATAAAGTTTACACATATAAATTATTATATTCATTAATTTACTATAAGATTCTTCATGTTAATTCAACAATTATTATAGTTTCAAATCCACTTGTATATATTTAGATATTTTCAATTATCAGAATGTATTTGTCCAAATAAAATCAGTTAATTGTCTAATTAACAGATGTCCAAAATCCGGGTTATCGCATTCCTCTCCCCTTTGATTCTTTTCATCCTTGAAAAGGAACGAAGCCAGAATTTATTCCATACTTAAAATCAGATAAATCGCTTTTTTCGTTTTTTGGAACACTTTAAAAATCTATACAATATTATCCAAAATGGCTTTATAATTTTTTTTTATAGCTTGATGTCTCCACTAGTCCATCTTCGTTTTGACATAAATTCGGTTATACGTTGATCAAGCGTAAGACTAAAAATCTATAAGTACTCGGTAAATTTATTTTAAACATCCAGTGAAAATACTTGAAAAATATTTTGTTGAAAATATAGAAAACATCTTTGAAAATAGTGGGAACATCTTTAGTGAGAATGCTCTGGAAATCATCACCCTCGTCCATAGTCGCAGTTAACCCGATGGTTACGTTACGATCCCGGCAAAATCCATAGGTAACTATAGGCACTCTGTGCCCCTCGATTACGCCATGGAACCCCCTACAGATCGCAGCTACATTTGGGGTTACGTTGCTATCACAGCAAAAACACATATAACTGTAGGCATCAGTGCCCTCGAATTTCGCTTCCAAAAGAATAAAACTTCTCCTCTCGACTCGACCTTAGATCGCAGTCTACCAATGTTACGTTGCCTTTCCAGCAAAATCAAACGTAGACCATTGACACTCACCTCCACACGATTTCTGCTATGGCTCACAGTAGATCGCAACGACATCGAGTTACACTGTCGTCACAGCATAACCCAAATACCTCTGTAGGCATCAACGCCCTCGAATTTCGCTACCCAATAATCCTCAGGAACTTCAGTCCGTCCGAACTTCCTCACATGATCCACTTTAGAGCTTCCCCCCTTTGAGGCCCAAGGCAGTACCAACCTATGGTACTCCTGAGAAGTTCATTTCAAGGGTGCGCCTTTTTCTCTGGAGCCATTTTCAAAACACTTTATACTATACACATATAGTATCTTTCAAATCATACACCTAGTATGGATCTCATATAAATCTCCTTTTCTCAAAATCAATTATCCCAAAATCGATAATTCTCAACTAGGCTTCCAAATTTCCAAAATTGATTTTTCTCCAAAATTCAAAAGCCTTTCCAAAATCCATAGGTTCCAACAACCTTTTCTCAAAATCATACTCATAGGATCCTTTGTATATATATATATATATATATAACTTTAAAAATCTTTGGATCACTTCAAACTTGTATAAATTCCTTTTTTATACTTCGAGTACTTTCAAAAACCCTTTTCTTCTGGCTATAGATTCAACAAGGGGAGATTCATCTTATATAACAAAGATATATAACTTTGCTTATTCCAAATCAAATATTCCACTTTGATTGCTCTTTTATAAAGTTATTAACCGTATTACTTTTTTATAAAATGAGTCCTAATCATAGAAATATCCAATTTCCACTTTTATTTCGTCATATATTTCACAAAATATACTCTTCATTTCAAAAACCATTTAACAGCTCTTATCCACAAATTTTAAAAATCAATTTCATTCAAACCCTTACGATGTACACATATCATGCGTACGCTATATCAATCTGATCGCTCATTCGGTCACACAATTTCTCTTCCGAACTACTATCGTCCACCCGACTTCCTAGTGCGGACTCAAATCTGGTTTCTTGATCAGAAACCATCATTCTCCTTGCATAGTCATAACTATGATAGTGAATATCCAAAACCAATCAAAAATCCATATCCAAGTCCGCCGTCGAAAATCGATTGAAAAATCCCAACTCGGATTGATATACTATCTCTAAATTCTATGTTCGAATCTAGATCAAATAACTATGCGGATAGAATAATATACGTCACCCTACATATTTATCTCTATTGATTATTAGCCAAATCAATCTCCTTCTCTATTCACATTCACTTTACTTTCTATCCACTTATTCATTTATTCATAATTGCCTCAATCCCTATTTGGATTATTACCTCAATTCTTATCTCAATTAGGTATTTAATCATAAACAGTTTGAACTCTGTCCTGCTTAAATTTAGAAAATAACTTGAAAAAAATTAAAAATAGATAAGTAATTGAAAAATAGTAATTAGTTTTTAAAACAGTTGCAAAATAGTTAAATAGTTCCAAAAATAATTATAAAATAATTTGGCTTTAAAAAGAAAGGTTGTATATAGTAAATAGCTTGGAAAAATAGATTTAAAACAATTTATATAAAAACAATTTATTTGAAAATAGTCAAGAGCCAAACCGTTCAATTCCCAATCCCTATTTCCAATCAATTGCCAATTTCCAATCAACCTTCAAGTTCAATTCAAATTAAGTTAACTTCCATTCCTATTCCCAAATTCAAATCAACTTCCCATTTGAATTTGTACTTATTCAACTTCAACTTCAATTTCATTTTAAATTAATCCAATTTCAAATTTTCCATTTGATTTTTAAACTTATCCATCTTCAATCAAAATTCTAATTAATTCAAATTAAATTCAGTTTGAACTAATTCAATTTAAATCTCAACTTTAGACCATCTCGAATTATATAAATTCTAGTTTAATTTTTAAATGTTGATTTAATCCCTTAAATCAAATTAACCTTTATTTTTAAATCAACAATCTAAATCTTTAAACAATTTAATTCTAAGTCAAAATTTCAAAATTTCATTTTAAATTATCTTTACTTAACTTATTTCAAAGTTCAAATAAAAGTTCAAAATAATTTTATCTTTAAAATTCAATTTATTATCCAATTTTATCTTCCAATTTTGAAACTGATTCTTAAACAATTTTAATTTACAAATTCAATTCTTAACACTCAAATTTTAAGTTCAAAGTAATTCCATATCTTTAATTTCAAATTAACACTTAATTTCCCTTTTATCCCAATAAGGGATATATTACCACACTCCATTTCTTCATTCATTTGAACAAATCCAATTCACGGCTTAAAGATTATTAATAACAATAGGATTATATTATATGGATTATTTTAAAACATCCATCCATTTCCAATTTCCAGATCTCAAACCCATTTTGAGATCACAAAAACTCCCAATTCAAATCTACCATTTAACATCCCAAGTTAAATCTCAATTTCATTTTGTAATTTCTAATTCAGGTTGTCTGTTCTAAACTTATTTAATTTTCCCAAAATTAAATTCACTTCAATTTAATCCGGACTACTTTACCCAATTTGAATCCCATTCAAATTTAAACTTCAGATTAATAATCTTCCTAATTAAGTTTAAAACTTACTTCACTTTGGGTTTCACATCACATTCCAAGGAAAATTCAAAACTCAACCTTAGAGTTTATTTCAAATATAAATATTTATTTTCTTTACACACCAAGTTACTTTAATTTTTAAACCACCTTTGGTTTTAAATTCAAAACAAACTCCTTTAAAATTTTCCAAAATTTCTTATTTTAAAATAAGATCACATTCAAAATAGTCTGAATAATATCATTCCCTCTAACATTTCGAAAACAGTTTCAAATGTTCCTAGACTTAGGATTTAAAACTTCTCAATTTAAAACCCACTTCAATTTATAAGTTATACTTATCTAAAAGTTTCCTTCCCTAAAACTTTTTCATTTTGTTTTATCAATGTTTATTAGAAAACAACATCCCATTATTAAACACAATAACCATTCCCTATTCTGCTTTGAAACCAATTCTAATCCATCTTATTTGTGTAGTTCATTTTATTCAATTCCCATTTTGATATATATATATATATATATGTATATATATATATATATCACTTAATTTTTATTCAATTTCAATATTCCATAACCAATTAATTCTTTATATATAAAATATAAGCTTTTATAAAAAAATCATTCATTAAAACCATTTTTTTAAACCTTTATATAAGAAAATAACAAGTACGCTCTCATAAACATATATATACACTCAATTCATTCTAGGGTACCACTGAGCCTATCCTTAATGAGTAAACCCACTAGAGCCAAGGTTCTCGCTTAACCTTCTGCTCTGATACCAAATGTAACAACCCGGAATTTTTGATCCTGAAAATTCCAGATAGTTAGGGAAAAGAAGAAAATGATAGAAGAAGAAGAAACAGAAACACCAAAACACAAGTTCTTACATTCACAAAGGATCAAAATATAATAGCAAATAAAATAGCAGTTATACAAAGGAAAACTGTATTAGTTAATTTACATCAATACATCAAAGTTGTAACCTTTACACAAACAGTGGACAGTTAAAATTAACCTGTCCCAGATAAACTACAATATATCATAGCAGAATACACTCCATACGTTCCTACCATCCAGCTCACCTCCTGAGCTCCAGAACGTTCTTACCTGAAAATTTGAAATACTTGGTCTGACCTGAGCATTACATCAAAGTAACACCCGGGTCAGGCTGGAAACCAGCGTGAGTAAACCCATCTAACTAGAAATACTAATGCATAAAACTTATTTAGAACCCAGTGCAACTCGTACCTTACTACGAGTTCTTAACTTGCCATACACATCTTACAATCATATCTGAGCATTATTACTAAGATTAAATGACCAAATTTACATCATTCATTCCTTTCCAGCCTATTTATTCCAAAATCAAATCCATGAAGAATTATTATAAATTACAAATTGAAGTGGTTTTGGGTATTTACTGATACCCGACCCTGGTCTCTTCGAATCCTATATCATCTTAAAACAAAACTGCTCAAGATTTAAACAATTTCATTTATGTCCATAATCACATATTTACATAGCAATTCATCACGTATAGACAATCCATATGATCTCAGTTCAATCCAAACATACAAAGCATCACAAATCACATATCAGAGATATCTAAAAATCTTAGTCAATCAATATACATTAATCATCTATAAGCAAGATTAATTAGTCACACAGTTTCTAATTAATTTAAATAATCTAAACTAATTACTTTAATTACCTTTAAATCCCGCTTACTTAGCATTAATTAATTAAAATAAATAAATCAATCATCCATTAATTATCATCATTAATTACATAAAGTAATTAGCCTTTAATTAATTACACAAATTATTTATCCTTCATATGTAACCTTTAATTACTCTTATTAACACTATTTATTACGTCGATCCATAATTAATCAATCCTTTAATTAATTACACTAAGTAATTAATCCTTAAGTACTTCCATTAAGTAATTACCCTTAAATTACTTTCATCAAGTAATTATCCTATTGGTTAATTATCCTCAATTAATTAACCTCTGATCATTAATTAATTTAACCTTTAATTAATTATTAAATTAGTTAACCCCTAACTACTTTATCCTTTAATTACTTACATTAAGTAATTAATCTATAATTACTTACATTAATTGATCACTAATTACCAATTAATTAATCTCCAGTTAATTAATTTATAACCCTCAATTATTAATTTATTTATCCTTAATCAATAATTAACTAGTTTCTCTTTAATTCCTTAATTTAATTAATCTTGAATCACCAAAGTCCTTGATTAATTTACGGATAACCCATTTATCTTTATTAATGACTTTATCTTTGTTAACATATAAATTAAAAGCATTTTATCTTTAAAATTAACTTCTTAATTACATACTTTAATTATGTTTTAAATAAACTTAAGGGATCAACTTAATTTAAGTAAAACCTATCATACAATCTCTTAAACTAATATTAATAACGTTATTATACAAAGAAATAATTTTTTTTTAAAAGTAGTTAAACTTGATTGCATAAAGTTTAAACAACCTTTATTTACATTTATAAAAACTATTAAACCCTTTACTTCGGGTTCAACCCGGAACCATCCGGGGTCGCCCTCGAGAAAAACTTCCCCTTCTTCTTTTATATATAAAACTTAGCTATGGTTTATGTTGAAAACTGTTAACCAAACATACACGCGAAGACCCGAAACCCAACTGGAGCCACCAAACTTTTACCCCCAAATCTACTTTGAGATGAAGATCTTCTTCCCAAACCAAACTCTGACATACCCAATCCATCATGCATGTGCTCAGATCGATGGCATAGTTCGACCATCCATAGCCACCGTCGACAAATCGCCTATAACCCTACCCTTCAGATCCGACCATCAGATTCCATATCATCCATGAAAACAAAAATCGAGCTAATCGAACCACAGGAACGAAAACTGGTCACCAGAAACCACCTTCAACCTTCACCTCTGGCCTTCGGCCACCACGCCTTGGTGTCCATAGCTTCGCCCGACACCCTACTTCCCTTTGCACCGCACCCAAACCAACCCGATACTTCCTCAACGTCACAGCAACTAGAAACCCAGACTCGATTCTGAACAAGCTTAAACCCTACTCCACCTCCACCGCGCCAGCACACCGGCCTTTGAATCCTGACACCATTTTTCCCTCACTCCCCTCTGCCTCATCCACCCTCCGATCAAACCCCACTGCCTGCTATTTCTTAGATCGCCAGTATTTTGCTCAAATTCCCCTTCTGATCAACCACGAATTCCTCATACAAACCCAAACTAAAAATCCCGATTTAACCTCTAAAATTCATGAATTTGGAAGTCGATTTAAATTACATATGTAAATAATAGGATTGCGATGATTGAATTTAATATATTTTAGAGTTTTTTCACTATCTTCCCTAATTTTCCAGAGATCTATAAACTAAGCATACCTAAAACTATTTTTAAATTTAAGATCTTACTATTCTGAACACTTTTTATTTTAACTATCCAGTCTAAAAAGAATTAAAGGATGGTTTTGATTTTTGAAAAGTCTTTGAAACCTGTGAAGCAAGAACATAACAAATTTTACTTATTCTCTGTCACACCCACCTATACCACATTCGTATATACAGTAAGATCACATTATACATACAAGCAAGCATCATTCATCTCATACAATTTAAGGATCATCACATGCATCCAATTTAAAATAAAATAAAAATTGTTTTACTCGCCTGTCTAGGCTTGAACAGAGAAAGCCATTAATCTAGAGTTTTACTTTTGAAATGATCTGCTTGCTTCAACTTAAACTTTGCTTACTTTGCTTTGGTTACTCTTATGGTTTTGATTGAGTTGATTTGTACTTGATGTTTTGAAACTGATCCTTGCTTGCTTATGAATTTCTGGTTTTCAATTTTGCGTTTAGTTTGTAGATTTCAAAAATGATTGTAAAGCTTGATGTTGTTTGCTTTCTTTTATTTCCTCGTTTTAGTGTTACAGGGTTTTGGTTCTTAGTAGAAAAATGTAGATCAATATAAAATGAAAGACAGCGGAAGAAATATGTTCATATAAATTAGTTTGATTTATTTTAGGATAAAAAGAAAAATAAATGACACTTGTTAAATTTGCTTACAAATGTCATTTGCATGAATTTGTTGATTTACATTTGTTAAACTAGTATGAACACTTGTAATTCTTTATGTATTTTGTGTTTAATCCCTGTCTCATTTATTTATTACCCATGTTTATATGTTACAACTTATATTCATTTTATGTTTTATCTTTATATATATGTATGCATCATTTTTACATATGTCCTATGTTTATACAAATTATGTAATTTAGAAAAGGAGAATACTGACTCTTTTATTAAATCTTGTTTAATTTTATACTTAAGTTATCATTATACTTAAATTGATAACAATACAAAAATGCTAGTGTTAAAAATGTCCAATTTACTTTAATCAACTTTTTAGAAATTTTTTATATTCAAATCAATGTTTTCAAATTATTTTACATATATATACGCACCTATATACTTATGTATGTATATACTTAAAATTTCAACATTATAAAGTTTACACATACAAATTATTATATTTATTAATTTACTATAAGATTCATCATGTTAATTCAACAATTATTATAATTTCAATTCCACTTATATATATTCATATATTTTTAACTATCAGAATGTATTTATCCAAATAAAATTAGTTAATTATCCAATTAACAGAAGTCCAAAATCCGGGTTGTCACACAACCATTCGCATCTGCACATGTCGGACTTGAATAGCTCAAAATATTAGATTGTTAATTTATATTGGCAAAACTCAGCATATACAGTAAATAAGTAAATCATAGAATCACAGACACAGAGTAATGTAACAATAAGCAGTGGAAATAAATAAATGCTAGTTCATGAAGCTATTATATATATATATAACAGAATTAAACAAGATACAACAGAAGTCTTGAATACGATAATCAATACAAAATCTAAATATATTAGTGGAGTCAACTAAATAACTGAAGGCCGGATAGATAGATGGATCTCCAATCAACGCTCCAACACCAAAGGTAAGTCAAATGTGGTGACATTCAGTTTTATCCGAGCGTAAAGAAAAATACAAAACATTCGAGTCAGGATTAACATTCTTATGTCAATAAATCCAACTTCGAGTGAAATATAAACTGAAATACAAGTATCTCAAAGGATGTTTGGGATAACCATCCTTTAAGGATCCGTGGAACTATCTACTATGCAGTAATATATGCTATTAACAAATAAACTTTATTAACACACCGTGGTCATTTTGAAAATATCATACTTCAAAACGAAAATATCATATCCATTTCAAAAACCATATTAATATGATATTATTTCTCACTAAAAATAATATTCATTTCAAAATCATAGCACTTCAAAGATATAACACTTTCGAAATTGTAAAGCATAGAAATTATAACACTTTGGAAATTATAACACTTGATAACATAGTACTTTGAAATTCGTAACTTTGAAATCATAACATCCCAACTGAACAATTTAGATATTAATAATAGTACATATAATAAAATAGTTTATAAAATAAAATAGTTTATATTAAAATAATTATAAGTTAAAATAGCTATATTAAAATAATTAGTATATTAAAATAGTAAAATAGTTTATATTAAAATGATTTATAAAGTAAAATATAAATACAATTTTAAATATAATTTAAAAATACTTTATATAATAAAATAGCTTCCAAAATTTTACAAATCAATACAAATTCACTCAAATGCCAAAAATTCAATTTAACTCAATCTCAGTTCATCAATTTCAATTCAATTCAGTTTTTCAACAAAACAAAATAAACATTTAAATTTCAATATATTTCAAAGATTTAAAGATTCATCATTTTCAAAACTAAATTTGATAATTTCATATATATATATATATATATATTAATTTAACTTCATTGTTGTTTAGTTTTGAAATATTTGCTTAATAAATCTAATATCATTTACAAAAATCTAAAATAATCTAAATATTTCCTTCAATTTATTTAAACTTGAAATATTCATTGATCACTTTAAACCAAAATCAAGTTATAAAATCATATCCTTAAATTATCAATATCTAATGAGTTTCAAATCGATTTTATTTAAATATAATTCTTAAAAGAATATTATTTCAATTCAACTTAACTTTATCTTCCCAACCTTAAATTATAAAAATCATAACAACAATCTGTTTTAAGATATGATTTTAAATAAATAGTGAAACATATTATGTATTAATTAAATCAACTTTATTAAATCAAATCTTATTGTCAACTTATTTTATGTTAAAACCAATTTATACATTTATATAATATCTTAAAAAATCAATATTTATTAAACCATATATATTTCTTTCCAAAACCACGGAAATCAATTTCAAAATATTTATATATAGACCAACGGTGTCTGTATATAATTTTCTATCCAATGGTCAAGTGATACGGATATTTATCATTTAAATCCACAATCCCAAATTCAATTGTCACGACCCGAATTTCAGCGTTCGAAAATCGACATCCATACTTCACCCATATTAGAATACCGTAGGTTCAACCGTTGAAATCCGATTCGCGTCGGAGCTTATAACACATTAAGTACAACAATACAGCGGAAGAAAATAAAATTTTATCATTGATACACAAAATTTGATACACCACATTGATACAATTGATATCAGTACTATCAGAGATACAAGACACAGCAGTGGAACAATATCACCAAAGAGTCTCCAAGAGGGAAAGAAAGAATCCAATATCTAAATCCATTGTCGAAGCTATAAAGATCTCCAAGATATCATATGCTCGAACCACTATCATGATGTAATGAAGCAAACTCAGTAACTGTTGGAGTGAAACAAATGCTACCGCCAAATCCAAAGGCTGGATGCTATCGAATCTACACTTACAATCTGACTACCTGAAAAATCTAACTCTAGACTGCCCGTGTGAAAAATTATGGGCATCTAGAGTTTAGAAAGGGAACAATAAACTCCATGTCAGTCATGGGACTGGTGTGAGCAAACGAAAACAGCTTTAATTTGAACAAAACAAACAAAAAGAATTTAAAAAGAAATCTGCAATTCTTTTTTGGAAAATGAAACTACAATAAGGCCTCCCCGCATACACACAATGCAAGCGTACAATTAGAGGAGATTTCTCCTTATGATAGTCAAACATGCTTGTTACGCAAAATCCTTTTTAATATTATTATTAGTGCACAGAGCAGAAAACCTTTCGAAAGTATAATATTAATCTTAGCCAGCATAGGTTGCATTATATTATGCTTGTATAGCTACCATTTAAGAATGGCAGGTTATACAACTGCAATCGTAAAGGGCGCTTATTGGTTATTGGATTTCCAACAAATTGTCAGGCTAAGGAACTTCCTGGGCTATAGGAGACGCCTCGGGAGGGATGCCCCGAGAACCTAACCAGACCTCTGCCAACACAAGGATGGATTGCCTTTGTAACTAGGTAACTACTGACACGAGTATGCCACTCCCTGGTCGTTACCGACCTTTATCCAAGAGCTCTCAACACCAACAACCACAAAGCACAAATTTGCAGTGACCATATAGGTCAAATATCTGGACTCCATACCATGATACCACCTTTTATCCAGAAGGAAATGGACATATCCTCAAGGGGCACTACCCCCAAATAACCTTACCGCATCCTTCCTGTTTCGACCATTTTCGGTTTTTAAGGTCCTGCCGAAGTCTCGTCCACAAAGCTATGCTTTACACAAAAGCCATGCTTCGATCAACACATTATCAACAGCACTTTGTATGCAACATTACCAAATTGGGAATGTATCACTAGTAACCATCAACTACATAACCTCTGAGCATGTACGTCTCAGAGAAGGGTGTTAAGCTAAGAGAATAATTCTCCATCACCAAACATAAATGTTTTTGATAGAAACCAGCTTTACATCTCAAAGTGTAACGTCAGACGTACATCCATACAAGTCTGTTTCAGGTTCGAACAGAACTGAAGGCACTTCACAAAGAAGCCCTTGCAATCTGGGTATTCACAATCCCAATCGGACTACCCATCACATATGGAGATCTCTATACCGGCGCGACTTAGTGTAGAGACATTCGACGGGTAATCCTTTCGTTCTCGAAAATACCCAGTCTTCACCGTCAGTCTTCAAATGTTATCCATTAAGTCGTATCATTATTCGGAATGGGTTGTATGACACAAAGTACTCTTCCGGCTAAACCGAATAATGAGCGCTAAATGTTAAAACCATATGGATATATGGGATCCTAGTTAAGTCACTACTTAAAGCCTAAAATCTTTCTTAAAATGGTTTAAAACAAATTACCATTTTCAAACCTTTAAACGAAAAGATTCACTTCACAAAGTTCACCAATCTTTCACAAAGATTAATTCATAGCTTTCAAAACTATTTACAATTCAAATCTTTTATACAAAAGATACGCCTTTAAGATCCTTTTATTTTGGAAACAATGTTTACTAATCTTTAACAAAGATTCGTTTATATCTTTCAAAACAATTTCCCTTTCAAATTGGATTAACTCATCCAATCTTTAAATCAAAGACTCAATTCATGGTCTTCAAAACCATTTCTAAAGATTCATTCATAATATTTAAACAAAGGAACCACCCTTGAGATCCTCTTTTGTTTGAAAGCAAAGCTTTCAAAACTATTTATAATTCAAATCATACAGCTTGAAATCCTTTCAACCAAAAACGAGAAATGCTTTCTTTATTTGAAAGCTATTATCATTTGAAAACAAATGCTTTTTGCTTCGGAAAAATCCGATCAAATATGCACAAGTTATGGCGTTTAAAAGTATAATTCCAGAAAATCAATGAACTGCCGTATCAACAGCAAGTTCTATTTCGAATTAAATTCAAATTCCTAAAACAATTTATTTAAAATAGTTTTAGATCCATATATAAAATTGTATAACTTCTATACCCTTTTCAAATCAAAATTTCCAAAATAATTTCAAATAATATTTAACAAGATATAGTATATTCAAAACTAAATTTCAATTTCTAAACTTCCCTCTCAAATGCTTTTCATATTCAATTCAATTCCATTTCCAAAACCATTTGAATTCAAACTTCAATTTTTTAAACAAAATAATATTTAGATTTCAAAATATCCGTGACTTAACCAATTTCCTTCTAAAATCCATATTTGTGTGTGTATAGTGTAGTCCAAAGGTTTTACACAATAGTGCAACATCATCAATCATCACAATTCAAGCAACAGCAATATCGATAAGCAGTATAATCCTATAACGCTTATCTTCATTCATAGATTCATAGATAAACAATATAAATACATCATAGATAAAAAGATTATATTCATCACAGCTCAAATCAAAATAATTCATATCACAAACATCACACACCAGGGATATCAAACAATACAAAGCATTCAATGCAATCCAAACATACATAAGTAAGATCAATCAATCATTTGATACATTTAAATCAGATTACATACTTATGAATAAATTACTAATTATGGTTAATTAAGTTAATTAATTACAAACCATTTTAATTAATTATCCTTTAATCATTTATTAATTAACCTTTAATAATAAATTAATTAACCTTTAATTATTTAATTATTCTTTAATTAACTATCCCCAATTAATTGCATTAATTAACTAGCCCTTAATTAATTACCATTTAATTAATAAATTACAATAAGTGATTATCCCTAATCACTTTCACTATTTAATCTTTAATTGATTAATTATCCTCCGATTAATTACATTAATTAATCATATAGATTAATTATCCTTATGTTAATTATTCATTAATCACTTGACTAATCCACTTTAATCATAATTCAATTACTTTTAATTAAGTAATTATCTTTAAGTAAATAATTACCCTTTAATTACTTGTAAATCAACTTTAATCATTAATTAATAAATCTCCTTGATTAATTACCCTTTAATTAATCATTTTATTTAATTAACCTAAATTGTTAGGTAATTCACTTTTAATTACTTATATTAAGTAATTATCCTTTAATCATAAAATAATTAACCTCTTAACAAATTAATTAGTCTTTTTAAATAATCTTTGAAATAAATTTATTATTAACTTAAACCCTTTAAATTAAATTAATGTTTCATGTAACAAAACATTCCATCTTTAATTAATTATAAATATGTTTAATTAAAATAACTTTTTAAAATAAAGGTTATATAGATTAAACACTCAAAACTTGATTAAATTGGAATAATTTTTCTTTAGCAAATTTAAAACCTAGTTTATTTAAAATAATTTTATTTAAAATCTTTTAATCAATTTAGATTTGGATAATCATTTATTATTTAGAAAAGAACTTGTTTTAACAAAAATTATCTCAAATAAACTTGATTTGTTTTTAAAGTTAGAAACTGATTTCATATTAAATCCAGACCCGAGGTAAACCCGAGTACTACTTTGGGTCTTTACTTAACCCTCTTCTACTTCGAGACACTCACGCAAGTAACTTCGAGTTCGACCAGAGAGAACTACTTCTTCCCCAACTTCCAAAAGTCAACTGAAACGTACTTCCTTGTGTGCACGTGTACACTACATCGGAGCCACTCCGACCAAGTCGCCGACCACCATCAAGTCACCAAACCATGCCTACCTCACCACGAACGCCCAGATCCTCAGATCAACTACGAAATCGAAATCGAGTATATTGAACAGACTGATACCCAAAACTAATCATTTGAAAATGCCTCGTGTAGGCACCACTGACCACCAGAAGGTCTGAGATTTGGACCCTAGCCTCGCCACGACACTAAACCTTGAACCCCCTATGTCCGATCATCTCCGTTGCTTCAGTGTTGACGAAATCGACTCATTTATCATCTCGACCAAGAAAGCATACTAAACTCAAAATCTGTTTCGCATGGCCACCTCGGCAAGTTAGAATTTTTTGATCATTTTTTTGATGTTCCCCGGTCTATGATCCTCCTCTGGCCACAACCACATTAACCAACACCTCATCGTTCACCGCGAATTGAAAAGATATAAATTTTGATCAACTCGCAACTCCTCATCAAATATAAACTTAAAAATTCTGAAATGATTGTCATAATCATGATTTTAAGATACGAATTCATTCCTATGATTAAAATTTGAAACCCAGATAATCGATTTCGAACATATTTTAGATTTTTATCTATAAACTCCCAATTTCCAGATAATTTGCTTTATAATGTTACTTGTTTTTATTTTTAAAAGTTGTATTACATAGTTATCATTACTTTTCATTTAGAAATCGAAACGTCAAATTATTTAGATAGGATGATTTTGAATTTTCTAACAGGTTTTTAAAAAAACCTGTAATAAGAACAGAGATGCATGTCTATACCTAGCCATATACACACTCATATATATACACATATATACACATACAGACATATTTGTGCTTATACAACATATTTTACAACACACATTCAATACTGATCACCTACAAACCAAGATACATATATGGGTTTAAAGTTTTGCTCGCCTGGATTCAAGTTTGAACAGAGAACAAGCTCTTTTGCCCGGAAATGATTTTTAAATTTGATCCGTAAGCCTGAATTTGTAAACTGATCTAATTGCTTTGGATTTAGATACTACAACTTGTAGTTGTTTGCTTGATTTGAAGACTTAAAATAGGTTGTATAGGTCGTATTTGATTTCCTTTTCCAGGCTTTTAAATCTTCCCAGGTTTGAAGACTTTAAATTGCTGAGGTGATCTTGTTTTTTTCTTTGTTTCCAGTTTTAGAAATAGAAAAGATGGGAAGTGAAGCTTGGTTATTTCTTTTAATAATATGTTGTTTTTAATTTTAAAACAAATATGCCACTTGTTCATTTTGTATTAACACTAGTGAATCTATGTGGTTACTTACCTTACATTTGTTAATTCACATAATCTCAAGCTTACAAATGTTCACATGTAACATTTTGCGTTTAATCTCCACTTAAATTAATTTATAAATTTTGTTTAAAACCCTTTAGTTTTAATATTTATGTGTGTGTGTGTGTATAATTTTAAATTTAGCTTTTCATAAATACGTTTTATATTTTTAGATGTTTATCTTATATTTATATACATATATACACAACTATTTATATAGCCTTTAAGAAAAATGATTTTTAAAATCTAATCATATACTAATAAGTAATCACATTCATTTTTTTAAATATAAGGATTTAACTTAAATTACCCTTTTGAAATTTATTATATTAATTCTCAAATCATAACTTTCAAATATACATATACATATATTATAATTAAAAAAATTCTCGTTAACTTTAAAATACGATTTTCAAATCCAATTTATTTTCAAAACATTTATTTTTAAATTCCAAATCAAAATTCTATTCATAATTTATTGAATTTTCAAATCAATTTCTTTATGTACAATCTTTTGATATATATTTATACGAAATTTTCAAATTAATCCACAATTAAATTTAGAATTAATATATTATCCAAAATATTTATTTCTGAATTTCCAATTAGAAATTCTATTTAAAATCATATTTATAGACATTTATATTAATAAATAAACAAATATCTATTTAATTTGGAAAATACCAAATTAATTCACAATTTAATTTCAAAAATTAAATTATTTACCAATTTGAAATTTGATTAAAAAATGGGGATGTTACAGATTTTCCCTCTTAAGAAAATTTCGTCCCCGAAATTTGCTAGGCAGGGAGGCAACGAAGAACAGATGAACACACAGAGAAATGGTTCACCAGATTAAACTGAACATTTATTATGATTTTGGCTTACCAAATCAGAATACCAACAATTGATACGAGAATGAACTCATTCCATATCTCACAGGATACTCGGGTCATCTGGTATATGAGTTATGCAGGGGCATTGGTTAGTCCGAAGTGCTAACTAGCCATTCGTAGAATATATCTAGACCCCAAAGAATAAACAAATGGATACTCAATTCAGGTTGGAATATCACAAAGTATACACCAACTTGTCCCTCTTTAGACTTTGATCCTCATAAGAAATTACAATAAAAATTTCAAACTTTGGTTTTGACCAAAATCATTTTATTGATACAATCCAATTTATATAGGTTAACCAATTTATTTCAAATAGAATTTTAAATTCATTAAGGTTAAAAAGGAAAAGCCGATAAGAAACCGATGAAGAGAATACGAAATAGAAACTTATCTTCAACGATTCGCAGGGCCACCATCACACCAAAGCTTCTTTCCCGTGGTGCCACGAAAATGATCAAAGAATTGAATGATGATCAAAAGAGATTGAGGAGAAAGTTGTTTCTGTTGTTGTAAGGTATCGACCATTTGAAGTGGTGCTTCCCTATCCCTTACCTCGTCCTCTTCTTGCTCCCATACTTACTACCCGTGGATAGTATGAGAATTTACCGAGGCATACGAATAAGATATCTTAGGGATATAATCATTCTAGGGTAATTGTAACCCTATCTCCAATGAGTCACCTAATATGTTATACTCTTGAGCTAAAGTTTTTACTCAACCTTCAGCTCTGATTCCAAAATGTCACGACCTGAATTTCAGCGTTCGAAAATCGACATCCATACTTCACCTGTATTTGAATGCCGTAGATTCAACCGTTCATCGGATCTTATAACACATTAAGTACAAAAACATGGCGGAATAAAATGAAATTTTATCATTGATACACAAAATTTGATACAATTGATATCAGTACTATCAGAGATAAAAAAACACAGCAGCAGAACAATATCACCAAATGGTCTCCAAGAGAGAGAGAAAGAATCCAATATCTAGATCCATTGTCGAAGCTCTAAAGATCTCCAAGATGTCATAAGCTCGAACCACCATCCTGATATAAAGAAGCAAACTCGGTAACTGTTGAAGTGAAACAAATGTTATCGCCAAATCCAAATGCTGGATGCTATCTACACCTACTATCTGACTATAAGAAAAATCTAACTCTACACTGCCCGTGTGAAAAATTGTGGGCACCCAGAGTTTAGAAAGGGAATAATAAACTCTAGGTTAGTCATGAGACTGGTGTGAGCAAACGAAAACAGTTTTAATTTGTACAAAACAAACAAAAAGAATTTAAAAATAAATCCACAATGCTTTTTTGGAAAATGAAACTACCATAAGGCCTTCATGCATGCACATACACTATGCAAGCGCACAATTGGAGGAGATTTCTCCTTATGATAGTCAAACAAGCTTATACGCAAAATCCTTTTTGATATTATTATTAGTGCATAGTGCAGAAAATCTTTCGAAATTATAATATTAATATTTGCCAGCATAGGTACCATTATATTATGCCTGCTATAGCTACCATTTAAGAATGGCAGGTTATATAACTGCAATCGTAATGGGCGCGTATTGGTGATTAGATTTCCAACAAATGGTCAGGCTAAGGAACTTCCTGAGCCATATGGGTTCGCCTCTGGAGGGATGCCTCGAGAACCTAACTGGATCTTTGCCAACACAAGGCCGGGTTACCTCTATAACTAGGTAACTACTGATACGAGTATGCCACTCCCCAGTCGTTACCGACCTTTATCCATGAGCTCTCAACACCAACAACCACAAAGCGCGAATTTGCAGTAACCACATAGGTTAAATATCCGTGAGGTCCTGACGAAGTCTCATCCACAAAGCTGCTTTACACAAAAGCCATGCTTCGAACAACATATGATTAGCAGCACTTCGTATGCCACATTACCAAATTGGGAATGTAGCACTAGTAACCATCAACTACATAACCTCTGAGCTCGTACATCTCAGAGAAGGGTGTTAAGCTAAGAGAATAAATTCTTTGCCACCAAACAGAAATGTATTTGATATAAACCAGCTTTACATCTCAAAGTGTAACATCAAACATACATCCATACAAGTCTGTTCGGGTTCGAACAGAACCAAAGGCACTTCACAAAGAAACCCTTGCAATCTGGGTATTTACAATCTCGATCGACTCCCCATCACATATAGAGATATCTATACCGTCGCGACTCAGTGCAGATACATTCGACTAGTAATTCTTTCGTTCTCGAAAATACCCGGTCTTCACCACTGGTCTTCAAATTCTTTCGTTCTCGAAATTGTATAACTTGTATACCCTTTTCAAACCATAATTTCCAAAATAATTTCAAATAATATTTAACAAGATATAGTATATTCAAAACTAAATTTCAATTTCAAAACTTCCCTTTCAAAGGCTTTTCATATTCAATTCAATTCCATTTCCAAAACCATTTGAATTCTAACTTCAATTTTTAAACAAAATAATATTTAGATTTCAAAATATCTGTGAATTAACCGATTTCCTCGTGAAATTATATTTGTGTGTGTATAGTGTAGTCTAGGGGTTTTACATAATAGTGCAACATCATCAATCATCACAATTCAAGCAACAACAATATCGATAAGGAGTATAATCCTATAACACTTATATTCATTCACAGATTAATAGATAAATAACATAAATACATCACAGATAAATAGATTATATTCATCACAGCGCAAATCAAAATAATTCATATCACAAACATCACACGCTAGGGATATCAAACAATTCAAAGCATTCAATGCAATCCAAACATCCATAAGTAAGATCAATCAATCATCTGATACATTTAAATCAGATTAATTACTTATGAATAAATTACTAATTCTGGTTAATTAATATTAATTAATTACAAACCATTTTAATTAATTATCCTTTAATAATTTATTAATTAACCTTTAGTAATAAATTAATTAATCTTTAACTATTAATTAGTCAACCTTAATTATTAAATCAATCAACATTTGATCATTAAATAATTAACCTTTAATTATTTAATTATTCATTAATTAATTATCCCCATTAATTACATTGATTAATTAGCCCTTAATTAATAACCATTTAATTAATAAATTACAATAAGTGATTATCCCTAATCACTTTCATTAATTAATCTTTAATTGATTAATTATCCTCAGATTAATTACATTAATTAATTAATCATATAGATTAATTATCCTTAAGTTAATTATTCTTTAATCATTTGATTAATCCACTTTAATCATAAATCAATTACTTTTAATTAAGAAATTATCATTAAGTAAATAATAACCCCTTAATTACTTGGTAAATCAACTTTAATCATTAATTAATAAATCTCCTTGATTAATTACCATTTAATTAATCATTTTACTTAATTAACCTAAATCGTTAGGTAATTAATTTTTATTTACTTATATTAAGTAATTACCCTTTAATCATTAAATCATTAACCTCTTAACAAATTAATTAGTCTTTTTAAATAATCTTTGAAATAGATTTATTATTAACTTAAACCCTTTATATTAAATTAATGTTCTATATAACAAAACATTCCATCTTTAATTAATTAAAGTATTAAGTTTATTTAAAATAAACTTTTTAAAATAAAGGTTATATAGATTATACACTCAAAACTTAATTAAATTGGAATATTTTTTCTTTAACAAATCTAAAACTTAGTTAATTTAAAATAATTTTACTTAAAACCTTTTAACCAATTTAGATTTGGATAATCATTTATTATTTGCAAAAGAACTAGTTTTAACAAAAATTATTTCAAATAAACTTGATTTGTTTTTAAAGATAAAAGCTGATTTCATATTAAATCCACAGACCCGAGCTCTACCCGAGGTAAACCTGAGTACTACTTCGGGTCTTCACACAACCCTCTTCTGCTTCGAGTTCGACCCGAGAGAACTGCTTCTTCCCTAACTTCCAAAAGTCAACTGATACGTACTTCCTCGTGTGCACGTGTACACCACATTGGAGCCACTCCGACCAAGTCGTCGACCACCATCAAGTCGCCAAACCTTACCTACCTTACCATGAATGCCCAGATCCTCAAATCATCTACGAAATCGAAATCGTGTGTATTGAATAGAAAGATACCCAAAACTAATCATCTGAAAATGCCTTATATAGGCACCACCGACCACCAGAAGGTCTGAGATTTGGACCGTAGCCTCTCCACGCCACTACACCTCGAATCCCCTCGGTCCAATCATCTTCGTTGCTTCAGTGTTGACGAAATCGACTCATCTATCATCTCGACCAAGAAAGCATACTAAACCCTAAATCTACTTCGCACGGACACCTCAGCAAGTTAGAACTTTTTCGATCATTTTTCTAATGTTCCCCAGTATATGATCCTCCTCTGGCCACAACCACATCGACTAACACCTCATCGTTCGCCATGAATTGACAAAAATATAAATTTTGATCAACTCGCAATTTCTCATCAAATATAAACTTAAATTCTGAAATGGTTGTCAAAAATCATGATTTTAAGATACGAATTCATTCCTATGATTAAAATTCGAAACCCAGATATTCGATTTCGAACATTTTTTTTTTATAAACTCCCAATTTCCAGATAATTTGCTTAATAATGTTACTTGTTTTTATTTTTAAAAATTGTATTACATAGTTATCATTACTTTTCATTTAGAAATCGAAACCTGAAATTATTTAGATAGGATGATTTTGAATTTTCTAACAGGTTTTTAAAAAACCCTGTAATAAGAACAGAGATGCATGTCTGTACCTAGCCATATACACAGTCATATATATATATATATACAAACATATTTACACATACAGATATATTTGTACTTATGCAACATATTTCACAACACGCATTCAATACTGATCACCTGCAAACCAAGATACGTATATGGGTTTAAAGGTTTGCTCACCTAGATTGAAGTTTGAACGGAGAATAAACTCTTTTGCCTGGAAATGATTTTTAAATTTGATCTGCAAGCTTGAATTTGTAAACTAATCTGAAGCTTGCTTGAGTCTGATCTGATTGCTTCGGATTTAGATACTCCAACTTGTAGTTGTTTGCTTGATTTGAAGATTTAAAACAGGTTGTATTTGATTTCCTTTTCTAGGCTTTTAAATCTTCCCAGGTTTGAAGACTTTAAATTGCTGAGGCGATCTTGTTTTTTTCCTTGTTTCCAGTTTTAGAAATAGAAAAGATGAGAAGTGAAGCCTGGTTATTTCTTTTAATAATATGTTATTTTTAAATTTAAAACAAATGTGCCACTTGTTCATTTTGTGTTAACACTTATGAATCTATGTGGTTACTTACCTTATATTTGTTAATTCACATAATCTCAAGCTTACAAATTTTCACATGTAACATTTTGTGTTTAATCTCCACTTAAATTAATTTATAAATTTTGTTTAAACCCCTTTAGTTTTAGTATTTATGTGTGTGTGTGTATAATCTCAATTTAGCTTTTCATAAATACGTTTTATATTTTTAGATGTTTATCTTATTTATATATTCATATATATACAACTATTTATATTACCTTTAAGAAAAATGATTTTTAAAATCTAATCATATACTAATAAGTAATCACATTCATTTATATATATATATACATACATACATACATATATACATATATATAAGAATTTAATTTAAATTACCCTTTTGAAATTTATTATATTAATTCTCAAATCATAACTTTCAAATATACATATACATATATTATAATTAGAAAACAAATTCTCATTAACTTTAAAATAAGTTTTTTAAGTCCAATTTATTTTCAAAACATTTATTTTTAAATTCCAAATCAAAATTCTATTCATAATTTATTGAATTTTCAAATCAGTTTCTTTATTTACAATCTTTTGATATATATATTTATCCTAAATTTTCAAATTAATCCACAATTAAATTTATAATTAATATATTATTCAAAATATTTATTTCTGAATTTCCAATTAAAAAATTCTATTTAAAATCATATTTATATACATTTATATTAATAAACAAACAAATATCTATTTAATTTGGAAAATACCAAATTAATTCACAATTTAATTTCAAAAATTAAATTAATTACCAATTTGAAATTTGATTTAAAAACGGGGATGTTACATCAATTCAAATGAAAATCGCTTGGGTTTGTCATTTCAACCCATAATGATTTCTCCTATTCTACAGATCGTTCGGGTATGTATCATTTCAACCCATAGTGAATTCTATACTAACAGGGAACTTGTAGAGTGAGATCGTATATGATAATAATATAATAGGCATATATCATCAATATAAATAACAGATATGGTGTCAGATGTCACAGGTGAACAGAAACAAATGATAGCATATATATAGCAATGTAAATAACTAATAGCAGCATATTTCAATTGTCGTTTCAATGGAAATCAAATTTATAGATATAAGAACATTAATCATGAGTGATTGCTCATCTTCCGAGGCTAGAGAGGATAGAAAATGAAATTGAGTTACGAAATACAAGCACGACTTCCAAATCAAAGCTAGATTGGCATGAATCGATGATCAAAACTGATAAATAAGGAATCGATGAAACAATTAGAATTAATTCGATAGAAACAACAAATATATATATTATTCCATGAAAACAATTTTTAGTTTTAAAAACAATTATTAACTAAATACATACATACATATATATATATATATATATATATATATATATATATATATATATATTTTATACCCAGACCGAACTCAAATTTATGTAAACTTAATATATTATACTTTAAGATCCACCCTTATTAAAGACCCATATTAAATTTAAAACACAAACATACTAAAATCAAAATCTACACATACACACACATATATACCTCTCAAAACCAAATTCACTTTATTTTATAGTATATACGTTATATTTGAAACATCAATATCTAAAACTTATTATTCAAAACCAAATTGAAATTCAAGGATATACATAAACTGTAAATAGTATAAATTAAAGAAAATCAAACAGTTTAACCATATGTAGACTCAATATATACTCTATATGACTTACATGAACCTTGCATATAACCAATCATATTATAACAGTAAAACTAAAGGTAAAATAGACATTACTTCTCATAATATATGTTGTACACTATTGGTAAACTAACATATAATATGTTCTTAACCAAAATGTATAACTTACATACATTTCATATTTTTATAAAACAATATAAATATATACACAGTAGGAATTAAACAACTTGATTTTTTTTATATTTATAAACAAAACTTATATACATTTAAACAAGGTAATATAATACTGTTGTAAAAATAAAGTATGTCCCATCACTTCACACAAAAATATAAATAATATGATATATCTATAAACAAATATTTCATACGATTGACGTATATAAACAACACATTATATTATAGGCTTTTAAACATATATAACTGGCATATAGTAAATTTTCTTTTTATGAACTAACTAATACTGTAACAAACAAGTAAGACTAATAAAAAAAAATATACTACTAGAAAAGTTAATATTAAAATACTTTATTGACTAATATATAACAGCATGTTATAAATCAATAACTTGTATTATATATTTACCAATAACCTTTATAAACTTAGGTAAACATGTATATAAACTTTATATAACAGATAAATATATATCAATTTATATATATTCCATATATAACATATATAAAATTTAAGAAAATATATTACTAACAATTATATCGTATGCTTTAATAAAGAAAAGGAGACTGAAGTGGTGGAAAGAAGAGGGAACATGCAGCTGGGTTCGGCTGAGGTGGGCGCCTGGCTTTGGAGGGGATGGCTCCCTGCCAGAGGAAGGGTAGGAGGCAGCTTGGGTTGATGGAGGCCGAATGAATGTTCAGTGGAAGGAGCAATGGATCGGTAGGAGCTGCTGGACTCGCGTGCTTCAATGGAGGTGGATGGGGAAGTCTAGGTGTGGTGAGCTCTCGGTGGCTGGAAGAAGGGATAAGGAAGGTGGTGATGGGGAAGTGATGAAGGGAGGAGGCAAAGGTGGTTGCTCATGGGTTCGTAAGGCCCGCGATAGCAACGAAATTGGGAAAAGTATGAAGAAATGATAGTTCTTTTCTATTATATTAGTATTAGTTAGTGATCCCAGCTTGGTGGGTCCCTTCCTCCATGATGAACTGTTGGCACTAGTCCTACATTTTATCTCTGTGGACCGAGGAGAAAGGTGGCTCAGTAGTAAGAGGGTTGTACCATGAGCGAAGCAAGGGGTCAACTGCTTCAAATATACAACATGGATTCTGGCAATGTAATGGAGTTGGACCCTCATGTCGATCCGAATAAATCAGTCTTTGCACAGAGGTCAATCTTTGCCTGCTAGGCAAGAGGGCAGCAAGCCACAAATTGGATTTTTCGAGCTGTTCCAACCACTGCTGGATGTGATTCCAAGAGCCGAATGAGAATGAATACCACACAGATGAGTCAAGACTAGGCTCCCTAATAGAATGTTTAACTGATCCATTCTGGATCGATCGAATTGGTACGAAAGTTGTAACATGAGAAAACCACGGAAAACACAACTTATATGAATAACTCGGTGACCTACCAATTGTAGAAGTAGGATCTTTGGCAAACAATAAGCACTTAAATAATACAATTCAAGTGTACCATCTTCTTTCTCATTTCGAGGAAAAGGTGCGGAAGGAAAAGGAAACAATGGAGGATTTCGAATCAGACCTAAATGGGAATGACATGAAAAGTCATAGGTATCTGATATACTCATACCTAACGATTTTCTAAAAAGTGGTGATGAAACGTATAACTTGTACAAATCTTTTCCTTTTCCTATTCGATCTGATATACTCAGAAGGAAAGAACTTGCATCAGTATCTTAGTTTCAATTCAAACATGGTTTGATTCACACTCCGTTCTGAGAGATATATACCATCCGGAAAGAGCAAAAAACAGAGTCTTTGTCTAAAGAAATACGTTGAGAAAGGGCAGACGTATAGAACCTTTCAACGAGATTGTGCTTTTTCAAATCTCTCAAAATAGAATCTGTTACAAACATATATGCCATGGTTCCTTACTTCGACAGGAATGATGTTACCATTCCACTCCTATTTTGGTTTAATACCGCCATTCAGGTTACGGAAAAGAAGACTTCCACCTAGAGAATCATGCTTTTTTTATGAAAAGAAATTCTGAAAGAAAAATCGTGGATCCACAATATTTATGCTGGACTTGGTATACTATCCCTATTCTCTTAACTTATGCTTAACACTTTCAAGTAAAAGTTAGCTTTCTTTCTAGGCACAAAAATGGCTAGAAAGAAAGTCAAGTAATTAGACGAACTAAATGCTCTTTGCCTGGCCCGCGCCCTCTTTTGAAGCATGGGGATTCTTTGGTGAAGGTTAAGAGGGATAGCGACTTCGGTTCACACGTGAAAGTGCTTCGAAATGCTCCTTGAAATTCTTACTGAAAGCCCTTAAAATTCTTGGCCGGCACTCAAGTCAAGTAGTAGCACGTCACTCGGCTCCCCGACTCACTTCGCGTTTCTCCTTAGGCGCATGTCTCAGCAACACAAAACGAGGGTTTCGCTCATTATAGGACTTGACCAAACATCTCACGACACGAGATGACGACAGCCATGCAACACCTGTATGAAAGTCAGTACCATCCCGTTAAGGACATGTTTTGTTGTTCATATGTCAAGGGCTGGTAAGATTTTATCCATTGTATCGAATGAAACCACATGCTCCACCGCTTGTGCTGCCCCCCATCAATTCCTTTGAGTTTCGCCTTTTTTATCTTCTTCCCGTAGCACAAAAAGAGGTGCTTCAAGTGCTGTCCCCAAACCACTAACACCTTCCTCATTGGGGCTCCACGCAATGGTGAAAGGCTTCCGCGATGGAAAATCGGCCACTAGTTATTAAGTGAACATAAGGTATCGAGTTGTCCTTCACAGTCAGGTGCGACGCAATTACCCCCTATTAGTAAAGTACCCCTTTTCCTATCCTACTTAGTAGGGGTTGAGCTATTTAGTAGGGGGTTGAGGCGAGCTCCCTCTTAGAGAGCTCCCCAAGGAAGTAGTACGTGCAATGGGAACGGCTCGAAGAGGTTTTTGAGTGGAATCAGAAACCAAAAGCCAGATGCGAAACACATGACGAGGAATCTAATCAATGGGAGAGTTTGAAAAGTAGTCAACACTTTATGGTTGAGAGTCAATTCTTCTGGTATTAAATATCTTACGAATCAATTTGTCTCACGATCTTGTATAAATAACACTAAATTGTTCAAGAGAGAAATCTCCTATTTCGAAAGGCGTTAAGGAATACGATGTGAGATGATTTCCGCCGAATAGAATGGATGCTTAAGTGATTGATCGATCCCCAGTTAATATACTGGTCTTATTAGCTAATTAGTAGCAACTTCGAAAGAAGGAGTTGGATTAACTAGTTGGAGCTGGTTTCAGTACGCTTGGGGCCTGAAGAAGGAGTTGGATTACAGAGGAGCTTTCTTCTATGAATATGAATTAGGTTGGCTACTAGGTTCTCCTCTCACTTCACTACGTTCCCCGGAACTACCTGCCAGTTGCTGGGTTCTCTCCCTAGTTGATTGGGGGAGTTTGAAGGCATATTTCAAATTATTCTGTTTTGCTTCTTCGCTACCCATAGTCATGATTGGGTGGTTGTGAGAGTGGAAGGCGAAGTGATGGGAGGCTTTCGGTTGTCAACATTCTTATATTTTTTATATAGAACGAATAGAAGAAGAAAATGAAAGGGGAGAGGATGAACATCAATAAATAGCAATTATAGCTTGAACTGGTGGAAATAGTAATAGGTAGAAAATTTTGAGGAATATAAAAAAGCTATTGACTGTTGATAGGAAGATTAATAGCTAGCGACTATTAACTTAAACTGTTTGCTATACTAAAGGACAAAGGAAAAAGGCTAAACGATTCAAACGTAGAACCTGTATGACTTATCGATTTACCGATTTTGTCGTATCCCAAACTCCAAAACACACGAATGAATATACTATGGAGATCAACACGACGAGACGATCAAACATTGCATGAATATCAGTGGTATGACTACCCAGTCAAAAGTCGATATTGAGTACTGATTCGGTACAGAAAATGCTGCTATTTTGCCAAAAATAAGATAGATGGAGCAACAACAGTCCAAATTTGGGAAAATGAAATATGACCTCTCACTCAGAAGAGAATTTACAAATTTATTATGTAAAAAATATCCCAGTTTGGAAAATATTTTATTATCATCAATATTAACTGATTTGGATTTAAATAAAATTTCAAAATAAAATAAATTACCATATTATCAGATGAAAATTTACCATTTTTATGTTTAAGTGGACTTATTCCAAATATCAATTTTTATTTTCAATATTCAATTGTTTAAAATTCACAAAATTTCAGTTAATTACATTATTAAAACAATTTAAAATTTATGGGTCATTACGTCATCGAAAGCAAATACTATAGATGACTGCATCATCTGTAGCGCTTAGTTTTGGGCCTCTAGATAGGGGATGTTACTGTGACGACCGTAAATTTCGATAATTTAAAAATGGTTAATTCAACAAATTTTGTTATTCAATAATTGAAGAAATAGAAATTTGCAAATTAAGGACAAAATAAAAAAAAATGAAAAGTAAAAATGTTAATTAAAGTTAATTATTAACAATTTAAATGAGAAGTCCAATTAAGTGGAATAATTAAAATGTTATACTTTGTTATAAAATTTAATATAAGAAACAAATGTAATTAATTAATTGACTAACGAAATAATATATTGTTAATGATAAGTGAATGGAAATTAAGATAATAATTGGAAACAATGTTAATTTATTTCATAATATGACAATTTGTGAATAAAAAGGAATGGAAATCAAGATTCGCCAATTTATTGGAATTTAAACTATAATTACTGGATTAATTGTCATTGAATGAATTAAATATGCAAATGTTACATTAATGAAAAATTAGATGACGTTTGAAGATATTAATGTAATAATTCGTGAACCAAAGTTAATTTCTCCATTTGGTAATAATGATTGAATAATTGGATGCAAGTTAAATTAAATGGAATTATTGAAAATTACATTTCTACATTCGGAATTTATCGAAATTGAAAGTAAACATGGTAATTGGCGAAATAATTAACATTGAATCAACATGAAAATTTGTTTTAAATTGTTATAGATGCCTACGTAATCAAAAAAAGATGAAATTTGTTAATTATGGAATTGAAATTGAAAATTTGATTTAATTAATTAATTATTAATTTATTTAATTAACTGAAATATAGACATTTTGGCAACTGACTTGGATTTCGACGAAACCAGTTTCATTAGATCTGTAATGGTGAATTATTATAGGATATCAAGTTTCGTAGCGATCAGACTTGTTGTTTGATCGTATGGGCTCGAAACGCCTAGAAATCAATTTAATTGTAGTCAATTAAAATCAATTTGAAATAAGTTTATTTTGACATAACTTTTTCATAGATTGAATTACGACTTGAAACTTATTCCATTGAATTTAAAATATTTGAAAAAATCTATTTTGACATATGGGTTGATCCATTTTTGTTTTGAAGGAAGAATGGGCTTTTCGGGTCATTTTGCGTTTAACGTGTATATCAATCGGATCCATTCATTCTATTTTTGATCTGCCTATAAATACCTCATTATAAGCCCTAGGTTGTTTCTATTCTCATTTTTCTGTAATATATTCTTTTTCAACTCCTCATTTCAATAGAAGACAAAAACCTAATTCCCAAACCTCAATTTCAATTTCAAAACCAAATCAAAAAATTCAACCTCTTCAACTATATCGACTTATATATCGATTTGAAGCTCTCGACGAGCGCAATTCAGTTCTACAGTTAGTTTTTTGAATTGAATTTATGTGTGACCATAAATTGCCGAATTAGTTTCAGTCGTCCTTTGGTGGGGGTTTGATCGTACGGTGGATCGACGTCCTTAGGCCGATCGGAGGGCATGGTATTGTTGCCATCGTCGAGTAGTTGCATCGGTAGGATTCATTCATGCTCTAAAGGTTTCCATTCACCAGATTTTGACGAACTTAGCGAACGGCGCCGTTGGCCATAGGGCCATCGGGGCTAGCCGTGTGCTCGTCGTAGCTGCGGCATGAAGAGGGCAGGTCGATGACGGCCTCTGATCTGGCCCTCGGCGACCACTGCAACGGCGATAATTGGGTAGGTTCCTTTGAGTGGCGGCGCGATAGAGCAGGTCTCGAGCCTAGAAACGATAAAGAGGTATTGGCGTGTCTAATCATATTATTATTTTATTGATTATATAATAAGTCATATAACTTCTAATGTGCATATCTTTCGTATACGAGGTCTGATTCATGTGCAATTTCTTCCGCTCGGATCGTATCCAAATTCCGGACATTCTAACACTGGTTTAGGCAAATTCTAAGGTTGTTTGAATTTTGGATTTAAATTGGGTTTAAATTCAATTTAGATTCAAAAGTGAGTGTTTTAACACTCACAACTTCTAAAATTTTATATATTTGTTAAATTAATTTGTGACGTGATTAGGAATTTATTTATGACCGTTTGATATATTTAAATTGCCATTCCTGTTAATTTGTATCCTTTCGAATTAAATTGTTACTTAATTTATTGTTGAAATTAAATTTCTACTTGAATACCTATTATTATTAATTAGTTAATTGCAGAAATTTATTTGGTTGATTTGGATGATAATTTTGATGGATGTTGATTGTTGATATTGGATGATTGGATGTTATGTTAATTTATATATATATATATATAGACACGCACACACACACACACACACACTGTTATTACTCTACAAGTTCCTTTAATTATTATTATTTGAAAATCGTTATGGGTTGAAATGACAGACTCGAGCGATTTTATGAATTTTTATATTTATTCGGGATTGCGGTTTGAAATGATATATAACCGTAAAATTATAAATTGCGGACTGAAATAATAAATATCCATGTCACTTGATCCTAGGGTAGAAAATTATATATGGACACCGAATTGGTTAAATTAATTGATTTTAAAACCTTTATATTTTGGATTAAATCAAATGATATTTTGACATGAAAATTGATTTATATAAATTGAAGTATTATTGGAAAATCAAGTTTTGTGTCGAAATGTGAATTGGTTAAAAGAAATTGCTTTAAGAAATTTAATTAGAAGTTTAAAGTTAAACTTTTAAGTATAATTGAAATTCTATCGAAACTGAGTTATTGAATTTATTCGAAAATAATCTAGAAATGTTTTAAAATTGGAGTAATTCGAATTGACATTTGAACATGGATTGAAACGATAAGAAATTCAATAGTTTATGGATACAAAAAAATTGAAGGCTTTGAAATTGGTTGGCTCATTTGAGAAAATGAAATGATCCGATTTTGTTGAATGAAATAAATAGTTCTAAATTGATATAAATTTCAAATTCATGTTTTCAAATATAAACTGCTTTGAATTATATTATTTTAAGATTCTAAATTTTAAGATATTTAGATTTATAAACTATTTTAAACCATATTAACCATACAAAATTATTTTGATATATTTTAAACCATTTTTAATTATAATTAATCTATTTTAAAGCTATTTAATCTATTTTAATTGTATTTAATCTAATTTAAATCCATTTAACTATCTTAAATCAATTTAAAGGTATTTTAACCTATGATTAAAATATTAATAACTATTGTAACTATTTACAATTATTTATAATTATTTAAACTATTTCTACGTGGAAGTGTTTAAATTCAATTCATTGTTTTAAAAGAGAATAAATTGAAAAAGATGATTTTGAAGTAAGGTCTTACCCTATTTTGTAAATTTGACTATGGAAGAAATTATGACTTTTTGAAAGGAAGTATAATTCCAAACTATGATTTCAAAGTAAATATTGTTTCAAAGTGAATATGATTTGAAAGTGAATATGGTTTCAAAGAGAATATGATTTCAAGTGAATATGATTTGAAAATAAATATGATTTGAAAGTGTTTTGATTTGAGAATATGATATTTTGACATCAATTGTGAATTGACTTTTGAAATGTAAAAGAACCATCCGGTGTGTAATAAGAGATTGGTTGTTAAAGAGACTGGGATCAGATATTGTCATACTCTCTGCCAATACCGAAAACCACTTTAACAACTGTGTACGTGGTGGAGATTCCAGAAATGAAGTAGGATGGTTTGGCGAATGATTTAATGTATAAGGTATGACGTGACCCTGACTCCCGTGAGTCAACTTTGATGTGAAAGTGTGTTTCGAGGTGGGAGGTAGTAGCTGCTACGCGTTACCACCAGTCCGGATCTGCAAATGGTATATCTACCTTGGCATTTTCTCGTGTGCCATGTTAACATGCCCTATCACGCCTTCTACGAGTTTGTTTTATACCATACCTATGGAGTGCCCTTTGATAGATCTCCAGTTTACGGAGGAATTGCGGTATTATATACACTACGAGAATAAATAAAAATGTGTTAAGGGGGATATGGGTAACGCCTTAACGCTATTTTAGTACTTTTACTTTATTGCAGACATATTATAATATCGTATTATACTACATAGTAGATAGTTTAACATATCCTTAGGAGATATGAATCCTGAACATCTCTTAAGTTACTGCACTCATATTAGACATTGGATAGGAGATGTAAAACCTCGTAAACATCTCTGACGCCGTTCCACTCATATTTATTTTCCATTGATTTAACTTACATAAGATCTTATAGTTCTGACTCTAGTGTTTTGTCTTATCAATTTGCTCGGGTCAGCCGGAACTTTTCAGGATTTGAAGACCTTCTCTCTGGAGGATGAAGATGAAGATTTGTAATACTATTATAATATTATTTATTCCACTGCATCATGTCGTTTCGGTGCATTTATTTATTTATTTATTTTTGTTGTCTGTAACTCTGATTCTATATTGTATAAGTATAATCAAATTTATTTTGTAAAACAACTTCATGAACTGTTATTTTATTATTATATTTTATCATTCCACTACGAGATTCTATAATTGTTTTTATTTCTTCCTCTTTTCTTACTTACCCCAATAACAATCTGCCTCTTTGTATGGTTTGAGGCGACGCGTGTGTCTGCCTAAAACGTACAAAAAAGGCGGATGTTACAGTTGGTATCAGAGCTTTGGTTTAGCGAAAACCTTAGCTTTGTAGGTTCTGACTCACAATAAATAGTGTAGAAATACCCTATAATGAGTCGTTGAGTGTATATATAAGAGAGAGCGTATTTGTTAGTGTTATAAAAAGGTTTTTATAGTGTGTTAATTTGTTCTGTTTTGTATTTATAAATTCTGGTTGGTGCATAAGATGTTATGACATTGATAGGGATTTCTAAACATTTAATAGGACAGGCCGACACAATATTTATTTTGAAATATAGGTAAATGAAATATTTTTTGCCTATTGTATATTTTTATATATATACAAATAATGATTTATAAATGATATATTTGGTTGTAATATATTTGTTCGTTAGGAAGTGATAATTTATAAATATTAGTTGGAAGTAAGATTTGAAAATAAAATAAATGAAAATTTGAGAACTTAATTTCCGGGATTTGTGAGAATTTCTTTCGAATAATTTTGGAATATAATAATAATATTATTAGAAGTATTTTATGATAGAAATATTTCATTATAATTTGAAAGAATTGTTTTAATAAAAAATTGGAAAGAAATAAGTTATGTACTCCCCTCTCTGTCGTTGGAAAGTAATTTCGGTGATGAGTGCACGCATCATCGACATTCATTTTCAAGTTTCTAAGTGGGAAGGCCACTATAGTAGTTTTACTGCAGATTCATTTTGATAAACAAATATAAATTTTAAATTATTTCAAATGTAATTGAATATATAAGTTGTAGGTATATACGTTTATCTATTATTTTTAAATTGATTTGAAATGGAACCCGGTATTTAATTCTTAAGTTTCCGTAGATTAAGAGTTTCAATTATTATAGTGAAATGGAATGTAATTATTTAATAATTAGAACCTCTAAATGAAGATAAGAAACTAAATGCTAAGTTATAAATGAAATATGCAAGAACTGAAATTGGTAACTTGTAAATCAAAAGAATTTGAAATATGAAAGATATGATTACTGAACATTAAGTTAATTAAAAGAAATAAAATAAACTTGTGTAACTTTCAATTGCATTCTTAAAAGCATACACACACACACATGTATATATGTATAACTTACCAAGTATTAAAAGTTGTAATGTTTAATAAGAAAATGTAATAGGATATTATACACGTAAAACTTGAAGTAATGAAAGTATTCAATGAAATTCTTTTATAAACAAGAATTTGATGTTATGGTTGTTATAAACTTAAGTTATAATTGTAATGTTATTATATGAAAGGTGATAAATATTAAGTATTGTAAGTAGAAGATTATAAACTTAAGTTAATGAATTGATATGCTGAGTAATTGAATCAAACATGAGTACTATAGATAAATGAATGTAAATAAATGAAAATGAAGTAATAAATGAATGAATATAATGCAAAAATATGATATGATATGAATAAATGAAAATAAATTTTTTAAGTAATAAATGAAATAAACACTAAATGAATAAATAGGAATAAAATTTTATAAAAGATAAATGTAAGTTAAAGAAATAATCCTTGTATAAATAAAAAAACTGTAAGTGTTGTGAAAGAAATTTAATAAGAACAACTCAAGTACATTGTAGATTATTTTTTGTTCGGTTTGTGGTTATTTGGGAAAAGATACTTCAAGTTGTTTAGGATATATAAATAATCTATTAAGTTTTATCTAAGACTGCTGAGTATATGGTATACTTGGAGTTATTTGTCAGTCGATACAATTTAAAGTTTTTTGAACTCAAACAGACCATTGTTTTGTTTACTGTGGATGTATGGTTGATTATATTGATTTCATATAATGATTGTATGCTATGGTTGCAAGGGATTGTTGTTTTATGTTAATTTGTTTATTAGTGGTTGAAATAACTTTAGATATTTCATCTTATATAATTACTGACTCCTTTTGGATTATATAAGTGAAATACAGGTTATAGAAGCAATTGCTAGTGCTTTCGGTTTCATAAAATAAGCGTTCATTGCCCGACAAATAGGTAAGTTCTCGGATTACTGTTTTAAAATGATATTATATTGTTTTCCCGCGGTTGGGATATATTATTTTGAAAAGTTTTGATATATATTGTAATTTTTGATATTATATTTTTCTCCTGAACCTCTCCGTACAAAGGAGAATCTGCCGAAATTTTTCGAAATTTTTTTGACTTAGAAAATTTTATGAAATGTTTTTCGAACTTTTATTAACTTGAATATGAAAAGCATTTAATCACTATATATTGATATATTTTATTTAAACTATTTGATTATGTATATTAATTGTTTATAAATTTAATATTTTGAATAAGATATATTGATTACTTAATTCCACTTTTCCCTTCTTTTTTCTTTTCGGGGACGAAAAGTTTAGAGTGGGGGAGAGTGTAAAGAACCATAAATTTCGATAATTTAAAAATGGTTAATTCAATAAATTTTGTTGTTTAATAACTAAAGAAATAGAAATTTGAAAATTAATAATGAAATAATAACAAAAATGAAAAGTAACAACGTTAATTAAAGTTAATTATTAGCAGTTTGAATGAGAAGTCCAATTAAGTGGAATAATTAAAATGTTATACTTTGTTATAAAATTTAATAAAAGAAACAAATGTAATTAATTAATTAACTAACGAAATAATATATTGTTAATGATAATTGAATGGAAATTAAGGTAATAATTGGAAACAATGTTAATTTATTTCATTGTATGACAATTTGTGAATAAAAAGGAATGGAAATCAAGATTTACCAATTTATTGTAATTTAAACTATAATTATTGGATTAGTTGCGATTGAATGAATTAAATATGCAATAGTTACGTTAATGAAAAATTATATGACATTTAAAGATATTAAAGTAATAAATCGTGAACCAATGTTAATTTATCCATTTGATAATAAAGATTGAATAATCAGATGCAAGTTAAATTAAATGGAATTATTGAAAATTACATTTATACATTCGAAATTTATAGAAATTGAAAGTAAACATGGAAATTAGTGAAATAATTAACATTGAATCAACATAAAAATTTGTTTTAAATTGTTTTAGATGTCTACGTAATCAAAAAATGATGAAATTTGTTAATTATGGAATTGAAAATTTGATTTAATTAATTATTAATTTATTTAATTAACTGAAATATAGCCATTTTGGCAACTGACTCAAATTTCGACAAAACTAGTGTCATCGAATCCATAATGGTGAATTATTGTAGTATTTCAAGTTTCGTAGCGATCAGACTTGTCATTTGATCGTACGGGCTCGAATCGCCTAGAAATTAATTTAATTGATGTCAATTGAAATCAATTTAAAAAAAAATTATTTTGGCATAACTTCTTCATACGATGGAATTAGGATTTGAAACCTACTCCATTGAATTTAAAATATGTGAAAACATCTATATTGATATATGGTTTGATCCATTTTCGTTCCGGAGGTAGAACGGGCTTTTCGGGTCATTTTTCGTTCAACGTGTATATCAATCAGATCCATTCATTCTATTTCAGATCTGCCTATACATACCTCGTTATAAACCTTAGGTTGTTTCTATTCTCATTTTTCTATATGTATATTCTTCCTCAACTCCTCATTTCAATAGCGGACAGAAACCTAATTCCCAAACCTCAATTTCAATTCAAAACCAAATCAAAAAATTCAAACCCTTCAAACTATATCGATTTATATATTGATTTGAAGCTCTCGACGAGCGCAAGTCAGTTCTATAGCTAGTTTTTCGAATTGAATTTTCGTGCGACCAGAAATCGCCGAATTAATTTTAGTCGTCCATTGGTGGGGTTTTAATTGTGCGGTGCATCGACGTCCTTAGGCCTATCGGAGGGCATGGTAATGTTGCCATCGTCGAGTAGTTTGCATCGATGGGATTCGTTCGTGCTCTATGGGTTTCTGTTCGCCAGATTTCGGTGAACTTAGCAAACAGCGGCGTTGGCTGTGGGGCCATCGTGGCTAGCCGCGTGCTCGCCATAGCTGCAGTGTGAAGAGGGTAGGCCAATGATGGCCTTTGATCTGGCCTTTGGCGACCATTGCGGCAACGATAATTAGGTAGGGTTCCTTTGAGTGGCGGCGCAATAGGGCGGGTCCCAATCGTGAAAACGATGAAAGGTTTTGACGTGTCTAATTATATTATTATTTTATTGATTATATAATAAATCATATACTTCTAATGTGCATATCTTTCGCATACAAGGTCCGATTCATGCGCGATTTCTTCCGCTTGGATCGTATCAAAATTCCGGACATTTTAACCAAGGTTTAGGAAAGTTCTGAGGCTGTTTGAATTTTGAGTTTAAATTGGATTTAAATTCAAGGTGAGTTTTTAACCCCCTCACGACTTCTAAAATTTCTTATGTTTGTTAAATTAATTTATGATGTGATTAGGAATTTATTTACGACTGTTTAATATATTTAAATTGCCATTCTTGTTAATTTGTATCCTTTTGAATTAATTTGTTATTTAATTTATTATTGAAATTAAATTGCCACTTGAATACCTGTTATTGTTAATTAGTTAATTATGATATTTATTTGGTTGATTTGGATGATAATTATGATGGATGATGATTGTTGATATTGGATGATTGGATGTTATGTTGATTTACACATACACACACACCCCGTTATCACTCTGCAAGTTCCTTTAATTATTATTCTTTGAAAATCGTTATGGGTTGAAATGATAGACTCGACCATTTTATGAATTTTTATATTTATTTGGGATTGTGGTATGAAATGATATATAAGCATAAAATTTTAAATTGCGGATTGAAATGTTAAATATCTATATCACTTGATCCTAGGGTAGAAAATTATATACAGACACCGGATTGGTTAAATTAATTGATTTAAGAACCTTTAAATTTTGGATTAAATCAAACGATATTTTGAAATGAAATTTGATTTATATAAATTGAAGTATTATTGGATAATCAAGTTTTGTGTTGAAATGTGAATTGGTTAAAAGAAATTGCTTTAAGAAATTTAATTGGATGTTTAAATTTAAACTTTTAAGTATAATTGAAATTCTATCGAAATTGACGTATTGAATTTATTTGAAAATAACCTGGAAATATTTTGAAATTGGAGTAATTCGAATTGACATGTGAACATGGATTGTGAAAGGACCCGACTTTCTTACCATAGAAAATCGCATCATTTTTAAGAAAGAAAAGGGATAGAGAAGAGAAAAGATAGAGAAGAAGAAAGAAACATAATCAGAATCTAAACAGCGGAACGAATAAATTATATTAATCACATAATACATTACATAGTATCATTTACATCGGAGATACACAGCTATACAACACATACTAGACAGTTATAAACACCTGTCTAGTTATACAACTCAAAATACAACACAAACAATCAACTCAGAGAACACACAGCGGAAAACTATATCTATACGCAGAAGCCTCCTGCTCCATTTCTCCTCCAGAATTCGTCAACCCAACCTGAATCCCCTGGCAACTCGTAAAAATTTAAGTACCTATGAGTTTAAGAAAAACAGAATAAACTCCGGGTCAGACATGGGTCTGGTGTGAGTAAACGGGTTAAAGTTGCTTAACTTTAAAAACCTTTTGAAAGAAAATGTATCACGTAAGACTTCCCACACATAAACATGGAAAAGTTTTTACCTTACGCTAACCAAACATTTGATAGGAAATCCAGTGATATTATAATAGGTCTAGGGTTTCAAATAAATATGAAATAGCCGAAATTGTTACATTTCTTAAATTCCAACTACTAGCCACAAAAGTGGGTAATACAATCAAATCCGATGGCACTTATTGGATTTTGGATTCCATACAATGGCAGGGCTACTTGGGTACCGCCCGTCACAGTACGTGGCCTAGATCACCGTACCGAGGAGTACGCCCGCTCTCCTGCAACACAAGGCCGGAACCATTCCTTACTGAACAGTTCTGAATAAGACAACCTCGATGGTTGTAGCTATTCAACCGCCCACAAAGCCGAAATAAAAGGGACTCTAGACAGGGATTAATCTCATCCTACTTGGGCATGACCCACTTAGCCTTGCTGCACCTCCCCTGTTTTAGCCATTCCCGGTTGATGAGGCTTAAGGCTACGATTACCTTTAGTGAACACATCACTTAGAATGCTCATCGTCCACCTGACGATGTTCTGAAAGCATTCAATCCATACAAGTTCGTTCCAGGTTCGAACGAAACCGAAGGCATTATCTCATTACACTCATTTTGGAATCACCCTCAGAGTTAACGACAATAACCCTTGCACTCTGAATCTTCATCTTCACTTGAGATTCACGACATATCGTAAATTTGGATCGATGTGGTTTTCGGATATCCAAATATGGTAACCCGATCCCGGTCTCATCGAAATCCAAAACGTTTCTTTTAGGTCCAAGTTGTTTAAGGTTAAACAAGTAAATTCAACTATCTATATACATATAGATAGATAATTCACAAGTCATAATTGATAATCACATTATCATAATAAAAAGATGATCCATAACAAAATAGGTAATCCATATCATCATCACAATAGATAATCTATAATACCATCACAATGCAACCAAGCATTCATACTACACAACATTACTTATCTCATTTCTGAGATAACATCCATTCAAGACAATCAATGTCACCCATTCATACATAAGCAATGATTTACTTAATAATAACATAATTAATTTAAAATGAATTAAATTAACTATCTCTAATTCTAATTAATTTAAAGTGACAATCAATGTCACCCATTCATACTAGGGTTTCTCCCTTTTCTCCTTTTTTTCTTCCAATTCATCTTCTATCTTGAGATCAAATCTTCTATTATCTGTCTTCAATTCTTTCTCCTCAAAAACTGGACGTCAACGATTTAACATGGCATCATTGCGGGATGAAGAAGGCTGGGAGGAGGTGAGAAGGAAGAGGGGCAAGGCTCCAGCTTCTTCGGGACCTGAAACTAGACTTAATCTGGGAGGTAATCGTCAGAACAGTTTTAGGGTTATTCCAGAACGGAATACGAGGAGAAAGGTTCAGGCGGCTAATGATCGGTCATCTATAGTCACGAAAACATCAAAGCCGAACGCCTTTCATGGAAATAATTTGAAAATTAAATTCACTGTTTCAAAAAACGCGAAAATGTTTTCTTACAGTGAGGCTGTTAAAATTGGAGCGGTAGGAGATTTAGACAACCTAGATCTTGAATTTATTGAGCCTAAAATAGCTGACGGTAAAAGAATAGGTACCATTTCATTTGAAGCTATCAAAGAAGCGGAGGGTGGCTGGGACTTATGTATCTTGCTGTATGTTGTTGGTTATAAACCATGGCTTAAAACTTTGAAGGTTATGCCAACAGAGTATGGTCCACACAGAAGCCGTTTACAGTTCATTCAAGGAATAATGGATTCTTTGTGGTGAGATTTGGTACTGAGGAGGATTGCAACAAAATTTTGAAATCAGGTCCTTGGTTCATGGACCGGAACCTGATTATCATGAAGCGACTAACCCCTAACATGAAAACGGACAGAGATCTACTTACATCTTTGCCTATGTGGGTAAGACTTCCTGGTTTAAGCTTTAAGCTGTGGGGAAATAAAGCTATTAGTGCCCTAACAAGTACTATAGGAGTCCCTATAAAGATGGACGAGGCAACCAAAAACAAATCTAGACTAGCCTACGCCAGAGTTTTGGTTGAGGTTAACGCTACATATGGTTTGCCTTACACCATAGAAGGTATGGACGACAAAGGGAGGAGCTTCAATCAGGAAGTGGAATATGAGAATCCCCCTCCCATATGCGGCAAGTGTGTTTGTTTTGGTCATGTAACTGAAGAATGTCCTATGACCAAGTCTTGGGTTCCTAAACAGACTCAAGTAAATGACTCTGATAAGGAAATCACTGTGGACCCAAACCCTGTTGGATGTTCGGAAACAGTAAGGGAAGAAGGCGGTAATGACACTACTATTGATCCCGAAAAACAGGTAAATGTTGGAAGCCCTGCGGAATACACTGAGTTAACGAACGATGGTAGCTTAAATGATGAAGTTACTAGGAAGAACGTGGAGGAGGTATCATGTGGAGAGGGTCTACCTCAGGAGCATCAAAAGGATACTGAACTAAATGTCAACGGACCTCTAACTGACGGGTCTCAGGAGAGTAACCAGACAAATTATAAAACGCTAGAGATGGAATGCTGGGGTGAAAAATACTCAATGGTCAGAAAAGATGTCCTTTCTAATTTAGGAAACAGTGATTCGACCATTGTTATATCGACTACCCGGGAGTCAGAGATTTGAGCGCATCACCTCCGAAATCACCCTCATCCAACATAGCCATTCTCAAACGCCCCTCGTTACCATTGGACACCTCGCCATCTCTTTCTAATACTTCTCTCTCTAATGATATTTGTATTGATGATTGTATAATTAATAATGTTAATTTAAAAGAGGCACTGAACCTTGTATTGATATACAGTTACAGGAAAATCTGGATCAAGATACAGGAACGACAGAAGTGGCAGAGGAACAGAATACATATGATAATGCAGATACAGCTCAGGAGGAGCGGTCTATTCCAAAGCCTCAGGATATAGAATTTGACAACATTCAGAATGATAAGCTTGTTCGTAAGAATCCCAAATGGGTTCAGATGGTAGGCATTTCTGCAGAAGAGAAAGTGGAGTCCTCTAGTAGTAGATTGCAGAGGACCCGTAATTACAAGGTTACATAATGTCATTTGCATGTTAGAATGTTAGGGGGTTTCATAACCCTAACAGGATGAAAGAAGTGAGAAAGCTTATTAATAAGTATAATATTAGTTGTTTCGGGATTTTGGAAAACAAGCTGATGTACTTGGATATCATTAAACTGGAAAAAGGTTTGGATGAAGGATGGAAAATAATAAGTAATGTATCTTGTTATTTTAAATGCAGAATATTCGTTCTCATAGATGGAAATTCATGGGATTTTAGTTACATTAGTATGAGTGACCAACATATAACTATTGAACTGATCAATAACATGAAATTCAAATGTAATGTAACCTTTGTCTACGCTCAGAATTTTGCATTTCTAAGGAAAAGTCTGTGGAAGAATCTTCAGGAGGATGCTATTAATATTTTCAGACCATGGTTGGTTTTCGGGGATTTCAATTGTATTCGTAGTCCCTCAGAAAGAAAGGGCGGCAACCCAGTGCCATTTCGAAACCTGTTTGAATTAGACGTTATTTCTAACTATACAGGTCTTAAAGAGATCAATATTAAAGGCTATGAATTTTCTTGGTGGTCTGGTCCAAGGCGCAACATATTTTCTAAAATTGACAGAGTCTTCGCTAATCTTGACTGGATCAACTTATTTCCAGATTTGTCGACTGAATATTTGCCTCCTTCAGTGAGCGACCATAATACAGTTCTAGTATCACTTTTTCTTAAACCTAGAGATAAGAATAGACCTTTTAGGTTTATGAATCATTGGCCGCTATGTGATCAATACTTTCCTCTGATTGAGAATATATGGATCCAAATCAACAAGACCGACCTCTATATCAAATCATGTATATTCTCAAGAATATTAAAAGAGAGCTTAATTTTTGGAGTACTAAATTAAGGAACACCAAACAAGAGGCTAAAGTTCAGAGAGAGAATTGTTCTAGACTTCAAAAACTTATGGAAAAATCAAATGATCTCAATTTAGCTATAGAATTTCAAAATGCCAAAATAAAACTAGAAATGGCACTCAAAAAAGAGTTTCTGGATACCAAACAAAAGGCTAAATGTGATTGGCTTACGATGGGTGATGAGGCCTCTTCTTTCTTTTATGCTAAAATGTCTAGCAGAAGAAGTAGAAACTGTTTGACTAGCATTGTAATAGATGGCAAGGCGACTTCGGAAGATACATTTGCTGAATTGGCTATTAATTACTATAAACAAATGTTTAACCTTCCATCCGGTGATCAGTTCCCAGAAGTAATATGTAAATTGATCATTTCTGAATATGGTGCAAATTTCTTGAATGACAGTATAGCTATGGAAGAGATTAAATTTGCATTGTGGGATATTAAAGATACTACTTCTTCAGGTCCGGATGGTTTTAACTCGAAGTTTTTCAAAACTCATTGGAATCTTTCTAAAGAAGTAATTTACAAAGCTTTTAATGATATCTTTCAAAAGGGTTTGATAATCAAAGAGTGTAACCATACTTTTTTGCACTTGATTCCTAAAAAAGTTCATACCACTCGCATTCAAGATTTTAGACCCATCGCCTGTTGTAACACTTTATATAAGGTTTTCACCAAAATTCTTTGTAACAGACTGGCCCCGTTTTTGGAAAAATTGGTGTCCCCGAATCAGACGGCATTTATTAAAGGAAGATCAATAGGGGATGGAATTTTGCTAGCTCATGAAATTATCAAAGGACTGGGCAGAAAGGAAAATAAATACATGTGCATTAAAGTAGATTTAAAGAAAGCATACGATTCGATTAACCGAGCTTTTGTTATACACATGTTAAAAAGCCTGGGTTTCCCAGACAAATGGTTGAATATTATTGGAAATATTATTACAACTCCTATGTTCTCTATCATTGTAAATGGAGAATCGCACGGTTATTTCAAGAGTTCAAACGGCCTTAGACAAGGCGACCCACTCTCCCCTTTATTATTTACATTGGTCATGGAATATTTTACGTTATTGATGGAAGAAAAAGTCAAGGCTGGTCAAATTTCTCCAATCAAAGATTATGATAACAAACTGACTCATCTTATTTACGCTGATGATATTATTATTTTTACTAAAGCCAATGCAGAAACTGCAATTTCCATTAGCGATGTCTTCCAAACCATGAAGAGAGTTACCGGCTTGGAACTAAGCTGCGAAAAATCAAGTGTATTCTTTGGAAAAGGGGTATGTCATTGCACTGATATTAGCACCATGCTTCACATTCAACAATCGAAACTCCTAATAAGGTATTTGGGCATTCCCTTGTCTAGTGCAAACTTGAGGGATAAGGATTGTTCCCTTCTGTTAGAGAAGATTAAGGTAAAATTTGGAGGATGGGAAACTAGAATGCTTAGTTTGGCTGGGAGACTCGAACTCATTAAATCTACCATATACCCCATAATTCAATTCTGATGCAATGTTTTTGTCTCCCAAATACCACGGTTCAAAAAATTAAACATTTGATTCTTAACTTTCTTTGGAAAAGCCGAAGTAGTAAGATTCCCTGGGAAATCTTGTGTAGGCAAAAAGAAGAAGGTGGAATGGGATTGAGAGATCTAGATGAGATGAATCGAGCGTTATATATTAAATTGATATGGAAAATAATTAATGAAGAAGGAATTTGGGCTGATCTCATGCATTGCAAATATATTGGACATAAAAGTTTCTGGGAAATTAATCAACGATCTGACGACTCGGGAGTATGGAAATACATTTTGAAAAATAGAAAAGAAGCTTTGAAATGCCTCTCTCTGAACATAGCTGATGGTAAAACTATTTCTCTATGGTATGATCCATGGCTGAATGGAAGTTCTATTATGGAACGTATTGGTAGAGACACAGCTTTCAGAACTGGTACGGAAAATTTGTTTCTTAGTAGGATTTTAAAGAATGGCGAGTGGAAATGGGACTCGTATAGTCTTTTATTTCAACGGAAATAGAAGGCGTTAAAATTCACAATGATAGGGAAAAGGACTTTTGGTCATGGAAATGTACTAAGGATGGTTCATACCAGTTCAAAAACATATGGAACACGACTAGAACCAGTTTTGAAATCAAATATTGGTCGTCCGTGGTCTGGAATAAAATTCACGTCCCAAAAATGGCGTTATGCCTTTATAAAGTCGTAAATGACTATCTACTAACAAAAGAAAGACTACTTCAGAAGCATATAGTCGTTGATCCCTTATGTGTTTTCTGTAATAACCACATTGAAACTATAGATCACCTATTTTTTCAATGTAATTATACAGAAAATGTATGGCTTTGGAGCTGTAATTTTTTTTTAAATCTCCGCAAAGTTTGTTTTCCTTTTCTCTGAAGGAGGATTTACATAAAATCGTCTCTTACTCAAGAGTTAAAAGTCTTAATTCAGATTTGTTTCAACTCTCACTCTCAGTTTGTGTTTGGCATATATGGAGAGAAAGAAACGAAAGGATTTTTCAGGATCGGTATACAGCAAACTCGCAGATTTGTTCAAGTATTTATCAGACTATGAACATCAGAATGACTAAATCCAAACATTTTAAGAACATTGCTGGCATGAATGAAAAATTAGCAATGAAATGGGGATATACCTCCCAACGCTGAATTGGGGCTACATCTGTATTATCACATGTTTCGTTCTTCGGCAATCTTCTTGCTTCTCTGTTCTTGGCTTAGGTTAACCTGTACCTGTTTTATTTACATTGACCTCACCCTCCCTCTTTTATATTACATTATAATTTACAAATAACAATAATAATTGATCTAGATAGCTAAGTTGCAGATTGCAGTCAATCCTGGAACTTTGATGGCTGATATCCTCCTTTACTTGCTTGATTTGTCTTGAACAATCTAAATGCAAGGACTTTTGTCAATTTCTTATTCTTTGTTTCACAGTTTTGGGTGTCAGACTCTTACCTTGTGAAGATTTGCTTTTCTTGAGGAGTACTGGTCTCTGGTTGTGGATTCGTCTTTTGCTCGGATCTGATAGTAGAAGATAATGCTTTGAGTGTCTCTAGACTTTGATCAGTTTCTTCGACTTGAGAAATACCGAGCTTCCCTATCATAAAATCTTAATCAGATTATTATAAAAGCTTAAAGTCATCATCTTTAGGGAGTCAGAAACTTATCTAGCTAAGACCTGTACTTCCTGGAACTATGAACGTCTGTTGGATGTCATTTTGCGCGAGAAGGTCAGGTATTAGTACAGATCTGGAAGTAGACGTTAATGCTTAGAGCCTCACTTGATTTTGAAGCGATTCTCTTCCACTTGTTGTAGCCTCGAGTAACGAATCTGCAAAAAACTTAGTTATTTTTTCTCCTACAAAGTTTAAAGATCTCATCTTTAGAGTGACAGTAACTTATCTTGAAAAGATTTGTGATGTTCGTCAAGAAGGGGAGTTTATCTTCCATATTTTCTATCTCTGGACATTCCCTAGCCTGCAATATTGCTTCGTCTTGGAAGCAGTAGTAGTAGAGAAGAGGTTTAGTTGATATCGAAGAGTAAAATGAAAAGAATTTCATTATTCCTCTCATGCCGCCATTAAAGGAATTTTTCGGAGATGAGTTAATGAAATATCTAAAAGTGTCGATCTGCCTTATTTGATTGGAGAGTTATCTCGAATCTTCGGATAATATGGGCTTGCTTTTGTAGGCTTCGGTTGTTATTTTGTATAAGTTTGTAAGCCTGTTTAGCTTTTTGGCTTAGAGATGTTGTGACATTGCCTTATGGCATTTGTAAATATTGTTTTATTGTTTTAATAGGAAAATTAGAACCCGCTTTCAAAAAAAAGAGAATTAAATTAATGACTTCATCTCTTAATTAATTTAAAAATTAATTAAATTAATTACCTTTATTACAATAAATCTTGCTTACTTATCCATTAATTAAACCAATTGATTGATCATCATCTTAATTAATCAACCTTGATTAATTAACTCTTAATCAAGTAATTAACCCTTAATTATTCTCATTAATCATATTAATTAATGAACCTTAATTAATTACTTCCATTAATTAATTAACTATAATTAATTACATTATTCCTTAATTAATTACATTAATTAATTATGCTTAAATTAATTAAAACAACTTTAAACAGTAATAAATTACTCTTAATTACTAGTAATTATATTTATAAATCCTTTGATTTATTACACCAAGTAATAAACCCTTAATTGCTTTAACAAGTAATTATCCATCTAAAATTACTTCCCAATAAGTAATTTCACTTATCTCAATTACCCCTGTAATTTGTTCATCAATTACTTATCTTAAGTAATTATTCTTATCAAACTAATTGAGTAACATACTTAATCATTTATCAAGTGACTTTCTTTAATTTATTAACAAATTAATTAGCTCAGCTTGATCACAAACACCCCATAAATCAAAATCGAGTAATTCATCCCTTAATTACTCTTTAACCAAATTAATCATTAATTACAGATTAATTATCCTTCAACTATTAATTAATAAAACTTAATTATTAATCAATCCTTTAATACAAAGTAATCAATCTCTTATTACTTTTATAATTAATTAATTAACCTTAATTAACCAATTAATTATCTCTTAATCATTAATTAATAAAACTTAATTATTAATTAACAACCTTAATTACAAATTAATTAATTCATAATTATAATTAACCAATCCTTAATTACAATTAATTAACCTCTAATAATAGTTAATTAGTTCTTAATTAACTTGCATTATAGATTAATAACCTTATAATTATTAATTAAGAAAACCCAATTAAAGCTTAATAAAACTTTATGAAGTATTTCTTAATTACTAGTTTTTAATTAAGCCTTAATTACTTAATTAATAAATAATTACAATTTTATTAATCATTAGTCATTAATTAAATCATCATAATTATTAGTTAATTAAATTAATAATCATCCTTAATTAATTACTTAATTAACCTTCTTAAATTATTAATTAAATTAATCAATTAAACTTAAATTTCTTAATTAACCAATTAATTATTATTCATTTAAAACTTAACGATCTCTAAAGATAAAACATTATCTTTAATTAACCTTGAAAACTTTACTTAACTTAATTCATTAATTAATTTGAAATATAAAGAAATCATTAATTACCTACCTTTAATTATTAATTAACAATCATTAGTTTCAAGATAATAAATTACTTAAATCTATAATTGTTAATTATAAATCATTGTTCATTAACTAATTTAGTAAAACATTTCCTTATAAATTTCCTTTATATTACAAAATAAGTTGGAAAATAACATTAAGGTTTTAACTTAAAACATTTTAAACCATTCATACAAATTCATTCATATAAACAATTTAATTCAAAGAAATGAATTACAAGAATTTAATTTAGCTTGAATTATTTAAAGTTTAAAACTTACTTATTTTATATTAAAAATCTGGTTGAACATTCCAATTTGGGTCCAACCCATGTATACTTGAACCAAGAAACAAGTACACCGTCTCTTCTTTTTTTTAAACAATTTGACTTTAAAATTTAAAACTGTTTTAGTTAAAATTTTAAAAACTGTTAAACTTAACAGTTTAACCCAGCATGCTAAAACCCAGAAACACTCAAGCCACAACCCAGAATCACGCGAGTTTCCCCGAGTCATTTACCCTATACACCCGAGACCTACTCGAGATAAACAAACAACCCAGAACAAAACACAACCCACTGACACCCATCCTCCCTGTGCAAGTGCACCGACGATCAACGCCGCCGCGACCAACTCCAGCCCCTCTCACATGTCAGCGACACCCACTGCAAACGATCTCGACCACCACTTCGTCACTACGGTACCCATATCAAAATCGAGCTCCTCGGTTGAACTCGAACCCACAACCTCTTCCTGAAAACACCTCGCTTCCACATCGCCGACCACTAGATCATCAGAAAATCTGGCCACACCATTCCCAAGCTTCCATGATCAAATTCCCACAATCCCTTCAAGCTCGATGCAAAAATGAAGATGCAGTAGACAAATTTCCAAGTTCGAACAGAACTAGGTTTAAATACCAAATTTAGCAAATCCAAACTCCACAATGGATTAACAACCCTTTAGCAATTTTTGCCACACTCCCCAATCCTACCTCTAACTCCATCAAGAACCCTGAGCACCCCAGATGCAAAGATCAACAGATTTTGACATAAACCCAAATTTCAGTTAAACCCCAATTACTCACTTAATTTAATTTTAAAAATTGTGATTTTCTTTCTAAAATTCATAATTCCCAGTGGAAATCCAGATTATATAATTATTTCATCTAATTTCAACATTTGATTTCAAACATTGGTGATTAAGTGTCACTGCTTTGTTTATTTTCCAGAAAATTTAAAATACCATAAACTTAGTTTTATTTTTAGTTCTTAGTTTATAATTAAACTAACTTATTTTGTTTAAATCTAAGGCTTTACAGTTGTTTAAAATTGAGACAGCTTGTAGTTCTAACTATTTCCTAAATTTTGCAGTAAGGAAAAATAAACAGAGAAGATCAAGCATGCACAGATTCAAACATGACAAACATATTGCATATCTACACAGAGGCAAACTTATATGTATATAATTAAACATCATCTCAAACTTTCATGCAACAAAAAATTTACTACTTAAATTTTAGTAAATTATTTACTCACCTATCAAGGAGCTGCAGAGCTTTGAAAAAGAACATGAAGCCTTCAAATTGAATTTGCTTTCCAGATTTGTATTTTGAAAACTTGCAAACACTTGAGCTTGAAAATTTAAAACTGAAATACTTCAGGTTGCCTTGACCCAGATTATTCACTTGCATGCACATGAAAATTTGCAAATACTTGAATTGTTTTGAAAACATACTGCAGACATGCAGTTTTGATTTGCACAAGATTTCAGGTTATGGTATTTGGGTTTTGAAGAGTAAGATTGTAGGAAAATAAATTTTGCAGATTTGATCTGCATATGATTTCAAGTTATGGTATTTGGTTAGGAAAATGGGTTACAGGGTTTCAAATTTATTTCTGAATGGTGCTTGAATTTGAGGAGTAGATGGCAGGTTTGGAAAAAAAGTTTTACAGGGAAAATAAATTTTACAGATTTGAACTTGAGAAGATTTTACATGATATTGATTGGAGCATTGGTTTGAGGAATTTCATATTTGAATCTGCCATTGATAATTCTTGTTTTCTTTCTAAGAATGAACAAATTTTAAAGAAAAAGAAATGAAGAGAAGATAGGGTTTATATAAGCCAATTTTCAGTTTTATTAAATTAAAAGAAATTTTAAAAAAAATGGACACTTGTCTCTAGCTTATTTTAAATGTTTAACACTTGTTATCTAAATGATTTCTAACTTAACACTTGTCAATGTTTATGTATATTTATTCTAAAAGAAATTTAAAAGCTTTTTAAATTAATTTCCTAATTAACTAATATGTTTTTTCTTAGTTTATAAATACTTTTCTAATTAAATTCCTAATTAACAAATACATTTATACATTTATAAATGTTTTCTAAATTTATATAAATACAATTTTTAAAAGAAAATAAAATAAAACCAATTATAATTTAAATAAAATTATATATAATATTACAAACTCAATTTTTAAATGCTATTTCAAAAACCTTTGTATTTATTTTTATTAAATAAATACATACCCAAATTTCTATATATAAATTTCTATAAAAAGGATAATATAAAACAAATCTTATTTTTAATTAAAAACATTATCTATATATTTTAAATTCAAACTATATTATCATTTTATTTTAAGATGTATGTATATCTTCTTAAATTCAAATTTATATTCAAATTCAAAGTTAATTTTAAAAAAAATCCAACTCTAAAATCAATTTAAATAAATATAAATATCAAATTTTAAATAGCTCATTATTATTTATAAATAATTTATCCTATTTTAAAATCAATTTAAATACACAGATATAAATATAAACACACTTATTAACTTTGAAAACAATAAGTCAATTTAGAATTTATTTACACAATACAAAATAATTATTCTTATTTTAAAGCCAATTTATAACCATAATTAAGACATTATATTATTATTACTTGGTTATTTATTTTTGAAAATAACAATTTTATCAGTTCAAATAATTTAAATTAAGAGATTATCATATTTTAAATTCCTGGAAATTCCGGAATATTACATTCCTCCCCCCTTAAAAGAATTTCGTCCTCGAAATTTTAAACAAAGATAATCCAAAGTTTTATTTTATTTCAACCAATCCAAACATACATAACAGACATACACTATCAATCAAACAAACAATTTTATCCAAACAACCAATTTTATAAAATAAATAACACTAGCTATCCGGATACAGATTCGGATAAACTTCCTAAAATTATCTCGAGTTTCCCAAGTACAGACACAGGGATACTCGCTCTACTAAATCCAAACCAGCTATACTGCTAAGTTACTGAGTTCCTACTCAGCTAGATCTATAATCTGCCCAAGATACCAGACCACAGACAAATCTGATCAACATCTAAATCCTTCACAGAACTACTGGTCTCAAAACCAGTGATGGACCAAACATGTACTCCCTCAGAGACACGTGAAATATTTTGAATTCCAGTCTTCCAAACTGGCAATTCAACTCTTCAAACCAAAGCACTGATCTATACAACAACTCAGAAGAATCCAAAATACCTCGGAGCTCACCAAATATTATTGCCCCCTTTACCAGAGAAAACCTCAACAATATCGAAGCCTCCCACTTCGAATTCCAAATCCTTCCGTTTCTTAACCTTAAAACTTTCCGGATGATCTGGGCTTCCTACAGATCCTTCTTGATCAGCTCAACCTTCGTTGATGCTTCTACAAACAAACTGGATCAACTCAACAAACTGATCCTCACAAGATCTACCCAAAATCAAAACCAAACTTTACTATCAACAGTAGAAAACAACTTTCCCCATCCGGAAAAGACAGAACAGAATCACTCTCCAACTTGTCTCAGATCCTGAAAAATAAATTAAGTAGAAACTCTCTAATCCAAAATACCGCAACTTCCAGTTGCTTCTACTCAAGAACAACAGCCACCTTGCTTCCGCTGCACAACTCTGATCTGGAGCAGATGAAAATGCCGTTGAATGAACACAGGCACAGACTAAACATCACATCTCGGAAATAAGGTTTAACAGAAGTTCCAAGAAACACAAAGCTGCTTCACCAAACAATCAACCTAGGAGACAACCTTCTACCCAGCTGAATCACCAGTATTACTTCTGTCATCAAGTCGATTCAGAACTCAATCTCCAATGCAGGCAAATTTCTAACTTTCCTGAAGATATATCCGAAAAATCTTCGACAATCCCATAACTCCTACATCCTCTAGAAATGCCACAATCCAAGCAAAAAACTATCTAAGATAATCACCAAACTATCGAAAGTCACTTTTGCGATTAACCCAACCTAAATTTCTAAAGATACTGTTCTCTTTTCACAAATCAGAACAGTTTATCCTCGAGCAACTAATCATCGAAGAAACAGGTCCTCTCTGCTGCTTCTGAATTCCATCTCTAGGAACTGCTAAGCCAAAAAGATCTTCCTGCTGGAACATAGAACACTCCCGAGCTGCACCGCTAACACAGATGCCAAAGACTTCTTATCCAAAGCTCTTTGAGAAACTCGGACCTCCAACTAAACACATACATCCAGTTGAACTGAGCTATAACCCGAAGCAGACACACTTCCTTAAACTTGCTCCGAAAGATAACATCTTCAGAGACATCCATAGTCACTGCGTCTCATCATGCAGCTACTACTTCCTATGGTTGCCAAGATACCATCACTTGCTTCTGCCTAACCGACAAATCCAAATTCTCAAAAATCCGCTCACACGAGCGCAATCAAACCTACACTTCAGAGATGAACTTCGAACCTTAACAGGTTTTCTTCAGAGATCAATGAAATCCTTACACAAACTGCAATGATTACTCGAGGCGGTATTAGGTCTACAGTCTCGACAAATACCTTCCAATCTCAAACATTCAAACTCTAACCAATGGTAGTCGTGTTACACAAACCACTACTCTATCTACCTTTATAACTTATGTTGGAAAACCCGAACAGGTAACCCAATGGATAGGTAGATATATATATATATATATATATATATATATAGTTATATATAAAAATTACAAGTATGCTCTCTCAAGAAAGACACCACTACAGAGCCTAAGTATTCGCTCAACCTAATGCTCTGATACCAACTGAAACGACCCGACTTTCTTACCACAGAAAATCGCATCAATTTTAAGAAAGAAAATGGATAGAAAAGAGAAAAGATAGAGAAGAAGAAAGAAACAACATCAGAATCTAAACTGCAGAATGAATAAATTATATTAATCACATAATACATTACATAGTATCATATACATCAGAGATACACAGCTATACAACACATACTAGAAAGTTATAAACATCTGTTTAGTTGTACAACTCAAAATACAACACAGACAAACAACTCAGAGAACACACAGTGGAAAACTATATCTATACGCAGAAGCCTCCTGCTCCATTTCTCCTCCAAAATTCTTCAAGCCAACCTGAATCCACTGGCTACTCGTAAAAATTTGAGTACCCAAGAGTTTAAGAAAAAAAGAATAAACTCCGGGTCAGACATGGGTCTGGTGTGAGTAAACGGGTTAAAGTTTCTTAACTTTAAAACCCTTTTGAAAGACAAGGTATCACGTAAGACTTCCCACACATAAACATGGAAAAGTTTTTACCTTACGCTAACCAAATATTTGATAGGAAATCCAATGATATTATAATAGGTATAGGGTTTTCAAATAAATATGAAATAGCCGAAATTGTTACATTTATTAAATTCCAGCTACTAGCCATAAAAGTGGGTAATAAAATCAAATCCGATAGCACTTATTGGATTTTGGATTCCATACAATGGCAGGGCTACTGGGGTACCGCCCGTCATAGTACGTGGCCTAGATCACCGTACCGAGGAGTACGCCCGCTCCCCTGCAACACAAGGCCAGAACCATTCCTTACCGAACAGTTCCGAATAAGACAACCCTGACGGTTGTAGCTATTCAACCGCCCACACAGCCGAAATAAAAGGGACTCTAGACAGGGATTAATCTCATCCTACTTGGGCATGACCCACTTAGCCTTGCTGCACCTCCCATGTTTTAGCCATTCCCGGTTGATGAGGCTTGAGGCTACGATTACCTTTAGTGAACACATCACTTAAAATGCTCATCGTCCACCTGACGATGTCCTGAAAGCATTCAATCCATACAAGTTCGTTCCGGGTTCGAACGAAACCGAAGGCATTATCTCGTTACACTCATTTTGGAATCACCCTTAGAGACGACAACAACCCTTGCACTCTGAATCTTCATCTTCACTTGAGATTCACGACCTATCGTAAATTTGGATCGATGTGGTTTTCGGATATCCAAATATGGAAACCCGATCCCGGTCTCATCGAAATCCAAAACGTATCTTTTGGGTCCAAGTTATTTAAGGTTAAACAAGTAAATTCAACTATCTATATACACACAAATAGATAATTCACAAGTCACAATTGATAATCACATTATCATAATAAACAGATGATCCATAACAAAATAGGTAATCCATATCATCATCACAATAGATAATCTATATTACCATCACAATGCAACCAAGCATTCATACCACACAACATTACTTGTCTCATTTCTGAGATAACATCCATTCAAGACAATCAATGTCATCCATTCATACATAAGCAATGATTTACTTAATCATAACATAATTAATTTAAAATGAATTAAATTAACTATCTTTAATTCTAATTAATTTAAAGTGAATTAAATTAATTACTTCATCTCTTAATTAATTTAATTACCTTTATTACAATAAATCTTGCTTACTTATCCATTAATTAAACCAATTAATTAATCATCATCTTAATTAATCAACCTTGATTAATTAACTCTTAATCAAGTAATTAATCCTTAATTATTCTCATTAATCATATTAATTAATGAACCTTAATTAATTACTTCCATTAATTAATTAACTATAATTAATTACATTATTCCTTAATTAATTACATTAATTAATTATGCTTAAATTATTAAAACAACTTTAAACAGTAATAAATTACTCTTAATTATTTTTAATTATATTTATAAATCCTTTGATTTATTACACCAAGTAATGAGCCCTTAATTACTTTAACAAGTAATTATCCATTTAAAAATACTTCCCAATAAGTAATTTCACTTATCTCAATTACCCCTATAATTTATTCATCAATTACTTATCTTAAGTAATTATTCTTATCCAACTTATTAAGTAACATACTTAATCATTTATCAAGTGACTTTCTTTAATTAATTAACAAATTAATTAACTCAGCTTGCTCACAAACACCCCATAAATCAAAATCGAGTAATTCATCCCTTAATTACTCTTTAACCAAATTAATCATTAATAACAAATTAATTATCCTTCAACTATTAATTAATAAACCTTAATTATTAGTCAATCCTTTAATACAAAGTAATCAATCTCTAATTACTTTTATAATTAATTAATTAACCTTAATTAACCAATTAATTATCTCTTAATCATTAATTAATAAAACTTAATTATTAATTAACAACCTTAATTACAAATTAACTAATTCATAATTATAATTAATCAATCCTTAATTACAATTAATTAACCTATAATAATAGTTAATTAAGTCTTAATTAACTTGCATTATAGATTAATAACCTTATAATTTTTAATTAAGAAAACCCAATTAAAGCTTAATAAAACTTTATTAAGTATTTCTTAATTACTAGTTTTTAATTAACCCTTAATTACTTAACTAATAAATAATTACAAATTGATCAATCATTAGTCATTAATTAAATCATCATAATTATTAGTTAATTAAATTAATAATCATCCTTAATTAATTACTTAATTAACCCTCTTAAATAATTAATTAAATTAATCAATTAAACTTAAATTTCTTAATTAACCAATTAATTATTATTCATTTAAAACTTAATGATCTCTTAAGATAAAACATTATCTTTAATTAACCTTGAAAACTTTACTAAACTTAATTTATTAATTAATTTGAAATATAAAGAAATCATTAATTACCTACCTTTAATTATTAATTATTAATCATTAGTTTCAAGATAATAAATTACTTAAATCTTTAATTGTTAATTATAAATCATTGTTCGTTAACTAATTTAGTAAAACATTTCCTTATAAAATTTCCTTTATATTACAAAATAAGTTGGAAAATAACATTAAGGTTTTAACTTAAAACATTTTAAACCATTCATACAAATTCATTCATATAAACAATTCAATTCAAAGAAATGAATTACAAGAATTTAATTTAGCTTTAAGTATTTAAAGTTTAAAACTTACTTATTTTATATTAAAATCTGGTTGAACATTCCAATTTGGGTCCAACCCATGTATACTTGAACCAAGAAACAAGCACACTATCTTTTCTTTTCTTTTTTAAAATAATTTGACTTTAAAATTTAAAACTGTTTTTGTTTGTGTCAAAATTGGGCACAACACTCTTCGGGAGTCGTTGAAGAGAAAATAGTGAAGAATGTAAGTTCAAAACAGATATTATCTAACAAAAACTCCAATCAACAGTAAAGTAAATGCGTAGACAAGCGATTTATAGTGGTTCGGCGTGTTGCCTACGTCCACTGTGAAGTATTTTGACGTTTTATTGATTCTCTTTCAATGATTACAAGTTGTTGCAGCGATCAACAGCAAGTTACAACTGGAAATTCGAAATTAACAGAAAAATTATGATGTAGGATGATGGAGATCTCGATCCAGCAGAGTCTGGGCGCTTGAGAGTTGAAAGATCCTTTTTCTATTGGCCTTTGGGCTCTATTTATAGGCGTAGGCTGCTGATATTTCGTTGAGAACTCGGGGGACCACTTCTGGCACGTGAGGGGGCCCACACGCCTAGTCTCAGGAAGTTTGGGCCCACTTTGGCATCTGTTCGAACTCCATTCGAATCGATCAACAATTCGTCCAATCGAGGTGAAATTTGGCGTGGACACTCTTCGACATGAATGCAAGCTTCTGTGAAAATTTCGTGGCATTTGGATCAGTAGATTGAGAGATATGATGGATTCGAAAAGGGGGTTCACTACGTGGCTGTTTGGTTCGAAACCATCCATTCGAACCGATGGTTTCGAACCGATGGTGGCGCGTGCCTTCGTGGTGACATGGAGCGCAAACTTCGAACCGATCCGGTCTTCACTCCGAGTTGACCGCTTAGACTCCATACATCTCGATGCATTCGAACCGATGAAAGACACGTCATCATGATTAGTTGACCCAGTGGGTTCGAATGAAGCTTCACAGGTGGGTTCGAACAAGGCTTCTGTGATAGGTTCGAACAAGGCTTCTGTGATGGGTTCGAACAAGGCTACTGTGATGGGTTCGAACAACCGAAGCTTAGTGGATTCGAACAAGGATCTTTGGATGGATACGAGCTTTGCAAACTCTCCATGGACATGAGGCCCACTGTCGCGAACCAGATGGATTCGAAGTTGATGGAGTCGAACCGAGGCATTCCGATGGGTTCGAAGTCCATCGGTTCGAAGTTTATCGGTTCGAAGGTGATCGGTTCGAATGGTGCATGTTGATGGGTTCGAAGACACCCACCATGATGGGTTCGAAACCAGTGTGTTCCCTTCAAGTTGAACCGATCATAACTTGAGCGTATGAACTCGGATTGACTCGAAATTTGAGATGGTGGCTTCTATGATTTCTCTTGTCATGTCCTATCAATTGTAGCACAATTCGGACTCGGACAAAATTCAGTGATATCCATAGCGAAACGAAGTATGACCAGTCTCTGAGACGAACTGTTCTCCGTTTCTGATCGATCTTTTGGTATTGTGGCTTTGCCAAAAAGCGGGATAACATTTTGCCCCCCAAAGTACGTCTTGTGGGAACATGACGTGCTTTGAATAGCCGCAATCTCTCTTTGAACAATCATTGCTCTCTTCTTCTTTTTTTGTTGAGACTCGTACTCCGTATTGCTATAACCTTGCCTTGATATGATTGATTGCTGTATGATAGCGCTTAGCCGTTGGCTATTGCATTTGTAACAAGATGAGTACTTGATCCCTGTAAACGTTTAAAATCGAATGTTAGTTCGACATATATGCACATATGTGCGTTTTACCGTTGTTAACGTTGTGTGCTCATGAGTCGTCGTAAGTTTTGTTTGCTATTGAATTTCGTATCGATTCTCTCTTGAACCGATTTGGAAATTTGAGTCGAGACAACGCTTGATGGTTGTTTTGAAAAGTCCCTTCGTATCGATCCTCTCCTGAACCGATGTAGAGGGTTGAAGGAAACGACTCTGCGTTGCGTGAATGCAATATTTCAAACCGATGCGTTGGAGCATTGATGGGTTCGAAATCTACATTCGTATGGATGGAGTATACTTGTGTTGTGATGGGTTCGAAACCGACATTCGGACCGATGTGAAAGGATGGATTCGAACAAGTAGTTCATTTCAGTAGGTTGTGGATGGAGTTGCGAACAGGGGCCTCGAATCGATGTGCCCACTGCGCGTTTCGCATCGGTGCAACTTGTTGTCCTGCTGTGTACTTCATATCGATGAAGTGTGAGGGTAACTTCGAACCCACATGGCATTAGGCAAATGGTTTCGAATGGTGGTTTCGAATCGAACCACGCTTTCACTGGTTGCAACCGGTCAAGTCTACTGGAAGAGGAATCGTCTCGGTTGCTCTCGAGGCTTCATATAAATAGCAGAGGGTTTCACTTTTTTCACTTTTTACTTTTTTAACTCTCGCCCTGCTTTTACTGTGTTCCGCCTTGTCTCGAAGCGTCAGAGGAGAAGGAACTGCATCACGTATTCGAACCAATCCAGATCCAAGACCTTAACTCCTCGAATCCATCACTTAAACTAGGTAATTAGCCTCGAATTCAAACGACAAAGTTACTTCGAACCTATCTAATCTTCATCGATTGCTTAGTCTCGAGATTGGAAAAACAAGATCTGGTTTGGGAGGGCTTCGAACCGATGCATGGATTCGAGTTCGAATCAATGATGGCGGCGTCATTCTTCGTTGGATTTTGCATCGGTCCCTGGAATGACCTTATGAGGGTGATATAGTTCGCATTGATTGACCATCTCTTATGGTTCCATTCGAATCGATAGTTTCGAATCCATCAACTATCGGTTCGAAGTTCTCAACTTTGCATCGATACGGAGGGTATCGATTCAAACGTGGCCGATGTTAAGTTGAGGGTTTCCTTAACGGTTCGAACCAGTTAACCAAGGATCGATTCGAAGTCGTCCTTCATTAATCGATTCGAACTTGACACATGATCATCGATTCAAAGCGTGCCTTTCTACCTCGATTCAAAGTGAAGTTAGGATGGGTTCGAATGAATTCCTTGTGATCGGTTCGAACCCTCTATGATGGATACCAAAGTTTGACATTTTCTGAGCATAATTCCGACGAGCTTCATCGTTGCATATTTGGACTTGATAATCACACTGCATACTTGACCACCTTTCGAAGCTCGTCGATGGAACCATAACAACTTCTATACAAATCAAATTCCATCATATAAGCGGTTTAGTGATGACGGTCAGCGATGACGATCATTATAACTGGGGAAATTAGCTTTGTCGTTTGTATAATTCCTTTAACTCTGCGATATTTATTCAAGTAATGCATGGCACTGCACAACATACATTCATACACTTTACACTGGGGAACGCACGGGTCCTTTGTCGTCTAACGATGGTTTCTCATGAGTTAGCTAGTTATGGAACCTTTAAGTTCGCAACAGCAGGAGGTTCAAAGCACAGCTGCTCCGAGACTAGAGGTTCCAGATATCGAACCTGAGATCATTGGTCCGGCCCCGGACGAACTTCCCAATGCGTCTTTCATTGCCAATCCGTCGGATTCCGTTCAATCCAATATTTCTGAAGATATGTTGGGGAGAATATGCTTAAGGCACGGCCTGTCACTGGATGATGTGTTATTGCCGAGGCCGAATGATAGGCCACACAACCCGCCGGAAGGATATACAACATATAATCGCCATGCGTGCGCGGCCGGGACACTTCCTCCGTTCAACGAGTATATAAGGGAAGTGTTATCTTTACAATTTTGACACAAACACTTTGGTGCTTTCACTGAGAAAACCCAGATTTTCTCCTGCTCGTTGGATCTGTCATCGATACCGGATTGAATAAATCTAAGAGAGAGATCTAGATCATTGAATCCAACTTCCTTCCCTTCTATTCAGATTTGCATAAAGTCTAGGAAAGGAGTTCAACTATCAAGATGGTTAGCACAAGAACCACCTCAAACGCTGTCAATCAAGAAGAACAGGATAGACAAAATCCTGTGCCCCCACCTCCATCTAATCAGGATGCTACTGGGCACTCCGAACCATCCGGTCCGGTTACCCGACAAGAGCTGCAGTTGCTACTCCAAGAACTGACCAAGAGTCGGCAACAACTAGAAGAACAGCTACGCGCTAACGCTGAGCTAATCAACAAGCTGGATCGCCAGAAACGAAAGAGATCCATGACAGACCATGCTTCTCTCTCATCCAGCGAAAGTTCTTCATCCTCTGATTATCATAACCGGCCTCCACGACCCCGGCTAGATGGGAGTCGTATGCCACCCGTTGGCAATCAACCGACATTGACCGTTGGACAACTTAGAGTTGGTCTGTCAGCCAGTTTCCAAACCGGACCCTCCTCCTGAAGAGGTGCCGTTCCTCACCACGCCGCAGAATACCGCACCACTAATGTTGCGGCTGAACCAGGGGTCGACGCCCAAGATCATTCGGACCTGGACCGTCGTCATAGCGGGCATACTCCTGAACCGTACGTCCCAGAGGACTATGAGCCAAGAAGGCGAGACTTGGACCGTCGACGATATCCGGTTCAAACCCAAAGTATGGGACATGATCATACTCCGGCGCAAATGCCGGATCTTTCAACTATGATACGTCAGATGATCTGTGAGAGTCAGGGATTCACAAACGACGATTGGGGAGTTTCCCGAAGTCACACTCCCTTTAAAAACTGTTAAACTTAACAGTTTAACCCAGCATGCAAAAACCCAGAAACACTCGAGCCACAACCCAGAATCACGCGAGTTTCCCCAAGTCATTTACCCTATACACCCGAGACCTACTCGAGATAAACAAACAACCCAAAACAAAACACAACCCACTGACACCCATCGTCCTTATGCAAGTGTACCGGAGATCAACGCCGCCGCGACCAACTCCAGCCCCTCTCACATGTCAGCTACACCCACTGCAAACGATCCCGACCACCACTTCGTCACTACAGTACACATATCAAAATCGAGCTCCTCAGTTGAACTCGAACCCACAACCTCTTCCTGAAAACACCTCGCTTCCACATCGCCGACCACTAGATTATCGGAAAATCTGGCCATTCCATTCCCAAGCTTCCACGATCAAATTCTCACAATCCCTTCAAGCTCGATGCAAAAATGAAGATGTAATAGACAAATTTCCAAGTTGGAACAGAACTAGGTTTAAAAACAAAATTTATCGAATCCAAACTCCACAATGGATTAACAACCCTTCAGCAGTTTTTGCCACACTCCCCAATCCTACCTCTAGCTCCATCAAGAACCCCGAGCACCCCAGATGCAAAGATCAACAGATTTTGACATAAACCCAAATTTCAGTTAAACCCCAATTACTCACTCAATATAATTTTAAAAATTGTGATTTTCTTTCTAAAATCATAATTCCCAGTGGCAATCCATATTATATAATTATTTCATCTAATTTCAACATTTGATTTCAAACATTAGTGGTTAAGTGTCACTGCTTTGTTTATTTTCCAGAAAATTTCAAATACCAGAAACTTTTTTTAGTTCTTAGTTTATACTTAAACTAACTTATTTTGTTTAAATCTAAGGCTTAACAGTTGTTTAAAATTGAGACAGCTTGTAGTTCTAACTATTTCCAAAATTTTGCAGTGAGGAAAAATAAACAGAGAAGATCAAGCGTGCATAGATTCAAACATGACAAACATATTGCATATCTACACAGAGGAAAACTTCTATGTATATAATTAAACATCATCTCAAACTTTCATGCAACAGAAAATTTACTACTTAAATTTTAGTAAATTGTTTACTCACCTATCAAAGAGTTGTAGAGCTTTGAAAAAGAACAGGAAGCCTTCAAATTGAATTTGCTTTCCAGATTTGTATTTTGAAAGCTTACAAACACTTGAGCTTGAAAATTTAAAACTGAAATACTTCAGGTTGCCTTGACCCAGATTATTCACTTGCATGCACTTGAAAATTTGCAAATACTTGAATTGTTTTGAAAACATACCACAGACATGCAGTTTTGATTTGCACAAGATTTCAGGTTATGGAATTTGGGTTTTGAAGAGTAAGATTGCAGGAAAATAAATTTTGCAGATTTGATCTGCATATGATTTCAAGTTATGGTACTTGGTTAGGAAAATGGGTTACAAGGTTTCAAATTTATTTTTGAATGGTGCTTGAGTTTTAGGAGTAGATGGCAGGTTTGGAAAAAAAGTTTTACAGGGAAGATAAATTTTCCAGATTTGAACTTGAGGAGATTTTACATGATATTGATTTGAGCAATGGTTTGAGGATTTTCTGGGTTGTTTGAATTAAGGAATTTCAGATTTGAATCTGCCATTGATAATTCTTGTTTTCCTTTTAGGAATGAACTTAAATTTTAAAGAAAAAGAAATGAAGAGAAGATAGGGTTTATATAAGCCAATTTTCAGTTTTATAAAATTAAAAGAAAATTTAAAAAAAAATAGACACTTGTCTCTAGCTTATTTTAAATGTTTAACACTTGTTATCTAAATGATTTCTAACTTAACACTTGTCAATGTTTATGTATATTTATTATAAAAGAAATTTAAAAGCTTTTTAAATTAATTTCCTAATTAACTAATATGTTTTTTCTTAGTTTATAAATACTTTTCTAATTAAATTCCTAATTAAAAAATACATTTATACATTTATAAATGTTTTCTCAATTTATATAAATACAATTTTTAAAAGAAAATAAAATAAAACAAATTATAATTTAAATAAAATTATATATAATATTACAAACTTAATTTTTAAATGCTATTTCAAAATCCTTTGTATTTATTTTTATTAAATAAATACATACCCAAATTTCTATATATAAATTTCTATAAAAAGGATAATATAAAACAAATTTTATTTTTAATCAAAAACATTATCTATAAATTTTAAATTCAAACAATATTATCATTTTATTTTAAGATGTATGTATATCTTCTTAAATTCAAATTTATATTCAAATTCAAAGTTAATTTAAAAAAATCCAACTCTAAAATCAATTTAAATAAATATAAATATCAATTTATAAATAGCTCATTATTTTTTATAAATAATTTATCCTATTTTAAAATCAATTTAAATACACAGATATAAATATATTTAAACACATTTATTAACTTTGAAAACAATAAGTCAATTTAGAATTTATTTACACAATACAAAATAATTATTCTTATTTTAAAACCAATTTATAACCATAATTAAGACATTATATTATTATTACTTTGTTATTTATTTTTGAAAATAATAATTTTATCAGTTCAAATAATTTAAATTAAGAGATTATCGTATTTTAAATTTCTGGAAATTCTAGGATATTACAGATTGAATCAATATGAAATCCAATAGTTTATTGATACTCATAAATTGAAGGGTTTGAAATTAGTTTGCTGATTTGAGAAATTGAAATTGTCTGATTTTGTTGAAATGAAATAAATAGTTCTAAATTGATATAAATTCCAAATTCATGTTTCCAAGTATAAACTGTTTTGAATTATATCATTTTAAGATTCTAAATTTTAAGATATTTAGATTTATAAACTATTTTAATCCATATTAACTATATAAAATTATTTTGATCTATTTTAAACCTTTTTTAAATATAATTAATCTATTTCAAAGCTATTTAATCTATTTAATTGTACTTAATCTAATTTAAATCCATTTAACTATCTTAAATCAATTTAAAGGTATTTTTAACCTATAATTAAACTATTTATAACTATTTTAACTGTTTATAATTATTTTAACTATTTCTAAGTGGAAGTGTTTAAATTCAATCCATTGTTTTAAAAGAGAATAAATTGAATACAATGATTTTGAAGTAAGGTCTTACCCTATTTTGGAAATATGACTATAGAAGTAATTATTTGAAAGGAAATATAATTCCAAACTATGATTTCAAAGTGAATGTGATTTCAAAGTGAATACGATTTCAAAGTGAATATGGTTTCAAAGTGAATATGATTTGAAAGTAAATATGATATGAAAGCGATATGTTTTGAGAATATGATATTTTGATATCAATTGTGAATTGACTTTTGAAATGTAAAAGAACCATTCAGTGTGTAATAATCGATTGGTTGTTAAAGAGACCGCGATCAGATATTGTCATGCTTTCTGCCAATACCCAAAACCACTTCAACAAATGTGTACATGGTGGAGATTCTAGAAATAAAGTAGGATGGTTTGGCGAATGATTTCTGTATAAGGTATGACGTGACCCTGACTCCCGTGAGTCAGCTTAGATGTGACTAAAATCAGGAGCTACGCTGAGACAAGTGAGGTAATTCCTCCGATCGGGCACACTTCTTCGATATTATATTCTGATTTGTGATTATTTTGGTGGCCACCCTTCGATTTTGATTTGGGAGTGTGTTCCGAGGTGGGCTGAATAGTTGCTATGCATTACCACCAGTTCGGATCTGCAAACAGCATATCTTCCCAGGCATTTCCTCGTATGTTGTGTTCACATGCCCTAACGCGCCTTCTATGAGTTTGTTTTGTACAATACATGTGGAGTACCCTCTGATAGCCTTCTTGTTTTCGGAGGAATTACGGTACTGTATAGACTGTGGGAATATATAAAAATGTGTTAAGGGGGACATGGGTAACGGGTTAACGCCGTTTTAATACTTTTACTTTACTATAGACATATTATAATAGCGTATTGTACTACGTAGTATATAGTTTAACGGATCCTTAGGAGATGTGAATCCCTAACATCTCTTAAGTTACTGCACTCACGTTAGACATTGGATAGGAGATATCAAACCCCGTAAACATCTCTGACGCCTTCCACTCATATTTATTTTCCGTTGATTTAACATACAAAAGATCTTTTGGTTCTGACTCAAGTATTTTGTCTTTTCAATTCGCTCGGATCAGCCTGAGCATTTTAGTATTTGAAGACCTTATCTTTGGAGGACAACGACGAAGATCTATAATCCTATTGTTATATTATTTATTCTATTGCATCATGTTGTTCTGGTGCATTTATTTATTTATTTATTCTTGTTGTCTGTAACTCTGTTTCTGTATTATATAAGTATAATCAAATTTATTTGTAAAACAGCTTCACGAACTGTTATTTGATTATTATATTTTTTTCATTCCGCTACGAGATTCTGTATTTGTTTTTATTTCTTCCTCTTTTCTTACTTACCCCAATAACAATCTGCCTCTTTGTATGGTTTGATTTGACACTTGTGTCTTCCTGATACGTACAAATAGGCGGATGTTACGGTTGGTATCAAAGCTGTGGTTTAGCGAAAACCTTAGCTTTGTGGGGTCTGACTCATATTAATTATGGCAGAAATACCCTAGAATTAGTCGTTGAGTGTATATATAAGAGAGAGCGTATTTGTTAGTGTTATAAAAAGGTTTTTATATTGTGTTAATTTGTTCCATTTTGTATTTATAAAATCCGGTTGGTGCATAGGACGCTATGACATCGATAGGGATTTCTAAACACTTAATAGGACAGACCGACGCAATACTTGTTTTGAAATATCGGTAAATGAAATAATTTTTGCCTATTGTATATTTATATATATATATAATATGATTTATAAATGATATATTTGGCTGTAATATATTTGTTCGTTAGATAGGGATAATTTATAAATATTAGTTGGAAGTAAGATTTGAAAATAAAATAAATGAAAATTTGAGAATTTAATTTTCGATGTTTGTGAGAATTTCTTTCGAATAATTTTGGAATATAATAATAACATTATTAGAAGTATTTTCTGATAGAAATATTTCGGTATAATTTGAAATAATTGTTTTAAAGAAATTTTGGAAAGAAATAAGTTCTGTACTCCCCTCTCTGTCATTGGAAAATAATTTAGATGATGAGTGCATGCATCATCGACATTCATTTTCAAGATTCTAAGTGGGAAGGCCACTAGTAGTTTTACTGCAGATTCATTTTGATAAACAAATATAAATTTTAAATTGTTTCAAACATAATTGAATATATAAGTTGTAAATATATACATTTATCTATTATATTCAAATGATTTGAAATGGAACCCGGCATTTAGTTCTTAAGTTTCCATAAATTAATTGTTTCAATTATTGAAGTGAAGTGGAATGTAACTAATTAAAAATTAGAACCTCTAAATGAAGATAAGAAGCTAATTGCTAAGTGTAACGACCCGATATTTTCAACCATTCAAATCCACACATGTCGGACTTGAATTGCTCAATACCATGTTGTAATTAAAATTTGGCAAATCTCAGAATATACAGTAAATAAATAATCACAGATCACAGACATAGAGTAAATAATAATGCAGCGGAATTAAAAGAGATAGTAGTTCATGAAGCTACTATATAAAAATAAGATACATCAGAGTAAACAAGATACAACAGAAGAGTACCAAGATACATCAGGTACAAATCACAATACATCACTGGAATCACTGGATACAGAATGCAAAATAGATGGCTGGATCTTCAAGCAAAGCTCTAACTCCGAAGGTGAGTCTTGAATGCTGAAATCACTTAGTCTGACTCGAGCGTAAAGAAAAACACAAAAAACTCGAGTCAGGACATAAATGCTTATAAACTTTAAATCAACTCAAGTGAACAGTAACAAAATGCATCAGTAACTTAAAGGATGCTTGGGATCGCCCATCTTCTAAGGATCCGTTAAACTACTTACTATGTAGTAATATTGCTCTATTATAATAATGTCTACAGTAAAATGAACTTACTTTAAAATAGCGTTAAGGAGTGACCCAATATTCCCCTTAACACGTAATAATTCCAGTAGTCCATCCAGTATCAGCGTACCTCCAGATCGGGAGGCTACCCTAAATACTCCATGGGCTACGGGAGAAAAACAAACTCGTAGTAAGGCTCGCTATGGTAGGTGACACGACACACGAGGCAATGGCAGGGTAGATATACCAATTACGCACACGGTCTGGCAGTAACGTAACAACCACAATGCCCACCTCGAAACACACTCTCAATCAAAATCGGAGGATGGCCATCAAATCAACCACAAGTAAGAGTATAGTATCGAAGAAGTGTGTCCGACCAGAGGAGCTACCCCTTTTGGCCTGAGACGCTCATGTTTTAGCCACCTTAAGCCAACTCACAAGAGTCGGGTCCACGTAATATACCTCAAGAACGTCGCCACCATCCTACTTCATTCTGGAATCTCCACCGCGTACACAGTTGTTAAAGTGGTTTTCAGAGTTGGCAGAGCGTATGACAACTTCTGATCCCGGTTTTTTTAACAACCAAACATTATTATAACGCCGTGGTTATTTCAAAATAGTTCATAATACAAAAATCAAAAGATTTCATTTCAAAACTATATTCCTTTCAAAACAATTTATACTTTGAAACCAAACCATTTTTATTTCAAAACTATATTCAAATCAATACGATATCATTTCCATTTCAGACATATATTCATCTTTCAAAAATCATAATACTTTCAAAGTTATAACTCTTTCGAAACCAAAAATACTTGAAATCATTATACTATGAAAATCATAACATTTCGAAATCATACATTTGAATCATGGAACATTCCTTTAATTCTTTAGATTTTTCAGATTTATTCAATTAAACCCAAATTTTCAAATTTCTAATTTAATTCAATCCAAACCATTAGTTTTAATTCAATTCAGCTTCCCCAAAAAATTATTTCAAATCTTATAAATTTCAAATACAGATTTGATCCACAAAATAAACTATTCAATTTTTAATATATTTCAAAGCTTTAATATCCCACATTTCAAAACTAAATTTTATAATTTCATATATCTCAAATTTAACTTCATTATTACTTAGTTTTGAAATATTCATTACATAAATCCAATATTATTTAAATAACAAGAACTACAAGTAAACTAAATATCCTTTCATACTAATATAAACTTCAAATACTCATTTATCAAATATCGTTTCAAATTCATATACTTTATCAAAATAAAGATAAAATCATTTCCAAACCATTTCAATCATCAAAATATCATGTCCTTTCAAACCTTCATTATCAAATCATTATTTGAATTCAAATTCAAATATTCAAATTTAGATATCATTTTTAAATCAAATATGTCATTCAAATATCATTTCAAAACACATTTTAAAATTTCACTCAAAAAATTCATTTGTCTCATTATATTTTATTCCATTTAACACATAACCAAGTAAACCTTATTTAAATTCAAATTTAATTTAAATTCTTTAAAATTCAAATTTAAATATTAAATTATATATTCAAACTCCTAAAATTTCACATATACTCAATTTATAAAGTTAAATCATTTAACACTTTAATATATAACTCAAATAGTGTTAAAATCTATAATATTTCGAAACACTGTCAAATTATAGCAACGATAGCATTTATAAAGTGCTATCGTAGCATATAATTTCCAAAATAGTTTAGTTCAAGAACAACGGCATTTATAAAATGCCGTAATAGATGTTTAGTTATTACAACATAGTTAAATTCAAAAACAACAGCATTTAAAAATGTTGTCATAAGATCACAACATTTTTGGGAAATGCTGTTAATAAAATTCCATATTTTATTATAACTTTTCAGAAACAGTAAAACTCTAAATTCTTGTTGTTTAAATTTATAAATCATATTTCTAGACTTCAAAATTACACATTTAAATCATTTTAACGTATGATTTATCACAATAAAATTTTAAAATCAAATATTCAATTTAAAAACTCAATTCATTTATTAAGTCAAAATTCACTGTTTATTAACTTATAAATTTAATAAAACTTAACATTTTATTTCAAATATCATTTCAAACTTTAAATTTAATTTACATTATTTTCTTACATTTTAAAAATAAAATTTAAAGTCAAAAATCACATTTACTTCAAATTTACATACTTAAATTCACAAATTCCAAACTTAATATTTAACTTTCTTAAAACCATAAAATATATATTTTAAAATCAAATTTCATACTTTTAAAAATACATATCTATATAAAAATCATTTAAAATATACCACGGGGTCTGTATATAATTTCTAACCTAGGTCAAGTGATACAGATATATATCATTTCAATCCGTAGTTTAAAAAGAAAACCCGAGTTCTATCATTTCGAACCCGCAATCCCAAGTCAAATAAAATACAATAAAAGTCTCTTGGGCCTATCATTTTATCCCATAATGATTTTTTCATATTCTAAAGTCCGTTCGGGTATATATCATTTCAACCCATAGCGATTCTATTCTAACAGGGAACTTGCAGTGTGAATATATGCATAAACAATATAAACAACTAAACTAACATGTCAATATCACAATATAATGTCATATATCAGATGTCAGGTGATAATTAACAAAGTGAATTTGGTAATAACATGGCATAGCATATCATATCATCATCATTTACTTCATAAACATTTTTATTTACTAAACACTTGTTATCGATTCACTAATTCATAAGTAAAATGTCAGAGTGAGAAAGACTCACCTTTTCAAGCTGAAGACCACTACGACACACAAAACGATTCCAAAGGCACGACAAGCACGATACAACCCGACTTTTCATTTGAATGAATGGAGAGAGCCTAGATGATCATCTTGTAACAATCCAATAAACACAAACAGTATAACATATGAATATACAACACAAAGCATATTGAAATGAACTGAAATTAAAGAGCAAAAAAGACAAGATATCTTGACCTCGCTACAACCATTCAAAAGCTCAACCAAGGGGATATTTGTGCTTGGTCAAAGATGATGTTAAGCTCAGGTATGACATCAATATGGCACAGCAACAAGTGGAGATGAAGGGTAGTGGTTGCAACATGGAATACAAAAGGAACAAGGTAAGAAAAGGCAAGTTTGGTTCAATCTTTGGCTCGGCTAGGTCATCATAGGGTTCGACCACTTTTCATTGTTCAGGTCTGGACAGTGGGTAAGTGGATAGTCAGAGGTGGTATCATGGTGGTGGTGGAGAAATAGGAGGCGGAGGCAATATGTGGTGGTTGTGATGAAGGCTAGGCTCGGCCATGCATAGTTTTAAGGGATTTTTGCAACTTTTGTGCTGATAACATAATCAAGGGGTCCTGGCTTGACTTTGGTCAGAGAAGAGGGGCTGATGGCTACTATAGATAGAGGAGGTGATGGAGGAGCTGATGGAGTGGAGAGCTAGGCCGACCAAACAAGAGGAAGAGCATGGAAAAATCAAGGAAAGAAGAAGAGAAAGTGAAGCAAAAGAAGCCATTAGCAATATGTTTTTTTCTTCTTTTTCTTTAAAGCCGTGAGTTTTTGAGAGGAGATGAGAAAAAAAATTCACGTGAAAGAAAGAAGAAAGTCATGGAAATAGCAAAAAAATGGTCGGCTAAACAAAATGAAAAGACAAATTGGAAATTGAAAAGACAAGGTAATGAAAAGACAAGGAATATGAAAAGCTTTTGTCCTTTAGAATTTCTTATTTCTTTTAATCAATATTAAACAAAAAAAATTCAGAAAATAAAAGTAAAAACAAAAAAAAAATGAAAAAATATAAATAATTATTTTATGGAAAAATAGGAAATAAATAAGAAAATAGTTAAATAATTGAAACTAGACTTTGAAAATTGTAAACAATATACAATAAGCATTAGAAAACTATAACAACACTTATAAAAATGTTTTAAAAATAAAATAAGTAAATAACATGACATATCAGACATATATACACAAATTAAAGCAAACACAAATATTATTTATATAAATTAAAATAAACAATTTTGTTAAATAAATCAATTTACACACAATAAATCAGATTTCTACGAAACGAAAAGCAGTATACTTAAAATTTAATTTATTTTCATAATAAACATAAAATTCAAATATTCAAAGTTTAAATTTTTAAATTTAAAAGTCAAAGTTTGACCATATTGACCAAAATTCACATTTCTGAAAAATATTCTATTTAGTCATGTTTGGAATTATAATTTACATCAAAATCAAAATTTATATTTAAAATAACAAAATTATTCATTTTAATAAATAAAATAAAGTTTCTAAATTAGGAAATTCAATTAAAATAATTAAAATGTACAATTAAAATAATCACAAAATACAGGGTTGTTACACTCCCCCCCACTCAAAACTTTTCGTCCCTGAAAAGGTATGTGGTACGGAAAAACACAAAAAAAGATAGAATGAAATAGGATTAAGACGAGATGACAAGAAAATTGAAATTATACCTGATAACTATTGTTATAGGTAAGTTTAACAAAGTGGAGATGAACTTCCCAAGATCCTTCAGAATCAAGAACACAAGCACAAAAAAGATCTTCTAGAATCTAATTCACCCTTTCCGCTTGACCGACGGTCTGTGGATGAAAAGCAGTGTTCAGATTGAAAAATGAGTGCCAAAGATTATAGAAAGATTTCCAAAAAGACTGGTATGAGCAATAGCCTCTCCATTCTTTAGCAAGATAAAGTAAATAAGGACTACCAAAAGATAGTTTGAAAAACAAAATAAGATAATAAATTTGAAACCATGAAAATTTCAACTTAAATTGAAAATTAATTTTACATAGGTTAAATAAATTTTAACCATCACTAATTTTATTATCCTATCATCTAATTATCTTAAATAAACAATCTCTAAAATCATGGATTTGAAAAAAAATCATTTATTATATTAAAATTGTATTCAATAAAATTAATTCTTCTTTATTCCTAATTAAAGTTAAATTTATTCCTCTCAATATATTTTCTCACCTATGTTAAATATATTTATACTTATTATAACTGCTTTAAATTTATTCTTAGTTCCTTTAACATCAATTTATATTGTAAATTATTCCATTACCCTTTTTTCATTTACCTCTATTAAACTTTTTATAACTAAAATTTAAGTGTATAACATTTATTATAACCACTCAAATTTTATTTATAAAATCTTTTTTTATATTGTATATTATCCAATTACATATTCAACTTCAAAAAATTTAGGTAAGTTATATTGGAATTAAGTTGTGTATGATATAAATAAAACTTTCTAATTAATAATTTCGAGCTTGAATATTTGTCCAAATCTTGAAATTATACTTGAAATTATCCTTCAAGATAAAATTTAGGAATTAAATTTCCGATAAATTCCAAACTATTTTGAGAAAAATAAATGTACATATACTATATGTATATATCCATTCAAATTAAGATCGTATATCAGCATATGTTATAAATCCAATCTTATTTAGAAATTCAAATCAATTAAATTCCCCAAAACAAAACTGTAGCAAGACTACAGAACGGTCTCTTTACTTCAAAACTCGAAAATGAATGTCGACGATGCTACAATCATCACCGAAGTTATTTTTCAGCGATAAAGAGAAGAGCACTAATTTTTAAACTTTAAAATTCTTTGGAAACAACTTCCTATTCGAAAATACTTTAAATAATATATCTTTTAAAACTTTAAATACAAGGTTTGAAATCTATCGAAAATTAAATTCTCAAATTCTTGTTCTAATTCATTTTAAATTTCCAAATAAATTTATTACCATGTTTATAGTTTAATTATTTATATATGAAACAAGAGATAATGATATATAAAATCAACTATTATTTCTTAACAACCAATTCAATAAAATCTAGAAAAAGATTTATACTATGGTTACAAAATTTATTTCATTACTAAATTTAAAAAAAAACATATTGTACCAGTTTGCCCTGTTCAAGTGTTTTGGAAATCTTATCGATAGCATTGATCAGACGAATTGATCAGAAACCCAAATCAACATCAACAACTCAAACAACACAAAATATAAAACATTATATATAGATTTACAAATACACTTCAAGAATGATTTGAAGATAAGTTGAAACAAAGATGAGATGATTAAATAACAGAATATGAAGATGGGTAAGTTTATATAAATCGTGGGAAACCTTAAGCAGGTCAACCATGACTTAAAAAATAAGATCGATGTGGATTTCTGAGGTAAATCTACATTCGGTATCAAGAGATAGAGTTTGGGATAATAAGAGATACTAGCATCTAAACCAAGGATATAAAATCTTTGGTGAATCGATGCTATTGTAAAGGCGTTTCACCCCTTTTACAAATCAATTTGAGATTGGCGGGACCACCGACTCATTATAAAGATCATTCGAAATGGAGTTATGGGATACTACAGAATCAAAAGAAGACAAATTGTGAGGGAAATGAATGGATTTTGGAACCGCAGGGAACATTCCAAAATTCAAAGGGATTGAGTCAAAAAGGAAAAGATTCAAAATCGAATGAAAGTGATTCTATAAATACATTTACCATACATGCTGAGTTTTGCCTAGAGCCACCAAAGCTCTGATACCAAATGTAACGACCCGTTATTTTCAACCATTCGCATCCGCACATGTCGGACTTGAATTGCTCAAAATACCGCGTTGTAAATAAAATTTGGCAAATCTCAGAATATATAGTAAATAAATAATCAGAAATCATAGACACAGAGTAAATAATAATGCAGCGGAATTAAAAGAGATAGTAGTTCATGAAGCTACTATATAAAAATAAGATACATTAGAGTTAAACTAGATACAGTAGATGAGTACCAAGATACATCAGGTACAAATCACAATCCATCACTAGAATCACTGGATACAGAAAGAAAAATAGATGGCTGGATCTTCAAGCAAAGCTCCAACTCCGAAGGTGAGCCTTGAATGCTGAAATCACTCGTCTGACTCGAGCGTAAAGCAAAACACAAAACACTCGAGTCAGGACATAAATACTTATGAATTGTAAATCAACTCAAGTGAACGGTAACAAAAAGCATCAGTAAATTAAAGGATGCTTGGGACCGCCCATCCTCTAAGGATCCATTAAACTATTTACTGTGTAGTAATATTGCGCTATTATAATAATGTCTACAGTAAAATAAACTTACTTTAAAATAGCGTTAAGGAGTGACCCAATATTCCCCTTAACATATAATAGTCCCAGTAGTCCATCTAGTATCAGCGTACCTCCAGATCGGAAGGAAAACCTAAATACTCCATGGGCTATAGGGGAAAAACAAGCTCGTAGTAAGGCTCGCTATGGTAGGTGACACGGCACACAAGGCAATGCCAGGGTTGATATACAATATACGCACACGGCCTGGCGGTAAGGTAGCAGCCACTACGCCCACCTCGGAACACACACCCAATCAAAATCGAAGGATGGCCATCAAATCAACCTCAAGTAAGAGTATAGTATCGAAGAAATGTGTCCGACCAGAGGAGCTACCCCTTTGGCCCGAGATCGCTCATGTTTTAGCCACCTTAAGCCAACTCACGGGAGTCGGGTCCACGTAAAATATCTCAAGAACTTCGCCACCATCCTACTTCATTTTGGAATCTCCACCACGTATACAGTTGTTAAAGTGGTTTTTAGAGTTGGCAGAGAGTATGACAACTTCCAATCCTGGTCTCTTTAACAACCAAACGTTATTATAACGCCGTAGTCATTTCAAAATAGTTCATAATACAAAAATCAAATCATTTCATTTCAAAATATATTCCTTTCAAAATATTTTATACTTCGAAACCAAACCATTTTTATTTCAAAACTATATTCAAATCAATACAATATCATTTCCATTTCAAACATATATTCATCTTTCAAAAATCATAGTACTTTCAAAGTTATAACTCTTTCGAAACCAAAATACTTGAAACCATTATACTTTGAAAATCATGACATTTCGAAATCATACATTTGAAATCATGGAACATTCCTTTAATTCTTTACATTTTACAAATTTATTCCATTAAACCCAAATTTTCAAATTTTCAATTTAATTCAATCCAAACCATCAGTTTCAATTCACTTTAGTTTCCCAACAAAATATTTCAAATCTTATAAATTTCAAATACAGATTTGATCCATAAAATAAACTATTCAATTTTTAATATATTTCAAAGCTTTAATATCCCACATTTCAAAACTAAATTTTATAATTTCATATATCTCAAATTTAACTTCATTATTACTTAGTTTTGAAATATTCATTTCATAAATCCAATATTATTTAAAAAACTAGAATTACGAGTAAAATAAATATGCTTTCATACGAATATAAACTTTAAATATTCATGTTGGCGTCAAAATTGGTCACCAACACCCTTGGAAAGATTGTGTAGAGAGATTAATGAAGAAAACAAATTAAAACAGAGGAGAGTGCATAAAGTAAAGTGCAGAAAGTAAGAACACCGGATTTATAGTGGTTCGGCGTAATAGCCCACGTCCACTTTGAAGTTGATCTTTATTTCTTTACTTTAAACTTGATAACAGATACAATCTGTTTCTAAGTATTTGAATACAATTGCAAAGTAAAAGAAATAAGTCTTGGATGAGTCTTGAAAATGGCAGAGTCTCCTCAGTGTTCTCTGAAATCCGATCCCTTTTTCTGTGCCCCTGCCTCCCTATTTATAGACGATAATGGGTTGGACTTCCCTGGTGGGCCAGGTGGCTGAATAGCTCGGTCCAAGTAGCGTAAGTACTATGCACCGAACCAGAGAGGCCGAACGAGGCATGCCGAGCCTTCCTCTTCGCGCCGAACGAGGTATGCTGAGCCTTCCTCTTTGTGCCGAACAAGGTATGCTGTTGAGCGAGGGATGCAGGTTGAATGAGGCTGGGATGCCGAACAACTTGTTGGCCAAACGTTCGGGGATGCCGAACGTACGTGGGAGGCCGAACAAATTTTGATGGCCGAACGATCTTCTTTGGACGAACGGCGTCCAATGCCGAACAACTTTCTTTGGCCGAACTGCACTCAGTGCCGAACGATCTCTTGATGCCGGACGCTCCTAGATGCCGAACGCGTTCTGGTTGCCAAACGATATCTTTGTCCGAACTGATTTGGTATGTCGAACAATCTAGGTTCGCCGAGCGCTCTTCTGATGCCGAGCGTTCCTATGATGCCAAGTGTTCCTATGAATGCTGAACACACTTTACACCCGAGGCCGAACGTTCACTTTGGCCGAACGTTCTTGGGTAGCCGAGCACCCTTTGGATGCCGAACCTTCCTGGGAGGCCGAGCAGTGGTCAAGCCGAGTACTAAGTTGCCCGGTCAATCCCTTGGGAAACACTTGCCCCCCAAAGTGTGTTACGTGACCGAACGTGATACGCTTTGATCAAACCTTGGTCATCATCCTTGTTTTAAAGCTCTCTTGGCCGAACGCAGTAGGGAAGGCCAGGCTTAGTAGGAAAAAGCCGAACGATATACATTACCCTGTGTGACTTTGTATGCCGACCAATCGAGCCGATCGAGACAAGTGCTGGAAGATCCAAGTTGGCCCAAGCCGCACGAACTGAGGTGGACGGTCGATATTGTTTTGACCGGTAGAGCCGGTCAGAACCTCTTCGACTTCCTCTTCCCCCTATAAAACCCGTCTCCTTCTTCTACCTCCTCTTTTCTTTACTTTGCTTCCACCACTGCAATTTCGAAATACCCCTGCCATTTGACTCTTCGTTCTTCTCAGCCCTTTCTAATGTTCGATCCACGAATTAGGTAAAATCCCTTCATCTAACTTCTTTCCCTAAGTTTCGAACAATTGGCTTAGGCTAGAATGGAGGTTGTACGGGCTATGCGGGTGGACGATCCAAACCTTGATTTGGATAGTCCCATGGCCGAGCAACTTGAGGCAGGGAGGAGTGGTGAGGGTTGATCACCGCATAGGGTTTGTGTTGCTTGGGAGAGACGTTGTAGTTCGGCATAATTTTCCTGTGCCGAACCAGGTGGAAGAAGGAATATGGGAGGAGAGTCGAGCATTGGAGGATGTTGAATGTTGTTTCGGCCGTATGGGAGTTTGGCCGAACGATTGCTTTGCCGAACGTCAATTTGGCCGAATGGACAGTACCGAACCATGGCAATGCCGGACAACCATAAATGTCGAACCAATCGTGCCGAGCGATATTAGCCGAACAATACATAAGTGCCGAACATACTCTACCGGCCGAACATGACTTAAGCCGAACAAACATAGATGCCAAACTGACCATGCCGAACCAAACATAACTGCTGAACATAATCTAGGCCGGACATACATAGATGCCGAACCAAAAATAACTGCCGAACATAGCTTAGGCTGGACAAACATATATGCCGGACCAAACATAGATGCCGAATATACTCTCCTTGCCCAATTTCATAACTGGTCTTTACTTGGCATAATCAGACAATTGCCCCTAGTGTCTTATTGCAGTCGTTATCCAGAAGGCTTTCGAAGACGGTCAGCGATGACGGTTTTCGGAAGCGATGTTTTTAGGCTTGACGTTATATTAAATGCTTATGCACGATTGATTGCACTAGTTCACACACCACACGGGGGGGGGGGGGGGGGTATCTGCGTTGTTAATTCTAACGTCGATTATTTTTCGAGTATAGTTCACACAGGTTCTTGGTTGGGTCTGCTATTTATTCAAGATGTCCAAAAGATCCAGTTCTGCTACACTTTCCGACAAACCCGGGCCGCCTTCTAAGCGAACGGCCCCCGACACAACTGATCCGTCAGTCTCTCCCGCTCATGACTGGGCTCCCGATACTTTGGAATCGTCGATTTTACTGGATGACCCAGTTGACTCACAGGCTTCGAGAGTCACTGAGGCCGCTCTTAAGCGGATATGCTCTATTCATGGCATTCCATTTGCTGATGTGCTCGTTCCATCGGGGCATGACCGCCCACATCTGCCCCCAGCGGGATATACGACGTGCAGCAAGTTCATGTGCTGGGTTGGTAGCATGCCACCTTTTAATCTATTCCTTCGCGACGTGCTGCAGTATCTGGACGTCGCCCCGTCTCAACTTCATCCAAATGGTCACGCTTTCATTTATGGCACGTACATGCTTTTCATGGCCGTCTTCTCCAGGCCTCCAACTCTCGGCGATATAAGGTACATCTATATGACCAAGAAACGGGGAGAAAGCCCCTCTTACATGTTTCTTGAGCCACATCGGAAGTGCCAACTTTTCACTAGCGCGTGGAGTAGCAAATTCGCCCTGTACAAACAGGAGTGGTTTTACGTGCGCTGCCCCCAAGGCTTTGCGAGATGGTGGGTTGAAGGAAGTAAGTCCTTTCTCTGAGTTGATGTCTGTTCCCGATCGAGGTTGAACTTCTCCTAACTCATTGTTCTATTTTTTCAGATCTCGTCCCACGTCCCGAGGGCCGGGGGTACTCCGATGCTGTCGACGCCATTAGAGCTCTTCCTGTTGAAGAGCGAGATATCCGAGCCCTAATTTCCAATGAGTCATTATCAAAGTTTGGTTTTCTAGCCCCTGGCCGCCGGGTTAGTCTTCCAGAGGGCGCCTCGCTTCCCAAGCCCGTACACGTCAGAGGGAAACAACTGCCTGAATCATCCGTTCGCCCTTCTCTTGAAGCTCCGGAAGAAGGGGAAATTCCAAGCGAGCCACCTGAAAAGCAAGGTGAGGATTTATGCTCTGCAGCCGAAGTTCATGATATTGAAACGTCATCTTCCCCTTCGAAAGGGAAAAAGAAGCTGGCGTGCAAGTCGAGGAAGGAGAAAGTTGGTGGGACTTCCAAAGTTACGCCTATTCAGCCAGAGAAAGAGGCTTCTTCACAGCGCGTTGAAAGTTCTCTTAAGGGCTTATCGAACCTCTCCATTTCCGACGACTTGCTCAACTATGATTTCAACGACCCGGAGCTGTTTAAGTTTCGCTCACCCGTCAGGGGCGATGCGGGCGTCCCGGCCCCGATCCAAGGGGAAAAGACTCCCGTTAGCAAAGCCACTGGTCCGTCGGGTGGTAGCACTAGGACACACACAGACACATGCTTTTCACTTTACACCTACTTTTTTTTATCATTCTTCTCTTTCACTAATTCGCTATTGTTTGATTGCAGGTGACATGGGGCGCTCTCACGGATACGACCGCCTTCGCGGTTCGTCGACTTTGCGCCAGTCTGGTCGGGACTCGGGCCTCGGGAAGCGCCGAGACAGAGACAGTGACAACGACCGAGATTATCATGCCCGGGACTCGTCATCCCGGAAGAAAACTTATTATCAGCCCGAGCACCGCCAGGAGACCTCTTCTTATCAGGAGCAAAGCAAAGACAAACGTGGCCATAAGAGGTCGCATTCTGATGCTCCCCGGGACCAACACTCTGACTCTTCTTCTACCCGGCACTCCCGAGATTCTCATAGGAAGGGCGAACTTTCAAAGCCGTCTCCTCCCGCTCCCGTAACAGATCCGACAGTGTCAGAGAGATTAAAAGAACTTAAGGCTAAGTTTTCGAAGATTTGTTTTGATGGGTTAAAGTTCCTCCCGGCGATTCACCCTATTCCCGGAGATGTCAAACAAAATGCTATCGCCTGTACCAATGATGTCTACGTGCAACATGACGCGTTCGTCCATCTGGCTGAGAAACTTTCTGAAGTCTCTATGGAGCGCCAGCATGAAATCGATCGTCTGAAACTCGAGGCCATCCATGACAGGGATATCATTAAGGCCTAGGATGAAGAAATTGCCGCCTATAAGTCTGAGCTTGAAGCTACTCGTCAGAGCGCTAAGGACACCGCCGAGGCTATTTCCCGCCTTGAATTAACTCATAAGAAAGAGCTCGATGAAGCGGTTCAACGGTGTGGGGCATTAGCTTTGGAGAAAGACTCCGTTCAGAAGGAGCGAGATGTGCTTAATAGGCGAGTTAAGGAGCTCGAGGAGCAACTCAATAAGGAGAAGGAAGAGAAAGTGGCCGCCTAAGTTGAGGCGCAGCACTATTATGATGAGATCGTCGCCACCCGGCTCTTAAAGGGGAAACTTGAAGACGATCTCTCCAAAATCGAGGCACTGAGGAATGAGGCCCGTGAGGAAGGTAAAAGGGCAGCAACTGTCGACATCGACTCTCGCCTCGAGGCGGCCAGGGAAGAAGGCAGGGAGGAGATAAAGACCGAATTCGACCCGCTCATCACTGAGTTCAATGCCCGAGTTCTCATGCATCGAGATCTAACTTTTCTGGGCGACGGCTACCTTGAGTCATTGGCCGAGGCATGGGAGACCCTGATTCAGATCAGGAAGGTTGAGAGCGGCGCCGATGCGGTCGACGAAGAAGCATTGATAAAAGAATTCCTGAGGGGGAAAGAGCCTTTAGATTTATCGGCGGCTAAAGCCCTCTACAACAAAGGTTCTCCCTCCAGGAAAGGGAAAGAGGTGGCTACGGACCCTTCCGGCGTTGTGCCCCCAGTTCACGTGCCTACCCAACCGGCCAGTCGGTCGACACTTGACCCCTTCGAGCAGCACGTTGGTTATGACCCGGAAGCCCCCGGGCTTGGAGTTCATGTTTTATCTCCCATCCCAGAGGGTGAGACCCCTCTGATGACTGAGAACCCACCGGCATCTAGTGAGTAACCTCTGTGCTTCACAAAGATCTTTCTCGTTCCCCCAGAAGTTGTTGTGCTCTAACACTTGTTCTTCTTTTTTTTTCGTGATTTCTGCGCAGGCTGTTTTGACCCCGAGCCCACTCCAAGGAGCGATGCCGCCAAGGAGGTGGAGAAAAAGGCGAGTGACGCTACTCAAGATGGCGGGGATCCTGGTCCAGATGCTCAAGTAATCGGGTCGCTTGATGAAGGCAAATCCGAATCTTCCTCGGTGAGTTTTGAAATAGACATCACAGGCGCCTCTGAGCACACATCCGAGTTGAGCATGAAGGAACGGCTCGAGAAAGAGAAAAGAGATACGACCTCAGTCAAGGTCGAGCCGCGTGGAGTGGACCTGGACGATCCTCTGAACAAACCATTGAAGGTCATTCTTCCTGGCAAGTCCCAGCCCATGGATGTTCCCCCTACGTCTTCGGTCGTCACCCCTCCGTCAGGGAAGGATTTCAAGAGTAAGCGCTCTGGGAAGGAACCATCCGGGAAGAAGTCAAAGAAACACAAGAAATGACCGTCGTTCCCGTTCAACGAGAACTAGCTCGAGTCATGTACTAATTTTTGTAGACTGTGTAAATAAGCTTCTTGCGAATAAAATTTGATCTTCACTTTTGTCTTCTCAAAAGACTTTTATTATTCAGTTTCTTTTATGGTTGTGATTGAAATCTGAATTGTTATGGGTAACTTAGACTTCTTGGTTCGTCTTTACATGGCTTGGGAACTTCCCTGGATTTGATCAACCTCTACTTGGTGCTTCAAGAACTTAGAATATTTCATAGCCCGTATGTTGGGGACTTGACATATCCAGGTCATTTGCGTCGTAGTTCCTATTCAAGGAACTCAGAGGTCTGAACTGCTTGTAATTAAGTCTATATACCGGACTTCGAGTACTCCTGTCCGTGCTCCGGGGACTTGGAGATTTCGAGTCATTTGTATTCGAGTCCGCGTTCTGGGGACTTGGAGATTTTGGATCGTTTATACTCGAGTCCGCATTCTGGGAACTTAGAGTACTCCAGTCCGCGCTCCGGGGACTTGGAGATTTTTTGTCGTTTATACTCGAGTCCACACTCCAGGGACTTAGAGTACTCCAGTCCGCACTCCAGGGACTTGGAGATTTTGAATCGTTTATACTCGAGTCCGCACTCTAGGGACTTAGAGTACTCCAGTCCGCACTCCGGGGACTTGGAGATTTTGAATCGTTTATACTCGAGTCCGCACTCCGGGGACTTAGAGTACTCCAGTCCGCACTCCGGGGACTTGGAGATTTTGAATCGTTTATACTCGAGTCCGCACTCCGGGGACTTAGAGTACTCCAGTCCACACTCCGGGGACTTGGAGATTTTGAATCGTTTATACTCGAGTCCGCACTCCGGGGACTTAGAGTACTCCAGTCCGCACTCCGGGGACTCGGGGATTTTTTGTCGTTTTATACTCGAGTCCGCACTCCGGGGACTTAGAGTACTCTAGTCCGCACTCCGGGGATTTGGAGATTTTGAATCGTTTATACTCGAGTCCGCACTCCGGGGACTTTGAGTACTCCAGTCCGCACTCCGGGGACTTGGAGATTTTGAATCGTTTATACTCGAGTCCGCACTCCGGGGACTTAGAGCACTCCAGTCCGCACTCCGGGGACATGGAGATTTTTTGTCATTTATTATAAGCGTTCGTACGCTAGCCAGGATATCATAATCTTTAATTGCGCGTCATAGGAATATCATACGAAGAGACATTGGTCATTCATGGAAAAGATGGCTTCAAGCCTTTATTGATGAAAACAAGCTAGATTATCTTATTACATGCCAAGAAGAAAGTATACTGGAAATAAATGCAACTACCGCATAAAGGAAATAGACTAAGTGTAATAACGCCGCAAATGCTCGTTGTTCCATGCTCGAGGGAGTGTCGCACCATCGACGGTCGTTAGCTTGAAAGTTCCTTCTCCAAGCCTCCGTTCGATGACGTATGGACCATCCCATGCGGGATTCATATGCGAAGGGGTTGGAAAGACTCGTTTCAAAACGAGATCTCCCACACTAAAGGTTCTTGGCTGGACTTTTCCATTATAATATTTAGCGACTCGGTGTCTGTATGAGGCTGCTCTCAAATCAGCTTCTTCGCGTTTCTCATCAATGAAGTCTAATGATTCCAATAGGAGATCCTGGTTTGACGCAGGATCGTAATTGGTTACCCGGTGTGACGGAACTTCAAGTTCTACGGGTATGACGGCTTCCGTGCCGTATGCCAGTGTGAATGGTGTGTGGCCAGTCGCGGTCTTGTGGCTAGTTCTATAGGCCCAAAGCGCTGTTGGGAGTTCATCCACCCACTTGCCTCTAGCCTTTTCCAAACGCTTCTTCAATATGGACTTGATGATTTTATTGACGGCTTCTACCTGCCCATTCGCCTTCGGGTGAGCAACTGCTGCGAACCTTTTCTCAATGCCATACCTCTGACAGAACTCTTTGAATTCCTTGCTTTCGAATTGAGTTCCGTTGTCCATTATGATGGTCCGTGGGAGGCCAAAACGACATATGATATTTCGTACAATGAAATTAATGACTTTCTTGGTGGTGATTGTGGCCATTGGCTCTGCTTCCGCCCACTTGGTGAAATAATCGACTGCCACTATTGCATATTTCGCGCCTCCTTTGGCTATGGGCAGAGATCCAATTAGGTCGATTCCCCACATTACAAATGGCCAGGGACTAACCATTTGTGTGAGTTCCGTTGGCGGAGCTCTCGAAATCTTTGCATATATCTGGCATCTGTCGCATCTTCTCGCATAGTCTGCAGCATCCCGATTTACAGTCGGCCAATAATATCCATAGCGGAGGATTTTCCTCGCCAAAGTTTGCCCCCCGGTATGATCACCACATTCTCCCTCATGGACTTCTTCCAACACCCGTTTTACCTCGTCATGGGCCACGCACCGGAGTAAGGGGGTCGAGAATCCCCTCCGATACATTATCCCGTCTTGCATTACATAACGCGAAGCCTTACGAAGGACTTGGCGTCTTTCGCTTCTTTTCTCAGGTAAGTCTCCGTATAGCAAGTATTGTTTGATCGGGGTCAGCCATGATCCCCTTTCGAGTTCAGTCTCCAAGACGAGATCTATCTCCATTATGTTTATACTTGGAGCAAGCAGAGTCTCGACAGGGAACAATCCCATCTGCTATGCATCGCTAGTACTCGCGAATTTAGCCAATGAGTCGGCCTCCCTGTTCTGTTCGCGCGGGACATGCGAAATGTCATAATATTCCAGGTTTACTAGTAGCTCCCGGACCCGAGCAAGGTAAGGAGCCAGTCTCTGTCCTTTCGCTTGGTAGTCTCCCCGTACCTGATATACCACCAGCTGTGAGTCGCAGAAGATTTCGATGGACTTTACCCTCAGTTCATTGGCAAGTCTTAAGCCAGCAATCAGTGCTTCGTATTCGGCTTCGTTATTTGTCGCTGTGAATTCGAGCTTCAAAGCGTAGCAAATCGATCGGTTTTTGGGAGTTACCAGAACTATCCCAGCTCCCGACCAACGGTCGTTAGATGCCCCGTCAGTGAACATCTTCCATCGGACAGGAGGGATTACTTTGTGATTTTCACTTGGTTCATCCGGAATGGTGAACTCAGCAACGAAGTCAGCTAATGCTTGCCCTTGGATGGTCCTTCGGGGCAAGTAGGTGATATCAAACTGGCTTAACTCGATGTTCCACTTTAGCATCCTATCGGAAGTTTCCGGTCGTTGGAGTACCTATCGCAAGGGTTGGTCAGTGTAAACACTGATTGAGTGCGCCTGAAAGTAGGGACGAAGCTTGCGTGATGCAATCACCGGGCAGTAGGCAAGTTTCTCGATCTTTGGATAGTTCTTTTCTGCCCCCGTCAGTCGTTTACTAACATAGTACACCGGCCTTTGAACCTTGTCTTCTTCGCGAACTAGGGCTGTACTGATAGCGTGTTGAGACACAACCAAATATACGTACAACGTCTCGTGGTCTACTGGTTTTGACAACACTGGAGGACTTTCCAAGTGTCTCACCAGGGCTTGGAATTCTTCCTCGCAGTCAGTCGTCCATTCGAAGTTTCTCTTTCCTTTCTTTATGACATCGAAGAAAGGAACACACTTATCTGTGGCTCTGGATAAGAATCGACTGAGCGCAGCTACTTTTCCGTTCAAGCTCTGTACCTGTTTTATGGTTTTAGGTGCCCGTATATCTCGGATGGCTTGGATCTTTTCCGGGTTAGCTTCAATTCCTCGTGCATTCACAATGAAACCCAAGAACTTCCCTGATGCCACGCCGAATGAACACTTTGAAGGATTGATCTTCATCCCATAGTGCCTTAGTATATCGAACATTTCCGCCAAGTCTTGAATGTGGTCGTTTGACTGCCGTGACTTCACAAGCATGTCATCCACATAGACTTCCATTGTTTTCCCAATCTGGTCTTTGAACATTCGATTTACCAGACGCTGGTAAGTTGCTCCGACGTTCTTCAGTCCGAAGAGCATCACTACATAGCAGTATAACCCAACATTTGTGACAAAGCTGGTGTGTTCTTGGTCTGGGATGTGCATCGGAATTTGGTTGTATCCAGAGTACGCATCCATAAATGACAATAACTCATGCCCTGCAGTTGAATCGACCAGTTGATCAATTCGTGGTAGCGGGAAGCTATCCTTCGGGCATGCTTTGTTTAAATCAGAATAGTCAACGCAGGTTCTCCATTTCCCGTTTGCTTTCTTTACCAACACAGGGTTGGACACCCATTCCGGGTAAAGGGCGTCGCGGACAAACCCATTGGCTTTGAGTTTATCCACCTCCTCTTTGAGAGCTGTAGACCTCTCCGGGTCCATGCCTCTCCTTTTTTGCTTCACAGGTACGTGTTTCGGGTCTATATTCAACATATGGCTCGCAATTGCAGGGGAAATCCCACGCATATCAGAGTTTGTCCAGGCGAAGACATCAAGATTCGCTCGGAGGAAATCAGATAAATTCTCTGCCATTAGGGGATCGAGCTGTGACCCAATTTTAAGAACTCGTGTCGGTTCGCTGTGGCTAACTGGAATATCAATCGTTAGTTCGGCCGGTGCTGCGTCTAGTTCCCTGGATTCCCCTTTGTCATCTCTCGGATCTATGTCTCCAATGATCCGAGAATGCCGCCCGAGCCAGGGCTCGGGCGCTAATTGTCAATCATCATAATTCGAGATGCGGACGATGTTGTCCGCAGTCTTCCCCTTTTCTCTGCGCTGTGCCTCTCTCAGCTCAGCCACGTAACATGCACGTCCGGTTGCTTGGTCGCCATGCACTACGCCAACTCCTTTGTCCGTCGGGAATTTCAGTGTGAGACACTATGGGGCCAAGGCTGCCCTGAAATCTGCGAGGGCTGGTCGTCCTAAAAACACGTTGTATGGTGAATCAACATCAGCACTATGAATGGTAGGATTCGCACTCTCCTGCGTTCACCTTGTCCCAGTTCAACTGGTAATTCCACATATCCTACTGCGTCTGTGGCTGCGCCGTTAAAGCCATGGATTCGGGGTTTAGATGGTTTCAAATCCTTAGTCTCCAGCTTCATTTGGTCATACGCTTTCTTGAAGATAATGTTAACGGAACTTCCGCAATCAATTAGGATTCTCCTCACGAATGCCGGTCCGATGGTTGCGGATATGACCAATGGATCGATGGTGGGAGCTTCCACCTTATCACGTCTCTATTCCTGAATACAATATCATCGTGCATCGTGCGTTGCTGCTTTGCGGGAGTTCCATCTTCCACATTTGAACAGCACTCATGCTCTGTATGTCTCAAGGAATTAGCATATCGCTCCATTTCCTGCCAATTTCTATCCGCAGGATGAGGTCCACCAGCAATTGTGTTAATAACCAATCTCCCCACAGTTCGAGTAGGTTGCTCTGGTTGGTGTAGAGCTGGGCCACGTCCAGGGTCTGAAGTCTCTTGTCTTCCTTCTGGCGTATCTTTGATGAATTCCTGCAGCTTCTTCTGCCTAATCAATTTCTCAATAGCGTCATGGAGATGCCTGCATTCGTCTGTGTTGTGCCCATAAGACTCGTGAAAGCGGCAATACTTTCCAGTCCGCTTTTGCTCCTCTGTTGATTCCTTAGGGCATGGTTTTCTGTATTGAAAAGTGTTGCAGGTCGATAAGTAGATGTTTTCAAGAGACGCATTCAGTGGAGTGTATTCGTTGTAGGTTGGGATCCTTGACTTCCATCTCCCCGTATCCTTCTTCTTTCCAGGATTTCCACTTCCAGCTCCCTTAGACTGCCCGGGCTTATTTCGGACGCTGGCCTGAGTCTTTCCAGGGTTATCGTCAGTTGCTTTCATGGCGATGTTGCCCTTTATAGACTCCTGAACGGACCCTGGTGCCTTGTCTTTCCTTATCCACCGAGCTTCTTCCCTCCATATGAACTGGTGGGCTTTCGAATAGAAACGTTCCAACGTAGCTAGTGGCTTTCCTGCCAACCAATCCCCAAATTCAGAGTCTAGATCCACTCCACGCATTACTGCCATCAAAATCGCGTGTTCGTTTGGATTGCTCACTTCAGTGGCGGCAACATGAAATCTCTGCAAGTATGTTTTCAGTGATTCTCTAGGAGCTTGTGTCATGCTTGATAAGGACATCACATCCTTGGGTCGAGTGGCGTGTATCCTGAATTGTTCTATGAATTTCCTTGCTAATTCGTCGAAGTTTGAGATTGACCGTGGAGGAAGTCGAGTGAACCACATGGTGGCAATTCCGGACAGAGTTATTGGAAAGCACCTGCACTTAGTTGCGTCGTTGGCTCTTGCTGAATCCATCATCCATCCATACCTCATTACATGTTGTCTAGGGTCAGTTTTTCCTTCATAGGCGGGCATGGTGGGCATGTTAAACTTCCTTGGGTATTCGGCCTGTAGAATGGTATCTGTGAAGGGAGTATGGCTATTAGACATTCCCCAATCTTCATTAGTCAAACCTTGATTCTCTCTCATCAACTGCCTGACTATAGCTGTCAAATTCGGGGTTTGTATGGTAGGAGGAAAGTTGGGTTCCGCTCCACGGGCTTGATTTCTAGTAGAGCGATCAGTGGCACCTGCTTGGTCATCTTCATCCTTGCGGCGTCTACGCTTGGGTGGTTCATCAGCTGAAGTTGAGCTATCATCTTCAGAGTAGGGGACAGGGCTACCTCCAGCATTCTGATGCTGCTGTTGAGCAAGTCGGGCCATGAGGTCAGCATTAACTTGCATTTTCTCAGCGAGTTGCCTTCTGCTTTCCGTAAGCTCTTTTATCAAGTCATTCAATTCTGCTCGTGAAACAACTTCCGCTTGGTTTTGGCTGGAGGGCCCCGTGCCTCGAATTGCCTGTTGATCGTTAGGTCCAAGTTGTTGAACACTAGCGGTTTCGCGGGCATCTACATTTTGGGAGGTCGATCTTGTTCGTGGTCTTCCCATGGTAGAGTCGTTGGTTGCAACTCTGAGTAGAGTCAACAGATGCCTTATGGATAATTACGGATCTTCTTCGGGGGATTTATGCAATCCAGTAGCTACAAATAGATCCTCACAACCTGAGAATTCGATTCTCAGTGAAAGCACCAAAATGTTGGTGCCAAAATTGGTCACCAACACCCTTGGAAAGATTGTGTAGAGAGATTAATGATGAAAACAAATTAAAACAGAGGAGAGTGCATAAATTAAAGTGCAGAAAGTAAGAACACCAGATTTATAGTGGTTCGGCGTAATAGCCTACGTCCACTTTGAAGTTGATCTTTATTTCTTTACTTGAAACTTGATAACAGATACAATCTGTTTCTAAGTATTTGAATACAATTGCGAAGTAAAAGAAATAAGTCTTGGATGAGTCTTGAAAATGGCAGAGTCTCCTCAGTGTTCTCTGAAATCTGATCCCTTTTTCTGTGCCCCTGCCTCCCTATTTATAGACGATAATGGGTTGGACTTCCCTGGTGGGCCAGGTGGCTGAATAGCTCGGTCCAAGTAGCGTAAGTACTATGCACCGAACCAGAGAGGCCGAACGAGGCATGCCGAGCCTTCCTCTTCGCACCGAACGAGGTATGCTGAGCCTTCCTCTTTGTGCCGAACAAGGTATGCTGTTGAGCGAGGGATGCAGGTTGAATGAGGCTGGGATGCCGAACAACTTGTTGGCCAAACGTTCTGGGATGCCGAACGTTCCTATGCCGAACGTACGTGGGAGGCCGAACAAACTTTGATGGCCGAACGGCGTCCAATGCCGAACAACTTTCTTTGGCCGAACTGCACTCGGTGCTGAACGATCTCTTGATGCCAGACGCTCCTAGATGCCGAACGCGTTCTGGTTGCCGAACGATATCTTTGTCCGAACTGATTTGGGATGTCGAACAATCTAGGTTCGCCGAGCGCTCTTCTGATGCCGAGCGTTCCTATGATGCTGAGTGTTCCTATGAATGCTGAACACACTTTACACCGAGTACTCCATAGAGGCCGAACGTTCACTTTGGCCGAACGTTCTTGGGTAGCCGAGCACCCTTTGGATGCCGAACCTTCCTGGGAGGCCGAGCAGTGGTCAAGCCGAGTACTAATTTGCCCGGTCAATCCCTTGGGAAACAATTCATTTATCAAATATCATTTCAAATTCGTATTCTTTATCAAAATAAAGATCAAATTATTTCCAAACCATTTCAATCATCAAAATATCATGACCTTCCAAACCCTCATTATCAAATCATTATTCGAATTCAAGTTCAAATATTCAAATTTTAATATCATTTTTAAATCAAATATGTCATTTAAATATTATTTCAAATCACATTTCAAAAATTCATTCAAAAATTCATTTATCTCATTACATTTTATTCCATTTAATACATAACCAAGTAAACCTTATCTAAATTCAAATTTGATTTAAATTCCTTAAAATTCAAATTTAAATATTAAATTATATATTCAAACTCCTAAAATTTCACAAATACTCAATTTCAAAAGTTAAATTATTTAACACTTTAATATATAACTCAAATAGTGTTAAAATCTATAATATTTCGAAACATTGTCAAATCATAGCAACGGTAGCATTTAGCAAGTGCTATCGTAGCTTATAGTTTCCAAAATAGTTTAGTTCAAGAACAACGGCATTTATAAAATGCCGTAATAGATATTTAGATATTACAACATAGTTAAATTCAAAAATAATAGCATTTAAAAATGCTGTCATAAGATCATAGCATTTTTGGGAAATGCTGTTAATAAAATTCCATATTTTATTATAACTTTTCAGAAACAATAAAACTCCAAATTCTTGCTATGTTAATTTATAAATCATATTTCTAGACTTCAAAATTTCACATTTAAATCATTTTAACATATGATTTATCAAAGTAAAATTTTAAAATCAAATATTCAATTTAAAAACTCAATTCATTTATTAAGTCAAAATTCACTGTTTATTAACTTATAAATTTAATAAAACTTAACATTTTATTTCAAATATCATTTCAAACATTGAATTTAATTTACATTATTTACTTACATTTTAAAAATAAAATTTAAAGTCAAAAATCACATTTACTTCAAATTTACGTACTTAAATTCACAAATTCAAAACTTAATATTTAACTTTCTTAAAACCATAATATATATATATTTTTAATCAAATTTCATACTTTTAAAATTACATATCTATATAAAAATCATTTAAAATATACCACGGAGTCTGTATATAATTTTCTAACCAAGGTCAAGTTATACGGATATATATATATATATATATATATATATATATATATGTGTATATATATCATTTTAATCTGTAGTTTAAAAAGAAAACCCGGGTACTATCATTTCTAACCCGCAATCCCAAGTCAAATAAAATACAATAAAAATTGCTCAGGCCTATCATTTCAGCCCATAATTTTTTTTCCTATTCTAAAGTCCATTCCGGTATGTATCATTTCAACCCATAGTGATTCTATTCTAACAGGGAACTTGCAGTGTGAATATATGTATAAACAATATAAACAATTAAACTAACATGCCAATGTCACAATATAATGTCATATATCGGATGTCAGGTGATAATTAACAAAGTGAATATGGTAATAACATGGCATAGCATATCATATCATTTACTTGCATAAACATTTTTATTTACTAAACACTTGTTATCGATTCACTAATTCATAAGTAAAATGTCCAAGTGAGAAAGACTCACCTTTTCAAGCTGAAGACCACTACGACACACAAAACGATTCCAAAGGCATGACAAGCACGATACAACACGACTTTTGATTTAAATGAATGGAGAGAGCCTAGATGATCACCTTGTAGCAATCCAATAAACACAAAAAATATAACATATGAATATACAATACAAAGCGCACTGAAATGAATTGAAATTAAAGAGCAACAAAGACAAGATAACTTGACCTTGCTATAACCATTCAAAATCTCAACCAAGGGAATATTTATGCTCAGCCAAAGATGGTGTTAAGCTCAAGTATGACATCAATATGGCACGTCAACAAGTGGAGATGAAGGGTAGTGGTTGCAACATGGAATACAAAAGGAACAAGGCAAGAAAAGGCAAGTTTGGTTCAACCTTTGTCTCGGCTAGGTCAATATAGGGTTCGGCCACTTCATGGTTCAGGTCTGGAAAGTGGGTAGGTGGATGGTTAGAGGTGGTATCATGGTGGTGGTGGAGAAATACGAGGCGGCCAAGGCAATATGTGCTGGTTGTGATGAAGGCTAGGCTCGGCTATGCATAGTTTTTGGGGATTTTTGCAACTTTTGTGCTGATAACATCATCATGTGGTCATGGCTTGACTTTGGTCAGAGGGAGGGGCTGATGGCTGCTATAGATGGAGGAGGTGATGGAGGAGCTGATGGGGTGGAGAGCTAGGTCGAGCAAACAAGAGGAAGAGCATGGAAAAATCAAGGAAAGAAGAAGAGAAAGTGAAGCAAAAGAAGCCATTAGCAATATGTTTTTTTCTTTTTCTTTGAAGCCGTGAGTTTTTGAGAGGAGATGAGAAAAAAATTTCACGTGAAAGAAAGAAGAAAGTCACGGCAATAGCAAAAAAATGGTTGGCTAAACAAAATGAAAAGACAAATTGGAAATTGAAAAGACAAGGTAATGAAAAGACAAGGAATATGAAAAGCTTTTGTCCTTTAGAATTTCTTATTTCTTTTAATCAATATTAAACAAATAAAATGCAGAAAATGAAAGTAAAAACTGAACAAAAATAAAATGAAAAATATAAATAATTATTTAAGGAAAAATAGGAAATAAATAAGAAAATAGTTAAATAATTGAAACTAGACTTTTGAAATTGAAAACAATATACAATAAGCATTAGAAAATTATAACAACACTTATAAAAATGTTTTAAGAACAAAATAAATACATAACATGACATATCAAACATGTTAGTGCGTGAGATGATGGTTTTGACGACAACAACCTTAGAATAGATTATAAAATATAAATACTAACAGTATAAGTTTAGATATATATGTATATGCAGGATTTACCATGCAGGTATCAAGAATGAAGACTGTACAGTATAGAGATTCAAGTTATCAAAGATTGAAGACTCATGAGTATCAAGATTATCAAGAGTTCAAGAGTTCAAGTAATTTATCTTGTAATTAGAAATTTTGTTAAAACTCCTAGAAAAGCACTGGCATCTTAAAAGCCAATTTATTCGTGGAATGGAATCCACTTCGAGCCTGTTAAAGGGATGAGACCCTAAGTAGGATGGAACCTACGAAAAATCTAATGGTACACTAACTTTTTATTCCAAATGATTTTTCAAAATTATATCTTGTTTTCAAAGTGATTTCAAAACCTTCCTTTTAAAAGCATCAAAAACATCTATCCTGATTTCATATACTTTTAGCCTTAAAATAATTTTTAATTTCAAAATCAAATTATCCTTGTTTTTAAACTATCTTTTAAATATAATATATCTAACTTTTAAATATTTATACATAGATTTTAAATATAAAATTATAGTAAATTTTTTTATATATTATTCTTTATATTTACTTATGTATTTTAATTATAGTCAAGTATATTTATAAAGTTTAAAATAGTTTTAATATAAAATAAAGGTTATATTCAAAGAAAATCAAAACACCAAAAGTCCCTTTGGGATGTCGACATACTCAAGTACCACATGTCGACATGGTGTTAGTTGAGTTTAAAATTTAAATTTCAAAAGAAGTGTCTATTCGTCATAACTCTTCATGAATGGACATGGCTGTTGTTCTTTTATAAATTGGGGTTAGTTTCAACGAATTTTAATACAGTTTTTCTGGTTTTTCACTCCTCTTCTTCTTCCATATTTCTATATACATATTCTTTCCATTACTCTGCCAAAATCAACATTGAATCTAACTAGATTATCTCTGGTTTGATTCTCTATCACTATCTCAATAAGATCCTCAGTGCTATTTAGAGTTATAGGCTTTTTGTAATCAACTTAGCGAGAAAAGGTGTGATTGTAGCCTTGGAAATCAATCAAGCGAGATAAGGTGTGATTGTAGCCTTGGGAAATCAATTGGGTGTACTTGTTGCCCGGGAAATCAAGTATCTCTACCCAGAGGATTATGATTCTGGAGGGTGTACCTCGTTGCCATGAAATCGAGGGTGTAATTGTAAAGATTATTTTTGAAAGGAAATCCGTACTTGTGCGCAGGACTGGATGTAGGGTAACTCCGAATCAGTATAAAATCCGGTGCATTCTTTCCTTTACTGCTTTTACTTTATATCTTCATTTGTGTTTGATTCTATGATCATATCTGTGTCTGAATATTACATTCATTTGTGTTTAAATTAACAAAAACTCAAAAAGGTTTAACAATTCTCTAAAACACTATTCACCCCCCCTCTGATGTTTATTCTAACCTTAAGATCCTTAATCCACATTTCTCACATTTGGTATCAGAGCAAGGTTTTCAAAGTTTCATAATCTGATTTTTGAAAAAGTTTTTAAAATGGCTACCAACACTGGTATTGTTACTAACACTAGTATCCCTGTCACTAGTTCATTTGTAGAAGGTCAATCTACTATCAGACCACCACTTTTTAATGGCAGTAACTATGCATATTGGTCATGTAGGATGAAAATATATTTACAATCTATAGGATTAGACACTTGGAATATCACACAAACTGAATATTCTAAACCCATAACTGAATTTGCACAGTGGACCGCTGAGCAAAAGACTGTTGCACAAAATAATTCTAAAGCAATGAATATTCTGTTTTGTTCACTTGATAGAAATGAATTTAATAGAGTGTCAGTTTGTAAGTCTGCATATGAAATCTGGAAAACTTTGCAAGTAACTCACGAAGGAACAAGAAAAGTTAAACAGACCAAAATTTCCATGCTCACAAATCAGTTTCAATTGTTTAAAATGAATCCTAATGAGTCTATTTCAGATATGTATAGAAGATTTCAGGATATTGTACATTCTTTAATATCCTTGGGAAATGAATTTTCTGAAGAAGATCAAGTCAAGAAAATTTTAAATTCTCTTACTTCGGGGATCAAAAGACACTTGCGATCGAAGAGGCAAATGACATCAGTACCTTAAAGATAAAAGAATTAATTGGAAATCTAATGTCATTTGAAGTCCAAATGATCGGGAGAAGAGAAAGCAAAGCATCCGAAAAGAAATCAGTGGCATTCAATGCATTGACCGATGGATCAGACTCAAACGGTGATAATGATGAAGAGATAGCCTTTATGATCAGAAATTTTAGGAAATTCCTGAAATACAGAAAGATGAATATTCTCAAGAGAAACAACTATAAGAACTTTGGAAATCACAATGTAATGCCAAATAATGTCAATTGTTTCAACTGTGATGAACCAGGTCATATCAAAAGAGACAAAATCCTCCTATGAACAATGATCCAACAAAGAAACGAAAACGTGCATTTACTGCTGCTCTAGATGACTCAGACTCGTCCTCAAGCGATGATGATCAGAAGATACATAATTCAAATTTGTGTTTCACGGCAGTTCACGATTCCGACGAAATCATAGAAACGGACTCAGAAAAAGGTACACATTTACAATATAATTGGTTGAAATTGCATGCTTAGAAATAGATGCTTAATTGCTTGATTGATTGATTTTAATTGGTGTGTTATTTGAATTTTAAATTTTTTTTATTATTTTTTATTATTTTCATAGTATAATAATATATTGAAAATACTATAATTCTAATAATATTCCAGATATATATATACATTAAATATAATAAGTATATATATATATATATATTATAGTACTTAGGAAAAATAAATCACAAAAATTCATAGGCACATGTCCACATGGTCCCCACCATGATGTCGACATGGGTACCTGAATTTGAAATTCAAAATTTGAATTCAAATGGTTGAATTTCCCTCCACCTTTTCACTTTATTCAATTCTCTGAAAAGGCATCATTTGACCAGAGAACATGTCCTTTGAGAATCTATTTATTCACTATCTTTTTTCATATCTTTTCACTCTCATTTTCAAATTCAAACTCTCTCTTCAAAACTTCAAGCTCTCTACTCTCTACTTTAATGGCTTCTTCAAGCAACCCCACCACCATGAGAATTTCGAGAAAAATAAAAGAGCAACTCTTCAATGATCCGGAGGCAATAAAAGCATACATCAATTATGCTAATTATGCCAAAGTCCATCTCGGTAAGTTTGCTATTTTTCAAGATTTTTCTTCTTATGAAATTATTCTTAGTCTTGTTGGTGCTTCTCAAAATGATTTTGTTTGCTATCCAAACCTTATCAAAATTTTCTATGCAAATTTAAACCGTGGATTTAAAATGGAAATGAGGATGAAATTTGGAGTAGTGTCAAAGGCACTAGAATTGTTTTGAATTGTGATCTTTTGGGTAATATTCTTAATTGCAAGAGTACGGGAATGGATCTTTCTAATTTTAAAATCAATGAAAATGATCGTGAGACATTTCATCACATTTTCGAAGGGAATGATAATTTTGAATTCAAAAATCGAAATTTTCGACCAAAAGAAAGAATTGTCAATCTTCTTTTGCAACATACTTTGACCCCAAGATCGGGGAATTTTAACAATCCTACTTCAAAAGTTTGGAAAGCACTTTTTGCTATTTCTGGAAATTATGACATTAATTGGGCGCAAGTTATTTTGGATGAACTTCGTCCTAAAAATCTTGAAATGGGTGAGAACACTTTGTATCGTGGAATTTATCTCACTCGGATTTTTAACTATTTTGGAGTAGATTTCAAAGGCGAAGAATTTGTTTCTAGAAAAGTTTTCAATCATTCCAACATTTTGCTTATGAAAATTCTATTTGTTTTTCAACCTTATGAAACTCTTGCCGAAAAGGAAGAGCGTTTGGCTAATGAGGAGATAGAAGAAGAAGGAGAAGAAGGATGGATGGAAGTTCCTCGTAACGTTTAATTTTATTTGGTTGCTTTGTTTGAATTATTTGCTTTGATTGATTTCATTTCATTTGCTTTGGCTTGGTTTGAATTTGATTGATATTTAATATGGATTGATGTTTGTTATACAAAACATGTATAATTATACATTGATATGTATATAATCTTTGATTCATTATTGTGACTATCAATATAATTATTTCTTAATTCTATATTCCATTGTATAAGTTTATTAATGCAGGTATTTTAGTCCAAGAATGAGGGGGAGTTATATAGTTTGGTGTTATATAGTTTAGAGTTAGTTTTTATTGATGACAAAGGAGGAGAAGTATAAAATAGTGTAGTTAGGCATAGATTAAGGGGGAGGTATTAGGATAGAAGTAATATTTTGTAAAAAAAGGTTGTCATCATCAAAAAGGGGGAGATTGTTAGTTCGTGAGATGATGGTTTTGATGACAACAACCTTAGAATAGATTATAAAATATAAATACTAACAGTATAAGTTTAGATATATATGTATATGCAGGATTTAACCATGTATCAAGAATGAAGATGTACAGTATAGAGATTCAAGTTATCAAAGATTGAAGATTCTTGAGTACCAAGATTATCTAGAGTTCAAGAGTTCAAGTAATTTATCTTTTAGTCAGAAATTTTGTTAAAACTCCTAGAAAAGCACTGGCATCTTAAAATCCAATTTATTCGTGGAATGGAATCCACTTCGAGCCTGTTAAAGGGATGGAACCTACGAAAAATCTAGTGGAACATTGTTTTGTATCCGCTAACTTTTTATTCAAAATGATTTTTCAAAATTATATCTTGTTTTCAAAGTGATTTCAAAACCTTCCTTTTAAAAGCATAAAAAACATGTACCCTGATTTCAAATACTTTTAGCCTCAAAATAATCTTTAATTTCAAAATCAAATTATCCTTGTTTTTAAACTATCTTTTAAATATAATATATTTAACTTTTAAATATTTATACTTAGATTTCAAATATAAAATTATAGTAAAATTTTGTATATATTATTCTTTATATTTACTTATGTATTTTAATTGTGTCAAGTATATTTATAAAGTCTAAAATAGTTTTAATATAAAATAAAGGTTATTTTCAAAGAAAATCAAAACACCAAAAATCCCTTTGGAAGGTCGACATACTCAAGTACCCCATGCCGACATGGTGTAAGTTGAGTTCAAAATTTAAATTTCAAAAGAAGTGTATATTCGTCATAACTCTTTATGAATGGACATGGCTGTTGTTCTTCTATAAATAGGGGTTAGTTTCAACGAATTTTAATACAGTTTGTTTGGTTTTTCACTCTTCTTCTTCTTCCATATTTCTATATACATATTATTACCATTAATCTGCCGAAATCAATATTTAATCTAATTAGATTATCTCTGGTTTGATTCTCTATCACTATCTCAACAAGATCCTCGGTGCTATTCAGAGTTATAGGCTTTTTGTAATCAACTTAGCGAGAAAAGGTGTGATTGTAGCCTTGGAAATCAATCAAGCGAGATAAAGTGTGATTGTAGCCTTGGGAAATCAATTGGGTGAACTTATTGCCTGGGAAATCAAGTATCTCTACCCAGAGGATTGTGATTCTGGAGGGTGTACCTCGTTGCCTTGAAATCGAGGGTGTAATTGTAAAGATTGTTTTTGAAAGAAAATCCATACTTGTGTGCGGGACTGGATGTAAGGTAACTCCGAACCAGTATAAAATCTGGTGTGTTCTTTCCTTTACTGCTTTTACTTTATATATGCATTTGTGTTTGATTCTGTGATCATATCTGTGTCTGAATATTGCATTCTTTTGTGTTTAAATTAACAAAAACTCAAAAAGATTTAACAATTCTCTAAAACACTATTCACCCCCCTCTAGTGTTTATTCTAGCCTTAAGATCCTATATTCTCATTTCTCACAAAACATATATACACAAATTAGAACAAACAAAAATATTATTTATATAAATTAAAATAAACAATTTTGTTAAATAAATCAATTTACACACAATATTGTAAAAAGCATAACTTTCACAATATAAATCGGTTTCCAACAAAACGAAAAGCAGTACACTTAAAATTTAATTTAATTTCATAATAAAAGATAAAATTCAAAAATTCAAATTTTTAATTTTTAAATAAAATTCAAAGTTTGACCATATTGATCAAAATTCACATTTATGGAAGATATTCTATTTAGTCATGTTTGGAATTATAATTTACATCAAAATCAAAATTTATATTTAAAATAACAAAATTATTCATTTTAATAAATAAAATAAAGTTTTTAAATTAGGAAGTTCAATTAAAATAATTAGAATATACAATTAAAATAATCACAAAATACAGGGTTGTTATACTACGTTATAAATGAAATATGCGAGAATTGTAATTGGTAACTTGTAAATCAAAATAATTTGAAAATCTAAAAGATATGATTTTTGAACATTAAGTTAATTAAAAGAAATAAGATAAACTTGTGTAACAGTAACAACCCACATATTTAAATATTTTATCGTTAGTCGGGTTTTAATCCGAAAAGTTACTTTTTGCATACGGTCGAATTAGGACTCGGGACCGCTTCCATGGGGTCCAAGACGCCGTTTGCGATCTTTTTGAGTATAAACTTTAATATGTTTGGAGTTAGTGGAATTTTGCCACTTTTTCACTTTGGGCTTTGGGCTTGGTTTAGCCCATTAGCCTAAACTATTAACTCTAGCTCAACCCCCTCTTCCCTTCATAACTTCACTTTCATTTCCTAACACTCAAGCTTCATCAAAAATGAAGGGAGGAATGAGAAATTAAAACTCCAAGCCCTAGTTCATTTGCAAATCCAACATCTAACTCCAAACTCAAAGAGAAGCCATTGATTCAAGCTTGTTGTGTTGAGATTGAAGTGTGGTTGATTCTTCCTTTACTTTCAAGCTTCTTCTTCATTGATGTTGTGAAAAGGTGATATTTTTATCTCACATCTTTATCTATAACTATCTTTGATTGTTGGGAATGAATTCCTAACACTTATTCATGTACATTTGCTTTTGGTTTGGATTGAATTGGTGAATATCCCAATTTTTAGTGTTTTGGGTTCAAATCTTTAAAAATCCTAACTTTGATGATTGAACACGTTTTTGGTGATGCATCGAGGAGCCAATAAGACTGGGTAGCCGATGGGCGTAATCCCCTAGCGTCCGTGCTCGATCAGTTGCAAATTGAGAGAGTTTTTGCACTTCTATCCCCTAGGTCGTTCGGCCTGCATACATGACTCTCGGCCTGCATTTAGGTCGCAGCCACTTAGGTCGCAACCACTTAGGTCGTGCCATTGGTTTCTTTAAGTCGCTCGGCTTGCCCCAGTACCCTAGGTCGCTCGGCCATGTTAAGTCGCACCTGCTATATCTCGCAACCAACATAGGTCGCCCCATGCTTTAAGTCATGCCACGCTATAGGTCGGCTATGTTAGGTCGCTCGGCTTGAATCAACATAGGTCGGCTATGTTAGGTCGCTCAGTGAAATGACCCATAAATCCGTACCCCTTGAGTCCATTCTACCTAAATCAACTCAAGTTGTGTAGAAATACGAACCATTTGGGTTAAAGAAAAAGAGGTAGACGAAGAAAATAGAAAACAACATCAGAATCTAACCATCGCAGCGGAACAAAATATAATAGATAATAAATAAACTTTACTCAAAAACAAATACATCTGTTTACATATTACATCATCAGAGTACATCAATCACAGCTCAACAATATCATACACTGAATACACAACTACTCAACACAGCGGAATATATACATAAACAAATACGAAAGTACGTATCGTCATCCTACTCGTCTTCTGAGCTCCATAGCATTTCCTGTATCCTATAATACTCGGTCTGACCCGAGCATTACAGTGAAATAACACCCGAGTCAGTCTGGGATACCAGCGTGAGAAAATCACACCCAATTGATTATTAAAGTTTCAAAAATCCTTTGAAAACAAAAGCATCTCGTAAGACCACGCCACAAAAAACATGTCGGGTTTTTACCTTACGATAGCTAAAACAATTTTTATAGAAATCCTCTGATATTATAATAGGGTCTATATACAAATACTTATAAAATAGCCGAAATTGTTACATCTATTAAATTCCAGCTACTAGCCACAGAGTGGGTAATACAAACAAAACTCGTACAAGGCTCGTAGGGAGAATGGATTTCCAACTAATGACTAGGCACTGGGGTACCACCTGTCACAGTACGGGGCCTAGATCACCGTACCGAGGAGTACGCCCGCTCCCCTGCAACACAAGGCTGGGACTACCCCTTACTGGATAATCCCGAGTGAGATCATGTGACGACCGCCCATGACTCCCGCACCAAAACAAGGAAATAATGCGCTGAAAGGCGTGCCAGGCAGCCATGGACGACAGTCAGGGAAAAACAAAACAAAAGAATCTCTATCGCATAACTCACAGCGCATGGATAAAATACAATAGAGAAATATAATATAGTGAAGCTCCATAGAACAGAAACATCATCATATAAGCATCACAGTAGTTTTATACAATCATCTACACAAATCCATACATGAAAGCCTCACTACAAATCACTCAACCAAATACAGCAGCGGATACCCAGTACATATAGTAAGAAAACTAATATGCAAAGCCTCCTGCTCGTCTTCGTTATCTTCATCGTAGAACTCCTAGCACAGCACCTGTCACCTGCTACCTAGTCTGCCCATCCCAAACATGGATGAACAGCCCAAGGTAATAAGAGGAGACATAAAACCTTGAGTCAGACAAAGTCTTAGTGAGCAGTAAATCAACTATCAAACATACCAAAAGAGCATAAAGGATAAAAGGAATAGGAACCAAACCATCCCACTCCACCTCTTTCTACAGTGATAGCCCCAGACATACACTAAGGAGAAGCAGGCATAACAACATAGACAATTAGGGTAAAGCGAATACCACTCGAGTCAAGGACGATGTTTTCCAAATACAAACCCCCAAGGCCTAAACCAAGATCAGATAAGCACCCAGAAAACACCGCTCTTGAAGCCGAATGATGATACAACCAAACATCCAAACATCCATGACTCTGGCTATCACTGTTAACCTTGCTTCGAAATCACCGTTAATTGAATGACCGACTCCTTCCTGAGCCATCTGTCAAGGGCTAATGGTAACCCCGGTTCTAGACAAAACTCCGCACACTGCCTTGTGCCTAGGACTTATCTTCTTGGCCCAGAGTACTCGACTACCTTCCTGTAGTCTTTTAGGCGTCCCTATGTACCCTTGCTTTAAGTTTGCTAGAACCTTCAACAACGATAAAGTCCAAGCCTCCTAGTCATCCTCCTCGACGACTATTCTCAACCTAGCCCAAGCTACCTCTTGAGCAGCTCCATTATCAACCAACTTGAACTACCCTTCAAGTTATCAACATGCTTGGAATGATCCCTGCCTGGATTAAGCCAAGACTCACATCATACTTCGCTTCATCGTACCAAAGCAAAGTCTCAACTCAACCATACTTTGCCTTTTCGCATCCTGACAAAGTCCCATCTCGATCTCATACTTCGCCTCTTCGCATCACGGCAAAGTCCCATCATCGAATCCATCCATATGAGCTTCCACATCCGCTTCATATACCATCGGCAGCTTTCACCATTCAAGAGCCTTTCCACTTAGCTTTTGAATCATCTTCAACCATCTTGTTCCAAATCAACTACAAGCTAACTTGGAGCAATCAAATCTAACATACATTCAAACATTCAAGCATTCAAACAAGATATATTAAGCAATATCAACTATAATGGCAATTTCGTAATTAAGTGAGCAAAAGTCCAACATATGTGAAATCATAGTTTTTAGCATAGATCTATCAAATCTAAAACATGGGTTTTGTCTCTAATACTTGTTAAATAGCTTCTATAGATAAACATTTTCAAATATGATGGATCTACATGCAGACTTAAGGAAAATGCGAGAAAACGCTAACTTTAACACATAAACATATCACCAATCCCATATACTCCTTTGGATCCGCGTGAGAGATAACTACCACTCACCAAATCACCCAAACACTACAAAAACTACACACTTCAGATCTGGACAGCAAGGACTTGGGCTTGATCCGGAGAAATTTCACTTGAAACGGTGAAATCTAGCCTCTTCGGATGAAAATCTTCAACTTTGGCTCTTGATCTTTGATCTTGATCTTCAATCTTCAATCTAAATCTTCGATCTTGGATGGATGTTAGAACTAGATTGGAATAGAGAAAAGAAGATGAAGAAATGTTGTAGTCGAGTCTTCAAAATGACAGCACTTCGTCGCTTCAAAAACCGGTGCCAAAAAGTGAGCCGAACCCCTCTATTTATAGGCTGGAAACTCCTTAGGTCGTCGCCCCTTAGGTCGTCCCCGACCTAACTATGAGTCGTTGCCGACTCATCAGCCCCTACGACCTACGACCTAACCAACACAACATACAACCAAGGCCGACTTACGACTTAACCCAGACGCGACCTAAAACACAGGCCGACCTAACGACTCAACGCACTGCCGCATTTCCTAAGTCCTAGGTCGCCTGACGACTTAACTAGCATGCCGACCTACGACCTAAGACCCTGCCGACTCAACTCCTTGCCGACCTAACACAAGCCATTCACACGACTCAACAACTTCACGAGACAACACCCTGCCGACTTAAACCCCTGCCGACCTATGTCCCCAACGACCTAACAAACACACAATACAAAAGCCTCCGACCTAACTTAGGTCGTTGCCGACCTATCATGCTACGACCTAACAACATAGCCGACTCACGACTCAACCTATTTCCTTTAGGTCGCGCTAGCGACCTAACGACTCATCTACCAACGACTCAAGCATGCCTCTCTAAACCCTAAGTCGGCTACTTTCCTGGGTCGGTCCATCTCTAAGTCGCCTAACCTTTAGGTCGCTACCCCCTCTTAGGTCGCTCTCCACTAGGTCGGTCACTTTCTTAGGTCGTTCCTCTATCCTAGGTCGCTCAACCGACCTAACTCTCAACACATTAACATCCTAACCCGTTAGCTCCTTAGGTCGCTCACCCCTACCTACGACCTATCCTATGAGTCGGCCCTCTATGAGTCGGCCACGACTCATCACTTGACCCCTATTTCGCCTCTCTTCTTAAGTCGGCAACTACTATGCCGTTCTATCCCTTAACTCGGTCCATCCCCTTAAGTCGTCTACGACTTATCTATGAGTCGGTCACGACTCATCACTTGCACTCGGGTCAACTCCTAAACGACTCAAGCTAGAGGCCACACAAACAACACTATCGACCTGCAAATTCTACGATCTATCGACACGTAAAATACGGGTCGTTACATTCTCTCCCCCTTAGGAATTTCGCCCCCGAAATTCCAAGCAAACAACAGCAATCAAAATTATTCCGCATGCCTACCATCCATAGCAATCAACAAACCATGCATCCAATTCTAGCCTAGCATGCAGAATTCTAAGACTCAGAACAAGCTACAAATTCATGAGATGTCACGACACTTTAGGGCCATACCTCGAAGAGTCCGGGATGAGCTGCCTTCATCCTCTCTTCCTCCTCCCATGTACAGTCGTTAACATCATCACTCCATTGTACCTTGAGCAACGTAATCGTCTTCCTCCTAAGCTGTTTCGTATCGGTTTCAACAATACGAAGCGGCTTACGAGGTCTCGAAACAACAGGATCAACCTCCAAGTCTTCACAGCTATCAGCAGAAACCACCGTAGTTGGGTCGTGCATATACTTCCGTAGACAAGATACATGAAAAACATTGTGCACACCCGCCATCTTTTCCGGTAACTCCAATCTATAAGCGAGCTTTCCAATTCGCTCGACAATCGGGAATGGTCCAACAAATCTTGGAGTTAACTTTCCTTTGTTCCCGAATCTAATAACATTCTTCAATGGAGAAATCTTCACAAAAACCATATCACCTACGTCGAATTCCAAATCCTTTCGACGATTATCTGCATAACTTTTCTGACGATCTTGGGCTGCCTTCATTCGTTGCCGAATGATCTCTATACAATCCGAAGTCTGTCGAATCATCTCTGGCCCAAGTATCAGCTTTTCTCCAGTTTCCAACCAACATGTCGGAGAGTTACACGGTCTTCCATATAATGCCTCATATGGTGCCATACCAATACTCGACTGATAACTGTTATTATAAGCAAACTCCACCAAATGAAGGTGATCTTCCCATGATCCTCCGAAGTCCAAAACACATGCTCTAAGAAGATCTTCCAAAACTCGGTTGACTCTCTCAGTCTGACCATCTGTTTGAGGGTGATAAGCTGTACTCCAACACAACTCGGTTCCCAAAACTTCCTGGAAGCTCTTCCAAAATCCACTAGTGAACAATGGATCTCGATCGCTCACTATACTCTTCGGAACACCATGGAAACGAACTATCCACTTCACATACAACTCAGCCAACTTCGATGCAGTCCTAGTCGATCGAACAGGAATGAATCTTGCACTCTTGGTCAAACGATCTACGATGACCCAAATCCCTTCATTTCCCGCTCTTGTCCTAGGTAGACCATCGATAAAATCCATCGACACCTGCTCCCACTTCCATGTAGGAACCTCTAATGGCTGAAGCAATCCACTGGGCTTCTTCTGCTCAGCTTTCACCAACTGACAATTCATACACTTGGAAATAAAATTTCCAACATCCTTCTTCATACCTTCCCAGTAGTAGGTTCTCTTCATATCCCGATACATCTTATTTCCACCTGGATGAATTGTCAACTTCGAGTGATGACTCTCCCTCAGAACTTCATCTCTCAATCCATCTATATCGGGAACAACCAATCGTCCTTGCTTTCGAAGCCAACCCTCTCGATCGACCTCGAATCCTTTATCCTTCTCTGGATCCAATCCAGATTCCAAATCACGGATAATCTTGACAAGCTTATCATCTCGCCTTTGGCTCTCACCAATTCTTTCCACAAGTGTAGGCCTTATCGATAAGTTTGCCAACATCTCAGGTTCCAATTCGCATCTAGGCCTGAAATCAAATCCAGCCAAATACTTAAGACTCTTCCATTCTGAAAACATGGCTCCCAATCCTGCATGTCTTCGACTTAACGCATCAGCCACTGCGTTTCCTTTTCCCGGAGTATAGGCTATACCAAAATCATACGATGCTAAGAACTCTAGCCACCGTTGCTGTCGAAGATTCAAATCCTTTTGGGAAAACAGATACTTCAACGACTTATGATCTGTAAACAGCTCAAATCTAACTCCCAATAGGTAATGTCTCCACATCTTCAAAGCAAACACTATTGCCGCTAACTCCAAATCATGAGTCGGATAATTCCTTTCATGCGGCTTTAGTTGTCGACTAGCATATGCAACAACTTTATCCTTCTGCATTAGCACTGCTCCAAGTCCAGTACCACATGCATCGGTGTAAACCACCATCTCATCATTCCCACTTGGAATAGTCAAAACAGGAGCACTCGTCAGTCGCTCTTTCAGGATCACGAAAGCTTGCTCACACTTATCATCCCATTTGAACAACTGGTTCTTCTTCGTCAATCCTGTCAACGGTGCAGCTATCTTGGAAAAGTCTTTGATAAACCGACGATAATATCCTGCTAATCCAAGAAAACTCCTCACATCAGATGCATTCTTAGGCCTAACCCAATCCTGGATCGCTGCCACCTTAGCGGGATCAACCGCTATTCCATTTCCAGAAATAACATGACCTAAGAACCTCACTTCATTCTTCCAGAAGTGACACTTCGAAAACTTAGCCTTCAGCTGATGTTTCCGTAAGATTCCCAAAACAATCCTCAAGTGCGTCTTGTGCTCTCCCTCAGTTCTGGAATAAATCAGAATATCATCCACGAACACAAGCACGAACTTATTCAACTGATCTCTGAACACTCTATTCATAAGATCCACAAAATATGCTGGCGCGTTAGTCAATCCAAACGGCATTACCAGCCACTCATAAAACCCGGATGGTGTCCTGAAAGCAGTCTTCGGCACACTATCCTTCGCCACTCTCAACTGGTGAAATCCCGTTGCCAAATCCATCTGAGAAAACACCTTAGCCTCGTGAAGCTGATCAAACAAGTCATCTATTCTCGGCAATGGATACTTGTTCTTCTTAGTCACCTTATTCAGCTCACGATAATCAACACACAACCTCAACGATCCATCCGCTTTGGTTGCGAACACAACTGGCGCACCCCATTCGGACACACTTCTCCGAATGAATCCTTTCTGCAAAAGGTCATCAACTTGCACCTTCAGCTCTTGCTGCTCCCTCGGTGCCATCCGCCTAAGAGGCATCACAACAGGTCTGGCTCCCTCAACTAGATCGATACGAAACTCGATCTCCCTATGCGGCGGCAACCCTTTGACTTCCTCAAAGACATTCTCAAACTCATTCACAATAGGCACCGATGACAGTCCATCCCGTGGAACAACTAGCGAATACATGAAGCTCATGAAGACGCCTTCTTCATGCTTACATCGTATCACAACCTTTCGCCCTTCCACATTCCCGACTGTCACCTCAAGCCTCTCACAATCAATCCTAGCCGCATACTTCCTAAGCCAGTCCATACCCAAAATAATTCCGAACCCCGCAAAGTTCAGAACAAAGCAATCACAAACAAACGAGCAATCATGACTCGACACAACTAGACCACGGCATATCATACACAAACATGACGAACCCCCCACTGGATTAGTCACAACCAATGGCCTATCAACAATATCCGGTTTCATACCCAACCGGCTTACCAAATCATCACAAACAAAAGAATGCGACGCTCCAGTATCAAACAACACTCTAACTGGAACACCACAAATAGAAAGAGTACCTTGAACCACCACACTCTTCCCCTTTTCTTCAGCAGTCGGAGCTTTTGAAGACGATGGAACAGCCCCCAAAGCATAGGCTTGCACAACCTGCCTATCTTTCCTCGGTTCTGGACAATCCTTCTTGATATGTCCCAGCTTATCACAGTTGTAACACTTTCCCAGCACTTTGGGATTCTTACAATCCTTGTAAAGATGGCCCTTCTGCTGGCAGTTATAGCAAGTCACTTCACTCTTCGGCTTCTTCTGGCCATCCCTACCCCTCTGTTGCTGTTGTTTCCTCTTCTTATTGCCACTCTGCTGTGGTTTAGATCCTTCCCTGGTTACAGAAACAACAGAACTTTCCTTAGGAAACAAACTCTCATGCCTAAGGGCTTTCTCCACAAGCTTCTCAAATGGATCGTCCAAATGATCCACTAACTGCCTCCCAAGATAAGCATCCAGACCAGTCACAAACTTTTCATTCTTCTGGTAGGGAGAATCAATATACGATCTGGCATACTTAGACAAAGCTTCGAACTCAGAAATATACTCAAGAACAGGCCTCCCTCCTTGCTTGAGCTCTACAAACCTTTTAAACAAGACAGACTTCTGAGCCGTAGAGATGAACTTGGCTTCAAATCTATCTTGGAATTGCTCCCAAGTAATCTCCTCCTCTGGAGTGTCTATGGTGATAGAATTCCACCAATCAGCAGCTCTTCCTTGTAGCTGTCTCGATGCAAGCTTCCTCTTAGTTGCATCTTCAATTCCTAAGTCTCCAAAGATCCTTCTACAAGAATCAATCCATCTTTGGACTTCAATAGTAGATTCAGTTCCCAAGAAAGCTTTCCCTCCAAGAGAAGTATAATCCTTGCAAAGCTTGGCAAAATCCACCGGTCTCGGAGCTTGGACTTGAACTCCAACATCAACAGTAGGCCCTGGAACGGGCATCCTCCTCATAATCGAAGTCATCATCGCTTCGAACATAGCCCCATAATCTGCAGCTCCTTCTGTAGCATGGCCTTCCCTAGCAGCTGGTCTTCCTCTACGACTCATTCTTAATATCTGTAAAAAGAATGATTAGAACACCTTAAGAAACAACTGCATAAGGAGTTCAAATCCTTCTAAGCTACTATATTATATATAGTAATCATCCATCAAAATACAATTACGTCTCTCATACGTAGTTACGTCAGCGAGCGTTGGCTGAAATCGATTAACCAAAGCTCTGATACCAAATGTGACGACCGCCCATGACTCCCGCACCAAAACAAGGAAATAATGCGCTGAAAGGCGTGCCAGGCAGCCATGGACGACAGTCAGGGAAAAACAAAACAAAAGAATCTCTATCGCATAACTCACAGCGCATGGATAAAATACAATAGAGAAATATAATATAGTGAAGCTCCATAGAACAGAAACATCATCATATAAGCATCACAGTAGTTTTATACAATCATCTACACAAATCCATACATGAAAGCCTCACTACAAATCACTCAACCAAATACAGCAGCGGATACCCAGTACATATAGTAAGAAAACTAATATGCAAAGCCTCCTGCTCGTCTTCGTTATCTTCATCGTAGAACTCCTAGCACAGCACCTGTCACCTGCTACCTAGTCTGCCCATCCCAAACATGGATGAACAGCCCAAGGTAATAAGAGGAGACATAAAACCTTGAGTCAGACAAAGTCTTAGTGAGCAGTAAATCAACTATCAAACATACCAAAAGAGCATAAAGGATAAAAGGAATAGGAACCAAACCATCCCACTCCACCTCTTTCTACAGTGATAGCCCCAGACATACACTAAGGAGAAGCAGGCATAACAACATAGACAATTAGGGTAAAGCGAATACCACTCGAGTCAAGGACGATGTTTTCCAAATACAAACCCCCAAGGCCTAAACCAAGATCAGATAAGCACCCAGAAAACACCGCTCTTGAAGCCGAATGATGATACAACCAAACATCCAAACATCCATGACTCTGGCTATCACTGTTAACCTTGCTTCGAAATCACCGTTAATTGAATGACCGACTCCTTCCTGAGCCATCTGTCAAGGGCTAATGGTAACCCCGGTTCTAGACAAAACTCCGCACACTGCCTTGTGCCTAGGACTTATCTTCTTGGCCCAGAGTACTCGACTACCTTCCTGTAGTCTTTTAGGCGTCCCTATGTACCCTTGCTTTAAGTTTGCTAGAACCTTCAACAACGATAAAGTCCAAGCCTCCTAGTCATCCTCCTCGACGACTATTCTCAACCTAGCCCAAGCTACCTCTTGAGCAGCTCCATTATCAACCAACTTGAACTACCCTTCAAGTTATCAACATGCTTGGAATGATCCCTGCCTGGATTAAGCCAAGACTCACATCATACTTCGCTTCATCGTACCAAAGCAAAGTCTCAACTCAACCATACTTTGCCTTTTCGCATCCTGACAAAGTCCCATCTCGATCTCATACTTCGCCTCTTCGCATCACGGCAAAGTCCCATCATCGAATCCATCCATATGAGCTTCCACATCCGCTTCATATACCATCGGCAGCTTTCACCATTCAAGAGCCTTTCCACTTAGCTTTTGAATCATCTTCAACCATCTTGTTCCAAATCAACTACAAGCTAACTTGGAGCAATCAAATCTAACATACATTCAAACATTCAAGCATTCAAACAAGATATATTAAGCAATATCAACTATAATGGCAATTTCGTAATTAAGTGAGCAAAAGTCCAACATATGTGAAATCATAGTTTTTAGCATAGATCTATCAAATCTAAAACATGGGTTTTGTCTCTAATACTTGTTAAATAGCTTCTATAGATAAACATTTTCAAATATGATGGATCTACATGCAGACTTAAGGAAAATGCGAGAAAACGCTAACTTTAACACATAAACATATCACCAATCCCATATACTCCTTTGGATCCGCGTGAGAGATAACTACCACTCACCAAATCACCCAAACACTACAAAAACTACACACTTCAGATCTGGACAGCAAGGACTTGGGCTTGATCCGGAGAAATTTCACTTGAAACGGTGAAATCTAGCCTCTTCGGATGAAAATCTTCAACTTTGGCTCTTGATCTTTGATCTTGATCTTCAATCTTCAATCTAAATCTTCGATCTTGGATGGATGTTAGAACTAGATTGGAATAGAGAAAAGAAGATGAAGAAATGTTGTAGTCGAGTCTTCAAAATGACAGCACTTCGTCGCTTCAAAAACCGGTGCCAAAAAGTGAGCCGAACCCCTCTATTTATAGGCTGGAAACTCCTTAGGTCGTCGCCCCTTAGGTCGTCCCCGACCTAACTATGAGTCGTTGCCGACTCATCAGCCCCTACGACCTACGACCTAACCAACACAACATACAACCAAGGCCGACTTACGACTTAACCCAGACGCGACCTAAAACACAGGCCGACCTAACGACTCAACGCACTGCCGCATTTCCTAAGTCCTAGGTCGCCTGACGACTTAACTAGCATGCCGACCTACGACCTAAGACCCTGCCGACTCAACTCCTTGCCGACCTAACACAAGCCATTCACACGACTCAACAACTTCACGAGACAACACCCTGCCGACTTAAACCCCTGCCGACCTATGTCCCCAACGACCTAACAAACACACAATACAAAAGCCTCCGACCTAACTTAGGTCGTTGCCGACCTATCATGCTACGACCTAACAACATAGCCGACTCACGACTCAACCTATTTCCTTTAGGTCGCGCTAGCGACCTAACGACTCATCTACCAACGACTCAAGCATGCCTCTCTAAACCCTAAGTCGGCTACTTTCCTGGGTCGGTCCATCTCTAAGTCGCCTAACCTTTAGGTCGCTACCCCCTCTTAGGTCGCTCTCCACTAGGTCGGTCACTTTCTTAGGTCGTTCCTCTATCCTAGGTCGCTCAACCGACCTAACTCTCAACACATTAACATCCTAACCCGTTAGCTCCTTAGGTCGCTCACCCCTACCTACGACCTATCCTATGAGTCGGCCCTCTATGAGTCGGCCACGACTCATCACTTGACCCCTATTTCGCCTCTCTTCTTAAGTCGGCAACTACTATGCCGTTCTATCCCTTAACTCGGTCCATCCCCTTAAGTCGTCTACGACTTATCTATGAGTCGGTCACGACTCATCACTTGCACTCGGGTCAACTCCTAAACGACTCAAGCTAGAGGCCACACAAACAACACTATCGACCTGCAAATTCTACGATCTATCGACACGTAAAATACGGGTCGTTACAGATCACCCCGCGGTTGGGATCAGCAACTGCCCACTAAGCCGAAATAAAAAGGGACATCTAGACAGGGATGACCTCACCCTGCTTGGGTGCTACCCACCTAGCCTTGCTGCATAACCCCTGATTTTCAATCATTCCCATTTGATGAGGCTTGAGGCTAAGCGTTACCTTTATAGAACATATCCCTTAGAATGCCCATCGTCCACCTGACGATGTTTCGCAAGCATTCATCCATACAAGTCCGTCCCGGGTTCGAACGGAACCGAAGGCACTATTCCTACTACATTCATTTTGGAAATGTCCTCAGGATTAGTAGCGACTAGCCCTTGCACTTCTCTACTCCATCTTCGAATCCAAAAAGATCGTTTTCCACGAAAACGTAAAAACCGGATCGAAGTGGTTTTCGAGAAATAAATCTCGATCCCGGTCTCTTCGAAACAGTCAACGCATTTGGCCAATATTGATAGTCGGTTATTTAACTATCAATTTATATTCACAAACAACCATCAAACAATAAACAATTTCCCATATTATTTATTTATCTCAAAAATATCTTCACAAATGTATTTTCACTTTTCAAATTCCTTTGAAAACAGTTTTCAAAACTACCTACCTTTCTCAGAATAAATTCCAAGTATTTCTATTTCCACGGGAATCACCAAGCATAAAACTATATTTTTCTAAATTAATTTAAAACACTTTTCTTTTAAAAATATACTTTAAGACATACAAGTTAAAATTACTTTAATAATTTGTTAAAAATACATACTATATGAATATTTGAAATAAGGTTACTTAATAAATATAAAACTAGATTTCTACCTTTTCTTAAAAGCAAGATACTAAGTTACTTCTTAATAATTACTGCTAAAATAGATTAAAGGAAATATTTACTTTAGACTTTAAATATTAGAAATAACAAATTTTACATAACCTGCTTTCTTTAAAAACAACTTTAAAATATTTAATTTATATTTAAAAATTTACCTTTAAAAACATGTACTTGGCTATCCAGAGAAAATTCCAACTTCAATCACTTAAATCAATTTCCCCAAATTGATTTCCAATTTATTTTATTTGAAATAAATTCCTTTACTTATCAGTTCATTTCCAAATTCAGTAGTTAGGGACTATATTATTATTATCTTTTCCAATTTCTTCTTTACTTTTTCAATAATTCAAATCTTAAATTCTAAATAAATGTTTGTTCTTTTTAATTAATAATACTGCATTAAAATTTCATTAACTTTCTATTTATTCCATTTTTCCTTTCCATTCTCAGGATTCATTTATTAGAATTTTAAAGCCACTTTATTTCTTTTCCAAGCCATTCTTAAATTTGTTCTATAATTATTTTACTTACAATTTCACTTCTTTTATTTTCATTTCAAAAAATCAAATTTATATTTTTGGTAATTCATTATACCCAATTATATCAACCAAGCCATAGCATTCAATACTTCCACATAATTCATCATAGAATATCAAATAATCAGAACAGAGAATATTAAATGATTTAAATAAAAGTTGAGGGGTCCAGTTGGATCCCTCCAACCTTTTTCCCTGCATCCACAAACATTAGCATCACATAATATGTCAAATTCAAATTATACTATACTATATCACGTCAATCAATTCAACATACAATCAATTATTTGAATTTAATCATTTAAATTTTTTAAATGCAGCTGAGTGAGATTAACTCACCTTTCATTTTGTTTTGCAATTCGATCCAACCCGGCTTGCTTCTATCAGATTTTGACCTTGTATAACAATCATACGATTTATTAACACTTTGAAATAACTTGAACCATTTATTTCCATTTATAAATTTAATTAGCCAATGACTTACTATTTAATAATTTAATTGATTTTATCTAGATTCCAAAAATAAATTACCTTAGAAATTAAAATAACCAAATTATTTAATTTATCACTTATTCATCAACTCCAAAAATTTTAAAACAATATGCAATTTAAAATTTTATTTTGAAATCCTATATAAACCTTAAATATTTACAATTTATTAAATTATTTATTTGACTAAAAATTATCCAATCAACTAATAAATTTTAGTTTTAAACTAGTGATTAAATTTGAATCAAAGAATTAAATTTAAACCAGTTTTCCTTTTAAATAACTTCCTTAGTAACCAAAATAATTAGATTTAACTAAACAAATAAGTCTTCACTATATTTAAATGAAAAGTGAATAGATATATTTACTTTACTTTACATTTTCAACTGTTTACAAAAATAATCAATATTCTTTTGAATGAAAATACATTCCTGTTTACATTTTCAAACAAAAACATATATATCTATACTTACATTACCCTTTTCATTTACTGTGTAAACATACTTTCATATATAAACATCTTTAAACTAAAACTATTTACTGTAAATTTAACCGAAACTGAAATGTGTATATATATATATACATTTATTTGTTTTTTATTAAATTTACAAACGATACCTTACTGAGACGAGACCGAGCACATACCCAACATCACTTGGTTGCCAACGCAGTCACCAAGGGTTGATGCAGCGTCCCCGCTTCCCAACCCTAGCCACGATCACCTGAGTCGTTCACCAATCGAACCCTAGATAAAACGAGTCCCCCCTCGCCAGAGGTGGTCTCCACCTTTCTTTGAGATCGCGACACCACCCACGCGAACGACACTGAACCCCAAAACGCAGCCCCTACGCGAGAGCTCGCCTTGATCCCACGCGAAGGACGATGTCGCTGAACCCCCCTCCCACAATCGCGATTTCAATTGAGTTGTTGAATGGAATCGCGCGGCCATCGTTTATTTCCCTCTGAACTTTGATCAACTTAGGATTTTGTTTATTTTATTTTTCACGGAGTGGCATAGCGTTGGGGATTTGAAAGAAGTAAAGGGTTTCGGCCTTACTTGAACGATTCGAAACATCGGCCATTAATTTATAAACGAACTGTCTTGGGTTTTTTTTTCAAGAAGAAGGGGCTTTGATAAAAAGTGACGAACGATGGTGTATACTGGAAGATAAGGAAAGCGTGCTGAGGAATGGATAAGGATGGCATATAGAAGAAGCTTAATTAATTAAATTTCATTAGATTATTATCAATTAAATTTTCAGCGCGTTTATTTATCGTACACTCACATACTAACTCCAATCAAAACGAAATTTGAAATCCGATAATAATTCAATATTACGGACCCAATGGAACTGGTTTCGTTGAATTCCGAGACTGTGCTTCGGAGGGCTATTTTTAAATTCAATTTAAACGATAGAAATTTCAAAACTTAACAAACCATTTTTAAATTTGATTTCATCACTTATATTCTCTTCAGTATTATCAATATAAATTTTACAGGCCTTTAAATTTATTTTAACAGGCTTAAAATCTCAGATTTCATATTTTATCCAATTTCAAATTATTTAATTCAATAATTTAATTATCGAGTAAATAGTGATATTTGGAATTCAAGTAAAAATTAACTTTTAAATATTCAAAATCGATTAAATATTCCTATTTAAATTGCTTAAAAATTCCGGGTCGTTACATTCCTCCCCCTTAAAAGAATTTCGTCCCCGAAATTACTAATTAGGAAGAATGGTCCAATACCCGTTTATTATTTCCCTAAAACCAAACAGTTCCTAACAATTCAACATCTTATCAACTATCCCCTTATAAAAGACCCAATTTTATTCTTATTATCATTCCAACTTTTCCATAGTTCCCAAATGACTTATTTATACAATCATTCGAATTATAATTCAAAACCAAATTTTGAATTATCAAAATTTTCTCAAAATTTTTCTAACTCCCTAAATTTTCGAAAAATTTCGCCAGCGTCTCCTTTGCGCGGCTAACTCGGTACAACTACAAAAGACCTCTACGGGCTCCCAAATTCCAAAAGAAAGCAAAAGGCCAAGTGGCTCGATCAAAAACCCAATCAAATTTCATACCAAATTTAAATACATACCTTTTTGTCGAGCATTTCAAATTTATCTTTTGAAATCAAATCCAAATTTCTTTTCCCTTTATAATACCTGCATATCCTGCTTAGCACTAATATCCAATCACAATATTCTCAAAATATTTTTTCTCGACTTCCTTCCAATGTCAATATTCATTCATTCAAATATTAACTCAGAATATATTTGAAATATCAATTTCCACTCAAGAATTCACCATTCCCTTCTTAAGTTAGTATAAGCATTTTATGTGCTTCTTTATTTATTTTCATCTTACCACTTTAGTTTATATCTAATTTCATTCAAATTGATTCTTTCATTTTCATATGAATTCAATTTATCTTTAACTCTGAATATTTTAAATTTTATTTTTCATTTATTACTAATTCATGTCATTATTTTACATTAGTTCATTTACAAATTTATTTCAACTTCAAATTTAAAAACATTTTGTCACTAACAAAATTTTCCAAAAAATTCAAAAATTTTCTAACTCCCAAAATTTTCGGAAATTTTTTGGCAGTCCCCTTTGTACGGAGGAGCTTTTGCAACTTGACAAAAGAGGTAAATATATATACATCGACCCACATGGTCGGAAAAACCAAAAACAGTTCATATTTCCTATTTTTATTGCGTAGGCGTACCTTATTTAGCATTTTAAGCAAGCGGCTTATTAGTTTTAGCAAATAACACAACCAAATCTAGCCACACGGCTCCCAGATACCTGTACTTACTCAATTTAAACATGTAAGTACCAAATATTTGCAGTTCAACTATATTTCACTTAGTTGCAATAGTTAAAACATATGAATTCTAAAAGAAATGCACATCAAACATTTTCCGTAAGCAATTTATACAATTTTCACACTAATTAACTGTTCCAATTAATTTATAACCATTTTCATTCAATTTGAATGGTTTAAAACTTAATCGCTTACATTCAATTCATTTTTAATTTTCAACAAACCCATATTAGTCCAATTGATTTAAAAATCAATTTTATTTACTTGCAATGATTCATAGAATTTTAATTACTTCCATTTACATCCAATGACAATTTATTCACAATCCATATATTCTCATTTTCATTTTATTTTAAATTTGAATCCATTCACTTGCATTTTCATTTTATTAACCAGCTAGTTCCATTATTCAAACAAGTTCCATACAAAACCATTAACAACTTAGGTTCATCTTCATTACCAATTAAATTTCCTTTTTATTTTAATTCATTCACAACCATTTATTTACATTCCATTTAATATTGTCTGTATCTCACCGAATTTTATTTCGGTTAAAATTTATTTTCACTTGATTTAAATCCAACCCAATATTATTAAACTTAGTTTAAGTTGAATTAAATTCAACTCTCTTCCATCTATTCAGCTTAAGTCAATTTACTTCAATTTATTCAAATTTTGTACTTAAGCTCATTTTCATTTTACAAGGAAATTTTTCTCTTTTATAGTCAACTTAACTCAATTGATTACAAGGCCATATCCAATTTATTTCCACTTATTGGATTTCATTTGCTCATTCAAACCATTACTATTTTAATCCAATTTAATTTTTATTCGATACCATTCCAATTATATTTAATTTTGTTAACACTTTAAGTCAAATTTTAATTAATAACTCAAGTTCTGATTCCACCATTCACCTTTAATCTTACCATCAAATTTTATTAACTCACAATTCAACTTCATTCTCTATTTATTTAATTAATTGCAAGACTACTTTCAATTATATTTTCTTCACTAGTGATTCAAGTCGAATTTGATTTATAACTAGAGTTTTATTTCCAAACTTCAATATTAACTCGCCGATTCAGCTTTTATTTAGCTACATTGGTTATCATTATATATTTCGTTATCTAATTTATTATCTACTTAGTTTTTCCTTAATTTATAATTCAATACTTGAATTTTAATTTTAAAGATCACTTTATTCAATTTGCTTAAGTTCAATTTATTTTATAATTCAAGTTTTGATTTTTATTTTATTTTTCAATTCATCCAACAATATTTATTTTGGATTTGTATTCCATTTACAATTTTATAAGTCACAACTTATTATTTTCACAATTCCATTCATTCTAGACTTGAATATATTCATCTTTTATTTTAACTCAAGCCTTATGCTTATTTATATCCCAAGCATGTTTTATTTCATGCATTATAATTCTTTTACACGTTATTCTTATTTATTTATTTCAATTCCAATCCTTATTCAATTTATTTTCCATTTGTTTAGGTAAGAATTTAATTCCATTCATTAATTCAATTGAATTCTCATCCCAATTCAATTTTACTTTAACTCAAATTTATTTAACTCAATTCGATTTCAACTTGATTCGAATACAACTGGATATTATTTTCAGCATATTCGATTTATTCCAATCCAGTTAAATTTTTATTCTCCAATCCAAGTTATTTTCATTTTTAACCTTTCACTTTAAATCTAAATTCCAACATTCAAAGCTTATATTTCCCTGATTTAAAAATCATCTCAATTTATAAGCTTACAACATATCTCATCGGGATTTTTAACTTCCTGCTTTAGTTTCAAATCATTTTGAAATCTTCAACATCTCAAATTACACCTCTCAAAAATTTTAAACCAATCCTGGTTTTTCTATTTCCAACAAATTTCCTTTAAGATTTTCAAAAACAACTAGCTTTTCTAAACAAATCAGTTTTTGGCAGCAATCTGCCACTCAGAAATTCGAAAATGAATACCGATGATGCGGCCGTCATCATCAGAATTATTTTCCAATAATCCAAGTGATTTCAATGCTATATCACTTTCAAAATCCATTTGAAACAGATTTGTTTTCAGAAATAGCCCCAAAATAATAATGCTATTATTTATCATCAAAACACTTCCAAAATCTTCGGGATTTTATATTTTAAATTTTAAATTTAAATCAAATTTTAACTATAGTTCATTTTTATAGTTTCCCATTTGATAATAATTCAATTCATAAATTACATTTATAATTCATAATTATAAATTTCATTTTATAATGGTTTTCTTCCATTAAACTTTGGTTATGTTTTCAATTTCTAGTTAAATTTCCACTCAACAATGATAATAATTTAATATTATTCTTCCTAACATCCAAGCAACCATATATTAGCTAAAATAGTTTACAAAAACTTTTCTTTATATAAAAATATATTTTTGGGTAAAATTATTACATTCACCCACATTTAAAACACAGGTTCTCTGCTCATCAGAATGACCTTTGGTGCTAGCTCTCTACTGTTGTGCTGGGTTTGTCTGGTGCATGGCCAGTGCTTGCTGCTGTGTTGAATTGCCTTCTTGCTGTGGTTTTATTTTTCTCAGTGTTGTGTGTGTGTTGTTCCTCTAGCTTCCTTTCCTTGTTACTGTTTGCGTTGTTGTTGTTTTTCCTTTTTGGGTTTGGCACATTTTGTTGTGTCATCCTTTCGTTTCGTTGTTCTCCTTTTCTATGTTTTAATAAATCAGGTAGGGGCCCAGTCAACCTCGCTGTTTATTCCAAAAAAAAACAATACCGTGTCAATTGTTCTATTCAAGTGTTTAGAAACCCCTTCGATACAGTTGTCCAGATTGTGCCGATGAAGGTTCATATGCCACTCAATAAATCAATCGACGCAATATTAAAACAATTTATATTCACTAACAAATACGCGCTCATATCTATTAATACGCTCAAACTCATTCTAGAGTACTATAGACTTTATTTTAATTGAGTAATTCCCACCAGAGCCAAGGTTATCACCAACCTATGCTATGATACCAAGTGAAACGACTCGTAAATCCGTAACCCTTGATTCAACTCTATTCTAGCTAAATCAACTCAAGTTGTGTAGAAATACGAACCATTTGGGTTAAAGAAGAAGATGTAGAAGAAGAAAATAGAAAACAACATCAGAATCTAACCATCGCAGCGGAACAAAATATAATAGATAATAAATAAACTTTACTCAAAAACAAATACATCTGTTTACATATTACATCATCAGAGTACATCAATCACAGCTCAAAAATATCATACACTGAATATACAACAACTCAACACAGCGGAATATATACATAAACAAATACGAGAGTATGTATCGTCATCCTGCTCGTCTCCTGAGCTCCACAACATTTCCTGTATCATATAATACTCGGTCTGACACGAGCATTACAGTTAAATAACACCCGAGTCAGTCTGAGATACCAGCGTGAGAAAATCACACCCAATTGATTATTAAAGTTTCAAAAATCCTTTGAAAACAAAAGCATCTCGTAAGACCACACCACAAATAAACATGTCGGGTTTTTACCTTACGATAGCTAAAACAATTTTTATAGAAATCCTTTGATATTATAATAGGGTCTATATACAAATACTTATAAAATAGCCGAAATTGTTACATCTATTAAATTCCAGCTACTAGCCACAGAGTGGGTAATACAAACAAAACTCGTATAAGGCTCGTAGGGAGAATGGATTTCAAACTAATGACTAGGCACTGGGGTACCACCTATCACGGTACGGGGCCTAGATCACCGTACCGAGGAGTTCGCCCGCTCCCCTGCAACACAAGGCCGGGACTACCCCTTACTGGATAATCCCGAGTGAGATCACCCTGCGGTTGGGATAAGCAACCGCCCACTAAGCCGAAATAAAAAGGGACATCTAGACAGGGATGACCTCACCCTGCTTGGGTGCTACCCACCTAGCCTTGCTGCATAAACCCCGATTTTCAGTCATTCCCATTTGATGAGGCTTGAGGCTAAGCGTTACCCTTATAGAACATATCCCTTAGAATGCCCATCGTCCACCTGACGATGTTTCGCAAGCATTCATCCATACAAGTCCGCCCCGGGTTCGAACGGAACCGAAGGCACTATTCCTACTACATCCATTTTGGAAATATCCTCAGGATTAGTAGCGACTAGCCCTTGCACTTCTCTGCTCCATCTTCGAATCCAAAAAGATCGTTTTCCATGAAAACGTACAAACCGGATCGAAGTGGTTCCCGAGAAATAAATCTCGATCCCGGTCTCTTCGAAACAGTCAACGCATTTGGCCAATATTGATAGTCGGTTATTTAACTATCAATTTATATTCACAAACAACCATCAAACAATAAACAATTTCCCATATTATTTATTTATCTCAAAAATATCTTCACAAGATGTATTTTCACTTTTCAAATTCCTTTGAAAACAGTTTTCAAAACTACCTACCTTTCTCAGAATAAATTCCAAGTATTTCTATTTCCACGGGAATCACCAAGCACAAAACTATATTTTTCTAAATTAATTTAAAACACTTTTCTTTTAAAAATATACTTTAAGACATACAAGTTAAAATTACTTTAATAATTTGTTAAAAATACATACTATATAAATATTTGAAATAAGGTTACTTAATAAATATAAAACTAGATTTCTACCTTTTCTTAAAAGCAAGATACTAAGTTACTTCTTAATAATTACTGCTAAAATATATTAAAGGAAATATTTACTTTAGACTTTAAATATTAGAAATAACAAATTTTACATAACCTGCTTTCTTTAAAAACAACTTTAAAATATTTAATTTATATTTAAAAATTTACCTTTAAAAACATGTACTTGGCTATCCAGAGAAAATTCCAACTTCGATCACTTAAATCAATTTCCCCAAATTGATTTCCAATTTATTTTATTTGAAATAAATTCCTTTACTTATCAGTTCATTTCCAAATTCAGTATTTATGGACTTTATTATTATTATCTTTTCCAATTTCTTCTTTACTCTTTCAATAATTCAAATCTTAAATTCTAAATAAATGTTTGTTCTTTTAAATTAATAATACTGCATTAAAATTTCACTAACTATCTATTTATTCAATTTTTCCTTTCCATTCTCAGGATTCATTTATTAGAATTTTAAAGCCACTTTATTTCTTTTCCAAGTCATTCTTAAATTTATTCTATAATTATTTTACTTACAATTTCACTTCTTTTATTTTCATTTCAAAAAATCAAATTTATATTTTTGGTAATTCATCATACCCAATTATATCAACCAAGCCATAGCATTCAATACTTCCACATAATTCATCATAGAGTATCAAATAATCAGAACAGAGAATATTAAATGATTTAAATAAAAGTTGAGGGGTCCAGTTGGATCCCTCCAACCTTTTTCCCTGCATCCACAAACATTAGCGTCACATAATATGCCAAATTCAAATTATACTATACTATATCACGTCAATCAATTCAACATACAATCAATTATTTGAATTTAATCATTTAAATTTTTTAAATGCAGCTGAGTGAGATTAACTCACCTTTCATTTTGTTTTGCAATTCGATCCAACCCGGCTTGCTTCTATCAGATTTTGACCTGTATAACAATCATACGATTTATTAACACTTTGAAATAACTTGAACCATTTATTTCCATTTATAAATTTAATTAGCCAATGACTTGCTATTTAATAATTTAATTGATTTTATCTAGATTCCAAAAATAAATTACCTTAGAAATTAAAATAACCAAATTATTTAATTTATCACTTATTCATCAACTACAAAAAATTTAAAACAATATGCAATTTAAAATTTTATTTTGAAATCCTATATAAACCTTAAATATTTACAATCTGTTAAATTATTTATTTGACTAAAAATTATCCAATCAACTAATAAATTTTAGTTTTAAACTAGTGATTAAATTTGAATCAAAGAATTAAATTTAAACCAGTTTTCCTTTTAAATAACTTCCTTAGTAACCAAAATAATTAGATTTAACTAAACAAATAAGTCTTCACTATATTTAAATGAAAAGTGAATAGATATATTTACTTTACTTTACATTTTCAACTGTTTACAAAAATAATCAATATTCTTTTGAATGAAAATACATTCATGTTTACATTCTCAAACGAAAACATATATATTTATACTTACATTGCCCTTTTCATTTACTGTGTAAACATACTTTCATATATAAACATCTTTAAGCTAAAACTTATTTACTGTAAATTTAACTGAAACTGAAATGTGTATATGTATATACATTTATTTGTTTTTTATTAAATTTACAAACGATACCTTACTGAGATGAGACCGAGCACATACCCAACATCACTTGGTTGCCGACGCAGTCATCAAGGGTTGACGCAGCGTCCCCGCTTCCCAACCCTAGCCACGATCACCTGAGTCGTTCACCAATCGAACCCTAGATAAAACGAGTCCCCCCCCCCCCCGCCAGAGGCGGCCTCCACCTTTGCTTTGAGATTGCGACGCCACTCACGCAAACGACACTGAACCCCAAAATGCAGCCCCTACGCGAGAGCTCGCCCTGATCCCACGCGAACGACGATGTCGCTGAACCCCCCTCCCCCCCACAATCGCGATTTCAATTGAGTTATTGAATGGAATCACGCGGCCATCGTTTTTTTTAATTTTTTCTCTGAACTTCTGTAACATCCTGGAATTTTGATAAGTTAAAATTCGGTTAATTATTTGAACTTTTGAATTTAAAGCTGAGAGTTTCAAAAGAAATATAATAATTATTGTCAATATTAATATTTTAAAAGATGCATGGAGTTTAAAAAAATTAATAATTGAAAGTATGAGTTTTAAATAAATAATGAATAAAAATATATAACAAGGGGAAGAATTAGTGTTAAACAATAAAATAAAATATGTGATAAATTACATGCTAATAGTTAAAACTTTAAGATTAAATTAAATTTTAAGAAAATATACTTTTGTAACAAAATTTAGATAATTATAAAATGACTTAAGAAAAGAAAGAAAATATACATTCCATATGAAGACATAAGGAAACAAAACACTTCCATTTAACAAGATAAAGTAAGTTTGTATTAAATAAAATTAAATATAAAAATAATAAAGTAACATTACCTGTAAGTGTACATGGAGGCATGAAGCATTTAATGCTATGCACATCAGCAAACTTAAAGTACGATTTCCTGTATAAAACATACAAGGAAAACACTACATCACACACTTCCATTTAATGCTCTCAAATACACCCATACACAAGTACGATTGAAAAGAAAAAAAGAGGGTTACTTCAACACAACACAAGGAGTGTGTTGCCTGCACATCTCCTTATATAAGTGTGTAGCCTCCAAGTTGTTCAAAAAAAATTTTACTGAAGAAAGAAAGAAAAAAATATTAGTAAAGGGAAGCAAATATCATTTTTATTCAAGCTTGAAAGGCAAATTTATGAAGGAAGTTTCAACTGCAAAATTAAAAGAAAACAAAAATATAGTCTCTGTTTCAAACATTTGACAGGTGAGTAAACATGATTTTGTAAAGGATATAAAGTTTATTTAAAACAGTTTAAAACTTCAATTATAACTGCTTTATTCATATTCCAGTATGATAATATCCCAATGATGCTCTGTGTCATTCATGCAGGGATTACATTTGTTATTTAAATTGAAGTCTATTTGCTTTAATCACTGACAAGCTTGGATTTTTAAATAAATCAAGTTGTTTTAATCCTCGAACAAGTTTGTTTAAAGTTGTTTTGAACCTACAGTAAATTATTTTCCACTGGAAACATGTTTTACAGGTTTCAAGTTGAAATTTGATAAAAATTAAAGGGTGTAAAACATTGATTCAAGATTTTAATCTGAATCTATACTTTAATTTATGATTTTTTAAACAAAAATGAAGAATTTTAGATTAGTATTTAAAGGGCAATTTGCATTTGAATAAAAATTGAATTTTTACCAATTTCTTGTAAGTGAATCAATTTAAATTGCTGAAAATTGAGTTGAAGCAAGCATAACCATTCACGATGTTGGGAAAAATGTAAATTAATTTTTCTATTGCGTGAATTGGGAGTACGAGTTAGAATTAGGGTTTAGTGGTGCTTCAGTTCATGTTGATGTTTTGGGGTTCGTGGGTCCTCAAGGGATCATCGGAAGGGATCGCGAGTGGGGGAATGGCAGAGGGAAGGAGTGTAGCAGTTTCGGTGAAGGTGGCCGGTGGTTTCGAGAGCGGAGGCGATGGGGAGGGGCAAAGTTCTGGCAAAGGGCTATGCTGTTTGATCGAGATTTTATCTCGATTTCGACTCAGTAAGTTTTCATGGAAACTGGGTACGAATTTGTGTTCGAGGGAGATCGTGGGGTCGTGGAGCATCATCACGACGATCGTCTGTGGACGGTGGCGTTGGGACACGTGCACGTGCACGTCTGACTCAGGGAGGGGACGAAGTATCAGGGAACTCGAATTTTCTTCGAGTCGTTTTGGAAAGGATCGGGGTGGTCACATCTGGCTCGGGTATAATGAGTCGATTTGTTCGAATTGGTTTGGGACCGTGATTTTGTTACTTCAGTATAAAGTTTAAAAAAAAATTACTTAGCAAAAAAAAAAGAAGAAGAGGAAGAGAGAACGAGAGGGAAAGGAGATGACTCAGGGAAGAAGGCTGAAAGAACTCTGTTTAATCGGGTTTGCTTGCGTATTGGGTTAAGCCCAAAACAAATTTCAAGTTAACAAATGTTAGATAAAACTTTGGCATTTGCAAGTTAAACAAACGTAGACTTGTTAAGTTAAAAAAAACTCATTTTAAGTTAAATTAATTAACAATGTTTTAGAATTTTGTTAACTCTTTGATTAAGTAATGAAAATTTAAAATAAAATTAGTTAAACTTTTAATTAAATGATAAAATTTAAAACGAGAATTAGAATTAATTTACATTAAAATTCCAATGTAACAATAAATTAATTTTTAAAGTATAAAACAAATTTTCAAATGGAAATTAAGGTAAACAATTTTTATTAATAGTTTTGAAAAGGAATTTAGAATGATTTAAAGTTCGTGATTAAAAATGATTTAATAAATAATTAAGTACTTAAATAAATTTGTAATTCAGAATTGTTGATTAGATAAATTAAGTTAATTAATGAAATTAGCAGTTAATTAAAATAATAAATCGAGGAATAATCAATGTATCAAGATGATTAAGATTAATTTATTTATCATTAAGAATAATAAATCATTGATTCAAAATAATTATTTGGTTAATTTATTAAAATCCCATTCACTTTGATTGGTAAACAATTAACTATTTCTATGCACTAGATTGATATTTCTGATGTGATTGTAATACTGTGTGATGCATTGTGATTATGGTTTGTTCTGTATTGATGTGAAAACCCTGTTGCCCGTAAAACGGCATTTAAACTTCGATGCGACAGGGAATCGGATTTCAGTTGGTTATCCGAAACCCACATCGAACCCGTGAATAATTTGTGAATGACATCCACATGTTTTAAAATTTGACACTCACTATTCGAATTAGCTGGGAAAGGACCTTTGTGTCGCATAACCCATTTCGAATATGTGATTCGACGTTATGGATAGCATTTGAAGACCGGTGTTGAAGACCGGGTATTTGCGAGAGCAATAGGATGACCTATCGATTGTCTCTGCACCGAGTAGCTACGGTATAGAGATTTCCTAAGTGATAGGAAGTTTGATCAGGATTGTGGATATCCGTATTGCAAGGACTTCTTTGGAAGTGTGTAACATCCCGCCTTTTCGCACACTTTAAACCGACACACGTGCCAATTCAAAGCATACGCAAGGGCGGATTGTTATGGGGTAAATAAGAAAAACAGAGAAGAAATAAAACAAAATAGAATCTCACAGCGGAAGGATAAAATATAATAATCAATATACAGTTCATGATAACTGTTTACAAAATATTTATTTTACTTATACAATGAATATCAGAGTTACACATACCAATACAATCAATGCAGCGGAAATTTAGAGTGTGGTGCAATACTATAGATAATAATAATACGACTCCTTCGTCTTCGTCCTTCAAAGCTAAAGTCTTCGATCCTGAAACGCTCGGACTGACCCGAGCGAATTTGAAAAGACAAAAACACTCGAGTCAGACTAAGAGATCTTATGTGAGTTAAATTAACAGAAATAAATATGAGTACAGTAACTCAAGAGATGTTCGGGATTTACATCTCCTAAGGATCCGTTAAACTATTTACTATGTAGTATATTGCGCTATTATAATAGTGTCTATTTATAAAATAAACTTACTTTTAAATAGCGTTAAGGGGTTACCCATATAGCCCTTAACACAAATAATGCCAATAGTCTATACAGTACCGTAATACCTCCTGATCGGGAAGCTACCAGAGGATACTCCATAGGTACGACACAAATAGAAACTCGTAGTAAAGGCTCGATATGGTAGGTGACACGGCACAACTAGGCAATGCCAGGGTAGATATACCAATTGCTATCCAGGTTGGTGGAAACGCGTAGCCGCAGTTACCGCCCACCTCGGACTAACTCCCCAAAATCAAAATATAGAAGTGGCCACTGAATCAAATCCGAGTCAAAGTATAATAACGAAGAGGAGCGTCCGATCAGAGGAATGACCTCATTGGCCTGAGAATCGCTCCTGTTTTAGCCACCTTATGCCAACTCACGGGAGTTGGGTCCACGTATTTACCTTACAGGAAACGTCGCCACCACCTACTTCATTCTAGAATCTCCACCGTGTACACAGTTAGTCAAAGTGGTTTTCGGTATCGACAGAGAGTATGTCCATATCTGATCCCGGTCTCTTTGCCAACCAATCGTTATTATAACACCGCGGTTATTTAAAAACAGTTTATACTTTAAAACCAGAATATAATCCCTTTCAAAACCATAATATTACGATATCATTTCTTCTTTAAAACACAAACAATTTATTTTCATATTATTTTATAAAAGCCCAAATCAATGATATCGTTTCCCAAATAAAATTTTCCTTTCCAAAAATTATGTCACTTTTTATTATTTAACATCCCATGTAACCAATATTTTGTTTGTAACTTTCAACATAATTCTTCGAAAATCCATAGTATTTTAAAACCATTATTTCTTGTTTTAAAGTTAAACCAAAATCCAAAATATTACTTCAAGTCCCAAAACCATTTCAATTTTATATATATTTATATCCATTTTTGAGCATTAATATTTCAACTAAAGTTGGATTTTTATCCTTTCAAAATCAATATTCTATTAATTAATCTTGACCATTCACATAAAATCCATAATTAATAAGACTTCAATTTCTAGTAAAATATATATATATATATATATATATATATAGAATTTTTCCACTTCAAATTATACTAGAATATCCATTTCTATTTATTTTGGGAAAATCCAATTACAAATATCATATCTTAAAATTTCCAACTTTACATTTAAACATAGGATATAAATTTACCAAACTCCATTTTCTAAATTTCTTCCATTTTCAATAAAGAAATTTATATTCCTTTTTATTTCAAAATTTCAACTTCATAGGTATATAAATATGGAATAAAATATTTATACAATATAAATTTAAGATTTATAGACCGTATTCAATCCAAACCATAGAAATCACATTAAAATAGTTATATATAGACCGCGGTGCCTGTATATAATTTTCTATCCTATGGTCAAGTGATACGGATATTTATCATTTCAATCCGCAATTTAAAAAATAAAACTTTGCGGTTTTATCATTTCAAACCACAATCCCGAATGAAATGTAAAATGTATGCTAACTTGCAGTTTAATGATATCAAATAAAACATCCATTCAACAACACATCCATCATCCAGTCACAAACATCAAGCAATATCAACCAATAACAAAATATGTTTGGGAATATACAACAGGTAATAATTGGCAGTTTAATTCAAATTATATTTATCAACTATAAATCTAACAGTTTATTTTCAGTGATAATTGACATAACTGTTAACTAGCAGTTCTTATGCAAACAATAATTTCTAACAGCCAATTAATACGCAATCAATCAATTTAATTAACAGCTAAATTCAAAAAATGCAATTCAACAGATATGGGTGAAATAACATGCCAAAAGCTCATAAATAAATTTCTATTCATTTCTAAAATTTATTTAACAAACATAAAAGCTTCTAGTAATTGTGAGTGAGTTAAAACACTCACCTTTTGAATTTAAATCGAATTTAAATTCGATTTAAACCCAAAAATTCGCCCGTCTCAGAATTCGTCCAAACCAGCGTCATCAAGTCCGGAATCGAATTACGATCCTGACAAAAGAAACCGCGCTTCAATCGGATCACATATGAGAAAGTTATACGATTAAACGCTGGGAAATTAAATTTAAATTAAAACAAGAAATAAACAACACTCACATCTTAATAATACGCCACGTCACCTCCCCACTTTCTTCCTCACCGTTTCAATTTCTACAAGATCACGCACCCGAGCCTACCCACGCACGCAAGCACAGGAAAAAAAAAAACAAACCCTCGCACGCACCACGAAGCCGCCGCTCCTCCTACGAGCCCTCCAGACGCTGCGCCGAGCTCCACTCCTCCCCCTTGACCACTCGCGTTCGCCCCACGTGGCCACCATCGGCCATAAACCCAGCAGCCGCCTATTGCATCTCGAACCCTAATTGAATTTTGACTCCAATCCGACCGTTGAATTGCCAAACAAATTACATAGATGCGCTCCCCATCGTCCATACTACAATACCCAGAAACAGAATCTCGATCCGATAAAGTTTTGTGCGACGATGATGAACGGTTTTGGGGCTGTTTGAATTTATTCTGGATGAACGACAGCTCCAATTGAAAAACGAATTTCACCAGTAGATTACGCGTATCGAATATTTCAACATATATTTTTTTTGGAATTTTCTGAAATTTTTGAGTTTTGACTTTTGAATTTGAACTGTGGATAGATCTGGAATTGGATCTGAGATGTATCCATTGAGGAAGAAAGAAGGTTGAAGAAAATGAACGTACAGCAAAAGAATAGAGACTAGGGTTTATGATCGCATATATATAGACAAATAGAAGAAGGCTAGGTGGGTACGGATAACGAACGTGCTAGACGGTAGTTGGCCCAAAAAGCCCGTTCTGACCCCGGAACGAAATTTATCAAACCCATATATCCAGATAGGTATTTTAAAATATTCTGAACGCGATGGAAAAAGTTTCACGTCCAAATTTGATCGTATGAAGAAGTTATGCTGAAAATAAGATTTCCAAATTGATTTCAAATTGATTTTTAATAAAATTGATTTCAAGGCGTTTTGCGTCCGTACGATCAAACGACAAGTCCGATCGATACGAAATTTGAAACCCTATAATAATTCACCGATACGGATCCGATGAAACTGGTTTCGTCGAAATCCGAGTCCGTGCCCAAAATGGCTATTTTTAATATTTATTAAATCAATTAAATAAATCATAAAAATCCAATTTTATTTTTCAACTTCTAATATTGGCCAAATTTCATTACTTATATAACACAATCACTTCCAAATAACTTAACAAGCTTGGGTGTGAATTAAAATCTATAAGTATATCAATTTGCAGTGTTAATTTCTGCATTTTTATTATTATTTGGGAATTATAAATTTTACCCTCAAAACCCACTTATTAAAACTTGTTTTCTTATACCCTCATTTTAAGTCAAATTAAATAAATGACTTGAATTCCATTTCAACTCATTTGATTGAAATTAACCTTTTTACCATAAATAAAATTCCAAACTCAATAATAAACTTTATCTCCATTTATTCGCCTTAATATTTCTTATTTATTAATAATTCCAATCTTGATGAATTCACATCATAAGTTTGATTAATCTATTAAATTCACTTCCTTTCTATCATTCAAAGCCATTGCTGTTAATATGACGAAACTAACATTAGTTTAAGATTCACATCAATATTCTTTAAGCCTAATGTTTACCAATTTCGTTTCAAATCCAATAACGTAATAATTTACGTTTAATTCCATTTTATATGTAGTAAATACCATTTGTCGAATCAAATACTCAAATTATAACTAAAATCTTGTTTTCTAAAGTTATATCGACAATGGTCAAATAAAAATTTGAATTAGCTTTAACTTTATTCTATGGTATTAACTATTGCAATAAATCCAAATTAATAAATGAGGTTTGACTCCTATATTAACTTCTTTGGTTTCAATTAACATTTTATGGTGAATATGAATTTCAATGTATGATTGAAACCTTTATATCTATTTTATTTCACTATTCCATAAGAAAAATTAACATTTGGTTCATACTTTTTACAAATAACTCCCATTTCTTCCAAATAATAATTACATAAACTATTTAATATTAAATCCATTAAATTGCAGTAGATTCAATTGATTGCAATTTATTTCCAAATAAATTTGGATTTTTATTTGGTTATACACAAAATTCCGTTATCACTTGCCTAACAGGGTTATTGTCACCTAAGATCTCACTGCATCCACATTTTCACATTTTCATTTCCTAGTTTCTTTACTTTATTCTACATAATTTATTACAAATGGGATTTTCTTTGGTTTACATCTTATTTGTATTTAACATTTCTCAATCACCAATTCATTTCACTATAACTGCGGTAAATTGGCAGATAAATTGAATTTGATTCCCAAAATCTAAATTAACAAGAAATAAGGTTAGGTAACATACAATAGTCATTACTCCAAATTCTAGTCACCTAAATAGGCTTTTATTCCTTGCAAATAAGTGTTACTATTTATTCTTATAGTACAAATCTCAATAATTATCCTATTTTAATTTGCTTAGGCCATTTATTTCACTATACATATCTGCATAAGCGGACAATTTATTCAATTCATTGAGTATCAATTCTATTAAGTCCTGTTTATATTTTTATGCATTTTTCTATTACTTTACAAAATGGAATAACTTTTAAACTCATACACTTAATAACAAAACCGTTATAAATCCAATAAATTTCCAAATCGAAGTTTGTACACATATACACAACTATTATGATTTCTCACAGAACGTTGAATTTATTAAATGACCATTTATTATAATTTAATTCCCTTAATTGAATCAATTGCTTATTATTATATATATTCATTTCATTCTACCATTCCTTCCCATTATAAATTCATTAACGTATTTACACATCTCTATCTTTCAAATATTAATAACCAAACTTGATTACAAACACTGTCCTTATCAATCTTCATAAATTTGTTCAAAACTATACTTTTGTTTACATAAAATAAATTTTATGTTTCTATTAGTTTTCTTTTCCTTTCACTACAGGCATAAATTATCACCATCTACACTAATTACATCTTTGTATTAATGAACACCATTCAAGTTAATATTTATACTAACATTCACAATTTCAACATTTATTTGTTTCTTATCACTAACTTTCAACAAAATGTGACCATCTATATTAATCAAATCTATTGTCATAAAGTTTTATTGTTACACCAAGTTACAACTACTATACCAAATTTCTACATTTATTCCTAAACAAATTAGAAATTATATTAATCTAATGCATTAAATATTATTAATTTAACGGGTCGTTACAATCTCCCCCACTCAAAACTTTTCGTCCCCGAAAAGGAAAAGAAGGGAGAAGGAAGAATAAAATAGTGCATCTTATTTCAAATATTAACTTATAAACAATATTTTACTGGATTAATTCCCTTTAATGAAATACACTTGTTTTATAATCATTATATCCTTTAATACTTGAATTATTAAAGTTGGGAAAAATGTTTTCACAAAATTCTAAGTCCAAAATTTACGAAAAATTTTGACAGAGTCTCCTTTGTACGGAGGGACTCTGGAGAAAATATAATATCCAAATATACAAATATATTACATATATATCCAAAATAAAATATACCAACACGGGAAAATATTTAAAATAGCGCTTTAAACGTAATCCGAAACGTACCTATTTGTCGGGCAATACGCTTATTATTATGGAACCAAAAGCAGTAGCAGTTGCTTCCATCACCTGTATTCACTTATATAGTCTAAAAGGTTAAATATTTATATTACAGCGAAATGTTTGGGTAGATTCAATCATTCATATTCAATCAAATGCAACAACCATACATTTTAACAACAGCACACACCACAAACAAACAATCATTCAATCAAACAACAATTAGTTGTTCGGGTTCAAATTCTGAAATTGTACGGAATGAAGAATAACTATCAAGTGCATCCGTTACTCAACAGTCTTAGATGGAACAAAGATAGATTATTTGTTCATCCAACAACTCCACAATTCCTCACCCAACAAACATACATCAACAATTAAAACCAACACCAAAATAGCTTATTATACCTTTATTTCATAATTCAGTGGTTTGATTTTCTTCCATTCATTTATGAGGGATTTCTTTGTTTCTTACAAGTTTTATTTTCCACTTATCACAAAATTCATTATATTTGTATTTCCTTTTATTACTTAAGTTTCCTTTTATTACCTAAGTTTATAAAATAAATTCTCATTAATAACAACAAATATTTTGAATATCTTCATTTCCTTACTCTTCACTTGTAAGATTTCCCTTAAATTCTTAATATGCTAACATTCATTCTTATAAGTGGAAGTTTTTATTTATCCATTAACTATGAATTGCAGTCATTTAATTTTTCCTACTTTCCATTATATTAGAATAGGGCAGATTTAAACATACTTAAGTCAATAATTATACAATCAATTCTTATTTTGAATTTCATTTTATATACTTAGGTTCATATCATCTATTAATAGTTCTTAACCCTTTTTCAGTAAAATTTCAATTATACCCTAAGTTTATACATTAAATTCTTATTATAATAGTAATTTATTGAATACTTCATTTTTCTTAAATTCCTACTTGTAAAATATTCAATTCCAGTTTCTCATTTAACACTTCAACTTTTATATTTGGGTAAGTTATTTATGTTAAGGAAATTGCAATTGAACTTATACAAGTTTAATCTCCATTCTTTTAATTAAATTTAATGTTTATCCATATTACTCTTTGTCTCATATGTATGCAAATTCATCTTTATAGCTTTGCAATTATTCTCTTATTTCAATTAGAGGTTTCAATTCATTTATTACTTAACTTTTATTTCACTACCAAATTTTAAACAATTAATTAACGGAAAAATTTAGAATTAAGTACCGGGTTAAATTTTAATTTATTTTCAAATAATAGATAAATAAGTTCTTACAACTCAATATCTCTAATTATAGTTAGAGCAATAAAAGAAATTTTTTTTTTTTAGAAAATTTCAAATAAATCTGTAGTAGAATTCACTACAGTAGCCTTTCCCCTTCGAAACCCGAAAATGAAAGTCGATGATGCGGCCGTCATCACTGAAATTATTTTCCAGCGACAGAGAGGAAAGTACAAAATTTATTCTCTCCAAAATCTTCTTTAAAACAATTCTTCCAAATTATACTAAATACTTATATAATAAAATACTTATAAACCAAATCATTATATTTCATAAATCCTTTGAAAGTAGATTTTCAAAATCCCGGACTTAAGTTCTAAAATCTCCCATTTGATTTATTATAATTTCAACTTAGCTTCAATTTATTATAAAATATTTTTTTTTTACCTAACATCCAATCTATAGCAACCAAATATATATCTTTATAAAAATATTTTTATATATAGAAAATATAATAGGCAAAATTCTTTCATTCACCTATATTAAAAACAAATATTATGTCGGTCTGTCCTATTAAGTGTTTAGAAATCCCTATTGATGACATAGCGTCCCATGCATCAACCAGAATTTATAAATACAAAGCGGAACAGATTAACACAATATAAAAATCTTTTTATTAATACTAACAAATACGCTCTCTCATGTATATACACTCAGCGACTCCCATAGGATATTTCTACCCTATTAACAAAGAGTCAAACCCCACAAAGCCAAGGTTTATCATTAAACCAAAGCTCTGATACCAACTGTAACATCCCGCCTTTTCGCACACTTTAAACCGACACACGTGCCAATTCAAAGCATACGCAAGGGCGGATTGTTATGGGGTAAATAAGAAAAACAGAGAAGAAATAAAACAAAATAGAATCTCACAGCGGAAGGATAAAATATAATAATCAATATACAGTTCATGATAACTGTTTACAAAATATTTATTTTACTTATACAATGAATATCAGAGTTACACATACCAATACAATCAATGCAGCGGAAATTTAGAGTGTGGTGCAATACTATAGATAATAATAATACGACTCCTTCGTCTTCGTCCTTCAAAGCTAAAGTCTTCGATCCTGAAACGCTCGGACTGACCCGAGCGAATTTGAAAAGACAAAAACACTCGAGTCAGACTAAGAGATCTTATGTGAGTTAAATTAACAGAAATAAATATGAGTACAGTAACTCAAGAGATGTTCGGGATTTACATCTCCTAAGGATCCGTTAAACTATTTACTATGTAGTATATTGCGCTATTATAATAGTGTCTATTTATAAAATAAACTTACTTTTAAATAGCGTTAAGGGGTTACCCATATAGCCCTTAACACAAATAATGCCAATAGTCTATACAGTACCGTAATACCTCCTGATCGGGAAGCTACCAGAGGATACTCCATAGGTACGACACAAATAGAAACTCGTAGTAAAGGCTCGATATGGTAGGTGACACGGCACAACTAGGCAATGCCAGGGTAGATATACCAATTGCTATCCAGGCTGGTGGAAACGCGTAGCCGCAGTTACCGCCCACCTCGGACTAACTCCCCAAAATCAAAATATAGAAGTGGCCACTGAATCAAATCCGAGTCAAAGTATAATAACGAAGAGGAGCGTCCGATCAGAGGAATGACCTCATTGGCCTGAGAATCGCTCCTGTTTTAGCCACCTTATGCCAACTCACGGGAGTTGGGTCCACGTATTTACCTTACAGGAAACGTCGCCACCACCTACTTCATTCTGGAATCTCCACCGTGTACACGGTTAGTCAAAGTGGTTTTCGGTATCGACAGAGAGTATGTCCATATCCGATCCCGGTCTCTTTGCCAACCAATCGTTATTATAACACCGCGGTTATTTAAAAACAGTTTATACTTTAAAACCAGAATATAATCCCTTTCAAAACCATAATATTACGATATCATTTCTTCTTTAAAACACAAACAATTTATTTTCATATTATTTTATAAAAGCCCAAATCAATGATATCGTTTCCCAAATAAAATTTTCCTTTCCAAAAATTATGTCACTTTTTATTATTTAACATCCCATGTAACCAATATTTTGTTTGTAACTTTCAACATAATTCTTCGAAAATCCATAGTATTTTAAAACCATTATTTCTTGTTTTAAAGTTAAACCAAAATCCAAAATATTACTTCAAGTCCCAAAACCATTTCAATTTTATATATATTTATATCCATTTTTGAGCATTAATATTTCAACTAAAGTTGGATTTTTATCCTTTCAAAATCAATATTCTATTAATTAATCTTGACCATTCACATAAAATTCATAATTAATAAGACTTCAATTTCTAGTAATATATATATATATATATATAGAATTTTTCCACTTCAAATTATACTAGAATATCCATTTCTATTTATTTTGGGAAAATCCAATTACAAATATCATATCTTAAAATTTCCAACTTTACATTTAAACATAGGATATAAATTTACCAAACTCCATTTTCTAAATTTCTTCCATTTTCAATAAAGAAATTTATATTCCTTTTTATTTCAAAATTTCAACTTCATAGGTATATAAATATGGAATAAAATATTTATACAATATAAATTTAAGATTTATAGACCGTATTCAATCCAAACCATAGAAATCACATTAAAATAGTTATATATAGACCGCGGTGCCTGTATATAATTTTCTATCCTATGGTCAAGTGATACGGATATTTATCATTTCAATCCGCAATTTAAAAAATAAAACTTTGCGGTTTTATCATTTCAAACCACAATCCCGAATGAAATGTAAAATGTATGCTAACTTGCAGTTTAATGATATCAAATAAAACATCCATTCAACAACACATCCATCATCCAGTCACAAACATCAAGCAATATCAACCAATAACAAAATATGTTTGGGAATATACAACAGGTAATAATTGGCAGTTTAATTCAAATTATATTTATCAACTATAAATCTAACAGTTTATTTTCAGTGATAATTGACATAACTGTTAACTAGCAGTTCTTATGCAAACAATAATTTCTAACAGCCAATTAATACGCAATCAATCAATTTAATTAACAGCTAAATTCAAAAAATGCAATTCAACAGATATGGGTGAAATAACATGCCAAAAGCTCATAAATAAATTTCTATTCATTTCTAAAATTTATTTAACAAACATAAAAGCTTCTAGTAATTGTGAGTGAGTTAAAACACTCACCTTTTGAATTTAAATCGAATTTAAATTCGATTTAAACCCAAAAATTCGCCCGTCTCAGAATTCGTCCAAACCAGCGTCATCAAATCCGGAATTAAATTATGATCCTGACAAAAGAAACCGCGCTTCAATCGGATCACATATGAGAAAGTTATACGATTAAACGCTGGGAAATTAAATTTAAATTAAAACAAGAAATAAACAACACTCACCTCTTAATAATACGCCACGTCACCTCCCCAATTTCTTCCTCACCGTTTCAATTTCTACAGGATCACGCACCCGAGCCTACCCACGCACGCAAGCACAGGAAAAAAAAAAACAAACCCTCGCACGCACCACGAAGCCGCCGCTCCTCCTACGAGCCCTCCAGACGCTGCGCCGAGCTCCACTCCTCCCCCTTGACCACTCGCGTTCGCCCCACGTGGCCACCATCGGCCATAAACCCAGCAGCCGCCTATTGCATCTCGAACCCTAATTGAATTTTGACTCCAATCCGACCGTTGAATTTCCAAACAAATTACATAGATGCGCTCCCCATCGTCCATACTACAATACCCAGAAACAGAATCTCGATCCGATAAAGTTTTGTGCGACGATGATGAACGGTTTTGGGGCTGTTTGAATTTATTCTGGATGAACGACAGCTCCAATTGAAAAACGAATTTCACCAGTAGATTACGCGTATCGAATATTTCAACATATATTTTTTTTGGAATTTTCTGAAATTTTTGAGTTTTGACTTTTGAATTTGAACTGTGGATAGATCTGGAATTGGATCTGAGATGTATCCATTGAGGAAGAAAGAAGGTTGAAGAAAATGAACGTACAGCAAAAGAATAGAGACTAGGGTTTATGATCGCATATATATAGACAAATAGAAGAAGGCTAGGTGGGTACGGATAACGAACGTGCTAGACGGTAGTTGGCCCAAAAAGCCCGTTCTGACCCCGGAACGAAATTTATCAAACCCATATATCCAGATAGGTATTTTAAAATATTCTGAACGCGATGGAAAAAGTTTCACGTCCAAATTTGATCGTATGAAGAAGTTATGCTGAAAATAAGATTTCCAAATTGATTTCAGATTGATTTTTAATAAAATTGATTTCAAGGCGTTTCGCGTCCGTACGATCAAACGACAAGTCCGATCGATACGAAATTTGAAACCCTATAATAATTCACCGATACGGATCCGATGAAACTGGTTTCGTCGAAATCCAAGTCCGTGCCCAAAATGGCTATTTTTAATATTTATTAAATCAATTAAATAAATCATAAAAATCCAATTTTATTTTTCAACTTCTAATATTGGCCAAATTTCATTACTTATATAACACAATCACTTCCAAATAACTTAACAAGCTTGGGTGTGAATTAAAATCTATAAGTATATCAATTTGCAGTGTTAATTTCTGCATTTTTATTATTATTTGGGAATTATAAATTTTACCCTCAAAACCCACTTATTAAAACTTGTTTTCTTATACCCTCATTTTAAGTCAAATTAAATAAATGACTTGAATTCCATTTCAACTCATTTGATTGAAATTAACCTTTTTACCATAATAAAATTCCAAACTCAATAATAAACTTTATCTCCATTTATTCGCCTTAATATTTCTTATTTATTAATAATTCCAATCTTGATGAATTCACATCATAAGTTTGATTAATCTATTAAATTCACTTCCTTTCTATCATTCAAAGCCATTGCTGTTAATATGACGAAACTAACATTAGTTTAAGATTCACATCAATATTCTTTAAGCCTAATGTTTACCAATTTCGTTTCAAATCCAATAACGTAATAATTTACGTTTAATTCCATTTTATATGTAGTAAATACCATTTGTCGAATCAAATACTCAAATTATAACTAAAATCTTGTTTTCTAAAGTTATATCGACAATGGTCAAATAAAAATTTGAATTAGCTTTAACTTTATTCTATGGTATTAACTATTGCAATAAATTCAAATTAATAAATGAGGTTTGACTCCTATATTAACTTCTTTGGTTTCAATTAACATTTTATGGTGAATATGAATTTCAATGTATGATTGAAACCTTTATATCTATTTTATTTCACTATTCCATAAGAAAAATTAACATTTGGTTCATACTTTTTACAAATAACTCCCATTTCTTCCAAATAATAACTACATAAACTATTTAATATTAAATCCATTAAATTGCAGTAGATTCAATTGATTGCAATTTATTTCCAAATAAATTTGGATTTTTATTTGGTTATACACAAAATTCCGTTATCACTTGCCTAACAGGGTTATTGTCACCTAAGATCTCACTGCATCCACATTTTCACATTTTCATTTCCTAGTTTCTTTACTTTATTCTACATAATTTATTACAAATGAGATTTTCTTTGGTTTACATCTTATTTGTATTTAACATTTCTCAATCACCAATTCATTTCACTATAACTGCGGTAAATTGGCGGATAAATTGAATTTGATTCCCAAAATCTAAATTAACAAGAAATAAGGGTAGGTAACATACAATAGTCATTACTCCAAATTCTAGTCACCTAAATAGGCTTTTATTCCTTGCAAATAAATGTTACTATTTATTCTTATAGTACAAATCTCAATAATTATCCTATTTTAATTTGCTTAGGCCATTTATTTCACTATACATATCTGCATAAGCGGACAATTTATTCAATTCATTGAGTATCAATTCTATTAAGTCCTGTTTATATTTTTATGCATTTTTCTATTACTTTACAAAATGGAATAACTTTTAAACTCATATACTTAATAACAAAACCGTTATAAATCCAATAAATTTCCAAATCGAAGTTTGTACACATATACACAACTATTATGATTTCTCACAGAACGTTGAATTTATTAAATGACCATTTATTATAATTTAATTCCCTTAATTGAATCAATTGCTTATTATTATATATATTCATTTCATTCTACCATTCCTTCCCATTATAAATTCATTAACGTATTTACACATCTCTATCTTTCAAATATTAATAACCAAACTTGATTACAAACACTGTCCTTATCAATCTTCATAAATTTGTTCAAAACTATACTTTTGTTTACATAAAATAAATTTTATGTTTCTATTAGTTTTCTTTTCCTTTCACTACAGGCATAAATTATCACCATCTACACTAATTACATCTTTGTATTAATGAACACCATTCAAGTTAATATTTATACTAACATTCACAATTTCAACATTTATTTGTTTCTTATCACTAACTTTCAACAAAATGTGACCATCTATATTAATCAAATCTATTGTCATAAAGTTTTATTGTTACACCAAGTTACAACTACTATACCAAATTTCTACATTTATTCCTAAACAAATTAGAAATTATATTAATCTAATGCATTAAATATTATTAATTTAACGGGTCGTTACAAAGTGCCTTCGGTTCTGTTCGAACCCGGAACAGACTTGTATGGATTGTATGTCTGACATTATAAGTTGAGATATAAAGCTGATTTCTTTCAAATATATTTCTGTTGGTGGCGGAGAATTTATTCTCTTAGCTTAACACCCTTCTCTGAGACGTACGAGCTCAGAGGTTATGTAGTTGAAGGTTATCTGCGATATATTCCCAATTTGGTAATGTGACATGCTGAGTGTTGCTGTGAAATGATCATTGTTTGATCATTTGTGATATGATCATTTGTTTGATCACATATCTTTGTGATCATTTCTATGATCATTTGTTGACCCAAAGCACAGCTTTTGTATAAAGCGTGGCTTTGTGGACGAGACTTCGTCGAACCTCACACCCCGAAATGGTCGAAACAGGAAAGATGCGGCAAGGTTATTGGGGGTAGCACCCTTTAGGGTATGTGCATTTCCTTCTGGATAGAAGTTGTATCATGGTATGGAGTCCAGATACTTAACTTATGTTGATATCGCAGATATATATATATTACTTTGTGATTTGTTGCTGGGGCCACGGTTAAAGGTTGGTTACAACCGGGAGATGGCATACTCGTGTCAGTAGTTACCCAGTTAAGGGTAACCCGGCCTTGTGTTGGCAGAGATCCGGTTTGGTTCTCGGGAATGTCCTTCAAGAGGCGTTCTCATGTGGCAATGGGAAGTTCCTTGGCCTGACCATTTGTTGGAAATCCAAAGAAACAATACGAAACCCTGTGCGGTTTTAGTTGTAAAACCTGTCATGCAGTGTGGCGGTAACCTGCCACAAAACGTGGTAGCTATAGTAGGCATAGTTCGGAATGTCTATGTTGGCTAAGATTAATATTCTATTTTCGAAATGATTTACTTCACTATGCACTAGTATAATATCAAAGAATTCTTTTCTCGTACCAAGCATATTTAACTATCATAAGAAGAAATCTCCTCCAATTCTGCGTTTGCATTGTGTGTGTGGCGGGAGGTCTTATGGTAGTTCCATTTTAAAAGCATACCGAAAATTATTTTATAAATCTAGTCTCTTTAAAAGTAACTGTTGTTTTTGTTTACTCACACCAGTCTTTCCTAGCTTTGGGCTATGTGATGGGGGGTTCTCGCTTCGCGGTTAGGTGGCGAACGGGAGACTCTTGCCCCCACACGTCCTCTTTTAGGGGGTTGGTTAGGCGTAAGCTGAGACAGTCGAGAGGCTGGCCGTAAAAGCAAGTTTGGGATATCAGTGTAAGCCACGGTGGGCTGGGATGGTTGAAAAGCCTACCGGTTGTGACCGCTTCTAGTCGTCACAAGTGGTATCAGAGCTGTTGGTTGAGTAAGAACTTTAGCTACGGAGTATAACACATTAGATGGCTCATTAGAGATAGGGTGAAGTGTACCCTAGAATGAGTATAACCAAGACTGAAAGTTTAAATTTTCTTATTCTATTTCTTTTACTGCTGATATTCCTTAAGATATTTCGTCTGTATATCTGAATCAATTTTCTTACTAATCTTAGATAGTGAAAATGAGTGGACGTAGAGGAAGAGCTAGGGGTCAAGGGAATGCCGCAGCGCCTAATCAAATTCCCCCAGCCGTTGAAGCAGTAATAGATATTTAGCAGCAGCCGGACTTGGCTGAATTATATAAGAAGTTCGAAAAGCTTGGTGGCAAACCGTTCACCGGCAAGGAGTCAATTATTGAGGCTCAAGCTTGGGTAAGATCGTGTGAGAAGTAAGGGACTAAAACTGCAGGATGAGCAGAAGAGACTTATAGCTTCTTGGCAACTCCAAGGAGAAGCTTCAGCTTGGTGGGAAACCATCATTATAGATGAACCCGAGGAAGAATTTACTTGGATCGTTTTAAGGAAGTGTTTGAGAAACGTTACATGCCGTCGGTGGGAATTTCCAGAATGTATCAAGAATTTCTGGATTTGAAACAAGGAAGTTTGTCGTTTGAAGAATACTTGAATAAATTCAGTGAACTATCTCGGTTTGGCCCGGAATTGCTAAACACACCTCTTAAGAAAAACGAAAGGTTTATCCGTGGAATGAACCAGAAATATCATGAAAGAATGACGGGCCACGTTAAAGAATCTTTTTCAGATTTAGTAGATATGGGTTACAGATACGCTACTCTTGTGCAAGAAGTCCCGGAAGAGAAAGGTAATTCAGGTAATCAAAATTGGAAAAAGCGGAAATTTGGAGGCAAGAAACCTTGGCAAGGCAACGAGAAGAAGAGGAGCATTCAAGGAAGCGCAGCAGAAAATGTCACTTGTTACAACTGCAAAGAGAAGGGCCACTATTCAAATGACTGTCCAAAACCGAAGAAGCCAGCTAAAGAATGTTACAATTGTCATAAACCGGGACATTTTGTTAAAGATTTCCCAGTAATGAAGCCAGCACAGGTAGCAAAAATTTATGCAATAAAGAAGGACCCCTCAACTTCAAAAGCTGATAAAGGGAAAAGTGTTTTGGAAGGTAACCTTACTATTAATGATAGAACTGTTAGAGTTTTATTTGATACAGGAGCTTCACATAGCTTTATTTCCCAACAAACCGTAAATGAATTAGGACTTGAAACTAAATTTGCTAACGATCTTATTTGCGTGAAAAATCCGGTTGGAGGTCCCGCAAATCTTTGTTCATATTGTAAGAGAGTTCCTATTTCATATGCTAGCTATCGATTTCCTATCAACCTTTTTGTCCTCGAATTTAATGAATTTGAAATCTTACTCGGTATGAACTGGTTATCGAAATACGAAGCTATATTGGATTGTAATAGTCGGACAGTTTTAATCAAAACAAGTTTTGGAAATTTTATTGAAATCTCTTGTGAGGATCCAAGTCCAAGGAGAGATAGGTTGATGTATACTTTGGGATATCTTGAACCCACTTTGCAATCTATACCTGTTGTTCGGGATTTTTTCGATGTATTTGAAGAAGTGAAATCTTTACCTCCTCACCGAGAAATAGAATTCCGAATCGATTTAGTACCCAATGCTCGTCCTGTCGTTCACGCAAGTCGCAGGATGGCACCCAAGGAAAAGATAGAATTGGTTCATCAAACTGATGAACTACGAGCAAAAGGATTAATTCGACCCAGTGTTTCTGAATGGGGCTCAGCCGTCGTATTTGTTGCTAAATCAGACGGATCTTTGAGATTGTGTGTAGATTACCGCGATCTAAATAAACAAACTCTCAAAAATAAATTTCCACTGCCCAGAATTGATGATTTATTTGATCAGTTGCACGGCGCTCGTTTCTTTTCAAAAATGGATCTAGCCCAAGGATTCCATCAATTACGAATCGCTGAAGATTGTGTCCATCTGACCGCTTTCAGAGGTCCTGATATGTTATATGAATGGTTAGTCATGCCTTTCGGGCTAACCAATGCTCCAGCATACTTCGTAGATCTTATGACTCGTGTGTTTCGGGAAGTTTTGAATAAATTTGTGCTTGTATTCATTGATGATATTTTGATCTATTCTAAGACTAAAGAAGAGCATGCCGAACATCTTAAAATCGTATTGGAAATATTGAGGAGAAATGTTCTATATGCAAAATTTTCCAAATGCCACTTCTGGGTCAATGAAGTCAAATTCCTTGGCCATATTGTTAATGAAGAAGGAATTTCAGTAGATCCTAGCAAAATTTCCGCTATTCTTGATTGGAAACAACCCACTACTCCAAAAGAAGTTCGAAGCTTTTTGGGTTTAGCAGGCTATTACCGAAAATTCGTTCAAGATTTTTCTAAGTTGGCTAGCCCATTGACTAAGCTAACAATGAAAAATGCAAAGTTCATTTGGGCTCCAGAATGTGAAGAAGTTTTTCAAGAGTTGAAAAAGAGATTGACCACTGCTCTGTTCTCACTATTGTTAACGGGAACCAAGGCTTATCTGTCTATACTGATGCTTGTGGTGAAGGGGTAGGTGCAGTGTTAATGCAAAATGGAAAGGTAGTTGCCTACGCGAGTAGACAATTACGTCCACATGAGAAGGACTACCCAACGCACGATTTGGAACTTTTGGCTATTGTTTTCGCTTTGAAAATATGGCGACATTATCTTCTGGGTAAGAATCTTTTCAGCTTTCTTAACAATTTATGAAACTAACTTGACTAAAGAAATATACCTAATAAACTCTCTTTGTTTTAGGTGAAAAATTCGAATTATTCACCGATCATAAATCCTTGAAATATCTTTTCACCCAGAAGGATTTGAATTTGCGACAACAACGTTGGTTGGAGTTTCTAGCATCATATGACCTAGATATCCAATATACGTCGGGAAAAGCCAATGTGGTTGCTGATGCTTTAAGTAGGAGACATGCTGTTCTTGCATATCTTGTTATCACTCCTACTCTCTTTGAGAAGATCGCAAGACAGCAATACGAAGATGAGTTTCATCGGGGAATTTATAAAAGAATTTGCCAAGGAGAAGATACTAGTTTCGAGATGGATAATAGAGGAGTAATAAGATTAAAAGGCAGGATTTGTGTTCCAGACTTCCCTGATCTGAAACGTGAAGTATTGGACGAATGCCACAAGTCAAAATTCAACATCCATCCAGGAGTCAACAAAATGTATCGTGATGTTAAAAGAACATTCTGGTGGAAAACAATAAAGGGAGACATATCTATTTATGTTAGTCGCTGTGCTACTTGTCAGCAAATCAAGAGCGATCAAATGAAAGTAGCCGGTTTACTTCAACCTTTGGAAGTACCGAAATGGAAGTGGGATCAGGTATCGATGGATTTCATCGACGAATTGCCACGAACCAAGAAAGGCAATGAAGCGATTTGGGTTATTGTGGACTGTCTAACCAAAAATGCTCATTTCATTCCAGTCATATCCACTCGGACTGCAGCAAGCTTGGCAGGTATTTATATAAAGGAAATTTTTCGCCTCCATGGTATTCCCAGCAGTATAGTGAGTGATCGTGATCCGATCTTCACTAGTAGATTTTGGGAAGCATTCCAAGATGCATTGGGAACGAAATTAAATTTCAGTACTGCTTATCACCCACAATCTGATGGGCAGACTGAAAGGGTCAATCGAATTTTAGAAGACCTACTGCATGCTTGTGTGCATGATTATGGTGGTTCTTGGGAGGACCATTTGCATCTGGTTGAATTCTCATATAATAACAGTTATCAGGCCAGTGTAGAAATGGCTCCTTTCGAAGCATTATATGGTCGTCCATGTCGATCACCTACATGCTGGATCGAATCAGGTGATAGACTTATTCTTGGACCGGATATGATAAAAGAAGCCACTGAGAAGGTAGACTTTATTAGAAGGAAGTTATTAACTTCCCAAAGCCGTCAAAAGAGATATTATGACCGACGAAGGAGAAATTTGGAATTTCAAGTTGGAGATTCTGTATTTCTGAAAGTATCTCCGATGCGGGGTGCATTGAGATTCGGGAAAACTGGAAAGTTAGCGCCGCGTTATATTGGTCCTTTTCCTATTCTGGAAAGGATAGGTCCTCTAGCATATAGAGTGCAGTTACCCAGCTGTTTGTCTGGCGTACATGATGTGTTCCACATTTCTAATCTTCGGAAGTATGTGCACGATCCAGATGATATTATTGAAGAAGCTGCTCAACAGGATCTAGAGAACACTCCTAATTTGGCAGTTAAAAGAGAGCCGATAAAAATTGTTGATCGTGATGAGAAGCGATTAAGAAACAAGATTGTGAAGCTGGTCAAATTTCAATGGAGTGGCGATCCAAAGGACTGTACTTGGGAGACTGAAGATAATATGAAGAAATCATATCCCAACTGTAGAATAGACATTTCGGCTTAAAACTGTAAGTCATTTCCTTGTTTCTGAATTCATATATTCTTTGTTTGCGTTTCTCTCTCTTTCAATTTCGAGGATGAAATTTGCTTAAGGAGGGGATATTGTAACATCCCGGAATTTTGATAAGTTAAAATTCGGTTAATTATTTGAACTTTTGAATTTAAATTTGAGAGTTTCAAAAGAAATATAATAATTATTGTCAATATTAATATTTTAAAAGATGCATGGAGTTTAAAAAAATTAATAATTGATAGTATGAGTTTTAAATAAATAATGAATAAAAATATATAACAAGGGCAAGAATTAGTGTTAAACAATAAAATAAAATATGTGATAAATTACATGCTAATAGTTAAAACTTTAAGATCAAATTAAATTTTAAGAAAATATACTTTTGTAACAAAATTTATATAATTATAAAATGACTTAAGAAAAGAAAGAAAATATACATTCCATATGAAGACATAAGGAAACAAAACCCTTCCATTTAACAAGATAAAGTAAGTTTGTATTAAATAAAAATAAAGTAAGATTTAATGCTATGCACATCAGCAAACTTAAAGTAAGATTTCCTGTACAAAACATACAAGGAAAACACTACATCACATACTTCCATTTAATGCTCTCAAATACACCCATACACAAGTACGATTGAAAAGAAAAAAAGAGGGTTACTTCAGCACAACACAAGGAGTGTGTTGCCTGCACATCTCCTTATATAAGTGTGTAGCCTCCAAGTTGTTCAAAAAAAATTTTACTGAAGAAAGAAAGAAAAAAATATTAGTAAAGATCAGAAAATAAAAAGGGAAGCAAATATCATTTTTATTCAACCTTGAAAGGCAAACTTCTGAAGGAAGTTTCAACTGCAAAATTAAAAGAAAACAAAAATATAGTCTCTGTTTCAAACATTTGACAGGTGAGTAAACATAATTTTGTAAAGGATATAAAGTTTATTTAAAACAGTTTAAAACTTCAATTATAACTGCTTTATTCATATTCCAATATGATAATATCCCAGTGATGCTCTGTGTCATTCATGCAGGGATTACATTTGTTATTTAAATTGAAGTCTATTTGCTTTAATCACTGACAAGCTTGGGTTTTTAAATAAATCAAGTTGTTTTAATCCTCGAACAAGTTTGTGTAAAGTTGTTTTGAACCTACAGTAAATTATTTTCCACTGGAAACATGTTTTACAGGTTTCAAGTTGAAATTTGATAAAAATAAAAGGGTGTAAAACATTGATTCAAGATTTTAATCTGAATCTATACTTCAATTTATGATTTCTAAAACAAAAATGAAGAATTTTAGATTAGTATTTAAAGGGCAATTTGCATTTGAATAAAAATTGAATTTTTACCAATTTCTTGTAAGTGAATCAATTTAAATTGCTAAAAATTGAGTTGAAGCAAGCATAACCATTCATGATGTTGGGAAAAATGTAAATTAATTTTTCTATTGCGTGAATTGGGAGTACGAGTTAGAATTAGGGTTTAGTGGTGCTTCAGTTCATGTTGATGTTTTGGGGTTCGTGGGTCCTCAAGGGATCATCGGAAGGGATCGCGAGTGGGGGAATGGCAGAGGGAAGGTGTGTAGCAGTTTCGCTGAAGGTGGCCGGTGGTTTCGAGAGCGGAGGCGATGGGGAGGGGCAAAGTTCTGGCAAAGGACTATGCTGTTTGATCGAGATTTTATCTCGATTTCGACTCAGTAAGTTTTCATGGAAACTGGGTACGAATTTGTGTTCGAGGGAGATCGTGGGGTCGTGGAGCATCATCGCGACGATCGTCTGAGGACGGTGGCGTTGGGACACGTGCACGTGCACGTCTGACTTAGGGAGGGGACGAAGTATCAGGGAACTCGAATTTTCTTCGAGTCGTTTTCGAAAGGATCGGGGTTGTCGCATCTGGCTCGGGTATAATGAATCGATTTGTTCGAATTGGTTTGGGACCGTGATTTTGTTACTTCGGTATAAAGTTTAAAAAAAAAATTTACTTAGCAAAAAAAAAGAAGAAGAGGAAGAGAGAACGAGAGGGAAAGGAGATGACTCAGGGAAGAAGGCTGAAAGAACTCTGTTTAATCGGGTTTGCTTGCGTATTGGGTTAAGCCCAAAACAAATTTCAAGTTAACAAATGTTAGATAAAACTTTGGCGTTTGCAAGTTAAACAAATGTAGATTTGTTAAGTTAAAAAAACTCATTTTAAGTTAAATTAATTAACAATGTTTTAGAATTTTGTTAACTCTTTGATTAAGTAATGAAAATTTAAAATAAAATTAGTTAAACCTTTAATTAAATGATAAAATTTAAAACGAGAATTAAAATTAATTTACATTAAAATTCCAATGTAACAATAAATTAATTTTTAAAGTATAAAAAGATTTTCAAATGGAAATTAAGGTAAACAATTTTTATTAATAGTTTTGAAAAGGAATTTAGAATGATTTAAAGTTTGTGATTAAAATTGATTTAACAAACAATTATGTACTTAAATAAATTTGTAATTAAGAATTGTTGATTAGATAAATTAAGTTAATTAATGAAATTGGCAGTTAATTAAAACAATAAATCGAGGAATAATCAATGTATCAAGATGATTAAGATTATCATTAAGAATAATAAATCATTGATTCAAAATAATTATTTGGTTAATTTATTAAAATCCCATTCACTTTGATTGGTAAACAATTAACTATTGCTATGCACTAGATTGATATTTCTGATGTGATTGTAATACTGTGTGATGCATTGTGATTATGGTTTGTTCTGTATTGATGTGAAAACCCTGTTGCCCGTAAAACGGCATTTAAACTTCGATGCAACAGGGAATCTGATTTTAGTTGGTTATCCGAAACCCACATCGAACCCATGAATAATTTGTGAATGACATCCACATGTTTTAAAATTTGACACTCACTATTCGAATTAGCGGGGAAGGACCTTTGTGTCGCATAACCCATTTCGAATATGTGATTCGACGTTATGGATAGCATTTGAAGACCGGTGTTGAAGACCGGGTATTTGCGAGAGCGATAGGATGACCTATCGATTGTCTCTGCACCGAGTAGCACGGTATAGAGATTTCCTAAGTGATAGGAAGTCCGATCAGGATTGTGGATATCCGGATTGCAAGGACTTCTTTGGAAGTGCCTTCGGTTCTGTTCGAACCCGGAACAGACTTGTATGGATTGTATGTCTGACATTACAAGTTGAGATATAAAGCTGATTTCTTTCAAATATATTTCTGTTTGTGGCGAGAATTTATTCTCTTAGCTTAACACCCTTCTCCGAGATGTACGAGCTCAGAGGTTATGTAGTTGAAGGTTATCTGCGATATATTCCCAATTTGGTAATGTGACATGCTGAGTGTTATTGTGAAATGATCATTGTTTGATCATTTGTGATATGATCATTTGTTTGATCACATATCTTTGTGATCATTTCTATGATCATTTGTTGACCTAAAGCACAGCTTTTGTATAAAGCGTGGCTTTGGGACGAGACTTCGTCGGACCTCACACCCAGAAATGGTCGAAACAGGAAAGATGCGGCAAGGTTATTGGGGGTAGCACCCCTTAGGGTATGTGCATTTCCTTCTGGTTAGAAGTTGTATCATGGTATGGAGCCCAGATACTTAACTTATGTTGATATCGCAGATATATATATATATATATATATATATATATATATATATATTACTTTGTGATTTGTTGCTGGGGCCCCGGTTAAAGGTTGGTTACAACCGGGAGATGGCATACTCATGTCAGTAGTTACCCAGTTAGGGGTAACCCGACCTTGTGTTGGTAGAGATCCGGTTTGGTTCTCGGGAACGTCCTTCCAGAGGCGTTCTCATGTGGCAATGGGAAGTTCCTTGGCCTGACCATTTGTTGGAAATCCAAAGAAACAATACGAAACCCTGTACGGTTTTAGTTGTAAAACCTGTCATGCAGTGTGGCGGTAACCTGCCACAAAACGTGGTAGCTATAGTAGGCATAGTTCGGAATGTCTATGTTGGCTAAGATTAATATTCTATTTTCGAAATGATTTACTTCACTATGCACTAGTATAATATCAAAGAATTCTTTTCTCGTACCAAGCATATTTAACTATCATAAGAAGAAATCTCCTCCAATTCTGCGTTTGCATTGTGTGTGTGGCGGGAGGTCTTATGGTAGTTCCATTTTAAAAGCATACCGAAAATTCTTTTATAAATCTAGTCTCTTTAAAAGTAACTGTTGTTTTTGTTTACTCACACCAGTCTCATGACTGATCCAGAGTTTATTGTTTATTTTCTAAACTCTGGGTGCCCATTATTTCCACACGGGCAGCCTAGTAGCAGGTTTCTGTATTTTGGAGGAGCAATATTTTGGAGCTTTTTATCTTGGAGATATCTTAGGAGCTTTTGGAGATTTCAGGTGTTAGCTTTTGGGAGTTCGTTATCACCTCTTTCATTTGAGGATTTTTGGATATATGATCACTGTTGTATTATCATGATGTTGTATTTGGAGTTGAGGTGTATGTATTATATACTCTGTTGTAGTATGGATATTATGTTGATGTTGTAACTGTGATGATATTTATGATATTGATTCTGTTCCGCTGTTTTATATTCATCTAATTGTTGTTATAAGCTCCGGCGATGCGAATTTGATGTCGTTTATCGGACATCGAGTTTGGGTCGTCACAACTTCGATCAATTTAGGATTCTGTTTATTTTATTTTTCACGGAGTGGCATAGGGTTGGGGATTTGAAAGAAGTAAAGGGTTTCGGCCTTACTTGAACGATTCAAAACATCGGCCATTAATTTATAAACGATCTGTCTTGGTTTATTTTTTAAGAAGAAGGGGCTTTGATAAAAAGTGATGAACGATGGCATATACTGGAAGATAAGGAAAGCATGCTGAGGAATGGATAAGGATGGCGTACAGAAGAAGCTTAATTAATTAAATTTCATTAGATTATTAACAATTAAATTTTCAGCGCGTTTATATATCTTACACTCACATACTAACTCCATTCAATACGAAATTTGAAATTTGATAATAATTCAATATTACGGACCCAATGGAAATGTTTTCGTCGAATTCCGAGACTGTGCTTCGGAGGGCTATTTTTAAATTCAATTTAAATGATATAAATTTCAAAACTTAACAAACCATTTTTAAATTTGATTTCATCACTTCTATTCTCTTCAGTATTATTAATATAAATTTTACAGGCCTTTAAATTTATTTTAACAGGCTTAAAATCACATATTTCATATTTTATCCAATTTCAAATTATTTAATTCAATAATTTAATTGTCGAGTAAATAGTGATATTTGGAATTCAAGTAAAAATTAACTTTTAAATATTCAAAATCGATTAAATATTCCTATTTAAATTGCTTAAAAATTCCGGGTCGCCACACTCAGCCTCACCTCCTTAAGTCACTCTACCCCCTTTAGGTCGCTGAGCACTTAGGTCGCTCGCCCTGCTTTAAGTCGCACCAACTTAGGTCACGCCATGCTATAGGTCACGCCATGCTATAGGTCACGCCATGTTAAGTTGCTCTTTTAGGCCGCATGTTATTCCTTAAGTCGCTGATCCCTTAGGTCGTATGTCGTGGAGTCGTACGAGATGAGCCGCTGATTTCTTGTGTTGTATTGTGTTAAGTCGTAAGTCGTGGCTGTTAAGTCGCAAGGGTATTTCCACTTTGATGGATTTGGAATCGAATTCTTTGGATTTTATTCACGTCTTCGAATAGGAATTTTTATGATTTATTTTTTCTACAATCATTTTTGTGATTCGTCACTTTGATAATATAAAGGTTTCAATACTAGTAGTAAATATCAAAACTCTTCCATCAAAACAGTTTCAACCCTATTTTATTACAAAGCTCGTTACTTAAACCGTTTTCCAATCTACTAGTATATACAAACCTTTACCTCACTCGTACGAGAAATCTAATTAAACTACTTAGTAAAACAAGTGGTATGAAAGGCTTGCGTTTGCTTCGTTGGTTAAATCTTGGACTTGTTCGATTGAATCTCTTGTGACAATTTTCGAGTGGAGATCTACAATTTGTTCGTAAATATTTAAGTTAAGCTAGTGGTTATGGGACATGAGGCTAAGCTCATATATTTACTAGCTTACTGTAATTGACACTTCTTGATAATCGTTAATGATCATTTTTGTGATTTAGACTAGCAAATGTGCGATGTCTCTTTGTCCACGAGGGGACTAAACCCCGTTTCTGTGGAGCTTCGGCTCAATCAGGTGGGGTAGCGACCATGGTCTTCGGGCCGTTTTGTGGAGCTTCGGCTCAAAATTAATGGTTAGCAACCATGGAATAGCGTTCCATTTTGTGATACACGTGTTGGTGAGTTTTCATGCTCCCGTTTTGTGATAGGCCTCCCCCTTTTTGTGATTTCTGGATTTCCATTGATGATTTCTAGAATTTGTGTTTCACCGATTTTCGTGATTTACATTGATATGTTTTATCAATATTTGTGCATTGGTGAATTTGTGTGTCGTTAACTTTTGTGATTGACATTGATATAATTGTCAATACTTATGGTTTTAGTGAATAAAAATAAAGAGTATGACATTCTTTTTGATCTTTGAGAAGATTATTGTGATATTGATTAATCTCTTGTTGATTTTCAATTACATACTTATCACAGTATGGCTTTATGGTTATCATATGTTTATGTCATATCCTTATTCTATATCATTTTATCTGATATTTATAGCTAGACTGATCCGTTTATTATTTTCTTATTAAATAATACTCGGGTCAGACCGAGATGTTACAGGTGCTTCTGCTTGACTTCACATCTGGGATTATCACTCTGACTTTTGGTTAACTACTTAGATTAGTAGTTTTTGTTGTATACATTTGAGATATAGACTCATTGATGTATCCATATTCTTTTGTCTAGCACTTGTAGCTATTCTTTTGTGATATTGTGGATTTTGTTTGATCACTACTCTGATACACACTTTTAAGTGTTATATTCATATCTATTTCTGCCTTTGTGATATGGATGTCTGTGACTGATTTGTGTTATGTTTATTTCTATATTTGTTTCTGAAGAATATATATAGCCACTATGTAGTAGCTTTGAGTTTGTATCGGTATGTCAGATTTCCTCCTGAAACCAAATGCATATTGTACTATCTGATATATCGATGCTCGCACAAAGTAATTACACGGATGGTCGCTCCTCAATAGCCTTATTCTCCGTGCTAGTTGACGGCATTACACCGTAGTGTCCTTGGCTAGAGTGGGTATAGAGGTGGGGCATCACAGTAACTTTCAATTGCATTCTTAAAAGCATATATATATATACATACATACATACATACATACATACATACATAACTTACCATATATTAAAAGTTGCAATGTTTAATAAGAAAATGTAATAGGATATTATACAAGTAAAACTTAAACTAATGAAAGTACTCAATGAAATTCTTTTATAAACAAGAATTTGGTGTTATAATTGTTATAAACTTAAGTTATAATTGAAATGTTATTATATAAAATGTGACTGATATTAAGTATTGTAAGTAGAAGATTATAAACTTAATTTAATGAATTAATATGCTGAGTAATTGAATTAAACATGAGTACTATAGATAAATGAATGTAAATAAATGAAAATTAAGTAATAAATAAATGAATATAATGCAAAAAATGATATGATATGAATAGATGAAAATGAATTTTTTAGTAATAAATGAAACAAACACTGAATGAATGAATGAGAATAAAATTTTATAAAAGATAATTGTAAGTTAAAGAAATATCCTTGTATGAATAAAAATTGTAAGTTTTGTGAAAGAAATTTAATAAGAACAACTCAAGTACATTGTAAATTATTGTTTTTTGGTTTGTGGTTGTTTGGGAAAAGATACTTCATGTTGTTTAGGATGTATGAATAATCTATTGCGTTTTATTTAAGATTGTTGAGTATACGGTATACTAGTAGTTATTTGTCATTTAATACAATTTAAAGTTTTTTGAACTCAAACAGACCATTTGTTCTGTTTACTATGGATGGATGGTTGATTATATTGATTTCATATGATGATTATATGCTATGGTTGCAAGAGATTGTTGTTTTATGTTAATTTGTTTATTAGTGGTTGAAACAACTTTAGATATTTCATCTTATATAGTTAATAACTCCTTTTGGATTATATAAGTGAAATACAGGTTATGGAAACAATTGCTACTGCTTTTGTCTTGATAAAATAAGTGTTAATTTCCCGACAAATAGGTACGTTCTCGGATTACGGTTTTATAATGATATTATATTATTTTTTCCACTGTTGGGATATATTATTTTGAAAAGTTTTAGTGTATATTGTTATATTTGATATTATATTTTTCTCTCGAGCCTCTCCATACAAAGGAGACTCTATCGAAATTTTTCAAAAATTTTTGGACTTAGAAAATTTTATGAAATGTTTTCCGAACTTTTATTGACTTGAATATAAAAAGGATTTAATTGCTATAAATTGATATATTTTATTTAAACTATTTGATCATGTAAAGTAATTGTTTATAAATTTAATATTTTGAATAAGGTATATTAATTACTTAATTCCTGTTTTCCCTTCTTTTTCCTTTTCGAAGACGAAAAGTTTTGAGTGGGAGAGAGTGTAATGACCCGTAAATTTCGACAATTTAAAAATGGTTAATTCAATAAATTTTGTTATTTAATAATTGAAGAAATAGAAATTCGCAAATTAATGAAATAATAACAAAAATGAAAGGTAACAATGTTAATTAAAGTTAATTATTAACAATTTTAATGAGAAGTCCAATTAAGTGGAATTATTTTAATGTTATACTTTTACAAAATTTAATATAAGAAACAAATGTAATTAATTAGTTGACTAACGAAATAATATATTGTTAATGATAATTGAATGGAAATTAAGGTAATAATTGGAAACAATGTTAATTTATTTCATCGTATGACAATTTGTGAATAAAAAGGAATGGAAATCAAGATTCACCAATTTATTAGAATTTAAACTATAATTATTGGATTAATTGTGATTGAATGAGTTAAATATGCAAATGTTACATTAATCAAAAAATAGATGACATTTGAGGATATTAATGTAATAAATCGTGAACCAATGTTAATTTATCCATTTGATAATAATGATTGAATAGTCGGATGCAAGTTAAATTAAATGGAATTATTGAAAATTACATTTATACATTCGGAATTTATCGGAATTGAAAGTAAACATGGTAATGTAAAGACCCGTAAATCCGTACTCCTTGAATAGACACTAATCTCCATTGGTTAATTCAAGATAAACGAAAATACGAACCCTTAGGGGTTTAAGAAAAATTTAGGAAAAGAAAAAGAAAGAAGAAGAGAGAAGAAAGATAGAAAATAGAGAAAAGAGAAAAGAAAATAGAATATCTAGAAAAATAGAACGGACAGAAACAACAGAAGAACAACAGAATCTCACAATTCACAGCGGAACAACATATAATAATAAATGAATAATATTTAAACAAAGAACTATATCAGTTATTACATTTTATACATTTCATTTCATTACATCATATCATCAGAGTATACAACAACAACAACAACAACAACAAATAGTGCAGCGGAAAAAGAAATACTATATAACTAATAATACGCCATGCCATCCAGCTTGCTTCCAGCAACTCCAGAATATCCAGAATATCCTGATAAACCTTAACTCTTGACTGCCCGTGTGGAAATTGGTGGGCACCCAGAGTTTAGGAAGGAAAACAATAAACTCCAAGTCAGTCATGTGACTGGTGTGAGAACTCAAAACAGTTTATTTATCTTTAAAATCAAAATAGAGGAATATTTTTAAAGTCAATTCGCAATGCTTTTAAGAATGAGACTACCATAAGGCCTCCCGCACACACACACAATGCAAACGCAGAATCGGAGGAGATTTCTCCTTATGATAGTCAAAGATGCTTGATACGCATTTAAAAGAACATTTTATATTATTACTAGTGCATAGTGTAGGAAAAATTCATTTCGAAAGTAGAATATAAATCTTAGCCAACATACGACCATTATCGTATGCCTACTATAGCTAACTATGTTCAATAGCAGGTTACCGCCACATTCCATAGCAGGTTATACAACTAAAACCGTACAAGTCTCGTATTGTTTCCTTGGATTTCCAACGAATGATCAGGCCAAGGAACTTCCCATTGCCACATGAGAATGCCTCTGGATGGACATCCCCGAGAACCAAACCGGATCTCTGCCAACACAAGGCCGGGTTACCCCTAACTGAGTAACAACTGACCGAATATGCCATCCCCCGGTCCTTTGGGACCTTTTACCGAGCGCTCGCAATCAATTCACACAATCATAACAAAGTGTTTTCAACATGAGTAAGTAACTGGGCTCCATACCATGATACCACCCTTTTCCAGAAGGAAATGCACACATCCTAAAGGGCGCTACCCCTCATAACCTTGCCGCATCTTTCCTGTTTTGACCATTCACGGGGTGTGAGGCTCGACGAAGTCACGTCCACAAAAACATACTTTATACAAAAGCCATGCTTTGGGTCAACAAATGATCATAGAAATGATCACCAGGATAGACGATCAAATAAACGATCCTATCACAAATAATCAACACAATGATCATTTACAGCAACACTTAGCATGTCACATTACCAAATTGGGAATATGTCGCTGATAACATTCAACTACATAACCTCTGAGCTCGTACGTCTCAGAGAAGGGTGTTAAGCTAAAGAATAAATTCTTCGCCACCAACAGAAATATATTTGAAAGAAATCTGCTTTATATCTCAACTTGTAATGTCAGACATACTATCCATACAAGTCTGTTCCGGGCTCGAACAAAACCGAAGGCACTTACAAAGAAGTCCTTGCAATCCGGATATTCACAATCCTGATCGGATTTCCCATCACTTAGGGAGAACTCTATACCGGAGCAACTCGGTGCAGAGTCAATCGACAGGTCATCCTATCGCTTTTGCAAATACTCGGTCTTCAACACCGATCTTCAAATGCAATTCACAACGACGTATCACTTATTCGGAATGGGTTATACGACCCCATGGTCCTTTCCCGGTTAACCCGAATAGTGAGCGCTTATTCAAAAATAAGTGTGGCATTCAAATTCAAACAAATCACATCAAGTACCCATTCAAAGGGAAATATTGATAGTCGGCTATTGAACTATCAATAGATATGCACACATCACCAGATTCCAAATAATTTTCCAAATTATTTACTTTCCAAAATATCTTTACAAGATATATAATTTTCACATTTCAAAATAAATCAATATTTATTTTTCTAAACCAATCCCACTTTCTTTTATAAATACCATAGTGAATTTATAATTCCCAAAATATCTGTGAATATACGTTTCAATTCGATTTCTAATATTCATTTTCAATTTATCTTCAAAAATATAAATTCTCAAAATATTCACTTTATATTGGAAAACAATTCCATACTTATTAAAAATAAGTAATTCACAAACCTATTTATTTTCAACACTTGGAAAATATTCAATATACTTAAATCGAGATTAAGTATATACTTCATTCTTTAAGGAAATCATTCTCTTAAACATATTTACTTGGGCCAAAACGAATGTTACGTAAAACATCGTTACAACGTCCCAAAATCACTAGTATAGGGATTTGAAATTAAATAGATATATAAATCCCAATACTATACAAAACATTTCCTTTCGGAAATCATATACTATAACAACAGTGTTCTAGTCTACCATTTCCTTTTATTTCTCGAAAACGTCTATTTCAACAATAAATGTTGAAATCTATGGTTTCGAATCTCAACGCATTTTAAAACATCGTTAGATCGTTTTAATTCTGTTTAAAATATCACGTTCTAAATATTTCCTTTAACATATTATTCACTATTCAAAAACGTGAATATACTACGTTAACAATTTTCATCCTTTTATTCATTTTATTTCAAAGGTTTATTCACAGTCAAAAACGTGAATATAACTTCATTTATAGGTTTCAACAATTTACTTATCAAAATAAGTCATTTGCGAATTTATAAAACAACGTTTATAAATTCCATTTCTAATTATTTTATAACAACTTCCTTTTATAAATTTTCTTTATTAACCTATTCGATTTATAACTCAATTATAAACTAAAGGTTCATATTATAAGTTAAACACTTATAAAACGATTATTTACAAAATCATTCTTTTAAAGACTTTCCAATTTATAAATCTTATAACTTATAAGATTCAATGATTTGTTCAAAACTATTCTTTTAATAACTTTATAAAATTTATAAATCTTACTATTTATAAATTTCATTTATAACTTCACCATTTTTAAATTTTATAAATTCCATTCATTTTCACTTCATTCAAACACTTATAAAAACTCGTTTTATAATTCAAAGGTTTTAATTTATAAATATACATTTATAAATCTCTTAATATAAATCAATTTATATTATTCTTTTAAAACGTCTTTAATCTCCTTTAAAAACTTCATCATTTTGATTTATAAAAAAAAACTAAATTTTATAAATCCTATATTTAAACTTTTCACAATAAATTCTAAAATCCAATTTTAAACTATTTTATAAAATCATTAGCATCATATTCTCAAAAATCAGTTTTAACTATTTTTCTCAAAAATCATAATTTTTATAACTTTAAAAATTATAACGTTTATTTATTTAAAATAAATCAATTTCCAAAAATATTTTATAAACGTATACTTTCAAAAATCACTTTAAAATCATTTTAAAGTTCCAAATTTAGTCCAATGATGCTACACACCAAATAGTCAATCACGACAACAACGATATCATATATCGATATGATAATCCATCAAATATCAAAATATCTGAAATCAAATAAATACTGTTGAGGAATCCAGTTGGATCCCTCCAACCTGTTTCCTGCATCCACAAACATTAGCACAATACCAATTTCGCTCCAGTACGAAATTATCGCGGTATATGTTTTTAATAAATATTATCCGCTTAATAACGGCGCAATAGGGTCTCATCCGCTAAACAAAAAATGCGGGAAATCAATAACTGCAATATATACATATGCCGATATATATATATATTGATATTATATATAATACCAATTTCACTGTTTATGAAATATTCGCGGTATATGTTTTTAATAAATAACATCCGCTTACTAACGGCGCATAATGTCTATTTTAACAATCAATAGATAACAATCATCATTCAAACATGCATTCAAATATTTTAAATCTAACTATTTAAAATAAAATCGAAACTGATTCGATTGAGTGAGAAGTTCTCACCTTGATTTTAAATTCCGTTTTAGCGATTTATTTCGAATAAAATTAAACGGACGTTTAATTTTACCCAAAATTCTCACTAACTCCAAACGACTCCAAACCAACTCCATCGCGTAGTGCTCGTCCATACCATTCCAACGCAACTGGTTTCGCGCGTTTTCGACCTCGTAGGAAAAAGTTATGAATTTTTAAAGATTGTACACGATTTATATAAACTTTTTACAACATAAATTAACTAATTTATAACCTAACTTCAATCAGGGCCGTAGATCCCTAGCTAAGCCATCACGACCGTGCGTGCGCTCCCTCCCCAAACTCCATGTTCACGCGAACAACCAGTAGCCGAACCCATTTAACAAAAATTTAGGGTTTATTTTCGCGTGCAAAACATCGACCTCCACCACGATCAAGAACCTCCTATAGATGCGCCTCCATATGCTCCATGCTCGGCCCAAATGCGGCTAGGTCCGGTCGCACCCATCGTCTCGAAATTCGTGCACAACCGCACGGCTTTGAGCCACGATTTCGACGACCACAAAGCACCGATGATGATCACAACCGTATGGATGTGAAGCCCTCATGACGATCTACATTTCCCTAGTTGAAACCTTTGCCTAATTACTGATGGATTGACAGAAAAAGAGGGAGGAAGTGAAGTGATTTTCGGCCGTTCATGGGGAGGGTGGCGGCTGCGTTAGGGTTTAGTCTATTTTTTTTTTTTAATAAATGAAGGGTGTGGTCTCCTTTTATAGAAAATCGAACGTAAACACTATTCATTTCGGAAATTTCGAACTCCGATTTACGCGCCGTAACCAGCGTTTCTAAGGTTTACCCCGCGTTCCGGACACAATGGAACAGGTTTCGGAAGCTAATTCGGATATCTGTGCGAGTTATGGCTATAAACGCTCAATTTAAATTAAACCGATTTAAGTCTATTTCTAGGCGTTTTAAATTTGTACCGGACAAACGGTAAATCCAATTGTCTTGAAATTTGAAACCTTACAATAATATCACATTACGGATCCGATGAAACTGGTTTCGTCGAAATCCGAGACTTTTTGAAAAATGGCTATTTTAACTCGCCAAATTAAAATTAAAAATAAATCGATGCGTTTCGAGCTGCTACGATCAAACGATAACTCCGATTGACACGAAAATTGAAATCCGGTAATAACTAACCATTATGGATCCAATGGAACGGGTTTCGTTCAATTCTGAGACTGTTCAAAAATTGGCTATTTTCACTAGTCGATTTAAATATTAAAATATTCAATTTTCACAAATTAACTTTTAATTCGATTTTAAAAGTTCTAAAATATCATTCTAACTTCAATATGATAAAATAAAATTTTACAAATCATTTTCAATCATATTTAACCCAAATTTCAATTATTTCCATAATTTAACATATTAAATTATCGATTTAATTATTTAATTAAATTCAATAATTCAAATAAAAATTTATTTGACTTATAAATTCACTTATTAATATTTAAAATAAATTAAATATTCGAATTTTAATTTCTAAAAATCCTGGGTCGTTACAGGTAATTAGCGAAATAATTAACATTGAATCAACATGAATTTTTTTTAAATTGTTGTAGATGTCTGCATAATCAAAAAAATGATGAAATTTGTTGATTATGGAATTGAAATTGAAATTTTGATTTAATTAATTAATTATTAATTTATTTAATTAACTTAAATATAGCCATTTTGGCAACTGACTCAGATTTCGACGAAACCATTTTCATTGGATCCATAATGGTGAATTATTATAGAATTTTAAGTTTTGTAGCGATCGGACTTGTCGTTTGATCGTACGGGCTCGAAACACCTAGAAATCAATTTAATTGAAGTTAATTGAAATCAATTTGAAATAAATTGGTTTTGGCATAACTTCTTCATACGATGGAATTAGGACTTGAAACATATTCCATCGAATTTAAAATATTTGAAAACATCAATTTTGATATATGGATTGACCCATTTTTGTTCCGGAGGCAGAACGAGCTTTTCAGATTATTTTTCATTCAACGTGTATATCAATCGGATCCATTAATTTTATTATGATCTTCCAATAAGCACCTCATTATAAACCCTCGGTTGTTTCTACTCTCGTTTGTCTGTTCATATATTCTTTCTCAAATTCTCATTTCAATAGCAGACAAAAACCTAATTCCCAAACCTTAATTTCAATTTCAAAACAAAATCAAAAAATTCAAACTCTTCAAACTATATCGATTTATATATTGATTTGGAACTCTCGACGAGCGCAAGTTAGTTTTGCAGTAAATTTTTCGAATTGAATTTCTGTGTGACCAGAAATCGACGAATTAGTTTCAGTCGTCCATTGGTTGGGGTTTGATCGTACGGTGGATCGACGTCCATAGGCCGATAGGAGGGCATGGTAGTGTTGCCGTCCTCGAGTAGTTTGCATCGTTGGATTCGTTCATGCTCTAGGGGTTGCCATTCGCCAGATTTTGGCGAACTTAGGAAACGACGGCATTGGCCATGGGGCCATCGAGGCTAGCCGCCTGCTCGCCGTAGCTGCGGCGTAAAGAGGGCAGGCCGATGACGGCCTCTGATCTGGCCGTTGGCGACCATTGCGGCGACAATAATTGGGTAGTGTTCCTTTGAGTGGCGACGCGATAGAGCGTGTCTCGAGACTGGAAACGATGATGAGGTATTGACGTGTCTAATTATATTATTATTTTATTGATTATATAATAAATCATATAACTTCTAACGTACATATCTTTCATATACGAGGTCCGATTCATGTGCGATTTCTTACCCTTGAATCTTGTCAAAATTTCAAAAATTTTAACACTGGTTTAGGAAAATTCCAAGGCTGTTTGAATTTTGGGTTTAAATTGGATTTAAATTCAAAGGTGAGTGTTTTAACCCACTCACTACTTCTAAAATTTCTTATGTTTGTTAAATTAATTTATGGTGTGATTAGGAATTTATTTATGACTGTTTGATCAATTTAAATTTCCATTTCTATTAATTTGGATCCTTTTGGATTAAATTGTTATTTAATTTATTATTTAACTTAAATTTCCACTTGAATACCTATTATTATTAATTAGTTAATTGCTGATATTAATTTGGTTGAATTGGATGATAATTATGATGGATGTTGATTGTTGATATTGGAAGATTGGATGTTATGTTAATATATATATACACACACTGTTACCACTCTGCAAGTTTCTTTAATTATTATTATTTGAAAATCGTTGTGGGTTGAAATGATAGATTCGAGTGATTTTACGAATTTTTATATTTATTCGGGATTGCAGTTTAAAAAGATATACAACCGTAAAATTTTGAATTGCGAATTGAAATGATAAATAGCCATATCACTTGACCCTAGGGTAGGAAGTTATATACGAATACCGGATTAATTAAATTAATTGATTTTAAAACCTTTAAATTTTGGATTAAATCAAATGATATTTTGAAATGAAATTTGATTTATATAAATTGAAGTATTATTGGAAAATCAAGTTTTGTGTTGAAATGTGAATTGGTTAAAAGAAAATACTTTAAGAAATTTAATTGGAAGTTTAAAGTTAAACTTTTAAGTATAATTGAAATTCTATCAAAATTGAGTTATTGAATTTATTTGCAAATAACATGGACATATTTTGAAATTGGAGTAATTCGAATTGACATTTGAACATGGATCGAAACGATATGAAATTCAATAGTTTATTGATACTCATAAATTGAAGGGTTTGAAATTAGTTTGCTTATTTGAGAAATTGAAATGTTCTGATTTTGTTGAAATGAAATTAATAGTTCTAAATTGATATAAATTCCAATTCATGTTTTCAAATATAAACTGTTTTGAATTATATTATTTTAAGATTCTAAATTTTAAGATATTCAGATTTGTAAACCATTTTAATCCATATTAACTATATAAAATTATTTTGATCTATTTTAAACCTTTTTGAAATATAACTAATATATTTTAAAGTTATTTAATCTATTTAATTGTACTTATTCTAATTTAATTCCATATAACTATCTTAAATCCACTTAAAGGTATTTTTAATCTTAATTAAACTATTTATAACAGTTTTAACTATTTATAATTATTTGAACTATTTCTAAGTGGAAATGTTTAAATTCAATTCATTGTTTTAAAAGAGAATAAATTGAAAATGATGATTTTGAAGTATGGTCTTATCATATTTTGGAAATATGGTTATAGAAGAAATTATTACTTTTTGAAAGGAAATATAATTCCAAGCTATGATTTCAAAGTGAATATGATTTCAAAGTGAATATGGTTTCAAAGTGAATATGATTTGAAAGTAAATATGATTTGAAAGTGATATGTTTTGAGAATATGATATTTTAATATCAATTGTGAATTGACTTTTGAAATGTAAAAGAACCATCCAGTGTGTAATAACCAAGTGATTGGTTGTTAAAGATACAGGGATCTAATATTGTTATACTCTCTCCCAATACCGAACCACTTTAACAACTGTGTACACGGCGAAGATTCTAGAAATGAAGTATGATCGTTTGGCGAACGATTTCTGTATAAGGTATGACGTGACCCTGACTCCCATGAGTCAGCTTAGATGTAACTAAAATCAGGAGCTATCCCGGGCCAAGTGAGGTCATTCCTTCGATCGGGCACACTTCTTCAATATTATATTCTGATTTGTGATTGTTTTGGTGGTCACCCTTCGATTTTGATTTGGAAGTATGTTCCATGGTAGGCGGTAGTAGCTGCTATGAATTACCATCAGTCCGGATCTGCAAACGGTATATCTACCTTTGCACTTCCTCATGTGCAGTGTTCACATGCCCTAGCATGCCTTCTACGAGTTTGTTTTGTACCATACCTATGGAGGGCCCTCTGATAGCCCTCTAGTATACTGAGGAATTACAGTACTGTGTAGACTATGGGAATATGTAAAAATGTGTTAAGGGTGGTATGGGTAATGCCTTAATGCTATTTTAATACTTTTACTTTACTGTAGACATATTATAATGGCATATTGTACTATATAGTAGATAGTTTAACGGATCCTTAGGAGATGTGAATCCCGAACATCTCTTAAGTTACTACATTCATGTTAGACACTGGATAGGGGATGTCAAACCTCGTAAACATCTCTGACGTCGTTCCACTCTTATTTATTTTCCGTTGATTTAACTTACATAAGATTTTTAGTTCCGACTCGAATGTTTTGTTTTTTCAATTCGCTCGGGTCAGCCTGAGCATTTCTAGATTTGAAGACCTTATCTCTAGAGGACGAAGATGAAGATTTGTAATACTATTATTATATTATTTATTCCACTACATCATGTTGTTCTGCATTTATTTATTTATTTATTTATTTATTTATTCTTATTGTCTGTAACTCTGATTCTGTATTGTATAAGTATAATCAAATTTATTTATAAAACAGCTTCATGAACTGTTATTTGATTATTATATTTTGTTATTCCGTTGCGAGATTCTATATTAGTTTTTATTTTTTCCTCTTTTCTTACTTACCCCAATAATAATCTTCCTCTTTATATGGTTTGAGTCGACGTGCGTGTCTGCCTAAAATGTACAAAAAGGCGGATGTTACACGTAATTTTTTATAAGTAATTTTATTAATTAAATAATTTTTGGAATTTAATATTGTGGAAAGATTAAAAATTTAAGATTTAACAATGAGAATAATAACTAGAATGAAATTTAATAATGTTAATTAAGGCAATTGATAATATCTTAATGTAATTCCAATATATTGAAATAATTATGAGCATAAAGCTGGTTATAGATTATAAATAAGGGAATACGTTAAATGTTACATAAATTGATGAAATAATACGTAAATAATTGAAATTGGATAAAATCAATGATGTGTAAACAGTTATTTGCTGTAGGTAATGAAACTTATAAATGTAACTAAATTAAGTAAAAGGTGACAATTGTGATAGGTTACCTATTTATTTAATCCGTTGAATTAAATTGAAAATCAATTGCAATTAAATGTTACATTAATGTAAATTTAGATAATAATTGTAGAATATTAATGTAATAAGATGTAAACAAATGTTAACTATGTTTATAAAGTAATGATTGATCAAATAAAAAGATTAAAATTAAATTAAATCAATTTATTGGAATTAAATTATAATTATTGGATCTAATTACAGTTGAAATTGAACATTATAATTAATGTAATATTTAACACTGAATTGATATATAATTTTTTTTAAATTGTTGTAAATGTCCAAGTAATCAAAAATGATAAAAATTTGTTAGTTATTAAATTTGAAATTAAAAAGTGATTTAATTTATTTAGTTAATTAACGTGAAAATAGTCATTTTGGCCACTGTCTAAGATTTTGACGAAACCAGTTTTATCAGATCCGTAACAATGAATTATTGTAGGATTTCAAGTTTTGTAGCGGTCGGACTTGTTGTTTGATCGTAAAAATTCGAATCGCGTAGAAATCAATTTGAAATAAGATGATTTTAAAAGCTAGCTTCTTCACATGATGGAATTAGGACTTGAAACATGTTCCATTGAGTTTAAAAATATCGAAAACATCTATTTTGATATATGGGATCACCCACTTTCGTTTGGGAGGCGAAACGGGCTTTTTCCGGTCGTTATTGTCAATTCGTACAAATTCCTTATGTGTTTATTTTCTTATCGAGCTTTGTTAATATAAATAGTCTTGTTTTCCAAACCTCAATAGTCATTTTTCTTAGTCCCATATGTACATCAACTTCTATCTGCTCCTTTCTTCAATGGAAGAAACAAATTCCAATTCCAAGCCCTAAATTCAATCTCCAAATTCAATTTCAAAATTCAAACTCCTTAAAATCCCGTCTTATTATATACCGATTTGAAGCTCTCGACGATTGCAACCGAAATCTATGATTCCTTTTTCGATTTGGACCATGGTTGGCTAGAAATTTATGATTTATTATCGGCCGTTCATGCTAACGTTGTTATTGTTAATGGCGAATCTTTGTCCTAGAGTCGATCAGAGGGCATGGGCTTGTAGAGGTCATTGAGTAGTGTGCATCCATGGGTTCGTTCGCATCTTTTGGGCCTTGACATCACCAAAAATCACCTTCAAACTCGGTGGCGGTGTAATATCCCGATATTTTCAACCATTCGCATCCGCACATGTCGGACTTGAATTGCTCAAAATATCAGTTTGTTAATTTATATTTGGCAAAACTCAGCATATACCGTAAATAAGCAAATCACAAACACGAGTGATATAACAATAAGCAGCGGAAAAAAGTGGTTCATGAAGCTACTATATATATATATATATATATATATATATATATATATATATATATATATATATAACAGAGTTAGACAAGATACAATAGAAGTCACGAATACATAGAAGTCTCAATACAATAGTCAATAAAAAAATCTGAATGTATATCACTGGAGTCAACTGAAAGCTGAATAGATAGATGAATCTTCAAGCAAAGCTTCAAACTCTAAAGTTGAATCTGAAATGCTGTGACACTCATCTAACCTGAGCATAAAGCAAAACACAAAACACTCGAGTCAGGATTAACATTCTTATATCAATAAATCCAACTCAAGTGAAATATCAACTGAAATACAAGTAACTTAAAGGATGTTTGGGATAAAAATCCTCTAAGGATCCATCGAACTATCTACTATGTAGTAATGTACACTATTTTAATGTGACGCCCCACCTCTATATCCACGCTAGCCAAGAACATTACGGTGAATGCTGTCAACTAGCACGGAGAATAAGGCTGTTGAGGAGCGACCATCAGTGTAATTTCTTTGCGCGAGCATCGATATGTCAGATAGTATAACATGCATTTCTTTATCAAGAGGGAAATCCGACATACCGACACAAACTCAAAGCTACTACATAGTGGCTATATGAATCCTTCGGAAACAATATAGAAATAAGCATAACATAACTCAGTCACAGACAATTCATATCACAAAGGCGGAAGAAGATACGAATATATATAACTAACACATGAAAGTGTATGTCAGAGTAGTGGTCTAAAAAGATCCACAATATCACAAAAGAATAGTTACACGAACTACACAAAAGAATAAGTATACATTATGGAGTCTATATCTCAAATGTATACAACAAAAAACTACTAATCTAAGTAGTTAGCCAAAAGTCAGAGTAATGAATCCCTGGGGAGAAGTCAAGCAGAAGCACCTGTAACATCTCGGTCTGACCCGAGTATTATTTAATAAGAAAATAATAAACGGATCAGTCGAACTATAAATATCAGATGAGACGATATAGAATAAGAGATATGACTAAACACATAATAATCACAATGCCAAGCTGTGATATATATATAAGTAGTTGAAAATCATCAAGGGATTATTCAATGTCACAAAATCTACACAAGAATCAAAGAAACGTCATACTCCTAATTTAGTTCACCAAACCATAAATATTGACGATAATATCGATGTCAATCACAAAAGTCAATGATACACAAATTCCAGAATTCAACACACGAAATCCAGAAATCACAAAAGTCAATGACGCACAAATTCACCAATGCACAAATATCGATAAAGCTTATCAATGGAAATCACGAAAATTGGTGAAACACAAATTCTAGAAATCATCTCAAGAAATCCAGAAATCATAAAGTGGGGAGGCCTATCACAAACGGGAGCACAAAGCTCACCAACACGTGTATCACAAACGGAATGCTAATTCCATGGTTACTAACCATCACAAATTGAGTCGAAGCTCCACAAACGGCCCGAAGACCATGGGTTGCTACCCCACCAATTTGAGTCGAAACTCCACAAAACGGGGTTTAGTCTCCCTCGCAGACAAAGAGACATCGCACATTGCTAGTCTAAATCACAAAGATGATCGTCGTGATCAACGAGAAGTGTCAATTACACTAAGCCAGTAAATATATGAGTTTAGCTTCATGTCCCATAACCACTTGCTTAACTTAAATATTTACGAACAAACTGTAGATTTCCACTAGAAAATTGTCACAAGAGATTCAATCGAACAAGTCCAAGAATTAACTGACGAAGTAAACGCAAGCGTTTCATACCACTTGTTTTACTAAGCCGTTCAATTAGATTTCTCATACGAGTGAGGTAAAGGTTTGAATATACTAATAGATTGGAAAATGGTTTTATAAACGAATTTGGTATTAAAAATAGAGTTGAAATCGTTTTGAGGGAAGAGTTTTGATATTTACTACTAGTATAGAAAACCTTTATATTTTTAAAGTGACAAATCACGAAGAAGATTGTAGGAACAATCAATCACTAAAATTCACATACGAAGATGTGAATAAAAACCCAACGAAACCGATAAAGAATCCATCAAAATGGATATTCAAAAATCCCTAAAAAGGAGTCATCAAAGTAATAACAAATGATAACAACACATAGGAAACAACACGAATCGATTAAAGTTGGAAATTCAAACAACTAGGTAAAATAGGCAAAAATGCACCAGGTCGGTCGGCCGGCTACAGAGCTCGGTCGACCGGACCCTGCCTAAAAATTCCTCGAGAAGCAGGTCAGTCGGCTGAACCCTGTACTCGGTCGACCGAACCTTAAACAGAGAGGTGCTTATGCACCTGGCAGCAGGTCGGTCGGCCGGCTACAGAGCTCGGTCGACCGGACCTGTTGCCAGTCCCTTCCCAGCCATCCAAATAAGGTCCAACCTCGACCAAATTGCATTCGCTCGAGCAACGGCGCTAAGGGTTTATGTCTATCGACTACCCAGCCCTATATGCTCCTCGATGCATCACCAAAAACATGTTCAAACATCAAAGTTAGGATTTTTAACGAATTGAACTCAAAACACCAAAAATTGGAATATTCACCAAATCAATCCAAACCAAAAGCAAATGCACACGAATAAGTGTTAGGAATTCATACCTAACATTCGAAGATAAATATAAGAATAGATGTGAGATAAAAATCTCACCTTTTTACAAAATCAAACAAGAAGAAGCTTGAAAGCAAATGGAGAATCAACCTCTCTTCAACACAACCCAAATGAGCTTGAATCTATGCTCAAAACAAGAACATTCCCAAAATTAGGTTTAGGAATTTCTGAAATTGGTAAGAGAATAAGTTGGAGAAGAAGAAGAGAATGCTTGCCAATGGGTTCTCTTGAATTTGGAACTAGGAATTTGAGGTTGCAAGAGGAACTAGGGTTTTGGAGTTTTAATTTCCACTCTCTCCCACCATTATTGCCTTAGAACTGAAAAGAGGAAGAAGTGAGGGTGAATGGGGAAGAGTGGTTCAGTTTTGAGTATAAGTTGGCTAGTGGGCTGAACCCAAACTCAAACCCAAAGTGAAAAAGGTCAAATTTTTGACTAACTCCAAATATATCAAAGTTTATACTCAAAAAGGTCGCAAACGACATTTTAAACTCAATGGGAGTGGTCCCGAGTCCTAATTCGACCGTATGCAAAAAGTAGCTTTTCAGACTAAATTCCGAGTATCGGTAAAATATTTAAATATAAAATCGACAAATATGCGGGTTGTTACAGACTCCCCTCCTTAAAGAAATTGCGTCCTCGCAATATTTCAAAAGAAGATATATAGTAACAACCATAAAAGCATATTCAACACAAAAGAAATTTGAAATAAGAAGTTCACCTCAAAGAGCTTGAGAAAGTAAGTCCGGATGTGTTCGCTCGATGTACTCTCTAGATTCCCAAGAACAATCCTTAGGATTTGAAGACCATTAGACTTTAACAAGCGGGACATCTTTATTTCGAAGGCGTTTGACTTCCGAAGCAATGATACGAATAGGATGTTGCTTATAAGTTAAATTAGGCGAAACTTCAATCTCTTCCACAACACCGGGCTCAAGAATAGAATTGGAATCACGAAGACATTTCCGAAGTTGAGAAACGTGAAACACGTCATGGATAGCAGAAAATTGAGCCGGTAATAAAAGGCGATAAGCCGTGGAACCAATACGTTCAGTGATAGGAAATGGCCCAATATATCGAGGCGCTAACTTTGCCGATCGACTGAAACGTACAACACCTTTCATAGGTGAAACACGAATGAACACAAGATCTCCCACAGAAAATTCTAACTTCCTTCTTCGGTTATCGGCATAGGATTTTTGTCTACTCTGGGCTTCTTTCATCCTATGTCGAATAAGTTCAATCTTTTCTGTGGAATCATGAATAAAATCTGGACCTAAAACAAGCTTCTCACCGGCCTCAAGCCAACAAGAAGGAGATCGGCATGGCCTTCCATAGAGTGCCTCGAAGGGTGCCATACCAATACTAGATTGGAAGCTATTATTATAGGAAAATTCAACAAGTGAAAATCTTCCCAACTTCCACCAAAATCAAGAACACAAGCACGAAGAAGATCTTCAAGAGTTTGATTCACATGCTCGGTTTGTCCATCGGACTGAGGATGATAAGCGGTGCTAAAATTAAGCTTCGTCCCAAATCTTTTTGAAGACTCTTCCAAAATCCGCTAGTAAACAATGGATCACGATCACTAACTATAGAAGTAGGAACTCCATGCAATTTTACAATTTCTTTAATAAAAAGTTTGGCCAAAAGAGGTACGGTTCGGTTAGACCGAACGGGAGTAAAATGGGCAGATTTAGTAAGTCTATCAACGATCACCCATAAGCTATCATGACCCGAACGAGAACGGGGAAGGCCATCTATAAAATCCATGGAAATTTGGTCCCACTTCCAAATTGGAATTTCTAAAGGTTGCAATAACCCACCGGGCCTTTGATGTTCGGCCTTAACGAGTTGGCAAGTCATGCAACGCTTAACGAAGTTAGCGATGTCAAGTTTCATTCCCTCCTAATAATAAAGTCGCTTCATATCCGCGTACATTTTACTACTACCGGGATGAATGGTAAATTTAGAATGATGTGAATCTTCTAAAACATGTTTATGAAGATCACTAATATATGGCACGACAAGTCTATCGAATTTCCGAATGTCACCACGAGAATCAATATCAAAATCTTTCAAACCATCAATATCAATTTTGTCCTTAAAATTTTTGGCCAAGAAGAGCCAATTCGGGATCTAGCCTTTGAGCTCCAAGAATGCGGTCTAAAAGAGAAGGATGACCCTCAAGGCTACATAAAACAAATGATGAGCATAAATCGGATACGCGGTCTCGAAGCTCACAAGTGGATAAGATCTCGAGATCGTTCCATTCAGATATCATCATAGAAACAACTGCTTGTTGCTTACGGCTAAGAGCATCGGCGACACGATTACCCTTACCGGGGGTATAAAGAATATTAAGATCATAAGATGCAAGGAACTCAAGCCAATATGAAGTTCCCTATGAGAAAATAATTATTCCAAAGATTTATGATCGGGGTAGAGAACAATTTCTCATCCAAAATGATGATGCCAGATTCTAAAAGTGAAATCAACAGCCGCAAGCACTAAATCATGAGCGGCATCTAAACCAATACGATCAGCATTGGTACAAAAGATAAAGTCTTGGTTCCCCCCGGGAATCACAAGAATAAGAGTATCGAAAAGAAAGAACTTCTTTTAAATAATTTTCTTTCCCGAAAAGCTAAAACTTTCAAAATCACAATTATCTCAATGTAAAAATCTTTCTAGAAAAATTTACATTTTACAAGTCAATATATCGTGTCTGATTGTCTCATCAAAGCGTTTAGGAAATTCCTATCGATAACGTTGATCAAGCGCATCGACCAAAATTCTTAAAACACTAAATGGGCAATACAATCACAAAATCATCTTTTATAGGATAAACATGTTTCTAAAAACTTTTTGAAAATTCTTATTTTTCGTTCTAAAAACAGTAATCCTATTTATACTTATAAATAAATCTTATGAAAAAGATTTGCAAAAATTTGTAAATTGCTATTTTCATCCAAAATCAATAAATTCAAAAATGAAGTTATCGAGATATTCATGAAATACTCGATTTATAAAATGGATGAAATAAGATGGGCAAACTGAATGACATAATAAGTCATTCATAAGAATCATAACGAGTGCGGAGTGCGTAAGTGGAATTCTAACTCACGCAACTCATAGCCAAATGAAAATTGGTGGCAAGGTCGAGCTGAAAAGACCTTAACACCACACAAGATATTGCTTAGGTGATAATCCTAAGACAAACTAAAAAAATACCGAAAAATTCTCAAACTACATGAATGAGAGAAACAACACTTTCCTCATCATGCGAGATTAAAGAATAAAATCATGCCATCAAGTTGGAATCGAAATCACAAAGGAGAAATAGAAATCTGTTTAACAGATTAAGTATGTCGAAGATAAGTAGTCCACTAGGGACAAAGGATATGGCTTCATACTGATTAAGCCAATCCTTTCACACAAATCAATTCCGAAGCCTATGTAAAAATATCGGCTCGGAAAGAAAAATCACATAAAGTAATTTCGACATCAATAGAAAGTAAGTTAAGTGTTGCGGATCCACCATCCGGATTCACAATTCCCAAAGAAGACATCAAGCCCAAAATATTCAAAGAAAAAGAATCGACAAGTTCTTTTGATATAAAAATAATGAGATGGACCCATCAAAAAGAATTCAAATAGAAAGATCACGAAATAAGACAATAGCATCAAGGAGTAAATGTAAAATACCTTGACGAAGAGAAGTGTCACAAGGGGCTTGCACGACTTTCGACTTTCCCTCCCTCTTGCTAGGGAGTTTGGGACATGTAGATAAGTAATGACCCGAGCCTTTGCAATAGCGGCAATAGAGGGGTTTCGGGCACTTAATTACATAATGGTTCGTGGAACCACAATTGTAGCATTGTTTACGATTTGGGGTTGGAGTCTTGGCTACCGAAGTTTCTTGTTCCACCCTCTTCTTGCTTTGAAGTATGGGGCAGACAGAAATATGATGACCTATATTTTTGCAATAGCGACAAAAGAGTGGCTCCGGACACTCCTTTGCATAGTGGTCCTTATAATTACAATTGTAGCATCCTCCACGATTAGGGATTAAAGTCTTTGCTACAACAGTTGTTTTCTTCACTCTTTTATTGGGATTAAAGCTCTTGAACTCAATATGCCTCTTCTTAGAAGTCCCAATATCACAAACACTTCCTTTACCAACCTCTCCAAGAAGAAGAGTAACATCCACAAGCTGATTGAAAGAAACTTCAAGTTTCAAAGGTAGAACCATTTCGGGGTTCTTACTCAAAGCACAGATAAACTCTTGATTCTTTACAAGATCCAAAAGTTGTTGGGCAGACATGAATGCGCCATCCAGAGAAGGGCTACTGGATTGACCAGCGCTAGGACTGCTAGAACTAACCATTTCTCTTCCTTTAGATAAGAAAGAAGGAGAAAAGTTATTCTCAAAATAAATATCAAGCAATCTTGATAGATAAAACAAGGAATCATAAATGAAAATAGGATAGGACGGTACGAAGACCCGAATAAAATCCTAAAGCACAACTCCTAAGATGGACTTAGGACGATGATCCTTGTTATATCATTCCATATTGTTCCGAAGTTTGGCTCTGATACCAAGCTGTGACGCCCCACCTCTATATCCACGCTAGCCAAGAACATTACGGTGAATGCTGTCAACTAGCACGGAGAATAAGGCTGTTGAGGAGCGACCATCAATGTAATTTCTTTGCGCGAGCATCGATATGTCAGATAGTATAACATGCATTTCTTTATCAAGAGGGAAATCCGACATACCGACACAAACTCAAAGCTACTACACAGTGGCTATATGAATCCTTCGGAAACAAATATAGAAATAAGCATAACATAACTCAGTCACAGACAATTCATATCACAAAGGCGGAAGAAGATATGAATATATATAACTAACACAAGAAAGTGTATGTCAGAGTAGTGGTCTAAAAAGATTCACAATATTACAAAAGAATAGTTACACGAACTACACAAAAGAATAAGTATACATTATGGAGTCTATATCTCAAATGTATACAACAAAAAACTACTAATCTAAGTAGTTAGCCAAAAGTCAGAGTAATGAATCCCTGGGGAGAAGTCAAGCAGAAGCACCTGTAACATCTCGGTCTGACCCGAGTATTATTTAATAAGAAAATAATAAACGGATCAGTCTAACTATAAATATCAGATGAGACGATATAGAATAAGAGATATGACTAAACACATAATAATCACAATGCCAAGCTGTGATATATATAAGTAGTTGAAAATCATCAAGGGATTATTCAATGTCACAAAATCTACACAAGAATCAAAGAAATGTCATACTCCTAATTTAGTTCACCAAACCATAAATATTGACGATAATATCGATGTCAATCACAAAAGTCAATGACACACAAATTCCAGAATTCAACACACGAAATCCAGAAATCATAAAAGTCAATGACGCAAAAATTCACCAATGCACAAATATCGATAAAGCTTATCAATGGAAATCACGAAAATTGGTGAAACACAAATTCTAGAAATCATCTCAAGAAATCCAGAAATCACAAAGGGGGGAGGCCTATCACAAACAGGAGCATAAAGCTCACCAACACGTGTATCACAAACGGAATGCTAATTCCATGGTTGTTAACCATCACAAATTGAGCCGAAGCTCCAAAAACGGCCCGAAGACCATGGGTTGCTACCCCACCAATTTGAGTCGAAACTCCACAAAACGGGGTTTGGTCTCCCTCGCAGACAAAGAGACATCGCACATTGCTAGTCTAAATCACAAAGATGATCGTCATGATCAACGAGAAGTGTCAATTACACTAAGCTAGTAAATATATGAGTTTAGCTTCATGTCCCATAACCACTTGCTTAACTTAAATATTTACGAACAAACTGTAGATTTCCACTAGAAAATTGTCACAAGAGATTCAATCGAACAAGTCCAAGAATTAACCGACGAAGTAAACGCAAGCGTTTCATACCACTTCTTTTACTAAGCCGTTTAATTAGATTTCTCATACGAGTGAGGTAAAGGTTTGAATATACTAATAGATTGGAAAACGGTTTTATAAACGAATTTGGTATTAAAAATAGAGTTGAAATCATTTTGAGGGAAGAGTTTTGATATTTACTACTAGTATAGAAAACCTTTATATTTTTAAAGTGACAAATCACGAAGAAGATTGTAGGAACAATCAATCACTAAAATTCACATACGAAGATGTGAATAAAAACCCAACGAAACCGATAAAGAATCCATCAAAATGGATATTCAAAAATCCCTAAAAAGGAGTCATCAAAGTCATAACAAATGATAACAACACATAGAAAACAACACGAATCGATTAAAGTTGGAAATTCAAACAACTAGGTAAAATAGGCAAAAATGCACCAGGTCGGTCGGCCGGCTACAGAGCTCGGTCGACCGGACCCTGCCTAAAAATTCCTCGAGAAGCAGGTCGGTCGGCCGAACCCTGTACTCGGTCGACCGAACCTTAAACAGAGAGGTGCTTCTGCACCTGGCAGCAGGTCGGTCGGCCGGCTACAGAGCTCGGTCGACCGGACCTGTTGCCAGTCCCTTCCCAGCCCATCCAAATAAGGTCCAACCTCGACCAAATTGCATTCGCTCGAGCAACGGCGCTAAGGGTTTATGCCTATCGACTACCCGGGCCTATATGCTCCTCGATGCATCACCAAAAACATGTTAAAACATCAAAGTTAGGATTTTTAACGAATTGAACTCAAAACACCAAAAATTGGAATATTCACCAAATCAATCCAAAGCAAAAGCAAATGCACACGAATAAGTGTTAGGAATTCATACCTAACATTCGAAGATAAATATAAGCATAGATGTGAGATAAAAATCTCACCTTTTTACAAAATCAAACAAGAAGAAGCTTGAAAGCAAATGGAGAATCAACCTCTCTTCAACACAACCCAAATGAGCTTGAATCTATGCTCAAAATAAGAACATTCCCAAAATTAGGTTTAGGAATTTCTGAAATTGGTAAGAGAATAAGTTGGAGAAGAAGAAGAGAATGCTTACCAATGGGTTCTCTTGAATTTGGATCAAGGAATTTGAGGTTGCAAGAGGAACTAGGGTTTTGGAGTTTTAATTTCCACTCTCTCCCACCATTATTGCCTTAGAACTGAAAAGAGGAAGAAGTGAGGGTGAATGGGGAAGAGTGGTTCAGTTTTGAGTATAAGTTGGCTAGTGGGCTGAACCCAAACTCAAACCCAAAGTGAAAAAGGTCAAATTTTTGACTAACTCCAAATATATCAAAGTTTATACTCAAAAAGGTCGCAAACGGCATTTTAAACTCAATGGGAGTGGTCCCGAGTCCTAATTCGACCGTATGCAAAAAGTAGATTTTCGGACTAAATTCCGAGTATCGATAAAATATTTAAATATAAAATCGACAAATATGCGGGTTGTTACATATAATATGTCTGTAGTGAAGTAAACTAATTAAATAGCGTTAAGGCGTTACCTATATCCCCCTTAACATAATTTATATATTCCCATAGTCTATACAGTACCGTAATCTCCCCCGTACTGGGCGTCGTCAGAGGACACTCCATAGGTATGGTATAAAACAAACTCATAATAGGCTCGATATGGTAGGTGACATGGCGCAACTAGGCAATGCGAGGGTTGATATACCAATTATACTTCCAGACTGGTGGTAACGCATAGCCACAACTACCACCTACCTCGATCCACACTCCCCAATCAAAGGTGCGCACTAAATCAATCACAAAGTAATAGAATGACAATCGAAGAAGTGTGTTCGATCGTAGGAGCTACCTCACTTGGCCCGTCGACTGCTTCTGTTTTAACCGACTTAAGCTAACTCACGGGAGTCAAGTCCACGTATATGCCTCAAATAGAACGTCATCAACCACCCACTTCATTTTGGAATCTCCATCGCTTACACGGTTGTTAAAGTTGTTTTCGGTATTGGCGGAGAGTATGACAATAACCGATCCTGGTCTCTTTAACAACCAACCGCTATTATAAAACCCCGTGGTCATGTCATTTTAAAATATCGTACTTCAGAACAAAAATATCATATCTATTTTAAATCCGTATCAGTATGATATCATTTCCCACTTAAAATAATATTCGTTTCCAAAATCGTAACACTTTCCGAAATTATAACTCTTTGAAATCATAACACTTTGAAATTATAACACTTTGGAAATCATAAAACTTTAAAATCTTAATACTTTGAAACATAATACTTTGAAACCTAACTTCCCACTCAAACCATTTAGATATAGAAAAATAATATATATATAATAAAATATTTTATAAATAAAATAGTTTATATGTTAAATAGTTTGTATATAAAATAGTTATAAGTTAAAATAATTTATATAAAATAAAATGACTAGTATATTAAAATAGTTTATATTACAAATAGTTTTATATTAAAATAGTTTATAAAGTAAAATATATAAATATTTTAAATATAATTTAAAAATACTTTATATAATAAATAGTTATTTCAAATTTCACAATCGATTCAAATCAACTCGAATTCCAAAATTCAAATTTCTTCAATCTCGGTTCATCAATTTGAACTCAATTTAGTTTCTTAATAAACCATTTCAAATTATATCGATTTCAAAAATAGATTTGAACCGCAAATAAACCATTTCTATTTCAATATATTTCAAAGCTTTAAATATTTCACATTTTCAAAACTAAATTTGATAATTTCATTTATATCTCAAATTCACTTTACTATTATTTAGTTTTGAAATATTTACTGAATTTCAATAACATTTAAACAAAACTTCAATTTACATATTTAAATAAACTAAACATTCCATTTCAATTTATATAAATTTGAAAATATTCATTTAAATCACTTTAATCAAAATCAAGTTATAAAATCATATCTTCTAAAATCTCAAATTTAATAAATTTCAAATCAAACTTATTTGAGTACAATTCTTAAATAAATACAATTTCAAACCAACTTCTCTTTCTTTTTCCAACCATAATTTATTAAAAATTATTATAAACTCTATATTTGAAAATATAATTTTTAAATAAATACTTAAACATATTATATATTAATTAAATCAAATCTTATAAATAAATTTATTTTATATTAGAACTTATTTTATATATTTTAAAATAGTAAAAGTACAAGTAAAATCTTAAAGTCAATAAATTTCAAAACTAACTTATAACTTTAGAATTTCCAAAACGTAAAATGTTAAAATCTAAAATCTAAACCTTTACGAAATAACATTTAAATATATATTCAAAAACCAATATTTGTTAAAACCATATATATATTTCCTTTTTAAAACTTTGGAAATCATTTCAAATTATATATATATTGACCAACAGTGTCTGTACATAATTTTATATCCTACGGTCAAGTGATACAGATATTTGTCATTTCAATCCGTAATTTAAATATATATGGGTATATATCATTTCAACCCGCAATCCTAAATTCAATTCAATGAAAATCGCTTGGGTATATCATTTCAGCCCATAACGATTTTCTCCTATTCTAAAGATTGTTCGGGTATGTATCATTTCAACCCATAGAGAATTCTATACTAGCAGGGAACTTGCAAAGTGAGAACAGATATGATAATAATGTAACAAGCATATATCATCAATATAAATAATAGATAATGGTGTCAGATGTCACGGGTGAACAGATACAGATAATGACATATGTATAACAATGTAAATAACGAACAGTGGCATATTTCAATTGTTGTTTCAATTGAAATCAAATTTATTAAATATAAGAACGTTAATCGTGAGTGATTGCTCACCTTTCTGTGTAGATAGATTTGATAAAGAAATGAACTGCAAATTCCAAAGCAACGCTAGATGGACACGATTCGATGATCAAAGCTGGTAAATAGGAATTGATGAAATCAAGTCAGAACTGGATCGATGGAAATTAGTTATATAAGTAAACTGATATAGATATAACATATAAAATTATATATATCTATATATATATATATATATATTCAAAGTCATATTCTAATTTCAACACATATTAAATTAAATATATATACATATGTTTCAAAAATCATTGTTTTAAATTAAAACACACATGTAAAAAAATCAAACATATATATACATTATCTATTTTGAGATAAATACATATATATATGTATGCTTATAAAAATGAAAAATACTTACATACATGCTTTATCTTTAAAATTAATATTTATAATAATTTTTTTTATAAACCTGCTGTAACTAAACATATATATAAGGCATATATTAACCTATGTATACTTATTTATATAAATCTTTTACATATGTGCAAACTGCCAATAACATATTATATACTAATATATAAACAAATGAATGTAAATATATATATAAACTAGCATATAAACCCAATATGCAAAATAAGAACTAATATAACTTATATACACTTTGATACATATACTGTAACTTTTATAGCTCATATATATACATACTTTATAAACATTATAGACAATATATATATATATATATATATATATATATATATATATATATATGTTATAACTGACTTTACATATAAACAACTCATATAACGTTACATATAATAGACCTTATATATATAAACCAACTTTATAAATAAAATATTATAAACAAATATACAATATAATACTGACATATTTAAGCTTCTAGATCATACATATCATATAGCGGTTATATCAAACAAATATATATAATACTAGAGAAGCTTACACCATTTTATAAATGTACTTTAAACAATACAAGAACAGCTACTATGTAATAATATGTATAATACTGCAAATATAAACAAATATATATAATATGTAACTTAAAGTTTGCCAATAGCAAATCTATAACTATACTATAACTATCTATATATGTATATAAATACAATAGCTTTAACTTATATACCCATACTGCACATGTAAATAAATAAATAAATATATATATACATACATACATACATATGAACATATATATTTAAACTTATACATAAAACTTAATAGGTTAAAACTATAGCTATCCGTACAAACTCATCTCATTTCAAATAGCTGATCTATATAAAGCTAATATATATACTTATATGCAAAGCTTTAAGCACTATATACTATAATATATATGTACACAATCTAACTTAATATATATTATAGATATGATACCTTGCATGAAGAATATGTGATGAGAGTGCGAGGAGGAGAGGACAGGCCGCATGAATGGAAGGGGATGTCAGCGGCTGAAGGAAGGTGGCTCGGGTTCAAGGAGGAGGTGGTCTGAAATGGTGGAGGAAATCATTGCCGCATGGTTCCTGAGGTGGGAGGTTGGTCGTAGGCGATGGTGGGTAGGCGGAAGCTAGGTGGTAGCGGGATGGGAGTTCGGCAAAGACGACATCGTGTATGGGTCAGCGCAGGCACGAGGAAGTTTTCTTGGGGTAGGGAAAGAGGCGGGGGCTGCTGATTCGAGTATGAGGAGAGGAAATTGAAGCGATTGTGGGTGGTAGGGTATGGTAGATGATGGGATGGGAGAGGTAGAGGATGTCGATGAACAGGTTGGTTGGAAGGATGATGAACTGGTTCCGGAAAAGAATTGGAAGAAGAAGGGTTTCAGGCTATAGCATAATATATATATTATATACTTTAATAAATCTCAAAAACAAGAAGTCAGAATGAAAGAAAAGAAGACCGAAAGAAAATGTATAGACCGATATAAATAATTTGAAATGGTAGGGATGACAATAGTCACGGTTATTTCTTGGAATTTGAAAAGCCAATGGCTTTTTGTTTACATGGTATATGAATGAAGGCTAACGGGAAATCCAAAAGACAAATGGCGGAACCGATACGAAAATCGTTCCATTGATTTTGCTGTGACGCCCCACCTCTATACCCACGCTAGCCAAGAACACTACAAGGTAATGCCGTCAACTAATATGGAGAATAAGGCTGGTTGGGAGCGACCATCTATAGCCTTGCTCTAATTATCTATTGAATACATCGACTATAGACTACCAAGCAGATCGACATACCCAATGAATACTTAAAACAAAACCATAGGTGGTTGGATCTATCAGAACAGAATATAATAACTCAAATGTAATATACATCACAGAACAGTAGATCATCATATACACATATACTGATACATAACAGAGTTTACAAAACAATACATGTCAAGTGGTATTGCAGACCACAATATACAGACGAGTCAATAGAATACATATCAGAGTTACAAATGAAAGGGACTACACAAAAAGCTATAACAAAAAGGAACAAGCTGAATAGTCCATTACGGAAGCAAAATAGGCTAAGTCCAAAAGCACCTAACCTGAAACATCTCGGTCTGACCCGAGTATAAAATACACGGGTCAGTCTAGTTAAACATATCAGTTAGATAAACTGAACAACAATAAACCTGCAAGGTTACAATGTATAACAAATGTCTCTAAAAGAGATAATACAATCATCTAACAAAAAGATGAAACATATGATTACAAGCCTCGTATCATCGGCAACTCATAGAAACAAAGGATAAGAATATCCCAAAACAAGCCAAAAGGCAAATAACAAATACCCATAAGGTATATAAGTTCCACAAGGTAAACGCTACTCATCATGCGGCTCAAAAAGACCAACACCGAAGGGCGATACCTAGGGAATATACATATGAATGAAACATCATAAAATTTGCACGTGCTCAGTACTGTATAAACAAGGATCCATGAGCCCGAAGACTCCAAACCCAAATATCACTCGAGCGGCTCATAAAGACCTAACTCCGAAAGTGATACAATAGGGCAACAAACCTGAAGGCACAAACCCGAAGGAAACATACCTGAAGGCAACAAACCTGAAGGTGCAAACCCGAAGGCAACACACCCGAAGGCAACCAACGGTAGTGGTGAAGGTCCGAAGGCCCAGTACTGGACACCACTAACTGGCGGAATGTGTCACAACTCTCGAAAAGGAATCCGAAAAGTGTTAACGTATGTCCCATAACCACTCGTTCGCACTAAACGGTTTACTATCCGTCAGCCACTTTCACACTCAAATCAGTACAAAGTTTACCTCATATCATCGATAAACCAAACCCGAAGGTTAAAACGATCAATTGAATAGGTCGGGGATTAATCGAAAGGATAAACGCATAGATTCATAGTCCGTGTTTTGCCCAACCATTCAATCACCCTTCCACTTCGCTCGAAGTGCGAAATTGTACGTGTGGTTTAAATAGAATTTATAAATCGGAGAAGCGAACTTTTAATACAATTTGAAGAAATAATTTATAAAAACCCGTGAATGAATTCAAAAAGGAATTATCAAGGTCAAATATGCATAAGCAACTAATTGAAATCAATATGCATCGATCAAATTTGGAAAATTAGACGAACAAGGCAAATTGGCCAAAAACAGCATATTCAGACGTCTGAAAGAATGGATTCAGACGTCTGAATCTGGAAATCAATTTGGTTTCCAATATAGAATTCAGACGTCTGAATCCTAACATCCAGACGTCTGAAATGGGCAATATTTTGCCTATTTCCTTTCTGGTCGAAATTTAGCCAATTCAGACGTCTGGAATATAAATTCAGACGTCTGAATCTGGGAATAAATTTCTTCCCAAGAACAATATTCAGACATCTGAAATAAGCATTTCAGACGTCTGAAACCAGATGGTGAGGCAATTCCTGAACCTAGGCCAACTATGGCCAAACAAATCGAAAGCGATCGGATGCGTGTTGATTATGAGCTTACGTCAAACGACTACCCAACTTTGACGACACACGCAAACACCCCGAACAACATAAATATCATCCATATAAGGATTTTCAAAGATTTGGCTTCAAAAATCATAATTTGGCAACTACGCCGAATCAACCCAAATAAAAAGCAAAAGAACATATGAACAATTGTTAGGAATTCATGCCTAACATCAATGATATCAAAAGAAGTAGATGTGAGTTCAAAACTCACCTTTTAACCAAAAACAAAGAAGATGAAGCTCAATATCAAGGAGAAGACCAACCAAACACTACTTCTACTCAACAAGCTTCAATCTAAGAATAAAACACATATTTCCCAATTTAGGTTTAGGAAATTTTTCTGAAATTGAAGAGGAGAAGAGTTGGAGAAGATGAAGAAGAGCTTACCAATGGCTTCTCTTTGATTTTGGAGCAAGAATTTGGAGTTTGCAAAGAAGAAACTAGGGCTAGTAATTTCTATTTCCTCTTCCCTTCTACCATTTCAGTTTTTGCTTGAGAAATGAAATGAAATGGAGATGAATGAAGAGAAGGGGCTAAGCTAGAGGGTTAAGTGGAGATTGGGCTGAACCCAAACTCAAGCCCAAGTAGAAAAAGTAGCCAAAATTTCGCTTACTCCAAACATATCAAAGATTATACTCAAAAAGATCGCAAACGCCATTTTGGAACCAATGGAGGTAGTTTCGAGTTTCAATTCGGCTATTTGCAGAAAGTAACATTTCGGACCTAAATCCGACCAACGACGCTATATTTAAATAAAACATTTAAATATAGGGCTAGCAATTTCTATTTCCTCTTCCCTTCTACCATTTCAGTTTTTTCTTGAGAGATGAAATGAAATGGAGATGAATGAAGAGAAGGGGCTAAGCTAGAGGGTTAAGTGGAGATTGGGTTGAACCCAAACTCAAGCCCAAGTAGAAAAAGTAGCCAAAATTTCGCTTACTCCAAACATATCAAAGATTATACTCAAAAAGATCGCAAACGCCATTTTGGAACCAATAGAGGTAGTTTCGAGTTTCAATTCGGCCATTTGCAGAAAGTAACATTTCGGACCTAAATCCGACTAATGACGCTATATTTAAATAAAACATTTAAATATAAAATCGTTAAATATGCGGGTTGTTACAGATCTCCCCTCCTTACAAAATTGCGTCCCCGCAATTCCTAGGGACGATATTTGTAACAACTACATACATACAACATTCAAAAGAAAAAGGAAATAAGCTTGAGATGAAAAGATAAACTCACCGTTCACAAGCTAAGATAGAAAACCTGGATAAGATCGCTCAATAAACTCTCTGGTTTCCCAAGTACAGTCATTGGGATTTGCGGACCATTGAACTTTAACGAGCGGCACGTCCTTGTTCCGAAGGTGTCGCACCTCCGTGTCAAGCACGCGAATAGGTGGCTGTACAATAGATAAGTCCGGTGAGACCTCAAGCTCTTGCAAATCAGGAGAGGTAATAACAGAATCCGACTCCCGAAGACACTTCCGAAGTTGCGAGACGTGAAATACGTCATGAATGCTAGATAAATGAGCTGGAAGTGAAACTCTATAAGCCACAGGGCCAATACGTTCAGTGATAGAAAATGGTCCTATAAAGCGAGGAGCCAATTTCCCAGTCGTACTAAAACGCATAACCCCCTTCAAAGGAGAAACACGAATAAAAACAAGATCGCCAATCGAGAACTCGAGAGGCTTCCTACGGTTGTCCGCGTAGGATTTCTGGCGACTCTGTGCCTCTTTCTTTCTCAACCGAATAAGATCAATCTTCTCGGAAGAATCACGAACAAAATCTGGACCAAGAATAAGCTTCTCTCCAGATTCTAACCAACAAGAAGGTGATCGACATGGCCTTCCGTATAAGGCTTCGAAAGGAGCCATACAGATACTAGACTGAAAACTATTGTTGTAGGAGAACTCTACAAGAGGTAGGTGATCCTCCCAACTTCCACCAAAATCAAAAATACAAATACGGAGAAGATCTTCCAAGATACGATTCACCCGTTCAGTCTGTCCATCAGACTGCGGATGATAAGCTGTACTAAAATTAAGCTTTGTTCCCAAAGCTTGCTGAAGACTCTTCCAAAAATGACTCGTGAATAAAGGATCACGGTCACTCACAATAGAACTAGGAACACCGTGAAGTCTCACGATTTCCTTAACATATAACTTAGCCAAAAGTGAAGCAGTCCTATTAGACTTAATAGGGACAAAATGAACAGACTTGGTGAGGCGATCAACAATAATCCAAATGCTAGAATCGCCAGATCTCGAACGAGGTAGGCCGTCAATGAAATCCATAGAAATCTGATCCCATTTCCACATTGGAATCTCAAGAGGCTGAAGAAGACCAGAAGGACACTGATGCTCGGCCTTAAACGCTGACAAGTTATGCAATTACTCACATAACTCGCCACATCGTGTTTCATGCCTTCCCAATAATAAAGACGATGCATATCGGCATACATCTTACTACTACCGGGATGAATAGTATACTTAGAACGGTGATAGTCATCAAGAATTTCATGCCTAAGCGTAAAATCAGAAGGCACAATAAGACGGTTCTTCTTACGAAGACACCCATGAGAATCAATACTAAAATCCCGCAACGCCTCATCACAAGATTCAGACTCACAAAGCTGAATAAGATGCAACAAATCAGGATCACGCCGCTGGGCATCGGCAATACGATCTAATAAAATAGGTCGAGCTCCCAAACTAAATAATAGAATAGGAGAATCAGAAGATGAACCTCGATCACGAATTTCAAAAAAAGATAGAGTCTCAAGAACATCCCATTCGGCAAACATCATAGAAATAACAGCCGAATGTTTGCGACTAAGCGCATCTGCAACACGATTACCCTTACCAGGGGTGTACTGGATATCAAAGTCATAGGAAGCAAGAAACTCGAGCCAGCGCTGTTGTCTCATATTGAGTTCCTTCTGAGTAAACAAATACTTCAAAGATTTATGATCGGTATAGAAAATGAAGCGCTCGCCCAATAAATAGTGTCGCCAAATCTTCAAGGCGAAGACAACGGCAGCTAACTCAAGATCATGAGTGGCATAGCGAACTTCATTCGGACGCAGTTGCCTAAAAGCATAAGCAACTACCCGATCTTTCTGCATAAGAACAGCACCGAGACCACTACCACAAGCATCGGTGTAGACAACAGGATCACGATTCCCTTCGGGAACCACAAGAATAGGAGCATTAGTGAGAAGTTCCTTCAACGTCAGAAAGGAAGCTTCACACTTGTCGGACCAATCAAAACGAATGCCTTTCCAAGTAAGGCAAGTGAGAGGAAGCACAACACGGGAAAAGTCCTTAATGAACCGACGGTAATAACCCGCCAATCCAAGGAAACTACGAATCTCATGCACATTCTCAGGCCTCTTCCAATTCTGCATGGCTCCGATCTTTGAGGGATCGACAGAAATGCCATCGGAAGATACAACATGGCCTAAGAACTTAACCTTATTCTCCCAAAAGTGGCACTTGGAGAATTTGGCTCTAAGCTGATGATGACGGAGGGTACTCAAGACAATTCTCAAGTGATTAGCATGCTCGGTTTCAGACTTAGAATTAATAAGGATATCATCAATGAAGACAAGGACGAACTTATCGAGATATTCCCGGAATACCCGATTCATGAGATCAACAAAGAAAGCAGGAGCGTTCGTTAAACCGAACGGCATAACGAGCCACTCAAAAGAACCATAACGAGTGCGGAAAGCAGTAAGAGGTATGCTATCCTCCGCGACTCGTAACTGATGGAAACCTGTGGCAAGGTCTAGCCGAGAAAAGACCTTAGCACCACTCAATAGATCGAACATATCATCGATCCTAGGCAATGGGTACCTATTCCTAATGGTCAACTCGTTAAGTTTGCGATAGTCAATGCAAAGGCTAAGAGTTCCATCAGACTTCCTCACAAAGACAACCGTGGATCCCCATGGAGAAAAACTAGACTGAATCAACTGCTTGGACTCAAGCTCTAAAAGCTGCTTCTTGAGTTCCTCATTTTCCTTTGTAGACATCCTCGTAGGAGGACGACTAACTGGTTGCACGCCTGGAATGAGATCAATGCGGAACTCAATCACCCGCTTAGGTGGCAAACCCGAGACAGGCTCAAAAACATCAGAAAAGTCACAAGCAATAGGAATACGAGATATATCATTATCATCTCGCTAGTCAAGAGAATTAAAGCCATTTCGGAATTATCCACATCCCGAAGAATAAGAGATAACTGAGTAGGCGAATCCGGATGTCGAAGATATAAAATTCTCTCCGAACAAATAATCCTGGCATCATATCTCACTAGCCAGTCCATACCCAAAATCATATCAAACGTCATACAAGAAATAACGTGCAGATTCGCACGAAAAGAAAAACCACACAAAACAATCTAAACATCATCACAAAGCAAACTAAGGGTCACGGATCCCCCAATAGGATTCGCAATCCTTAAAGAAGTAATCATACAAGAAACATCCAAAGATAAATCATCAACGAGCTTCTTCGATACGAAAGAATGTGAAGCACCCGTATCGAAAAGAACTCGAATACTGTGGTCATGAAATAAAATAGAACCTTCCGAAATAGATGGAGATATACTTTTGGACTGAGAAGGACCTTTAGAAGCCTTGGTAGCATAAAGATTGCTAGACTTAGCACCAGCTGGAACAGTAGGGCAAGCTGAAACATGATGACCTTCCTTCTTGCAATAACGACAGAAGAGAGGCTTAGGACAAGCTCGAATAACATGATCCGGAGAACCACAATTGAAATACTTTCGAACGAAAGGTGTTCCGGAAGACTGAGGCTGAGAACAAGGACCACCAGTCTTCTTCTTCTTAGAAGGAAAAGACCTGGACTTCTGAATTGGAAACGGCCTCTTGTTGGGGTTCTTGGAAACCTCAACATCCACATCACTATCACACTCCTTCTTGACGGTCTCGAGATGAAGTGCCGAATCAACCAACTCCTCAAAAGAAAGTTTAAGTTGGAGCAACAAAGATTTCTTAAGATATTTCTTAAGACCAGAAACAAACTTCAAATTCTTCTTATAAGAAGCGCTGATGAATTCAAGACCATACTTAGATAAAGCCTCGAATGATGCAACATACTCAGAAACAGAAGATTTCCCTTGCTTCAATTCAAGGAAGCGATGGGTCAATAAAACTTTTTCAGATTCAGGAACGAACTTGAGTTCAAATCGCTCCCGAAACAGAGTCCAAGAAAGAGTAGACTCATCAATCTCGGCTACAAGAAGCTCATACCAATCAAGAGCACGCTCTTGTAATAAGCTAGAAGTTACAAGAACTCTATCATGGTCAGAAAGATCCATACGAGAGAAGATACGCTCGCACGTGCGAAACCAAGCTTGGACTTCAAGAACGGATTCAGAGCCTTTAAACGGCTTTCCTCCAAGATGAGCAAAATCACTACACTGACGTGCAAAGGTAGACTTACGAGGTGGAGACACTTGAGGAGGAACTGGAGGCTGAGTGCTCCTAAACAACTCCAAAAACTGATCAGCAGACATATAAACGCCATCCGGATGTGTGCCACTGGATTGCCCAGCATCCGAACGTCGTCCCCTGCCTCTTCCAGCCATACGCTGAAAGTAAGATAAGAACAAGATTATTCACAAGGTAGATACTTCATTACGGAATACTACGGAATAAAATGCATTCCTAGACGTATTCCCAAATTCTATCTAACCTTGATGAAATAAAGAGACACGATGATTCAAAGATTTGTATCACTTGTACACTTTGATGTACCGTAATATGTGCTCTATTCTGTGTTTATCATATTTTTTCCTGAACTCAGCTCTGATACCACGCTGTGACGCCCCACCTCTATACCCACACTAGCCAAGGACACTACAAGATAATGCCGTCAACTAACACGGAGAATAAGGCTGGTTGGGAGCGACCATCTATAGCCTTGCTCTAATTATCTATTGAATACATCGACTATAGACTACCAAGCAGATCGACATACCCAATGAATGCTTAAACAAAAACCATAGGTGGTTGGATCTATCAGAACAGAATATAATAACTCAAATGTAATATACATCACAAAACAGTAGATCATCATATACACATATACTGATACATAACAGAGTTTACAAAACAATACATGTCAAGTGGTATTCCAGACCACAATATACAGACGAGTCAATAGAATACATATCAGAGTTACAAATGAAAGGTACTACACAAAAAGCTATAACAAAAAGGAACAAGCTGAATAGTCCATTGCGGAAGCAAAATAGGCTAAGTCCAAAAGCACCTAACCTGAAACATCTCGGTCTGACCCGAGTATAAAATACACGGGTCAGTCTAGTTAAACATATCAGTTAGATAAACTGAACAACAATAAACCTGCAAGGTTACAATGTATAACAAATGTCTCTAAAAGAGATAATACAATCATCTAACAAAAAGATGAAACATATGATTACAAGCCTCGTATCATCGGCAACTCATAGAAACAAAGGATAAGAATATCCCAAAACAAGCCAAAAGGCAAATAACAAATACCCATAAGGTATATAAGTTCCACAAGGTAAACGCTACTCATCATGCGGCTCAAAAAGACCAACACCGAAGGGCGATACCTAGGGAATATACATATGAATGAAACATCATAAAATTTGCACGTGCTCAGTACTGTATAAACAAGGATCCATGAGCCCGAAGACTCCAAACCCAAATATCACTCGAGCGGCTCATAAAGACCAAACTCCGAAAGTGATACAATAGGGCAACAAACCTGAAGGCACAAACCCAAAGGAAACATACCTGAAGGCAACAAACCTGAAGGTGCAAACCCGAAGGCAACACACCCGAAGGCAACAAACGGTAGTGGTGAAGGTCCGGAGGCCCAGTACTGGACACCACTAACTGGCGGAATGTGTCACAACTCTCGAAAAGGAATCCGAAAAGTGTTAACGTATGTCCCATAACCACTCGTTCGCACTAAACGGTTTACTATCCGTCAGCCACTTTCACACTCAAATCAGTACAAAGTTTACCTCATATCATCGATAAACCAAACCCGAAGGTTAAAACGATCAATTGAATAGGTCGGGGATTAATCGAAAGGATAAACACACAGATTCATGGTCCGTGTTTTGCCCAACCATTCAATCACCCTTCCACTTCGCTCGAAGTGCGAAATTGTACGTGTGGTTTAAATAGAATTTATAAATCGGTGAAGCGAACGTTTAATACAATTTGAAGAAATAATTTATAAAAACCCGTGAATGAATTCAAAAAGGAATTATCAAGGTCAAATATGCATAAGCAACTAATTGAAATCAATATGCATCGATCAAATTTGGAAAATTAGACGAATAAGGCAAATTGGCCGAAAACAGCATATTCAGACGACTGAAAGAAGTGATTCAGACGTCTGAATCTGGAAATTAATTTGTTTTCCAAAACAGAATTCAGACGTCTGAATCCTAACATCCAGACGTCTAAAATGGGCAATATTTTGCCTATTTCCTTTCTGGTTGAAATTTAGCCAATTCAGACGTCTGGAATATAAATTCAGACGTCTGAATCTGGGAATAAATTTCTTCCCAAGAACAATATTCAGACGTCTGAAATAGATAGTCAGGCAATTCCTGAACCTAGGCCAACTATGGCCAAACAAATCGAAAGCGATCAGATGCGTGTTGATTATGAGCTTACGTCAAATGACTGCCCAACCTTGACGACACACCCAAACACTCCGAACAACATAAACATCATCCATATAAGGATTTTCAAAGATTTGGCTTCAAAAATCATAATTTGGCAATTACACCGAATCAACCCAAATCAAAAGCAAAAGAACATATGAACAATTGTTAGGAATTCATGCCTAACATCAATGATATCAAAAGAAGTAGATGTGAGTTCAAAACTCACCTTTTAACCAAAAACAAAGAAGATGAAGCTCAATATCAAGGAGAAGACCAACCAAACACTACTTCTACTCAACAAGCTTCAATCTAAGAATAAAACACATATTTCCCAATTTAGTTTTAGGAAATTTTTCTGAAATTGAAGAGGAGAAGAGTTGGAGAAGATAAAGAAGAACTTGCCAATGGCTTCTCTTTGATTTTCGAGCAAGAATTTGGAGTTTGCAAAGAAGAAACTAGCGCTAGCAATTTCTATTTCCTCTTCCCTTCCACCCTTTCAGTTTTTGCTTGAGAAATGAAATGAAATGGAGATGAATGAAGAGAAGGGGCAAAGCTAGAGGGTTAAGTGGAGATTGGGCTGAACCCAAACTCAAGCCCAAGTAGAAAAAGTAGCCAAAATTTCGCTTACTTCAAACATATCAAAGATTATACTCAAAAAGATCGCAAACGCCATTTTGGAACCAATGGAGGTAGTTTCGAGTTCCAATTCGGCCATTTGCAGAAAGTAACATTTCGGACATAAATCCGACTAACGACGCTATATTTAAATAAAACATTTAAATATAAAATCGTTAAATATGCGGGTTGTTACATTTGCCGTCTTCCGTACTTCTAAACACATAAACCAATATACTGTAGAGATGAGCACGACAAGGCGATCAAAATGGTATACAAATATCAGTGGTACGACCATCCTATTGAAAATCGATGTCGATACCAAAATTGCTAATAAAATGCCGAAAATAAGATAAACGAAGCAACAACAGTTCAAATTTGACAAAACGAAATATGACGTCACACTCAGAAGATGATTTACAAATTTATTATGTAAAAATATTTGGGTTTGGAAAATATTTTATTATCATCAAACATTAACTGATTTAAGTTTAAATGAAATTATACAAGAAAATAAACTTCCATATTATCAATTGAAAATTTACCATTTGCTATGTTAAAATAGACATATTTCAAATATTAAATGTTTGTTTTCAAATTTTATTATTAAAAAATTCACAAAATTTCAGTTAATAACGTTATCAAAAATTGTTAAGATTTACACGTTGTTACAGGCGGCGTGATGGCCAGAGACCATGACACGGGGTCACACCACTCTAGTTGCATGCGGTCGGAGGTGAGCCTCGTGTTGGCAACGTCAGATCTCGAGGCAGGTGGGCGTGGTGGCGTGCGTTCATGATGGAAGAACGGTGGCATTCAGCTGGGTTTGAACGAGTTAGGTTTTCAGGTAGGTTCACGTGAAAGCGTGCTGACGTGGTACGTGTTTTATTAATTAAACTATTTTATTTATTTTAATTTAAATCGTGTAATGTTCTAATATGCATAACCTTTACGTACGAGGTTGGATTTATGCACGGTTTGTTCCACTATGATCATATCAAAATTATGGACATTATGGAACTAGTTTGGATGAATTCTAAGACTGTTCAAATTTCGGCCTTATTTTGGATTTTAAATCAACCCACTCACAACTATTGAATCGTCTTATGTTAGTTAAGTTGAATGTATGATGTGATTAGAAATTGATTGGTTGATTTTTAATGTATTTAAATTGTCATGCCTATTAAATCTGACCTTTATTGATTATTATTGCCATTTAATTTAATAATAAATTTTAGTTAGTCGGTTTATACTTGTTATTGATAATCGGTTATCTATTGATGTTTATTGATTGATTTGGATGATGATTTGGATGTATGTTAGATTGTTGATATTGGATGACTGGAAGTAACATTTATATTGTTGTAACACTACAAGTTCCTTATGGGTTGAAATGATACATACCCGAACGATCTGATAGATTAGGGGAAATTGTTCTGAGTTGAAATGATAGACTCAAGCGATTTTATGGATTTTTAATTAAATGTAGGATTGGGAGTTGAAATTACATATATCCGTAAGTATAAAATAATTGCGAATTGAAATGATAAATATCTGTATCACTTGACCATAGGGTAGAAAATTATATACGGACACCAAATTGGTTAAAATAAATGATTTTTAAACTCTTTAAATTTGAATTATAGTTAAATGATATTTTGAATAAAAAATTGATTTATGTAAACTGAATTACTTTCGAAAATCCAAGCCTTAAATGTTGAAATCGGAAGGGGTTTAAATGAATGGTTTAAAGGATTTAAATCGAAACTTAAAAGCTCGACGTGGTCACACTAATTTGATATAAATTTCAAATTAATTATTTTAGCGTCAACTCTTTAAAAATATATTATTTTAAAATTTAGTTTTGTTTAGATTTGTCAAACTATTTACTATATTAACCATTTCTAATAACCAACTTATTTTATATTAAACTACTAAATTATATTTAATCTATTTTAAACTATTAAAACTATATTAAACTATTTTAATCAATTTAATCTATTTTAATTTATTTTAATCTATATAATCCAATTTAATCTATTTTACTTATTTTAAACTAATTAATCCATTTTAGAACATTTTAAATTTATTTAATCTATTTTAAATTTATTTAATCTATTTTAAACCTATTCCATTTATTTTAAATCCATTTAAACTATTTTAAACCTATTAAAACTATCTTAAATCCATTAAATTACTTTAATCTATTTAAACTATTTTATTGTATTTTAACTATTATAAAAATTATTTCAAAACTACGATAAACTATTTATAACTATCTAAAATATTTTCAAATTTTAAGATTGTGTAAAGAGGAAGTATTTAAAAATTGAATACAGGTAAATGACGTTATAATCTAAGTTGGGTTTTGAAACGATGTTTTAGTGAAAAAATATATTCTGAGTGAATATGATGATTTTAAATGAGAATCAGTCTATTTTGGAAAATATGATTTCGAAAGTGAACAGATTTCGAAAGTGATCTGGTTTGAATTCGAATATGATATTTTGATATCAATTATGAATTGACTTTTGAAATGTAAAAGAACCATCCGTTGTGAAATAAGCATTTGGTTGTTAAAGATACCGAGATCAGATATTGTCATACTCTCTGCTAACACCGAAAACCACTTTAACAACTATGTACATGGTGGAGATTCCAGAATGAAGTAGAATGGTTTGGCGAACGATTCTGTATATGGTATTTATATAGCCCTGACTCCCATGAGTCGGCTTAGATGTGACTAACATAGGAGCCACGTCGGGCAAGTGAGGTCGTTCCTCTTATCGAACATGCTTCTTCGATACCATATTATAAATGATGATTTGGTGGCCACCCTTTGATTTTGATTATGGTTGTGTGTTCCGAGGTGGATGGTAGTAGCTGATATGCGTTACTACCAGTCCCGATCCGTAATTGGTAGAATCCTACCTTAGCATTTCCTCGAGTGTCGTGTTCACACGCCCTATCACGCCTTCTACGATTTTGTTTTGTGTCGTACCTATGGAGTGCTCCTTGATAGTCCACCAGCGGGTGGATTTTACAGTACTGTATAGACATGGCATTTATATAAAGTGTTTTAAGGGGGGTATGGGTAACGCCTTAATGCTATTTTAATACTTTACTTTACTATAGACACTATTATAATAGCGTATTGTACCACATAATAGATGGTTTAACGGATCCCTAGGAGATGGTAATCCCGAGCATCCCTTAAGTTATTTCACCCACGTTAGAAACTGGATAGGAGATGTCAAACCCTGTAAATATTTTCGACGCCGCTACACTCATATTTATTTATTATTGACTTAACTTACATAGGATCCTTTAGTTATGACTCGAATGTTTTGTCTTTTCAATTCGCTCGGTTAATCTGAGCTTTTCAGTTTATAGAAGATTGCTTTTTGGAGGATGAAGACCAAGATTTTATACTATTATTATTTATTATATTTATCCCACTGCATCATGTTGTTCCACTGCATATATTTATTTATCTTGTTGTATGTAATTCTGATCAGTATTGTAAAAGTGTAATCAATGTTATTTGTAAACTGCTTCGTGACATGTTTACTTGATTATTATATTTTGTCGTTCCGCTACAAGATTCTGTATTATTTTTTCTTCTCTCTCTGTTTTTTCTTAATTACCCCATAAAAATCTCCCTTTGGATGTTTTGACATGTGAGGTTAATTGTCGATTTGAACTTTCTAAAAAGATGGGTCGTTACATTTGGTATTAGAGCTTTGGTTTAGCGATAACCTTAGCTTTATGGGGTCTGACTCATTAGAATATAGGGTAGTAGTACTCTAGAATGAGTCGTTGAGTGTATATATGAGAGAGCGTATTTGTTAGTATTACAAAATATTTTATATTGTATTAATTTGTTCTGTTTAGTATTATAAATTCCAGTCGGTACATGGGATGCTATGACACCAATAGGTATTTCAAAACACCAAATAGAGCAGACCGACATAATATTATTTTGAAATATAGGTAAATGAAATTTTTTTGCCGAGTATTATATTTTGTATATAAAATAATAATTTTAAAAGCAATATAATTTTAAGTGATATAATTTTTTGTTAGGAAGTGAAATTCCATGAATAATTGGTTGTGAAATAAGATTATAAATAAAATGAATATAAATTGGAAGTTTAGAACTCAATTTCTAGGATTTTTGAAAATTTCTTTCGAAAGATTCTAGAATATAATATTAGTATTATTTGGAAGTATATTACAATATAAATATTTCAATGTGATTTGAAAGAAAGTTTTAAAAAAACTTTTAAAGGAAATAAGTTCTGTACTCCCCATTCAGTCATTGGAAAATAATTTTGGTAATGAGTGCACGCATCATTGACATTCGTTTTCGAGTTTCAATGTGTAAAGACCATTGTAGTAGTTTACTACACATTTGTGTTGATAAATAAATCAAAATTTTAATTTCCAAATATGATTGATATAAATATATGAAAGATATGATTATATATATATATATATATTAAAATAATTGAAAAGAAACCTGGTATTTAGTTCTTAAGTTTTCAGCAAATTGGAAATTTCATTTATTGTAATGGAGTGAAATCCTGACTATTTTACTAATTGGAAACTTTTAATATATGTAATTAGAAACTAGATTCTAAATGATTAATGAAAATATAAGAAAATAAAATTTTGTAAACAGTAAATAAAAAGGATATAGAAATAAGAAATGGTACATTTTGTTAACCGAATAAACATGATAAACTTGTGTAACTTTCTACTGCATTATGAAAAAATACATACATACATACATACATACATACATATATATATAACTTACCAAATTATTAAAAGTTGAAATGTTAATAAGAATATGTAGCAGAATATTATACAAATAAAACTCAATTAATGAAAGTGTTCTGGTAGAATTATTTCTATAAAAAGAATAAGATGTATAAGAAGGTTATAAACTTAAGTTAATAGTTGGAGATATGATTAGAAACTTAAGTTAGTTATTGGAGTTACTTATAAAGTAAAAGTGAAATAGTAAAGGTGAATGCTATATATGAGAGGAATAAAAGTAAAAAGAAAAAGGAAAGAAATATCTAAGTATGAGTTACTTCACGAATGAATATTGATGTTTGAAAAGGAAATCAAAGTAGATGTGAAGGAAACTGGAAAATGTATGTAATCTTAAATAATGGATAATCTAATAACTGAAATGGAAATAACTTATGTAAGCAATGAATGCAAAGTAATGAAAAGAGAAAAGGCATTGTACAAATGAATGAAAATGAATTTTATAAGTGGTGAATGTAAGTTAATTAAATAAGATTTGTACGAATGAATGAAAATAGACAAGTAGTAAATAATTTGAACAAAAATTTGTAAGAATAAATTTAACGACATTTCAAATTTATTGTTTTTATTAGCTTATGGGATGTTTAGGAAGTGATATTTTAAATTGTTTAGAATGTATAAATAATATATTAAGTTATCTAAGACTATTCAGTATATGGTATACTTAGTAGTTTATTTGTCAGTTTATATGATTAAAAGTTTCTGAATCCGAACAAACCATTTGTTTTGGATGATATGAATGTATGATTGAGTACTGTGATTGCATGTGATGATTGTATGATTTGTTTGCAAGTGACCATGCTTATGTTGTGTTTTTTGTTTGTTATTAGTTGAAACAACTAAATATTTCTTTTTTATATAATAATTAACCTCTTTGGATTATATAAGTGAAATACAGGTTTATGGAAGCAATAGCTATTGCTTTTGGTTTCATAAATAAGCGTTGTTTTGCTCGGCAAATAGGTACGTTTTTGGATTACGGTGTTATTGTTTTTCTCATGTTTTGAGATATTTTATTTTAAAATATATGATATATATTGTTATTATTGATATTATTATTTGTCCTAGACCTCTCCGTATAAAGGAGACTCTGTCGAAATTTTCTATGAATTTTGGACTTAGAAAAAGTTTGTGAAATGTTTTTCAAACTTTTATTAAGTTGAATATAGAAGGTTTTAATTGTTTATAAATTGATATTTAAGTTAAATTATTTAATTATGTAAATTAATTTTTATAAATTTAATATTTTGAATATGATATATTAATTCCATAATTCCTCCTTTTTCCTTTTCGAGGACGAAAGGTTTTGAGCGGGGGAGAGCGTAACGAACCGTAAATTTCGATAATTAAATTAAATAATTAAATAAATTTTGGCATTTAATGTTGTGGAGAGATTAGTAATTTAAGATTTAATAATGAGAATAATAACTAGAATGAAATTTAATAATGTTAATTTAGGGCAATTGATAATTATCTTAACATTAAATCTCAAAAATCCCCAGCCATGTCTGCTCATGGAGACCCCAACCTTACCTACCTTGTCCCCTCAGTAGTACCGTCTACCTTACCCTCTGCCAACACTGTTCCTTCACCAACCATACCCTCTGCCATTCTAGTTGACCCCTCTTCGTCCCTCTCTGACTCTCTGGTCCGTACCTCCGCTACTTCTTTGTCCCCAGCTGGTTATGCCCTAACCATTTCTCGTTCTTCCCCACCCCTCTTGGTTAACCCCCCACCTGATCCACCTGATCCCGTTCTAACTGCTCCCCCGTCTCTTTCTCCTGTACCTCCTGCTCCTCCTCCTTGTGAACGGGCATGGACTTCCTTGTTCAAGCATATTCCCAAGAATGCAGGGAAGTACATTCCCGTTCACTTGTCACCTTTTTACGAAGATGATGCTTTAGTGCCACCTGCTGATGTCATTGATGCTGGCACGACGGTTTGGAAAGATACTTTGGTGGGGTTCTTTCTTGATAAACCTCTTTCCTATACTGCAGTGATCTCCAAACTTAAACTGATTTGGAAACTTAAAGGCTCAGTGAAAGTTAAGTCTGACGGTATATTATTCTTGTTTAACTTTTCTTGTGCTGAGGACAGAGATAACATCCTTCAGTGTGATCCCATTATTTTGAACAAGAAGTTATTTATTCTTAAACCTTATGATCCTTCCATTAGCAACGTTGCTGGATCGGTAACAGCAGTTCCTGTTTGGGTTAATATGTATAACCTTCCAATTTTTGCGTGGTCTCCCCTTGGTATTAACTGGCTTTGTAGCCATCTGGGGAAGATGTTGTGCATGGACCAAATGACTGAAAAACAGGAAAGACTTAGCTTTGCCAAATGCTTAGTGGAAGTAAAACCGAGTAAGGAGCTACCAGAAGAATTTATGGTCAAGTTGGTTGAAGGTGGGCAACAGAAGATACATGTTCAATACATGTGGAAACCTGACATTTGTGTGTTATGCAATGCTTTTGGACACAAGACCGATGTTTGTAATAATAAGAAGGAAGAGTTGTTTGAGAACAAAGTGGAAGATAATAGTAAGACAATCAAAGAAAAAGAAGTGATAAAAGCTAAACCAAAACAATTGAAAAGAAATGAAAGACAGGCTGTTAAACGAAACTTTAAGGTTTGGCAACGTGTAACCAGGAAAAGGATGGATCCAGTAAACAAAAGTAATAAGGAAGAAAAGAGAGAAGATATTATAGAAATGCAGAGAGAAGTGAGTGAAGTTAACAAAAGTTGTGAACTTACTCACTCAGGAAAAATTGAAGTAGAAAAACAAGTCACGAGAGAAATGGATGAAAGCAACGAAAAACACGAAGAAGACACTGTGAATATAGTGGTAGGAATCGAAGGAGCTGTGGAGTGTAGTGAAAGTGAAACTGAAGGCAACCCACTGACATATAACAAGTTTGCAGTGTTACTTTCACTAGATGACGAGGAAAATGTCAGTGATAGGCAAGAAGAGGAAATGAACGTTAGAGATAAATGTCAATTTGTACAAAGTAAAGTGGATGCTAAACAACAGGAAAATAATATACAGAGACAAAATGAAGAAGAAGGCAGTAGCAAAACAAAAAAAGAGAAGCACAAGATGGTCCATACAAAGTTCAATACATGCAGGAGGGAAGTGGAAGTTGAAGAAAACAAAGGTGTTGGTGAAGCAAGTAAATGTGAATCGCTAGAGAGTGGTCTAAGGAAAAAGAACAACATCAAGTTACCAAAACACAGTACTAAATCACAAGAAGACAAGGAAGTGCACATCCCATGCACAGCAAAGCACACAAATCATTCTTCCAATACATTTAACCCTGACTTTAACTCATCCCCAAATACCCCTTTACCACACTTGTATTCCAATATCAAACCACCTCATGCTTTCAAAGCCCCGCCTTCTGCAGCTATCACTACTCTACCAACCAAACCTACCACTCCAACTCAGTCATTTTCCAAAATGCAAGAAGATTCTTCTAAACAAGCAGTGACCCCCCTATCAGCCACCATTCCTAATTACTTGTCTTCGAAACAAGCAGTTACTAGGAGTATGAAAATAGAGTTTCTCAACGCACAAATTGACCAATGATGCTACGCATTGGGGCATGGAATATACGCGGTGCACATCATGTAATTAAGCAGGACCAATGTAAGCAACTAATTTCTACTCACCAGCTGGCTGTCTTGGCAGTTCTTGAAACAAAATTGAACCTTGCCCTTTCTATCAAAGCTGCAGAGTACATCAATCCCAGGTGGAAATTCATACACAACCACAATGAAGCAACTTATGGTCGGATTCTGATCCTTTACAATCCAAATCTTGTCCAACTTTCCCCAATCCTATCCACTCCCCAGCTAATACACTGCCATGCCTTAGATATCAATGAACAATCAACCTTCTATGTCTCCTTTGTGTATGCTTACAACTCTGTTAACACTAGAGAGTCTTTACTTTCTGTAATTCCTTCTCTAAGACAAAACACACATCCATGGTTAATTCTAGGAGATTTTAATTGCTGTCACTCTCTCTCTGATAGAATGGGGGGTAATCCCCTCTCCCTCAGTGAAATAAAGCCCCTTGCTGATGCTCTCTATGACTCTGACCTTGTCAAGATTAGAACTCTGGGCATGCAGTATACATGGAATAACAAAAGGAGGCATGGTTGTAGAACCTTCTCCACCATAGACCATTCATTCTCGAACCAATTTGCATATACTAAATGGCCTCTCCTGTTCAACCACATTCCACCTCCTCTCCTATCTGACCACTCTCCTCAAATCATCCATCTTCGTGAAGCGGACTTGAGGGGGAAATCAAATTTTAAATTTTTTAACTCTTGGACATCTGAACCAGACTTCAAAAACATTGTTTTATCTGCATGGAATTTGCCTAAAATTGGTAATCACTTGTATGTTTTGCAGGAAAAAATCAGGGAAACTAGGAAAGTCTTGAAACAATGGGCGCATAACAAGTATGGTGAAGGAGACAAGATGAGCACAGTGATTAAAAGAAGACTTACTGATGTCCAGACAGCTATGATGGCCTCTGTCAACAATGCTAATCTATCAGAGGAGGAAAGTGTTCTCTCTTTGCAATACCAACAAGCTTTAATTAAAGAGAGTGAGATGATCAGGCAGAAAACGCGAATAAAATGGAGAGAAAAAGGTGATAAGAATAGTGCTTACTTTCACGCTAGTCTAAAGGACAAGCAAACTAGTCAGAACCTCTCTACAATATATGACACTCAAGGTAATCTTCACACATCTCCACAAATGGTCAAGGAAGCTGTAGTCAGACACTTCTCTGAATTATATGGAAATGCTAATCACTTCGTGCCGAATATTGATCTTATTCCCAGTGACATTCTCCCTAGATTAAATACAACTGATTATGACCTTCTCTGTAAGGAAGTAACCCCTGAAGAAATAAGAAATGCCATGTTTTCATTAAACACTGAATCTTGTGGAGGACCTGATGGTCTCAACACTCTATTCTATACTTCTTGCTGGTCTATCGTTTCTGCTGACGTTATCAATGCCATTCTCCTCTTCTTCAGAAAGGGTAAACTCTTCAGATCATATAACTACACTAACATAGCTCTTATACCCAAAATTAAAAATGCTCACTGTGTTAGTGATTATCGTCCCATCTCCTGTTGTAACACCATATACAAATGCATCACCAAGGTTATAGCTTCTAGACTCAAACTTGTGCTCCCCAATATTGTTTCCAAAAATCAGGCTGCTTATCTTCCAGGTAGGAGTATACTGGATCATGTTCTTCTTTCCCATGAACTCATCAAAAATTATAAGCGCAGGAACGTATCTCCTAGAGCTATGTTGAAGTTGGACATCATGAAGGCATTTGATATGCTGCAGTGGAATAGTATTGTCAGAATCATGGGATATATGAACTTCCCTCCTCATTTCATTGCTTGGATATATGAGTGTATTACGTCTCCTACCTTTTCAGTTACTATCAATGGCAGGAGTGAGGGTTTCTTTACTAGTGAACAAGGGATAAGACAGGGGGATCCCATTTCGGCTTATATCTTTATCATTGTTATGGAGCTCTTAACGAGAATGTTTGAGAGGATAATAGCACATGGAAATTACAAGCTTCACCCTGGATGTACTGAACCAAGGATCTCTGCATTGATGTTTGCAGATGATCTTGTGGTTTTTTGTACTCCTCAAACCAACACTCTCACAAGCATAATGCACTCACTTCACGAATTTTACGAAATGACAGGGTTGAAAGTTAATCTCCAGAAATCTGACATCACCATTGCTGGTGTTAGTACTGAGCACTGTAGTCTTATCTCGCATATCACTGGGTTGTCCATAAATCATGATACTACCAGTTATCTTGGTCTGCCTCTAACTAGTTCTAGGATTACTGCTAACCAATGTCTTCCTCTTTTTGACAAAATTACAGCTAGATTAAACTGCTGGACTTCCAAGTTGCTTAGTCAAGCTGGGAGATTAACTCTTATAAAATCAGTGATATTCTCAATGCAAGTCTACTGGGCTAGAACGTATATTCTCCCCTTCAAACTGATTAAACTGATTAGAGGAGCTATGATGAGATTCCTATGGAAAGGCAGGGTTACAGGCAGATACATAGCTCCGATCAAATTTTGTTCAGTGGAAAGGCCCATGGACAAGGGGGGGCTGGGCATTCTCAGCTTAAAGAATTGGAACATTGCTGCTTTTGCAAAACACATAGACACTTTTTTTAATAGTACTGACAGCTTATGGGCTATTTGGTCTGATAAGAACGTGATCAAGGGGAGAAGCATATGGAGTATGACTAAGCCTCAAAATTTGAGTTGGACGTGGCAATGCATTTTCAAACTCAAAGAAAAAGTTCTTCCTTTAATGCTATTGAACACGAATCCCATATATAGTGTGAATTTTTGGGAAGACCCCTGGTTGAAACCGGGTCTTATTCTTAAACGTCAACTTACTCGCAGTGAAATGCAACAGTCTGGAATACATCAGGAAGCTAAAGTTCGTGATACTCTTTACAACCTCCAAAACACGCGCTATTCAACGTCTAATCCTAGGATACAACAAATATGGAACATGATACGTTGTCATAATGCAATCACTGATGTTACCAAGCGTATGGTTTGGGGCAATAAGAAGTCTGCCTACAGAATTGGAGACACATATGAATATCTGATGAAGAATGGTGATCGCCCTAAGTGGAGATGGTGCAAACGAACGTGGGGAAGAGACAGTAGCTTGAGACATGACCTAATGCTCTGGAAAGTGTTGAATGGTGCGATGCTAACATCTGCGAGACTTGCTAGTTTAGGTATGAGTATTGATAATCGCTGTAAGTTTTGCAATATTATGCCTGAGACTGTGGATCACTTGTACTTTGAGTGCCACTATATTCATCAAATCTGGAAAAAAGTTATGGCGAAGTTTCACAGGAGGAATGTTTCTATAGATAACCTGAGAGAGTGGAGAAGAATTTACGAAAGCATCAATAGAAATAATGACAGAGGAAGAACCCTAAATGCAGTGCTAAAATGCTTTTTAACATCGGTTTGGAGGGAGAGAAATGCTCGGTTATTTGATAATGCAAACGCAAAAAATGACAGCAGCTTCAAAAGTTGGGTTTTGAGTGAAATTAGGGTTTATGTGGGCCAACTGACTTATGCAATTGATCCTGGAATACGTGTTTCTCTTCTCTATAGCTTGTAATCGATGTCTTCTTTTGTTTTTGTTTGTTGTTGTTTGTTTTCCCCCTGTGCTTGCTGCGCCAAGTGTTCCCCGTTTTTCCATCTTCCTTGTGTTTGTTTGTCGTTCTTATTGGTGTAGCAATATATGGTCGAGGTCCATTTAACCTCGTCGGCCTTGCCAAAAAAATAATTATCTTAACGCAATTTCAACAAATTGAAATAATTGTAAACATAAAATTGGTTACAGATTGTAAATAAGGGAATAGGTTAAATGTTACATAAATTGATAAATAATATGTAAATAATTGAAACTAGATAAAATCAATGTTGTTAAATAGTTATAACATTTGTTGTAGGCAATAAAACTTATAAATGTAATTAAATTTAGTTAAAGGTGACAATTGTGATATGTTACCTATTTATTTAATCTATTGAATTAAATTGGAAATCAGTTGCAATTAAATGTAATTAAATGTTACATTAATGAAATTTAAATGATAATTGTAGAATATTAATGCGATAAGATGTAAACAAATGTTAACTATGTTCATAGAGTAATGATAGATTGAATAAAAAGATTGAAATCAAATTAAATCAATTTATTGGGATTAAATTATTATTAATTAGGTCTAATTACAGTTGAAATTGAACACTGTAATTAGTGTAATATTTAACACTGAATTGATATGTAAATTTGTTTTAATCCAAGTAATCAAAAATGATAAAAATTTGTTAGTTATTAACTTTGAAATTAAAAAGTGATTTAATTAATTTAATATTAATTTATTTAATTAACGTGAAAATAGCCATTTTGGCCACTGTCTTGGATTTTGATGAAACCAGTTTCATCGGATCTGCAACGTTGAATTATTGTAGGTTTTCAAGTTTCGTAGCGATCAAACTTGCCGCTTGATCGTACGGACTCAAAATCCGTAGATAATTAAAATCAATTTGAAATAAGTTGATTTTAAAAACTAACTTCTTCATACGATGGAATTAGGACTTGAATCTATTTCATTGAGTTTAAAAATATTGAAAACATCTATTTTGATATATGGGATGACCCACTTTCATTTCGGAAGCGAAACAGGCTTTTTAGGTCGTTATTATCAATTCGTACAAATTCGATATGTGTTTATTTTCTTATAGGGCTTTGATAATATAAATAGTCTTGTTTCCCAAACCTTATTACTCATTTTTCTTATTCTTGTATGTGCATCAACTTCCGTCTGCTCCTTTCTTCAATGGCAGAAACAAATTTCAATTCCAAACCCTAAATTCAATCTCTAAATTCAATTTCAAAAATCAAACTTCACAAAACCATATCATATTATATACCAATTTGAAGCCACCGATGAGTGCAACCCAAATCTGTGATTCTTTTTTCAATTCGAATCATGGTTTGGCCAAAAATTTATGATTTATTTCCAACCGCTTATGCTAGGGTTGTTATTTTTAATGGTGGATCTTCGTCCTGGGGTCGATCAAAGGGCATGGGCTTGTAAAAGTCATTGAGTAGTGTGCATCCATGGGTTTATTCATATCTGACGGGCCTTAAAATCGCCAGAAATCACCTTCAAACTCGATGGTGGCATGATGGCCAGAGGCCATGGCAGGGGTTCGCACCACCCCAGTTGCATGCGGCCGGAGGTGAACCTCGTGGTGGCGACGTTAGATCTCGAGGCAAGTGGTCATGGTGGCATGCATTTGTGATGGAAGAATGGCGGCATTCGGCTGTGTTCGAACAAGTTAGGGTTTTGGGTTGGGTCGCGTGAAAGCGTGCTGACGTGGTATGCATTTCATTAATTAAACTATTTTATTCATTTTTATTTAAATTGTGCAATGTTCTAATATGCATAACTATTATGTACGAAGTCGGATTTACACGCGGCTTGCTCCACTGTGATCTTATCAAAATTACAAAAATTATGGAACTAGTTTGTGTGAATTCTGAAACAGTTCAATTTTGGGCCTTATTTTGGATTTTAAATCAATTTGAAATCAAAGATGAGTGTTTTAGCGCACTCACAACTACTGAACCATCTTATGTTAGTTAAACTGAATTTATGATGTGACTAGAAATTGATTGGTTGATGTTTGATATATTTAAGTTGTCATGCTTGTTAAATCAGACCTTTATTGATTATTATTGCCGTTTAATTTAATATTAAATTTTAATTCGTCGGTTTATACATTTATATTGATAAACAGTTAGCTATTGATGTTTATTGATTTATTTGGATGATGATTTTGATAGATGTTTAATTGTTGATGTTGGACGACTGAATGTTATATTTATATTGTTGTAACAATACAAGTTCCCTATGGGTTGAAATGATACATACCCGAACGATCTGATAGATTAGGGGAAATCGTTATAAGTTGAAATGATAGACTCAAGCAATTTCATGGATTTGTAATTAAATTCGGGATTGCGGGTTGAAATGGTATATATCCGTAAGTATCAAAATAATTGCGGATTTAAATGATAAATATCTATATCATTTGACCATAGGATAGAAAATTATATACATGCACCGGATTGGTTAACTTAAATAATTTTTAAATCCTATAAATTTGAATTCGGTAAATGATATTTTGAAATAAAAATTTGATTTATATAAACTGAATTACTTTCGAAAATCCAAGCTTAAATGTTGAAATTGGAATTCGTTTAAATGAATGATTTAAAGGATTTAAATCAAAAATGAAAGCTAGACGTGGTCCAGATGTGTTGAAATGAAAGAAATAGTCTAGTTCGATATAAATTTTAAACTAATTATTTTAATGTTAACTGTTTAAAAATATATTATTGTAAAATTTAGATTTATTTAGTTTTTTCAAACGATTTACTATATAAACCATTTCTAATAACTAAAATATTAATATTAATACTAAACTACTAAACTATGTTTAATCTATTTTAAACTATTAAAACTATTTTAAACTATTTTAATCAATTTAAACTATTTTATTTATGTTAATCTATTATAATCTATATAATCCAATTTAATCCATTTTACCTATTTTAAACTATTCGTAGTAAATATGATGATTTTAAATGAGGATTAACCTATTTTGGAAAATATGATTTCGAAAGTGAATATGATTTCGAAAGTGATATAGTTTGAAATCGAATATAATATTTTGATATCAATTACGAATTGACTTTTGAAATGTAAAAGAACCATCCGGTGTAAAATAGGCATTTAGTTATTGAAGAGACCATTGTCATAATCTCTACCAATACCCAAAACCACTTTAACAACTATGTACATGGTGGAGATTCCAAAATGAAGTAGGATGGTTTGGCGAACGATTCTGTATGAGGTATTTATGTAGTTCTTACTCCCGCGAATCAGCTTAGATGTGACTAAAACAAAAGCCTTGCCAAGCCAAGTGAGGTAATTCCTCCTATCGAACATGCTTCTTCGATACCATATTTTGACATTGTGATGATTTGGTGGCCACCCTTTGATTTTGATTATGGAAGTATGTTTCAAGGTGGGCGGTAGTAGCTGCTATGCATTACCACCATCCCGGATCTACAATTGGTAGAATCCTAGCCTGGCATTGCATCGAGTGCCGTGTTCACATGCCCTATCGCACCTTCTATGAGTTTGTTTTGTGCCGTACCTATGGAGTGCTCCTTAATAGCCAACCCATTGGTGGAGTTTATAGTACTATATAGACTATGGCATTTATATAAAGTGTGTTAATAGGGATATGGGTAACGCCTTAACGCTATATTGATACTTTACTTTACTGTGGACACTATTATAAGACTTGAATATAGATATGAAAGGAAGAAGAGGCAGAGTTAATCTTAGAGGAGAAAGCACCACCACTAATGGAAATGCCTGACCAAATGCAAGAAGAGGTACAGGTCAGCCTCAAGCTGAAAATGTTGGTGCTGGGGTTCTCCAAGTTGTATATGAGAGCCATGTATCGGTTTTTCGTAAACATGATGCAAGCTGGAATTGCAGCCGGAGTTGTCGAAGGAAATGCTACTAGAGGTGATGTTCAGGAAGATCAGATGGTCAACTAGTATGCTAACTTGAGTTGAGATTACACCAGGCTCGGAGGGAAGTCGTTCACTAGAACTAAAAATGCGATCGAGGTGGAAAACTGGCTGCTACATTGTGAGAGGATTTTTGCTGATTTAGGAATGAATGACTAGAAAACGAGGAGAGTAACTTCAAGATAGCTTCAAGAGGCTGCTCTATTTTGGTGGAATGCTGTTGTAACTGGTGTTGATGAGGAAACCATGACTTGGGTGGAGTTTAGAGATGGTTTTAAGAAAGGTTTATGTCGGTGATGGCACAATTGGCATTTGTTAGGAAGTTTGCCAAGCTAGAGCAAGGAGATATGTCCATTCTAGAATAGGCAAGATAATTTGTAGAGTTGGCCCAGTACGGGTATGCTTTGGTTGATACGGTGATCATAAGGAATGAAATGTTTATAAGAGCTTGAGGCCGAAATTGATAAGTGCTACCTTGCCGCACTTAAAGGATCCAAGTGATGTGGTGGTAGAAATGGCGCTAAGGTAGGAAAAGGCATTAGCTTGTTTGAGAAAGAAAATGAAGGTGACCTATATGGGACAGGGCCAGAAAAGAAAATTTTTCCATTAGAAGAATGCTCAAAAGGGTGGAGCACAAAAGAAGGGAAAAGCCGAGGTGGTTTGTTATAAATGTGATAAGAAGGCACAATATGCTAATGAGTATCGGACTGGAAAGGGAAAAGAGAAAGTAAAGGAGGTGATTGGAAAGAAGAACATCCGATGCTTTAATTGTGAACAGATCGACCATTATAAGAACCAATGCAAGGAGCCTGCTAAAGATGGTAGGGGCAAGTTTATGCATTGGAGCCTGCAACTTCAAGGCTAGTTTTGCAGGAAAAAGGGAAGGCTGTTCTAGGAGGCTCGCTACAGATTTACGGTATGTCTTTTAGCGTTCTATTTGATACTGGTGCATTATATTCTTTTATTTCTTGATGTTTAGTAGATAAGCTTAACCTAGAGTCCTCATATTTGGTTACTTCTTTAAATATTGCAAATTCGATAAGAGGGTATGCGACAGGTGTGACCATTTAGAGTTTGATTTGCTAGGTCAGACTTTTGATTATTGTTTGCATGTGTTTGACTTTGTGGTATTTGGTATCATCCTTGGGATGGATTAGTTAATAAATATGATGCTAGGATATTTTGCCATGGTAGGAAAATATCACTCAGTCACCCTAGTTGTAGTGATCGAATAGTTTATAACGTAGAGAACCCTAGTTGCGAAGTAAATGCTTTAATGGGTATCATGGAGTTGGAGGATGAGTTGCATGGAGCCTTTATGGTTGGAGAATTTGCTGATGTGTTTGAGCTAGTAATTGGATTGCCATCAAAACGAGCCATAGAGTTTCGGATTGATTTGGTGCCTGGACCAGAACAGGTGAGTAGGCCACCAAGTAGAATGACACCTACAGAGATGAAAGAGTTAAAGATGTAGTTATTGGAATTGGAAAGCAAGAGTTTTATCCGACCAAGTAGTTCTCCATGGGAAGCTGCTGCGGTGTTTGATAAGAAGCCGGACGGATCATTAAGGCTATGTTTCGATTATGTTAAGTTGAATGAGAAGAATATAAAGAACAGATATCCGTTGTCGAGAATTGACGATTTATTTGGTCAATTAAGCGGATCTAAAGTATTCTCCCAACTAGATTTAGTGATGAGATTTCATCATCTTAGAGTAGCAGAGGATAGAATTCCTTTGACGGAGTTTAAAACAAGATATTGATCGTACGAATGGTTACTTATGCCATTCAGACTAACTAATGCATCGGCTTTCTTCGTAGATTTGATGAATCGAATTTTTCGAGAGCACTTAGATAGATTTATGTTGGTCTTCATAGATGATATTTTGATAAACTCTAAGGATGAGAAGGAGCATGAAGTTTATCCTAGAGTGGTGCTTGAGACAATGTGGGAACATCAGTTAAAGGCAAAGTTTTCGAAGTGTCATATTTGGAAGAAGGAAGTGAAGTTCCTTGGTCATGTAGTCTTAAAGAATGGGTTGCCTATAGATTCGACTAAGATTGAGGTGGTGAATAATTGGAAGAGACCCGAGAAGGTGATCGAGATAAAGAGTTTTCTTGGATTGGCCGGATATTATCGAAGGGTTATAAAGGATTTTTCATGGATAGCTGCATCGATGACCAAGCTTACGCGAAAGGATGTGACGTTTGTATGGACTGATAAGTGTGAGGATGCTTTCCAAAGCTTAAAACACTTATTGACCCATGCACCGGTGTTAGTGGTTCCGAAGGGGAATCAAGATTTGGTTGTTTATATGGATGCATGTGGAACTGGATTGTGAGCTGTGTTAATGCAAAGAGGTAACGTGATTACTTATGCTTCTAGATTGTAACGACCCGGAATTTTGGGTCGCTAGATTTGAACATTTAATTCATTTTAAATGTTGAATATATGTTATAATTTAAATTTTGAAATAAAAGACTCTGGTTAAATTAATAAAATTGGTTAAAACCTTATATACGATAATTTAATTGAAAATTGAATAATACTGAATTAATATTAGAATGGGGATAATTGGTGATTCTGGGTGTAAATAGGTATAAAAATAGATTCTAAAATTTGTTTTAAGTCTATTTGGGTTTGAATTATAATATTGGACTGTTGGATGAAATTAGAAGTTGATAAATTGAATTTGGAAATTTATATTAATTTAATAATTGAATTTAATAATATAATAACGCAAATAATCAGATTTTTGATTTAAACTGAACCAGAATGATTTCTAATGTGAATATAAATTTTATACAAGTTATAATGGAGCTAGTAAAATTTTAAAAGTGAAATTTTAAGTGATTTCGACGATTTTGAAAATCGCTCGATTTAATCGACGAGTTAAATTAGCCTTCAAGGACACTGTCTCGGAATTCGAGGAAACCAGTTCCATTGGATTTGTAATAGTTAGTTATTATCGGATTTCAATTTTCGTAGTAATCGGAGTTGTCATTTAACCCCGTCAGCTTAAAACGCATAGAAAATACTTTAATCGATTTAATTTAAAATTGATCGTTTACTTCCGTAACTCATACATATGACCAAATTGGCTTCCGAAACACATTCCATTGGGTCCGGAACGTGGAAAAACCCTAGAAACGTCTATTGGTACGTGAGAATTGGAGTTCATTTGCATAAGTCATTAGACAATGAAGAATAATATTTAAATAATATAATATATATATATATATATATATATATATATATAAACTCATTCTTTGCTCAAACCCTAGATCTATCACCGGCCGCCATTTAAAACATTTCGATGGCCGATACACTCTGTCTTTCTCCCTCATGTTTCTTCAAATTCGTAGATCGTTAGCTTAAGGTTTCAACTAGAGAATCGAAGGGGACTTCGAGATCTAAGAAGTGAACGGGTGCGATGAGTTTTGGTGAAGCGGATAGGCGGTTATAGGGGTCGTGCGCGACCCATTCGTGCACATCTTTTTGAGATGGACAGAGCACCGAGCTCGCGTGCGTTCCAGGGGATGGTGAAGTTGGCGATGGGCTTCAAGATGGTGGCCTCCGATCGAGAAGTATGGCTTCGGGTTAGCCGCATTTTCCAACCCTAGGAGCGGCGTTGATGGGTTTTGTTCGATCTGGTAGCGCATAGAAGAAGATGGTTTACGGCCTTGATTTCGACTTTGGGTTTGAACGGCTGATGGTATAAGAAAGTTTAAATAGAGGAGTTTTTGTTTTAAAAAGTTATACAAACTTATAAATTCTGTAACTCTTACAAACATTGTCAGATTTCGACGAAACTGGCAACGCCGGAATCGTAGTGACGCGCTCTACACTACAGCGCGGATCCAGAAGCGATTGGGACTAGCGAGAATTTTAGGTTAAATCGAACGCGGTTTGATTTAATTTAAAATTCAAACGCTCGTCAAACTCAAGGTGAGTTTAGCTCACTCACATCTGGAGTATTAGTTAATTTAAATAGTCGATATTTAAATGAATTTCTTGATTGGTTGAATATGATTGAATCGATATATGTTGTTGTGCTAATATCGGTGGATGCAGGGAAACAGGTTGGAGGGATCCAACTGGATCCCTCACAAATAGAAATTAATTCATATTGTGATATACATTATTTATTATTCTGTGATGATTTGTTTAGATCCTGATATGCTGCGTTTTATCTATATGCGGTGATAAATTAAATTGAAATTTAAAATTGTGTTGTGCTGTGATTTGGAGAATACAACCTAAATTTTTTAAATATAATAGATGAATTGGGTTTAAAGAATATAAAAGAAATTCCTAAGTAAAGGATTTTAAAAGAGATTAAATCCAAGGAACGGGTTGAAAAATTTCAAGTGTTTGGAATTTGGTTTCAAAGGGAATTGAGAATCGTTTAAATTAATAGCGAGATTTATTTTAAAGAATGAGAAGTGTGCCTTCTCCTGGAAATTTTGTTTTGTTTAAGAAAGCTTTCAAATCTATAAATTTACAGTTTAAATATATTTAGAATATTTTTAGAAAGAAATATTATTTTAAAATGTTTTTAAGTGAAATCAAATATTTGATTATGTAATTATGGTATTTAATTATTTTAAAAGAAGTATAGTAGTATTAAGTTTTCAAAATAAAATTTTAATATGAATATTTGGTCTAATAAACTTATTTTAAAAAGTGAAATTTATTTAAAAATACTTAGGAAACCACTGTATATTTCCTTAAGTATTATTTTCAATTAAATAATTTCTAGAAGCTTATTTTAAATATTTAAAACATATGTTGAAAATGATTTCCAGGAAATAGAAATGTCTTTAAAATAAAAGGAGATATTTTTAAAGTATGGAAAGGAATTTTACGGGATGAACGTAAAATTGAATTGGGTAAATCATGATTGGATTGATAAAGAGAATTCTTAGATTATCCTAAAATGGAAGTATATATCCCTGAGATACCAAGTACATTTTTAAAGATGATTTTTGAAAGGTTAGGAGTATTGAGTTTTATTTAAAGAACAGTTTCGAGAAAAATTATTTAAGTTGTAAGAATTTTTGAAGTGAACATATATTAAAGTAGTTATAGAAGTAACTATTTTTAAAGGGGTAATTAGAATCATGTTTTAAAGAATACTATTATCATTTATACTTTATAAATGGTTCTATTTTAAAGAAAATCAATTAAAGCTTTATTTGAAATTGTATAAGGATTCATAACTTTATGTTTAAAACTAGTATATATATCTGCTGCTATGATCATATGGTTTTGTCTGATTGGTAAATGTTGTTGTATGAGATACTCTGATGATATGATGTATAAAACAGATACAGTTTCATTTTGTGTAAAGATCTATTATTTACTATTATATTTTATTCCGCTGCGATTGTGAGATTCTGGTTTTGTTTAGTTTCTTCTTCTTCTATCTCTTCTTCTTTAATCCCTAATGGTTTGTTTTTTTGTTCCACTTGAGTTAATTGATGTAGAATGGTATTGACTCAAGGGGTACGGATTTGCGGGCTATTACACTTGGTATCAGAGCTTAGGTTGGCGACAACCTAGGCTTTGGTGGGGAAATTACTCATTGAACAAAGTCAATAGTACTCTATAATGAGTTGAGCGTATTAATAGATATGAGAGCATACTTGTTAGTGAATATAAAATTGTTTTTATACTGTGTTGACTTATCAGTTGAGTGTTTATGAATTCTGGTCGGTATGGGAAGTACAGCCGTATCGATAGGGGTTTCTAAACTCTTGAACAAGATAAACCGACATAGTATTGTTTTTAAAGTGGGTAAATGAAATAATTTTACCCAAAAAAATTATATTTTGATATAAAAGGAATAATTTTCTAAAATTATTATATATATATATATATATATATTTGGATGATTGGTTGTTAATACTATAATCAAATAAGAATCAAAAATTGATCTAAAGTTTGAATTGGTTATAACCAAATAAAATTCTATGAGTATAAATTATACAAAAGAGGAATAACTAAATTTGAACTGAACCAGAATTTAAATCCCGGAGATTTTGAAAAAGATTTTAAATATATTGAAAACAAAGGTTTGGGAAATTTAAAATCTTAGGAATGTTTGAAATGTTTGCTAAGGTGTTTGAAGGCAATAATGGAATATTATTTTGAGAAGTATTTTTGAATGGAAACTGTTTTGAAAATGAATGAGGGAAAGTAGGGAAGCACTGAACTCACTTCGGTTGCTAGAAAATAATCCTGATGATGCTTGCCACATCGTCAGAATTCATTTTCGAGTTTCTAAAGTGATGGATTGCTACCAAAGTGGTTGGTTATAATATTGTTTGGACTTGTTGGGTATAACAGTTATTTTGGAAATCCGGAGATTTGATTTGGTATACCAAGTAGGTAAGAGTTGATTATTGTTTCAAAATGATTTTGAGACAAAATCGGATAATTGAATTCTGGAAAATTCTATTTAGATAATGTGAAAGTTAAAATGAATCAACTATTGAGCTTATTAAGTAAAGTTGGTATTAATAAGGAAGGAATGAAAGTTTTAATCTTGGAAATAAAATTTAACTTCAGTAAATGGAAGTAAATGAAATATATTGAAGTGAATAGAAAATTTGAATTTAATTTGGGATAAGTAAAATAAATTGGACCTAGAATAAAATTGATTTGGATTAAATTGAAATGTAAAATGACTCTGTAATTATGGGTCATTGTGTAATAAATAGAACCCAGAAACTATTGAGTGTTATAAATATAATCTGAAATTCTGAATTTAAAATTTGCAAAGAATTAAATTGGAAGAAAATTTGTATCCTTAAAGATTCGGTGATACACACATATATATATAAAATTTGAAATTGTGATTATAAGACGTAAATGGATTAGAATGAGCTATGTAAGCTTTTAAATAAATAAGTTGGTGAAATTATAAATAGGAAATGGAATTTATAATCATTAATGGGGAATAGTTGAATGGTATGGTGAATTCGAACTTCATCTCAAATGAAGTGTAAATTGAAATAAGGAGAAGAAAATATAAAAGATGTGAATGTACTTAAGTTAGTAAATAAGCTTTGAACTTGTATATGGAAAATTAAAATTGGATTTAACTTCGATTAAATGGGATTAAGCTGAATTTGGAATAAATTAAAATTAAAATTCAGTTGTGTTATGAGCAAAATGAATGTAATTAAATTCTTATTTAAGATAGTAATGGAAATGGTATAAATTCAAGATAGCTAAATAAATTGGGTTGAACTTGAATTAGAATTGGAAAAGAATTAAATTTGGAAAAGAAATTTAATTAAGTTGAAGGATATTGTATGAACAAAATTTTAATTCAACTAAATTCAAAGGAATTATTTGAGAATGAATTTAGTGTAAGCTAAATTAAATAAAGAGAAGCTTGAAGATGAATTTAGTGTAAACTAAATTAAATGGAAATTTGTATTGGCATGGAGAAAATTTTAGTGGATTGTTAAGAAAAATTTGAAAAGAAAATAAAAACCCAATTTTAGTATGAGATTTAGTTTTGGCAATAAAAAGCTGAGAGTGTGAATGAATTATGGAATTAGATTATAATAATGATGGTTTGAATTATAAATAAATTCAAATGAGTGGAATAATTTAAAAAGTGGTCATGTTATCAACAAAATTCAAAATAAATTGAGGAGATGAAATAAAATTCCAAATGGATAGAACAAATAAACAAATTGAATTAAAATTTGTAAATGAAATGGGAATTGGGTTGGATGAGAATCAAATGAAAATAAAATAAAATTTATATAAGAAGAAATGGAAATGTTGTGTGTTTGAAACTACTTAAGCAAACTGAAAAACAATAATTGTGATCGAGCTTATAAGGGGTCTTGAATGGAATTTGTTGAGATAATAGAATTGAAATGCAAGTGAAAAGGAATTTTAATTAATTATTGAGATGAAATAAGAATGTATGAGTTGTATATAACCCAGAATTGAATGATATTAATATAAACCTATATGGATAATGAATTGGAAATGTAAGATAGGAGATTTAATTCAATGATTGTGATAAAGCAAGAATGTTTGGGCTGTAAATAATATAGAATGGGATGATATTAATATAAAACTTAAGTTGAATGGGGAACTTGAAGTGAGAATAAGAAATTGAATTAAAAATTTGCAAGGAAATAAGAATATTTGAGTTGTGAATAATTCCGAATGGAATAAAATTAATATAAATTTGAACCGGAAATAATTTTAAATGGTTATAAGCTTAAGTAATGATTATTGGCTTGAATGACATGAAAATTTGCATGAGAGTTGGTTTTTTGTTGTATTCGGAATTGAGTTGGTTTAAAGAAGCAAATAAAATAGGTTTTTGAATTAATTGGGATGAATTGAAATTTTATTAAGTGGTTTTGCATATGAATGGAAATGGAGCATAAAAGAAATGTAAATACTTCAACTAGAAGGTAAAATTTGGTTGTGAATCAATTTGGAATTGAATTGAAGTAAAAGGTTATACCTAAGGCATATGATTGAAGTAGAAATGAATTGGTTGTAATAAATATGAATGGTATATAGTGAACTTGAATATAAATTGTTCAAGTGAGATAAAATGAAGTGTGGGTTTGTAAAGAGGATTTAAATTGATGTTAAAATTGTGAAATTACTCATAAAGAAAGTTAACAAGCATAATTATGAAGTTGCTTGGTTAGGCTATGAAATGAATATGTTTGGCTTACATTTATATTGGAAATGTTGCTAAAATGTTCATATCTTTGAAAAATGATGAGTTTGTTGAGTAAGTACAGGTACGGAAGGCGTTCGATAGAGTTGGAGTGCGTATGTGCGATACTATTTAGCTGTTTGCTTTAAAAATGCTAATAAGGTACGCTTACGCAATAAAAATAGGAAATATGAACTGTTTTTGGTTTTTCCGACCGTGTGGCTCGATGTATACATATTTATATCTATTGTGAAATTGCAAAAGCTCCTCCGTACAGGGGAGACTCTACCAAAAATTTTCGAAAATTTTGGAGTTAGAAAATTTTTGGAAAATTTGAACTGTTTCATTAATGACAAAGTTGATTTCAAATAACAGTTGAAAATAAAAAGGATTTGCGGGCTGTTACATAGATAGTTCAGACCACATGAAGTGAGGTATCCTATGCATGACTTAGAGTTAGTTGCCGTTATATTTTCTTTGAAGGTGTGGAGGCATTATCTTTTGGGAGAGCGATTTGAGCTTTATACGGATCATAAATCGTTGAAATACTTGTTCTCTCAGAAGGAGCTGGACATGAGATAGCAGAGATGGTTGGTGTTTACTGCTGCTTATGATTCCGGAATTGAATACACACCCAGGAAAGGAAACAACGTAGCGGATGCATTTAGCAAGAAACTACAGAATGCATTATTGGCTATGATTTCTGAATGGAAAGATTAATAAGCATTATCAGCTTGTACAGTGCAATTTAGTATTGAGGCGGGTCCTAGTGCAGGAAGTGTTGTATTGTCTTGCTTAGAAATTCAACCGATAATGATTGATAAGGTAGCTTCTAAAATTAGGAGGATCCAGTTTTGGATGAACGGGTTAGAAGGTTAAGGGAAGGAACAGAGGGCAATGACTTATAGAATTTCAGTCTTGACCAAAATGGATGGTTGAGAAAGAAATGAAGGTAGTGTGTTCTGAATTTTGTAGACATGAGGAAGGAAGTTTTGGATGAATGCCATCGTTCTAAGTTCACTATCCATCCAGGAGGAATGTAGAAATATTAGGATACGAAGGGAAGTTTCTTCTGGGAAGGTATGAAACAGGACTGTAGGATCGATTTCACCCTAGAGGGGGGGTGAATAGGGTGACAGTATTAATTATATAAATTTAATTGCGGAAGCTTATAAAATAATTTCAACACAGATCACAGAACAATAGCAGCACAAATAATAGCAGAATAATAAATGCAGAAATAGAACGACACAGAATTTACCCAGCTTCGGCAAAACCCTGCCTACGTGCTGCCCTCAAGGTCTCTACTAGAAATTAGATAGTCAGGCGCTTACACACGTAAACTCACGACACCCGCTATCGACTAAACCTAACTCTACGCTCAAAACCCTTCCACAACTCAGCCACTGAGTTGTGAATTCTCAAACTACGCCACGTAGATTGTCCCCTAGTCACACGACTAGAAATTTAAACGGTTTAAAAAGAAAATACAAATTAAAAACAATTTAAAATTAAAATAACCCTAATTAAACAATTAAAAGCCCTTTAATATGAAAGAGAAAGCTCTTTAGAAACATAGGCCGGCCCCTTTTGTAATTCGACCCGATCCACTTTTAGTTGCTCTGTTCCTTTTTGTGAAAAAGGGCGGTCGTTCCTCTTTGCAAATTTAGGGCTTCCTTCTCTTCGATCCAAACTAGGGTTTCGCGAAGTGCCTGACTTATGTTGATCGATTGCGTGGATAATCGCGTGTAAGCCTTGATCGATCGATTTCCTTGTTGCCCACTTTGGTTGCTTCGTTGATCGAGTTCTTTCCTTGCTTCGGTATGTAATTTATGCTTTTTGTGCTTTAGTATTTTCGTACTTGAACTCGATGGCTATGCTGATGATGATCTTAAGGTTTTTATATGGGTTCGTAACCCTTGTTTTGCGTTCGTCTGATTTCCCCAACACTATGCTTTCGGCCATTCGATTTTTGTTGAACATTGATTATTTATTTCTGACTTTTTCAATTTGTTTGGATAACACGGTTTAGAACTCTGACTTGGTCATAATCGATTTTGTGAATTCGACTGTTTCTTGGCCACCGCGGTATTTTGATTTCTGGCATTTATTGCTTCCGTGAATCCCTGGCTTGACTCTCTAACCCGATGCTGCTGACTTCGAGTTGCACTGATTTGTCTTGATTCCACTTGAACCTTAGTGTAGTTATTGTTGCTTCTATACATTAGCTTGAGTCACTTGTAACTGCTGCTACACATTGTTGTATTTGGACTTGTACTCTTGTGTTTCACTTGCACTTGATCACTGTATTGGGTTGTGTTCTGGTAGTACTCGAGTCTCTGTTGATGCCAGACCCTTGATCATATTGTCTTCATGTATACTTGATGTTGTCCGGTTGTTCACTGGTCTTTGAGGCATGTTGCATTTTGGACATTGTTTCATCTCCACTTGATTATTGTTTGCTGCCTGGTCGACCATTGCAATTTGATTCATGTATATTGCCACTGAGTTTAAATGCATTGAGCTCTGGTTTCATTTCTTTGGTTTGGTCTGCACATTCACATGTTGTTGTATTCATGTACACTGCATAGTGGTCTTGTTGAACTGAGTTTGATTTGGTTTCATGTTGGTTCCATTTTTGCTGTGCATTTACTTGGTGCATCACCATACATATTCACTTGAGTTATTTGAAGTTGTAGATTTCTGAGGTGTTTCTCACTGTGGTATTTGTGTTGGTACAACTCCTACATGTATACACAGTTGAGTTGTTCTGTGCTTCCAGTCAGTATTTCACTGTCTTTATGCACTCGTGTTGTTTGCTGTACATATGAACTTGGTGCATTTGTTTTCCAGTATAGATGCAATGTGTTGTTGCATTTTATATTTGCATTATGCTCGACCTGATGCTGAGTTCTGCCATATTTTTGCTTCACTGCATCTGTTGCACTTGCTTTGTACTTCACTGTACTGCATATTGATCACCAGCTTGCTTGCATGCTTGAAGTCGTAGCCTGTACAACTGCCCTGTGTTGAATCCGGCTAATAGCTCAGGTTTGACCTTGTGCACGTGTCGTGATTTTATTTATATTGCACCTGAGTTGAACCCGTCCTTTTATTCTGGGTTTGACCTTGTGCTCACCTGTCCCTGTAACATTATCAAGTGTATATCGGTGTGCACGGCCTTGTGGCATGTACAGTGATACACTATGCATGTCACATTGTTCGTGTGTGATGAATTCAAATGTAAATGATGACGAACAACCCAGATAAGTGAGGCAAATATTATTTTCAAAATTCACATTTTATTTTATATTGCAAAAATATTTCTTTTTCAATTTTACTGCGTTAGTGAATATTTTTGCAGATTGTTCAGATGCTGGATTCTAACTGGAATAAAGTTGAAGATAAAATACGAATTGAGTGAATGAGTGATGTGTAGTGAGCTTAAATGTAAATATGAAATTGTGATGAATTTGTAATCAAAATTGTATATGTATAGTGAGAGCTTGAATTTGTGCTATTCAAAATTGTAATAAATATTTGTTTGAATAAAATTTCTGTTTGAATTCAAATTCTGTGTTATTTAATTTTATTCAGCAAATATTTATTTAATCTATGAAAAATAAAATGGTACATTAACAATTACATTTAAATTAATGCATATATGTTTATTATCATCAAACAAAAATCATATAAGCTCATATTCAACAATCTCCCCCTTTTGATGATAACAAACATATATTTAAGATTTTGAATATGTTAAATGTATTTGATCATTCATATGCTCTAATTGCTCCCCCTATTTAAATGCTTCCTCTCTACACAAAGCTCCCCCTACAAATATGCATACAATTAAATAATATGCAAATGAGCCTAGATGCAAATGGAAAATATTTGACCTTTGCTTGATTTTATTTGACAAAACCTTAACTTTTCTCTCTCCCTTTTGTTATCAGCAAAAGAATAATAGTGTTAGAGAAAATAGAGAAAAAGTGATCTATATTAATCCAACAATAAAAACTCAATTAAATATAAATATTAAATTTCAATAAAAAAATCAAACAAAAATCATAAATATTTTGTTATGCGCATATTCCACTTTTAGAATGATGGGAATGATGTCATCATATAAAACCATACAGTTGTGTCTATTTGTGGTATATTTATATCAGGAATTTGAATATCTACTAACCATGCATAACCGTTAGGACTTTTAAATGAGATTAGTAGTATTCCAATTTTATTTAAAAAAATGAATTCAAGTATCTTCTAACCACGCATAACCGTGAGGACTTTTAAATTGGATCAGAATCAACTTGTTTATTTAAAAATCAACTTTTGATATGCGTTCCATACATGCATAACCGTGAGGACTTTTAAATGAGCATGGAAGCACATAACAAATTCCAAGTAATTCACCTATGCATAACCGTGAGGACTTTTAAATGAGAGTGAATACATTGGTATTTATTTATTATTACTACATATTTTTTTTAAGAAAAAAATGTAAAATGAAAAACGAACGATTCCTGCTTAAAGTACCACATATCGACAAACTATATAGAATTTTGATGAGTGATGGTTGTTAGAAATATGATAGAGATAGAGATGGTCATGGAATTTTTACCAACAAAAAGTTTTATAACTCTTGTTTAAATTTCTAAAGAAATTTACTAATTATACCATCTCGAGTCATAATATGTGATCAATATTAGCACTCATCACTCTTTCAATCACTATTCGTCTTTTTGATAATCATAGGGAGTCAGATTAGTCAAAATAGTCATTTAAAATCAAATTCAAAAATAATTATAAAATCAATTTTTCAAAAATGACTAATTTGAAAATATGGTCAAAAATGATTTTCTCGAAGGGGTTTTATAAGAAAATTTTCTGCTATTTGAAAATTATTTGAAATGAAAAATATGCAGATATTTTCTTTGAAAAACGATGCAGTTACTAAATGTCTCAACAAAAATCACGTTTCACTAGTAATTTTTCTATCAACTAGATTACCAGTGTAATCTGCATCTGAATTTCTCTTTCACTCAAAATTATCATCAGTTGAATTTGATAGACCAAAACATGAAGTGTGCACCAAAAATTTCAAACTCAATTTTAACAGCAATTTAAATGATATTCTTTTTAATTTGAATTGAAGCCGTGTAAACAATCAATAACTGTGAATATAGAGTTAGCCGTATTATAATCAATTGTATTAACATCCAACAAAACACTATTTTTAATCCAAATTTATATATATGAAGTAATTCAAAGAATCTAGAGAATTTTACAGTGTTTTTGGCATAAGAATCTAATTGGCCAACTATGTTGAATAAGTCAGAGTCAAAATCATCATCTTTTCATCATCTCATTATTGGCTGATTTAATTCAGAATACGGTGCAGATTATCACATTTAATATATCGTTCAAAACATACCATTACCTGTTTTACCTTTACGATATTTTTTCGTTGTTGTCTATTGTGATTTTGTAACCTTTGAACTAGGCTAAGGAACTTTGCTTTGTTGTTCATTGTGTCCTTGGAATAGCCAAAAATCCAGAGAACACTGTTGTTGTTCCTTAGCATGCCACCACACCTACACGGAAAAAGATTTATGTGACCTATTTGTTTTTATAGGTCCATGGTTGTTAGTGGCAGAAAATTTTGAAAAACAATTTTGTAAAGATCCAAAACTATTTATAGTTGTTCCCTTCGGCACCCAAATTTGTTTAACTTTGAGAGATTTTATATTTGTGCCTTTTGGAACCCAAATTGGTATAGTTTTCACATGTTGGGGTCTATACCAACAATTATTGTGATTGTGTCCAAATTTTCTACAAATTGTGCACATACAATTGACTTGATTAATATTTCTTTCAACAATTTTCGAACTACTATATCCAAATCCTTTTCTAACCGTATTAACAGTTTGCTTTCCTAATAGCATATTCAACGATTTTTCACTTTTTGAAAATTTATCTAAAGTCGTTGACAATTGTTGGACTTGTGTTTTGAGAGATTCATTTTCGTTTAACAATTGTGTGCACTTTTTAATAGAATTCTCTCTCCTTGTATTTTCATTCTCTTTTAAAATCAGAATTTCATTTTCAAGTGATTTTATATTGATTTCTGATTTTTTAATTTCCTCTTCGAATGTTGGACACTTATCACACTTAGGGATCCTACTTTGATAGGTTTTAACTAATTGGTCAAGTTGTTCGTTTAATTCTATCAAAGTAACTTTTTGTGATTCAAGTTTAGCATATTTCTCCGTAAGTCGTTCAAAACAGCCATTTACTTCGTGGAAATAAATAAGTAATTCAGAGTGAGTGAGTTTTGATGCCTCGCTTGGCTCATCATCGTCGCTATCAGTTATATTTCCATGAAGGCACATATCCGCTTTCTCACTCTCACTGTTGTCGCTTTTATTCCACGTGGCTGGAAAACACCTTTTCGATTTCTTTTCTTTGTCGAGTTGAAATCGGGGATAATTGGGCTTGATATCACCGGGTTTGTTGCAAATGATCTCGTGTTCTTTCGAGTTGTCTAGTGCTTTGATTATTCTGCTTTTTAATTTTTGATTTAGAGCTGGATTTCCATATTTGTGGTTCCACCTTTTGAATTTCTTCATTATTAACGCCAGCTCATCTGCTCCATCATCATCATTGTTTGAGCCAAAATTGGTCACAAACACCCTATACCGTGAAAGCACCCGTTTATCAACACAGATCAGCAACAATCAATATAGAATTCTAATCTAAGCAACAACAATCACGATAATTCACAGATAACAATCACAAACACAGGATTTATAGTGGTTCGGCGATCTTGCCTACGTCCACTTTGAAGGTTCTCTCTTTATTGATTCACTTGATGATATTAATCGATTACAGTGGATTACAGTTGATGATAGCTTTGAAATCTGAATACAACAGCGATAATGAAGTATGGAATTCAATCCGGCAGAGTCTGGACGTTCAATGGTGGAAGCTCTGAAAGATCCCCTTTTCTGAAGGCTTCAGGGTGCTATTTATAGGCGTAGGAGGCCCAGATCTCGCTCAAACTTCGAGAGACTTCTTCTGGCACGTGAGTGGGCCTACGCGACCGACCCCACCAAGTTTCGGCTCGATCTGACATCGATTCGAAGTGATTTCGAACCCATTAAGAAATGGTCCAATCGAGCTGAAACTTGGCAGGAACAATCTTTATCATGTATGGAGGCTACTGTGAAAATTTCGTTGCGTTTGGATCAGTGGTTTAGGAGATACGATTGATTCGAATTGGAGTTTTTCGGCTGGCTGTGTAGTTCGAACCCATCCCTTCGAATCCATTCCCTTCGAATCCATCAGCTCACGTGGCCTTGTGATGAGGTGGCGTGCGTCTTTGAAGTCGATCCGGTCTTCTCTCCTTGTTGAGCGCTTCGTCTCCGTGAATCTTGATGTCTTCGTATCGTGGAGTGACACGTCATCCAAGCTAGTTGACTTGGTGGATACGAACAAATGAATATTCCTGGGTTCGAACGCGACCGATTCGAACCGAGGTGTCCCAATAGGTTCGAACTCGATCGATTCGAGCAACATCGGTTCGAAGTGACTTGGATTCGAACCTGGTGGGTTTGAATGGATTCGAACATAGTCATGCAAGGATGGATTCGAAGTGAGGGCTTGCCTGATGGAGTCGAGGTAAAGGAACTTCTCATGGGTTCAGAGCTGATGGAGTCGAACCAAGGCACTCTGATGGGTTCGACTGGATGGATTCGAAGGTGATGGATTCGAAGTAGGTGGAGTCGAATCAATGGATTCGAACATAGTCTCTAGCCATCGGTTCGAACTATGGGGTATCCTATGGGTTCGAACCGAACATGGGCTATCTTTCTCAAATTGAATCCATCATATCTTGAGCATACGAACTCGGATTAACTTGAAACTTGAAACGCTGGCTCTCATGGATTTGCTTGTCATGTCTTGTCGATTCTGGCACAATCCGTACTCGGACAAAATTCATCGATATCCATAGCGAAGCGAAGTACAGCCAATTTCTGAGATGAACTGTCTTTTGTTTTTTGATCGATATTTTGGTATCATGGCTTTGCCAAAAAGCGGGATAACATTTGCCCCCAAAAACATGCCTTGCGGTAGGAAGGTGTGTTTTGCACTGCCTTGAGTTGGATGTTCATATCCTATCACCAACCTGTAAAGAACTTGATAGTTTCATATGTCCTCCAATGATAATCGTTCAGGATCAAGCTATTTGGGATGAAGCGTGGCCTTTCATGGTCAAGCGCCTAACTTCAAATGATGATCGTTCGTGATCGAGTCACTTGAGGTGAAGTGCGACTGTGCGCGGTCAAGCGTGTAAATCCATGTGTCGATCGTTCGGGATCGAGTCATCTGCGGTGAAATGTGACCGTTCAAGGTCAAGCGCTTAACATCAAATGACGATCGTTCGTGATCGAGTCATTCGAGGTAAAGTGCGACAGTGCACGGTCAAGTGGTGGACCTCAAATGACGACCGTTCGCGATCGAGCCATTTGAGGTGAGATGAGTTGTGCCGTTCGGGGCGAGTCGTGCCTATTCGAGGCGAGTTGCGACCGTTCGCGATCGTGTGCCGTTCGAGGCGTTTTTGTGACCGTTCGAGGTCGGGTGCCATTCGTGGCGAGTTGTTACTGTTCGAAGTCGGGTGCCGTTCGTGGCGAGTGGTGACTGTTCGAAGTCGGGTGCCGTTCGTGGCGAGTGGTGACTGTTCGAAGTCGGGTGCCGTTCGAGGCGAGAAAGTGTGCTCGGGAGGGCTTGGTATTATCGATACCAGGCTCACGTTCGCGTGGGTCCCTGGATCGTTTGTCAGGGTGGTTTATCGCCATCTCAGAGCATGCCTAAGGATCGTTCGCGACCCCGTACATGTGTAAGTAGCTTGGCCATTTCAGAATTATCAGGATCAAATATCTATTCAATAGATGAGTTTTAAAAACAGAAATGTCCAAACAAACCAAGTTCAAATGTCCGAATCAACATGAAACAAAAGCAAAGCAAAGATGTCAATGTGTAAGTTCCCACTACGAAATAATCAATGATCATTCAGAGCATGCCTGGAGAACGTTCGCGATCTCGTACATGTGTAAATGATTTAATTATGTTAGTGGAAGCTTGCGACTTGTTCATCGTTATTTTAATTAATTGATAACCAAACGATGTCCTGGTTCAGGGCCACCCCTGGCTGACGTAGACGGTGGTCGCTCCGGCTCCACCGCTGAAGCTCGCCTCCTCACATACTGAAGGAGCATACCGTTCCTGATATGCCCTTCCACCTCGTCCTTCAGATGCCTACAATCATTAGTGTTATGACCATTTAATTCATGAAATACACAAAACTTATCTGATCTCCTTTCGTCAGAAGATGGATCCCTTCGTATCGGTCTACGATAGGGAACCTGCTCTTTGGTATCCTGATAAATCCGCTCCAAACTCTCAGTCAGCTCGGTGTAAGTAGTGAATCGCGGCACCCTCCGTTGCCGCTTTGACCTGTCATTGTAATCCTCATCCTTTCGTTTTCCTTTATCCTTGCCTGAGTCCTTTTCGAAAGGCTTTTTGTTTTTAAGCACATAAAAAACTATTCCCTCTCCTTCCTATCTTTCTGCATTCGCATCCTCTAATCGTAAAAACTTTTCTGCCTCGTTGTAAAATTCCTCTAAATCCACAGGTGGATCTTTAGTCAATGAATTTTTGAACTCTGTGCCGTCAGCTACTCCGGACACAGCTGCCATCTCCACCATAGATGGATCTGCTCGATCCACCGAAGCTGCTGCTGCATTGAATCGTGCTAGATAACTCTTCAAGGTCTCTTCGGCTTTCTGCTTTAGGGTTGCCAAAGTCATCACATTCTTGGGTCTTGTAATGTGAACCCTGAATTGCCTCATAAATCTCTCAATTAAACCATTCCATGTTCCGATGGATCCATTCTTCAATTGTCTAAACCACAATGCTGCAACATCCGTTAAGTACAATGGAAAGCACCGGGCCATAACCTCCTCTGATGCCCCCAGCACTTCCATATGTCTCATGTACTTCGTTAGATGAACCGTGGGGTCTGTTCTCCCGTCATACATGTCCGATGATGGTAACTTGAAATCCGATGGGTTCCTTGCTCGCCTGATTGCTGGAGTAAACGGACTCCTATTAACATCATCCAAATCTTTGTTTACCAAACCGCCTCTCATAGCTCTTCTAACCATCTCTGCCAATCTGTCATTGTCCCCGAGATGCAACCTTCGCTCATCACTTTCGACCTGCCCCCCGAGTCCACGAGGGAATTCTGGGATCTACCCCCTTGACCGAGAGTTCACTCCTCTACTACTCCCAGGTTGTGCAGATGTTCCTCTCTCTCTCTCTCTCCGAGATTGGATCGACATTCTCCATGTGTGTGCCCCCTACACCAGGTGCTATGTCGGATGGTCCTGCTCCGTTCTGGACTCCATTAGCTTCTCTATTTTGTGCTCCAAGCTGTCCTATTTGTTGAAATAAACTCTGGATCAACTCCTCTTGTTTCTTCATCATTGTTTCCATCTCGTCCCTAGTGATGAAGATCGAAGCTTGATTCGCTCCTAAGGAAGCCTCTTGACTTCCTTGGTGTTCGCTCCTCTCCGACCTTTGCTTCTTACTTGTTTGTCTCGTCATAGCTCTTAGATCTGAACTTTCAAACTTCCTGGACCAACTTCTAATTGGTAAAACTCCTGAATTAGCCTTCTCCGTGAAAGCACCAAAAATGTTTGAGCCAAAATTAGTCACAAACACCCTATACCGTGAAAGCACCCGTTTATCAACACAGATCAGCAACAATCAATATAGAATTCCAATCTAAGCAACAACAATCACGATAATTCACAGATAACAATCACAAACACAGGATTTATAGTGGTTCGGTGATCTTGCCTACGTCCACTTTGAAGGTTCTCTCTTTATTGATTCACTTGATGATATTAATCGATTACAGTGGATTACAGTTGATGATAGCTTTGAAATCTGAATACAACAGCGATAATGAAGTATGGAATTCAATCCGGCAGAGTCTGGGCGTTCAATGGTGGAAGCTCCGAAAGATCCCCTTTTCTGAAGGCTTCAGGGTGCTATTTATAAGCGTAGGAGGCCCAGATCCCGCTCAAACTTCGGGAGACTTCTTCTGGCACGTGAGTGGGCCCACGCGACCGACCCCACCAAGTTTCGGCTCGATCTGACATCGATTCGAAGTGATTTCGAACCCATCAAGAAATGGTCCAATCGAGCTGAAACTTGACAAGAACAATCTTTATCATGTATGGAGGCTACTATGAAAATTTCGTTGCATTTGGATCAGTGGTTTAGGAGATACGATTGATTCGAGTTGGAGTTTTTCGGCTGGCTGTGTAGTTCGAACCCATCCCTTCGAATCCATTCCCTTCGAATCCATCAGCTCATGTGGCCTTGTGATGAGGTGGCGCACGTCTTTGGAGTCGATCCGGTCTTCTCTCCTTGTTGAGCGCTTCATCTCCGTGAATCTTGCTGTCTTCGTATCGTGGAGTGACACGTCATCCAAGCTAGTTGACTTGGTGGATACGAACAAATGAATATTCCTGGGTTCGAACGCGACCGATTCGAACTGAGGTGTCCCAATAGGTTCGAACTCGATCGATTCAAGCAACATCGGTTCGAAGTGACTTGGATTCGAACCTGGTGGGTTTGAATGGATTCGAACATAGTCATGCAAGGATGGATTCGAAGTGAGGGCTTGCCTGATGGAGTCGAGGTAAAGGAACTTCTCATGGGTTCGGAGCTGATGGAGTCGAACCAAGGCACTCTGATGGGTTCGACTGGATGGATTCGAAGGTCATGGGTTCGAAGTAGGTGGAGTCGAATCAATGGATTCGAACATAGTCTCTGGCCATCGGTTCGAACTATGGGGTATCCTATGGGTTCGAACCGAACATGGGCTATCTTTCTCAAATTGAATCCATCATATCTTGAGCATACGAACTCGGATTAACTTGAAACTTGAAACGCTGGCTCTCGTGGATTTGCTTGTCATTTCTTGTCGATTCTGGCACAATCCGGACTCGGACAAAATTCATCGATATCCATAGCGAAGCGAAGTACAGCCAATTTCTGAGATGAACTGTCTTTTGTTTTTTGATCGATCTTTTGGTATCATGGCTTTGCCAAAAAGCGGGATAACAATCATCCTCATCACAACTGCTTTTTACCAATCCTGTTAAGCACATTTCTTTAACTGAGTCGGTTGTGGAGGACTTCTCATTGCTGTTGACTTTTGCACCATATATTGCATTCAAAGTATTCCAGATTTCCTGTGCGTTTTCACAATGAGAGATGAAATTAAAATTATCTTGATTAATATAAGAATATAATATATGCATAGCAAGAGCATTAATCGAGATAATTTTCTTATCTGTTATATCACACCCATTTTCAATAATATCCCAACATTTAATATTAACAGATTTTAAATAAAATTCCATTTTCAATTTCCAATTCAAAAAATCTGTTCCATCGAAAATAGAAGGAATAATATTGGAACGACCCTCAATAAGAGTATTATTAAAAGAAGCCACTTTAAAAAATTCAAATTTTTAAAACAAAAACCGATTTTTGAAACACGAATTTTTAAAACAAAAATTGACTTCTATTCCTAGCTCCGATACCACTTGTAGGATTGATTTCACCCTAGAGGGGGGTGAATAGGGTGACAGTATTAATTACAAAAATTTAATTGCGGAAGCTTATAAAATAATTTCAACACAGATCACAGAACAATAGCAGCACAGATAATAGCAGAATAATAAATCCAGAAATAGAATGACACAGAATTTACCCAGCTTCGGCAAAACCCTGCCTACATGTTGTCCCCAAGGTTTCTACTAGAAATTAGATAGTCAGACGCTTACACACGTAAACTCGCGACGCCCGCTATCGACTAAACCTAACTCTACGCTCAAAACCCTGCCAACTCAGCCACTGAGTTGCGAATTCTCAAACTACGCCACGTAGTTTGTCCCCTAGTCACGCAACTAGAAATTTAAACTATTTAAAAAGAAAATACATATTAAAAACAATTCAAACTTAAAATAACCCTAATTAAACAATTAAAATCCCTTTAATATAAAAGAGAAAGCTCTTTAGAAACATAGGCCGACCCCTTTTGTAATTCGACCCGATCCACTTTTAGTTGCTCTGTTCCTTTTTGTGAAAAATGGCGGTCGTTCCTCTTTGCAAATTTAGGGCTTCGTTCTCTTCGATCCAAACTAGGGTTTCGCGAAGTGCCTGACTTATGTTGATCGATTGCGTGGATAATCGCGTGTAAGCCTTGATCGATCGATTTCCTTGTTGCTCACTTTGGCTGCTTCGTTGATCGAGTTCTTTCCTTGCTTCGGTATGTAATTCATGCTTTTTGTGCTTTAGTTTTTTCGTACTTGAACTCGATGGTTATGCCGATGATGATCTTAGGGTTTTTATATGGGTCCGTAACCCTTATTTTGCGTTCGTATGATTTCCTCAACACTATGCTTTCGGCCATTCGATTTTTGTTGAACGTTGATGATTTATTTCTGACTTTTTCAATTTGTTTGGATAACACGGTTTAGAACTCTGACTTGGTCATAATCGATTTTTTGAATTCGACTGTTTCTTGGCGACCGCGGTATTTTGATTTCTGGCATTTTCTTGCTTTCGTGAATCCCTGGCTTGACTCTTTGACCTGATGCTACTGACTTCGGGTTGCACAGATTTGTCTTGATTCCACTTGAACCTTAGTGTAGTTATTGTTGCTTCTGTACATTAGCCTGAGTCACTTGTAACAGCTGCTACACGTTGTTGTATTTGGACTTGTACTCTTGTGTTTCACTTGCACTTGATCACTGTATTGGGTTTTGTTCTGGTAGTACTCGAGTCTCTGTTGATGCCAGACCCTTGATATATTGTCTTCATGTATACTTGATGTTGTCTGGTTGTTCACTGGTCTTTGAGGCATGTTGCATTTTGGACATTGTTTCATCTCCACTTGATTATTATTTGATGCCTGGTCGACCATTGCAATTTGATTCATGTATATTGTCACTGAGTTTAAATGCATTGAGCTTTGGTTTCATTTCTTTGGTTGGGTCTGCACATTCACCTGTTGTTGTATTCTGTACACTGCATAGTGGTCTTGTTGAACTGAGTTTGATTTGGTTTCATGTTGGTTCCATTTTTGCTGTGCATTTACTTGGTGCATCACCATACATATTCACTTGAGTTATTTGAAGTTGTAGATTTCTGAGGTGTTTCTCACTGTGGTATTTGTGTTGGTACAACTCCTTCATGTATACACAGTTGAGTTGTTCTGTGCTTCCAGTCATTATTTCACTGTCTTTATGCACTCGTGTCGTTTACTGTACATATGAACTTGGTGCATTTGTTTTCCAGTATAGATGCAATGTGTTGTTGCATTTTATATTTGCATTATGCTCGACCTGATGCTGAGTTCTGCCATATTTTTGCTTCACTGCATCTGTTGCACTTGCTTTGTACTTCACCGTACTTCATATTGATCACCATCTTGCTTGCATGCTTGAAGTCGTAGCCTGTACAACTGCCCTGTGTTGAATCCGGCTAATAGCTCAGGTTTGACCTTGTGCACGTGTCGTGATTTTATTTATATTGCACCTGAGTTGAACCCGTCCTTTTATTTTGGGTTTGACCTTGTGCTCACCTGTCCCTGTAACATTATCAAGTGTATATCGGTGTGCACGGCCTTGTGGCATGTACAGTGATACACTATGCATGTCACATTGTTCGTGTGTGATGAATTCAAATGTAAATGATGACGAACAACCCAGATAAGTGAGGCAAATATTATTTTCAAAATTCACATTTTATTTTATATTGCAAAAATATTTCTTTTTCAATTTTACTGCGTTAGTGAATATTTTTACAGATTGCTCAGATGCTGGATTCTAACTGGAATAAAGTTGAAGATAAAATACGAATTGAGTGAATGAGTGATGTGTAGTGAGCTTAAATGTAAATATGAAATTGTGATGAATTTGTAATCAAAATTGTATATGTATAGTGAGAGCTTGAATTTGTACTATTCAAAATTGTAATAAATATTTGTTTGAATAAAATTTCCGTTTGAATTCAAATTTTGTGTTATTTAATTTTATTCGGCAAATATTTATTTAATCTATGAAAAATAAAATAGTACATTTACAAATACATTTAAACGAATGTATATATGTTTATTATCATCAAACAAAAATCATATAAGCGCATATTCAACAAGGACATTGGTATATGTGTTAAGTAGTGCTTGAATTGCCCACAAGCAAAGGCTGAACACCTGAAGCCAAGTGGATTGCTTCAACAGTTGGAAGTTCAATTATGGAAGTAGGATTCTATCTATATGGATTTTATAGATGGGTTGCCAAGGTCTATGTAACAACCCGAAGTTTTAACAAGTATTTTTCACTCTTAATTATAAAACTTTGGGGGTTTATTATATAAAAAACTAAAATTTGAATTAATCAAACGAATTGCCCAAATTTTTAAATAAATAAGGAGATCTCTGAAATTTTGATGTGGTTAAGAATTAACTTTAATTGGAAATTTGGGTTTTTTGTTGAAGATGGTAAATAACTTAATTTCTAGCAAAATCATGTTTTAATTAAGAAATAAGATTTGAAAAAAATAAATTAGTGTATAAATAAACTGTATAATTACGCGTTTAAAATGCGCGTTATTGATGGAACATTTTTTAATGTATGTTTACTACATAAGAGAATGCGTAAATTTAAAAGCGTTACTTTTATTATGAAACTGGGCGTGTGTTTGATTTAATTATTGCATCGTTTTTCATGCGTCTAAATTTCTTACCTTGGATATAAATAATCAAATAAAATAAATCAGTAAACATGCATTTTTAAGTGGGAAAGGAATAAATTTTCTTTCCGTTGACTCCACATATTTAATAAATAAAACCCACTGATTTTTCAATAACGTTCAAATCAAATATTCTTTTCCGTTTCTTTACTCTAAGAATCAACACTTTTCTTTGTTCAATTTTATAAAATGTTCGCCAATTTTTCCATTTTTCTGTACCGTTAAAACAACACAATAATTTTTACCTTAGCTATAAATGGATTATATACTTTAAAAAAAATTAAATAATTTATACTATTTCTTATATACATTTTAGTAATAGATTTCTTGATAAATGGTAAATGAACGGAAAAAAAACCCCAATGTAAACAATTCTATTTTTAGTTAAGTAATAACTTTCACAAATTACAGTGTATTAATAAACTGTTGAATTACGCGTTTAAAGGGCGCGTTAATCGATGGGATAAATAACGTATAAGAAAACGTATGAAATTTAAACTCGTTATTTTCGTTATATTTGGGCATAAAGTATTCCGTCTCTTGTACGCATTTTAAGTATATTTACTTTGCTTCTGATTTAATAGAAGCGTTACCCACAAATTTATAACCGTTCACATTCTAATTTTAGTCTTTGTTCCTAAATCAATTGTCGTGCACGTTTAAAGGAGGAAATTCACCGTTCCTTTCCATTACTTCCTTTTATTTAAAAAAGTATATATATTTTTTTGACTCTTCCAAAGAGCTGTTAGTTTCTTTTAAAACTGGATTGAAATCACATGGGGTTTCCACTTTCCTTTGCGTGAATAATTAACAATTATTCATTCATAGACGTTTCAAATTAATAAATATATTTATATTTTGTAAAAGAATTTATCCTTATCCATTTACCATTTTGTTTCTTAGTTAGTAAGAAATAAATAAAATATTAGATTGGATAGTAGATAGTGGATAAACAAGCTTTATAAAAGGCACGTTTTAAATTTACGTTTATACTCGTTTTGTTTCATTGAGGGTGTAAATAGTACGTATGTAATAAAATACTCTTTAAGCATACAAGTAACAATTGAATATAAACGTGCAAATATAAAATGCGGGAATACGTTTGCTTAAATTTTTACGTATAGAGTGCGCATTTTCTTAATTAATAAATAAATTAATTATAGCCGTTCAATTTTAGTACCCTGAATTCCACGTATAAACGTTACACTTTCCATAACCTTCATTTGTCTTAAAAGTTTGGTACAAAATCTTTATTTCAGAACCATTCCAAAATCTTTGCAAATTTAATTCTTGCCGTTACTTTGCAAAAATCACTCAACCTATTTAATTATAAAACATGCAACCTTAATAATGCAATAAAATCATTCTTTTCCTTTAAAAATTCAAATTCACGTATAACACTTTTCCATTTGCGAATAACTTTCCACTTTCCCTTGCGGTATAATTGACAATTATTACTACATGGACGTTTCAAAATATATAATTTATCTCTTACCAATTTCCTTCACCTCTATCAACGCATGGTATTCTCTTTTATACTAAAACATTCAAAACTCACGCAATCACTGCTATTTAAAATTCGAACCTACACACTCTCTTTGGCATATATAAGACTCGTACGCAATTTATTTTTATCCCATTGTTGGCCTTCTCTTCTTCCTTGCGTGCGTGAGTTTTGAGTAGCATCAGGTAATGGCTTCAAATTTATTTCCTTCTTTTGTTTTTTTTTCCCATTGTTCTATTCAAACTGCTCCACCGCATGACAAACGCCTAACTTCCTTCCCCCCCTCTCCGATCTGGTCGTGCATTGCCGAGCATCTCTGATGCAGTTTTAGCCTAGCACTTGAATATTTATTTTATCGCCACCTGTATGTTTTTATCCTTCTATAAGACAAACATTTCTTACCATGTAATTTAAAAGGGTTTTTAAATTGTTTAAACTTTGTTAAGTTAAATTGTATTCATTTTACATCTCATTTTTGAAATGGAATTTTAAAGTAAATTCAAAAGTAAATTGTTTTCAAATGTTTTTGTTAATAACGATTTAGTCATAATTAAGACATGTTTTTATCTTAAAGTTAAATTAAGATATAATAATTTGAAATTAATTAAATTAATGAGGTAATTAAGAATAATTAGTTAATTTAATTAATTAATGATTAGGGATTAATAAATAATTTGATTAAGGGTTAAGCAATTTGAAATTAAAGATCATTAATTAGATAATTAAAGATTAATAATTAATAATTAAAGATTTATTAATTTAGCAATAAGTTATAATCAAGGTTAATTAATCATAAAATTAAGGATTAACTGCATACTTGTTTGAGTATAGCGCACTTCAATTTGAAGAAAAAAATAAAATATAAAAGGCATACGCCGCCTAAGGTTAGCCCAACCTAACATTTTTAAGATAATTCCACTGCTTTGTTTATGCGAGTGTTCAGGGAAGAAGTATTTCCAGACCGTACGCTTTTTTTTTTTGTTGGTCACATGTGTTTTAAAATTTAGAAGCATTACGTATGAGGATATATGATATATGTAAGAACAGTATAAAGTTGTTTTGATTTGGAAATTTTGATATTTTACTTGTTTCCTAATAGAGAATAATAACAATAATAATAATAATAAATGAATAAATATTGCATGCGCCACCTTTATGTATCACTGCCGCAAATTTCATGTTGCCCACATAAGATTTGCCACCTTTTTATTAACACGTCATAATATTTTGTAAAAAAAAGGTAAAAAAAATAGAGTATAAATTTATTATGTAAATTTTCTTTCGGAAAAAAAATGGGCAGGTTGAGCTTTTGTTTTAATGGGTCAAGTCGTGCGGTGGAGTGGTCGAGCAATTTGAGTCAATTTTCATTTTTTTAGCTCGTTCCAATTTTGTTTTATTTAAAAATTTGCATTGTCTGTAATTGGAATTTGCGTACTCAGTTTTATTTATTTATCTTGTTTCAAGACCGAAATCAGTTTGTCTCATCTTCCAATAACTAATCGTGCCTTTTGTACTCTTCTTTCGGGGTAGATATCGTTGTTTGAATAAATTCTGCAGCTTCGAGAAGGTGAGTATTCTCACCTGACAAACGTACTTATATATCTGTAATTTAATAACAAGTGTAATTGTAAAATAATTATATTTAATTTTATGTATCTGTGATATAAACTTATGATGTTAGAACCCCATTATTAAATTGATACATCATCAATTATATTATCTACTGTTAAATGCATACTGTTACTTATTTATTTATTGTTAAATGCATGCTGTTATTTATTTATTTAATTATTTACTTTTTACTATACTGCAAATGCCCTGTAGAACAGAAATCGTTACGGGCTGAAATGATAGGCCTGAACGATATTTATTTATTTTTATTTATTATTTAACTTGGGATTGCGGGTTTAAAATGATAGAACCCGATTTTTCTTTGTAAATTACGGATTGAAATGATATATTATCCGTATCATTTGACCTAGGTTAGAAAATAGTATACAGACCCATGGTTATATATATATAAAAAATTTTGGAAATATTAAATATTTTAAAATAGGAAGCTATGACCTTTTGTTTAAAATTGGAATAAAAATGTTCCTTATAGTACAGTGATATTATACAAGTTAAGATGCATGTAATTAAATGTTAAGAATTTTATAGTATAAATTTAGTTTGAAAAAAAATTTTGATTTGAAAAATAAAAATGGAATTCTTGCTAAGAAATAAAATAGGATGTTTTGGTAAAATTTTAAATATAAGTAAATAAATAAAAGGGTTAAGTTGACTATGTATTAAATGGCTAGATAAGGCGAATACTAAAAATGGAATTTTAATTGACTAGAAGTTTAGTTTACTTTGAAGTGGTAAAATTGAACTTAATTATTAAGTAAAATATTATGGGAAATTTGCACTTGATTTTTTATAAGTAAAGCATAGAGAGGTTAGTTATATATTTGTAAAATGTACATTATAAAAATCATAATTTATTGAGTAAATTTAAATGACTATTTAAAAGTGGAATATGATTTATTGGTTCAATTATTGGAGAAACTATTGTGAAGTTTAAAATTTAATTTACTCAAATCTGTGTAAAAGATATTACCGCACTGCGCAAGTGCTGGAGTAAATATAAATGAACTAAGACATAACCTGTGGGATGTATATTGGGTTTTTATAAGAATTATAACTTCAGTTTTAAACAGTTTAAACTGAAGTATTTGATTTAAAAATAAACTATTTTGGAATTTATAACCATGGGTAATAATAACGTGGGTTGTTAAAGAGACCGGGATCGGATATGGGCATACTCTCTGTCGATACCGAAAACCACTTTGACAACCGTGTACGCGGTGGCGATTCCAGAATGAAGTAGGATGGGGGTGACGTTTCCTTTGAGGTAAATACATGGACCCAACTCCCGTGAATTGGCATAAGGTGGCTAAAACAGGAGCGATTCTCGGGTTAATGAGGTAGCACCTCTGATCGGACGCACTTCTTCGTATGCCATTCTATTACTTTTGTGATTGTTTTGGTGCGCACCTTTGATTTGGGAGTGTTGTTCGAGGTGGGCGATAGTAGCAGCTATGCATTACCACCGGTCCGGATGCGTAATTGGTATATCTACCCTGGCATTGCCTAGTTGTGCCGTGTCACCTACCATGGCGAGCCTTATACGAGTTTGGTTTTCTCCCGTAGCCCGTGTGGTATTCTCTGGTGGCTTCCCGATCAGGAGGGACTATGATATTGGATGGACTCTGGGACTATTATTGTGTTAAGGGGGAGATTGGGTAACTCCTTAACGCTATTTAAAAGTAAGTTTATTTTAATATAGATACTATTATAATAGCGAAATTATTACTACATAGTAAATAGTTTAACGGATCCTTAGAGGATGGGAGGTCCCAAGCATCCTTTAAGTTACTTGCTCTATATTAAAGTACACTTGAATTAGCTTACACTGTATAAGTATGTATGTCCGGACTAGAGTGTTGTGTTTATTTCTTACGCTCGGGTCAGCCCGAGTTGCAGTTCAGCCTTCATTCCGGAGCTAGGACTTCTGTAGATCACTTTTCAAGCTGCTGGCAAACTTTCCTTTCAGTTCCTTATCTTAATTTTCAAGACTATTGGATATCGATATTTTCTTTTGTTGATTCAAACTATATTTGGGTTTAAAGACCATGTAAAAATTTATTTGTTTTGAGACTTTTAATAGTGGCTTCATGAACCACTAAGTTATATTTTAATTATGCTACGAGTATTCTGATTTCTATGTCTATGATTATTTATTTACTGTATATTCTAAGATTTGCTAATTTTTATTTACAACGCGGTATTTTGAACAATTCAAGTCTGACATGTGCGGATGCGAATGGTTGAAGATATCGGGTCGTTACATTTGGTATCAGAGCTTTGGCCCTAGGAAAAACTTAGAATGTATGGTAAATTTGATTTACATAATCACTTTCATTTGAGCTTGAATCTCTTCCTTTTTGAATTTTGGAACGTTCCTTGCGGTTCCAAAGTTCATCCGTGTCCCTCACTATTCATCTTCTTTCGATTCTGGAGTATCCCATAACTCCACTTCGGATGATCTTGAAGTGAATTGGCGGTCTCGCCAATATTCTAATGAAGGGGTGAAACTTCTTTACAATTGGCATTGATACACCAGAGATTTATATTTACCCTCAATTTAGATGCTAGTATCTTTGGTTATTCTAAACTCTATCTCTTCAGATCGAATGTAGATTTACCCCAAAAAATCCACATCGATCTTACTCTTTAAGTCACAGTTGACCCGGTTAAGGCTGCCCGCGATTTATATAAACTTATCCAGTTCCTTATTCTGTTATTTAATCATCGGATCTTCTGATTCCAACTTATCTTTAAATCAAAATTCTCTTTGATTTGAGTCTATAAAATTTGATTCTCTATCCTTATTTTGAAAATTTTATTTGAAAAAATAAAATCTAATATTATATATAAGTATAAATTTTCAGAATTTTTATATTTAATTTAACTAGTTGTCAAGAGATAATAGTCTTTGATTTTATTTATGGTTTTGTAAACCAAGGGTTTTGTCTCATATAAATAATTGAACTATAAAACAATGGTTTTAAATTAATTTGGAAACAGAAATGAATTTAAAACAAGAACTTGAGAATTCAATTTCTGATGGTTTCAAACCTTGTGTTTAAAGTTTTAAAAGGATATATTATTTAAATTATTTTCGAATAGAAATTTGTTTCCAAGAAATTTTAAATGTTTAAAAATCAGTGCTCTTCTCTTTGTCGTTGGGAAATAATTTCAGTAATGACTGCAACATCATCGACATTCATTTATGAGTTTCGAAGTGAAGAGACCATTCTGTAGTCTGGCTACAGTGTTAACTTGAGAATTTAATTGATTTGAATCTCTAAAATATGACTTGATTTATAATATATAGATATATGATTTAAATTTGTTTTGACATATTATGTACATATATTTATTTATCTCTAAATGATTTGAAGGGAATCATAAATTTAATTCTTAAATTTTATCTTGAAGAATAATTTCAATTATAAAAAGAAAATCAAATTTTTGAATAAATGATTCAAACTTGAGACATTGAATTTGAAAGTTTTATTTGTATAATACTCAATTGCATTTCAATATAACTTACCTTGATTTTCAGAAGTTATCAATGTAATTGGATAATATACAATATAAAAAGATTTTATAAATAAAATTCGAGTGGTTATAATAAATGTTATACACTTAAATTCTAGTTATAAAAAGATTAACAAAGATAATGGAATAATTTACAATATAAAATGATGTTAAAGGAAATAAGAATAAATTTAAGCAGTTGTAATAAGTGTAAAAATATTTAACATGGATGATAAAATATATATTGAGATAAATAAATTTAGTTATATATATATAAAAAAAGATATTAATTTATTGAACACATTTTTGAGTATAACAAACGATTTTCATACTTATGATTTTAGAAATTTTTATTTTAAGATAAGTAGAAGATGAAGTAATGAAATTTGAAATAGTAAAATTTAACTTGAGTGAAATTAAATAGATGAAATCAATTATTAATTTAAAATTGAATTTGTATGGTTTAGATTAACGATTCTAATTTAAGTTTCAATTTAGTTTTCTTTCAGGTTGTTTCTATTCCCCTACCTTCTTCCTTTTCGAGGACGAAAAGTTCTGAGTGGGGGAGAGTGTAACAGCCCGAAGTTTTAACAAGTATTTTTCACTTCTAATTATAAAACTTTGGGGGTTTATTATATAAAAAACTAAATTTTGAATTGATTAAAAGAATTGCCCAAATTTTTAAATAAATAAGGAGATCTCTGAAATTTTGACGTGGTTAAGAATTAAATTTAATTGGAAATTTGGGTTTTTTGTTGAAGATGGTAAATAACTTAATTTCTAGCAAAATCATGTTTTAATTAAGAAATAAGATTTGAAAAAAAAATTAGTGTATAAATAAACTGTTTAATTACGCGTTTAAAATGCGCGTTATTGATGGAACATTTTTTAATGTATATTTACTACATAAGAGAACGCGTAAATTTAAAAGTGTTACTTTTATTATGAAACTGGACGTGTGTTTGATTTAATTATTGCATCGGTTTTTCATGCGTCTAAATTTCTTACCTTTGATATAAATAATCAAATAAAATAAATCAGTAAACATGCATTTTTAAGTGGGAAAGGAATAAATTTTCTTTCCGTTGACCCCACATATTTAATAAATAAAACCCATTGATTTTTCAATAATGTTCAAATCAAATATTCTTTTCCGTTTCTTTACTCTAAGAATCAACACTTTTCTTTGTTCAATTTTATAAAATGTTCGCCAATTTTTTCATTTTTCTGTACCGTTAAAACAACACAATAATTTTTACCTTAGTTATAAATGGGTTATATACTTTTAAAAAAAATTAAATAATTTATACTATTTCTTATATACATTTCAGTAATAGATTTCTTGATAAATGGTAAATGAACGGAAAAAAACCCCAATGTAAACAAATTCTATGTTTAGTTAAGTAATAACTTTCACAAATTACAGCGTATTAATAAACTGTTGAATTACGCGTTTAAAGGGCGCGTTAATCGATGGGATAAATAACGTATAAGAAAACGTATGAAATTTAAACCCGTTATTTTCGTTATATTTGGGCATAAAGTATTGCGTCTCTTGTATGCATTTTAAGTATATTTACTTTGCTTCTGATTTAATAGAAGCATTACCCACAAATTTATAACCGTTCACATTCTAATTTTAGTCTTTGTTCCTAAATCAATTGTCGTGCACGTTTAAAGGAGGAAATTCACTGTGCCTTTCCATTACTTCCTTTTATTTAAAAAAGTATATATATTTTTTTGACTCTTCCAAAGAGCTGTTAGTTTCTTTTAAAACTGGATTGAAATCACATGGGGTTTCCACTTTCCTTTGCGTGAATAATTAACAATTATTCATTCATAGACATTTCAAATTAATAAATATATTTATATTTTGTAAAAGAATTTAACCTTATCCGTTTACCATTTTGTTTCTTAGTTAGTAAGAAATAAATAAAATGTTAGATTGGATAGTAGATAGTGGATAAACAAGCTTTATAAAAGGCACGTTTTAAATTTATGTTTATACTCGTTTTATTTCATTGGGGGTGTAAATAGTACGTATGTAATAAAATACTCTTCAAGCATACAAGTAACAATTGAATATAAACGTGCAAATATAAAATGCGGGAGTACGTTTGCTTAAATTTTTACCTATAGAGTGCGCATTCTTAATTAATAAATTAATTATAGCCGTTCAATTTTTGTACCCTGAATTCCACGTATAAATGTTACACTTTCCATAACCTTCATTTGTTTTAAAAGTTTGGTATAAAATCTTTATTTCAGAACCGTTCCAAAATCTTTGCAAATTTAATTCTTGCCGTTACTTTGCAAAAATCACTCAACCTATTTAATTATAAAACACGCAACCTTAATAATGCAATGAAATCATTCTTTTCCTTTAAAAATTCAAATTCACGTATAACATTTTTCCATTCGCGAATAACTTTCTACTTTCCCTTGCGGTATAATTGACAATTATTACTACATGGACGTTTCAAAATATATAATTTATCTCTTACCAATTTCCTTCACCTCTATCAACGCATGATATCCTCTTTTATACTAAAACGTTCAAAACTCACGCAATCACTGCTATTTAAAATTCGAACCCACACACTCTCTTTGGCATATATAAGACTCGTACGCAATTTATTTTCATCCCATTGTTGGCCTTCTCTTCTTCCTTGCGTGCGTGTGTTTTGAGTAGCATCAGGTAATGGATACAACTTTATTTTCTTCTTTTGTTTTTTCCCATTGTTCTGTTCAAACTGCTCCACCGCATGACAAACGCCTAACTTCCTTCCCCTTCCCTCTGATCTGGTTGTGCATTGCCGAGCATTTCTGATGCAGTTTTAGCCTAGCACTTGAATATTTTATTTTATCGCCACCTGTATATTTTTATCCTTCTATAAGACAAACATTTCTTTACCATGTAATTTAAAAGGGTTTTTAAATTGTTTAAACTTTGTTAAGTTAAATTGTATTCATTTTACATCTCATTTTTGAAATGAAATTTTAAAGTAAATTCAAAAGTAAATTGTTTTCAAATGTTTTTGTTAATAACGATTTAGTCATAATTAAGAAATGTTTTTGTCTTAAAGTTAAATTAAGATTTAATGATTTGAAATTAATTAAATTAATGAGGTAATTAAGAATAATTAGTTAATTTAATTACTTAATGATTAGGGATTAATAAATAATTTGATTAAGGGTTAATCGATTTGAAATTAAAGATCATTAGTTAGATAATTAAAGATTATTAATTAATAATTAAAGATTTATTAATTTAGCAATAAGTTATAATCAAGGTTAATTAATCGTGCAATTAAGGATTAACTACATACTTTATTGAGTATAGCACACTTCAGTTTGAAGAAAAAATATATAATATAAAAGGCATACGCCACCTAAGTTTAGCCCAGCCCAGCCTAAAATTTTTAAGATAATTCTACTGCTTTGTTTATGCGAGTGTTCAGGGAAGAAGTATTTCCAGACCGTGCGCGTTTTTTTGTTAGTCACATGTGTTTTAAAATTTAGAAACATTACGTATAAGGATATATGATATATGTAAGAACAGTATAAGGTTGTTTTGATTTGGAATTTACTTGCTTCCTAACAGAGAAAAAATAATAATAATAATAATAATAATAATAATAATAATAATAATAATAATAATAAATAAATAAATAAATATTGCATGCGCCAACTTTATGTATCACTGCCGTGAATTGCATGTTGCCCACATAAGATTTGCCACCTTTTTATTAACACGTCATAATATTTTGTAAAAAAAAGGTTAAAAAAATAGAGTATAAATTTATTTTGTAAATTTTGTTTGGAAAAAAAAATCAATGGGCAGGCTGAGCTTTTGTTTTAATGGGTCAAGTCGTGCGGTGGAGTGGTCGAGCAATTTGAGTCAATTTTCATTTTTTTTGCTCGTTCCAATTTTGTTTTATTTCAAAATTTGCTTTGTCTGTAATTGGAATTCGCGTATTCATTTTTATTTATTTATCTTGTTTCAAGATCGAAATCAGTTTGTCTCATCTTCCAATAATTGATCGTGCCTTCTGTACTCTTCTTTCGGGGTAGATATCGTTGTTTGAATAAATTCTGCAGCTTCGAGAAGGTGAGTATTCTCACCTGACAAACGTACTTATATATCTGTAAATTTAATAACAAGTGTAATTGTAAAATAATTATATTTAATTTTATTTGTCTGTGATATAAACTTATGATGTTAAAACCCCATTATTAAATTGACCCATCATCAGTTATATTATCTACTATTAAATGCATACCGTTATTTATTTATTTATTGTTAAATGCACGCTGTTATTTATTTATTTAATTATTTACTTTTTACCACACTGCAAGTTCCCTGCAGAATAGAAATCGTTACGGGCTGAAATGATAGGCCTAAACGATATTTATTTATTTTTGTTTATTATTTAACTTGGGATTGCGGGTTTGAAATGATAGAACCCGGTTTTTCTTTGTAAATTACAGATTGAAATGATATATTATCCGTATCATTTTACCTAGGTTAGAAAATAGTATACAGACCTGTGGTTATATATATATAAATTTTTCTGGAAATATTAAATATTTTAAAATAGGAAGCTATGGCCTTTTGTTTAAAATTGGAATAAAAATGTTCCTTATAGTATAGTGATATTATACAAGTTAAGATGCAAGTAATTAAATGTTAAGAATTTTATAGTATAAATTTAGTTTGAAAAAAAAATTGATTTGAAAAATAAAAATGGAATTCTTGTTAAGAAATAAAATAGGATGTTTTGGTAAAATTTTAAATATAAGTAAATAAATAAAAGGGTTAAGTTGACTATGTATTAAATGGCTAGATAAGGTGAATACTAAAAATGGAATTTGGAATATAGCTAAATTTTGAATATAAAGTGGTAAGTTAAGAAATTGACTAGAAGTTTAGTTTACTTTGAAGTGGTAAAATTGAACTTAATTATTAAGTAAAATATTATGGGAAATTTGCACTTGATTTTTTATAAGTAAAGCATAGAGAGGTTAGATATATATTTGTAAAATGTACTTTATAAAAATCATAATTTATTGAGTAAATTTAAATGACTATTTTAAGGTGGAATATGATTTATTGGTTCAATTATTGGAGAAACTATAGTGAAGTTTAAAATTTAATTTACTCAAATCTGTGTAAAAGATATTACCGCACTGCGCAAGTGCTGGAGTAAATATAAATGAACTAAGACATAACCTGTGGGATGTATATTGGGTTTTTATAAGAATTATAACTTCAGTTTTAAACAGTTTAAATTGAAGTATTTGATTTAAAAATAAACTATTTTGGAATTTATAACCATGGGTAATAATAACGTGGGTTGTTAAAGAGACCGGGATCGGATATGGGCATACTCTCTATCGATACCGAAAACCACTTTGACAACCGTGTACGCGGTGGAGATTCCAGAATGAAGTAGGATGGGGGTGACTTTTCCTTTGAGGTAAATACGTGGACCCGACTCCCGTGAGTTGGCATAAGGTGGTTAAAACAGGAGCGATTCTCGGATTAATGAGGTAGCACCTCTGATCGGACGCACTTCTTCATATGCCATTCTATTACTTTTGTGATTGTTTGGGTGCGCACCTTTAATTTGGGAGTGTTGTTCAAGGTAGGCGATAGTAGCAGCTATGCGTTACCACCGGTCCGGATGCATAATTGGTATATCTACCCTGGCATTGCCTAGTTGTGCCGTGTCACCTACCATGGAGAGCCTTATACGAGTTTGGTTTTCACCCGTAGCCCGTGTGGTATCCTCTGGTGGCTTCCCGATCAGGAGGGACTATGATATTGGATGGGCTACTAGGACTATTATTGTGTTAAAGGGGAGATTGGGTAACTCCTTAACGCTATTTAAAAGTAAGTTTATTTTAATATAGACACTATTATAATAGCGAAATTATTACTACATAGTAAATAGTTTAACGGATCCTTAGAGGTTGGGCGGTCCCAAGCATCCTTTAAGTTACTTGCTCTATATTACAGTACACTTGAATTAGCTTACACTGTATAAGTATGTATGTCCTGACTAGAGTGTTGTGTTTATTTCTTACGCTCGGGTCAGCCTGAGTTGCAGTTCAGTCTTCATTCCGGAGCTAGGACTTCTGTAGATCACTTTTCAAGCTGCTGGCAAACTTTCCTTTCAGTTCCTTATCTTAACTTTCAAGACTATTGGATATCGAGATTTTCTATTGTTGATTCAAACTATATTTGGGTTTAAAGACCATGTAAAAATTTATTTGTTTTGAGACTTTTAATAGTGGCTTCATGAACCACTAAGTTATATTTTAATTCCGCTGCGAGTATTCTGATTTCTGTGTCTGTGATTCTGTGATTATTTATTTACTGTATATTCTAAGATTTGCCAAATTTTATTTACAACGTGGTATTTTGAACAATCCAGGTCTGACATGTGTGGATGCGAATGGTTGAAAATATCAGGTCGTTACAGTCTAGTAGAGAAAATGAAAGCATATGGGTCATAGTATATACACTAACAAATAGTGCCTATTTCATTCCGGTAAAGTCAACTAGGATGGCACCTATTTTGGTGAAGTTGATTATGAAGAATGTTGTTAAACTACATGAAATTTCTAGTAGTATTGTCAATGATAGAGATTCATTGTTTAATAATGAGTTCTGGAAGAGTCTATAGGAAGCATTAAGCTAAATATGAGTACCTCTTACCATCCACAAACTGATGGGCAAACGGAAAGAGTTAACAAAGTCTTAAAAGGTTTGTTAAGAGCTTGTGTGCTGGATTTCGGAGGATCGTGGGAAGATCATCTCCATTTAGTTGAGTTCTCATATAACAATAGTTATCAAATCAGTATTAGGATAGCACCGTTTGAAGCTTTGTATGGAAGACCATGCAAATCTTTTGTTCGTTGGTTGGAGACCGGGGATAGACTAGTTCTTGTTCTAGATTTGGTGAAAGAAGCTGCGGAGAAGATTGAGTTGATCCGGGCTAGGATGAAGGAAGCTCGGTCTAGGCAAAAAAGTGATGTTGATAGAAGAAGGAAAGATTTGGACTCTTAGTTGGAGACTATGTGTTTATTAAGGTTTCACCAATGAAGGGTGCGATTAGATTTGAAAAGTCAGGTGAGTTAGCACCTAGATTCGTTGGATCTTTCCGTATTGTTGATAGGATCGGGAAACTCACTTATAGGGTAGAGTTACCGAGTAGTTTGGCCAGAGTTTATGATGTATTCTATATTTCTCATCTTGGAAAATGTATAAGGGACCAAGAGACTACTATAGTATCTACAGTATTAGAGGATTTAGTAGTAGAGCCAGACATGACAATAGTTAGAAAGCCAATTCAGATTATGGCCAGAGATGAAAAGAAGTTAAGAAACCAGATAGTCAAATTAGTAAAGGTCCAGTGGAGTGACGATGCTAGAGACTGTACTAGAAAGACTGAGAGCTGGATTAGAGATGCTTATCCAAAGTTGTTAGATGGTATGTTCTACCTTTTATTGTTTTGATTATGTAACATATCATAATTTCGGGGACGAAATTCTTTAAGGTGGGGAGTCTGTAACACCCCATATTTTTATAACATTATTTAGAATGTTTAATTAACAAAATTAAATAAAATAATGTAGAGATTAATAAGTTGAGAATTGACTAGCTAAGGGTAGTTGTGCCATGTTAGTGTATAAACTAAAATGAAATAACATAAGCTAATGTTAGGATATGAGAAGGGCAATATGGGAAATGGGACTGGCTTATACCTATGCCCTTAGAAATGAAACTCATTTTCATTTAATTTTTACTCTAACTAAAAATATACCAAGGTCGGCCACCATTATTGTTCTCAAGGAAAGATTAAAGTGAGGATTCAAGTGAAGGAAGATAATCAACATAATTAACATCAAATCTTATATCTTATAATCTTAAAGCTAAGGTGAATAATTACTACATCTCATTTTCATATGGTTTTCGGTTTTTGATTAGAACCAAAATGTTTTGGCTAGTATACACCATGTTTTGATGATTAAAGTTATAAGTATGATTGTTGATGAATTTTATACGTCCATGTTAGTTTTTATGATATGTTTGACACGAAAACCCAATTAGATGACATCCAAATGCCTTGAAAATTTAAATATAGTTCAGAAACAATATTTTAGAGATGGGTTTCATTTTTCATAATTGTCAATTAATATGGATTTTATATAAATTTTCTAGCGAAGAAAATGATTTATTGGGTTATAAATTATTTACAGCTAAAATAATAATTATTTGGGTTTGAAATTTTTATATGTTGGACAAATATTGAGATGGATTTTCTGGGATTTTTCCAAATTTTCCCTAAGTTATTTGATGAACATATAAAATTATTTAAAATATGGGACTAAAATGTTTTATATATTCAGTTAAGGAGAATGGACAGTTTAAAAAATAAAATGATTGTTTAATTCTGAAAAATAGTGGCAGCACTTTTCTCAAAAGTATTTGTTAACCAATAAGAATTTGACAAATAAAGGTAGGTTAGTTGAAAATTAACTCTTTTAAATTAAAAACAAAGAAATCATACTTTTGGCATGTTTCAGCCAATTCTGTTATTAAACCTTCCAACAAAGTTGAAAGGATAACTTTCGACAAGGTCAAAGTTCAATGCATATGGCGTCAAGTATCTTACTACGTAATGAATTGAACAAGCTCGAAGGGTTCCTAGTCGAGAGGTTGGTTGCTAAAGAGTTTGAAGTTTGTTTGTTTTATAAACTAAATCTTTCAACTGCACTGCTTGCGAATTAGAGCTTTCGACTTAGTTGCTTTCAACCAGGTCAAGCTTTTAAAAAAGAGGTATTAAACCTTCCGATATAGTCGAAAGGTTATTGTTGTTTTATCACTATTTTATTTTGAAACCTTTCGACACAGTTGAAAGGTTACTGCCACTTTATAATATATTTGTTTAAATCTTTCGACAAAGGTGAAAGGTTTAATTGTTTTAAAACTAGCCGCTTCTACCAATGCTTTCGAAAGGAAGCTTTCGACTTAGGTGATTTAACCTTATTTTCTAAGAAGTATAACCAAGCTTTCGACTTAGTTGAAAGGTTACTCCCAATGGAGTCGAAAGGTTTTAAAAGAAGGTTTTTCACTTGTTTTAGATTGAACCCAGTAAATCTTCAAAAGGTTTATGTCTTAAAAGGTTTGATGACTTCGTAAGGTCTAAGCGAATGATTTCGTAAGGTTTAGTTGAATGACTTTGAAAGGTTTAAGTGAATGATTTCAAGAGGTTTTAGTTGAATGACTTCGAAAGGTTTAAGTGAATGATTTCAAGACATTTGAGTTCAATGATTTCGAAAGGTTTTAATTCTATGATTTTGAAAGGTTTATTTTGAATGGATTCGAAAAGCTTGAGATAGAAGAGTTTTCAAATTTTATTGTAAGGCAATGTTTTAAAGTGATTTTGACGGATGTCTAAGTTTATTGTTTTCAAAAGTTTTGATTTCGAAAGGTTTGATGTTTGATTTTGAAAGAGATCATTTCAAAAGTGTAGAAAGAGGTTCTTTCAAATGGTTAAATGTTTTCATCAACTAAAGTTTGAATAAAGAATATATATGACATGGTGATATGATTTTGAGTAAAGCATAAAGGTTATATACTTCTCCTTGTTTAAGTTTGATTTAATGGTTTTAAATCATTATGAAAATGTTTTAAAAAATAATATGGAAGGGGATCCTTAAGTGAAAAATGACTTAGACATTAGAATGCCAGATAAGACCAGTATGGGGTCACACACTATACATTAGCTATTAGCTTTAGCTAATTATTATCCAAAATTCCAGTGTATAAGGCTTGGTCAAAGGTAGACTAAAATTGTGATTACACACCGAAATGAATATATGTTGTATATAGATAGGTTATTGGTGAGCCTGAAAAACAATTAGGATCCACAAGACCTGGAAGATGATTAATTTAGGGATAGATCGTCCAGAAGAGAAGTGTTTAACAGGTAGTTAAGGACAGACCATCCAGAAGTGAAGTATTTAACACATAGTTAAGGATAGATAATCAAAAAGAAGAATAGCTAAAATGTATTAGATTAATTTTGATTATATTGCCTGGTAGGTCGGAGTCAGTCAAAGGTTAAAAGTTATTAGTATCAAACTTATGTGTTTGAACAGATAGTTCATTATTACCTGATGTTTATGTACGTTTACATAAGGATGCTTTACAGTGTTCAATCAGTTTTGATTACAGGAAAAATGTTTGCAAAGATATGTTTTAAAAGGATGTTAGTGAGGGGAAACTCATTGCTCTAAGCGACGCGGTCTCACTTAACATATATATTTCGGGACGTATAGTATTATTCATACCAGGGTTAATGTCTGACTCGAAGTTTATGTTTTCCCTTTAAACACTCAGGTGCTTAAAATTAATTTGTTTAGACTGAGGGGTCAAGATATTATCAGGTTTTAGTAGGATGATTAATAAGGCTATCGAAAGCTTGCAGGAGGCAAACGATAGCTATTTAGGAGTTGCAGTTCTTGTTTTATGTTTTGAAGTATTTCTGTTGTGTCTTGTATTAAGTTTTTTATGACTCTGATCCCAAGGGGTATTCTTTTATACCGCTCTTGGCATATTTTGTAATAAATATATCTTATCTCTGCCTGAAACATACTAGGATTATGTAAGTTGAATATAGAACATTTGTTTTAAATGTAATGAAGTAAAAGTTGTTTGAAATCTATGTTTTGTTTCATACTCAAGTGCTTCTGATATTATAGATACCATTAACATAGTCGTATTTAGTCTTCGAAATATAATACTATAGATGACTGCAGCATGTGTAGCGCTTAGTTTTGGACCCCTAGATATGTGATGTTACAACAAATAAATATAATAATTCATCCAAACAATCATTCAACAATTTTTATCAATTATATATCATACTAGTTAATCAAAAGGGTGAGTTTACTCACTTTTATTTTTAGATTCGCCAAACGTTCCGTTTTGAATTAAAATTGGACGAATGTCCAATTTTAATCCAAATTTTCCACTAGCTCCGAATTTGTCCAATCCAACTTCATTGCGTAGATAATCTCGATATAAATGCAACGGCGATGACGGCGCCTCAATCAGACCTTGTATGAACAAGATACAATTGTTAGAACATAGAGATGATTAAATAAAAATTAATTTTCTAAAAAATTATTTAATCTAGTTAGTTACCATACTCATTCCCTCTTTCCATCTTTAAACTTCCCACTCCACACCAAACCCTTGACCTCGGTTTGACCATTGCTCCTCCCTAGCTTCGCCCATCAATCAATGTCGCCAACATCGTCAATCACTTTCACTTCACAAACCCAACCTAATGGGCATCACCACATCCACTCTGATCACTTTCCTAAAATTGCGGCTGTCGCTTGCCTTTTGTTGCTGTAGTAGGTTGCGATGCCTATAAGATGACCCCGCCTCCTCCTATCGGCCTCAGCTGCTCAAAACTTTGCAAAAGGCACCAGTACACTCTCATCATCCCTATCTCACCCTTGTATAACTTCGCCAATAACCAAAAAGTCGAGCTCGAAATGGCCAGGAACGCGGCCGCTTTGTCATTACCTCGCTATGTCAAATCCTCCTATCACAGCCATCAGATCACTTCTTCATGTCTTCATGCGCATTTTCCTATTAGATTTCAAAAGCCAGATCGGCTTGTGGTGGTGGGGATGAATGGTGGCCGTTAGATAGGTGAGGAGGATTTGAATTTTAGACGAACTAACTTTTGGTGGATGAATGCGAATTGTATAAGGAAGGAGGGTATGGGTATGACGTTAAGGAAGTAAGGGATGAAATATATATATTATTAAATTTTAAAATATTCATTTTTAACATCCAAAAATCCCAAACTCAATGAGGCGTGCCGCCTGACATTCCATATGTTAAACCCCTATTCCGAACATACTGAAACTTGTCCCAAGACCTAATTCGATCATATGTAAAAGATAGCTTTTCAAACCCAATTATTTATATTAATTTTTGAAATAAATTTCTACGCGTTTCGATCTCACATGACCAAACGGTATGTCCAATCTTTATGAAATTCGACAGCATATTATAATTCACTATTACGAATCCAATGAAACTAACTTCACCGAAATCCAAGATAGTGCCCCGGAGGACTATTTTTACATGTTAATTAAAATGAGTAATTCCCCAAATCAATTTTACTACTTTTAAATCCAATTTAAAAGTTTGCTATCTCCCTTTTGATTCAAATAGAATTCAAATAACTTTTCGAAATCATTTCCATTATATTCAAGATTCAACTATAACAATTTCAAATATCAATTAACAATTTAATTATCAAATAATAACCTATATTTGAAATCCAAGTTATTTAACTTATAAAATTAACTTTTCAATTTTGAAAATCAATTAAATATTCCAAATTCAAATAACTAAAATTCTAGGTCATTACATTCTCTCTCCCTTAAAATAATTTCATCCTCAAAATTTCCAGGGTAAGAAAAATGTCACAGACCTATTAACTTCACAAAAACAACTAGTTGAAATAGATTACCAAATTCATTTTAACCTTTAACTTTCTGAGATCAATAGTTCTTACAAACAAATTTCTTAGTCTTCCAAAATCATTCATAGTTATTAACTAATAATATTCCAAAAATAACCTAATATCATTTCAACTTGTAAAAACAAAAATCAAATTTTAGTTATCAAATTTTTTTCCGAAATTATTAAAAAAAATCCGACGCCTTAAATTAACGGCAAATTTCTTCTCCTGTGCGCGGCTCGATCGTAAAAATTTACAGTATATGTATAATCATAAATATACAACTCATCTTCGAGGATGAGGCATTCCGTAGGGGAAAATATAAAAAAAAGGTATGTGATCCGAGATGTGTACCTTCTTTCTTTTCTAACATTAGCAAGCGTATACAACCAATATAACACGAAAGCGAGCTCCAAATGCAAAGCATAAGCCATATACACCTACTAATCACCCAAAAACTAATGAGAATATGTACATAGAAAATAATATCACTATATACATAGACTATACCATAACTACATGAAATTTTATTGAATGAAACAAGAGAACTAATTAAACAAATAACATCCATCCAATTTATTTTTCATCATATAAATTAGCATTTCAAATGTCGACATTACACTTTCATTTCTTATTTAACATGCAATTGATTCATTTCCAATTTATTCACCCTTATTTTACTAACATTCAACTAATTAAAATTCAATCCATTTGCATTCAATTGATCTAAACTCAATTTAAATTGAATTCAATTATTCACATTAATTTGACTTACACTCATCTATTCACATTAAATTGATTTTCATTTAATTCATAATTGATTTGCATCCAACTAATTAACATTCATTTATTGAACCTCAATATTCCATTTCACTTATTACTTCATAAACCGAATTCAATTCATTCATTACATAATTCATTTTACTAGTTCGCTTCACTAATTTAATTTCATTATCACCATCATTTTTATTTATTTCTAGTAAACAACATTCCAAAACATATTCAATTCATTTTACAACTTAATTTCATTTTTATTTTTTTAATTTATTTTATTAGTTCATTGCACTAATCCTTTACAAATCGAATTCTATTTCAATTTCAATTTAAATTTACTTTAGTTAAATTTCATTTCAAAATTCAATTTATTTATCTTGAATTATATTAAATTTAATTAACCATCTCAGGTTATGATTTTCATTCCTAAACTTTCATATCCAACAAAGTTAGAAATTTGTTTTAACTATCACTTCCAAATTCATAGGTTGAACTTTTAATTTCATATCTCACTTCCAAATTTTATTTTCTTATCTATGTCATTACATAATTCATTCCTTAATGTCATTTTCATCCCGGAACGATCGGCTTATTATCCTATATTTTCTCAAAATATTTAGATATGAATTTTAGGATTTTAAAACAACCGTTTTATTTCAAATCATTTTGAAATCATATATATATATATACACACACATACACACATAACTCTTTTATATTACAAATTTCACTCCTAGAGCTAAAATAAATTTGTTTAACAAAAACAAAACATCAATGGTAGCAATTCATCACTAAGAAATTCAAAAATGAATACTTATGATATGGTAATCATCACCAAAATTATTTTCCAACGACTGAAATGAGTTTAATGCTTTCTATTTCTTTTAGATCCTATTTCAAAATATCTCTAACAATTTTTTTAAATAATACTATTATTATTTTTCCAAACTTTTAGAAAAACAATTTTCAAATCAATGGAATTTAAATTCTCAAATTCCTTGTTTTTAAACCATTTCCATTTACAAAATCATATCTATAAATATATTTATGAAATTTTCATTTCCTTTTCACTTATAAATCACTTTCATAAATCTTATTTATAAATTCCCTTTTTTATATAATTAATTTTGCAAATTTTATTGTTGTTTATATTACAATAATAACAACTTTTATTAAACAACAAACAACAAATGACAATAATCAAATATTATCATTCACTGATAACCAAGCACACCATATATAGCTATAGTAATTTCTAAAAAATTATTCCTATATATATAAAATATAATTTAGGTAAAATTATTTCATTTACCCACCTCTAAAACAATACTATGTTGGTTTACCTTGTTTAAGCATTTAGAAACCTCCATCGATAACATGGCATCCCGCGTATCGACCAGAATTCATAAGCCACTCAACAGGTAACACAATATAAAACCTTTTTATATTACTAACAAATACGCGCTCATATATATATGCTCAAACTTATCTTAGGGTTTCGGTTACCTTATCTCAAATAGAGTAAATTCCCACTAAAGCCTATGTATTTTCTCAACCAATGCTCAGATACCAAGTGTAACGACACGCCAATCTGTATAGTTCAAGCTGACAATAAGCCACACATGTCCATTCGAAATTGAATGGAAAGAAGAAGAGTTATAGGAAAGAAAGAAGGAAGTGTTGAGACTTAGTTTTGATTCATGACACAAGGCTATCACTACGACATACAGATTTGATGACTGCTACGACAAAAAGAGAATAATACTACAAGGAGACAAGACTTCAAAACCGGTGCATCAATTCTATTATTTTGTTTTTGAATCTTAGGTCAATTTTTGTTAAAATCTCTCCTCGTTTACGTATATATATTAGCTTATATATTTAACCGTCTTATTTCCAAATAATTTATACATATATAAGCATATGTAATATATATATATATATTATAAAAGTATTTAAAATTATATATATTATTATACTTGTAAACTGTGCAAATTGCACAGATATTGCCAGGTCAGTCAACTGGCCTAGAGGTTCAGTCGACAGACCCATAAATTTCTATGCAACGTGCACAGATGCACAGATATACAAATATATATTTAAAAATTCGTTTGAATATTTGATCGACTGACCCTGAGGTTCAGTTGATTGAATTTCTACAACGGCAACTTTTTGAAAAGGCACGATTATTTATGAAGAGTCACGAACCTCTATGAAAAGATTTTGATGCAACACTTCAATCGAAACTCTTCATCAACCGTCGTTGCTTTCTAACCTCTATAAAAACATACTCTACCTTGATTCCAAATCAATGAATTTTCTTATCTTTCTAATCTAACACTCTTGAATCTACTTTCAACTATACTTTCAATATTCTGCATTAAAGCAATATTATACCATTCTATTCTTCATAAACTTCAAATATGTATATATATATAATCAAGGAGAAGATTATAGGAAGGGTGTACTCAAATGACAAATCCGTGTTATTAAAACACAAAAAGTCAAAACAAACTTTTGTATTTTTTGAAGTCCTGTTCTGCTGCTGAGGCGAAATCCTGTTCTTCTGTTCAAGTCCTTGTTCGGCTGCTTAAGGGTTGTATATACCTGTTCCTCCGGGTTTAAGTGAGGGTTAATGTTTTTGTGAAATTCCAAAAGGATTCTGGGACTAGACGTAGAATGGAGCTCCGAACCAATATAAAAATATCTGGTGTTATTTTTATTATACTGCTTTTATTTTCCGCACTATTTACTGTATTACTATCGTCACTGCACTCTGTATTATCATATATACATATTACACGATCCATAGCACACTTTCATTTGGTATCAGAGCCAGTCATCATATAACTGTAACACAATTATCTGATAATCTAATAATATGAAAACTAACACTAGCACTAGCATTAACACTAACTTCATTGAAGGACAATCTGCTGCACGTCCACCACAATTTAATGGTATGAATTATAACTATTGGGCCAAACGAATGAGAATATATATGCAGGCAAATGGTTTTGTTTTAGGGAATATAACTCAGACGCAATACATTATTCCTACTAAAGAGTATTCTATTGGTCAAATACACAGAAACCGATGCCACAGCTAACGCAAAAGCCATGAATATGTTGTTTTGTGCCTTAGATAAAAATGAGTTTAATGGTGTTAGCATATGCAATACTGCATATGAAATATGGCTTACACTCAAAGTTACACATGAAGGAACCAACAAGGTCAAACAACGCAAAATATCCATGCTCAAAAGTCAGTTTCAAAACTTTAGAATGAAAGAAAATGAATCTATAAATGATATATACTCAATATTTCAGGATATCTATCATTCATTAGTAGGACTAGGAGAAAAATATTCACACTTTGATATTGTATCCAAAATCCTTAACTCTTTAACACAAGAATGGGAAAGAAAAGTTCTCGCTATTGAAGAAGTGGATGATATTTCCAAAATAACTCCGGAAGAGTTAATAGGAAATCTAATGTCCTATAAAGTAAATTTGCAGGCCAAACGAGTTCAAGCTCAGGATAAAAAGAATATAGTATTCCATGTAGAACAAGAAGAATCAGACTCAGACAAATACGACCTAGCCTTTATTACCAAAAACTTCAATAAATTCTTGAAATATAGAAAAGAAAATAGAAATATTAACAAGAGAAGCTCAAATAGCAATAAACCATCGTCTTCATTAGTTATGGAGTGCTTTAACTATCATAAAAAGGGGCGTATACAGAATGACTGTCTAGATCAAAAGAAATAATATCGAAATAAAAGAAAGGACAAATTCAGCAGAAAAGCCTTTTCAGTTACATGGGATGATTCAAATTCCTCCTCTTCTTTTGAAAGTGAGAGTGACAGCGATAATGAACAAGCCAACATATGCTTTATGGCCAAAGATAATGAGGTTGGTGATTTAACTTTTGAAGATATGATAGAGATAAATACTGAATTATTAGATACTTTAAAAAGTCTCAAAATAAAATATAAAGAGGCTGTAGAAAATCAGAAAAAAGCATAATTATGAAAGAGATATGCTTAAAAAAGAGAAGAAAATATTGGAAGAAGAACTTGAGAAAACTTAAGAATCTCTTTCAACTGTTAATTCTTAACTTATTTTATTAAGTCAAGAAATTGAGACTCAAAAAGAAAAGAATGATGTTCTTGTTTTTGAAAATCATGTTTTAAAAACTAATATTAAAATGGTAGAACTAGAAAATTCAAGTCTAAAGACCAAACTAGAAGGAATCACTAAAAACATTTCAAATCTTAATAAAGGAAGAGAAAATTTATCTAGAATTATTGAGAATTCACAACTTATTAACAATAAAAATGGTTTAGGTTATAAGAAGAAAGTTAAGAATTCACAATCTAGTAATTTAAACAAAGTTAAGTCTAATAAAACATCCACATCTTCAAAAAGACTAGTTTCTAAAACTATAAATTTATGGGTACCTAAAACTAATAACAAGTTAATAAGGAAAAAGTATATTAGTTCATTCATAGAAAATGTTCATAATAATAAAAATTATATTTATAAAAGGGATACTAAACCCACTTGGGTTTGGTTTCCTAAGACCTAACTCTTAGGACCCTATTAAAAAGTGGGACCAACGTTATCTCATATTTTTTGCAGGTCCCTCTCAAGAAAAGAGAAAAATGGATACTCGACAGTGGTTGCCCAAAACACATGACATGAGACAAAGATATGCTGATAAATATTACATACTCATATGAAGGTTCTGTCACTTTTGGAGATAATTCCAAGGGCTATATCATAGGCAAAGGCGATGTGAGCAATTATAGTACATCTAATTTACCTCTTATTACAAATATTTTGTTAGTTAAGTATCTAAAACATAATCTATTAAGTATAAGTCAATTATGCGATAAAGGTTTTAAAATATCCTTCTTTGAAAATAAATTTAGCATTTTTGATCAAAATCAAAATCTTATTTCGAAGGAAATAGAGATAAAAACATTTACGTTTTGAATATGAAAGTTAATCATAACTCTGACATGTGTTTAATACCCAAAGATAATGATGCCTGGATATGGCACAAACGATTCTGTCATATCAATTTCAAAAATATAAAAAAAAATTCTAAAAATAATCTGGTGAAAAGATTACCAAAGATAAATTTTAAAGTCAATAATTTATGTGACTCGTGCCAATTTGGTAAATTAACAAAATCCTGATTTAAATCTAAGACAGTTATTTCGATATTACAACTGCTTGAATTACTTCATATGAATTTATTTGGACCTACCGAAATTTAATCCATAAATCACAATAAATATGTATTTGTAATAGTTAATGATTTTTCTAGATATACATGGACTATTTTTATGAAAATAAAAGTGATACTTTTGAAAATTTCAAAACATTTGTTAAACGAATTCAAAATTTAAAAGGTACTAGAATTAAAAATAGTAGAAGTGATCATGGAGGTGAATTTGAAACGAACAGTTTGATAACTATTGTAAAAAGAAAGGAATATTTCATAATTTTTCGTTTCCTAGAACTCCACAACGAAAGAATCAAACTCTACAAGAACGTGCAAGAATTTTACTAAATGAAAGCACGTTACCAAAACATTTTTGGATGGAAGCTTTTGCAACTGCCTGTTATGTATTGAATCGTGTTTCTATTAGACCACTTACCAAGAATACACCTTATTAAATTTTTAACGGTAGAAAACTAAACATATCTTATTTTAAAATATTTGGATCAAAATGTTTTATATTAAATACCAAAAGATTAGCTTGGCAAATTCTATTCAAAATGAGATGAGGGTATATTTCTTAGATACTTGAATCGAAGCAATCGAATTTTTAATAAACGAACTAATACTATCGAAGAGTCACTTCATATATCTTTTGATGAGAACTTTAAACTTATTTCAAAAACAAATAATGACGATGATTTGCTTAATAATAAAATGAACAATTCAAGAGATGATGAAGATATTTTTTATAATTCTAGAGAAGATGAAAACAATGTAGATAATTTAGAAAATATAAATATTACTAATACAATAAGATCTCCTTGAAGAATCTTACGAAATCATCCTATAGAAAATATAATTGGAGAAATAAATTCAAATGTTCGAACTAGGAATCAACTAAATTTAATGGGTAATGTGTCTCTTCTCTCTACTATAGAACCTAAAAATACTAAGGAAGCATCATCCAATGAAAATTGGATTATTGTTATGCAAGAAGAACTAAATCAGTTTGAACGAAATGAAGTTTGGGAACTAGTACCCAGACCAACCGATCAGACTATTATAGGAGCTAAATGGGTTTATAAAAATAAAGCAAACGAATTAGGAAATATAACTAGAAACAAAGCAAGACTAATAGCACAAGGATATAACTTGGAAGAAGGAATAGACTACGAAGAAACGTTTTCTCCAGTCGCTAGACTAGAAGCAATAGTAATCTCATTGGCGTACGCATGTTTTAATAACTTTAAACTCTATCAAATGGATGTTAAAAGTGCATTTTTAAATGGTTATATTAAAATAATATCTATGTTGAACACCTCCTTTATTTATTCATTAAAAATACCCAGATCATGTCTATAAACTTAAGAAGGCTTTATATGGTTTAAAACAAGCACCATGTGCTTGGTAGGAACGCCTTAAAAGCTATTTAATTGACTCAAGATTCGAAATAGGAAAAATAGATCAAACTTTATTTATAAAACATTCTAAAAATGATATTTTGATAATTCAAATATATGTAGATGACATTATATTTGGCTCAACTAATAATAAATTATGTAATGAATTTTCCGAAATAATGACTAGAGAATTTGAAATGTCCAATATGGGAGAATTATCGTATTTTCTAGGCCTTCAATTAAAACAAGTTTCAAATGGAATATTTATTAATCAAGAAAAATACTATAATAATCTTATCAAACGTTTCGGAATGGAAAACACTTCTGCCAAACGAACACCTATGGGCACAACGGGACATCTTGATAAAGATGAAAATGGCAAGAGTGTAGACCAAAAACTATATCGTAGTATGATAGGATCGCTACTTTATCTACCAGCAAGTAGGCTAGATATTATGATTAATGTGTGCCTATGTGCACGATTTCAAGCTGACCCGAAAGAATCGCATTTACGAGCCATAAAACGAATACTACGTTATCTTAGTAAAACTACCGATTTCGGACTTTTCTATCCAAAAGAGTGCTCGTTCGAATTAGTATCATAGAGCGATGCTGATTTCGGAGGATCACGAACAGATAGAAAACGTACAAGCGGTACATGTCACTTCATTGGTAAATCATTAATATTATGGTTTAGCAAGAAACAAAACTGTATCTCACTATCAACTTGTGAAGCAGAATGTATTTCTGCGGCACTAGCTTACGCACAAGTAATTTATATGCAACAGACACTTAAAGATTTCGGAGTCAATCTATCAAAATCAACAATTTACTGCGATAATTCTAGTGCAGTAAATCTATCCAAAAATCCAGTAAACCACTCAAGAACTAAACATATAGATATTAGACATCACTTTCTACATGATAATATAGAAAAAGAAGTGATAAATTTAGACTACGTTCCATCAGAAAATCAATTAGCTGATATTTTTACTAAACCATTGTTAGAAAATACTTCTATAAAATTACATCGTGAACTCGGTATAATGTCGATTAAAAATATATAAATAATAAAATACGAAATTTTAAATAAAAACTCAAAAATAATTTTTTTTCAAAAATTAATATTTTTGACCATGCTGAGACTCGAACCTATGACCTTTTGTGAATAACCCAGATGTCTTAACCACCTAAGCTATTGATTATTTCTATTGCAGTCTACGTCGGGGATTCAATTATATGGTGACAACTATACGCTAGATTATGTATAACACTTAACTTTATAAACATACTTTACTACTTTTATGCATATTACATTTACTTAAGATAAATCAAATAATAGAAAACCAACGAAATAGCACATTATTCCTAACTAACAACCCTTTTACATAGCCAAATTCAAGATAAACCATTCACCTCAACCTTCTTTTTCTTAACATTAGGCTATAAATAGATATGTCTATTCTATGTCATTCATATAATTGAACTGAAATACAAACTAATTTTCAAGATGTCAACTTCTTCATCAACTAACTCCATCGAAATTCTAGCCTCTGCCGATCCACCAAAAACTCCCGTTCATCATACTACACCATCTTCTACCTATCATGATCATACCGGATATACTCCAGAGAAAAAGAAAGGGAAGAAGATGATTGACATATCTCCAAACGCTAAACAAAAAATAGATGATTTGCATCACTATCAACAAGAATCACTAATGCTTCAACGTGAAATATACCACGAGCAAAAGATCAACTCAAGACGTCTAGGAATTATCGAGCATATTGCTATGAAGTTTTGTGGTGCTTCATCACATCGAGTAGATGAACATGCCGTTTCGCCTATTCGACGACCTTCTACTTCAACCCACCTCGACCACTGGTGTTACCGAATTCATGGGATCGAAATGAAGCATCGAATGTTCGCCGCAAACAACTAGAGGGCTATAAAACTCCTAGCCCTTCAAAATAAAAGTTGGTGTTATTATTTTTTTGATTTTTTTCCGAATAATTCTACTAAAATATGTACGATTTGTTTTTGGAATAATTCATTTCTTCCTCCTCATAGTATCAACATTTATACTAGCTATAATATTCAAAAATAAACTTACGATATTCATAAGTATAAAAATATATATATAAATTTACTTGTAACAACCCGCATATTTTATGATTGCGTATTTAAATACAGCATCGTTAGTCGGATTTTAGTCCGAAATGCTACTTTTTGCATACGGTAGAATTAGGACTCGGGACCACTACCATTGAGTTCAAAATGACGTTTGCAACCTTTTTGAGTATAAACTTCGATATGTTTGGAGCTAGCTAAAATTTGACCTTTGCACGTTGGACTTTGGGTTTGGGTTAGCCTAAACTATTAACTCTATCTCCACCCCCACTTCTCTTCATTCATTCTTCATTTCCTAATACAACTCAAGCTTTAGGAAAAATGGTGGTGAAGATTGGAAATTAAAATCCTAAACTCTAGTTCCATTGCAAATCCAAGTTCTAGCACCAAATTCAAAGAGAAGCTATTGGTAAGCATCCTCTTCTTCTTCTCCAACTCATTCTCCCTTCAATTTCAGAAATTCCTAAACCCTAACTTAAGAAATGTTTTTATTTTAAGCTTAGATTCAAGCTTCTTGGGTTAGAATTGAATTGTGATTGTTCTTGCCTTGCTCTATAGCTTCTTCTTCATTGTTTTGAGTAAAAGGTGAGATTTTTATCTCACATCTATGTCTATATCTATCTTTGTTGTTAGGTATGAATTCCTAACTTCCATTCATGTTCATTTGCTTTTGATTTGAATTGGTTTTATGAATATTCCAATATTTGGTGTTTCGAAGTTAAATCTTTAAAAATCCTTGCTTTGATGCTTGAACATGTTTTTGAGGTGAGTCAAAGAGCCGATAGGGCTGGGTGGTCGCGTGGCATAGATCCTTGGTCGCAAGTGCTCGATCGATAGGCTCCGTTTGGAATTTTTCCCCCTTGGGGGCTAGGCGGAATACAATGGAATTTCCAGTTCAGTCGACTGAACCAGTGGGTTAGTCGACTGAACCAAACCCAGGAAATTTCCTGGGCCAGTGTCAATCGACTGAACACTCTGGGCCAGTCGACTGAGCCTAGAAACAGAGAGTTTCCAAGCATGATTCAGTCGACTGACCACTCTGGTTCAATCGACTGAACCTGGAAACAGAAAGTTTCGAGGATCTGAGTCAGTCGACTGACCACCCTGGTCTAGTCGACTGAACTTGCTGTTTTTGCCCAATTTGCCTTTTGGGTTTGAGTTTCCACTTTTTAATCGATTCTTCTTTCTCCAACTAGTTGTTATCACCTTTGTTGGCTTATATAACATCTTCTTCGGAATCCGCCCATTTTGGGAATATCCATTATGATGGATTTGGTATCGATTTCATTGGATTTAATTCACGTCTTCGAATGTGGATTTTTGGTGATCGATTGTTTCTACAATCATTTCTGTGATTTGTCACTTTGAAATTATAAAGGTTTCCTATACTAGTAGTAAATATCAAAACTCTTTCATCAAAACGATTTCAACACTATTTTATTACAAGGCTCGTTATTAAAAAAACCATTTTCCAACTCATTAGTATACACAAACCTTTACCTCACTCGTATGAGAAATCTAATTAAACGGCTTAGTACAACAAGAGGTATGAAACGCTTGCGTTTATTTTGTCGGTTAATTCTTAGACTCGTTCGATTGAAACTCTTGTGACAACTTTCGGGTGGAGACTTATAGTTTGTTCGTAAATATTTATGTTAAGCCGGTGGTTATGGGACATGAAGCTAAACTCATCTATTTACTAGCTTAGTGTAATTGACACTTCTTGATGATCGATAATGATCATTTTGTGATTTAGACTAGCAATGTGCGATGTCTCTTTGTCTGCTAGGGAGACTAAACCCTGTTTTGTGGAGTTTCGACTCAAATTGGTGGGTTAGCGACCCATGGTCTTCGGACCGTTTGTGGAGCTTCGGCTCAAATTGATGGTTAGCAACCATGGAATAGCGTTCCATTTGTGATGCACGTGTTGGTGAGTTTCATTCTCCCATTTTGTGATAGGTCTCCCCCCTTTTTGTGATTTCTGGATTTCTATTGATGATTTCTAGAATTTGTGTTTCACCAAAATTCATGATTTATATTGATAAGCTTTATCAATATTTGTGTATTGGTGAATTTGTGTTTCACTAACTTTTGTGAATTTGTGTTTCAACAACTTTTATGATTGGCATTGATAAGTTTGTCAACATATGTGGTTTGGTGAATAGAGTAAGGAATATGACATTCTTTTTGATGTTATGAGATTTCTTGAGATATTGTATGATTTTTGTTGTTGTCAAATGTATACTTTTCATAGTATGGCATTATTGTTATCATATGTTTTGTTATATCTCTTATTCCATCTCATTTTATCTGATATTTATAGCTAGACTTATCCGTTTATTATTTTCTTATTAAATAATACTTGGGTCAGACCGAGATGTTACAGGTGCTTCTACTTGACTCCTCATCTGGGAGTATTACCTGACTTTTGGCTAACTACACTATATTGGTAGTTTTTATTGTTATACATTCGAGATAGAGACTCGTTGATGTATACATATTTTTTTTATCTAGCACTTGTATCTTTTCTTTTGTTATACTGTGGATCTTGTTTGACCACTACTCTGATAAACACTTCTTAGTGTTATGTTCATATCTGTTTCCGCCTCTGTGATATGGATATCTGTGACTCATTTATGTTATGATTATTTCTATATTGGTTTCCGAAGATCATATATAGCCACTGTGTAGATGCTTTGAGTTTGTATCGGTGTGTAGGATTTCCTCTTGTTATACTATCTGACATACCGTTGCTCGCACAAGGCAATTACACGGATGGTCGCTCCTCAATAGCCTTATTCTTCGCGCTAGTTGACGGCATTACTTCGTAGTGTCCTTGGCTAGCGTGGGTATAGAGGTGTGGCGTCACAGCATGGTATCATGGTATCAAAGCCAAACTTTGGAACAATGTAAAATAATTTAAGAAGGATCATCGTCCTAAGTCCATCTTAGGAGTCATGCCTTAGGATTTTATTCGAGTCATTGGACCCGTTCTATCCTATTTTCTTTGTGATACCATGTTTTATCAATCAAGATTTGTTTGATATTCATTATAAGATTAACCTTTTTCTTCTTCTTTCTTTCTTTCTTAAAGAAGAAAAATGGTTAGACCAGGCCGTCCCAGCGCCTGTCAATCTAGTGTTACTCCCCAGGATGGAGTATTTATGTCTGCCCAACAGCTTGTTGATCTTGTAAAGAATGCTCAAACTGCCGGACCCATTCCAGAGCCTACTCACCCTAAATCTAGATTTGCGCGTTTTTTGCAGTGATTATACCAACTTGGGTGGGAAGCCATTCAAGGGTACCAAAAACATCATTGAAGTCCAAGCTTGGCTTAGAACATGCGATCGCATTTTTTCTTGCATGAATCTTATTGGTCTTCATCGAGTCCAAGTGGCTTCTAGTATGCTCCAAGAAAAAGCATTAGATTGGTACGAACTTCTGATTTCTGAAATGATTGAAGCAGATCTTACTTGGGAGCAATTCCGGGAAAGATTTCAATCGAAATTTGTACCAGAAGCTGAGAAAGTGACTTTAGCCCATCGTTTTATAGACCTTGTTCAAGGTGGGTCTTCTGCGCCAGAATATGTCGCATCCTTTGAATCTCTCTCTAATTATGGGTCGAGTATATAAATACCCCATTGAAGAAAAATTAGAGATTTGTCTATGGCTTGAATAAGAATCTCAAGAAGCCATTACTTCTAAAATTGGAGGTTGCTTTCGATCAGCTTGTTGATATCGCTCTTCGACTTGAAGAGGCTGATAAAGAGGGTGATGTTGAAGTTGTGGGTGCCAAACCAAACTTCAACAACAACAAGAAAAGGCTTAATAAGTTCAAAGGCCCTTATCCCAATAAGAAAGGGAAGCAATCAACTCCGGTAGCAAAGACTCCTACCTTTAGTGGAGGGCAATGCTATAATTGTGGTTCTAAGGACCATTATGCAAATAAGTGTTCAAAGCCCCTTACTTGACGCTATTGCAAAAGCTCGGGCCATTATGTATCTTCATGTCCCAAACTTCAGAGTAAGAAGGAGGGAAAGCTAAATGTTGTACAAGCCCCTAGTAACACTTCTCGTGGTCAAGGTATTTCTCATTCTATCCTTGATGGCATTATTATGTTTCGTGATCAACCTATTCGAGTTCCTTTTGATACGGGTGCATCCCATTCTTTTATATCAAAAGAATTTGTTGATACTTTTTCTTTAAGTGTTATGGCTTTAATGACTTCTTTGAGAATTGCGAATCCGGTCGGTGGATCCGCAACACATAGTTTGCTTTGTAAAGATGTCAAGATTATTTTGTGTGATTTTTTTTTCCAAGCCGATTTGCATGTCATGCGTTACTTGGGCTTCAGAATGTTTTTGGGAATGGATTGGCTTAACCGTTATGAAGCCCATATCCTATGTCCTGAGCGTACTATTCATCTTCGACATCCTCAATCTGTTAAGCAGATTTCTGTTGTTCTTAAAGATTCGGATTCCAACTTCATAGCATCTTTATATTCTTTAAATCCTCATGATGACGATAATGATGATGAGGAAGATGTCATTTCTCTTATTCACGTTGTTCGTGAATTTTCTGACATATTTAAGCCCGTTTTAGGATTACCACCTAAGCGAGCAATTGAGTTCAGAATTAATCTAATTCCTGGAGCTTTACCTATTACTCGTCCTCCTTATCATATGTCCAATAAGGAAAATGAGGAGATGCATAAGCAATTATCCGAATCGAAGATGAAGCAATTTATTCGCTCTAGTTTCTCTCCTTAGGGAGCTTCGGCTATTTTTGTGAAGAAATCCGATGGTACACTTAGGCTTTGCATTGACTACCACAATCTTAATGATCTTACTATCAAGAATAAATATCCTTTACCTCGGATTGATGACTTATTTGATCAACTTAGTGGTGCTAGAGTCTTTTCACAATTAGACTTAGCAATCGGTTTTCATCAGCTTTGCATTGCAGAGGATAGCATTCCTTTGACATCATTCCGTACTCGTTATGGATCGTATGAATGGCTTGTTATGCCATTTGGTTTAACGAATGCTCCGGCTTATTTCGTTGACCTTATGAATCGAGTTTTCAAAGACTTCCTCCATCGATTTGTTCTCATCTTTATAGATGATATTCTTGTTTATTCTAAAACCGAGGAAGAGCATGAAAAACACCTTCGGATTGTGTTGGAAACTCTTAGGAGCAATCAATTGAAAGCAAAATTCTAAATGCCACTTTTGGCAATCTCGTGTGAAATTTATCGGCCATATTATTTTCGAATCCGGAATTTCCGTGGATCGTTGAAAGATTGAAGCGATACAAAATTGGAAGAGACCGGAGAGTGTGATGGAAATTCGTATCTTTCTTAGATTGGCAGGTTATTACCGCTGGTTCATAAAAGACTTTTCTAAAATTGTCGTGCCTCTTACTAGCTTGACAAAGAAAGGAGTTAAATACATTTGGTCGGACAAATGTGAAGCTTCTTATCAGAAATTAGAAGAACTCCTTTCCAATGCTCCTATTCTTGTGATTCCCAAAGGGAACCAAGATTTTATTGTTTATACTGATGCTAGTCGGGTTGGTTTGGGTGCCGTTCTTATGCAAAGAGAACGTGTTATTGCTTATGCTTCTAGGCAATTAAAGCCTGCCGAAACTAGATATGCCACTCATGATTTAGAGTTCGCGGCTATTGTTTTCGCCCTTCGAATTTGGCGTCGTTATCTTTTGGGAGAGAAATTTGTTTTCTACACCGATCATAAATCTTTAAAGTATTTATTTTCCCAAAAGGAACTTAATTTGCATCAACAACGTTGGCTCGAGTTCCTTGCATCTTATGATCTTGATATTCTTTATATTCCCAAAAAGGGAAATCGTGTTGCCGATGCACTTAGTCGTAAGCAACAAGCGGTTGTTTCTATGATGATATCCGAATGGAATGATCTCGAGACTTTGTCCACTTATGAGATTCAAGATCGTGAATCCAATTTATACGCATCTCTTGTTTTATGTAGCGTTGAGGCTCATCCTTCTCTTTTTGACCGCATTCTTGATGCTCAAAAGATAGATCCCGAATTGGCTTTTCTTAGCCAAAATTTTACGAATAAAATTGATATTGAAGGTTTGAAAGACTTTGATATTGATTCTCATGGCAGTATTCGAAAATTTGTTAGACTTATCGTGCCAAATATTAGTGATCTTCGTAAAGATATTTTAGAAGATTCTCATCGTTCTAAATTTACCATTCATCCCGGTAATAGTAATATGTATGCGGATATGAAGCGAATTTATTATTGGGATGGAATGAAATCCGATATTGCCAACTTTGTTAAGCATTGCATGACTTGCCAACTCGTTAAGGCCGAGCAACAATGGCCCGGTGGGTTATTGCAACCTTTGGACATTGCAATTTGGAAGTGAGACCAAATTTCCATGGATTTTATTGATGGCCTTCCCCGATCTCGTTCGGGTCATGATAGCCTATGGGTGATAGTTGATAGACTTACAAAATCCGCCCATTTTATTTCCGTTCGGTCCAATCGGACCATACCTCTTTTGGCCAAACTCATTATTAAAGAAATTATTAAATTGCATGGAGTTCCTACTTCTATTTTTAGTGATCGTGATCCATTGTTTACTAGTGGATTTTGGAAGAGTCTTCAAAAAGCTTTGGGAACCATGACGTCCCGACTTCCAATCTCCAGGAAATCGCATCATCTTGAAGAAAGAAAGGGATAGAAGAAGCAAAGAAAGAGAAAGAAGAAAGACAACAACATCAGAGCACTCACAGCGGAACGAATGAAATATAATATATCACATAAAATATTACATAGTATCATATTACATCAGAGTATGCAACTTAAAACAAACAGGTATTCGACAGTTATAAACATCTGTCTAACTATACAACTCAAGTACAACCAATACAGATACCAAACAAACACAGCGGAACCATAATATATCTACACGTGGAAGCCTCCTGCTCCATAACTCCTCCAGAATTCGTCAAGCTAACCTGAATCACTTGACTACTCATACATAATATGAGTACCCAAGAGTTTAATAAAACAAAAAATAAACACTCGGGTCAGACAGGGGTCTGGTGTGAGTAAACGGGTTAAAATTGTTTAACTTTAGAAAACCTTTGAAAAGAAAAGGTATCATGTAAGACTTCCCACACATAAACATGGAAAAGTTTTTACCTTACGCTAACCAAAACATTTGATAGGAAATCAAGTGATATTATAATAGTGCCTAGGGTTTTCAAGTAAATATGAAATAGCCAAAATTGTTACATCTATTAAATTCCAGCTACTAGCCACAAAAGTGGGTAATACAAACAAAACCATAGGGTCTCGTAGGAAGAATGGGTTTCCATCAATAGAAGGGCTACTGGGGTACCTCCCGTCATTGTACGTGGCCTAGATCAACGTACTGAGAAGCCACCCTAACTCCCCTACAACACAAGGCCGGAACCATCCCTTACTGAACAGTCCCGAACAAGACCACCCCGTAGTTGGCGCGACCAACCACACACTAAACCGAAATAGAAAGGGACCTCTAGACAGGGGTCAATCTCACTCTCAAGTAGGGGCTACCCACGAAGCCTTGCTGCACCTCCCCTGTTTTAGCCATTCCCAGTTGATGAGGCTTGAGGCTGCGATTACCTTTATAGAACACATCTATCTCAGAATGCTCATCGTCCACCTGACGATGTTCTGAAAGCATTCAATCCATACAAGTTCGTTTCGGGTTCGAACGAAACCGAAGGCACTATCTCGTTGCACTCATTATGGAATCACCCTCAGAGTCAACGACCATAGCCCTTGCACTCTAAATCACCATCTCGAACCTATAAGTACTATTCCGTCAAACTCATTACGGAATCACCCACAGAGTTATACTTACGTATAGTTCTTACACCTCGAGTCTTCACTTGCTCCACTTGGATACACGACTTATGTTTAATTGGAATCGATGTGGTTTTTGGATATCCAAATATGGAAACCCGATCTCGGTCTCACCGAAACCAAACGCCATTTTAATGTCCAAGTTGTACTTAAGGGTTTAAATAATTTAAACTCATATTCAGGATGATGTATAAACAGATAGATGAATCACATTATCACAATAGATAATTCATAACAACATTCATCTTTACAAAGCATATATCATATCATAGATACTTAAATCATCCAATATCAACCAATCACCCAATATCAATCAATCATCCAACATTGATCAATCAATCATCCATCAACAGAATTGATCAACTCTAAATCAATTGGATTAACCTTAATCCTTCTTCATTAATTATTATTCCAAATAAATTAGTCATCTCTAATGATCTTCCCAAATTAATCTTTCTTGATTAATTATACTTTAATTACATTCGAGTAATTACCCCTAGCCATATACGGTGATTAACTTTAATTACTTATTATTAATTCCAATAATTAATGATCTTTTATTTGCTTCCATTAATTAACTGACTATAATTAATTATATTAAACCTTAATTGATTACAATTAATTAATCACACTTTAATTAATTACTTTTATTAATCAACCTTGATTAATATCATTAATTACATTAATTAATGATCCTCATTAATAATTCTCTTATAATTAAATAATTAACTTGTAATTGATCAACTCATTAATCATAATCAGTAATTAACAACTTGTAATTACTTATCGTAATTAATTAACTTTTTAATTAATTATATTAACCCTTAATTAATTAATCTAATTAATCTTTAATTACTTCATTAAGTAATCAATTATTTAATTACATTAATTAATAATCCTTAATTAATTAGTTACACTTTAATTAATTACACTTAGTAATTAATCTTAAATTAATCACATTTATTAATTAATTAATCACATTAATTAATTAACTAACTAAAATTAATTAAATAATTAATCCTTAATTACTTTCATAAGTAATTATCTCTAATTACTTCATTAATAACTCTTGATTACTTTCCTAATTAATTACCTTAACAAGTAATTAATTCCATTATTAGATAATCCTTTAATTAATTAATAACTTCATATTTAATTAATTTCAACAATTATATTAATCAATTCTTTAATTGATATCATCAAGTGATTAACCAATAATCACATCCATTAAAATACTCCATGAGTAATTACCATTAATTACTTCCATAATTAATTACTTCCATTCTTAATTATATTCAAACATTAACCATTGATTACTTCATTAAGTAATCATACTTAATTAATCCATAATTAAGTGATTATTTAATATTTAATAAATAAGTAACTAATTATTTAAAATTAATTAATTATTAATTAACTTCTTCTTATAATTAAAGAAAAATCTTTAATTAATTAAGAAAAGCATAAATCTTAATTTTTTTCTTGCTTATTAACAATTATACTTAATTAAGCATCTTAAGTTAATTATCTAAATAATCTAACCTTATTTATCTATATAAATAAATTATTTGAATTGATCAAATTTTAACAACTTAAACAAATTATTCAATTTAGATTTCAAAATCATAATAATAACCTTATTTGAAACTAAGGAATTTAGAAATCAAATTTTAAAATTTGAAACACTTCAATTATCTAGTTTGAACTTATTTATTTTAAATAAATTTGAACTTACGTTTTAAACATTACTTTTAAAATCTTGTTTAAAACTTTGATTTAATAATTAAATTCAAAACATACTTCTTTAAATTTAAAATCCAAAATGTAATTAAATTACTTTCAAAAAGAAATCATTTTAAATAAATTTATAATTTAATATAAATTAAATTTATACTTTTAAAGTTTGATTATCAATTACTTTTAAACAACAAGTTTTAACTTTGCATTTGGTTTCTTTTATAAAACTTGTTTATACTAAAATGCTTGATTTTTATCAAAATCAAGTTTCATTACAACTTAAAATCTACACGGTACTTTACAAAAAGTAAAACAACCTTATCATTCGAGTAAACCACCCAATTACCTCGAGCCTCCCCCAAGTAAAACCCCCAGCACCCACTTCTTCGAGACAGACACGAGAATGACGCGAGAACTCACCTGAGACGAAAACTCGTCTTCCCCAGATCACCAATACACGTGCACACACCCAACCCCGTGCACATGTCCCACCGCCTACGGCCAATTCAGGTCGTCGCGATTATCTACTCCGGTCACACAATCCTATGCGAACGCGATCTCGAACCCAGATCGAAGTATTATACACTCGAATCGAAAATCACCCTCGAGCACGAAACTGCAGAAGCACTCGACACAAAACCAAACCCACCGCCGATCATCCCATCTCCGATGAACCTTGCCGTTTCCACCACTGATCCGCCATAACACGAGCTCCCTTACCCCCACGTTGCGATCGCCTCCAGTTCGGTATTCATGTCACAAAATCCACTATAGACAAGCCCAAAACGAAACCCACCAAAACCCTAGTTTCTTCAATTCCCATCAAATTACTCATTGGAAAAATTCAAAAGTATTTTTCCCTTAATCTATAACATACATGCAAGCTTCGATCCAAGTATCAACTCAAATTAATATGTATACAATCCGCAGTTCATAAAAATCCCCAAAACATTAAAACCAAAAATTCAACTTAATTACTCAATTAAAAATTATGATACAAACTCTAAAAATCATAACTTTCCAATTGTAATTCAATTATACATTCAAAACTAGAATTTGAAATTATAAAATTTTGCCCAAATTTTGATTTTCACTGTAAATTTGAAAAATATGAATAACTCGTTCATTTAAAACTCTATTATTTTTAGATGATAAATTATGTGATTGCAAACAACTTTCATTGACAAATCATAGTCCAATTCGTGCTCAAAATCAGGTTATTGAGATTTTTATAGGATTTGGGACTGTTTTTAATAAACACAGTAACATTTCTATTTTTTTTATAGGCAATTCAATATTTTCTTAAAACATACATTCAGATAACAAATATTCATCATTAAACTGCATGCAACATTCAATCATAGATTTTACCAAATTGTTTTTAAAATAGAATTTACTCACCTGTAAAATAACAGAGCAGATTTTTATTTTTTCTAGGCAATTGAAATTATTTGAAAAGCTTTGATCTGCTTGCTGAGTTGATCTCAACTTGAATTGAAGAATTTTTTATTGCAGTTTGAAGTTGTAGCTTCATTGTTGATTTGCAGATTGATTAAATTCAGATCTCCCTTTTGCATGTTGAAGTTGCAGGTTGTTCTCATTTTGAAAATGCAGCTTTGGATTTGAGAAGAACTTCATTTTGCAGATTTAAATTTGAATTGCAGCTTTGAAAAATGCAGTTTTGGTGATCATTTGCTTTTGGGTTTTAAATTTCAGTTTTGAAAAAGAAAAATTTCTGTTTGAGTTAAGAAAGTAAACAAAGGAGTGAAAGTGTTTGTAAAAAAAACTGATTTTCTTTATGTTTAAATTCAAATGAATAAAGATGTAGGCCACTTGTCCCATAAGAATTACATTTGTCATTTTAATTTCTAAATCTTATTACATGTGTTTTAGAGATGCTTTAACATGTTTACACATGTCTATAAGTGTTTTTAATTAAATTTCCATTTAGTTTTAAATGTAAATATAACTTACTTATTTAATTCTCTTAATAAATAAAATTTTACATATGTAAATATAGGTTTAATACTTTAAAGAAAATATTAGAAAACTAATTATAATACAAATATATATTCTTTACATGTATTTTAAATAATTTTTTTTATTTAATTGAAAATGTAATATTAGCTTAATTATTTAAGTTACTTTATAAATGAATACTTATGTATGAATGTCCAAGTTAAATCTTTAAAGAAAATTATTATGAAACTAGTTATATTATAATTATTTAAAATTTAAGCATTGTAAAAGAAAACAAAAAGAAAACTTTGATTAAATTCTTTTTAACTATCATATTTAAAATAATTAACAATCTTACATTTTGAAAACAATGAATTAATCTTTAAATCATCTATTGAAAAATATTTATTTTTAAAACAAAGTCTTAAATTACAATATCCATTTATATATAAATTATCAACAGATTAAATTAAATTCCAAAACAACATCAAATTATAACATATACTTGCATATATATTATAATTTGAAAATTCAATCTTTATTTAAAACAAAAGATCTTCTATTCACAATATATCTCAAATATATATATTATAAATAGAATAAAATTTCATTAGCTTTGAAAAAATAAGTTCTCATTAAATTTTAAACTGATAAAAAGATATTAATCACAATTATCAGATTAAATGTTTATTAACCTTTAAAAGATTAAATTAACTAATTTAAATTAAAATTATAAAGGAAAAAATTATCAAATCAATTTAATTATTAATGCAGATTATTAAATTGATATTGCCTAAAATTCCGGGTCGTTAGAATCCTTCCCCCTTAAAAGAATTTCGTCCCCGAAATTTAAAAGCAAAGGTAATTTAATAACCCAACAAAGATTTCAATTTCAAACAGCAAAACATTCCTAACATCCAGTTGCTAACATCTATAGCAACCAATCAAACAAAAAAACCTAACTAATTATCCTGACACAAATCAGAAGAAATCCTACTAATACTATCTAGAGTTTCCCAAGTATAAAACACTAGGAGACTCGCTCTACAGAAACTAAACCAACAACACCACCAAAAATCTAGAGCTCTCTCATCTCTAGATCTGAACAAAACATCAGACTATACTCAAGTCTAGCACACTTCCAAATCCAACTGAACTTCAGATTCGACAACCAATGATGAATCATACACGTACTCCCTCAGAGATACGTGAAATACAATGAATTCCAGCCATCCAAACTGGCAATCCAACCTTATCCTATAAAAAACATGGATAGGAAATCTCAAATGCCTCAGCACTAGCCATCCAATCTTACCCAATTACTACTCTCTTAACCAGAGAAATCTTAACAACAATGAAGTTTTCAACTTCGAATTCCAAACTCCTTATCTCATATCTGAATAACTCAACAAACAATCCTGGACTACCAACTCTTCCTGATCAGCTCAACCTATGCTGATGCTTCCAGAACAACTAGACCAAAGCAAACCAGTTTCCTGGATCCTATTCAACAGAAAAGTCTTCCAAAATCCGTCGGAATCCAGAACTCAAACTCTACTACTCAAGCAATAGAAAACAGAACTTGCTTCCTCCCTTGCACAGTTGCTACCTCGCTTCCGCTGCACAACTCTGATTCTGGAATAGATAAGAATACTGTTGATGAACACGAATACAAACTTATCCAATATATCCGGGAAAAACTTTGTTCATCAAATCCATATAATCTTAGTGACACATCTGATTCGGTCACACAACCTTATAACAGAATCCAAACTCAAAAACTAGATCTAACCAAATCCAAATTCCAAAAATTCTGAGCTGCTATACCAACTCTCTCTCTCCAAGAACCAACTACATCCAGGCTAACTACCAAAATTGCTTCTGGAACCAAAACAATATGGAACTCAACTCCAGATGCAGACACACTTCAGATTACCTCAGTAGCTCCTACTTCCACATGAGAACCCTCAGTCTCAAACAAAAGATTGTCCAGATAAATTTCCAAACTAATCACAAGTCACTTTTGCGATCCTACTTAGTTCAGATTCCAAAGAAACTGTCCTCTCTTTACCAATTAGAACAGCTTTAATCTTCTCCAAACAAGGTTAACCTTTCAAGAGAAACATTCACCAAATGCCCGGGCTGCTAAAAGAAGTACCACAAAGATTCCTGAACCATCGGAGAAACGGCCACACTGCTGCTTCCGAACTCTACCTCGATGATACTGCAGAGCTAAAAGACCTTCTCGTCGGCACACCGAATACTTCGAATTGCACTGCTACCACATCTAACTAATGACTCCTAATCCAAAGGCTCATAGAAAACCAAAACTATCAACAACCACACAACGGACCTACGAGATGACAGACGTCCTCTCAAGAAATTTAGGCTTCAAACCAAGCATCAACATCTCGCTCTCCTTAAGGAATGACAAATGAGATCATGCCGAAGTGAAACAACTTATAGACCTTAGTCTCATATTCCAAAATAAACAACCTCCTTGCTAGAGATCCAAACAACTTCTACACAGACGAATCTTCTTTGCGGCAGGTAAAGACTACTCCTCAACCACTTCTAAAACTGCTTTATGAGAAAACATCTTCGGAAAAAATATCGAAGGATACTGCATCTCATCACGCTGTTATCAAGATATCATTACTTACTTCTACACTACCAACAGATCCAAACTCAAGAATAATTCGCTCACCCGAGCGAGATCCAAATTTACACTTCAAAGATAAACTTCGAATCTTTTAAAAAGATTTCCTTCGGATAACAGAGAAATCCTTATTCCAAATTACAAATCTCACTCGAGACAGTATTAGGTCTACAGTCTCGACAAATACTTCCAACTTCAAACATATGGACCTCTTCCATTAGTGGTAGTCGTGTTACACACACACACACACACACCACTACTCCATCTACCTCTATAAATAATGTTGGAAAATCCGAACAGATAACCAAACAGATTTAGGTAGATATAGATATATATATAGATAGTTATATATAAAAATTACAAGTACGCTCTCTCAAGAAAGACACCACTACAGAGACTAGGTATTCACTCAACCTAACACTCTGATACCAAATGTGACGTCCCGACTTCCTATCTCAAGGAAATCGCATCATCTGGATAGAAGAAGCAAAGAAAGAGAAAGAAGAAAGACAACAACATCAGAGCACTCACAGCGGAACGAATGAAATATAATATATCACATAAAATATTACATAGTATCATATTACATCAGAGTATGCAACTTAAAATAAACAAGTATTCGACAGTTATAAACATCTGTCTAACTATACAACTCAAGTACAACCGATACAGATACCAAACAAACACAGCGGAACCATAATATATCTAAACGTGAAAGCCTCCTGCTCCATAACTCCTCCAGAATTCGTCAAGCTAACCTGAATCACTTGACTACTCATACATAATATGAGTACCCAAGAGTTTAATAAAACAGAAAATAAACACTCTGGTCAGACAGGGGTCTGGTGTGAGTAAACGGGTTAAAATTGTTTAACTTTAGAAAACCTTTGGAAAAAAAAGTTATCACGTAAGACTTCCCACACATAAACATGGAAAAAATTTACCTTACGCTAACCAAAATATTTGATAGGAAATCAAGTGATATTATAATAGTGTCGAGGGTTTTCAAGTAAATATGAAATAGCCGAAATTGTTACATCTATTAAATTCCAGCTACTAGCCACAAAAGTGGGTAATACAAACAAAACCGTAGGGTCTCGTAGGAAGAATGGGTTTCCATCAATGGCAGGGCTACTGGGGTACCTCCCGTCATAGTACGTGGCCTAGATCAACGTACTGAGGAGCCACCCTAACTCCCCTGCAACACAAGGTCGGAACCATCCCTTACTGAACAGTCCCAAACAAGACCACCCCATAGTTGGCGCGACCAACCACACACTAAGCCGAAATAGAAAGGGACCTCTAGACAGGGGTCAATCTCACTCTCAAGTGGGGGCTACCCACGAAGCCTTGCTGCACCTCCCCCGTTTTAGCCATTCCCGGTTGATGAGGCTTGAGGCTGCGATTACCTTTATAGAACACATCTATCTTAGAATGCTCATCGTCCACCTGACGATGTTCTGAAAGCATTCAATCCATACAAGTTCGTTTCGGGTTCGAACGAAACCGAAGGCACTATCTTGTTGCACTCATTTTGGAATCACCCTCAGAGTCAACGACCATAGACCTTGCACTCTAAATCACCATCTCGAACCTATAAGTACTATTCCATCAAACTCATTACGGAATCACCCACAGAGTTATACTGACGTATAGTTCTTACACCTCGAATCTTCACTCGCTCCACTTGGATACATGACTTACGTTTAATTGGAATCGATGTGGTTTTGGATATCCAAATATGGAAACCCGATCCCGGTCTCACCGAAACCAAACGCCAGTTTAATGTCCATGTTGCACTTAAGGGTTTAAATAATTTAAACTCATATTCCGGATGATGTATAAACAGATAGATGAATCACATTATCACAATAGATAATTCATAACAACATTCATCTTTACAAAGCATATCACATATCATAGATACTTAAATCATCCAATATCAACCAATCACCCAATATCAATCAATCATCCATCAACAGAATTGATCAACTGTAAATCAACTGGATTAACCTCAATCCTTCTTCATTAATTATTAATCCAAATAAATTAATCATCTCTAATGATCTTCCCAAATTAATCTTTCTTGATTAATTATACTTTAATTACATTAGAGTAATTACCCCTAGCCATATACAGTGATTAATTTTAATTACTTATCATTAATTACAATTTTAATGATCTTTTATTTGCTTCCATTAATTAAATAACTATAATTAATTATATTAAACCTTAATTGATTACAATAATTAATCACACTTTAATTAATCACTTTTATTAATCAACCTTGATTAATATCATTAATTACATTAATTAATGATCCCCATTAATAATTCTCTTATAATTAAATAATTAACTTGTAATTGATCAACTCATTAATCATAATCAGTAATTAACAACTTGTAAGTACTTATCTTAATTAATTAATTTTTTAATTAATTATATTAACCCTTAATTAATTAATCTAATTAATCTTTAATTACTTTATTAAGTAATCAATTATTTAATTACATTAATTAATAATCCTTAATTAATTAGTTACACTTTAATTAATTACACTTAGTAATTAATCTTAAATTAATCACATTTATTAATTAATTAATCACATTAATTAATTAACTAAAATTAATTAAATAATTAATCCTTAATTACTTTCATAAGTAATTATCTCTAATTACTTCATTAATAACTCTTGATTACTTTCTTAATTAATTACCTTAATAAGTAATTAATTCCATTATTAAATAATCATTAATCCTTTAATTAATTAATTACTTCATAATTAATTAATTTCAACAATTATATTAATCAATTATTTAATTGATATCATCAAGTGATTAACCAATAATCACTTCCATTAAAATACTCCATGAGTAATTACCATTGATTACTTCCATAATTAATTACTTCCATTCTTAATTATATTTAAACATTAACCATTGATAACTTCATTAAGTAATCACACTTAATTAATCCATAATTAAGTGATTATTTAATATTTAATAAATAATTAACTAATTATTTAAAATTAATTAAATAATTAATTAACTTCTTCTTATAAATAAAGAAAAATCTTTAATTAATTAAGAAAATCATAAATCTTAATTATTTTCTAGCTTATTAACAATTATACTTAATTAAGCATCTTAAGTTAATTATCTAAATAATCTAACCTTATTTATCTTTACAAATAAATTATTTGAATTAATCAAATTTTAACAACTTAAACAAATTATTCGATTTAGTTTTCAAAATCATAATAATAACCTTATTTGAAAATAAGGAATTTAGAAATCAAATTTTAAAATTTGAAACACTTCAATTATCTAATTTTAAATTATTAATTTTAAATAAATTTGAACCATCATTTTAAACATTACTTTTAAAATCTTGTTTAAAACTTTGATTTAATAATTAAATTCAAAACATACTTCTTTAAATTTAAAATCCAAAATGTAATTAAATTACTTTCAAAAAGAAATCATTTTAAATAAATTTAAAATTTAATATAAATTCAATTTATACTTTTAAAGTTTGATTATCAATTACTTTTAAACAACAAGTTTTAACTTTGCATTTGGTTTCTTTTATAAAACATGTTTATAATAATGTGCTTGATTTTTATCAAAATCAAGTTTCATTACAACTTAAAATCTACACAGTACTTTACCAAAAGTACAACAACATTATCATTCGAGTAAACCACCCAATTACCCCGAGCCTTCCCTAAGTAAAACTCCCAGCACCCACTTCTTCGAGACAGACATGAGAATGACGCGAGAACTCACCCGAGACGAAAACTCGTCTTCCCCAGATCACCAATACACGTGCACACACCCAACCCCGTGCACATGTCCCACAGCCTACGGCCAATTCAGGTCGTCGCGACTATCTACTCCGGTCACACAATCCTATGCGAACGCGATCTCACACCCAGATCGAAGAATTATACACTCAAATCGAAAATCACCCTCGAGCATGAAACTGCAGAAACACTCGACACAAAACCAACCCCACCGCCGACCATCCCATCTCCGATGAACCTTGCCGTTTCCACCATAGATCTGCCACAACATGAGCTCCCTTACCCCCACGTCGCGATCACCTCCAGTTCGATATTCATGTCACAAAATCCACTACAGACAAGCCCAAAACGAAACTCACCAAACCCTAGTTTCTTCAATTCCCATCAAATTACTCATTGGAAAAATTCAAAAGTATTTTCCCCTTAATCTATAACATACATCCAAGCTTATATCCAAGTATCAACTCAAATTAATATGTATACAATCCGCAGTTCATAAAAATCCCCAAAACATTCAAACCAAAAATTCAACTTAATTACTCAATTAAAAATTATGATATAAACTCTAAAAATCATAACTTTCCAATTGTAATTCAATTATACATTCAAAACTAGAATTTGAAATTATAAAAAATTTCCCAAATTTTGATTTTCAGTGTAAATTTGAAAAATATGAATAACTCATTCATTTAAAACTCTATAACTATTTTTAGATGATAAATTATGTGATTGCAAACAACTTTCATTAACAAATCACAGTCCAATTCGTGTTCAAAATCAAGTTATTGAAATTTTTATAGGATTTGGGACTGTTTTTAATAAACACAGTAACATTTCAATTTTTTTTACAGGCAATTCAATATTTTTTTAAAACATATATTCAGATAACAAATATTCATCATCAAACTGCATGCAACATTCAATCATAGATTTTACCAAATTGTTTTTAAAATAGAATTTACTCACCTGTAAAATAACAGAGCAGATTTTTATTTTTTCCGGGCAACTGAAATTATTTGGAAAGCTTTGATCTGCTTGCTGAGTTGATCTCAACTTGAATTGCAGAATTTTTGATTGCAGTTTGAAGCTGTAGCTTCATTGTTAATTTGCAGATTGATTAAATTCAGATCTCCATTTTGCATGTTGAAGTTGCAGGTTGATCTCATTTTGAAAATGCAGGTTTGATTTTGATAAGAACTTCATTTTGCAGATTTAGATTTGAATTGCAGCTTTGAAAAATGCAGTTTTTGTGATCATTTGCCTTTGGGTTTTAAATTTCAGTTTTGAAAAAGAAAAATTTCTGTTTGAGTTAAGAAAGGAAACAAAGGAGTGAAAGTGTTTGTAAAAAAAACTGATTTTCTTTATGTTTTAATTCAAATGAATAAAAATGTAGGCCACTTGTCCCATAAGAATTACATTTGTCATTTTAATTCCTAAATCTTCTTACATGTGTTTTAGAGATGCTTTAACATGTTTACACATGTTTATAAGTGTTTTTAATTAAATTTCCATTTAGTTTTAAATGTAAATATAACTTACTTTTCTCTTAATAAATAAAATTTTACATATGTAAATATAGGTTTAATACTTTAAAGAAAATATTAGAAAACTAATTATAATACAAATATATATTCTTATACATGTATTTTAAATAATTTTTTTATTTAATTGAAAATGTAATATAAGCTTAATTATTTAAGTTACTTTATAAATGAATACTTATGTCCAAGTTAAATCTTTAAAGAAAATTATTATGAAACTAGTTATAATATAATTATTTAAAATTTAAGCATTATAAAAGAAAAAAAAGAAAACTTTGATTAAATTCTTTTTAACTATCATATTTAAAATAATTAACAATCTTACATTTTGAAAACAATGAATTAATCTTTAAATCATCTATTGAAAAATATTAATTATTAAAACAAAGTCCTAAATTACAATATCTATTCTTATATAAATTATCAACAGATTAAATTAAATTCCAAAACAACATCAAATTATAACATATACTTGCATATATATTACAATTTGAAAATTCAATCTTTATTTAAAACAAAAGATCTTCTATTCACAATATATCTCAAATATATATATTATAAATAGAATAAAATTTCATTAGCTTTGAAAAAATAAAGTCTCATTAAATTTTAAATTTATAAAAGGATATTAATCACAATTATCAGATTAAATGTTAATTAACCTTTAAAAGATTAAATCAACCAATTTAAATTAAAATTATAAAGAAAAAGATTATCAAATCAATTTAATTATTAGTACAGATTATTAAATTGATATTGCCTAAAATTCCGGGTCGTTACAGGAACAAAGCTTAATTTTAGCACCGCTTATCATCCACAGTCCGATGGACAAACTGAGCGTGTTAATCAAACTCTTGAAGATCTTCTTCGTGCATGTTTTCTTGATTTTGGTGGAAGTTGGGAAGATCATATTTCTCTTGTTGAGTTTTCCTATAATAATAGCTTCCAATCTAGTATGGTACCTTTTGAGGCACTCTATGAAAGGCCATGCCGATCTCCTTCTTGTTGGCTTAAGGCCAGTGAGAAGCTAGATTTCGGTCCAGATTTTATTCCTGATTCCATAGAAAAGATTAGCCTTATTCGTCATAGGATGAAAGAAGCTCAAAGTAGGCAAAAATCCTATGCCCATATCCGAAGAAGGAAACTAGAATTTTCTGTGGAAGATTTTGTGTTTATTCGTGTTTCACCTATGAAGGGTGTTATGCGTTTCAGTCGATCGAAAAAATTAGCATCTCGATATATTGGTCCATTTCCCATCACCGAACGTATTGGTTCTATGGCTTATCGTCTTTTATTACCGGCTCAATTTTCTGTTATTCATGACGTGTTTCACGTTTCTCAATTACAGAAATGCCTTCGAGATTCTAGTTCTATTCTTGAGCCTGGTGTTGTGGAAGAAATTGAAGTTTCGCCTAATTTGACTTATGAGCAACATCCTATTCGTATTATTGCATCAGAGGTTAAACGCCTTCGAAATAAAGATGTTCCTCTTGTGAAGGTTCACTGGTCCTCAAATCCTAAGGATTGTTCTTGGGAATCTAGAGAATTCATCGAGCAAACACATCCAGACTTACTTTCTCGTGCTCTTTAAGGTGAACTTTTTATTTCAAATTTCTTTTGTGTTGATATGCTTTTATGGTTGTTACTTTTTATTTTTCTTCTTAAATATTGCGAGGACGCAATTTCTTTAAGGAGGGGAGTCTGTAACAACCCGCATATTTTACGATTGCACATTTAAATATTTTATTTAAATACATCATCGTTAGTTGGATTTTAGTCCGAAATGCTACTTTTTGCATACGGTCGAATTAGGACTCGGAACCACTTCCATTGAGTTCAAAACGCCGTTTGTAACTTTTTTGAGCGTAAACTTTGATATGTTTGGAGCTTGCTAAAATTTGACCTTTGCACTTTGGACTTTGGGTTTGGGTTAGCCTAAACTATTAGCTCTAGCTCCACCCCCACTTCTCTTCATTCATTCTTCATTTCCTAATACTACTCAAGCTTTAGCAAAAATGGTGGTGAAGATTGGAAATTAAAATCCTAAGCCCTAGTTCCATTGCAAATCCAAGTTCTAGCTCCAAATTCAAAGAGAAGCTATTGGTAAGCATCATCTTCTTCTTCTCCAACTCATTCTCCCTTCAATTTCAGAAATTCCTAAACCCTAACTTAGGAAATGTTTTTCTTTTAAGCTTAGATTCAAGCTTTTTGGGTTAGAATTAAAGAGTGATTGTTCTTGCCTTGCTCCATAGCTTCTTCTTCATTGTTTTGAGTAAAAGGTGAGATTTTTATCTCACATCTATGTCTATATCTATCTTTGTTGTTAGGTATGAATTCCCAAGTTCCATTCATATTCATTTGGTTTTTATTTCAATTGGTTTTATGAATATTTCAATTTTTGGTGTTTAGAAGTTAAATCTTTAAAAATCCTTGCTTTGATGCTTGAACATGTTTTTTGGGTGAGTCGAAGAGCCGATAGGGCTTGGTGGTCGCATGGCATAAATCCCTAGTCGCAAGTGCTCGATCGATAGGCTCCGTTTGGAATTTTCCCCCTTGGGGGCTAGGCTGAATACACTGGAATTTCCAGTTCAGTCGACTGAACCAAACCCAGGAAATTTCCTAGGCCAGTGTCAGTCGACTGACCACTCTGGGCCAATCGACTGAGCCTGGAAACAGAGAGTTTGCAGGCATGATTCAGTCGACTGACCACTCAGGTTCAGTCGACTGACTACTTAGGTTCAGTCGACTAACCCTGAAAACAGAAAGTTTCCAAGATCTGTGTCAGTCGACTGACCACCCTGGTCTAGTCGACTGAATCTGCTATTTTTGCCCAATTCGCCTTTTGGGTTTGAGTTTCCACTTTTTAATCAATTCTTCTTTCTCCGACTAGTTGTTATCACCTTTGTTGGCTTTGATAACATCTTCTTCGGAATCCGCCCATTTTAGGAATATCCATTTTGATGGATTTGATATCAATTTCTTTGGATTTAATTCACATCTTCGAATGGGGATTTTTGGTGATTGATTGTTTCTATAATCATTTCTGTGATTTGTCACTTTGAAATTATAAAGGTTTCCTATACTAGTAGTAAATATCAAAACTCTTTCATCAAAACGATTTCAACACTATTTTATTACAAAACTCGTTATTAAAAAAACCATTTTCCAACATATTAGTATATACAAACCTTTACCTCACTCATATGAGAAATCTAATTAAACGGCTTAGTAAAACAAGTGGTATGAAATTGTAACGACGTGATTTTTCGACGCACGAAAATCGACATTAATACGTCCACTGTATCAACTGCCGAGCAATCGAAGGCCGAAAACCCAACCGTTAGGGTTAAAGAAGAAGAGATAGAAGAAGAAAGAAATAAAGAAGAAAACAGAAACAATAACAGAATCTCACAATCGCAGCGGAACAACATATAATATATAAATGAATATCTTTAAAACAAAGAACTATATCAGTTATTACATTACATCACATTACATTACATTATCAGAGTTTACAACAACAAACAGCGGAAAAGAAATACTATATACTAGTTGATATGCCATGCTATCTAGATTGCTCCTGATCTTTACAGCAACTCCTGAATTCCAGAATAACCTGACTCTAGACTGCCCGTGTGGAAAATGATGGGCACCCAGAGTTTAGGAAGGGAACAATAAACTCGAGGTCAGTCATGGGACTGGTGTGAGAACTTAAAACAGTTTATCTTTAAAAACAAACAAAGAAATTAATTTTAAAATAGATCCGCAATGCTTTTAGAAAATGAGACTACCATAAGGCCTCCTGTACACACACACAATGCAAACGCAGAATCGGAGTAGATTTCTCCTTATGATAGTCAAACATGCATGATACGCAGAAGAATTTCTTTGATATTATTACTATAAGTGCAAAGTGTAGGAAAACAGTTCAAAAGTATAATATTAATCTTAGCTAACATAGGCATTTCGCACTATGCCTACTATAGCTACCATCTAAACAGTGGTGACCACCATAAGTAAATGGCAGGTTCTACAACTAAAATCGTACAAGGTACGTATTGGAGTTTGGATTTCCAAAAAATGGTCAGGCCAAGGAACTTCCCATTGCCACATGGGTACGCCTCTGGAAAGACGCCCCGAGAACCTAACCGGATCTCTGCCAACACAAGGCCGGGTTATCTCTAGCTAGGTAACAACTGACAAGAGTATGCCATCCCCCGGTCGTAACCGACCTAAATCCCGGGATTTACCAACAACCACAAAGAAATAAATTTGCATCAACCACATAGGTTAAGTATCAGGGCTCCATACCATAATACCACCTCCATCCAGAAGGAAATGAACATACCCTATGAGGGTGCGATCCCCAAATAACCTTGCTGCATTCTTCCTGTTTTGACCATTTCCGGGGTGTGAGGTTCGACGAAGTCTCGTCCACAAAGCTAAGCTTTTCATAAAAGCCACGCTTTGATCAACAAATGATCAGCAGCACTCAGCATGCCACGTTACCAAATTAGGAATATATCACTAGTAACCATCAACTACATAACCGTTGAGCCCGTACGTCTCAAAGAAGGGTGTTAAGCTTAGAGAATAAATTCTCCGCCACCAACAGAAATATATTTGATAGAAACCAGCTTTACATCTCAAATTGTAACGTCAGACACACATTTATACAAGCCCGTTCCGGGATCGAACGGAACCGAAGGCACTTCCAAAGAAGCCCTTGCAAATCTGGATATTCACTAATCACGTCCGGAATTCCCATCACAAAGGGTGATAAAATCTCTATATCGGAGATCAGCGGATGCAGAGTCAATCGACGGTAATCCTTCCGTTTTCGAAAATATTCGGTCTTCAACAACGGTCTTCAAATGCTATCCATTACGACATATCGCTATTCGGAATGGGATTTATGACCCAAAAGTCCTCTCCCTGCTAAACCGAATAACGAGCGCTTATTTTTTTTTTAAATAAGTGTAGCATTCAAATTCAAGCAATCATAACAAATACCCATCTAAAGGTAAATATTGATAGTCGATTATTTAACTATCAATAGATATGCACAACATCACCAGATTCCAAATTATTTACCAAATTATTTATTTTCCAAAAATATCTTTACAAGATATATTTTCCCACACTTCAACCATTTGAAAATAAATTTCAAATCACTTTTCACCTTTACAACTTTTGAAAAAAAAATTCAAATCATTTTCCTTACGCGGAAACACTTCCAAATATTTATTCATTTTCATTTCAAAATGGTTCATTTAAACCAATTATATAAATTCTTACCGATTTACTTCAAATTTACGTTCCAAATCCGTAATTTATTTCTACACTTCAAAAATAAATCAATGTTTTTATTTTTAAAACAAATTTCCCTTTCCTTTATAGATTCCATGGTTAATTCACATTTCCAAAATATCTATTAATATACGATTCTCAAATCGATTTCAAATATTAACTTTCAATTTATCTTTAAAAGATATAATCTCAAAACATTTCACTTCATATTGGAAAACATTTCCATACTTATTTAATAATAAGTAATTCACAAATCTATTTATTTTCAACTTTTGGAAAATATTCGATATACTTATATCACAATTAAGTATATATTTTATTCTTTAAGGAAAACATTCTCTTAAACACATTCATTTGAGTCCAAACGAATGTTGCGTAAAACATCATTACGACAACCCAAAATCACTAGTATAGGGATTCGAAATTAAGATAGATATATAAATCCCAATACTATACAAAAACATTTCCTTTCGAAAATCATTTACTATAACAACAGTGTTATAGTTCATCTTTTCCTTTTTTCTCTCGAAAACGTCCATTTCAATAATGAATGTTGAAATCTATTGTTTCGATGCTTAATACATTTTAAAACACCTTTAAATCGTTTTAATTCTATTTAACATATCACTTCCCCAAAACATTTCTTTAATATATTTTTCACTGTCCAAAATCGTGAATATACTTCGTTAACCAAATTCATCATTTCTACATATTTTATTTAAAGGATTATCCACTGTACAAAATCGTGGATATATTTCCTTTAATAAGCTATAATAATTAACTTATCAAAATAAATCGATTTCGGATTTATAAAACAATTTTTGTAAATTCCATTTATATATTTTATAAAAACTTCAACTTATAAAATCACTTTATTAACAAATTCTATCCATATCCCATTTACATGCCAAAATCCAATTTATAAGTTAATTACTTATAAATCTTTTATTTTACAAAATCTATTCATTTTATAACTTCACAATTTATAAATCAATAAATTTCATTCACTTATGAAATCCATTTATACTTCATTTTAACACTTATAAAAACTCGTTTTGTAATATAAATATCAATTATATAAATCTTTTATATAAACCGTTTATAATAATTCAAAAATCCCAATTTAAACCATTTTATAAATTAATCAACTACTTATTTTAAAATCACATTTCGGTTATATTTCACAAAAATCATAATTTTTATAACATAAAAATTATAACATTTATTTATTTAAAATGAATCCATTCCAAAATTCAATAAAATGTATATTTTCAAAAATCACTTTAAAATCCTTTTAAATTCAAAATCATTACTTTAACATTTTTAAAACTCCAAAAATAGGCCCAATGCTGCAACAGCACCAATACATTAACCACGACATCCAAACATCATATATCAATATGATAACAGAATATATCGCAAATATCTGTAAATAAATCAATACTGTTGAGGAATCCAGTTGGATCCCTCCAACCTGTTTCCCTGCATCCACAGATGTTAGCACAATACAATCCCGTTTCAAGACGAAATATCATGGTACATGGGTTTATATAAAATATTATCCGCTATTATGCGGTGCAATAGGGTCTCATCCGCTATAAAATGCGGGAAAATCAACTCCAAGTACATATATAATACCAATTCCACTTCAGGGTGAAATATCGTGGTATATGTGTTTAATATAATTACCTCCGCTTAATATACGGCGTATAGGGTCTATTTCAATACAATAGATAATAATTTGTCGTTCAATCACACAATCAAGCAATTTTAAATCTAACTATTTAAAATTTATATCGAAACAATTTCGACTGAGTGAGAAGTTGTCACCTTGTTTCAAATACAGTTGCAGTGTTCTATTTCGAATAAAATTAAACGTGCGTTTAATTTTACCCAAAATTATCACTAGCTCCAATCGATCCCAATCCAGCTCCATCGCGTTGTATTCGCGAATACTATTCCAACGTAATTCGTTTCATGCGAAATAGACCTCGTATCAAAAAGTTATCGCATTCTGAAGTTTATTCAAACTATAATTACGAAACAATTAACATTTTATTTTTATTTTTTTCTCACTGAATCTGGGCCGTAGATTTCTTTCCCCTCAATCTTGGTCGCGCATCCTTTTCTTTCCCCTTTCAGTTAATTCACGCGACCGAAACCCATTGCTTCCAATCTAGGGTTGATCGACGCCCCCAACATAATCACCTAGAAATCGATCGGCAACCTCCATGAGATGCGGCCACGTGAGCTCCACCCACGGCCATGGCCACGTCGAGCTCGACCATCCCCATCGCCAGAAAATCACGCGCGAACGTCCCTCCTTCCATCACAATTTTCTGGCCATCCTACACTCGAAACGCCATCAAGTCCGTATGGATCTAAAGCTCTCACTATGCTCGACAATATTCGTTTAGAAGTCGAAGCGTAAAAGCAAGAGGATTGAGAGAAAAAAGAGAGAGAACGAATAGATGATTTCGGCCATTGAATTGTGATGGCGGGCTGAAGCTTTTAGGATTAGAGTTTGTGAAAATAAGAAATTTATGTGGCCTTTTATAGATACGCGACACTATTCACCCGAAATTTTTCCGAACTCCAAACGAAGCATGCCGCCTGGCGTTTATAATGTTTTACCACTATTCCGAACGCAATGGAATATATATTGGGAGCCAATTCGATCATATTTGAAAGATATGTTTTCAAATCGACTATTTAAATTTAAAATTCATTCAAATCGGTTTCAGTGCGTTTTAGCTTGCCCCGGACAAACCGTAAATCCGATTGACACGAAATTTGAAACCATACAATAATATAACATTACGGCTCTGATGAAACTAGTTTCGTCGAAATCCGAGACTGTTTGAAAAATGACTATTTTTACTCGTCGATTAAATATTAAAATATTCAATTTCTACAAATTAACTTTTAATTCAATTTTTAAAGTTCAATAACATCATTCTAACTCCAATATGATTTAATACAACTTTACAAATCTATTTAAATCATATTAAACCAAATTTCCAATTATTTCTGTAATTTCAAATATTAAATTATCGGTTTAATTATCCAATTAATCTAGATATTCAAAATAAAATTTATTCGACTTACAAATTTTACTTGTTAATATTTTCAAAATCAATTAAATATACGAATTACAAATGACAGGAATTCTGGGTCGTTACAGAAATGCTTGCGTTTATTTTGTCGGTTAATTCTTAGACTCGTTCGATTGAAACTCTTGTGACAACTTTTGAGTGGAGACTTACAGTTTGTTCGTAAATATTTAAGTTAAGCCAATGGTTATGGGTCATGAAGCTAAACTCATCTATTTACTAGCTTAGTGTAATTGACACTTCTTGATGATCGATGATGATCATTTTGTGATTTAGACTAGCAATGTGTGATGTCTCTTTGTCTGCGAGGGAGACTAAACCCCGTTTTGTGGAGTTTCGACTCAAATTGGTGGGGTAGCGACCCATGGTCTTCGTGTCGTTTGTGGAGCTTCGGCTCAAATTGATGGTTAGCAGCCATGGAATAGCGTCCCGTTTGTGATGCATGTGTTGGTGAGTTTACATGCTCCCGTTTGGTGATAGGCCTCCCCCTTTTTGTGATTTCTGGATTTCTATTGATGATTTCTACAATTTGTGTTTCACCAAAATTCTTGATTTAAATTGATAGGCTTTATCAATATTTATGCATCAGTGAATTTGTGTTTCATTAACTTTTTTGAATTTGTGTTTCAACAACTTTTACGATTGGCATTGATAAGTTTGTCAACATTTGTGGTTTGGTGAATAGAGTAAGGAATATGACATTCTTTTTGATGTTATGAGATTTCTTGAGATGCTGTATGATTTTTGTTGTTGTCAAATGTGTACTTTTCGTAGTATGGCATTATTGTTATCATACGTTTTGTTATATCTCTTATTCCATCTCATTTTATATGATATTTACAACTAGACTGATCCGTTTATTATTTTCTTATTAAATAATACTCGGGTCAGACCGATATGTTACAGGTGCTTCTACTTGACTCCTCATCTGGGAGTATTACCCGACTTTTGGCTAACTACAATATATTGGTAGTTTTTGTTGTTATGCATTTGAGATAGAGACTCCTTGATGTATACATATTCTTTTGTCTGGCACTTGTATCTATTCTTTTGTTATACTGTGGATCTTGTTTGACCACTACTCTGATAAACACTTCTTAGTGTTATGTTCATATCTGTTTCCGCCTTTGTGATATGGATATCTGTGATTTATGTTATGATTATTTCTATATTTGTTTCTGAAGATCATATATAGCCACTGTGTAGATGCTTTGAGTTTGTATCGTTGTGTTGGATTTCATCTTGTTATACTATCTGACATACCATTTCTTGCACAAGTCAATTACACGGATGGTCGCTCCTCAACAGCCTTATTCTTCGCGTTGGTTGACGGCATTACTCCGTAATGTCCTTGGATAGCATGAGTATAGAGGTGGGGCGTCACATTACTCCAGAAAAATTGATTGTAGAAATTCACCCAGGTCATTCGACTGTACCAGGAGGCCATTCGACTAACACAGAAGTAATAAAAAATTAAAATGCAGGGTCAGTCGAATGCCACAGTGGCTCAACCGACTAGACCAGAAGCTAAAACATATATATCCCAGATTCAGTCAACTAAATCAGGCATTCAGTCGACTGAACTAGAAGGTGGAAATTTTTTGAATTTTAGAATCAGTTGACTAAAACACAGATTCCATTGACCGATTCGTGAATCTGAGCAAAATACTGCTCCTACCCACTCACTTTTCACCTTTTAACCATCATCTTCCCCTTCTCTCTCCTCACTCATTTCAGATTTCAACTTCTCCAAAAACCTAGCCCTTCAAAAACTCAATTTTTTAACCTCCAAACAATCACATTAATGGCTTCTAAGAGAAAAGGACAAGCACCTTCATCCTCTTAACCTCCTTCAAACGAGCAAATCCAACAATGGTTATTTGATGATACCACAATTAGGAGATGGAGGAGAATGAAAGATTCTCACATCTTTGAAGGTTCATTTGTAAATTTTGCTGATTTTTCTCCATACCATATACAAGAATTGGCTCGTAGGAGCAATTTGGAATCCTTATTCAACATTTACGACAATAAACACAAAATTAATCAAATAATGGTCAAACCATTCTATGAAAATCTTAACTTGGATCACCAAACTGTTCAAAATCAAGAAGATTGTGTATGGAATCTAGTTTGTGGAAAACCCTTCTTTTTCACCTTAGATCGAATGGCTCATATTTAAGATCTGAAAATGATGGTATAGAATTAAGCAATGTTGACTGTGATATGATCTTTCGTGACAATATAAGTCATATATTTTAAGAAGACGACATTCACCAACTCAAGTCCATGTCCTTAAGACCAAAAGCAAGAATTATACATCATGCGGTAATGAAAACTATAACTTCGTGAACCAAGGGTTATGAACTTGTTTATGAACATAACTTTAAAGCCTTGTACGCTATCTTCGAAAATATTAAAGTCAATTGGCTATGATTAATTCTTGATGAATTCTTAAGCTTCAACAATGGTCGAGTGAATGTCATCTACTATGGTGAGTATATTATGTGACTACTAAAGGCATGTGTGATTCCGTAACCAGACTCGTCGGTTTCTACCGTTGGGTATTTAAATTCTCGTACTCTAGAATTAATAAAGATACCAGTTGCTCGACCACCTCATATCACTACTTTCGAAGAATGGACTCAATGACAATTATCTCAAGATCAACCGCGACAACAGCATGGTGAAGCATCTCATCGTCCATCTCGCCAAAAATCAACTAGCTGTCAACAAGATGAAATTTTGATTCCTAATACGGGCCTTCCACCACATGAGTCGATTTCTATGATATGTCGTAACCAACAAATTCTTTAATCCCATATCACTGAAGTTGACAAAAAGCTTGATAAGGTTAAAGGATTTTTTATGAATTTATGGCAATCTATCTCATGTTCATCCGGCACTTCCACGGCTACAATAGGCGATCCGGGTAAGCAACCCGTCTTCACTTGGTCTTCCTCTTCCGATGATCAATCAAGTAGTAGTGACGATGATGGAGGCGATAATGGTGGTCAAACATCGCATGATGATAGGGATAAGCAAAGGGTGGCGTAAGTTGTTATTTATATTATGCAAACATTAGTCTTTAAAATATGGCTTGTACTAAATAGTCACTTTTTTCATATTATTTCAAGACTCTTGTTTATGGTATTTTAATATATGAATGATTGTTTCCTTCATAATATCTATGACATTATGGCATCACACTTTTATATTCCTTATTCCTTTTTGTCAATGACAAAGGGGGAGAAATATTATTACTAACATTAAGAATGCAGGATATATGGTGTCAAAGATTCAAGGGGAGTAAGCATTTATATTATATACAGTCGAAATCTATATCTATTTACGGGTTCATCAATCAAAAGGGGGAGAATGTTGAGACTTGGTTTTGATTCATGACACAAGGCGATCACTACGATATACAGATTTGACGACTGCTATGACAAAAAGAGAATATATACTACAAGGAGACAAGACTTCAAAATCGATGCATCAATTGTATTATTTTGTTTTTGAGTCATAGGTCAATTTTTGCTAAAATCTCTCCTCGTTTACGTATATATTAACTTATATATTTAACCGTCTTATTTCCAAATAATTTATACATATATAAGCATACATATAATATATATTATAAAAGTATTTAAAACTATATATATTATTATACCTGTGTAAACAGTGCAATTTACACAGATATTGCCACGTCAGTCGACTGACCCAAAGGTTCAGTTGACTGACCGAGAAATTTCTATGCAACATGCACAGATGCAAAAATATACAAATATATATTTAAAATTTTTTTGAATATTCAGTTGACTGACCCAGAGGTTCAGTTGGCTGAATTTATACAAAAGCTACTTTTTGAAAAGACACGACTATTTGTGAAGAGTTACGAACCTCTACAAAAAGATTTGGACGCAACACTTCAATCAAAATTCTTCATCAACAGTCGCTGCTTTCTAACCTCCATAAATACATACTCTGCCTTGATTCCTAATCATCGAATTTTCTTATCTTTCTAATCTAACACTCTTGAATCTACTTGCAACTATACTTTCAATATTCTGCATTAAAGCAATATTATACCTTTCTATTCTACATAAACTTCAAATATATATATATATATATATATATATATATAGTCGAGGGGAAGATTATAGGAAGGGTGTACTACAAGTGACAACTCCGTGTTATTAGAACACAAAAAGTCAAAACAATCTTTTTGTATTTGTTGAAGTCCTGTTCTGCTACTCAAGCGTGTGAAGTCCTCTTCGGCTACTGAGGCAAAATCCTGTTCTGCTGCTCAAGTCCTTGTTCGGCTGCTCAAGGGTTGTATAGACCTATTCCTCTAGATTAAGTAAGGGTTATTGTTTTAGTGAAATTCCAGAAGGAGTCTAGGACTGGACGTAGGACGGAGCTCCAAACCACTACAAAAATCTTTGGTGTTATTTTTATTATACTGCTTTTATATTCCACACTATTTACTTTATAGCTATCATCACTGCACTATGTATTATCATATATCCATATTACACGATCCATAGCACACTTTCAGGAAGAAGAAAAGAGAAGAAGAAGAGAAAGAAACTAAAACAATCACAGTAGAACAACATGTAATATAAAATCAATAATCTTTATAAAGGATAAACTATTATATATATATATACACACACACACATCTATCAAAGTACAACAACAATCATAATCATTAGCTTCGATAGTTATAACAACCTGTCCTCATAATTGCTAATGATTTCTTTTGAAACCTCGTCTACGACGTTTCATACTTACAATATTTTGACTATGACAACTATATACGTTGATTTTATACACTAACTTGTTTTTTCAGGAATATCTACAAGACCGGATTCTCATGACTTCATACTATTCGTATATGTTGTATTGAGTCTTTGTCTAGAGTTAAAATGATGTTAAAATCTCTCCTTTGGATATATATGTCGACACGTGCACATACACACATGCATAGAGCATATTTGCATTTTCAGGTCAGACAGCTGAATTGATCATTTCAAACGTCTGAATCTGTAATCAAAATTTATTTTTTAGACAATATTTAGACGTCTGAATTGGTATGTTCAAACGTCTGAATCAGGTCAATAATGACCTATTTGCTTTCTGGTTTGCACGTTAACGATTTTAGAAGTCTGAATTCTATTTTCAGACGTCTGAATTCCTAGAACGGTTATATTTTTGAATAGACATTTCTTTTCCATAAAGATATATGAATTTTTATCAATAGATATGTCCATATATTTTCATGATATCTATTCACGAACAATTGCACCTTTTTATACTCTATATAAACATGTTAGAGTCATCAGTTTTATTTACCGAAATCAATCTAACTCTTTCTATTCTTAATGTACTTTGATTCTAACACTCTAGTGTATTCAAGTTCATACAAAATCATTCATTTACTTCCATATTCTACACACACACACACACAGATATATATATATATATATATATATATATATATATATATATATATATCAAAAGGAGAAGATTATAGGAAGGTTGTACTATCAAGAGACAAATCCGTGTTATCAAGAACACACTGTGGCAAATACTCTTTGTATAAGTTGAATTCCTGTTCTACTGTTCAGGCAAGTGAAGCCCTCTTCACTGTTGAGGCATCGAAATCCTGTTCTGTTGTTCAGGTGTTGTAAACCTATTCCTCCGGGTTAAGTGAGGATTGTTGTTAGTGAAATTCCAGAAGGAGTTTGGGACTGGACCTATAACGGGAAGTTCGAACCAGTATAAAAATTCCAGGTGTGCTTGTTTTATTTTTACTTATTTACATTGCTATAGTATCTTAGTTTATTTCCGCACTAGTACAGTATAATTCCATATAGCACGATCTTCGCCGTCTTTTCATTTGGTATCAGTGCATGGTTTCTTATAACCATTACACAGTTGTCTGATATCTTGCTAATATGAAAAACAATACCAGCACTACCACTAACACTAGTTTTTATTAAAGGTCAATCTACGGCACGGCCTCCTCTATTCAATGGCATGAATTACAACTATTGGGCAACACGAATGCGTATTTATATGCAAGCCAGTAGTTTTGATGCATGGAATGTTACACAAGAAAAATATACTACACCTACTACTGAATATACTACGTGGACAGCTACACAAAAACAAGATGCTTATGCTAATACTAGAGCAATGAATATGTTGTTTTGTGCATTAGATAAAAACGAATTTAACCGAGTTAGCATAAGTAAGACTGCATATGAAATATGGAGAACACTAAAAGTCACTCATGAAGGTACTAACAAGGTTAAACAAAGTAAAATATCTATGCTTAAGAATCAATTTCAAAATTTTAGGATGAAGCAAGATGAATCTATAAATGATATGTACTCCAGATTTCAAGATATTCATCATTCTTTACTAGGACTAGAGAAATATATTCCAATTTTGATATTGTTTCAAAAATCCTTAACTCTTTTACGGATGAATGGGAAAGAAAAGTCTTAGCTATTAAAGACTTAGCATTCGTTGCAGAAAAAGAAAAATCAGACACGGATGAAGAAGACTTAGCATTCGTTGCTAAAAACTTTAAAAAGTTTTTGAAATATAAAAAAGGAAATCGATACAACGGGAAAAGAAACTTCAACAATAATACAAATAAGCCATCTTCATCTATACTAGAATGCTTTAACTGCCACAAGAAGGGGCATATGCAAAAAGATTGTCCAAAACAAAAGAAAACATATCACAACAAGAATCGAATTGACAATTTTAAAAGAAAAGCATTTTCAGTAACATTGGATGACTCGGATTCTTCTTCTTCAGAAAGCAACAGTGACAGTGAAAACGAACAAGCAAATGTTTGTTTCATGGCTATAGAAAATGAGGTAAATGATCTTACTTCTGATGATATGATTGAAATTAATTCAAAACTTCTTGATGCTTTAAAAAATATCAAAAGAAAATATAAAGAGGCCCTAGAAAATCAGAGAAAAGAAGAGTTTGAGAGAGATATGCTTAATGATGAAAAGAAAATATTAGAAGAAGAACTTGGAAAACTTAAAGATACCTTCTCTAATGATAACTCTCAACTTGCTTTATTGAGTCAAGAAATTGAAACTCAAAAAGATAAGAATGATTCTCTTGTCACTGAAAATCATGAGCTGGAAAATAAGATCAAAATGATAGAATTAGATGATACTTGACTTAAAACCAAGTTAGATAATATTACTAGAAATGTTTCTAACTTTAATAAAGGTCGAGAAACTCTATCCAATATTCTTGAAAATTCTCAATCCACTTCTAACTATAAGGGACTAGGATATTCTAAGAAATCAAAGGCTCCATCTAAAAAGGAAATTAGGAGAAATATTTTTAATCCTACTACCCGTCCAAAAAGGAACAGAAACTCAAACACCATAAAAATATAGGTTCCTAAAACAAACAATAGTTTGATTAGGAATAAATATATAAATACTTTTTTGGAAACTGTTCATAAAAATAAAAATTATATTTTTAAGGGGGATACTGAACCCAATTGGGTTTTGTTTTCTAAGACCTAACTCATAAGACCCTATCACAAAGTGGGTACCAATTTCATTAATATTTTTTATAGGTCCCACTTAAAAAGAGAGGAAAATGGATACTCGATAGCGGTTGCTCAAAACATATGACTGGAGACAAAAATATGGTTTCAAACATTACTTACTCTTATGGAGGCTCTGTGACTTTTGGAGGCAATTCCAAAGGATATATCATCCGAAAAGGCGACGTCAGCAATGTCGGTACATCTAGTTTACCTCTTATTTCCAATGTGTTACTAGTCAAAAATTTAAAGCACAATCTTTTAAGTATCATCCAGTTATGTGACAAAGGATTCAAATCTCTTTTTCTGAAGATAAGTGTAGCATTTTTGATAAAAATCAAAATATTATATTTGAAGAAAATAGAGACAGAAATATCTGTATTCTGAATATGAAAATCAATCACAATTCAGTTATGTGTTTAATGGCTAATGAAAATGATCCTTGGCTTTGGCACAAAAGATTCTGTCATATCAACTTCAAAACTGTAAACAAGCTTTCTAAAAATAATTTAGTCAAAGGTTTACCAAAAATGAACTTCAAAGTCAATCATATTTGTGATGCATGTCAATTAGGAAAATTAACCACATCATCTTTTAAATCTAAGAAAGTTATTTCTACATTACCACCACTTGAATTACTACACATGGTCTATTTAGACCAACCCGATTTCAATCCTTAAACCACAATAGATATGTATTTGTAATAGTAGATGACTTTTCTAGATATACTTGGACCATTTTTATGAAAATAAAAGTGACACATTTGAGCCTTTTAAAATTTTTGTCAAACGAATCCAAAATTTAAAAGGTTTAAAAATAAAGAACATAAGAAGTGATCATGGAGGAGAATTTAAAAACGAAGATTTTGACCATTTTCGTAAAAGAAAGGAATTTTTCATAATTTTTCGTTTCCTAGAACTCCACAACAAAATGGAGTTATAGAACGTAAAAATAGAACATTACAAGAATGTGCAAGTACATTATTAAATGGAAGCACTCTTCCAAAACATTTTTGGGTAGAAGCTGTTGCAACTGCCTGTTATGTTTTGAATCGTGTGTCTATTCGACCTCTCACGAAAAATACTTCTTATGAACTTTTTACGGGAAGAAAACCAAAGATATCTCATTTCAAAGTTTTTGGTTCAAAATCTTTTATATTAAATACCAATGATCGGCTTGGAAAATTCGATGCGAAATCTGACGAAGGAATCTTTCTAGGATATTCAGATCGTAGCAAAGCTTATCGCGTATTTAATAAAAGATCAAATATTGTTGAAGAAACTTTACACGTATCTTTCGATGAAAATTTTCAACAAAAACCAACTATAGAAGATGATGAAGATTTTTCGGATAACATCACAAATACGAAACTGCAAATCTTGAAAATGATGAAAACATTGTTTATAATAATAATGATGAATTAAGATCTCCACCAAAAATGTTATGGTATCATCCCGTTTAAATATTATCGGAGAAATTAATTCAAACGTATGAACTAATAATCAACTAAATCAAATGGGCCACGTAGCATTTCTTTCCAATATCAAACCAAAGAATCCCAAAGAAGCTTCCACAGACGACTACTGGATAATTGCAATGCAAGAAGAACTAAATCAGTTTGAATGCAATGATGTTTGGGAATTAGTTCCTAGACCGTGACCAAACTGTTATTGGAACGAAATGGGTCTACAAGAACAAAGCAGATGAACAAGGCAACATTATTAGAAATAAAGCAAGGTTAGTTGCACAAGGATACAATCAAGAAGAAGGAATTGACTACGAAGAAACGTTTGCTCCGGTTGCAAGACTAGAAGCAATGCGGATCTTAATGGCCTATGCATGTTTTCACAACTTCAAACTGTATCAAATGGACGTTAAAAGTGCTTTTCTGAATGGTTATATAAAAGAGAATGTGAATGTTGAAAAACCTCCCTTATTTATTCATGAGAAATTTCCAGATCATGTCTACAAACTTAAGAAAGCACTATATGGTTTCAAACAAGCACCACGTACTTGGTATGATCGACTAAAGACATATCTAATTTTTTCGGGATTTCAAATTGGGAAAGTTGATCAAACACTTTTCATTAAACATTCGAAAAAGGATATTTTAATAGTTCAAATTTATGTTGATGATATCATTTTTGTTTCTACCAATGACAAGTTGTGTCAGGACTTCTCTGAAATAATGACCAAGGAATTTGAAATGTCTCACATAGGAGAACTAACATATTTTCTTGGTTTACAAATTAAACAACTTCAAAATGGCATCTTCATTAATCAAGAAAAATATTATGATAATTTAATCAAATGACTCGGAATGGAAAACACTTCTGCCAAACCGACTCCAATGAGTCAACAACACATCTTGAAAAAGATGAAAGTGGCAAAAGTTGACCAAAAATTATACCTAAGTATGATTGGATCATTACTATATTTAACGACAAGTCGACCTAACATAATGATGAGTGTCTGTTTATGTGCTAGATTTCAGGCCAACCTAAAGGAATCACATTTAAGAGCTGTGAAACGTATATTATGTTATCTCACTAACACCAAGGATTTCGGTCTATTCTATCCAAAAGAATGTCCATTCGAGTTAGTTTCATATAGTGATGCTGATTTTGGTGGATCTCGAACAAATCGAAAAAGAACAAGTGGTACGTGCCATTTTATTGGAAAATCACTAGTGTCTGGGTTTAGTAAGAAACGAAACTACGTTTCTCTCTCTACATGTGAAGCAGAATATATTTCTGCTGATTTGACTTGTGCTCAAGTAATTGTATGCAACAGACACTTGGAGATTTCAATATAAACTTAACAAAATCAACTATATATTGTGACAATTCTAGTGCTATTAACTTGTCTAAAAATCCTGTCAATCATTCATGAACAAAACATATTGACATTCGTCATCATTTTCTTCATGATAATGTTGAAAAAGGAATTATAAATTTTGATTTTGTTTCTTTTGAAAATCAGTTGGCTGATATTTTTACAAAACCTTTTTTAGAAAATGTTTTTATCAAACTCAGACGAGAGCTTGGTATCGTCTCACTTAAAAATTTATGTTATCTTTCTCTGAAATATTGATGTCTCTGCTTATCTTTCCACATTAAAACTCTTATCTCTTAAGTATCAAAAACAAACTTTCATTTAGAACCTCAAATTCTGTTTGTTTTTAAATAAGTGTACCTTATTGTTTAAAACATCTCAGCCATTATTTTATTTAACTTACATTCTATTTTTAACCTTTTTAATATCTTTTATAAACTTATTCTGTTTTCCTTTTTACAAAAACTTTATTACTATGGATTTCAATATGATTATTCTCCTTCTCACCATGGCTTCAAACAACAACTCTGGAAACACACCCTCATCATATTCTACATCTTCCTTAGAAATATTGGCTACTCCAACACCACGTGAACCGGCTAGACTCAACCTTCATACGAACCATCTGGTTATACTCCAAAAAAGAAAGAAATCTCGACAATCTCTTTTCTTCGATTCTCCATCAACCAAAGAAAAAATAGCCAAGATTCATCATTACCAGAAAGAACAGTTGGATTAGCAACGAGAGATGTATTCCGAAAAAAAAACTAATGCCAAACGACTTAGTTTCATTGAACAAGTGGCATTAAAATTCTACGGTACATCTCCAAAGAAAGATGTAGTTTAGCCTTCAACTTCGAATCCATGGGCCTAGTCCACAGCGTCCTTCGATTTTTCCAAACTCTTGTGAACGTCAACCCTATTGGTCTCCATTGCAACCATACACGGAGATAACCAAGATTGAACCGGAAGATTGCAAGACTCCAAGTGATTAGAACTAATGATTTCATTTATTTATATTTGGTTTTTGAATGATCATAATTGTGTACTATATATCATTCAAATATTAATATAATCTATTCTTCATTTTTTGTAAGGTCTTACATACGTTTTCATACATTTTTCAGACGTCAAAAATAGATGTTTCAGACGTCTGAATATTGCCGAAGAAGAATTTTTTTTCTTCAGATTATGACGTCTGAATCAACAAGATCAGATGTCTGAATATAGCCTAAAATAAACTAATTTCTTTCTAATTCGATTTTCTTCGATTCAGACGTCTGAAATCTTCTGGCTTTTCAAAATTAAATTGCTTTTGCACGTTTTTCTATGTAACTACCCCTTTATTCAACCCCTACCTTTCTTGTATCCACATTCCTCGTCTTCTTTTTCAGTCTTTCCCCATTAAAAACCAAATCTTTCTTCTTCATATTCACTAATGGCTCCAAAACAAAAAAGATCAAGGCCATCTACTTCATCATCTACCCAAAACATCGATCAATGGCTATGGAATGAGCAAGCAAGACAATGTTTTGCACAAATGAGTAGATCTCACTTCTTTCCGGGTTCTTTCATAAAATTTGAAGAGTTTGAGGCTTATCGGATTCAACAAATTATAAGATCAAATGGGTTAGAATCTCTTGTCTCTTATGCTGCAAATAATAACAAAATCAATCGTCTTTTGGTTAAATTGTTCTTTGCTAATATGAATTTGGACCGTCATACTCCTCACAATCGCAACAATTGGATTTGGACACTAGTTTATGAAGTTAAAATTTATCTTCCACTTGCTAGACTTGGTGATATTCTTCAATGTCCATCAACGGGGACTGATTTGGATGAAATTGATGTCTCTCTAAACTAGGATGATAGAGACGAGGTCTCACACCAATTTTTAAATGATGACATAACTAGACTTACTTCCATTCAACTCCGTCCACAAGCTCGTATCCTCCACAGAGTTTGATTCGATCCTTTATTCCCTGGACAGGAAGTTATGAAGTTATTAACAAAAGAAACTTCCAATCTCTTTATACTATCTACATCGGCCAATCCATCAATTGGGCTCAAATGATTTTGGAAGAATTCATGGATGTTAAGCGTTGAAGGCGCTATAAGACCTTTCATTATGGTGCTTATATAATGAAGATTCTCAAAAACTTTAACATTCCTTTTCCCGATTTCGAATTCACATCGATCAAAGAGCTTAGATCAAATACATTGGGTCTTATGGGTTTGCCAAAACGACCGGGAAGTTTGCCATATATTTCTTTTCAAGAATCGGTTGCCAACCGTGATCAAAACCAACCCCAACCTCATTAACATGTTCAACATGTTCAACCTATTGCTCCACCCTCAGAAGAAGAAGACAATGATGATATAGTGATTCTTTCTCCCGATACTAGCTCAAGGAATGCTTTGGTCACTCTTTCTCAAAACCAAGCAAAGCTTATAATCCGAATGGTCAACCTCGAAAGAAAACTGAAAAACGTTTTAATTCCATTCATGGCTTTCTCAACAAAATTTGGGAACGCATTGGATGCTCCACCTCATCATCTACCGAAGATTTCAACCCCGCTCCATTTCAATGGTCATCAAGCTCGGGGAACAACAATGGTGAAGATGAAGATGAAGATGATGATGATGATGATGTAGGCAGTGATTCAAGCCCTAGATTTTAAATTTCTTTGATTTTAATCAGTTTGAACTATTTCGTTGTTTGTTGTTTCTATTTCTGTCATAAACTCCTTTATTATCTACTGGTATTGTAGTATGTTTTGAATACTCCGCTTTGCTTTCTCATATATTCTTACTTTCCTTTTTGTGATGTCAAAGGGGGAGAAGGAGTTGATATTTGTCTATTTATTCCATCTTGCTTTTTACAGGGGGAGCTTATAAATAGGGGGAGTATATACATTACTCGTATTATATAGTTGTCATCGTCAAAAAGGGGAAGAATTTTGAAACCTCGTCTACGACGTTTCATACTTACAATATTTAGAATACGACAACTATATACGTTGATTTTATATACTAACTTGTTTTTGCAGGAATATCTACAATACCGGATTCTCATGAACTTCATACTACTCATATATGTTGTATAGAGTCTTTGTCTGGAGTTAAAATGATGTTAAAATCAGTCCTTTGGATATATATGTCGACACGTGCACATACACACATGCATAGAGCATATTTGCATTTTCAGGTCAAATTCAGACATCTGAATTGATCATTTTAGACGTTTGAATTTGTAATTAGAATTGATTTTTCAGACAATATTCAGACGTCTGAATTGGTATTTTCAGACGTTTGAATTAGGTCAAAAATGACCTATTTGCATTTTGATTTGCACGTTAACAATTTCAGAAGTCTGAATTCTATTTTTCAGACGTCTGAATTCCTACAACGGCTATATTTTTTAGTAGACATTTCTCTTCCATAAAGAGATACGACTTTTTATCAATAGATATGTCCATATATTTTCACGATATCTATTCACGAACAATTGCACCTTTTTATACTCCATATAAACATGTTAGAATCATCGGTTTTATTTACCGAAATCAATCTAACTCTTTCTATTCTTAATGTACTTTGATTCTAACACTCTAGTGCATTCAAGTTCATACAAAATCATTCATTTACTTCCATATTCTTCACATACACACACAGATATATATATATATATATATATATATATATATATATATCAATAGGAGAAGATTATAGGAAGGTTGTACTATCAAGAGACAAATCTGTGTTATCAAGAACACACTATGTCAAATACTCTTTGTATAAGTTGAATTCCTGTTCTGCTGTTCAGGCAAGTGAAGCCCTCTTCACTATTGAGGCATCGAAATCATGTTCTGTTGTTCAGGTGTTGTAAACCTGTTCCTCCATGTTAAGTGAGGATTGTTGTTATTGAAATTCCAGAAGGAGTCTTGGACTGGACGTATAACGGGAAGTTCGAACCAGTATAAAATTCATGGTGTGCTTGTTTTATTTTTACTTATTTACATTGCTATAGTAGCTTAGTTTATTTCCGCACTAGTATAGTATAATCCATATTGCACGATCTGCACCATCTTTTCAATTTCAACAACAAAATAGTGGAAATAAATCATATACGTAAATGCAATTTGAAGACCTCCAACTCATTTTTTGAGCTCCAATGCATCTAAAGCAAATCTATAAATCGGATTGGCAATAATACGACAACTCAGATCACCTCCTTAAAATTGCGACTGTCGCCTACCCATTGTCGTTGTAGTAGGTCACAATGCTTAAAAGATGACCATGCCTCCTCCAATCGACCTCAACTGCTCAGAGCTTTGCAAAAGACACCAATCCACTCCTCACATCTTCTATCTCAGCTTTGTATGACTTTGCCAATAACTGAAAAGTCAAGCTCGAAATGGCTACGAACGTTGTAACGACTCGCATTTTTGATAATTAAAAAATTAAATTAAATAAGACATTGGAATTTAATATTGGATGAAATTAAATTTATGATTTATTGTAACGACCCGTAAATTTTAGCCGTTTATTTATTTAATTAATTGAATTTCGTGAAATTTTAAATAATAAAAATTTGAAATAAAAATTTAATATTTGAAGCACGTCTATTTAAACATAGCAACTTGCTAATTTTCATCCGAAAATATGAAAGTTTATTTCATGTGTAATTTTATTTCAATTTAATCAGTTAGGAATTGATAAAAAATAAAATGTTTTCAAAACCTGAATATTTTTACATAGAAAAATTCTAAATCATCTTCTGAGCAAGACATCATTTTTAGTTTTTCAAAATTTGGACTTCTTTAGCTCCGTCGATCTTATTTTTCCGCGTTTTTGTTGCATTTTCCGCTAGTAGAAAATTCGAATTTTTGTAATTCAATCAAATCACTGATATCCGTATATCGTTTTGATCGTCTCGTCGTACTGATCTTTACGGTATATTCGATTGTCAAATTCGGAGTCTGGTGTACGTTGCACTTAGAGAAACACCTTTCGTATCGGTACCGGTTTTGTGCCTTTTGGTTATTTTGTGTCCATTCAAATTTTACGTGAATAACCAATGGCCTTTGAATTTAAATGTGCCTATTTATTCGTGCGTGGCGTTTTATTTCCTTGGGAATTATATCTAACTCTTGCTATATTTTTTTTACGTCTGGTAGTTTGCATTTTTTCTTTGGAAACATTATAAACTTTGTATGTTCAATATATCTTCCGTAGGCACGTTTCATTATTCCCCCCTTCTTCATCTTACTCTTTCTTCTTCCTTTCCCCATTCTTTCTTCTTCCTTCTCATTTTATTCACTGATGAAGAAAAAGAAAGAAAAAAGAAAAAAAAGCAATGCATAAAAAAAATAGAACAGCAGCACCGAGCCGTACAACCGAAGCTCCCTACCCATCCACTTCCACCCTCTCTCCTCCACGTGAACTTTCGTAGACTCCACCGCCTCAATAGCTGTAACAACCCAGAATTTGCGAGCAATATCAATTTAATAATCTGCATTAAAAATTAAATTGATTTGATATATCTTTGTTAATAAGATCTGAATTGATACTTTTCTTTTAATAAATATCTAATTGGTAAATTTTATCTCTTAAAAATTAATTGATTGTTTCTATTTATATATGTATATATTTGTATACATTGTAAATAGGGAGGCTTTGTTTTACAATTTAACTAACAAATTATGTTTTCAAATTCTAATATACATTTTAGTGGATTGGGAATTATGTTTTATTTAATATAAGTTTTTTTTCAAAGCGATTAAATAAATAGATATGTGGTTTTAAATACAAAAGATAAATGTTAAAATAGTTTAAAGACTTGTTCTAGCTTAAGTTAAAATTTAAATGTATTGACAAAAAGATTTGTTTTATTTTCTTTTTAATACAGCTTGATAAAATATGGATTTAAAAATATATATGAGTTTTAATGCAATTTTGTCAAAAGATACATTAATAAAATAAGTAGTTTATAATAAAAAAAGATAATTTATTTTATTTATCATTTCAAATTGATAAATGTGTTACTTTTAAATAATATTAATAAACAAAATACAAGACTATAAGGTAAATTAGGGAAAATATTAAGTAAGTACATTGGTTAAATTATAATAACATAACAACTATAGAATTCATTTTGATTACAAACAACAAAACAAAAGAAATAACATTCACATACATTTCAAAAATATAAAACAAGTAACATATTTATTCATAACACATGAATAGGCAAGTAGAAACAAATGAAATAACAAGACAACAATTAAACTTGAAACAAATAATCTTCAAGTTGTAGACTGACATAAGAAAACTACAGCATATACAAGTTTAGTACAAACAAGGATGAAAATGTATGCAGGCTGAAAAGCAAGATAAAAATAAATAAATAAATAAATTATGTGAAGGCTTGCTAAGGAAGACAACATTAGGTATTCTTGAACAAAAAAAAAAGCAAAGTAAAATAAGATGTTGTAGGCTGTATGGTATGCAGGCAAGTTAAGGTGAGATAATTAACAAAGTAAGTTAAAACATAAGGTACTTGAACATTTAATGCAAGCCGCATTGTTTCTTATCTCAACCTCCAAAAACAGGGAACAAATCTACTTAATCAATTAAACAATGGGAAGATCTCTGATATTGTACGAGTATTATCACAGTATATAAAACATAATAATGTACCCTGTACAATTCTTTGCTTAATATTCCTGTCTACATTCTTTATTTATACCTCAGTCTTTTTTTTTACAAAACTAGAATCTGAAGTAAAACTATGTCAAACTAAAACAAAGCTTCTACTTTAACAACAACCAAGATTTAATACAACTGAGAATCAAATGGGAGAGTTCAACCTGATGTTTTTTTTTTCAAGCCTGTTGCTAAATGAAAGAGTCTCTGTTCTTTTTTTTTCGAAGGTGAGTAACTTTTTTTTTATTCAATTGTAACTTAAGTTAAAATGGCTGTATGGGTTCTCTGTGATAATATGTATGGTAAACATACAAGTATATCCTGCTGTGAATTATCTGAATGTAGATATATACACTGTGCACTGCTATCAAATCTGAGAATCCCTATTCTAGTTTTCAAGCTCAAACTTGGTTCAAAATTCATCTGATCTTGATCCAATCCATGTTAAGGCTTATGCCTTGAACAAAATATGTTCGTTGCACTATAATTTTTGTTTAAAAATTTGTTTTAAGTAAACAAATTTGTGTTGTCACTGGAAAGGCTTAAACTACAGAACTATCTTCAAACATGTAAAAATTTGAGTTTATTAAATTACAAATTCATGAATATAAATTGAATTCGTATAAAAAATATGATTTTTAAAACAAGAATCGTAATTTCTAGTGGAGGGAGTGAGGTGCAGTTCGTGTTCGACTGTTTTGGGCATTTTTAGTCGCCGTGGGCGATCATGTTGATTGGGGAGGTCGAGACGTGGTCTGGAGGTGGAGGAGTGATCAAGGAGAAGGGGAAAAATGTTTCGAGGGTCGATCGATGATCACAGTGGAGGCGGGTGGAGTTTGAAATTTGGTGACCTTGTTTTGGAGGGTCGAGAACTTTTGATTCGTTCATCCTATTGGATGCATCGAGTGTCACGTGGGTTTGAGGGAAGGTAGAGGGGAGGTGGACGAGGCGACGGCAGGAGTTTCACTTGTTCCGGTGGTTGTTGTAGCGAGTACGAGGCCTTTTCCAGGTTGTGTACTGGTTCCAGTATCGAGTTCGAATGCTCGATTTTGCCTTGATGTTGTCTTCATCGTTTTGATGATGGGAAGTGAGGGTAAAGGTCACTGCCGACCTATCGGAGGTAGTCTCGGTGGTCGGAGCAACACCATAGAGTGGTGTACGTACTCACGACTTCATCAGTATCTGGTGATAAGATGAGGGTAGTTGAAGCAAGTTTTTCTCTTATTAGTTCGAGCGTTACTGGGGAAATCTTCGTGTCGAACTCGAAGAACTTGTAGGGGGAACTCGGGTGTTGTTGTCCAGTTTTAACTGAGGCCTGTTCTGGTTAGTTTAACAAAAATTCAAGTTTATAATAAAGCTCAAATCTAGTTTAACATAAGAAGTTTAAATATAGATTCGAGTTTAGTTGTGAGCTTAGATTTTTAATAAGTAAGTTTTGGGTTTTTATTCAAACTTGTTTGGTAAATTTTTAGGTGTTAATTGAAGTCAAAGAAAATGGAATTTATGAAAATTGGGAAAGGAAGGTTTATGCCAAAATTTTGTAGCCTGGGAGAAGTTTTTTATTTATTTCAGGTTTTGGAATGGAAACAAGTTTATAAACTTAAATATTTTAAGTAAGTTTAAATATCTTGAATCTAAAGGAAATTTGATTTCAAACTCATTTACAATTCTTTCATAACAGAAGAATTGCTGTAATTTGTAATTTAAAGGTTTATAAAGTTAGTTTTAAAAATTGATGTAAAGATCGATTAGTATTTATTTTAAACTTAAAATGTAAAATGAAATTTCAAAAGTAAAATTTTGAAATAAATGTTCCAACCATATTTGTAGTAAATTTAAAACAATACATAAGAATAAGGTTACTTTAAGTAATGAAGGTTTAGGATTTACATTCATTAGCCATTAAAAATAATTAGAATGAATAATTAATGATTTATATTAATAATGATTACCATAAGTTAATTATTTTAGAAAAATAATTAAGTAAGTGTTAATGAAGACCATTAACTAGATCATTTTATAATTAATTAATGTGATTGATTTTTAATAATTAATTAGATTAATTAATTTAATAACAATCATTTTAATAGTTTAAATGTAATTATTTATTTGGGAAAGTAATTAAGGAATTAATTACTTATTGTAATTGAGTAAGTTGATTTAATTTGAGTTAATTAATTTAGTTTAATTAATTTGGATTAGTCACTTGATAATTGTAGAAGTAAATTGCTTAGTGAAGTAATTGATGAAATTATTGGATGATGGGAAATGGAAGTAATTGAAATATATTACTGGTTTGAAATTAATCAAGGGATTAAGCTTGTTATTGAGGAGTAATTAATTAAGGACGGTTAATTACTGTAAGTTATTGATCAAGAAGGTTAATATATGTGATTTGAAGATTAGTATTCTTAATGTAATTAATAAAATAACAAGTGAAAAATGTAATTAGGAAATTGATTAATTTGGGAATAATTAATCATGAGATGAATTAATTTGTTAATAAGTAATTAAGGGTAGTTAATTACTGGTTTGTTATTAATCAAGGGTGATTAATAATTGTGTTTAATTAAAGATTAATCACTTAATGTAATTAATTTAAGTAAAGTAATTTAATATAAATTAGAGATCATTAATTAATGTAATTAATGATGTAATTAAGAATTGTTAATTAAGGAATAGTTAATAAGGGAGTAATTAAATGTTAACTGCTATAAATGATTTAGAATAATTCATTTAAGAAATTAATTAAAGACTAAATTACTTATTGAAATTAGAGAATGATTAATTAATTTGACTTATAATTAATTAATGGTTGTGAGAGCAGGATTTATGGAATGAATAATTAATTTAATTTATTTTAAATTAATTAAAGATAGAAGTAGTTAATATAATTGATTTTAAATTAATTATAGATTGTGAATAATAAATCATGCTTATGGATGATATTGATATTTCATTGATTGATTGTGATCTCAGATACGAGATGAGTAATATCTATGTGATATGGATGTATGGTTTAAGTATGATAATATTTAATTATCTGTTCGGATGATGATATTAATTATCTGTTTATGATGTGATTATCTATTATGAGATGTGAATTATCTATCTGTGTGTATATTGATAATATTGAATTGACTGTTAAGACTAAATAGACAACTTGGCCTTAAAAGATACGTTTTGGATTTTCGATGAGACCGGGATCGGGTCTCTATATTTGGACATCCGAAAACCACATCGATCCAAGTTAACGATAGGTCATGAATCTGAAGTGAAGATGAAGATTCAAAGTGCAAGGATTATTGTCGTTAACTCTGAGGGTGCTTCCAAAACGAGTGTAACGAGATGATGCCTTCGGTTTCGTTCGAACCCAGAACGAACTTGTATGGATTGAATGCTTTCAACACATCGTCAGGTGGGCGATGAGCATTCTAAGAGATGTATTCTCCAAAGGTAATCGCTTCCTCAAGCCTCATCAACCTGGAATGGCTAAAACAGGGGAGGTGCAGCAAGGTTAGGTGGGTCATGCCCAAGCAGGACGAGATATACCCCTGTCTAGATGTCCCTTTTATTTCGGCTGTGTGGGCGGTTGGATATGCGCACCAACTGTGGGGTTATCTTGTTCGGGACTGTTCAGTAAGGAATGGTTCTGGCCTTGTGTTACAGGGGAGTTAGGGTGGCTCCTCGGTACAGTGAGCTAGGCCACGTACTGTGACGGGCGGTACCCCAGTAGCCCTGCCATTGTATGGGGTCCAATTTCCAATAAGCGTTGTACGTTTTGATTGTGCCCAAATATGTTGGAATGTGAGATGTAAACATTTCAGCTATTTCTGTATTTTACTTGAAAACACTAGACACTATTATAATATCACTGAATTTCCTATCAAATGTTTTGGTTAGCGTAAGGTAAAAACTTTTCCATGTTTATTTGTAGTAAGTTTTACGTGATACCTTCTGTTTTCAAAGGTTTTTTGAAAATTAAGCAACTTTAACCTGTTACTCACACCAGACCCATGTCTGACCCGGAGTTTATTTTCTGTTTTCCTTAAACTCTCGAGTACTCAAATTTTTACGATAGCCAAGGGATCTGGTTTGCTTTAACGAATTCTGGAGGAAAAATGGAGCAGGAGGCTTCAGCGTTCGTAGATATAGTGATCCGCTGCGTTAGTATCTTTGTGTTGTATTGTGTATTGAGTTGTATAACTTGACAGTTGTCTATAACTGTCTAGTATGTGATGTATTATCTGTATAGCTCTGATTGAGGTTATATATTATGTAAATACTTATGTGATTAATATAATTTATTCGTTCCGCTGTGAGATTCTGATGTTGTTGTTCTTTCTTCTCTATCTTTTCTATTTTCTCACCCCTTTCTTTCTTTAAGAACGATACGTCTTCCTGGGTGTAGGAAGCCGGGTCGTTACAATAGCCGAGCCTTTCGCCTTCGCCTAACCTACACGCTTATCCGTCCTCTCACACGACTTCGCCAGCCACCGCCGAACCACCCAGCTCACCGCTCAGCACATCCCGCCGCCTTTTTCCCCTGCCTCTCCACTCGGAGTCACCTGCGTCATCACCTTCCGGCCGCATGTGTCCACCGCCTCCGAGCTTCTCCTCTTTTTTTTTGACAGCAGCCGTGCCAACCCTTCCATCACCGAACCCATATCCTTATGGCAGCCATCCCCTCTGCTGAACTCAATTGACCATGATCTGGTTTTGAGTTGTATAAGTTACGTGTGGATGCTTGCGTGGTGGATGCGTAGGGTGGAGATGATGTTGTGGTGAACGTTTAAGCTTATCATATCTGAAACTTAGTTTTGAGTCATACTTGATGTTGGGCTCACACTTTATTCCAGAGATCTTGTATATATAAGTTTCCATATACTAGAGTGTTGTGCATTGCTTTCCTCTGGCCAAAACTGGGTCGCAGCCCCGTGTTATGCCAGTCTCGAGTAGAGTAGTGCCTCCAGTATTAACCCTAAGGTTTGATCTGTTTTATTTTGATTATATATACATATTCACTTGATTTCTAATATCACATATATATTACATATATTGACGGTCATGCTTGTAATCGAAGCTTAATATTTTAAATATATTTGATTTTAGTATATATATTGGTTTTGCATAAGCATGTTTATACGAATATTTTTTTTAAATATGGTTCAAAGTAATGTAGTATATAATATATATACATAGATATTTGGTTTATTTTATGTGTTTATATTCGAACTCTTTGTTTGCATTTTTTAGAAAGTGAGTTTACACTCTGCATATCTTTGGCTACAAACTCTGCATGCATTTGTTTCCAAATTCTGCACATGTTGTTACAAGTAGTCTACATGTGATTGTTCAAACTCTGCATATATTTGAAAAAAAAGGACAATGTTACTTTATGTAAATTTATTAATACGTATAAAATATATATGTTTACAATCCATACACAATTCCATTCTCTCGTTTTCCTGTTGCTGATGTGTAGTGTATAAGTTTTGTTAGTGCAGTTATATGTTAGTTTTCAAATATAAAAGTTTTATGTTATTTTAGCATATTTAGTTTAGTGAATATAAAGGTGTATATTTGTTTAAAACAGTAATTTATATGTTTAAATGTTTTTTTTAAATATGGATCTTAAAGTATAATCTGTTAGTTTATACAAGTTTTAAAAATATCGACTTTAAGAATAATAATAATAATAATAGTTTATATATTTTCTATTTTATCGAGCTATTTTGAGTTATCCTCATCGATCCGATTCTGATTTGTTTCGTCAATTTCGATTTATCAGCTTTCATCATTAAATCTGTGCCGATCTTGCTTTGCTTGGATTCGCAATTCAAATTCAGTGTCTGTATCCGTGTGTGTATCCGTGTCACCTTCTATATTCTCTAGCCTCGAAAGGTGAGCAATCATTCACGATTAATGTTCTTTTATTCATTAAATTTGATTTCAATTGAAACGACAATTGAAATAGGTTGTTGTTTGTTACTTACACTATTATATATATGTTGTTACCTATATCAGTTCACCTGTAACATCTGACACCATTATCTGTTAATTATACGATGATAATCCAGTTTGGTTGATAATTGATTGACTGTTTGATGTTGACATTGGACGTTAAATTGTTAATGTAGTAAGTGATAAATAATTTGAAATTGAATTTGACGTAGCATAGTTAACGATTTGAAATTGATATATGTTGAATTTTATTAGATAAAATTGGTATAATATGACCCCTTTAAATGACTAATTATTTGACACGTAAAAATATGATTAATTACACCTTGAACCATTTAAATGAATGTTGTATAAATTGATGTAACGACCCGTAAAATTTTGATAACTAAATTAGTTAAATTTAAAGGATTTTGTAATTAAATTTAGGAAGAAATAATTTTTTTTATAATTCATACTGAAATAAATGTAGAAATGGAATGCAACATTTGAAATTAAAGCTAAGTATTAAAAATAAAAAAACGAAATTACGATGCATTGAAGTAATGGGAATTGTTATTCTAGGCTAAGAAATTTAATATAAGAAAACAAATAGGAATATTGTATTAACTAATGCAATGATATAATTAGTGATAATTTAATGAATCCAATATTTTAGCAACCGATGAAGTAATACGTAATTAATGGAAAAATTTATACAATCAATGTAGATAGGTAATTTTAATGACTGTTGTAGATAATAAACGTTATTTTAATGGTAATTAATAAAATAACGGGAGTGAGAATCGTAAATTAAAGTAACAATTGATGTAATAAAGAATGGAGCCAAGGTAAATTAATTTATTTGATTTAAAATCTAAATTAATGGGTGAAATTGACAAATTTCAATGTAATTGAATTATAGTAGTTATTACACAATAAGTGGAAATAAAATGATTAATACAAATAAAGGTGAATGTAAATGGAATAATACGTAATAAGTGCAATTTGATAGGAATCAATGTTAGTATAAATTTATGAAATAACTACGAACCAATGAATGTATTAAAGTTGTAAGGGTCATAATTGATTACATTAAATAAATTAGGAATTCAATTTCATTAAAGGTAATCAAATATTATCTTAATGTAAAATTTAGATAATTTTGAAATTAATATTAACTCCATTCAGAATATGACAATTGGTATAACATTTGGCTTGTAAACATATATTATAAATTACCTTTTTTATTTGTTGATGGAATTAGAATTTGAAATAATTGGTAATAAAATAAATGAATGTTACATTAATGGAAAATGGAATAAGATGTTTAGGAGTTGGCAAAATTTGAGTATAGTAAAAGGGAATAAAAGGTTAATTAGGTTATAGAGTAGTAATAGACTTAATAAAAGGGATTGGAATGGAAACATACCAATTTATTTAAATTTAATACATATAATAAATGGACTTTTCGTAGCAAATGGAATTTAATACTACGACGATTAGAACTAAGAGGGATTTGGGAAACAGTAAGGGTAATAGTTATGAATCAAATATAATTATACCATAGGATGAAATTCATCGAATGATAATTGGTTAGATAAAAAGGATTGAAGTAAATCAAGTTAATTTATTTGGATAAATTTTTATTAATTGAGTTATTGTGAATGAAATTAATTACTACGTTATTTGAAATTTAAGATGGAATGTGAAAATATTTAATGGAATATATTTTGAGTCCAATATAAATGTCATCTATTTGACAATAAGGAATGAGATAATTACTAATTGATTTAATTAAATGGAATTCTTGGGAATTTTATTTATAAATGCTAAATTAAATAAAGTGAGGGTAAGATTGAAATTTGGTAAATTGATTAACTTTAAATGGACATCTAAGTTTGTAAAATAGTGTGAATAATTTGGAAATATAGAAATAATAAGAATTGTCAAATTTTAGAATTTAAATTTGAAATTTGATTTGATTAATTAATTATTAATTTATTTAATTAATATAAAAATAGAAATTTTAGCCACTGACTCGGATTTCGACGAAACAAATTTCATCGGATCCATAACGGTGAATTATTGTAGGGTTTTAAGTTTCGTAGCGATCGGACTTGTCGTTTGATCGTACGGACTCGAAAAGCCTTGAAATTTATGAAATTGAAATCAATTTGAAAAATATTGATTTTAGCATAACTTCTTCATACAATGCAATTTGAACCTGAAACCTTTTCCATTGAGTTTAAAATATTTTAAAACACCTATTTTGACATATGGGTTTACCCAATTTCGTTCCGGGGTCAGAACAGGCTTTTTGGGCCACTTTGTCGTTAGCGTGTATTCAACCCGATCAATTTATTCTATTTCAACTTTCTCTATAAATATCCTACTATAAACCCTAGCCTGTCTAATTCTCAGTTGTTTGTACGTAAATTCATTCTATTCCTCCTTTTTCTCAGTGGCAGATAAAATTCTATATTACCAGATCCAGTTGCAAATCAAATCCAAAGTATAAATTTCAAAGTCCTCGGAAAAATTTGGAAAAAATATATGTTGAAGCTCTCGAAGTGCATAATCTTCTGGTGAAATTCGTTTTTCATTTTGGATTGTCATTTGACGAGTAAAAATCGAAGAATTTTCGGTCGTTCATCACGTCGAAATCAAACTCGACGGATCGACGAACCGTTTCTGGGCTTTGTAGAGGGAACCGGGGAGAGTTGATCTGTGGCGTTCATTCGTAGAGTTAACGGCTAGATCGTCGGCAAATTTCGATCTAGGGTTTCATTTGAGAGGCGGTTGTAGTTGATTTTCGTGTCAGGGACGAGATCGTCGCGAGGCAGAGAGGGAGCGGAGCACGGCGGCTCGACAGGGGTGGGAGCGTGTGGCCTTAGGTGGCGCGTGACGCTGCCGTTGGTAGTGGTTTCGTGCTCTGGGTGACGGCCGTAGGGTTTCGTTGCAAATTGCGCGCATTACCTGTAGATGTAGAAGATGTGACGTGGCTTTGTTGTGAAAGGTGAGTTTTGGTCCATTTTATTTTATATAATTTTATTTCAAATCGTTCTGACGCGCATAACTCTCACATACGAGGTCCGTTTCACGCGCGGTTTGTTCTTATGGGTTCATATCGAAATTCTAGACTTGTTGGTGCTGGTTTGGACGAATTCTGAGACAGTCAAAATTTTGGGTTTAAATTGGATTTAAATTCAATTTAAATTCAAAAGGTAAGTGTTTTAACCCACTCACAATTTCTAAAATTTCTTATGTTGGTTAAATTGATATATGATGTGATTTAAAATTTATTTATGGTTGTTTGGCATATTTTTAATCATCATCTCAGTTAATTTCATTTACTTAAATTAAATTGCTATTTAATTTATTCATTGCATTTAAACTGCCAGTTAAATTGTTAATTAATTATTCATTGCATATAAACTGCCAGTTAAACATTTATTTAATTTATTATTGAATATAACTGTTAGTTAATACCTGTTATTTATTACCCATTATACATTAATGATATTGTTTGGATTGGATGGTGTTTGGATGATAGGTGTTTGATGATTTATATTGGATGAATGGATGTTTATCTATATTGTTATAAACTGCAAGTTATTATGCGTGCTTATTTCATTCGGGATTGCGGTTTGAAATGATATATAACTGTAATTTTTATTTTTAAATTGCGGATTGAAATGATAAATATCCGTATCACTTGACCATATGATAGAAAATTATATACATACACCGCGGTCTATATATAAAATTATTTCTTTTGAAATGATTTTTGTGGTTTTGTAAAGAAATATATAGGTATATAGATATTGATTTTAGATATTATATAAATGCTATTTTATTATTGAATTTAGCTATGTATAAATTTGTTTTGAATTATAAAATAAGCTAAATAATGAAGTTTGATTTCTTTTATATAATATGGTTAAGTATCTATTTAAAATTCTATTGTATATAGAGTTTATAATGACTTAAATAATATTAAGGTTGAGATAAATGTGAATATGATTTGAATTAAAGTATTTAAGAATTATCCTCGAAAAATTTGATTTGAAATGTAAATAAATTAAGATTTCAAAAGTATGATTTATAACTTGATTTTGATTAGAGGATTTAAATGAATATCAAATTGATTTGAAAGAATATTATCAAGTTAATTTAATTGAAATAATATCCTGTTATTGAAGTTTAAGGGTTTTACTTAAATAATATTTGTTTTATTAAGTAAACATTTCAAATTTAATAGTACGAATTGGATTTGATATATATGAAATTATCAAAGAATCCATTTTAAAATAGTTGAATATTTAAAGATTGAAATATATGAGTTATCAAAATTTAAGTTTTGAAATATAGAATATTTAAGCTTTGAAATATAATTGAATTTGAAGTGGTTTATTCGGGGATTCACATTGGTATTGGAATTTATTTGGGAGAATTTAGAAGCTATTTTATTATATAAAGAAATTTAATATTTAAAGCATTTAAGTATTATAAGTCATGTTTTCAAAGCTACGGGTTTCAAGGTATATAGATTGGAAAGTGTTATGATTTTTGGAAAAAAAATATATTTTGAAATAAAACGATATCGTATAGATTTGGTTTTGAAATAGAAATGATATCGTATCTAAATAGTTTTGAAATGGATATTATATTCTGGTTTTAAAGTATAAACTATTTTGAAAGGACCGCGGTGTTATAATAACGATTGGTTGCTGAAGAGATAGAGATCGGAAGTTGTCATACTCTCTGCCGACTCCGAAAACCACTTTAACAACCGTGTGGAGATTCCAGAATGAAGTAGGATGGTGGTGACGTTTCCTTTGAGGTAAATACTTGGACCCAACTCCCGTGAGTTGGCATAAGGTGGCTAAAACAGGAGCGATTGACGGGTTAATTGAGGTAGTACCTTTGATCGGACACATCCCTTCGATATTCTACTTTGACTTTTGGATTGATTCGGTGGCCACTCTTGATTTCTTTGATTTGGGGGTGTTGTTCGAGGTGGGCGATAGTAGCAGCTACGCGTTACCACCGGCCCGGAAGCGTAATTGGTATATCTACCCTGGTATTTCCTAGTTGTGTCGTGTCACCTACCATATCGCGCCTTGTACGAGTTTGGTTTTACCCCGTAGCCCGTGGAGTATTTAGGGTAGTCTCCCGATCTGGAGATGCGCTGATACTGGATAGACTACTGAGACTATTATGTGTTAAGGGGAATATTGGGTCACTCCTTAACGCTATTTAAAAGTATGTTTATTTTACTATAGACATTGTTATAATAGCGAAATATACTGCATAGTAAATTGTTTAACGGATCCTTAGAAGATGTAATCCCGAGCATCTCTTAAGTTACTGCACTCATGTTTATTTCTGTTGATTTAACTTACATAAGATCTTTTAGTTCTGACTCGAGTGTTTTGTCTTTTCAATTCGCTCGGGTCAGTCCGAGCATTTCAGGTTTCAAGATTTTATTTCTGAAGGACGAAGACGAAGATTTCATTATTATTATTATATTATATTGTTCCACTACACATTGTATTCCGCTGCATCGATTTTTATTTGTTGGTATGTGCAACTCTGATATATTGTATAAGTAAAATTAAATATTTTTTAACAGCTTCATGAACTGTATATTTGATTATTATATTTTATCCTTCCGCTGTGAGATTCTGTTTTGTTTTATTTCTTCCTCGTTTTTCTTATTTACCCCATAACAATCCGCCCTTCCATATGGTTTAAATTGACACGTGTGTCGATTTAAAGCATGCGAAAAGGTGGGACGTTACAATTGACGTTGTATGAAATTGATAATAGATATCAAGTATAGAACCACACAAAATAATAGTGTAATAATCTTTAATCTACATGAAATGACAGTGTAGATTCTAGAAATAATTATATTAATTTGCGTAAACAACAAATGTAAATTAATACGATTATTTCGGGATTATTTAAATGAATTATTGGATTGTTATTGATGTTTGCTATTGCTTGTTTATTTACTTGACACCATCCCACTTATCACACTGCAAGTTCCATGTGCTATGCTTTGATTTTGAATTGAAATGGAATTGGATTGAAATGATAAATATCCAAATTTAACTTTGACCTAGGATAGAGAATTAAACAAAACTCGATTGGTCATTGATTTGATTTAAAAATAATATAAAGATTTTATTTGAATAAATAATAAGGTTTTGAAAAGAAGTTGAAATTTAAATTTTATGAAAGGAACATGTTAATATTTAATAATCTGAAACAAAATATTAACATAGTAGTTGATGAAAGAATGTTGTTTTAAATTTAATTATTAAGTTGAAATTATTTAATAATTAAGTTTTGAAATTATTTAACAATTAAATAAGATCGAATTATTTAATAATTACGTAAAATTGAATTCTTTAATAAGTGAAATTGAATTTCTTGAATAAGTGAAAATAAATTTCTTTATTAATCGAGTTTTGAAACTTGTAACTAAGTAAACAAATAGGTGAAATTGAATTTCTTTAATAAGAAATAAAAAATGTGATTTATTGAAATTAACGTAAGACTTGTAATTTAGAGAATTTGATTTGACGAATCTAATTTAGTTAAATTTGTAAGCTTTGATATAATGAAGTTGAACTTAAGTAATTGATTTAAATAAGTTGGAATTTAAATACGAATTGTTTTTGAATGATAAATTAACTTAACGGATATTGAATGAAATCGATAAATGAATAAATTGATTTGTATGTAAATCAAACTATTTTAAATGATTATGGAATGAGAGTTATATATGAATTTAAATGAATATTTGAATTGTTTTAATCAAATTTTGGAATTGAATTATAAAGGCTTGAAATGGAAAGTTGGAAGTTTTGAAATGTAAATTTTGGAAATTAATTTAGAAAGACAAATGAAATGTTGGTTTACGAATTCTAAGTGAAATTTAATTTGATTTGGTTTTGAAGTATATTAAACGACCAATCGGTGTAATAATTACGAAAATTATTAAAGAGACCGGAATCAGTTATGGACATACTCTCTGTCTAAACCGAAAACCAATTTAATAACTATATGTGGAGTGTGATCCAGAATGAAGTGGTTGGGATGATGTATGTGATGACTGAAGAAAGAGAACGATAATGGATAGCCTTGACACTTGTGTCAAATTGGAAATGACTAAAACAGGAGCCGTGCCGGGCCAAATGGGGTTAGCCACCTCGAGCGAACGCACTTCTTCGTAAACTACTCATCACTTGTTATTGATTGGTGTGCACCCTCGAAATTTGAGAGTGTTGTTTTACAGTGTTGCGATCGTTGCAGCGATGCGTTCTCACCAGTCCGGATCAGGCAAACGGTAGTTTCACTACCTTGGGTATTGCCTCATGTGCCTTGTCATGCTTGTATCCCTATATACGCGACCATGACGAATTTGTTTTGTGTTATACCTATGGAGTACTCCCTGATATCCCACTAGTTTACGGTGGAGTTTACATTGCTATACAGTCTATGACACTTATATAAAATGTGTTAAGGGGGACAATGGTAACGCCTTAACACTATTTTGATACTTTATATTACTGATATGCATTATCTACTTAGCGTACACTACTACATACTAGATAGTTTAATGGATCCTTAGAGGATGGTTATTCCAACGTACTTTGAGTTACTTGTATTTCAGTTGTTATTTCACTTGAGTTGAATTTATTAATATAAGAATGTTAATCCTGACTCGAGTGTTTTGTATTTTTCTTTATGCTCGGGTCAGACTGAGTGTACCAGTATTCGAGACTCACCTTTAGAGTTGGAGCTTCGCTTGAAGATCCGGCTTGCTGATACGCGAAGATTTTGATCAATGACAATGTGCTTTAACAAACAAGGAAGAAATATATGCAAATGCTAAAGGAAGATTGATGAAGACCAAACAAACTTAAAGTATGTTTTTATATATGACTTAGTCTAGATTTATTGTTAAAATCTATTCTCAAGAAGCTTTCACGAACACCAGAAAACATTTTATAAACTTCATTTTCAATTAAGTTTTCACTGTGCATATTTTATAATTTCAGTCGACTGAACAGGAACAGCCAGTCGACTGAAACTGGAACAAATTTATACACATGCACAGTTTCGATCGACTGAATTTCTTGCATAGTCGACTGAATTTGCTCCCAAAAATTTTACTTCATATTTTCAGTTGACTGAATTCCCTGCTCAGTCGACTGAATTTAAACCTGCGAATTTTCTCTGAAAAGACACCTTCTTCCTCCCAAGAGTTGCAACCATTCATCAATGGAAATGGAAGCATGTGACGACCGCCCATGACTCCTGCCTTAAACAAGGAAATAGTGCACTGAACGGTGTGCCAGGCAGCCATGGATGATCGTCAGGGTAAGGTAAAACAATAAACTCAATCGTATTACTCACAGCGCATGGATAAAATACAATAGAAAAGTATACATAGTGAAGCTCCATAGAACAGAATCTCATCATATAAACTCATAATAGTTTGGTACAACAATCTAAAAAGTCAATACAGCAAGCCTCACTACATATCACTCAGAGTAGATACAAACAACGGAACATCCAGTACATATAGTAAGAAAATAATATGCTAGCCTCCAGTTCGTCTTCGCCATCAGCGTCGTGGGTAGCAAAGAACAGCACCTGTCACCTGCTACCTAGTCTGCCTATCCCAAAATGGATGAACAGCCCAAGGTAATAAGAGTTGAACATAAAACTTTGAGTCAGACAAAAGTCCTAGTGAGCGGTAAATCAACATCAAACATACCAAAAGAGCATAAAGGGTAAAAAAAAGTAATAGGAACCCAACCATCCCACTCCACCTCTTTCTACAGTGATAGCCCCCAGACACACTAAGCAGAAACAAACATAGCAAAGCAGACAATTAAAGTAAAGCAATTATCACTCGAGTCAAGGTCGATGTTTTCCAAGTACAAACCCCCAAGGCCTAAACCAAGATCAGATAAGCACCCAAAAAGCGCCGCTCTTGAGACCGAATGATGATACAAACAAACATCCATGACTCTGGCTATCACTGTTATCATTGCTTCGATACCACCGTTAATTGAATGACCGTCACATTCTTTCAGCCGTCCGTCAAGGGCTAATGGTAACCCCGGTTCTAGACATAACTCCGCACGTCATCGTAACCCGTGCCTAGGACTATCGAATCTGCCCAGAGTACTAGACCTTCAACTATTGGTCTTGGGACTATCGAATATGCCCAACGTACTCTTGCTTTGAGCATGCTAGAACCTTCAACAACGATGAAATCTCAGCCTCCTTGTCATCCTCCTTGACGACTATTCTCATACTAGCTCAAGCGCCTCTTGAGCCAACCATTATCAACGAACTCGAACCATATCACCAAGTTATCAACATGCTTGGGATGATCCCGTCTGGATTAAACCAAGGCTATCTCACATCATGCTTTGCTTCATCGCATCATAGCAAAGTCCCATCTCAACATCATGCTTTGCCTCATCGCATCATAGCAAAGTCCCATCTCAACATCATCATCAAATCTATCCATATGAGCTTTATCATCCGCTTCATTTGCCACGAGCAGCTTTCCTTATTCAAGAGCCTTTCCACTTAGCTTTTGAATCATCTTCGACCAACTTGTCCAAATCAAATCATCAATCAACTAATTTATAACAATCAATCAGATCAATCATTAATCTAAGTAATCAATCATTCAAACAAGATCTAAATAAACAGTTATAACAATAATGGCAATTTCGTTAATAAAGAGTCCAAATCTAACAAGCATGAATTCTAAGTAATATCTTGACGAATGAACTAGCATAGGTTAACATGTAGTAAAGTGGATATCAAAACTTTATGAACGATGGATCTACATGCAAAACTTAAGGAAAATGCATGAAATCACTATCTTTAACACACATACAAGCCACCGATCCAATATACTCCTTTGGGTCCGTGTGAGAGATAACCACCACTCGCCGAATCACCTAAACGCTTCAAAAACAACTAACTTTAGATCTGTACAGCAAAGGATCTAGCTTGATCCGACAAGATTTCCCTTCAAACGATGAAATCTCTCTTCGATGGATGTAGATCTTCAACTTTGGCTCTTGGATCTTCGATTTAGATGGATGGGAGCACAAGATTAAAGTGGAGAAAAGAAGTGAAGAACTGTTGTAGTCGAGCCCTTAAAATAGCAGCACTTCGTCGCTTCAAAATCCGGATCCCAAAAATGAAGATAGGTACTTCTATTTATAGGCTGGAAATTAGGTTGTTCGCACTTAGGTCGGTAGCTCTTAGGTCGGTCACGACCTAACGACCTAACTCACACTGCCGACCTAACAAAAGTCACGACCCAACACACATACGCGGCATAGCATGCACACGACCTAATTGGGCACGACCTACCAACTAAACCCCTTTAACGACCTAACCTCAAGGCCGACCTAACACATTGCTATAATGCCTAACGACCTACGACTTAGCTGGATGCCGACCTAACTACACCCAGCATCCCAGCATAGGTCGTCTACGACCTAACCAAACACAACTTAGCAAATGCCGACTTAACACAAGTGCCGACCTAACTCTGTGACGACCTAAAAATGATACGACCTAACTAAACACAGGGCTAACCACTAGGTCGCTACCCTCCTTAAGCCGCTACCTGCCTTAAGTCGCCTCACCGACCTATCACCCTTAGGTCGGTAACTCGTTCAACCGACCCATCTCCTATACTTCTATCCCTTAGGTCGTTGAATATTAGACCGGTCAATTCCTTAGGTCGGTCCAACCCATTAACTCGTTAACTCGCTAACTCCTAAGTCCTCTAGCTCACTCACCCTTAAGTCACTTACTTCTATAGGTCGGCAAACACCATAAGCCGTTAACCCTTAAGTCGGCAACCGCTACCACTAACTTCTCTAAGTCGTTCACATGACTTGGGTTGCTCGGCCGACCTAAACTAACATACGACTTAGACTCAGAACGACTTAAGCAATACTAACGACTTAATGGCAACTATTTTATGATTTATCGACACGTAAAATACGGGTCGTTACATTCTCTTCCCCTTAGGAATTTCGCCCCCGAAATTCCAAACAATCAAGAGCAATCATAAACTATTCTGCATGCCTACCATTCATAGCAACCAACAACCCATGCATCCAATTACTGATCTAGCATGCAGAATTCTAAAACTAAAACAAGTTACAAATTCATGAGATGTCACGACACCTTAGGGCCATACCTCGAAGAGTTTAGGATGAGCTGCCTTCATCCTCTCTTCCTCCTCCCATGTACAGTCGTTAACATCCCTTGAGCAACCTGACTACCTTCCTCCTAAGCTGTTTCGTGTCAGTTTCCATAACACGAAGCGGCTTACGTGGTCTTCTAACAACTGGATCAACTTTGAAATCTTCACAGCTATCAGCAGAAACCACTGTATTCGAGTCGTGCACATACTTCTGTAGATACGATACGTGAAAAACATTGTGCACACCCGACATCTTTTCTGGTAACTCCAACTTATAAGCGAGCTTTCCAATTCGCTCGACGATCGGGAATGGTCCAACGAATCTCGGAGTCAATTTTCCTTTCTTCCCGAATCGAATAACATTCTTTAATGGAGAAATCTTCACAAAAACCCTATCGCCTACGCCGAATTCCAAATCCTTACGACGCTTATCGGCATAACTTTTCTGACGGTCTTGGGCTGCCTTCATTCGTCGCTGAATGATCTTTATACAATCCGAAGTCTGTCGAATCATTTCTGGCCCAAGTATTAACTTTTCTCTCGTTTCCAATCAACATGACGGAGAGTTACACGGTCTTCCATACAATGCTTCATACGGCGCCATACCAATGCTTGAGTGGTAACTGTTATTGTATGAAAATTCCACCAAATGGAGATGATCTTCCCATGATCCTCCGAAGTCCAAAACACATGCTCTGAGGAGATCTTCCAAAACTCGGTTGACTCTCTCGGTTTGACCATCTGTTTGGGGTTGATAAGCTGTACTCAAACACAACTCGGTTCCCAAAACTTCCTGGAAGCTCTTCCAAAATCCACTAGTGAACAATGGATCTCGATCGCTCACTATACTTTTCGGAATACCATGGAATCGAACTATCCACTTAACATACAGCTCAGCCAATTTCGATGCAGTCCTGGTTGATCGAACATGAATGAATCTTGCACTCTTGGTCAAAAGATCTACGATGACCCAAATCCCTTCATTTCCTGCTCTGGTTCTAGGTAGTCCATCGATAAAATCCATCGATATTTGCTCCCACTTCCATGTAGGAACTTCTAATGGCTGAAGCAATCCACTGGGCTTCTTCTGCTCGGCTTTTACCAACTGGCAGTTCATGCATTTGGAAATAAAATTTCCAACATCCTTCTTCATACCTTCCCAGCAATAGGTTCTCTTCATATCCCGATACATCTTATTTCCACATGGATGAATTGTCAGCTTCGAGTAATGACTCTCCTTCAGAACTTCACCTCTCAATTCATCCATATCGGGAACAACTAGTCGTCCTTGCTTCCGAAGCCAACCCTCTCGATCGACCTCGAATCCTTTATCCTTCTCTGGATCCAATCCAGATTCCAAATCACGGATAATCTTGACAAGCTTATCGTCTCGCTTTTGGCTCTCGCCAATTATTTCCACCAGAGTAGGTATTATTGATAAGTTTGCCAACATCTCAGGTTCCAATTCACATCTGGGCCTGAAGTCAAATCCAGCCAAATACTCGAGACTCTTCCATTCTGAAAACATGGCTCCCAATCCTACATGTCTTCGACTTAACGCATTTGCCACTGCGTTACTCTTTCCCGGAGTATAGGCTATACCAAAATCATATGATGCTAAAAACTCTAGCCATCGTTGCTGTCGGAGATTCAAATCCTTTTGGGAGAAAAGATACTTCAACGACTTATGATCTGTAAACAACTCGAACCGAACTCCCAATTGTTAATGTCTCCACATCTTCAGAGCAAATACAATCGCCGCTAACTCCAAATCATGAATCGGATAATTCCTTTCATGCGGCTTCAGTTGTCGACTTGCATACGCAACAACTTTATCCTTCTGCGTTAGCACTGCTCCAAGTCCAGTACCACATGCATCGGTGTAAACCACCATCTCATCATTCCCACTTGGAATAGTCAAAACAGGAGCACTTGTTAGTCGCTCTTTCAAGATTCTGAAAGCTTGCTCACACTTAGCATCCCATCTGAATACTTGATTCTTCTTCGTCAATCCTGTTAATGGTGCAGCTACCTTGGAAAAGTCTTTGATAAATCGACGATAATATCCTGCTAATCCAAGAAAACTTCTCACATTAGATGCATTCTTAGTTCTAACCCAATCTTGGATCGCTGCCACCTTGGCGGGATCAACCGCTATTCCACTTCCAGAGATAACATGGCCTAAGAACCTCACTTCGCCCTTCCAGAAGTGACACTTCGAAAACTTAGCCCTCGGCTGTTGTTTCCGCAAGATTTCCAAAACAATCCGCAAGTGCGTCTTGTGCTCTTCTTCAGTTCTGGAATAAATCAAAATATCATCCATGAACACAAGTACAAACTTGTTCAACTAATCCCTGAACACTCTATTCATAAGAGCCACAAAATATGCTGGTGCATTGGTCAATCCAAATGGCATTACCAGCCACTCAAAGAAACCAGATGGTGTCCTAAAAGCAGTCTTCGGCACACTATCCTTTGCCACCCTTAATTGGTGAAATCCCGTTGCCAAATCCATCTGGGAAAACACCTTGGCTTCGTGAAGCTGATCAAACAAGTCATCTATTCTCGGCAATGGATACTTGTTCTTCTTAGTCACTTTATTCAGCTCACGATAATCCACACACAACCTCAACGATCCATCCGCTTTGGTTGCAAACACAACTGGTGTACCCCATTTAGACACACTACGCCGGATGAATCCTTTCTGTAAAAGGTCATCAACTTGCACCTTCAACTCTTGCTGTTCCCTAGGCGCCATTCGCCTAAGAGGCATCACAACAGGTCTGGCTCCTTCAACTAGATCGATACGAAACTCGATCTCTCTATGCGGCGGTAACATTTTGACCTCGTCAAAAACATCCTCAAATCCATTCACAATAGGCACCGATGACAGTCCATCCCGTGGAACAACTAGTGAATACATGAAGCTCATGAAGACGCCTTCTTCATGCTTACATCGTATCACAACCCTTCGCCCCTCCACATTCTCGACTGTCACCTCCAGCCTCTTACAATCAACCCTTGCCGCATACTTCCTAAGCCAGTCCATACCCAAAATAATTCCGAACTCCGCAAAGTTCAGAACAAAACAATCACAAACAAAAGAGCAATCATGACTCGACACAACCAGACCACGGCATACCATACACAAACAAGACGAACCCCCAACTGGATTAGTCACAACCAATGGTCTATCCACGATATCTGGTTCTAAGCCCAACCGGCCTACAAGTTCACTACAAACAAAGGAGTGCGACGCCCCAGTATCAAATAACACTCTAACTGGAACACCACAAATGGAAAGAGTACCTTGAACCACCACACTCTTTCCTTTTTCTTCGGCAGTAGGAGCTCTCGAAGACGATGGCACAGCCCCCAAAGCATAAGCTTGCACAATCTGCTTGTCCTTCCTCGGTTCCGGACAATTCTTCCTGATATGCCCCAGCTTGTCACAGTTGTGGCACTTCACCGGCACTCTCGGATTCTTACAATCTATGGAGAGATGACCCTTCTGCTGACAGTTGTAGCAGGTCACTTCACCCTTCGGCTTCTTCTGGCCATCCTTACCCTTCTGCTGCTGCTGCTTTCTCTTCTTGTTTCCACCCCACTGTGGTTTAGATTCCTCCTTAGTCACAGCAACAATAGATCCTTCCTTAGGAAACAGATTCTCGTGCCTGAGAGCTTTCTCCACAAGCTTCTCAAACGGATCGTCCAAATGATCCACCAACTGCCTCCCAAGATAAGTGTCCAAGGCTGTCACAAACTTCTCATTCTTCTGATAAGGAGATTCAATATATGACCGAGCATACTTGGACAATGCTTCAAACTCTGAAACATACTCAAGAACTGGTCTTCCTCCTTGCTTGAGTTCCACAAATTTCTTGAACAGAACAGATTTCTGAGCTGTAGAAATGAACTTAGCTTCAAATTGCACCCAAGTAATTTCTTCCTCTGGAGTATCAATGGTGATAGAGTTCCACCAATCCGAAGCTCTCCCTTGAAGCTGTCTTGATGCGAGCTTCCTTTTGGTTGCATCCTCAATTCCCAAATCACCAAAGATCCTTCTACAAGCATCAATCCATCTCTGGACTTCAATGGTTGATTCTGTTCCCAAGAAAACCTTTCCTCCAAGAGCAGTATAGTCTTTACACAGCTTAGCAAAATCCACCTGTTTTGGAGCTTGAACTTGAACTCCAACATCTACTGCTGGTCCCGGAGCTGGCATCCTTCTCATGATCGAAGTCATCATAGCCTCGAACATAGCAGCATAATCAACAACCCCCCCAGCAGCACGGCCTTCCCTAGCAGCTTGTCTCTCTCTTCGACTCATTCCTAATATCTATAAGAAAATAATTAATATACCTTGAGAAACAACTGCATAAGGAGTTCAAATCCTTCTAAGCTACTATATTATATATAGTAATCATCCATCAAAATACAATTACGTCTCTCATACGTAGTTCCATCAGCGAGCGTTGGCTAAAATCGATCAACCAAAGCTCTGATGCCAAATGTGACGACCGCCCATGACTCCTGCCTTAAACAAGGAAATAGTGCGCTGAAAGGTGTGCCAGGCAGCCATGGATGATCGTCAGGGTAAGGTAAAACAATAAACTCAATCGTATTACTCACAGCGCATGGATAAAATACAATAGAAAAGTATACATAGTGAAGCTCCATAGAACAGAATCTCATCATATAAACTCATAATAGTTTGGTACAACAATCTGAAAAGTCAATACAGCAAGCCTCACTACATATCACTCAGAGTAGATACAAACAGCGGAACATCCAGTACATATAGTAAGAAAATAATATGCTAGCCTCCAGCTCGTCTTCGCCACCAGCGTCGTGGGTAGCAAAGAACAGCACCTGTCACCTGCTACCTAGTCTGCCCATCCCAAAATGGATGAACAGCCCAAGGTAATAAGAGTTGAACATAAAACCTTGAGTCAGACAAAAGTCCAAGTGAGAGGTAAATCAACTATCAAACATACCAAAAGAGCATAAAGGGTAAAAAAGGAATAGGAACCCAACCATCCCACTCCACCTCTTTCTACAGTGATAGCCCCCAGACACACTAAGCAGAAACAAACATAGAAAAGCAGAAAATTAAAGTAAAGCAATTATCACTCGAGTCAAGGTCGATGTTTTCCAAGTACAAACCCCAAGGCCTAAACCAAGATCAAATAAGCACCCAAAAAGCACCGCTCTTGAGACCGAATGATGATACAACCAAACATCCATGACTCTGGCTATCACTGTTATCATTGCTTCGATACCACCGTTAATTGAATGACCGGCACATTCTTTCAGCCGTCCGTCAAGGGCTAATGGTAACCCCGGTTCTAGACATAACTACGCACGTCATCGTGACCCGTGCCTAGGACTATCGAATCTGCCCAGAGTACTAGACCTTCAACTATTGGTCTTGGGACTATCGAATCTGCCCAGCGTACTCTTGCTTTGAGCATGCTAGAACCTTCAACAACGATGAAATCTCAGCCTCCTAGTCATCCTCCTTGACGACTATTCTCATACTAGCTCAAGCGCCTCTTGAGCCAACCTTTATCAACGAACTTGAACCATATCACCAAGTTATGAACATGCTTGGGATGATCCCGTCTGGATTAAACCAAGGCTATCTCACATCATGCTTTGCTTCATCGCATCATAGCAAAGTCCCATCTCAACATCATGCTTTGCCTCATCGCATCATAGCAAAGTCCCATCTCAACATCATCATCAAATCTATCCATATGAGCTTTATCATCCGCTTTATATGCCACGAGCAGCTTTCCTTATTCAAGAGCCTTTCCACTTAGCTTTTGAATCATCTTCGACCAACTTGTCCAAATCAAATCATCAATCAACTAATTTATAACAATCAATCAGATCAATCATTAATCCAAGTAATCAATCATTCAAACAAGATCTAAATAAACAGTTATAACAATAATGGCAATTTCGTAAATAAAGAGTCCAAATCTAACAAGCATGAATTCTAAGTAATATCTTGATGAATGAACTAGCATATAGGTTAACATGTAGTAAAGTGGATATCAAAACTTTATGAACGATGGATCTACATGCAGACTTAAGGAAAATGCATGAAATCACTATCTTTAACACACAAACAAGCCACCGATCCAATATACTCCTTTGGGTCCGTGTGAGAGATAACCACCACTCACCGAATCACCTAAACGCTTCAGAAGCAACTAACTTTAGATCTGGACAGCAAAGGATCTAGCTTGATCCGACAAGATTTCCCTTCAAACGATGAAATCTCTCTTCGATGGATGTAGATCTTCAACTTTGGCTCTTGGATCTTCGATTTAGATGGATGGGAGCACAAGATTAAAGTGGAGAAAAGAAGTGAAGAACTGTTGTAGTCGAGCCCTCAAAATAGCAGCACTTCGTCGCTTCAAAATCCGGATCCCAAAAATGAAGATAGGCACTTCTATTTATAGGCTGGAAATTAGGTCGTTCGCACTTAGGTCGGTAGCTCTTAGGTCGGTCACGACCTAACGACCTAATTCACACTGCCGACCTAACAAAAGTCACGACCCACAACACATACGCGACATAGCATGCACACGACCTAACTGGGCACGACCTACCAACTAAACCCCTTTAACGACCTAACCTCAAGGCCGACCTAACACATTGCTATAATGCCTAACGACCTACGACTTAGCTGGATGCCGACCTAACTACACCCAGCATCCCAACATAAGTCGTCTACGACCTAACCAAACACAACTTAGCAAATGCCGACTTAACACAAGTGCCGACCTAACTATGTGACGACCTAAAAATGATACGACCTAACTAAACACAGGCTAACCACTAGGTCGCTACCCTCCTTAAGCCGCTACCTGCCTTAAGTCGCCTCACCGACTTATCACCCTTAGGTCGGTAACTCGTTCAACCGACCCATCTCCTATACTTCTATCCCTTAGGTCGTTGAATATTAGACCGGTCAATTCCTTAGGTCGGTCCAACCCATTAACTCGTTAACTCGCTAACTCCTAAGTCCTCTAGCTCACTCACCCTTAAGTCGCTTACTTCTATAGGTCGGCAAACACCTTAAGCCGTTAACCCTTAAGTCGGCAACCACTACCACTAACTTCTCTAAGTCGTTCACATGACTTGGGTTGCTCGGCCGACCTAAACTAACATACGACTTAGACTCAGAACGACTTAAGCAATACTAACGACTTAATGGCAACTATTTTACGATTTATCGACACGTAAAATACGGGTCGTTACAAAGCATCTCTTGTTTGCAACCTTTGACAACATATGCACCTCTTCTACAAGTATATATACATGATTCTAACATCATTTAATTCACCGAATTCTCTTGCTTTAATCTTACTATTCTCTTATTCATATTCTCTAGATATTCTCAAAGCAATCACCAATCTATTGCTTGAATCACTGTTTTTGTTTATAACATTCTTTTGATTCATAGGAATTCACATTTCCTAAATCTTCACAAACACATTGCATACTCTCGAAGATAAGATTATAGGAATATTGTACTACATTAGACTCATTAGTGTTGATAAGAACACAACAAGTCGAATATTGTATTTTAGTAATTGAGTTGAAGTCCTCTTCGGTAGTTGAGGCAAGAAATCCCGTTCGGTTGTTCGGGTAAGTTGTAAACCTATTCCTCCGGGTGAAGTGAGGGTGTTAGTTAGTGAAATTTCTAAGCGAAGCTTAGGGACTGGACGTAGGACGAGAGGTCCGAACCAGTATAAAATCCTGGTGTCTCCTTGCATTTACCTACTTTATCTACCTAAACTATTCCGTTATTCCATATTACACGATCCTACCGCATAGCCTCTTTCAGTTGGTATCAGAGCAAGGTCGTCATATAACCATAACACCGTTATTAGACATATTGATAATATGGAAAATAACGCAAGTACAAGCACAACATCTGCCTATAGTTCTACATTTGCAGAAGGACAATCTACCCAAAGACCTCCTCTATTCAATGGACTAAACTATAACTATTGGGCTACAAGGATGAGGATTTATATGCAAGCAAATGGAATGCTACTCAAGCAGAGTTCGTTGTACCCACAACCGATTATCCTACATGGACACAAATTCAAAAGAATGAAACTAGTGCAAATGCCAAAGCTATGAATATGCTATTTTGCGCCCTGGATAGAAATGAATTCAACCGTGTTAGCATATGTACTACTGCATATTAGATATGGGAAACACTTAAAGTCATACATGAAGGCACAAACAAGGTTAAACAAACAAAGATATCCATGCTGAAGAATCAATTCCAAAACTTTAGAATGCGACAAAATGAATCCATCAATGACATGTACTCAAGATTTCAAGACATTCATCATGCTCTAATCGGACTAGGAGAAAGATACACGGACTTTGACATTGTGTCTAAAGTTCTAAATTCACTCACTGATGAATGGGAGAGAAAAGTACTAGCAATCGAGGAAGCAAATGATCTATCTACAATGAAACCAGAAGAATTGATTGGAAATCTTTTGTCGTATGAAGTAAATATGCAAGCTAAAAAGGATCAACCTCAAAAAAGAAAGAATGTTGCTTTTCATGCGGAAAAGGAAGAATCAGAGTCTGAAGATGAGGATCTAGCATTTATAGCCAAAAATTTCAAGAAATTCTTAAAGTATAGAAAAGGAAACAAAAATGGTTACAAAAAGAATTTCTTGAACAAACCTTCATCCTCAAATATAGAATGCTTCAATTGTCACAAGAAAGGACACATGCAAAAAGATTGTCAAGAACAAATGAAGGAAAATCAGAAAAACTTCAACAACAAAAACAAGAAGGATAAATTCAAAAAGAAGGCATTTTCTGTAACATGGGACGATTCAGATTCATCTTCATCCGAAAATGATAGTGATAGCGACAATGAACAGGCAAATGTATGCTTCATGGCTCAAGAATCTGAGGTAAATAATTTAACTTTCGACGATTTAATTGAAGTAAACACTGAACTTTTAAGCACAATAAAAACTCTTAAAAAGAAACTCAAAGAAACTCGTGAAAATCAAAACAAAGCTAAATTTGAAAGGGATATGTTAAAAGATGAAAAGAAAATCTTAGAAGAAGAAATTAAAAAAGTTCAAGAATCTCATTCAAATTCGGAAACACAATTATCACTTTTAAGTCAAGAAATTGAAACTCAAAAAACAAAGAATGATATAAGTGTTCTTGAAAATCATGAGTTAAAAACTAAGATTAGACAAGTTGAGTTAGAAAATAGTAGTCTTCAAGCTAGATTAGATAACATCACTAAATATGTTTCTAACTTTAACAAAGGAAGAGAAAATTTATCTAAGATTTTAGAAAATTCTCAATCCTCTTCAAGTAAACATGGATTAGGATATAAAAAGGAGTCAAAAATTCCTAAAAAGAAAAATACAAATTTTAAGAGGAATATGGATTCAAAACAACAAATATTGCTAAAGAAACCTAGTAAAACAAAAGTAGAAAACAAGGTTGTTAAAATTTGGGTACCAAAGACTAACAATGTATTAATAAGAAATAAATATATTAAAACATTTATGGATAATATTCATCATAATGAAAACTATATTTATAAAAAGGATACTAAACCAAATTGGGTTTGGTTTCCTAAACTCTAACTTTTTAGGACCCTATTAAAAAGTGGGTACCAATAATTTCATATTTATTTTCAGGTCCCACTCAAAAAGAAGAAATCGATATTAGACAGTGGTTGTTCAAAACACATGACCGGAGACAAAGATATGCTTACAAACATCACATACTTTAATGGTGGCTCGGTTACCTTCGGAGATAATTCGAAAGGCTATATCATTGGCAAAGGAGATGTGAACAATTACGGTACATCAAATTTACCTTTTATAACAAATGTTTCATTAGTTGAAAATTTAAAACATAATCTACTTAGCATAAGTCAACTGTGTGACAAAGGTTTTAAAATAACTTTCTCGAATAATAAATGTAGTATTTTTGATCAAAACCAAAATCTTGTTTTTGAAGGAAATAGAGATAGAAATATTTATGTTTTAAATATGAATATTAATCATAATTCAAGTATGTGTTTACTTGCCAAAGATAATGATCCTTGGTTATGGCACAAAAGATTTTGTCATATAAATTTTACAACTATTAGAAAACTTTCTAAAAATGAATTAGTAAGAGGTTTACCCAAAATAAACTTTAAAATAAATAATCTTTGTGATGATTGTCAAAAAGGAAAATTAACGAAATCATCTTTCAAATCTAAGAAAAATATTTCGAATTTACAACCATTAGAATTACTACATATGGATTTATTTGGACCAACACAAGTTCAATCCATTAATCATAATCGATACGTATTTGTAATAGTTGATGATTTTTCAAGATATACATGGACTATTTTTATGAAAAATAAAAGTGACACTTTTAAGCATTTTAAAACATTTGTCAAAAGAATTCAAAACACTAAAGATTTGAAAATTAAAAATATTCGAAGCGATCATGGAGGCGAATTCGAAAATGAAGTTTTTGAAACATTTTGTAAAAAGAAAGGAATAAATCATAACTTTTCTTTTCCTAGAACTCCTCAACAAAATGGAGTTGTAGAAAGAAAGAATAGAGCATTACAAGAATGCTCAAGAACATTATTAAATGAATGTTCTCTACCAAAACATTTTTGGGCAGAAGCCGTTGCTACTGCATGTTATGTATTAAATAGAATATCAATTAGACCATTAACTAAAAATACTTCTTATGAACTATTTAATAATAGAAAGCCAAATATATCTTATTTCAAAATATTTGGATCAAAATGTTTCATTTTAAATATAAAAGATCAACTAGGAAAATCCGACTCAAAAGCTGATGAAGGAATTTTCGTAGGATACTCAGAACGAAGTAAAGCATATCGAGTATTTAATAAACAAACAAACTTAATTGAAGAAACTTTTCATATATCTTTTGATGAAAATTTTAATAAAAATTTAATATAAAAGATGATGAAGAATTGATAAATATAGAAGAAACAAACCTTGAAAATAATAATAATGAACTAAGATCTCCTCCTAGAATATTATGAGATCATCCAACTCAAAATATAATAGGAGAAATAAATTCTCAAGTAAGAACAAGAAATCAACTAAATCAAATGGGTCATGTAGCTTTCATTTCATCAATAGAACCTAAAAATCCAAAAGAAGCATCAACAGATGATTATTGGATTATCGCAATGCAAGAAATTAAATCAATTTGAACGTAACGATGTTTGAGAATTAGTTCCCCGTCCTAATAATCAATCAGTAATTGTAACAAAATGGATTTAAAAAAATAAAGTAGATGAACAAGGTAATATAACAAGGAATAAAGCAAGACTAGTAGCACAAGGGTATAATCAAGAAGAAGGTATTGATTTTGAAGAAACTTTTGCTCCCGTTGCAAGACTTGAAGCAATACGTATACTATTAGCCTTTGCAAGTTTTCACAATTTTAAACTTTATCAAATGGATGTTAAAAGTGAATTTTTAAATGGTTTTATTAAAGAAAATGTATATGTAGAACAACCTCCTTTATTTATACATGAAAAATATCCGGATCATGTATTTAAATTAAAGAAAGCACTATATGGTCTTAAACAAGCACCTCGTGCTTGGTATGAAAGACTTAAAAGTTATTTATTAAACTCGGGATTTAAAATTGGAAAAGTAGGTCAAACCCTTTTTATTAAAAATACTACCAAAGATATTTTAATAATTCAAATATACGTAGACGATATTATTTTTGGTTCAACAAATGAAAATTTATGTAAAGAATTTTCAAATATAATGACTAATGAGTTCGAAATGTCTCATATGGGAGAATTATCGTATTTTCTCGGACATCAAATCAAACAATTAAAAAATGAAATTTTTATAAACCAAGAAAAATATTGTGCTAATTTAATTAAACGATTCGGCATGGAAAACACTTCTGCTAAACCTACTCCTATGAGTACCACTACACATCTCGATCGAGATGAAAATGGCAAAAGTGTAGATCAAAAATTGTTTAGAAGTATGATAGGTTCCTTACTTTACTTAACCGCTAGTAGACCTGACATAATGATGAGTGTTTGTTTATGTGCACGTTTTCAATCTGATCCTAAGAGCAGTAAAACGAATAATGCGATACCTTAACAAAACTAAAGATTTCGGTCTTTTCTATCCAAAGGAGTGTTCATTTGAGTTAGTATCATTTAGTGATGCTGATTTTGGTGGATCTCGAACAGATAGAAAAAGTACAAGTGGTACTTGCCATTTCATTGGAAAATCACTTATATCTTGGTTTAGTAAGAAACAAAAATGTGTCTCGCTTTCTACATGCGAAGCAGAGTATATATCAGCTGCTTTAGCTTGCACTCAAGTTATATACATGCAACAAACACTTAAAGATTTTAATATAAATTTAACAAATTCTATAATATACTGTGATAATACAAGTATAATAAACTTATCTAAAAATCCGGTTAATCACTCTCGTACAAAACATATAGATATTCGTCACCATTTTCTACGTGACAATATCGAAAAAGGAATAATTAATTTAGAACATATTTCTACCGAAAATCAAATTGCCGATATATTTACTAAACCTCTATTAGAAAACTCCTTTATAAAACTTCGACGAGAATTAGGTATAATATACTTTAAAAATATTAATTAGATATACATTTGAAATATTCCCACATTTCAGTCGACTAAAACAAAATGTTCAGTCGACTGAATAAGAATTTCAAATATTTTCAGCTATGTTATATACTACATTATATAATTTATAGACCACACATTTTTAAACTGAATTATTAAATAAGAACTATACATTTTAACAAAATCCTCTTTACCATTAAATCTCTATGCGGTTAAAAAAAATCTTAATAAATTATAACCATTATTTGTTTAGTAAAATTCTACTATAAATAAATTCTTAAAAATATTTTATTTTCACATCTCGATTTTATGAATAAAATCTTAACAAAATTCAACATAAAATGTCGTCCAATAACTCCTTCTCTCCAATCAATATCACCTCGTCAGTTGATAACACTCCAACGTCGCCAAAACTTCCCACACCAACACCAGCACATGAGCCGGTTTACAAATGGGAAAATTATCGTACTGGTTTCACACTAGAATCTAAAAAGGCAAAACGCGGACTCTTTATTTCACGTGACACAAAAAGAAAGATTGATGAAATTCATCACTTTCAACAATAACAAATAGATCTTCAAGGAGAATTATACTTCGAACAAAAGGTTACGGCTAGACGCTTAAGCTTCCTTGAGCAAATCGGTTTACGATTTTGTGGATCAAAAAAGAACGAAGTGGATGAACCCCTACCTCGCCCCGTTAGCTCGCTTGATCCGTCTTCATCTTATCGTACACCAGTTGATCCTGTGAATCCTTGGATGTCTCCTAAGACTCCTCAATATAGTCCAAATTCATGGGATATCAATTATATGAAGAATGAAGGGTTTGCCTTGATATGAAGAAATAGTTTGTATTGAAATCTATTCATGATATTACATCTATATAATTGTAATTATTTCCTTGAATAAAGGGATTGCCTTCAAAATTAACATGGAACAACAAAATACATAAGTCAATCGACTAAAACCCCCTGTTCAGTCGACTGAACTTAAGACATAATGCAAAAAAAATTACAATTCAGTCAACTGGAATACTAACAGAAACCTTCAGGCAAACATTCAGTCGACTAAAACCCCTGTTCAGTCGACTGAATTTAGCCCAGAAAATTTTTGGCCTTCAATTCAGTCGACTGAACAGTGAATTTAGTCGACTGAATGCCAAATTCAGTCGACTGAACGCCAATTCCTAGGCAAACTTCCCCTTTTAACCACCAATTTTTACCCTACCTATTCACTTTTTACCTCCTACAAACTTTCTTCCCCAAATTAATTTCGAAACCCTAGCCCCCAATTCCTTAAAATCCACTCAAATCTCACCCAAATGGCACCAAAAAGATCAAGAGCTTCATCTTCTTCATCCTCCGAGCCAATTGATGCTCAAATAGCACAATGGCTTTACGATGGAACCGCTGTCACTAGATGGAATAAGATGAAGAATTCCCGAATTTTCGAGCATTCTTTCGTTGATTTCCAAAGTTTTCAAACCTACAACATCCAAGCGTTAATAGATCCAGCAGGTTTAACATCTCTTTCAGATTTGAAAAGAAATGACCATGCCATAAATCATGTAATGGTTAAATTATTTTATGCTAATCTTAATCTTAGACACCAAACTCCAAGAAATCCAAACAATAGTGTTTGGAGTATGGTATGTGGAAAGAAAGTTTGGTTTTCCTTGGATAGAATAGCATTCAATCCACATATTCGCGACAACATAAACCATCGATTTATGGAGGATAATATCAACTTTAGAGATTTTAAGTCCACTTCTCTTCGACCTATGGCAAGAATCCTCCATAAAGCCCTAATGAGAACAATTACTCCTCGCACGGGCTCGTACGAAATTGTCTACCCAAGTAACTATCGAGCTCTATATGCTATTTTTGGCAATATACAAGTAAATTGGGTACAGCTTATTCTTGATGAGTTTCTCACTTTTAATAATGGCAAAATGCGCACTATCTAGTTTGGAGAGTACATCATGCGACTTCTCCTAAATGTCGATACACCGTTACCTGATTCGGAGAATACAATGGTCCATCAAATTAACCATCGGACCATAAGCCTAATGCAACTCCCATCTCGACCTCCTTGCATAATATCACTCGCCGAATGGGAAGCAAGGCATCAAGAACAACAACAACAACCTCCTCAACCTCGCCATGAAGAACATCTCGAGCAAGATGATGAAATTCGTCTTGTTGACCCAAGCTTCACTACCAACCAATCCTTGGGGATATTGTCAAGAAATCAACAAATTCTTGACACTCGTCTTAAAAAGGTAGATCATAAGCTTGACAAAATCAAAGGATTCTTCAACAAGCTATGGGATGCAATCTCGTGCTCAAGCACCACTACTGCTTCAACATCACGCGGCAAACGTCCGGCACCTACGTTTACATGGACGACATCCGAAGAGCATACAAGTAACAGTGCAAGCGGAGCTAGTTGTGGCCAAGGAGGAAGAGCGGACAGACCACCAACAGGAGGACCTGTCATACGTGAACCAACAGGAAGAGAAGGTTCATATGACTGGGATAGAGATGAGTAATTTTTTGGTTTGATGTGTATTTTCAACTTTCTAGTGGCTTGTATAAATAGCCATTTTATGCTTGTTTGTCACAACATTTTTACTTTTCTTAACCCATGATTATGCAAATATTCTCTATGCTTCAGTGATTGTTTTGGTAAATTATTACCACTGTTAGTTCTTCCTTTTTGTCGATGACAAAGGGGGAGAAAATCTATGGTACTAACTTTGTTTTGTAGGAAAGATAGTGCATACATTCAGGGGGAGAAAATAAGTAAAACATCTCTAGAATAAATCAGTATTGTCATCAATCAAAAAGGGGGAGAATGTTGATACGTGAAGATTTTGATCAATGACAATGTGCTTTAACAAACAAGGAAGAAATATATGCAAATGCTAAACGAAGATCGATGAAGACCAAACAAACTTAAAGTATGTTTTTATATATGACTTAGTCTAGATTTATTGTTAAAATCTATCCTCAAGAAGCTTGCACGAACACTAGAAAACATTTTATAAACTTCTTTTTCAACTAAGTTTTCACTGTGCATATTTTATAATTTCAGTCGACTGAACAGGAACAGCCAGTCGACTGAAACTGGAACAAATTTATACACATGCACAGTTTCAGTCGACTGAATTTCCTGCACAGTCGACTGAATTTTCTCCCGAAAATTTTACTTCATATTTTCAGTTGACTGAATTCCCTGCTCAGTCGACTGAATTTAAACCTGCGAATTTTCTCTAAAAAGACACCTTCTTCCTTCCAAGAGTTGCAACCATTCATCAATGGAAATGGAAGCATCTCTTGTTTGCAACCTTTGACAACATATGCACCTTTTCTACAAGTATATATACATGATTCTAACATCATTTAATTCACCGAATTCTCTTGCTTTAATCTTACTATTCTCTTGTTCATATTCTCTAGATATTCTCAAAGCAATCACCAATCTATTGCTTGAATCACTATTTTTGTTTATAACATTCTTTTGATTCATAGCAATTCACATTTCCTAAATCTTCACAAACACATTGCATACTCTCGAGGATAAGATTACAGGAATATTGTACTACATTAGACTCATTAGTGTTGACAAGAACACAATAAGTCGAATTTTGTATTTTAGTAATTGAGTTGAAGTCCTCTTCGGTAGTTGAGGCAAGAAATCTCATTCGGTTGTTCGGGTAAGTTGTAAACCTATTCCTCCGGGTGAAGTGAGGGTGTTAGTTAGTGAAATTCCTAAGTGAAGCTTAGGGACTGGACGTAGGACGAGAGGTCCGAACCAGTATAAAATCCTGGTGTCTCCTTGCATTTACCTACTTTATCTACCTAGACTATTCCGTTATTCCATATTACGAGATCCTACCGCATAGCCTCTTTCACGACTATCTATCCAGCTTTCAGATATTTAGTTGATTCTAGTGATATATTATGATTCTTGTATTTGACTATTGTATTCGAAACTTCTGTTGTAACATATTTAACTCTATTATATATATAGTAGCTTCATGAACTACTATCTTTTGTTTCTGCTGCATTTATTACTCCGTGTCTGTGATCTGTGATTATTTATTTACTGTATATGTTCAGTTTTTCCAAATTTAAATTAACAATTCAGTATTTTGAATTATTCAAGTCCGACATGTGCGGATGCGAATAGTCCAAAAATAGCGGGTCGTTACATTTATATGGAAATTTTATTTAAATGTAATTTAATAATGTTGATTGAATGAAATTGATAATTGTTAATGTGAGTTAATCAACTGTAATGGTAAAGCTAATTAGGAATGTAATTATAGAGCTTAAATTGAAAATAATTGCAAGTTAATAAGGAATGGATTAAATTTTGTATTAATAGTGAAATTATATGTACTAAATTGAGACTAATTGATATTGCAAATGAAATCAATTTGGGTAAGTAATTTATAACCCTTGGTTGTAAACAACGAATTAATGTATATGAGTTACTAAGCTGTAACAACTGATTTATTAGCATCTCATTGATTAAATCGGTTTGGAATTTGTTTGGAAATCAATGAAATTTAATGTAATTAAATATTGTAGTTAATATGAATTAAGAATATAACTATAGAATATATCTGTAATAAAATATAAACTAATGTTATTTATATTGATAAGGTAATAATTGATTCAACAATAAGAGTGAAAATCAAAATAAAATAATTTATTGAAATCTTTTAATTAAAAAGAGGAAAGACGTCAATTGTAAACATATATTAAAATAAGTATAAATTAGGTGATTTATTTCCAATTAATTCAGCTCATGCTTCAAAATTTAATGTTAGTTTGCCACATATATGTTTATACCTAAATATAAACTTATGTTTTAGATCCAATTATATCATAAAAAAGGATTATTTAGGTTTGAAATCTCATATGGTATTAAACTAAATGTTAATAGGAGATGATAAAGAGGGTAAAATAGATTTACCCTTGAATATTTCCTTTTCAATTAGACTTGATTAGATTTTAATTACAACATAATTAACCTTTCCATTTTCACTCTTCTAATTTACTCTTACATTCATTGCCTCCTTTTGTAGATTATTTTCATACCTTTTATATACGAATGTAAACTATAATTGGCGATAAAGATGTATATATATATATATATTATACACCTGTTTATATTATCTTATTTATGCTATCATATTTTTGAATGTATGTTAATGCATTCCTAGTAAAACATTCAATCAAAAATTTTCATACCAAAATTAGGCATAACAATCTTCGGGCATGTTTGAAGAGATTAAACAAAGAATATAAATGGAAAATGAGGTAGATCTAACAAACACATAAAAAAACAGAAGTATCAAAACACAGAGATTTAAAGTGGTTCGTTGTCGCAGTCTACTTCCACTATAGAAAGTTTGCTGTTTATTGATAACTCTTGCTTATTACAATTGTTTACAACAGAACATTTGAGGTACAATTATGATTTCGGAAGAGTATCAGCATTCTAGAGTCCAATGTCCATTTTTTGAAGGCCTGGGGTTGCTTTTTGTAGGTCTGGCTGTAAATATCTCACTCAGATCTCGGAAGACCTCTTCTCTCACGTGGGTAGGCCCAGATGATCGATCCCTGAACATTTGAAATCAATCCATGATCAATACATACGTAATTCGTACCGATCCATACCACCTCCTTTTGGGCTAAGGTCGATCATGAGCATTCTTGAGGTGGTATGTAAGCTCCTGTGAAAATGTAATGGCATTTGGACTTGTAGATTTTGAGATATGATCGATGCAAGTTTGGATTTACGGTGTCCTGCCGAGCTCGTATCGATATGATTCGTATCGATGGCTTGCACGTGTTGCCCAGATGATGTGGTGTTATATTCTAGGATCGATCTACTTCTCATGCCGAGTGACCGAGTCTTCCCTTTTTATAGGCTTTGTTTGTATCGACATAGTGTATTCTTTTCGTATCGATGGTTGCCGATACCTTCGTATCGATCATAAGATGTTGGTTCGTATCGATGGCACTTGGTTGGCTTTGTATCGATGGTCAATGCCGATTTGTATCAATGATTCTTACTTCAGTTTGCACTGATACATACTGATCCTTTCATATCGGTATTTTCTTATATATTTCGTATTGGTCGCTAGTCGATCGATACAAACTATCTGAATGATGATCGATACGAATAACTTTAAAGCTAAAATTGTGGAAGTCTGATTGATGTTGGCTACTAATGGACACAAAGGGATGTGATGGATAGAGGGAGGGTAGTGAATGATGGATACGAACTCAAGGTTTCTTCACGGATTTTGGCTGATCAATAACTTAAGCATGCGAACTCCTATTGACTTGAAATTTGGAAAATTGACTTCCGTAGCTTATTTGTCATGTCGTATCAATTGTAGCTCGATTCGAACTTCAGAAAAATTTACCAATATCCATAGTGAACCTGTGTATAACCGATCTTCGGGACGAACTGTCTTTGGTTTCTAGTTAATTTCATCGTATCACGGCTTGTCAAAAGGCAGGATAACATTTACCCTCCAAAGCACGTCATGTGTGAACATGACGTGCTTTGAAAAGCTGCAATCTTTAGTTTGAAAAGTTATGTTGATTCTTTGAGCAGTCGTTGTCTTTTCATTAAGAGTTGTAACCTTTAATTTATTCTCGGTAATATAAATACTGAATTGTTGACTGCCGGTGATTGTACAGTGCATTGTTGTAATTGACTGTCGAGTGTTGGAAATCTATTGTTCATCATTGTAATCGTCATGAGGTGAGCATTCAATTCTTGTCAATTTTGAAAATTGAATATTAGTTCACCACGCATGAACGAATGTAAACTTGACTCCCATTGATGTTTGAACGCTCACGAGTTGATGTCAAGTTTTTTGAATCGAGTTTCTTATTGATCCTCTCCTGAATCGATGTGAAATTTGAGTTGCAACAATGCTTGATGGTCGTTCTAGTGTATTCCTTCGTATCAATCCTCTCCTGGATCAATTTGAGGAGTTGAAAAATTATCTTCGTATCGATGGTGATCGACACAAGTTAATTGGCCTTTTAAAATATTACTTATCGATGGATATGAATCTTTAGGAGCTTCAAAGTGATGGATACAAAGTTCCCACTTAGTATCGTTGAATCTCTGATCGATCTGAGTGGTTTAAATAAGCCTTAACTTTGTGTTTCCTATCGATCACTGGATGGATACGAATTGCTTCATCCTAAATAGGATGTAGATGGATAGGAAGGAAACTACGTATCGATGGTGTCAAAACTATTTCGATCGAGTACTGGATGTGAATTGGCTATTTTGTATCGATTATATCACAGACTTCTTCAACTGGTCATTTGCATTGGGAGATGAATCGTCATTTGTCTAGAGTGGAGCCATATAAAAGCCTTTTGTACTTAGCCATTTTTCTCACTTTCTTATTTTTTTTCCTTTCGTATTGATTGTAAAGCCGAGATAAGGTGATCTCTCTTGCCTTTGAATCAAACTTAACTTTCAAGACCCGAGCTAATTATTGAAATTAGGTAATTAGACCATGAATTCATGTTGAAAATGACGAGACTCAAAATTTACTGCCATTCCATTTCCTTTCGTGGACGATTCTGGTGAAGTGGTGGCCTTTGGATGGTCGAAATGAAGTCAAGAAGGAGAAGACGTCCTTTGCGTGGCTTTGGAGAAGATGAAGTATGTGGATATGTAGAGAAACGCTCGTATCGATCTAGGATGAAGGGAGGAACCGTATGGATCTGGGCATGATGAAGCTTCGTATCGAACAAAGGAAATGCTTCATATCAGTTGATGATAGACTCTTCGTATCGACCAACTATGGTGGCATTCGTATCGATTGATAACCAACGGCTTTTGTATCGATATGCTTGATCGATATGAATTTTGGAACTCGAAATCGATAATTCGATCGATATGAATTTATGATCCACAGACCAATATGAAGATGTTCTTTAAGTGATTTAATATCGATACGAATTATTATTTTATTGATTAACACGAAATGGCTCTACAGAAGATCGATACGAATTGCCTCCCACTTGATCGATACGAACTATTCTTTTAGGGATCGATCCAAACTTGAATGGTCGATATGAAACTCCTTGCATATTCGAACACTTGACTCCGATGAGCTTCTGCCCTGCATAATTGGACTTAACGTTTTCACTGCATATTTGACTGCCTTTCAAAGCTCGTCGATGGAACTGTAACCCTGAAAAAATTTGATGAATTTTAATTCGGGCCGATCTTCGAAGTCTGGATGGGAAGATTGTGACGGCCAGCGATGAAGGTCATTCCAGTTGAATTTCGAAGCCTTGTTGTTCAAACATTCTTTTTGAAATCTCATAGAATCTCTTAAGTAACATGTAGCACAGAACTACACAACATATTCATGCACTTCACACTCGGGAAACACAGATTTATTACCATCTAACAAGAATTTTTGCTGAGTTGATTAGCAATGGAACTCGAAAGTTCGCAACCGCAGAAAGTTCAGAGTCCACCTCTTTCTATAATCGAGATGCCGGCTATGGCAACCAAAGTTATTTGTCCTACTCCGGATGAGCTACCATAAGCAGTCTTTATTACAGCCGCAAGATTTGGTTCGGTCCAATATCTTTAAAGACATGCTGGGCAGAATTTGTACAAGGCATGGATTGTCAAGGGATGACGTTGAATTGTCGGGAGCAAACGATAGAGCCCATACTCCCTCGAAACGGTATGTGACTTGTAACGGTTTTTTGTGCATTACTGGGACACTCCCTTCATTTAATCAATACATTCGGGAAGTGTTGTTCTATTTAAGATCGCCTCGTCACAGCTGCACCCAAATGGGTTTGCCTTGCTGAATAACTTGTTCATCGTCTTCGTGGAGCACCTTTTTCGACCCCCAACTCAAGAGGAAGTCAGATACATGTTCAATATAAAGAACTGAGGATATAACCCACCCTTCACTTTCTTAGAGGTAATCAGGAACTGTCAAGTCGTGATTGGAGTCTGGACCAAGCTGGGTTATTTCAAGACCAAATGGTTCTACGTTCAGTTCCCATAGGGTTTTGCCAGACGATGGCTAGCCAGACGTAAGTGCTTCAACTTCTATGCCGATTAATTGGATAATAGTACTCGATTTCAGAGTTTAACACTTCTATTCTTTCACAGCTTCGATTCTGTGGCTCGAAGGGGCTCAGTTTAAGAAGATTGTAAGATCTCTTCAAGAGTTGCTTGACGATCGTAGAGAGATCTTCACTGATGAAAATCTAAGGGCTGTTGGGCTAATCGATAGAGATCAAAGCATCGGTCTTGAATGATTTATCAAATTGGCTCAAGCGAGGCAAGTCAGAAAGGAGAGTTCCTGGAATCATGATCACCAAACAAGGTGACGACGAAAATATGCCCGTTGGAGATGAGCCCGCACCCGGGCCTTCACAAAGTCATCAACACTCAGAGAGGATAAAGAAAGGCAAGGTCGCTGCCCATAAATCTCCTAGGCACAAATCTATTGTAATGTCTCTGTCAGCAGAGGCTATTGTAATTTCAGAGGCCCCCTCTTCACAAATGGAGAGTCCTTTCGAAGGACTTGCAGATATTCCCATTTTGGATGATGTGTCTCTTTATGTAGATACCAGATTAGAGGGGCTTCAAAGCTGCCACATTCGGTTGGTTAGGGGTTTTACACATGCATGTACACACTTCACAGCACCACAAAACTAATATTCATGAGCTGTTCAATCTCCGGAGGTGACTATCTCCGTTTCTTCTTTCACTTTACTAATACAATGTCGGAGAAAGGATTCATGGTCAGTAGCCTTTGTGTTGCACGTCAATCTTCCAGCTCATACTGAGAGTCCCGCAGACACGAATCCGATTATGATCGCTGCTACTCTAGTCAAGATAGGGAGCACTATCATAGGGGGAGAGAGAGGGAGGGAAAGAGAGTGGCGAGATAGGTATCGCTCCCAATCGCGCTCTCCCACCTAGAGTTTCCTTGCCACCCTCCAGTTCTTGAACACACATTGCCGAAACTCATGCCATCCAGTGCCTCCATAAACTTTAAGGTCTAGAGAGCAGCATTAGAGAACTAGGAGGATGCTCCTATTATTACTGCATCAACGACTACAGAGCTCATAGGGGAAGGAACCGCCCAGATTGCTCGGCTAAAGGAGGAATTCCCTAACATTTCTTTTGATGGCTTCCACTTCCCTCCGAACTTTGTAGTTAATTCAATAAGGGAAGAAAAAATTGTGCACGGCTATGTCCACCATGGCTACAACGAGTATCTGGAATGGAAGAAAACTGCAGAGAAAGCCTTGACTGTAGCATTCGATCGAGTAAAGGCAATTAAACAGCTGAAAAAAGATCTCACTCAAAAAGACCACATAGTTCAAGTGTTCATGGGTGAAAACGACACCCTAAGGAGCTCAAAGACAGAGGCCTTGAAAAAAGTCGACGAGGCCAACATGAAAATGGAGCAAATGAGGCAAGAGAACTTGAAACCGGTCGATGATATGGGTCACAGAAATGCCATCATCATAGCTAAAGGAGACAATGCGCTCAATGAGCTTAATGAGCTTAATGCTAAGTACACCAAAGGTCGTCAAAGAAAGGGACAATGCTAATAAGGCTGCTCAAGAGGCATGCGATCAGACTATTCAACTTAATGGAGAGCGGGACACGACAGTTCTAAAGCTTTAGGAAGCTGATGCTAGAATTGAAGCGTAAGTCAAAGCGGCGGAGGCCAGGTTAGAAGGTGATATGGAAGACCTTCTGATCACTTATAACGCCAATGTCCTGAAATACCACGGTCTAAGCTGGCTCGATAATTATCCGACCCATTTGCACAATGCCTAGCACTTCTTGGTATATGATGAAAAGGTTGAACACCACACTACATCTATTGATGAGTTTGAACAGGAGAACCGAGTGTTGATTGAAGATGAGAGGAGGGCTCTCCATGAGGCTATTGTCATATTTGAAAGAGAGAAACTCATCACTCAACATCCGAAGGTCGGAGAGGGTTCTAGTGTTGAGCATCATGTCATAAGTTCTGAAATCCCTATGCCAACCCAGCTTGAATCTACCCCTGTAGTCGATCCTCTACCTGTGCCTACTTATGATCCCATCAAAAACAATTGTCTCCGGCCCGCGAGCACATTTCTGAAGGAGTCCCAACTCCTCCGACGAGCTAACCTGAGGAAGGTATTTTGAACACTTATCGAATTTATTCAAAGTCTGGAGTTTTATCATAAGAAGTCACTAATATCTTCTCTTATTTCCATTCAGTTGTAGGAGCTATATCGGCCGTGCCCACTGCAACCCAAGAGCAGCATCAAGAACATGAGGCTATCGTGATGGACGCGACGACTACAACAGCTACCACATCGACTGAGGAAGTTCATATGAGCACTTTTATCTTCAATGAACAAATGATGAAAGAACTCCTCGGTCACCAGAGCGGTCCACTTACAAATTTTCCTTTTGCATGGGCGAAGGTGTGTTCACAGTCAGCTCCTCGACCCCAATTGCCAGCATCCCGCCAGCACTCGAGGAGCTTATGATGAGGCAATAATGGCAGAGATCAGTGCCGAGATGGCATGTTCCATGTTGGGTAGCGATATTGAAAGTGGAATGGTAGGTCCTGGCTCAGCTCCTTTACGTATGGTCACTCCGGGTGGTACAATCATCATCACTGGGGTATCCCCTATGTCTCCTTATATATAAAATGCCCCCGTCCCTCCGACCATGCATTTTGAAAGCGTTCCAATTTCTGTGGGTTTGGAGGAGGAGATTACAATCCTTCCCCTGGCCAGGGATAAGCCGAGTAAAGGCAAGAGTTCGAAATGGCATCACAGTGGTAGCTCCAGTGGATCGATGCCGAAGGGGAAGAAGAAGAAGAAACATAAGGTGTGGGCATGTCTCTTTGTGCCTCTTTTTGGTGTCTAAGTAGGAATTCCTTTTTTGCTTTCATTAGGCCATGTATAGATGTGGGTTTGGCCTCTGCTAGTAGGAATTTTTGGAATAAGTTTTTTTTTCACTTATTTTTTTTCCAAAGAATAGATGAATTAAAATCTCCCTTCGCTTTTTGGCATAACTTTGAGTTTATTTGCCTAAGTGTTTCAGTAATTGAATTTTCATTCAATACACTTGTGAGGTTAAGTCTTTGGATAGGACTCGTGTTCGGCCGTTAAGTCTTGAAGTCATGGCTTCGAGACGTAGCCAAACGTTAAGTCGAGTCCTAATGTTGTACTATCTCAATCGGCAGCTGGTGCTCGAGTTATGCCACTAGTCCTGGGGACGAGTTGAAGTGGTCGGATGGTGATTTCTTTTCACCTTTGACATTTTTTAATTTCACTTAGTTGGAACTAAGTTTTTGTGAGATGTGTTCGAGTGGTCGAATCACACTCATTCATGTATTGACAATCGCATCCACCCTCTGGGGATTAAACTCGCATGTTGGCGATAGATCATGCCCACTTAATCTTTATAGTTACGTTCACGCTTTGGGGACTTAAGTTGCTTTTCGGGCGATCAGTTACACCCGTTTTTATAATCGTAATTGCATCCACACTCTGGGGACTTGGGTTAATTTTAGGCAGTCAGTCACATCCAATTTGTTTTTATACTCCATTTCATGCTCTGGGGACTTAGAGTTAGTTATGGTTGGTCAGTCACACCCGATTAATGTTTATATTTCAGTTTGCGCTCTGGGTATCTGGAGTTAGTTGACAGATGGTCAACCACATCTGTTTTGAGTTTTGAAATTTTGTTCGCACTCTAGGAATGATAAATTGATCAAGATCATGGATGGTCGGATCACATCCATCCTCAATAAACAAACGAAGTCGTAAATGGACGGATCCATCCTCCTCGAGCTTGTGAGTCTGACAGACGAGGTCGTTAGATGGATGGATCCATCCTTCTTGAGTTTAGATTGCACGTGGGAGAAGTCATGGGTGGATGGATCCACCCTCCTCAAATACATGTTTTGGACATTAAGTTTATACTCCGGCTTGCACTTTGGGAACCGGAGTTAGTCAGAGGATTCTCATGTATCAATCCTTTTTGGCTTTAGTGTATGGCTTGCCCTCGAGCGTGGGTTTCACTTAGTGAGTGACGGGTCGTATCACAGTCACTCCCTATTTAAATAAGTCCCACCATGGGATGGAACTTAGCTCTCCATGCATTGTGATGGTCACATGACGCATTTCAAGAATCACTACTCTGGCTCGAAGAGATTGCATTTTATTGTTGAAATAAGAAAATATGGCAAAGTCAATTGCCTTATTACAAGTTCAAATTTCAAAATGAACAAAAAAAATTGCAAGTGGAAAGCAGACTAAATGAATAAATAAAGCCTGTTATGTGTAGTAGTGACAAATACTCTCGTTGTTCCAAGCTCTCGGCAAAGTGAGACCATCAATAGTCAATATTTTGAATGTGTCATCTCCAAGTCTCCATTCGATAACATATGGTCCTTCCCATGTTGGCTTCATATGTAAAGGTACCGGATAAATTCTCTTGAGCATGAAACCGCCAAGTTCAAAGGTTCGAGGTCGGACCTTGGCATGTATAATCGGACAACTCGACACCAGTGCATGGCTGCCCTCATATCAGCCTCTTCATGCTTCTCATCTAATAAGTCTAGAGATTCGGCAAGCAATATAGCATTTCTCTTCGATCATAATAAGTCACACGATGAGAAGGTACTTCTAATTCGACCGGAATGACGACTGGCCAGACGTAGGAAAGTAAAAATGGAGTGTGGCCAGTTGCAGATTTATGGGTAGTTCGGTATGCCCATAGGGCCATGGGAAGCTCATCGACCCATTTGCTACCAGCTTTGTCCAGTTGCTTCTTCAAAATGGATTTGATAACTTTGTTAATAGCTTCGACCTATCCATTTGCTTGAGGGTGAGCAACTGCTGAGAACTTTTTCTGAATGTGGTAACGTTAGCAGATGTTCTTGAACTTGACAATATCGAATTGTGCTCCATTGTCAGTGATAATGGTTGTGGGAGGTCAAAACGATAAAGGATGTCGTGGACAACAAAATTGGTTACTTTCTTCATCGTGATAGTAGCAGGGGCTCATCATCTGGCCATTTGGTAAAGTAGTCAACTGTAACGACAGCGTACTTCGCACTACCTTTAGCCAGAGGTAAAAAGATCCAGTTATATCGATGCCCCATATAGCGAACAGCCATGGACTAATCATTTGAGTGAGTTCGATAGGTGGGGCTCTCGGAATCCGAGCATGTTTCTAACATTTATCACACTTCTTGGCATAGTCTAATGCATCCTGATTCTCAGTCAGCCAATAATATCCGTATCGAAGTATCTTCTTAGCAAGGGATTGCCCCTACTGTGATCGTCGCATTCCCGCTCATGCATATTATGTAATACTCACATGATTTCGTCGTGGGCGATACACCAGAGTAAAGGAATAGACTATCCTCTTATATACATGACTCCCTTCTAAATAATGAATCGTGAAGCTTACCGAAGAACTTGTCTTTTCCCACTTCTGCACTTGGGCAAAGCTCAATGCTCAAGATAATTTTGGAAAGGGGTCATCCTTGACTCCTCCTCGAGTGTGGCCACAGGAACCCAGTCTGTCTCCATCCGATCGATACTCGAAGAGGTAAGTGTCTCAACAGGGACGAATCCCATTTGCCGTGCTTTACTGGTGCTGGCCAGTTTTGCTAGAGAATCGGCCTTTTGGTTATGCTCTCGTGGTATGCAATAGATGGCATAATAATCGAACTGATTCAACACTTCATGGACCTGAGCAAGATAAGCAACCAACCTTTGGTCCCAAGCTTGGTATTCTCCTCTAACTTGGCATGTGACTAATTGTGAATCACAGTAGATCTCCACAACGATAATTTCTAAGTCTCTGGCGAGTTTGAGTCCGATAAGTAGAGCTTCATATTCGGCTACGTTATTGGTTGCACGGAAATAAAACTTCAAAGCATAACATACAAATCGACCTTCTGGGGTTTCAAGTACAACTCCAACACCTGAGAAACGGTCGTTCGATGCACCATCTGTGTATAGCTTCATATGTATTTGAGAGATTCCCTGATTTTGGGCAAGTCCTCTGTTATAGTGAATTCAGCAATGAAATCCGTTAGAACTTGTCCTTGAATAGCCCGTCTTGGTGTGTAAGCAATATCAAATTGACTCGACTCGATGTTTCACTTTAGCAACCTACCATGCATCTCAGGCATCGTAAGGACTTGTTGTAACGGCTGATCGGTATACACTGTGATAGGGTGAGCCTAAAAGTAGGGATGGAGTTTTCTTGAGGAATTGACAAGACAATATGCCAACTTTTCCAACTTCGAATAGTTTCTCTCTACCCTGGTCAATCGTTTGCTAATGTAATAGACTAGTTGTTGAATCCGATTCTCCTCGCAAATTAATGCAGCACTGATTGCATTCTCTAACACTGCCAGATAGATGTATATTCTCTCATGATCAATTGGCTTTGACAAAATAGGTGGTATAGATAGGTGTTGAACTAGTGCTCGGAATGCACCCTCACACTCCTCAGTCCATTCAAAGTTCTGCTTTCCTTTCCTGATCAGATCGAAGAAGGGAATATGTTTTTCGGTGGATTCGAGATGAAACTGCTCAATGCTATACCTTCCTACTAAGGCTTCATACTTGCTTTATAGTTCTGGGAGTTTTGAGATTCTGAATCGTCCAGATCTTTTTGGGATTGGATTCAATTCCTCAAGCATTGACAATGAATCCAAGGAACTTTCCAGATGTGACTCCAAAGTGACATTTCAACAGGTTGAGCTTCATTCGGTACTCTCAGAGGATGTTGAATATTGTTTCTAGGTCTTTGACATGATTGATGGAGAGTCGTGACTTTACAAGCATATCGTCCATGTACACCTTCATGGTTTTACCGAACCGGCTAGCAAACATTCGAATGACAAGTCTTTGATACGTCACCCTAGCGTTCTTAAGCCTAAACGGCATCACTTTGTAATAATACAGTTTGAGACAGGTGACAAAGCTGGTATGCCCCTGATCGAGTAGGTGCATCGGTATCTGATTTTAGTCGAGCTACGCATTCATAAAAGACAAGAGCTCGTGTTCGTTTGTTGAATCTATAAATTGATCAATTTTGGAAAGAGGAAAGCTATCTTTAGGGAATGCTTTATTTCGGTCTGAGTAATCCACACAAGTTCTCCATTTCCTGTTGGTTTCCTGACAAGCACTAGGTTGGATACCCATTATGGATATAATGAATCTCGGATAAACCCGTTCGTCTTGAGTTTGTCCACCTCTTCTTTCAAGAAGGCAGATCTCTCTGGATCCATACCGCGCCTTTTCTGCTTGACCGGGACATGCCCTGGATCAATATTTAATGTATGGCCAGCGATGTCCGACGAGATCCACACATGACTGAGTTTGTCCAGGCGAATATGTAAAGGTTTTCCTAGAGAAATTCAAGCAATTCCTCTTTCATTTGTTGGCTTAGCTGAGACTCGATCTTTATCATTCTGGAGTCGTCGTCATTATCGATTGGAACATCAATCATCAGCTCTACTAGGGAAGCATGACTGTCCTTGACTTCCTCTTCGCTATCATCATCTCATGAATCTAGATCCTTTAGGAACCGGTTGTCGGTAATACGTTCGTAGAGAGATTTGTCTACATCTGTGTCCTTCTCTCTCCTTTACGTCTCCTGCAATTCAACAACATAACAAGCGTGTCCAGCCGCTTGATCTCCCTGAACAACTCCGACCCCGTTGTTAGTGGGAAATTTCAAAGTTAAATACCAAGGGGCAATAATTGCCCTAAATTCAGCTAGGGTCGGTCGGCCCAAGAAAACGTTATAAGGCGAATTGATATCCAACATAATGAACTGTAACATCCGGACTCTCCAGCGCTCTCCAATTCCTAACTCCATTGGTAATTCCACCATCCAAGTGTGTATAGTTGCATTTCCTTTGAGGCCATGTATATGAGACTAACATGGCTTTAAGTCCTTTGCTTCCATTTTCATTTAATCACACGCTCGCTTGAAAACAATACTCATGGAGCTTCCACTGTCCACTAAGATTCTCTTCATCCAAGCAGGACCTATCTAAGCTCAAATGACTAGTGGATCAATGGTAGGGGGTTCGACTCAATCGGTACCTCTGTCTCGAAAAACGATGTCATCTGTCATCGTTTTTTGTTGTTTAGCCGGTACCCTATTGTCAAGATTACTACAACACTTTAAGTCTGCATGTCTAATCGAACTGTCATATGACTCCATATCCCTCCAGCTCTGATTCGTTGGATGAGGACCACCACCCACTGTGTTAATGACCAACCTCCTGCCAGTATGCATGGGTTCCTCTGGTCTAGCCTGATTCTCTACTTGATTTTGATTCAATGGGCTCGCACCTCTAGCCTGCGGCACCCGAACGAACTGTTCCAACTTCCTCTCTTGGATTAACATCTTAATAATGTCCTGTAAATAGCGACATTCATTGGTATCATGACCATAGCAATCATGGAATCTACAAAACTTTTCATATTGAATTTTCTTTTCGGAGGACTGCTTCGGAGCATGCTTCTTAAATTGGCCAGTATTGCAAGTCTGCAAGTACACATTCTCCATGGATGTATTCAAAGGAGTATAGTGTGAAACATGGGAGCTCTATGTCACGGTCGGTGATTTTGACCCCACTTCTTACCCCGATTTCCATTATCTTTCTGTTGATTCTGCTTGTTCTGTATATTCAATTGCACTTTACCGAAACTCTTGCCTATTTTCTGCCTTCCACACTTAGCCCTGCATCATTCTTCTTCCTGAATTGTTTAGCATCTTCTCTTCTCAAGAACTGGTCTGGTTTAGAGTAGAAATGGTCCGGCGATGCGGGGGTTTCCCAGCCAACCAGTTGCCAAATTCAGAATCAAGATCGATTCCTTTAGTCAGTGCTATCAATATGGAATTATCATTAGGGTTACTAATCTCCGCACAAGCGGCATGGAATCTTTCCACATAACGTATGAGCATCTCCCTAGGAGCTTGAGTGATGCTGGATAAGGTGCTAATATCCTTAGGTCTTGTGATATGCATATGAAACTGTTTAACGAATTTCGTAGCTAACTGATCAAAGCATGAAACGGATCGGGGTGGTAGGCGAGTAAACCACGTAGTTGCAATACCCCCGAGGGAGATAGAAAAATTCTACATCTGACTGAATCGTCAGCTCGTGCGGCATTAATAAGCCATTCATACTTTAAAATGTGTTGGTTAGGGTTTGAATTCCCTTAATAAACTAGCAAATTTGGCATTCTGAATCGGCGAGGCGGTTCAGCATAAAGGATGTCATTAGTGAAGGGCGTATGACTTTGGGAGATTCCCCCGTCGTCATTGGAGAGGCCCTAACTTTCATGAATCATTTAACGAGTCATGGTTGGGATATCTAGCATCTGCACATTTTGAGCATGCTGCCCCAAGGTGTGGTCGGGTTCCACAATGCGAGGATAGCCTAGGCATAGTTTACGGTCCATACCTCACCTCCTCAGCTCTACGTCTTTGGGCGCATAGGGTTCAGGAGTTTGATTGCATTAACGAGGGTTCGGATCTATTCGGTCTCGAATGCAGCTTCCAAGTCGATAGCGGAGACAGCATCATGGTTATCAGTAATTTTATAAGGAACTGTCTGTCCTTGGGAGGAGGGTCCTACCCGGTGACTGGCAGATGGACCAAGTCCTACTTGTCCAAGATTCAGAGTGCACCGATGCCCGAGAGCTTGCGCATAGCTTCTATCAAATTATGGATGTGTGGATCTATGATGGCAATCAGAGGAAGCTGATCTCTCGGTGGATAAGTAGGAAGCTTGATCCCTCCTAAATCTCCTCCGTCTTTCTTGATTCAGTGGGTTGGTTAACTCCGTATTGGCATGGATCTACTGGGTAAGATGCTGGAGGCTTTGTGTCAGTTCTTGCATCAACATTTGAAACTCCTCCCTCATGATAGGGCCTTATGGGTCTGAAGGACCAACTGTGTTCTGGCCTCTGGCGGGTGGTAGCATAGGGTTCTATCTATCTCTTCCTTCCTGATCTGTAGCGGTCGAGGCAGTCCTTGTAGTAACCATGGTGAATGATGTAGCTCTCTCCTAGATTTGATGCAATCTTAATAGGATGGAAGAACCACTGAATGTCAGATCTGGATCTTCTCCTTGGATTCTAGCAATCTAACGATGGTAGTAGATCCAAAGAGTAGGAGAAAAGCTGGATTTTCTCAGTGAAAGAACTAAAGTGTTCATACCAAAATTGGACACAACACTCTTTGGGCATGTTTGAAGAGATTAAAGTAAAGAATATAAATGGAAAATGAGGTAGATCTAATAAACACACAAAAAACAAATAAACAGAAGTATGAAAACACAGAAATTTAGAGTGGGTCGGCATTGTAGTGTACATCCATTATAAAAATTTTTTGTTTATAACTCTTGCTGATTACAATTGTTTACAATAGAACACTTGAGGGAAATGATGATTTCAGTAGAGTATCAGCGTTCCAGAGTCCAAAGTCCATTTTCTGAAGGCCTAGGACTACTATTTATAGGTGTAGGCTACAAAATATCTCGCTCAGATCCCAGAAGACCTCTTCTCTCACGAGAGTGGGCCTACGTGATTGATCCTTAATCATTTGGAATCGATCCATAATCGATACGTACACAATTCGTATCGATCTAGACTACCTCCTTTTAGGCTTAGGTTGATCATGAGCATTTTTGAGGTGGTATACAAGCTCCTATGAAAATTTGGTGGCACTTGGACTTGTAGATTTTGAGATATGATCGATGCAAGTTTGGATTTATAGTGTGCTGCCGAGCTCGTACCGATACGATTCATATCAATGTCTTCGTATCGATGGTTAGCACATGTTGCCCAGATGACATGGCACTATATTCTAGTATCAATCCACTTTTCGTGTTACAGGCTTTGTTCGTATCAAAATGGAGTATTCTTTTTTGTATCGATGGTTGCCGATAGCTTCGTATCGATCATGGGATGCTGGTTTATGCCGATGGCATTTGGTTGGCTTCGTGTCGATGGTCAATGACGATTCGTATCGATCATTCGTACTTTAGTTTGCACTGATACATACTGATCCTTTTGTATCGATATTTGCTTATATATTTCATATCGGTTGCTAACCGATTGATACGAACTGTCTGAATAATGATCGATACTGATAACTTTAAAGCTAAAATTGTGGAAGTCTGATCAATGCTGGCTACTAATGGACACGAAGGGATGTGATGGATACGAGAGAGGGTAGTGAATGATGGATACGAACTTAAGGTTTCTTCATTGATTTTGATCGATCAATATCTTAAGTATGCAAACTCTGATTGACTTGAAATTTGAAATGTTGACTTCCATAGCTTTATTTGTTGTGTTATATAAATTGTAGCTCGATCCGGACTCGGGAAAATTTTACTGGTATCCATAATGAACCTATGGATAACCGATCTCTGAGACGAATTGTCTTTGGTTTCTATTTAATTTCTTGGTGTCACAGCCTTGCCAAATGGCGGGATAACAGAAATGTTAACATGTTTGTTTAAATTCCCAATCTAATCACAAAGATAGAGAGAAATGAAAAGTTCAAATGCTGCATATTCTTTTAATTAATGACACAAATTGTGTAAAGAATTTATTTTCATTTATTATGTGTTAATTAAATCTTTAATGGATGTCAATTTTGGTATGTTTGGGGTTAACAAAATTAATTAAGTGAACAATTGTTTTTGAAATTTGAATTCCAAAAATTTATTTACAGTATAGAGTTGGTCCATTCATTCCCTTTCCAATTAATAATTGCTGCATTCTTTTCATTATTTCCTCATTTGTTCCATTACTCCTTTCCATTTACATTGTCTGAAGCTTTTCCGTTTTGCAAACATGAACTACTTTTCATATTTTTAATTCTTTCTTTTATCTCCTTCTAATAACTGCTACTTTTAAAAACGCTATATATATTTACTTTATTTTTTTCGTTCATTTTCCAACTTCATTTTTCGAAACTCATTTCATTTATTTCTAATTAATAGCAGCCTCTCTTCTTAAATGTCATTAGCCCTAAACCTAACTCTAACCTTATAAATAAGATATGATGCAAATGAAACCCTAGCCTCCATTTTAATCTTCTTCTTTTTCCTTTTTTCTTCTTCTTCAAATCTTCTTATTCTCTCTCATTTTATTTTGTTTCTTTCTTCTTCTTCAAATATTCTTCTTCTTCTTCAAACCTTCTTTTATTTCAAACTTTCTTCTTCCTTTTCAAATCTTGATCTTCTCTTTCATTTCTAGTTCTTCTTGTTTTAATCTTTTTTTTTTCAATTCTTCTTTCTCAAATCTTCTTCTTTTTTCAAACCTTCTAAAATACATACAAACATATATATATATATATATATATATATATATAATAAGGAGGAAAATTAAAGTAAATCAAATCAAAAGCAAATTTAAGGAACAAAGCTGGCAACCAAGAAAGAGACTAAGGAAACATAGAGAGGAGCTATTGATTAGAAGTCTATTATTTTCTTATTCATGTAATGGTGAGTGATTTAACCCGTTTATGAATACTAAATCATATTATGTTAGTTAAATTAAATTTATGACGTGATTAGATTCATATAAAGGCTTCTGTTTTAGTCGAATCTAAGCTGACTCACGGGAGTCAGGGTCACGTCATACCTTATACAGAAATCGTTTTCCAAACCATCCTACTTCATTTCTGGAATCTCCACCACATACATAGTTATCAAAGTGGTTTTTGGTATTGGCAGAGAGTATGGCAATATCTGATTCCGGTCTCTTTAACAAATAAACGCTTATTTTAGACCAGATGGTTCTTTTACACTTTCAAAAAGTCAATCCACAATTTATATCAAAATATCATATTCAATTTCAAATCGTATCTCTTTCGAAATCAAATTCACATTCTAACTATATTCACTTTCAAAATCATATTCACTTTTGAAATCACATTCACTTTGAAATTATCGATATATTATGTTAATTAACTCTTCATTTCAAATCATCTAATTCACTCAAGTATGTCATTTCAAAAAAGGGTATCAATTCCAAATTTCAACTTAAGTTGTATCGTCATCAAGGATTTAAATATAAATACTTCAACTTTACAAAGTCTAAAATTTTAGAAATAATTTAAGTAATTATAAATAGTTGATATAGTTTTAAAAATAGTTTATAAAGATTTAAAATAGTTTAAGTAGCAAAAATAGTTTAAATAGATTTAAATTCGATTTACTTAGTTTTAAAGTGATTTAAATAGATTAAAATATAGATTAAATAAATTTAAATTATGTTAAGTAGATTTTTAAATAGATTAAATGTATTCAAAATAGATTGAATAGATTTAAATTATATTAAACGGATTTAAAACACAAATTTAATTAGTTTAATAGGTAAAACAAGATAAAATTAAATTAAATAGGTTGCAATAGATTAATATAAATTAAAATAGTTTAAATTGATTAAATAGTTAATTTAACTAAAATAGCTTAAATTTGTTTAAATAGATTTCAAAGTTATATCCAAACATTTTCAATTGCTCAATTCAAATAAATTCCTTTATATTTGACACTTCAACTTTAAAATTCCAATTTAAATCCTTTGGGAAATTCATTAAACCAATTCCAGTTCAACATTTGACACTTGTACTTCCGATAATATTTCAGTTTATATAAATCAATTTTCATTTCAAAATACCAATTAATTGAATTTAAAACTATAAGAAATTAAAAATCATTTAATTTAACCAATCCGGTGTCTACATATAATTTTCTACCCAAGGGTCAAGTGATACAAATATTTATCATTTCAATCCGCAATTTGTAATTTTTACGGTTATATATGATTTCAAATTGCAATCCCAAATTTAATAAAATCCATAAAATCGGTTGAGTCTATCATTTCAACTCATAATGATTTTTTCTTAATCTATAGAGCGTTCGAGTATGTATCATTTCAACCCATAGGGAACTTGCAATATTATAACAATATAAAATGCGACATCCAGTCATCTAATGTCAACGATCAAACATACATCACAATCACCATCCAAATAAATCAATAAACATCAATAAATAACTGATAATCAATACAGGTAATAAATTGACAATTTATAATTCAATATTAAATTAAATGATGATTAACTGCAATAAAAGTCAAATTTAACCAGAATGGCAATTTACCACACAACAATCAATAAATTTCTAATCACGTCATAAATTTAATTTAACTAACATAAGATGATTTAGAAATTATGAGTGGGTTAAAACTCTCACCTTCGATTTTAAATCGAATTAAAATTCAAATTAGGGCCTAAAATCCAACAGTCTCGGAATTCATCCAAAGTAGCATCAAAATGTCTGAGAATTCGATACGATACCAACGAAACAAATTGCGCCAAATCCGAGTCCGTATGAAAAAGTTATGTGAGTTAGAATATTTGGAAATTAAAATAAAAATGAATAAAATATAAAAATTTAATACGTACACGCCAGCTACCTAGAACACTCAGAACCCTAGCTAGCTAGACCTGGTAATGAAGCTGCCACCATGCACAAGGCTACGCGCTAATGATCTGCCGCCACCGCTCAACCCGGTGCAATCGCCGTCACCGCACAACCCCGCCCTCCACGGCCACGAGCACACGAAGAGAACCCTGGTGGAGGCCACAATTGCACTGCCACCATCGTTTTCTTCAACCCTAATCGGGTTGTTGACCTTGACCCAACTGTCCGATCACCTTCCAATTCGCATAGATGAACTCCCCTCGGTCCAATCCACAATCTAGTACCAACAGATCAACGATCCGTTGAAGTCGATCGCAACGCAATATACGGCCGATAACAAATCAACGTTTTCTGACCAAACCATGATTCGATTGCAAAACGAATTACAGATCTAAGTTGTGCTCGTCGAGAGATTTAAAATGATATATAATTTGCTATAGTTTGGAGGAGTTTGATTTTTGAATTTTCTTTTGATTTTCAATTTGGAGATTTTTTTCTACAAATATAAGAAGATAGAAACAGGTAGACAGGTTTGTATGTACTAAAAACTGAGTTGAGAAACAACTAGGGTTTATAACAGGCTATTTATAGGTATAACTGAAATATGAAAGATTGGGCAAGATTGATTTGAAAGTTGAACGATAACGATCCCCCTTAACACATTTTATATAGCATTATAGACTATACAGCACTGTAAACTCCACCGTAAACTAGTGGGATATCAGGGAGTACTCCATAGGTATAATACAAAAGAAATTCGTAGTGGTCGCGTATAGGGATACAAGTATGACAAGGTACATGAGGCGATACCCATGGTAGTGAAACTACCGTTTTCCAGATCCGGACTGGTGAGAACGCATCGCCGCAACGATCGCAACACCGCGAAACAACACTCCAAATTCAATGGTGCACACCAATCAATAGCAATAATGAATAGTTTACGAAGAAATGTGTTCACTCAAGGTAGCTAACCCCATTTGGCCCAACACGGCTCATGTTTTAGTCATTTCCAATTTGACACAAGTGTCAAGGCTATCCATTATCGTTCTCTTTCTTCAGTCATCGCGTACGTCATTCCAACCACTTCATTCTAGATCACACTCCGCGTATAGTTATTAAAGTGGTTTTCGGTTTAGACAGTGAGTATGTCCCTAACCGATTCCGGTTCCTTTAATAACCTTCGTAATTATTTTACCGATTGGTCGTTAAATAAATTTCAAAATCAAATCAATTCAGTTACAATTAGAATTTGAAATCCAAGATTTCATTTGTCTTTTCAAACAATTTCCAAAATTTACATTTCCTAACTTCCCAATTTCATTTCAGAATTCTATAATTCAATTTCAAAAGTTAAATTTAAAATTTTCAAATATACACTTAAATTTGTATGCAAGTTCCATTCTATAATCATTTGAACTAAATTTAACGTTCAAATCGATTTAACTAATTTATCGATTTCATTCGATATTCATTAATTTAATTATCATTTAAACAATTTCTATTAAATTTCTAATTCATTAAATTTACTTCTTAAGTTCAACTTCATTATCAAAGCTTACAAATTTAATTTAAATTAAATTTGACAAATCCAATTCTTTAAATTTCAAGTCTTCCATTTGTTTCGATAAAACCCGTCTTTATTTCTTGTTAAAAATATTCAATTTCATTCATTTATTACCTTTGTTACAATTTCAAACTTAATAAATAAGAAGCTTAGTTTCACTTATTCAAGAAATTCAATTTCACTTAGTAAGAAAATTCATTTCAATTTAATTTTTAAATAATTCAATCTCATTAACTTATTGAATAATTTCAAATCTAAATTATCACTAATTCCAAACTTAATTATTAATAAATTTAAACTTAATTATTAATAATTTCAAAACTTAATTATTAATAATTTCAAAACTTAATTATTAATAATTTAGAAACTTAATTATTATAATTCCAAATTAATTAATAAAATTCCAAATTAATTATTACTAATTTCAAAACTTAATTATTAATAATTTCAAATTAATTAATAATAATTCCAAATTAATTAATAATAATTCCAAATTAATTATTACTAATTTCAAACTTTATTATTCTTCAAATAAAGTCTTTATTTTATTTAAATCAAAACATTGACCAATCAGGTTTAATTTACTTTTATATCCTAGGTCAAGTTATTAGGGTATTTATCATTTAAACCCAATTCCATTTCAAACATAGCAAAGGGAACTTGCAGTGTGATAACTGGGATGGTGTCAAAGTAAATAAACAAGCAATAGCATCCATACATAACAATTCAACAATTTATTTAAATAATCCCGAAATAATCGTATTAATTTACATTTGTTATTTATGCAAATTATTATAATTATTTCTAGAATCTACACTATCATTTCATATAGATTAAAGATTATCACATTATGGTTTTTCACTTGTCATTCAGTTTCAATCCAATATACGTTCAAAGGTTCAAAGTGTAATTTATCAAATTCTACGTGTCAATTAACCTAACAATTAAAAGGGGTCATATTTCTAATCAATATTCATCATATAAAGGGGTCAATTTTAAAAAAACAAAATTCAACATATATAATCCATATTTAAATTGTTGACTATCCTATATCAATTTCAATTTGCAATTTATTCATCGCTTAACAATAATAATTAACATCAAATTTAACATCAATAGCAATCATTCATAAACCAAGCTTGTATAAGAATATAGTCGTGAAAATTAATTCACCTTTCGTGGATAAAGAAATTGACCCAAAGCAAAAAGAAGCACGAATGAAGTTGGTACAACACAAACAACGTACACTGCAAATATTGACAAAAAAAGAGACGATATTAATTCAATGAACGTCATATATATAATTTATAAATTATATAGATGCGCTTACCAACGACGGATAAAGACGAAAGCTAAAAATTGACGTTGCTGCAAAAGGCTTAACCGGTCGCTTCTGCACACAACAAACAAAGAAAAGTGGTTACTATTTTCAGAACCAAAAATAGATATTTGCGTACACTTCCTTCTGCAATATCTAAAACAACAGTGTTTTGTTCAATTTTTTTTATATAGTACGAATCCTGCTTCCCATACACTGCTCGAACATGTACGCGACTCGCATGCAATATACACAGTTTTATCTCCTTTTTTTTCCGACGAACTGAGACTAGAAAACAATCACCCATATTCTCTTTTTTCCCCTTCCTCTTACAACTCTCTGCAATATCCATCAACAACCCACTTACAATTTGCCGCCATCTACCATTATCTGCTTCTACTTCACTTACACGTTGCACGCATGGATCAACCTACACACACCCATATCCCAAAACATGCCCACACGCATACACCAAAAAAAAAAAACAGCACGCACATACTGGATGTACGCATGCACGCAACTTACTTTGTTTGTTTTTTTTATAAAACACGCACACCAAAACACACTGCACCAATATTCATGCACATGCATAGCTCACTGTCAACACCATCGAAACACGGTGCATCCTTCATGCACGCACACAGCTTCACTCACCGGAATGCACGCAATACTACACCACCATCACTCACACAACACACGCACTAAAAGCATGCACAAGTAACTGGAAGGTGTGTTTTTCTTCGACCATGGAGAGGAGAAGTGGTGTGTGTGTCTCGGCCTTAATGAATGGAGAGGGGAGGTGGGGTGGAGTGGAAGGCATTAATGCTTTCGGCCATGCTTGTTTTGTTTACTTTTTTTTTTGCTTGCCGAAAGAAGAATGGGGAGAATGGAGGAGATTGTGCTCATGGGTCTGGAGTAGGGGAGAAGGAAGGGGTGCACGTGTGTTCTCATATTTTCGACCATATCATTTAAAAAAATTTGAGAAGAAGAAGAAAGGAGGAGAGGTGATTACCTGATGAGGTGCGAATTTGTGAACGGTGGAATGAAGATGAAGTGTCTTTTATTTCTCTTACTTTAAACTTAGTACCGTGAATACATTTTTGGGTTCCCAAACGCCACAAACAATCTCAAGCCAACCACTAGCTCCCAACTACCACCATAAATGCATCAGCTTGATTTTTTTATTTTTCAAATTTTTGAGAGTATACGGGCTACAAATTTGGTCTGAATATTATTTGATTGGTCCGTTTGGAACGGTTAAATAAACGCGACGATTTACGTCGGACTCCGATTAGCACAAATAAATATACCATTTTGATCAGTGCGACACATATAATTGCGATACGACGGTTTTATAAAAATCCGATTTTACGCCGCTTAAATTGTTCGTTTTGCAAAATAATTTAAACGGGACAGGGGATGACAGTTTTTGACGAAACAACTTACATCATCTTGATCAGAATAATTTTTACAACACAACTGTGTAAAAATATTTGGATTTGAAAGATAAATTTTACGCAGTTTTATATGGATTGATATACAATAAAATGCGAACGAAATTTACTGTAATATTTTGCGATGAAACTTTTTCTATATTCATACCTAACTGGACGCATCTTATAAATAAAGTTTGGACGTTAATTGAGATCATTTATAAATTTCAAAATTTATATTAAAACGATGGTTTTTAAAATTTTAAACTAGGTCGAAAATTCAGGATCGTTACAACCTCCCCCACTCAAAACTTTTCGTCCTTGAAAAGGAACGAGACGGGTGAAGTTGGAATGAAATAAGTAGAAAAGATCAAGATAGTTTTAGGAAATTTGAATTTATACCTGAAATTAGTAATTCGGGGTTTGAATCCCGAATACTATCCTCAGTTTTCCATGTGCAATCTCGCTCATCTGCACTCCATTGTACTTTGACGAGATTTACCGACTTCCTTCTAATTTGCTTTGTCTCACGATCGACTATCCGAAGCAGCTTTCGCTCAATAGTCAAGTCAGGCTCGATAACTATTTCTTCCAACTGAGCAGTAGGAATAGTCATAGATGGATCGTGCACAACTTTGCGAAGATGTGAGACGTGAAACACATCATGCACACCGGCGAACTTCTCTGGTAATGCAACTCTATATGCCAATGTTCCGACTCTTTTCGTAATTTCAAACGAACCAACAAATCTGGGAGCTAGCTTCCTCTTCCTTCCAAATCGAACAATATTCTTCAGAAGTGACACTTTCAGAAATACTTTGTCTCCTAAGCTGATTTCGAGCTCTCTTCTCCTATTCTCAGCGTAGCTCTTCTGTCTATCCTGTGCCATCTTTATCTTCTTCCTGATTTCTTCGACTTTTTAGAAGCTTCCATAATTATTTTCGGACCAAGCACTAGTCGATCACCACACTCAATCCAACAATCTGGCGATTTGCACGGCCGTCCATATAAGGCTTCGAACTGTGCCATACCAATGCTTGCCTGATTTATAAAGGACAATTAATTCAAATTCAAATATACTTATTCAAATTTGAAATTTAATTCTTTACTTGGTAACTATTATTATAAATGAATTTAACCAAGTGAAGATGGTCTTCCTATGATCCACCAAAGTCAATAATACAAGCTCGGAGAAGGTCCTCCAAAATCTGATTCACCCTCTCAGTTTGGCCATCTGTCTGAGGATGGTAAGCTGTGCTCAGATTCAGTTTGGTGCCCAAAGTATCCTGAAATGCTTTCCAGAATTTACTGGTGAAAATAGGATCTTGATCGCATACGATACTGAATGGTACACCATGAAGTTTAACAACTTCTCTCATGTATATCTCTACCAAACTCGAAGTTGTACGAGTGGACTTGACTGGAATAAAGTGAGCAGATTTCGTCAGTCTATCGACAATCACCCAAATGCTTTCGTTACCCTTTCTGGTCCTTGGCAGCCCATCAATAAAGTCCATAGAAATTTGTTCCCATTTCCAACCCAGAATCTTTAATGGTTGAAGCAAACCAGCTGTCTTTCTATGGTCAGCTTTAACTTGTTGGCAAGTTGTGCATCTGCTAACATAGGTAGAAATATCACGCTTCATCCCATTCCACCAATATAACTTCTTCAAATTCTGGTACATTTTAGTGACACCGGGATGAAATGAAAGCTACGGTTTATGGTTTTCTCTCAGCACTTCCTATCTTAGACCATCAACATTAGGGACACAAATGCGATTATCGATTCTCAAGACTCCATTACTGTCGACATGTGCACCCAATTTATTGTCAGCATTTCCAACTCTTCCGAGAACTATTTCTTTGATGCGATAAAGCAAAGTGTCATCATATTGCTTAGCTATAATACGATCCATAAGAGCTGGGGAGACGGAAAGCTGGAATAACATTCCTTCAACAAGATTAAAACATGCCATTGCTTGGTTTCTGCTTAAAGCATCAACAACAACGTTTGCTTTTCCTGAAGTGTAATTAATGTCAAGATCATATGCAGCTAAAAATTCGAGCCATCGGACTTGTCTCTGATTCAAATCCTTTTGTGAGAAGATATATCTCAATGACTTGTGGTCAGTGAATAACTCGAATTTGGTTCCCAATAGATAGTGCCTCAATAGCTTAAGAGCAAATACAACCGCAAGAAGCTCTAAATCATGAGTTGTATAATTTGCTTCATGGGTCTTTAACTGATGACCCGCATAGGCAATAACCTTTCCTTTCTGCATTAAAACTGCTCCTAATCCCTCACGGCAGGCATCAGTGTAGACGGTCAATCCTTCACTACCGTCAATAACTGTAAGAACTGGGGCAGATGTCAACCTTCGCTTCATCTCATTGAAAGCCGCTTCACACTTTTCACTCCAAATAAATTTCACATTCTTTCTGGTCAGTGCAGTAAGTGGGGCAGCAATGAGCAAAGTTTTCTATGAATCTGCGGTAATAACCGGCCAAACCCAAGAAACTGCGGATATCTGTAGGAGTTTTGGGAGTCTCCCAATCCTGCAAATTCAAGGGATTCGAATTTAGATATTGATAAGTTTTAGATAGAATTTGACAAGTAAGAATAGAACTTACATTGATCATGGTGATCTTAGCTGGATCAACCGAAAACCCATTCTCCGAAACAATATGGACAAGAAAACGAATTTCATCTTTCCAAAAGTGGCATTTCGAAAACTTGGCTTTAAGCTGATGTCTGCGAAGAGTTTCAAGAACAAAAGCCAAATGTAACATATGCTATTTCTCATCTTTAGAGAAGATGAGAATATCATCGATGAAAATAAGAACGACCTTGTTAAGAACATCCCGGAAAACTCTATTCATCAAATCGACGAAATAAGCTGGAGCATTAGTTAGGCCGAACGACATAACTAGCCATTCATAGAAACCATTTTCAGTGCGGAATGATGTTTTAGGAATGCTATCCTCAGCGATTCTGAGTTGATGAAAGCCGATAGCCTAATCAAGTTAGGAGAAGACTTTAGCTCCATCAAGTTGGTCGAAAAGATCATTGATGCGGGGCATCGGGTACCTGTTCTTGTGTGTGAGCTTGTTTAGCTCTCTATAGTCAACACACATTCTGAGAGAGCCATCCGATTTTGTGACAAATACAACTGCAGCACCCCATTCTGAATGACTTCTCCGAATCAAGCCTTTAGAAAATAAATCTTCAATTTGAACATTCAATTCTGCCTTTTCTTTAGGAGTCATTCTCCGGGGAGGGAGAACTACTGGTCGTGCACCAGGGATAAGATCAATGTGGAATTCGATTTCCCGTGGAGGTGGTAGAGAATTGGCTTCTCCAAACACATCAGAAAATAATTGAACAACGGGAGTAGAGCTAAGTTCACTTGGATGAGAGTCAAGAGAGAATATAAAACTCCCAGCACATTCTTGAGGTGATTTGCCTTTAATAACTAAAGGTAAGCTCTTGTCGTCGATAAGAGAGACGGTACGAGCTTTGCATGAGATAACGGCTTCGAACTTTCGTAGCCAATCAATACCTAATAGGATATCGAATGCCTCGAATCCAAGTACAAAGAAATCCCAAGTAAAACGATGCATGCCATATATAAGTGTGACATATTTGCAAACCCTTTTGAGGTTAGCGGGCCCTCCAATAAGGTTAGATACACATATGAAGGTAGATGCAAGAATAGGTTCCAATCTAAGTTTGTTACAAAAATCAATAGATCTGAAACTATGTGTAGATCCGGTGTCAAAGAGAACTCTAACAGGTGAAGAATGCAACATAAAAGTACTTTGTAAAGTACCTTGATTATCTGGAACTTCTGGGCAGGTGTGGAAATAGCAAAGACTCCAGATGGGGTACCTCTCTTCTGTGTTGGGCAGTCTTTCTTAAAGTGTCATGGCTGTAAGTAAATATGACAGACATCTCTCTTGTCCATCTGAGCTGGTGGCGGAATAGTTGCACCCTTTGGGGAGGGGAAGCTACTGGCATAGTGACCTTTTTGGTTGCAGTTGAAGCAGGTGATAAATGAGATGTCTATGGGCTTCTTCTGAGAATAGCCAAGCCCGGATTTCTTCTGCCAGTTCTTCTTCTGTTGCTCAAAATTTGGCTTCCTCTTCCCACTCTGACTAGAGGATGGCTGAGTAGCTGGAGCCTTAGTGACTGATGTTCCCTTTGGCTTTCCCTCATATCGAAGAGCAAAATCCATCAGCTCAGTGAAGGTTCCATGGACATGAGCGGTGAGGAGCTCGTAATACTCAGGGCGTGCGCCATGTATGAACTTCTCATTCTTAAGTAGAGGGGTATCAATCAAGCCAGGTCCGAACTTAGATAATTCGTTGAATTTCCTTTCATACTCAGTGAAGGTCATGTTGCCCTGCTTGAGATCCATAAAAGACCAATAGAGTTGGGCCTTTCCAGCAGCTGGCATCCACTGAGCCATAAAGGAATCCCTATTTACACGTGATATGAAAACGTGTCAAAATTTGACGAGATAAAAGAAATATTATTTAAATGAAATTTTAGATAGATTACTACCTAAACTGGGCCCAAGTGATGGTTTCCTCGTCAGTAGGAGAAGTGACTGACTCCCACCAATCCTGTGCAGCATCCCGAAGCTGCCAAGCGGCCAACTTACGCTTCTGAGCGTCTGTGATCTCCAAGCCAGTAAAGATCCTTCCCAAGCTCTTTAGCCATTGCTGTGATTCGATGATACTCTCGGAGCCAGTGAATTTGACTCCGCCAAGATGAGTGTATTCCTTGCTAAGAGTGGAGAATTTGACTGCGGGAGCTGGAGCACATGGTTCGGGAGCGTTTCCCCTACCCCAGCCTCTAGCATTTCTTCTGGTAGCCATCCTGGAATACCAAAAGTGATTTTAGAATCAAAGATAGAGATTTATGGAATTTAAAGAAATTCAAATCGAATAAATTCAATAAGAAGGATGGAATCAAAGAATATTGATTCTGAAATGATTCTCCTCATTCTAGGGTATGGTTACCCTATATCTAATGAGCTTTAAACTCCATAGGCTAAGGTTTTCGGGAACCAAAGCTCTGATACCAACTGTAACAACCCATATATTTGTACCATTTAAATTGATGATATTCCATATTTGTCAACTTAAATAATACAAAACACGAATCATTAATGGAGTATATATATATAAATGAGAATCATCATAGAATCACAGAAATATAACATCATAGAATAGTGCAGCGGAAATACAACATAGTCATAAGAGTAGTTCATGAAGCTACCCATAAATACAAAAATGTCTCAAATAAAAGAAATGGAACAACATAGAAGTCCAACAGTCTCATAATTCGTCTAGACCATCGTCAAAATGTTCAAAATTTCGATACGATCACAGAAAAATAAACCACGTCCAAATCCGAATCTGTATGCAAAAGTTATGTGACTAAGAATATTTGGAAACTAAAGTTAAAATGAATAAAATATAAAATTTTAATACGTACATATTAGCTGCTTAAAACACTTGGAACCCTAGCTAGCTCGACCTGGTAACGGAGCCGCCACCATGCGCAAGGCCATGCGCCCACGATCGGCCGCCACCGCGCAACCCAGTGCCTAGCCATCACCCCACAACCCTACCCCTCCCTCCACAGCCATGCGCTCGCGAAGAGAACCTCGATCGAGGCCACAATTGCATAGTCGCCGTCATTTTCTTCAACCCTAATCGAATTGTTGACCTCGATACAACCGTTCGATCACCCTCCAACTTGCATAGATGAACTATACTCGGTCCTCTCCACAACCTAGTACCAACAGATCAACGATCCGTTGAAGTCGATCGCAACGCAATGTACGGTAGAGAAAAAATCAACATTTTTCAACCAAATTATGATTTGGTTGCAAGAATGAATTATAAATTTGAGTTGCGCTATTCGAGAGCTTCAAAACGACATATGATTTGCTATAGTTTGGAGGAGTTTGATTTTTGGATTTGATTTTGATTTGCAATTTAGGGATTTGTTTTTGCCAAAAGAAGAAGATAGAAATAGATAGACAGATTTGTACGTACTGAAAACTGAGTTGATAAAAAACTAGGGCCTATAATAGGCTATTTATAGGTATAGTTAAAATATGAATGGATGGGCCAGATTGATTTGAAAGTTGAACGATAACGACCCGAAAAGCCTGTTTCATTCCCGAAATGAAAATGGGTAATCCCACATATCAAAATAGATGTTTTGGACATTTTCTAATTCAATGGAACAGGTTTTAAGTTCTAATTTCATCATATGAAAAGTTATCTCAAAATCAGCTTATTTTAAATTTAATTTCAATTAAGTTAATTTCTATGCATTTCGAGTTCGTACGATCAAACGACGAGTCCGATCTAGACGAAACTTGAAATTTTATAATAATTCAGTGTTATGGATCCAATGAAACTGGTTTCATCGAAATCCGACACAGTTGCCAAAATGGCTATATTTCAAGTTAATTAAATAAATTAATATATTAGTTAATTAAATCACCTTTTTAATTCAAATTTAATAACTGAAAATTTTCACCATTTATGATTGCTTGGACATTTACCATAATTTAAAACAAATTTGGATATCAATTAAAAGTTAATTATTTTACCAATTAAAGTGTTTAATTTCAATCCCAATAAATTCAAAGCTTATAAATTAATTTCCAATAATTCCATTAAATTTGATTTCCATCTTGTTATTCAATCAATTATCATCATTTGAGTATAATTAACATTAGTTTATATCTTAGTACATTAATATTCTCGAATTTCATCTTAATTCCCATGAACTTAATATTTAATTGCATTTGATTTTCAAATTTAATTTGACTAATTAAATAAATAGATAACATATAATAATGGTCACCCTTGACTGTAAATCACATTTATAAGTTTATTATTACAAACAAATATTATAATTACTTATATAACACTGATTTTGTTCAATTCCATTAATTATATAATATTTCATTAATTAATTTAATATTTACGTTTGTTTTCTTATATTCAATTTATAACCAAGTATAACATTTAAATTATTTCAATTAATTGGAATTTCATTAAAATCGTTACAATTAACTTAAGTTTAATATTGTTACATTTCATTCTAGGTATTATCTCATTAATAAATTACAAATTTTGATTTCTCTCTATATTAAATCACAAAATCTCATTAAATTGGCTATTTTTAATTATCAAAAATTATGGGTCGTTACAGATTTTTAATGAGAAGTTGAACTGAAACCTTTAGCCTTTTAAATTGAAATCGTTGAACTTAGATTGATTTAAATTGAATTTTTGAAACTAAAGTTGATTTGAATTGATTTGTGAAATTAGAAGAAACAATTCTAATTTGGAACTATTTTCGATATGAACTCTTTTTGTATATACAAACTCTTTTAACATATAAACTATTTTTCTCATATAAACCATTTTAGTCTATTAATAATTATTAATACACTAACTATTTTTAATATATAACCTATTTTAATATATAAACTATTTTTAATATATAAACAATTTTAATCTATAACTTATTTTAATATATAAACTATTTTAATATGTATATATATTATTTTAAATTATAAACAACTTTTAACGTATATATTTTAATGTATAAAGTATTTTATTGTATAATTAGTCCAATATATAAACTAATTTAAATATTCAAATTGTTTAAAGTTGGAACTGTTATGATTTAGATTCCCTTGATTTAAATGCGAATATTCTGATATGATGGTTTAACCTATTTTGTGGTTATGATTTTGAAAACGAATATGATTTAAAGTGAATAATGACTTCAAAAGTGAATATGATTTTGAAATGATTATGATTTAGAAGTGAATATGATATTTTGAGATGAAGTATGACCTATTTGAAATGTAAAAGAACCATCCGGTATGTAAAATATAACGGTTTGTTGTTCAAGAGACCGGGGTCAGATATTATCATACTCTCTGCCAATTCCTAAATCACTTTAACAACTATGCACGTGGTGGAGAATCTAGAATGAAGTAGGATGGTCCGGCGAACGCTACTAGTATGAGGTAAGAACGCGGCCCTGACCTTCAGATCATCTTGAGATGACTAAAACAGGAGAAAATTACAGTCCAAGTGAGGTAGCTCCGATCGGACACACTACTTCGATACCATATCTGTTACTTTGTGACTGATTTGGTGGCCACCTTCGATTTGATTATGGGAGTGTTTTTCGAGGTGGGCGGTAGCTGCGGCTATGTGTTACCACCAACCCGGAAGTGTAAGCGGCAGCATCCTACCCTGACATTGCCTCGTTGTGCCTTGTTATCTGCTTATCGAGCCCACTATGATTTTGGTTCGTATTGTACCTACGAAGGTCTTCCTAATAGCCGACCAGTTACGGTGGAGTTTACAGTACTTTGACTACAACATTATATAAAATGCGTTAAGGAGGATATGGGTAACGCCTTAAAGCTATTTTAATACTTTACTTTATTGTAAACATACTGTAATGGCATATTGTAAGACATATGTAGATAGTTTAATAGATCCTTAGGAGATGGAATCCTGAACATATCTTAAGTTATTGCATGCACGTTAGACACTGGATAAGAGATGTAAAATCCCATAAATATCTCTGAAGCCGTTACACTCATATTTAATTTTTTTTGATTTAACTTACATAAGATATTTTAGTTCTAACTCAGAGTGTTTTGCCTTTTCATTACGCTCGGGTCAGCTTGAGCTTTTCAGTGTTGAAGACATTATTCTGGAGGACGAAGATAGAGTTTAGTATTATTTTATTATTTTATCCCGCTGTATCATTTTGTTCCGCTGCATTATTTATTTATTCCCGTTGTATGCATAACTCTGATTTGTATTGTGAAGTGTAATCAAATGTTATTTGTCAAACAGCTTCATGAAAGGTTTATTTGATTATTATATTTTGTCATTCCGCTGTGAGATTTTGTTTTTTGTTTTTCCTTCTTTTCTCTTATTTTCTTATTTACCACATTAACAGTCCTCCCTTTTGAATAGTTTGAGTTGACATGTGCGGTTTATTGTCAATTTAAATCGTCCAAAAGGTGGGTCATTACAAACGCGATCGCATTGCCGCTACCTCGCCATGCCAAATCCTATCACAGCTATTGGATGCTTCCTCATGTCATCGCACACATTTTCTACTTAGGTGTCGAAGGCCAGATCGGCCTGTGTTGGTGAAGATGAATGGTGGTCGTTGGATGGGTGAGGTGGATTTGAATTTCAAGCGAACTAACTTCTTGTTTATGAATGTGAATTGTATAGGAAAGGAGGATGGGTATGATGTAAAGGAAGTATGGTGCATGTACTTAGGTATGGAATATCTATGGCTGAATATATATATATATATATATATAAATGTATGTATGTATGTATGTATGTATGTATGTATGTATGTATGCATATGTATGTATGTATGTATGTATTATTAAATTTTAAAATATTCATTTTTAACATCTGAAAATTTTGAAATCCAAATGTGGCATGTCGTTTGGCATCCTATATGTTATACCCATATTTCGAACACACTGGAACTTGTCTTGAGACCTAACTCGATCATATGCAAAAGATAGCTTTTCAAACCCAATTATTCACATTAATTTCTAAAATTAATTTCTACGCGTTTTGATCTCGCACAACCAAATGATATTTCCAATCGCTACGAAATTCAATGACATATTATAATTCACTATTACGGATCTAAGGAAACTGGTTTCTTCGAAATCCAAGACGGTGCCCCAGAGGACTATTTTTACATGTTAATTAAAACGACTAATTCCCAAAATCAATTTTATTACTTTTAAATCCAATTTAAACATCTACTATCTTCCTTCTAACTTAAATAGAATTCAAATAACTTTTCAAAATCGTTTTCATTTACATTAATTTCAAGATTCAATTATTCAAACAATTTTAAATATCAATTAACAATTTAATTATCAAATAATTCTCTATATTTGAAATTCAAGTTTTTTAACTTATAAAATTAACTTTTCAATATTTAAAATCAGTTAAATATTCCAAATTCAAATATCTAAAATTCAAGGCCATTACATTAACCAAAAATTAATTAAAATTAAGAAGAAATTATGGGGGAAAAAGGATCCTTGATTTGAAGCATGGATGATATTAGGAATCGAGGCTTGTTTCATGTAAAGGAAGGTTGGAGGAAGGAGACATTTTATTTAATATGGACTGTTAGGAAGGATCATTTAGTCACATGCTTCTACTTTATAAAACCACACCTCATTGTTTACAAAATGGTTTGCTAATTCTTTAAGGAAAAACAATGTGTCTATCTCTTATTCTCCTCTTTTACTTTCTCAAAATAAATTTAAACCTTCTCCAAATCAAACCAAACTCAAACATTATCCTTACAACATCATTACAACACCTATTTGCACCTTAAAATAGACGAATTGAAGAATCCAAGCCCATATTATGCCTATGGCCAAGAGCAAACGACAAGAGGGAGGTGGTTTTGGTGGTTTCTTAGTTGAGGTAGGAAGATGGTTTTTTAACGGAAATGTATGCTTGGTTGTTTGCCTAGTTATAGGTCAGTTTTCTAACCATCAAAATATAATAATGATGTTTTTTTGTTGTTTGAAATTTATAAATGTTGCTTGAAATTTATAAATTTTGCTTGAATGATATTACTTGATTTGTCGATTCTTGCATTAGAAAGCAATGATAGATGTAAATGTTGTGTATGTACTTGTATGACTTGATTATGACTTGTTACATAGCCTTATAACAAAAAATATAAGGATTAGTAAGGGGCAGACTTGATTTGAACTTGAAATGAAAATGTTGGTATAGTCGTAGTCGCTATAAAAGCACTTTGATGTTGTGTATTTTATTCATGCCTTGAATATTGTATTTTATGTATACATTTTGTATATATTTTTTCTATGCTTCTTTAAGTTGTATTTCTAAACTTGAGAATTATTTCTACATTTATAAATGAATGAATTTTGAATTTGAATTGAATTAAGGATTGTTCGTATAGCGATAGTTAATATAAATGTACTTTAATTCCCTTCTCTTTTATCTTACCTTTTTATGAATGATTTTTGAATGAGGTGTTCTAAATGCTTTCCACACTTGTAGTAGTATAAAGATAGTAATAATTTGAGTTGAAAAGTTTTTTAAAAAACAAAGTTGTAAAAGTTATGGTCCATATAGTAAGTTTGCACTTTGAAAATCCTTATTTTTAGTAAATTTTGAAATGCTGTTTCATTTGGATATTTCATAAAATATTTTCAAAGGTGTTTTGTAAAAGTTATATAAGTATTTTAAAAGAAATTTGAAGTTTAAATACTTTTAAAAAAAATATTTGAATTTTTAAAGTAAGAATTTTCTAATTATATATATATATAACTTGTTTATTTTGAAAAAAAATTTAAATCAATATTATGTAATTATTTTTAATGTAATATTTTGTAAAATTATTTGTAACTTATTTATAAGTATGTTCAAAGGTAATATATATATATATATATATATATTTATAAAACTAATTTAATATTTTATTATAGTATAGAGAGTTTTTGTTATATTTTCCTCTTTAATTTATTTTAAAATCTATTAAATGTAGTAAATTTTTAACTAAACTATTATATATGCACGCACACATCATTTAAAAAACATTTCTAACCTATTTGAATGTATTGTTGAAGACTATTATTCTGGAAGAAAGGATGAAAAGTTACATTATGTAAAATAAACGTGTAGTTAATTTGCTTATGGAATGATAAGTAATACTATACTTAACACCAAAAGACGAGTGAGGTAGATTTCTCTAGTAACCGTGGAATAGTTAAGTTGGAATATGGAAACATGTTAAGTATACGAACCTTAATTTTTATAAGCAATCGTTTTTAGAACTAGATAGTCAAAGTTTTCTATAGAACTTGACTGAATAAGATAAGTAAATGGTTTCGGGTTGAAGTAAATAAGGTTTGAGTAACATTTTTTAACGCTTAGTAATTATAATTAGGAATATAATTATGAATATAATTAAGACTTTAATAAGGAATACTTTAAGTATAATTATAAATAAATTGTTTTGGCTTTGTTGTGACAATGTTTAAATCACACATATCTTTTGAATGTAATTAAATCTTCTTTAGAAGAGCGTTTTAAAGATAAAGTTTAAAGTACAATTTTTTTTGGGTTTGTTGTCACATTGTTCAAATAACTTTTGTATTTAACCCCTACAAATATATAAAGATCCTTAAAAAAATTGTTAAAGATATGATTAAATGTAAAGTAATTTGGGGTTTGTAGTAAACAATGTTTTAGTAATATTTATTTCCAAACCCTTTAATTATATTTAAAGTGGAAAAATATTGCTAAATGACTATGCATATACTTTTACCATTAATAAGGGAATTTTATAGATAATAACAAATATGGAACCTTTTGGAATAAAGACAGAAAAAGTGTATGTTTAAATTATAAAAGTGTGAAGGAGTTTGTAGTAATAATGTTTACGTAACATTTGTTTTTAACCACTTTGATTATATTTTAATGTAGGTAAATCTTGTTAAGTGATTTATGAATATACTTATACTGTGAGGTAAGTATATGAATACGTTTTGAAGTATTGAAAGGAGTATTAATTCATAAAAGAAGTTTTTGATTGATAAAATAAATTTTCAAGTAATAAAGGAAGTTTTAATTCAATAAAGGACTTTTAAATTAATAAAGGAGTTTTAATTAATTAAGGTTTAATTAATTAGAAGTTTACTTAGTTAGGAATAACCAATTCGAAGTTTTGATTAATGAAAGAAGTTTTATTAGATAAAAAGGAGTTTTACTAATAAAAGGGTTTTATTAATTAAAGATAAATTAATTAAAAAGGGGACTAAAAGTCATTTAAGTGACTTGATTGTGCGTTGTATCACTTGATATTGTTGGTGTGTTTTCTTGCTTAAAGGTGGTATGCAAGACTTAGTTTGTTTATGTGATCATTCTCATCGTTATTGAAATTGACCAAATATTAACTTAGGAAATTTCTAAAAGGAGCATAAAATGATGCTATACCCTACGAATAAATTTGTCTTGCCTTCTAGGACGAATGATAAGAAATATATCCGAATAGGAGAGGATCTCCACCCTTATGTATTTTCTGTTTATTTGTGAAAGAACTAGGGTTGAGTTAACTGAATATCTATCAATTGGTTTTGGAGCACGCTATAAGCAAGTGATGTACTAGGAGTGAGAAATATTTATTAAACCAAATAAACCATTTTACTTCGGTCCATTTGGTTTGGTTTTGAAACTAGATTGTTCTAATCAGTCCATAAAAAATTAAATTCGGTTGTCGGTTTAACCAAATTAACAAAAATTTATTATTTGTCAAAATTACTAATGTTATAATGTTTTTTAGATTAGTTTGATGGTCTAAATAAATTTTATTGATCATATATATATATATATATATATATATATATATATATATATATATCAAAATTACTATTAAAAAGCCTAAGAATACTAAACAAGAATACTTTAATTATATATTTGTGTTTTATTTTAAAGTACAATGAATATTCCAAACATAGAATGTGAATCTTTTTTAGTTCGGTTAAATTGGCTAGCCAAACAAACCAAATCCCAAAATAAACTAAACAATCTTAATTCGGTTGGTTTGGTTTGGTTTTTATTTTTATTAGTTTTAGTTTGTTTAACAACTTTCATCATCAAACCAACTGAACCAACCAAATGCTCGCCCCTAGGATGTACTTATATGAGATGACTCGAAACTGTAACCACTTTAAAACCATATACATGTTCTATGCTATCAAATAGGTTCATGATCTATACAAAATAATGGAATCCATTCGGGGTTTCAAGTTCTGTTCGAATAATGGAGACTCATATGATGAGATGTTGAACGTGACTTCACCATCTATAATGATAGAACCAAAGACAGGATCATAGCCAGAGGGTTTAGTGAACCGAGGAGGGTACATGCAACTCCATTCTAAAGATATTTATAGATAAGTATGCGGGATTGATGCACTCAGTCTCACTAAGTGGGGGCCAGCTATGTTTTTCCTATGGTACATTGATGATGTACACGGCTTTGAAAGCATATCTATGATTCTTGTGCAGTAGATCGGAGTCGGCTTTGACCCAAGGAGACCTATATAGAAATCCTACACAATTTAGCAGATGTGCCTTAGCGGTTTTGATTGTATAAATATTATTGTTGTGGTGTACACTTCACGCACCATAGCTATTTTCCTTACTTTTATTCTGCACCCTAGACATTATCTATTATATCGAATATGTAACTATTAGATGGTTGGCTTATTTAGAAGGGAAAAAAATCCGGTGATCCAGTTGGTCTCAAAAGGAGCTATTATATGTCACACATATTTCTTGGGTTCCTCACACCAGACTTTTGTCTAACCCATGGTTTTAATTTTCTCTTATCTCCAAGGGTGCTCTTCTAAGTAGTATGAGAAAAGCAAGTTTTCATTGATGTTCATTGGAGCACTTGGGGAGGGGCTAGATGATTACATACCATAGTATTTATTTCCACTGCATTACTTTAAGTGTATATATATCAGCAACTATAAGAATAGGCTGTTATAACTATCCAGGCTGATGATAGAACTCTAATTAGTAACTATGAAATACTACATATACTAGAGTGGCTATAGGTATTATTTTTTGATATTATATGTTATCATACTATTGTGAGATTTTGATGTTTTTGTTCTCCTTTTTTGTTTCTTTTCTTTTCTTCTTTTTCTTTACGCTAACGTTCCATCTTTTTGGCACTTAGGTGCCCAGCACGTGAATACCTTAGATGTATTAGTTTGTCATTTGGTGGTCGAAGAGGCGTTCATTACGCTGAGGGTTGGTAGCCCTTTCTCTTTAGAAATATAAACTTCTCAGAATCCTAAGGACTTCCAAGTGCCTACCATAGATACTCACAAAGGTTTGAATGACCCAATAGTGCATCTTGAATGATATTTTTAGCATATGCTGATGAGTGGGGCTACAAAGGAAGTCCTATAAAAGTGTTTTCCATTGTTACTGCCAGACTTGGCTAATATTTGGTTTTTTCACATACTTCTAGGCTCGATCCACTCATAAGAAATGTAACAAGAAAAGTTTATCAACTAGTTTCGAGTATATGTGGAGCAATCAAAGGAACCTTATTCATTGTTGGATGCAAAGCAAAGGGAAGATGAATCATTGTAGTAATACTTAATGCGTTTCAATACGGCTACGGCTGGGTACAAAATGTTGATGACTGGCTTTGATGGCTTTATGCATTGGGGTACATCCAACAACAAAGCTAGCTACAAGATTAACAATGGAAAAATTGACTACCCTACAAGATTTCCTCTATTAGGCAGCCAAGTATTTGAGGTTGGAAGTGGATGCAGCTGGGAGGTACATAGGAGTAACTGCGAAATGCATGGAGGTATCTAGCGGTGTAAATGCTATGGTAAAGGTAAATGGAAATAGTTTCATTAAAACGAAGAAGGACAATAACAAAAGTTGCTTAGGCGGAAAGAAGTGGGAACTAAACCAGTTCAAAACTAGACCAAGGTTTGATGCTTACATAGACATGAACGATACTTTGGAAAACATCTAACTTATGATGCAAGCATAACTTATGTAAGCCTTAGTTGAGAAAGATGACCAAAGCAGACCTAAACTTAGGGAAGTACCATCAATTTCATGAATCCTATGGACATGACACAAATGAATGGTATCGTTTATGATATATTATTGAAGAATACATTAGAACGAAAAGGCAAGAAACGTACAACAAAAATCCTAAAGCTACCTCCACTCCTATTTGAAAACCATATAATCAGCCCCTACAAGAGAATGAGGGAAGGGAAACCGGTGCTAATTATGGGAAGGATGAGAGATTGGTAATTAATACCATTATGGGAGGACCTCATATAATAGGCAAGTGTTGGATGAGATTGAAAGGTATGCTAAATTATTGAAAAATGGAGATGGTTTTATGTATGCCATGAGCAAGGAGCGTGAGGCCAAAACCCCTTGTCGGGGACACGTCGTGTTAACTTTTAACCACAATGATTTGCATGGGAAGCATTATCTGCACATAGAACCCATGGTAATATCAATAATGCTTAAACTAGTGGAAGTGGACTGGATCCTGGTAGACAGTGGAAGCTCGGCTAACATCCTATTTAAAGATGCATTTGATAAAATGTGGTTGTATATGATAGAAGTGATGCAATGTGAAAAGCAGCTGCATGGCTTTACTACAGAAGACAAGATGCCTTTGGGGAAGATGGATTTGTTTGTTGAGCTAGGGAACCCTCCCTGATCAGCTATACGAAAGCAAACTTTTGTTTTGGTGGATGTATTCTCAACATACAATAAATTCCAAGGGCAACTCACCATATCGAACTTTCATGTAGTTATAAACCATTGGTTTTTGACTATGAAATTCTCTATAGCTCATAGATCGGGGTTTGCAAAAGGATACTAAGATGCTTTTAGGCAATGTTACATAGTAGAGCTCCACGAGAACAAACATTTGGAAAAAGGGAAGAACGCAGAGGTCACCTTATGCGTTAAAAATTCAACTGCATAACAATTAAGAAAGGGCCACTACTTGAATATACAAATGATCCTTTTAATGAACTCAATCTGAGAGATGGAGAGGAGGGGGCTGTAGTAGAGACTAGAGAGGCAGTAGAGTTTTTAAAAGCAGATAGTTATGAAATGACTACGTTAATGAAGATCTAATCCCAACTAGAATAGGATCTAAAGATACAATTGATAAGATACTTAGATGATAATGAAGATGTATTTTCTTGGTCCTATGCAGATATGTGTGTAATCTCCATCACTATTGCATGTCATGCCTTGAACGTTGATATGAGAAACCCTTAGGTGAAACAAAGGACAAGGAGTATGTGCCTCGAGCGATCGATAGACTTTATCGAGGAGGTAGAAACTTTAATAGCAAATAGAATCATTTGGGAGTCCCGCTGCCTAGAATGGAAAACGAACCCCGTAATGGTGAAGAATGGGAAATGGTGAAAATGCATTCCAAACTAAATGATGTGTTCGGTAAAGATTATCTCCCGCTTCCAAGGATTAATCAACTAGTAGATTGAACTGTAGGACATAAGCACTTATGGACACATACTCTGGGTACAATCAAATCAAAATATATATCCCAAATCAGGAACATGCTAGATTCATAGCTGACTTGGGACTCTATTGCTATAAAGTCATGTCATTTATGCTTAATAATGTTGAAGAAACATACCAATGTTTGGTTAATAAAATGTTTGCTAAACAAATTGGGAGAACCGTGGAATTCTTGTTAATGACATGTTAGTAAAATCCAAGAAGACCGAGGACCGTATTAGTCATTTAGATTAGATGTTCCAAGTTTTATGAGAGTTTGGAATGAAGCTGAATCCGCTAACTTATTCCTTTGGAGTTTCCTATACGAAATTCTTGGGCTTTATCATACATGCCAAGGGAATCGAAGATAACTTAGATCAAGTTCAAGCTTTAAAAGACATCAAAATCCTCATAATGAGAAAGGAGAGTGAAGTTTGAATGGCAAAGTAGCAGCATCGAATAGGTTCATATCTAATGCAATTGATAAGTGCATTCCATTCTTTGAAGCATTAAAAAGGGAGAAGGGAAAGATCACATGGATGGATGAGCGCCTGGTTGCATTTCTTAACTTATGAACACTTATAGAAGCCACCAGTTCTTTCTACGCTAGTAGAAGGGGGAAGATCTATACTTATACTAGTATTATTAAAGCCTTGAGCACATCATTAGTCCGGGAGGAAGACTTGGTGCAACGGCTAGTGCATTATGTGAGTAAACATTTCACTGGACTAGTGTCTAGATATCCCAAGCTGAACAAGTTGGCTTACTACATACTTATAACACCTTGAAAGTTAAGGAGTTATTTGAAATATCACCTTAACTAAGCTTTGATGGATAAACTATTGAGGCAGGCCTTCTATAAGACTGACACTATGAGAAGGTTGATAAAGTGGAGTATCAAACTAAGCCAGTATGAGATTACCTACCATCGTCAAACAACAATTAAAGGGCAGACCTTGCCAGATTTTATAATAGAATTCACTAGCATAAGTGATGATATAGAACCTCAAGAAGAGGCATATGTCTTTGGATGGAGCATCGAATGAGCACAACTTTGGCACTAAAGTAGCATTGATTACACCCAAGGGACAGAAGTTAAGCTACGCAGAGCTACTGAAGTTCAAGGCAACAAAAAATGAAGCCAATTATGAAGCACTGATAACGAGCTTAGAAATAGCAAAGGAATTGGGAATCAGATTCTTGTGTGTGCATAGTGATTTTGTGACAACCCTCTATGAAACATGCCTAAACCTTAGGTCCATTTTGGAGCTGACTATTGGTTGGTATAATTGATTAAAAACAAACAATATTCAATGCGAATCTCACAACGGAAGGAACAAAATATAATACTAAAATCAAGTACCCATCTCATAAAATCAAGTTATAAGAGTACAATGTCATAACCATCATAAAACAAATCTGAAATATATATGGGTACATCAAAATAGAATAAATAGATAGCTAGATAAGATAAAACCATGTCGGGCTTCCACCATCTTTTCCATACATATCAATGTACCTAACCTTTAGGTTGTACTAAGGAGGGAGTCAGAAAAACTATATCTGGTGAATGAAAATCTCAAGTTTACAATAATAGTATATATGAAGTAAACCTTCAGATATGTATTATGTCTTATGTAATTATTATGCTTTTCCAAGCATACCTTCAACTACATATTACAACCCTAAAAGTCCATTTTCATGATTCTAAAAGTGAGTATGCAGAACTATGGATTATGTTGGGTTCTAACAACTATCTCCCATCCAATCATTTCCTAGCGATGAGAGAGAAAGTACTCGAGTTTCTTATAGACCTCTTTATTAAGAATAGGCAGACCCTTAGGGACATTTAATACCAACACCCAAGTTGAACCCCTTCAAGTAATTACTAATTGTCATCGTAGAAAATATCCGCTAGGCATACTGCTATAAATAGGGAAGAGGTAGACCCTCCAACCATTTAAGACCTTAACCCCAAAGTGAACCTCTCTTAAGAGATTCTCACTAACACTCTTATACGATAATACTGACCATTTAATACTTCTTAATGGGAAGCTGTAGATCCTAACATGGTCATTTAATACCTCAACCTAAAGTAGGCCCATCCAGGATTACCCCATTCTTATGACCTATAATCCAACCATGACATCTCATATTTGTCATACTATTTTTAGGTGTTGCTAGCCAGATTAGCTGGCCAGACTTACACTATAAATTGGAACTAACCTCGTGTCCAACATGGGTACTTGTTATAGACGATTTCCCACATCAATTTCAAAGTCATACTATTGATAGCTATATTAGTTGGGTATACTTCTGTGTGCTTACAACACCTCACAACCCTATAACTTAGACATGATTTGCGCTCTCAAACATTCAACACAATATATGCTAACATATATGTATAGTGTGTACACACGCGCGCGCCCTTTACCCGTGTTTATGCATTTAAGGCCTTAGAAGGAAAACTCCTTATCCTACATTTATTTATAGATTAATTTCCATAATTAACATTAACTCATTTTCATTAGATTAATTGTTGATTATTAATTTTCATTTAAATATCTTAACTATTATGAATGTTATAAGTTTATTATGGTAATTATAGATTTCGAAGTTTAATGAAATACATATACACACATACACACACATATATATATGGCCTAATATTTAATTACACCCTATTGACTTAAGTATTAAATTATTATTTTCATCCATTGTCTACTTAGGGAATTATGTTGTTTCATATTAATAACACAATTCTCATACAAGTCCCAAATCGATTGCAAAATCATATCAGATCCAATATCAATATTAATTTAATTGCACAATCAGCCTTTCGCGCACGCGTGTGTGTATATTTCAAGGTGAAATCCAAGCATATAACTTATTTTATTTTTATACACTAGGACTGGGCTTCCATTTCTGAAGCGAATTTTTTTAATATAAACCTCTTCATATTGCATTTTTCCCCACTTTGCACATCTTTTGCTCATTAGTTACTGTTATTCCTTGTCATCACAATAAAAAAGTGAAAAGTGATGGAATACAAAATGTTTATTTCATAAACACAAATAATCCAATCCTATTAAATTGAAATAAACACGATTCCAAACAATTCAAAGTTTATAAATTGGGGATATTTTGGGTTTTAGGTTAATGATTTTCGTAAACAAAATCCCCCAAGGCATATTATAAATCCAAATTAAATTACATAAACTACTTTTGTCGAAAAAGTGAAATTTTCGCTCATAGGTGATTTGCAATGAAGCTCCTTGAATTTACCTCGAGTGCTAACCTTATCCCTTCCTCCAAATTATCTACGAATTATTTTATAATAAATTTATTTATACATATTAAATTTAGAATTACAAAACTGGAGAAGATATTTAAACATATACATAAAATATATTGCCTTTCACTTGGTTTGCTACTCTGAACTCTTCTCCAAATCCTTAAAGATGCGTGCTTATATTATTGATTTTGAGATGAAGAGATTTTTGGTTGAAGGAAGAGAGTTGACAGTTTCTGGTTGCTAGCTTTTGGATTTTTGTGAAAATAATGAGGGGGCTAGCCTCTTATTTATAAGTGCTTGAATACGTTGGAACCATCCGATTAAGAATCTTTTCTTTATTTTAAATTTAGGTCGGTCAAGGCCAACGGAAACCCTAGCCAACATAACATGATCGGTCAATCGACCATATACAGGCGATCCACCGGTAGCTATCCCGACAGCAAATCTGCTACACGTGATTCGTGAAATTTGTTTCTTTATTGTATCTAATGGTAACTATTCTTAACGCTTAAGGTTACGTTTACTTTTATGTTAAGTTCTTGTTTTAAATCTCCTTAATTCAAATTTAAATTATTTCCTACCCAATATCTTCAAACGTTGATAACTTCTCCATTTGAACTCTGATTACCAAGCTTTATATGAAACTTGCTTCAAAAATCACCATGAACACAATAGTGCAAGTTTCGTGGTCAAATTCTGACATTTATACAATTTTCATTTTTAACCATATTATTAATTTATTAATTTGTTTTAATTAATTTTCCATTAATTTTATGGGGTGTTACGTTCTCCTACCTTAAAAGGATTTCATCCTCGGAATTCCTAAGGAACAGATATTGGAATGCACATTCTATAACCATGCTATAGTACAAAGTTATTAACATAATCATCTACTAAACCAAATGGTGCAAGATGATTATGCATGCAACATTTACAGGTGAGCTCAATCTTAGTGTGTATGCAAGATCGTGACACATAGACATGTATGCAAACAACCTAAATATACGTGTAGTCCTATATAAGTGCAAAAATATAATAGGAAAAGTGTAGCAACAATCCCCTAATGTCCAATTCAGCAATCATGATGCAACCGAAAATTTACTTAAAACTAAATCTAGAGGGAGAAAATTTACCGAAGAAAAGCTCTGAGTGAGAGGCCTTTATCTTTTCTTCTGCTCCCTGAGTGCTCTCCACCATATTATTCCCCATTATACTCGAACTAACCTAATTTATTTATTGTGGAGCTTCTTAATTCCATGCTCCATTATGCATGCGGTGGCATGGGGTGCTTAAGCCTCTATCTCTATGTCTGCTAACTGATCAGGCTCTATTATGGTGGCTGTGCTGTGTAAACATTTCCTCAGATGCGATAGGTGGAAAAAAATTATGAACTCCAACCAACTTAGATGGGAGTTCTACTTGATATGCTAGTCTTCCCACTCTTTCAAAAAAAAAGGACAAACAAATCTTGGTGCCAACTTCCCCAAGTTTCCAAATCCCGGCACCATCCTAAGAGGGGAAACCTTAATAGACACCATGTCTTTGAGACAGAATTTTATGTCTTTCCATCATCTATGTTCACAGGACTTCTGTTAGTCTTGAGTGGTCTTCATTCGCTTCATAATTACTTCAGTCTTTCATGTGGTATAACAACCCATAAATTTTTGATAATTTAAATTTGTCTATTTAATTATATTTTGTTATTTAATATTGGGAAAATAGAAGTTTGTAATTTATTAAAGGAAATTAATAAATATAATGAAATGGAATAAAGTTAATTTAAGAAAAGGATAACGTTTATATGGAAGTTCAATTAATTGAAATAATGTAAGTGTTTTATTTGGTTATAAAAGTGGATATAAGAAACAAATGTAAATATTTAACTATTGTACGAAATAGATAGTGAACAGAAATTGAATAAAATCAATATTATATAAGAATTGTAACATTTGTTTGTGAATAATGAATTCATAAGTGTAATTAAAAGTTATGGTAACAATTGTTTAAGTTACCTGTTTATTTATTAATTGAATTAAAATTGGAATTCAATTTTTAATAAATGTAAATGAATGTTACATTAATGTGAAATGTAATACAATGTTTAGAAGTTGTTAAATTGAGCATAGTAAGGTAAAAGGTAAAACAAAGGTTAACTCGGTTTATAGAGTAATAATGGACTTAATAAAAAGATTGGAGGTGAATCAAATCAATTTATTGGAATTAATTATAAATAATTGGAATCCAATTTATAATAAAAGGATTTATTGTAAGTAAATGAAATTAAATACTACATATTTGAAATTAAGATGAAATTGGAAATTATTAATGCACTAAGATATATACCAATGGTAATTATATCCATAAGATTATAATTGATTTAACAACAGGATTGAAAATCAAATAAATGGATTTATTGAAATTTCAATTGATAATAATGAATTTACTAAAATTAAAATTTAATATTGTAATTGGTAAATTAATTAATTTTAAATTGATATCTAAATTTTTTTTAAAGTATTGTAATTGTTTAAGAAATCAAAAATGATAAAATTTGTTGATTATGGAATTAAAATTGAAAATTTGATTTCATTAGTATAATATTAATTTATTTAGTTAACAGAAATATAGCCATTTAGCCACTTACTCGGATTTTGATGAAACTAGTTTCCTCGAATCCGTAACGGCGAATTATTATAGGATTTCATGTTTCGTAACGATCGGACTTGTCGTTTGATCGTACAGGTTCGAAACACCTAGAAATCAATTTAATTGAAATCAATTTGAAATAAGCTAACTTTAATGTAACTTTTTCATACGATAGAATTAGGACTTGAAACTTATTCCATTGAGCTTAAAATATTCAAAAAAATCTATTTTGATATATGGGCTGACCCATTTGCGTTCCGGAGTCGAAATGGGCTTTTTGGTTCGTGTATCGTTCAATCAATCTGGTCCATTCTTTCTATTTCAGAATGGCCTATAAATGGTTCATTGTAAACCCTAGCCACTCCTCATATTCATTTATCTGTACGTACATCTCTTTCTCAACTCCTCATTTCAATGACAAATAAATCAAAACCAAATTCCCAATTCAGTTTCAAATCAAATCTCAACTCAAAAATTCAAACTCCTCAAACAGTATCGAATTATATATTGATTTGAAGCTCTCGACGAGCGAAGTCAAATATGTGATTCGTTTTTCGATCTGGGTTACTGTGTGGCCAGAATTGGCTAAATTATTTTCGACCATTCCTTTTAGCTTTTGTGATTTGACGGCAGATCGTCAACCAGGGGACGATCGGAGGGTATTGGCTCATTGAGGAAGTCATGCAGCATCGATCGATAGCGTTACGTCACGCCGAAGTGGTAGGAGTCCGCCGATCTTCGAAAATTTTAGGTCAGAAATGACACCGCTTGGAGAAGCGACCGGGTGTGGCGTCTTCGTAGGCGCGAGGGCGGTGGACCAGGAGGAGTTCATGGTAGGGGTCGATTGTAATGACCCGATATTTTCAACCATTCGCATCCACACATGTCGGACTTAAATTGCTCAAAATACCGCGTTGTAAATAAAATTTGGCAAATCTCAGAATATACAGTAAATAAATAATCACAGATGACAGACACAGAGTAAATAATAATGCAGCGGAATTAAAAGAGATAGTAGTTCATGAAGCTACTATATAATAATAAGATACATCAGAGTTAAACAAGATACAACAGAAGAGTAATAAGATACATCAGGTACAAATCAGAATACATCACTGAAATCATAGGATATAGAAAGCAAAATAGATGGCTGGATCTTCAAGGAAATCTCCAACTCCGAAGGTGAGTCTTGAATGCTAAATCACTCAATCTGACTCGAGCATAAAGCAAAACACAAAACACTCGAGTCAGGACATAAATACTTATGAACTGTAAATCAACTCAAGCGAACAGTAACAAAATGCATCAGTAACTTAAAGGATTCTTGGAACCGCCCATCCTTTGAGGATCCGTTAAACTATTTAATATGTAGTAATATAGTGCTATTATAATAGTGTCTATAGTAAAATAAACTTACTTTAAAATAGCGTTGAAAGGCTACCCATATAGCCCTCAACACGTAATAGTCCCAGTGGTCCATACAGTATCAGCATATCCCCAGATCGGGAGACTACCCTAAATACTCCATGTGCTATGGGAGAAAAACAAACTCGTAGTAAGGCTCGCTATGGTAGGTGACATGGCACACGAGGCAATGCCAGGGTAGATATACCAATTACGCACACGGGCTGGTGGTAACATAGCAGCCACATACGCCCACCTCGGAACACACTCCCATATCAAAATCGAAGAATGGCCATCAAATCAACCACAAGTAAGAGTATAGTATCGAAGAAATGTGTTCAATCGAAGGGATGACCTCATTTGGCCCGAGATCGCTCCTGTTTTAGCCACCTTATGCCAACTCACGGGAGTTGGGTCCACGTAATATACCTCAAGAACGTTGCCACCATCCAACTTCGTTCTGGAATCTCCACCGCATACATGGTTGTTAGAGTAGTTTTCAGAGTTGGCAGAGAGTATGACAACTTCCAATCCTGGTCTCTTTAACAACCAAACTTATTATAACTCCATGGTCATTTCAAAATAGTTTATACTTCAAAAATCAAATCATTTCAATTCAAAACTATATCCCTTTCAAAATAGTTTATACATCGAAATCAAAACCATTTTTATTTCAAATATATATTCAAATCAATGTGATATCATTTCCATTTCAAACGTATATTCACCTTTCAAAAATCATAATGCTTTCAAAGTTATGAATCTTTCGAAACCAAAATACTTGAAATCATTGCACTTTAAAAAATTGTAACATTTAGAAATTATACATTTGAAATCATGAAACATTCCCTTAATTCATTACACTTTACAAATTTATTCAATTAACTCAAATTCTCAAATTTCCAATTTAAGTCAATTCAAACCATCAGTTTCAATTCAATTCAGTTTTCCAACAAACCATTTCAAAACTTATCAATTTCAAATAAAGATTTAATCCACCAAAATAAACTATTCAATCTTTAGTATATTTCATGTTGAATATACGCTTTGCGCTATATGATTTTTGTTTGATGATAATAAACATATATACATTCATATAAATGTATTTGGTAATGTACTATTTTGTTTTTCATAGTTTAAATAAATATTTGTTGAATAAAATTAAATTACACAGAATTTGAATTTGAATTCAAACAGAACAAGTTAAACAGATTTTGAATTCAAAGAGAAATTTTATTCAAACAATATTTCGAATAGTATGTATTTGGTTAGATAAATATCTGTTGAATAAAAATAAATTACACAGAATTCGAATTTGAATTCAAACAGAACAAGTTAAACAGATTTTGAATTCAAACAGAAATTTTTATTCAAACAAATATTTATTACAACTTTGATAGTACAATTTCAAGCTCTCACTATACATATACAATTTTGACTATTATACATGACATTTCACATTTACATCACAACCTTACTACATATCACTCACACTCATATTTTTGTCTTCAACTATAATCCAGTTTGAATCCAGCATCTGAGTAATCTGCAAAAATATTTTCAAACGCAGTAAAATTGAAAGAGAAATATTTTTTGAAATTTGAAAGAAACGATGATTTTGAAAACATTGTTTGCCTCAGTTATTTGGGTTGTTCGTCATCATTTCTTGACTGTGCAATATCTGTGCATATCAGTATTTTTTATCAGGGACAGGTAACTATGAGTGGCTGCAGTACACACGTGTACATTCATACACGTGTGCATTGCCTCGCCAACTCGTGTGCACAGCTCCAACCAGAAATTCAAGGCAACAGAGACCAAGCAATGAACAACTCAAAGCAACAGTCAACTGGCCAAGACTACAAGTACAAGCAGCAGTGTGCAACTCGAAAATGTACACAAGTGAAACCAGGAAAATCATGACAACAAGTATGGTAAAGCACCACTGACCAGAATAAAATGCAACAACACAGTCAACAAGGCAAAAATGCAAATGAACATCACAATGAACCAACAGGTCAGAAGTGAAACTCAAGCATGTATGCAGCATCAAGTCAGAACACAGTGAAAAACTCGAGTCACAGTACAGGCCAAGACCAACACTGCAACATGGAATACTAAAACAATGAAACTGTCTCAAAGCACAAAAGTGCACAGCAACCAAAGGCATCAGAACTTCAACCAGCACACAAGAAATAATGGCCATACATGCAAACTGCCTCAAAAAATGAATCAGAAGCAATCAAGTGCATCACAACAAAACAAGATCAAATGGCACAGTGCACCACTGATTTGAAGAACATATGAATAAAGGACACAAGTACAAGCAATGTGCAACTGCAGTGATACATAGGCAACATGAAGCAATGCACAGGTCAGGGCAGTGGACAGTACAAGCCAGCAAATGCAACAAACTCAAATGTCCAGTTATAACCACAAAACCATCAACACTGCAACTCAAATGTACAGGCCAGTGAACATAGAAGAGAATGACTCGAAGCAGTTGTGAACAAATGTGCAAATGCTCAAGACCATCAGTACACAGTGATGACAATATACAGATGAAAAAAAAAATTGACCAACTGCAACAATGCAAACAATAGACACAAAAGAATATGGACTGCAACAAACATGAAAATGAACACTTACACTTACAACATGCAAATGCATCAAAACAATGTCGAAGTTATTCCAGCAACATGACAGCAAATAGAAGTGCACCAGTACAAAACAAGTCAATGCAACATGAACCAACTCCAAATGTATCAGTAGCATATATTAAAGGGATGAACACATGAGAATGGACAAGGCACAGATCAAGTTCAAGTTATACAAGACAGCTACAACACAAAAGTTTTCAAACCAACTACAAATGCACAGCATACATACGAAACAGAGAAACCAGAAGTCAAGTTATAAAATTCAAGTGTCAGAGAAGTCAAAATTCACGAATGAAAAAAGAAATCAAGTGCGTACGCGTATTCTTTGAAATAGTCAAAGAAAAGTAAAAGTAGAAAGTCTCTGCCGTATGAATCAAGGAATCGAACAAGTCATATGATCAAAGCCGTGACCATCAATATACGATTTGAAGTAGTCAGAATCAATCTCATTCATTCAAGCATCATCAAGTGGCCGAAATGATTCAATGAAAAATTCAAACACGAATATACGAACGCAAAAATAGGAAATCAAATCCTATTAAAACCCTAATCATCATCGGCATTTAAAATTCGATCGAGTTCAAGTATCAATTTAGAAAAGCAAAAAAGAGACAGTACATACCGAATTCACAAGCATCGAACTCGATCGAGCAACTGCAAACAATCAAAGTCAACCATCAGAGAAGCAGCGAGCTAGGGCAACGTATAACAGATTAATTGAAGAATTCGAAGCCCTAATTGGAACAAAGAGCCGAAGCCCTAACTGGAACAAAAGGGAACGAAGCAAGCCGCCATTATTCTCACGAACGAAACAAAAGGGGATCGGGCTGGAGATAACAAAGAAAGGAAGTGGGCCGGTCTTAAAAATAAAAGGGGGTTTTGTTTATTTAAGACTTCTTTATATTGTTAATTAGTTTAGGGTTATTATCTATTGTTTTTAAATTATTGTTTTTTATTTTACGAATCAAAAAGTTAGTAAATCACCACCTAGGTTTAGGTAGTGTCAGATTGTCTATTTTGAATTAGTTCAGTGAGCAGGGCGTGCGAGTTTGCAAAGCTCTATAGGCGGGAGCAGTGTTTGCGAGTGAGCGAAACTCTATAGGCGGGAGCAGGGTGTGCGAGTCTAGTAGAGTGTTTGTGAGCGGGAGCAAAAGGGTCTGCGAGTCTAGTAGAGTTGTTGTAAGCGTGATACTGTTTAATTCTAATAGAAATCTGTGAATGCAGCAGTAGGCAGGGGTTGCCGAAGCTGGGTAAATTTTGTGTGTGATTTACTTTTCGGCATATTTATTTCTGCAGTTTATTTCTGTGTTTAAATCGAGAAAATTTGCTATAACCCTATTCACCCCCCCCCCCCCCTCTAGGGTTAATCTAGATCCTACAAGTGGTATCAGAGCCCGGTAATTATTTTTTTTTTAACTCTAGAGTCATGAGTCTACAAAATAATGCTTTTTCTGAGGGGCAATCTATTGCTAGGCCACCCATGTTTAACGGGAACGATTATGCTTATTGGAAAGTTAGGATGAGTATTTATCTTAGTTCCGTTGATTATGATGTTTGGAATATTATTGAAACTGGCTATAAACCTCCCACTATAATCGTTGGTGGTACTGAGATTCCTAAACCTAAGGATAGGTGGGATGCTAACGATAAGAGATTGAAAACGAAAAATGCTAAAGCCATGAATGCTTTGATATGTGCTCTTGATAAAAATGAATTTAATAGAATTTCTCATTGTACAACAGCACAGGAAATTTGGCACACTTTGGAGGTGACACACAAAGGAACTTCTCAAGTTAAGGAGTCTCGTCTAGCCCTATTCAGCAATGAATACGAGAACTTTGTGATGGACAAAGGCGAGAGCATAAAGGACATGTTTGGACGCTTTTCAACTTTGCTATACAATGCTAGAGCACTTGGGAAGGTATTCACTGAGGTAGAGCTTGTGCGAAAGATACTACGAGTTTTACCAATGAACTTTGAGGCAAAAGTCACAGCAATCCAAGAATCGAAAGATTTGAGTAAACTAAGCATGGAGGAGTTGATTGGCAACTTGATGACATATGAGCTTGAGTTAAAAGCAAAGGAAGAACGCAACAACTCCGAACCAAAGAAGAAGACGATTGCCTTAAAAAGTAAAGAAGAAAGCGATGAAGAAGATCCAATTGAAGAGCTTGCAATGGCTGTCAATAATCTTAGAAGATGGTCTAGATTCAAGCCACGCAAGAAGAAAACAAAGGGCAATAGGTCAAAAGATTCCGAAAATTCCGATAATGAACTGACATGTTATAACTGCAACAAGCCTGGCCACATCAAACCAAAATGCCCACTTCTCAAAAACAACAAAGAAAAGAAAAAGGTGAAGAAGGTATTTGCAGCGACTTGGGATGATGAAGAAGGAGAGGAAGCTTCGGATAGCAGCCCAGAGGAGGCTAACTTGTGTTGCATGGCAAAATCAGAATCAGAAGCAACCTCCGACGAATCTAGTGAGGCAGGTGAGTTTTCTTATAAAGAACTTGTTTTTATGTGTTCTGATCTTACTAAGGTAGTGGATACTCTTGAATCTAAAATTGAAAAACTGAAATCTGATAGGAGAGAATTTGCTCGTGAAAATTTTAGGTTAAAAACTGAACTTGAAAATATTCAAAACCTAGAATGTAACCAATGTAAAATTTTAGATTCGGAACTATCAAAAATTAGGAATAACTCTGAGAATCTTGAAAAAGAAAACTTGAGTCTTAAAGAAAACATTGACACTAGAAAAAAGGACTTTATAAATCGATGCACCTCACTTGTCGCTGAAAATACAACATTAAAAACCAAAGTCCAAAATCTTGAGAAATCTTTGAATAACTTTTCAAGAGGCGAAAAATCTTTCAACATGCTATTGGGAAATCAAATTTTTGCTAACAATAGAAAAGGACTAGGTTTTGGAAAATCACAAGATGATGATAAAGGTAAAAGTGCTGCTCGATCTGAAATAATTGGAAATCATGTTGAAAATCATAGTCATAGGAACACAAAATTTAATCAAGTCAATTTAATGAGCACGTTTTGTAGAGAATTTGGACATAATCGAAATAATTGTTGGTATAGACCCAAACACGTGAAAACTATACCAATTTGGGTTCCAAAAGGCACAAATATAAAATCTTTGAAAGTCAAACAAATTTGGGTGCCAAAAGGAACATGTATAAATAGTTTTGAGTCTCCAAAAACATATTTTTCATATTCTGCCACTAACAACAATGGACCTATAAAAACAAATAGGTCACATAAATCTTTTATCGTGTAGGTGTGGTGGCAGGCTAAGGAACAACAACAGTGTTCTCTGGATTTTGGCTGTTCCAGAAACACAACGGGCGACAAAGCAAAGTTCCTTAGCCTAGTTCAAACGTGACAGAATCACAATGGACAACAACGAAAAATTATCGTAAAGGTAAAACAGGTAAAATTGTTGTTAACGATATATTAAACGTGATTATCTGCACCATACTCTAAATTAAAATCAGCCAATATTGAGATGAACAAAAGATGATGATTTTGATGCTATGATTTTTTAAAAAAATATTTACTAACCATCTTTAAAGAGAATTACTTGGAGTAATTATGATGGTTGACTGATTCGGACTTAATTGATATGATTTTTGACTTGTTCTTATTTATGGCATTAATTTGTGCTTAATTGATGACCAATCAGATTTTCAATTTTGAACTAATTTATATAAATTTGTTCGGTCAAATGCTGGTTACTCATGCTACACGTAGATATATTGGTTCTGACATTTTGATCACTGTTTGTAAATTTGCACGATTTCAAATTCATGAGAAAAAGGATTTTTAAGAAATTGTTTTTGAAATAATTATGATGTTGATTGACTGTTGATTACTCATGAAAATAATTGTTTATCTTCTGGTTTCTGAAATTAACATCATGATATTTGTTTGAGTGTTAACACGGCTTAAATTCAAAATTCAAAAGAATGATGTTTTGAAATTTTTGGTGCACATCTCATGGTTTGATTCAACAAGTGAATATTGAGTGAAATTTAAATTCAGATGCGGATTACACTGGTAATATAGTTGATAGAAAAATTATTAGTGTAACATGATTAATTTGTGAAACATTCATTTGCTGCATCGTTTTTTTTTTAAAGAAAAAGTCTGCATATTTTTCACTTGAAATAATTTTCAAATAGCAGAAAATTTTCTTATAAAACTCCCCTCAAGAAATCATGTTTGACCATATTTACAGCTTAATTATTTTTGAAAAATTGATTTTATAATTTTTAATTTGATTTTAAATGACAAATTTGACTAATCTGACTCCCTTTGATTATCGAAAAGATGAATAGTGATTGAAAAAGAGATGAGTGTTGATATTTATCATATATTATAACTCGAGAAAGTATAATTAGAAAATTTCTTTAGAATTTCATAACAAGAGTTATAAAAAAATTTTGCTGGGTAATAATTCCATGACCATTTCTATTTCTATCATCTTTCTATCGAACATCACTCATATTTAGTATGTAAATTTGTGGTAGTTTACAAAGGAAATCATTTGTTCTTCAATATCTTTAAATCGGTGAAGGAAATTATTTGTGCTTCAATTTATTATATTCAGCAATTAAAAATAAATATCCAAAGTATTCACTCTCATTTAAAAGTCCTCACGGTTATGCATGGGTGAATTACTTGGATTTTTGATTATGTGCTTCCATGCTCATTTAAAAGTCCTCACGGTTATGCATGTATGGAACGCATATTAAAAATAATTGATTTAATAGACAAGTTGATTCTAATCCCATTTAAAAGTCCTCACGGTCATGCGTGGTTAGAAGATACTTGATTTCATTTTTTAAATTAAATTGGAATACTACTAATCTCATTTAAAAGTCCTAACGGTTATGCATGGTTAGTAGATATTCAAATTTCCAGAAATAAATATACCACAAATAGACATATCTATATGAATTTTTTTGATGATTCTATCTCCATCACTTCTGAAAGTGGAATATGCGCTTGACAAGGGTAATTATGATTTTTGTTTGAGTTTTATTGAAATTTGATATTTATATTTAATTGAGTTAAATGTTTGATTCATGTCTACCACTTCATCCCTATTTTTATAACACTGTTATTCTTTTGCTGATAACAAAAGGGGGAGAGAAAAGTTAAGATTTTGTCAAATAGAATCAAGCAAAGGTCAAATAACCTTCAATTTGCATATAGGCTCATTTACATATTTTTATTTGTATGCATATATGTAGGGGGAGCCATATATGTAGGGGGAGTATCACATAAAAAGGAAGCATTCAAATAGGGGGAGCAAATGAAATTATCAAATACATTTAATATATTCAAAATCTTAAATATATGTTTGTTATCATCAAAAGGGGGAGATTGTTGAATATACGCTTTGCGCTATATGATTTTTGTTTGATGATAATAAACATATATACATTCATATAAATGTATTTGGTAATGTACTATTTTGTTTTTCATAGTTTAAATAAATATTTGTTGAATAAAATTAAATTACACAGAATTTGAATTTGAATTCAAACAGAACAAGTTAAACAGATTTTGAATTCAAACAGAAATTTTATTCAAACAATATTTTGAATAGTATGTATTTGGTTAGATAAATATCTGTTGAATAAAAATAAATTACACAGAATTCGAATTTGAATTCAAACAGAACAAGTTAAACAGATTTTGAATTCAAACAGAAATTTTTATTCAAACAAATATTTATTACAACTTTGATAGTACAATTTCAAGCTCTCACTATACATATACAATTTTGACTATTATACATGACATTTCACATTTACATCACAACCTTACTACATATCACTCACACTCATATTTTTGTCTTCAACTATAATCCAGTTTGAATCCAGCATCTGAGTAATCTGCAAAAATATTTTCAAACGCAGTAAAATTGAAAGAGAAATATTTTTTGAAATTTGAAAGAAACGATGATTTTGAAAACATTGTTTGCCTTAGTTATTTGGGTTGTTCGTCATCATTTCTTGACTGTGCAATATCTATGCATATCAGTATTTTTTATCAGGGACAGGTAACTATGAGTGGCTGTAGTACACACGTGTACATTCATACACGTGTGCATTGCCTCGCCAACTCGTGTGCACAGCTCCACCAGAAATTCAAGGCAACAGAGACCAAGCAATGAACAACTCAAAGCAACAGTCAACTGGCCAAGACTACAAGTACAAGCAGCAGTGTGCAACTCGAAAATGTACACAAGTGAAACCAGGAAAATCATGACAACAAGTATGGTAAAGCACCACTGACCAGAATAAAATGCAACAACACAGTCAACAAGGCAAAAATGCAAATGAACATCACAATGAACCAACAGGTCAGAAGTGAAACTCAAGCATGTATGCAGCATCAAGTCAGAACACAGTGAAAAACTCGAGTCACAGTACAGGCCAAGACCAACACTGCAACATGGAATACTAAAACAATGAAACTGTCTCAAAGCACAAAAGTGCACAGCAACCAAAGGCATCAGAACTTCAACCAGCACACAAGAAATAATGGCCATACATGCAAACTGCCTCAAAAAATGAATCAGAAGCAATCAAGTGCATCACAACAAAACAAGATCAAATGGCACAGTGCACCACTGATTTGAAGAACATATGAATAAAGGACACAAGTACAAGCAATGTGCAACTGCAGTGATACATAGGCAACATGAAGCAATGCACAGGTCAGGGCAGTGGACAGTACAAGCCAGCAAATGCAACAAACTCAAATGTCCAGTTATAACCACAAAACCATCAACACTGCAACTCAAATGTACAGGCCAGTGAACATAGAAGAGAATGACTCGAAGCAGTTGTGAACAAATGTGCAAATGCTCAAGACCATCAGTACACAGTGATGACAATATACAGATGAAAAAAAAAATTGACCAACTGCAACAATGCAAACAATAGACACAAAAGAATATGGACTGCAACAAACATGAAAATGAACACTTACACTTACAACATGCAAATGCATCAAAACAATGTCGAAGTTATTCCAGCAACATGACAGCAAATAGAAGTGCACCAGTACAAAACAAGTCAATGCAACATGAACCAACTCCAAATGTATCAGTAGCATATATTAAAGGGATGAACACATGAGAATGGACAAGGCACAGATCAAGTTCAAGTTATACAAGACAGCTACAACACAAAAGTTTTCAAACCAACTACAAATGCACAGCATACATACGAAACAGAGAAACCAGAAGTCAAGTTATAAAATTCAAGTGTCAGAGAAGTCAAAATTCACGAATGAAAAAAGAAATCAAGTGCGTACGCGTATTCTTTGAAATAGTCAAAGAAAAGTAAAAGTAGAAAGTCTCTGCCGTATGAATCAAGGAATCGAACAAGTCATATGATCAAAGCCGTGACCATCAATATACGATTTGAAGTAGTCAGAATCAATCTCATTCATTCAAGCATCATCAAGTGGCCGAAATGATTCAATGAAAAATTCAAACACGAATATACGAACGCAAAAATAGGAAATCAAATCCTATTAAAACCCTAATCATCATCGGCATTTAAAATTCGATCGAGTTCAAGTATCAATTTAGAAAAGCAAAAAGAGACAGTACATACCGAATTCACAAGCATCGAACTCGATCGAGCAACTGCAAACAATCAAAGTCAACCATCAGAGAAGCAGCGAGCTAGGGCAACGTATAACAGATTAATTGAAGAATTCGAAGCCCTAATTGGAACAAAGAGCCGAAGCCCTAACTGGAACAAAAGGGAACGAAGCAAGCCGCCATTATTCTCACGAACGAAACAAAAGGGGATCGGGCTGGAGATAACAAAGAAAGGAAGTGGGTCGGTCTTAAAAATAAAAGGGGGTTTTGTTTATTTAAGACTTCTTTATATTGTTAATTAGTTTAGGGTTATTATCTATTGTTTTTAAATTATTGTTTTTTATTTTACGAATCAAAAAGTTAGTAAATCACCACCTAGGTTTAAGTAGTGTCAGATTGTCTATTTTGAATTAGTTCAGTGAGCAGGGCGTGCGAGTTTGCAAAGCTCTATAGGCGGGAGCAGTGTTTGCGAGTGAGCGAAACTCTATAGGCGGGAGCAGGGTGTGCGAGTCTAGTAGAGTGTTTGTGAGCGGGAGCAAAAGGGTCTGCTAGTCTAGTAGAGTTGTTGTAAGCGTGATACTGTTTAATTCTAATAGAAATCTGTGAATGCAGCAGTAGGCAGGGGTTGCCGAAGCTGGGTAAATTTTGTGTGTGATTTACTTTTCGGCATATTTATTTCTGCAGTTTATTTCTGTGTTTAAATCGAGAAAATTTTCTATAACCCTATTCACCCCCCCCCCCTCTAGGGTTAATCTAGATCCTACATTTCAAAGCTTTAATATATCATATTTCAAAACTAAATTTGAAAATCTCATATATCTCAAATTTAATTTCATTATTACTTAGTCTTGAAATATTCGTTTCCAAAATCCAATATTATTTAAATAACTCATATTACAAGTATACTTAATATCCTTTCATACTAATATAAATTTCAAATATTCATTTGTCAAAATCAAATATCATTACAAAACACATTTCAAAATTTCCTTTAAAAATTCATTTATCTCGTTACATTTCATTCCGTTTAACACATAACCAAGTAAACCTTATTTAAATTTAAATTCAACTTAAATTCTTAAATTTTTGAATTTAAACATTAAAATATATTCAAAACTCCTAAATTTTCACAAATAATCAATTTCAAAAGCTAAATCATTTAACACTTTAAAATATAACTCAAATAGTGTTAAAATCTATAACATTTCAAAACATTGACAAATTATAGCAACAACAGCATTTATAAAGTGCTATCGTAGCTTATGGTTTCCAAAATAGTTTAGTTCAAAAATAACGGCATTTATAAAATGCCGTAACAGATATTAAGTTATTTCAACATAGTTAAGTTCAAAACAACAACATTTTAAAGTGCTGTCATAAAACTACAGCATTTTAGAAGTGCTATTAATAAAATTCTAGATTTTATTATAACATTTCAAAAACAATAAAACTTCAAAAAAATTCTATTTAAATTTATAAATCATATTTCTAGACTTCAAAATTTCACATTTAAATAATTTTAACATATGATTTATCACAATAAAATTTTATAATTAAATATACAATTTAAAACTCAATTCATTTGTTAAGTCAAAATTTCACTATTTTCTTAACTTATAAATTAAATAAAACTTAACATTTTATTTCAAATATCATTTCAACACTTTAAATTAAATTTCCATTACTTACTTTCATTTTAAAATATAATTTAAAGTCAAAATCACATTTACTTCAAATTTACATACTTAAATTCTCAATTTCAAGACTTAATATTTAACTTTCTTAAAACCATAAAATATATATTTTAAATCAAAATTTCATACTTGGAAAATACATATCTATATAAAAATCATTTTAAAATATAACATGGGGTTTGTAGCTAATTTTCTAACCTAGGTCAAGTGATACGGATATATATCATTTTAATCCGCAGTTTAAAAAGAAAACCCGGGTTCTATCATTTCAAACCCGCAATCCCAAGTAAATAAAGTTAAATAAAAATCGCTCAGGCTTATCATTTCAGCCCATAATGATTTTTTCCTATTCTAAAGTCCGTTCGGGTATGTATCATTTCAACCCATAGTGATTCTATTCTAACAGGGAACTTGCAATGTGAATATATGCATAAACAATATAAACGATGTCAATGTCATAATATAATGTCATATATCAGATGTCAGGTGATAATTAACAGTTTTATCATGGTAATAACATGGCATAGCATATCATATGATCATCATTAACTTGCATAAACATTTTATATTACTATACACTTGGTATCAATTCACTAATTCATAAGTAGAAATGTCAGAGTGAGAAAGACTCACCTTTTCAAGATGGAGTTAGCAAATCGAGACACACAAAACAAATACAGAAAGCACGATAGCACGACACAGCACAACATTGGATTCGAATGAGTGGAGAGAGCCAAGATGATCATCTTGTAACAACCAATAACACAAAACAATATAACATAAATATACAACACAAAGCACATTGAAATGAATTGAAATTAAAGAGCAACAAAGACAAGATAACTTGATCTTGCTACAAACATGCAAAAGCTCAACCAAGGGGATATTTATGCTTGGCCAAAGATGGTGTTAAGCTCAGGTATGACATCAATATGGCACGACAACAAGTGGAGATGAAGGGTAGTGGATGCAACATGAAATACAAAAAGCGCAAGGCAAGAAAAGGTAAGTTTGGTTCAACCATTGGCTTGGCTTGGTCATCATAGGGCTCGGCTATACTTGTCCAGATTTGGATAGAGGTCATGTGGCAGCCATAGGTGATGTAGATGATGGTGGTGGTGGCTAAGGGGGTGGCCAAAGTGATAGGTGAAGAGTAAGTGAAGAACTAGCTCGGCTAAGCAATGTTTGGAAGGGTTTTTGTGCAATTTTGTGGTGCTAACTTCAATGGATGGGCATGGCTTGGTCATGGTCAGTGGAGGAGGAGTGTTTGCTACTGTAGGTAGCGGAAATGATGGTGGAGCTGATGGAGGTAGAGGCTAGCCGAGCAAACTTGAAGAGGAGCAAAGGCCAAACAAGGAAAAGAGGAGAAAAAGAATGAAGCCATTAGCATGAATTTTTTTTTTCTTTTCTCTTCTCTCATTGTCGTGAGTTGATAACGAGAGGAATGATTTCATGTGAAAATAAAATTGAGAAACACGGCTACATAAAAAGAAAAGGGCGGTCAAAGCATGAAGAGCCAAAAGGAAAATGAAGAGACAAGTTGGTGAAAAGTCATGGAATATAAAAGGGACTTTGTCTCTTTGTTTTCTATTTCTTTTAAATTAAAGTAAACAAATGAAATTTTAGTAAATAAAACAAAAAACTGAACAAAGTGAAGTGAAAAAGAAAATAAATAAATAATTTATGGAAAAATAGAAAAATAAATAAGAAAATAGCAATTAAATTGAAACTAGAATTAGAAATATAAACAATATACAATAAACATTTGAAATTTTTTAACTATACTTTTAAAAATGTTTTAAAAATAAAACATATATATATAACATGTCATATTACACATATATTCAAATTTAGAACAAGATATGACAACAAAAAAATATTATTTATATAAATAAAAATAAACAATTTTGTTAAATAAAACAATTTACATAGAATATTGTAAAAAGCATAACTTTCACAATATAAATCGGATTTCAATGAAACGAAAAGCAGTATTCTTGAAATTTTATTTACTTTCATAATAAAAAATAAAATTTAAATTTTTAAATTTTTAAATTTAAAAGTCAAAGTTTGACCGTTTTGACCAAAATTCACATTTTTGTAAAATATTCAATATATTCAGGTTTGAAATTATAATTCACATACAAACCAAAATATATATTTAAATAACAAAATTTGTTCTTTCTAAGTAAATGAAATAAAGTTTTTAAATCAGAAATTCAAATAAAATAATTAAAATATACAATTAAAATAATTACAAAATACAGGGTTGTTACACTCTCCCCCACTCAAAACTTTTCGTCCCCGAAAAGGAATGAGATATGGGAAAGCACAGAAAAAGATAGAATGAAATAGGATTAAGACAAGATGACAAGAAGAATAAAATTTTACCCGATAACTGTTGTTATAGGTAAGTTTAACAAGGTGGAGATGATCTTCCCAACATCCTCCAGAATCATGAACACAAACACGAAAAAGGGCCCCAAGAATCTGATTCACCCTTTCCGTTTGACCGACGGTCAGTGGATGACAAGCAGTGCTCAGATTCAAAAATGAGTACCGAAGATTATCAAAGATTATAGAAGATTTCCAAATAGACTAGTATAAGCAATAGCCTCTCCATTCTATGGCAAGATAAGGGAAATAAGGACAACTAAAAGATAGTTTGAAAACAAAATAAGGTAATAAATTTAAAACCATGAAAATTTCAACTTAAATTGAAAATTAAATTTTACATAAGTTAAATGAATCTTAATCATCTCTTGTTTCATTATCTTATCATCAAATTATCTTAAATAAACAATCTATAAAATCATGGATTTGAAAGAAAATCATTTATCGTACTCGTAATGTATTCAATAAATTTAATTCTTCTTTATTCCTTATTAAAAATTAAATTTATTCTTCTCAATATATTTTATCACCTATGTTAAATATATTTCTACTTATTATAAATGCTTTAATATCATTCTTAGTTCTTTTATCATCATTTTACATTGTAAATTATTCCATTACCTTTTTCTAGTTTATTTACCTCTCTTAATCTTTTTATAACTAAAATTTAAATGTATAACATTTATTGTAACCACTCAAATTTTATTTGTAAAATCTTTTTTTTATATTGTATATTATCCAATTACATATTCAACATCTGTATAATTTAGGTAAGTTATATTGGAATGAAATTGTGTATTATACAAATAAAAATTTCCAATTTAATCATTTCAAGCTTGAATATTTATCCAAATCTTGAAATCATACTTAAAAATTATCTTTCAAAATAAAATTTAGGAATTAAATTTTCAATTAATTCCAAACTATTTAGAGATAAATAAATGCACATATACTATATATATCCATTCGAATTTAAATCATATATCAGCATATGTTATAAATCCAATCTTATTTTAGAAATTCAAATCAACTAAATTTCCCAAAATAAAACCGTAGCAAGACTACAGAATGGTCTCTTCACTTTAAAACTCGAAAATAAATGTCGATAATGCTGCACTCATCACTGAAATTATTTTCCAGCGACAAAGAGAAGAGTACTAATTTTAAACTTTATAATTCTTTGGAAACAAATTTCTATTCGAAAATACTTGAAATAGTATATCCTTTTAAAACTTTAAATACAAGGTTTGAAATGCATCGGAAATTAAATTCTCAAATTCTCGTTTTAAATTCATTTTAAATTTGCAAATAAATTTATAGCCATGTTTATAGTTCAACTATATATATAAAACAAGAGATAATGATATATAAAACCATATTATTTCCTAACAACCAATTAAATAAAATCCAGAAAAATTTAAAATATAGTTACAAAATTTATTTCATTGCTAAATTTGAAAAAATATATTGTGTCAGTTTGCTCTGTTCAAGTGTTCTGGAAATCTTATCGATAGCGTTGATCAGACGAATCGATCAGAAACCCAAATCAACATCCACAACTCAAACAACACAATATATAAAATATTTTAAATATTAGTCTACAAATACACTTCAAGAGTGATTTCAAGATAAGTTGGAAACAAAGATGAGATGATTAAATAACAGAATAGAAAGATGGATAAGCTTATATAAATTGCGGGCAACCTTAACCGGGTCAACCGTGACTTGAAGAATAATATCGAGGTGGATTTCTAGGGTAAATCAACATTTGTCTCAAGAGATAGAATTCGGAATGATAAGAGATACTAGCATCTAAACCGTGGACATAAAATCTTTGGTGAATCAATGTTGTTGTAAAGGAGTTTCACCCCTTTACAAATAATTTGAGATTGGCGAGACCGCTGACTCGTTATAAAGATCATTCGATGTTGAGTTATGAGACACTCCAGAATCAAAAGAAGACGAATAGTGAGGGACACGAATGGATTTTGAAACTGCAGGGAATGTTCCAAAATCAAAGGAATCAAGTCAAGGAGAAGAGATTCAAACTCGAATTAAAGTGATTTTGTAAATACATTCACCACATATGCTGAGTTTTGCATAGAGCAACCAAAGCTCTGATACCACATGTAACGACCCGATATTTTCAACCATTCGCATACGCACATGTCGGACTTTAATTGCTCAAAATACCACGTTGTAAATAAAATTTGGCAAATCTTAGAATATACAGTAAAAATAATCACAGATCATAGACACAAAGTAAATAATAATGCAGTGGAATTAAAAGAGATAGTAGTTTATGAAGCTACTATATAATAATAAGATACATCAGAGTTAAACATGATACAACAGAAGAGTAACAAGATACATCAGGTACAAATTAGAATACATCACTAAAATCATTGGATACAGGATGCAAAATAAATGGCTGGATCTTCAAGGAAAGCTCCAACTCCGAAGGTGAGTCTTGAATGCTGAATCACTCAGTCTGAATCGAGCGTAAAGCAAAACACAAAACCGTTGAGTCAGGACATAAATACTTATGAACTGTAAATCAACTCAAGCGAACAGTAACAAAATGCATCAGTAACTTAAAGGATGCTTGGGACCGTCCATCCTTTAAGGATCCGTTAAACTATTTACTATGTAGTAATATTGCGCTATTATAACAGTGTCTACAGTAAAATAAACTTACTTTAAAATAGCATTGAAGGTTTACCCATATAGCCCCCAACACGTAGTAGTCCCAGTAGTCCATCCAGTATCAGCATATCTCCAGATCGGAAGACTGCCCTAAATACCCCATGGGCTACGGGAGAGAAACAAACTAGTAGTAAGGCTCGCTATGGTAGGTGACACGACACACAATGCAATGCTAGGGTAGATATACCAATTACGCATACGGGCTGGTGGTAATATAGCAGCCACATACGCCCACCTCAGAACACACTCTCATACCAAAATCAGAGGATGGCCATCAAATCAACCACAAGTAAGAGTATAGTATCGAAGAAGTGTGTCCGATCGGAGGAATGACCTCACTTGGCCCGAGATCGCTCATGTTTTAGCCACCTTATGCCAACTCACGGGAGTTGGGTCCACGTAATATACCTCAAGAACGTCGCCACCATCCTATTTCATTCTGGAATCTCCACCACGTACAGGATTGTTAAAGTGGTTTTCGAAGTTGGCAGAGAATAGATCCCGGTCTCTTTAACAACCAAACGTTATTATAACGTCGTGGACATTTCAAAACAGTTTATACTTCAAAAATCAAATCGTTTCATTTCAAAACTATATCCCTTTCAAAATAGTTTATACATCGAAACCAAAACCATTTTTATTTCAAATATATATTCAAATCAATACGATATCATTTCCATTCAAACATATATTCACCTTTCAAAAATCATAATACTTTCAATGTTATGACTCTTTCGAAACCAAAATACCAGAAATTGTATTGATTTCGAAACCATACATTTGAAATCATGAAACATTCCCTTAATTCATTACACTTTAAAAATTTATTCAATTAACTCAAATTCTCAAATGTCCAATTTAAGTCAATTCAGACCATCAGTTTCAATTCTATTCAGTTTCCCAATAAACCATTTCAAAACTTATCAATTTCAAATAAAGATTTAATCCACAAAAATAAACTATTCGATCTTTAGTATATTTCAAAGCTTTAATATATCATATTTCAAAACTAAATTTGAAAATTTCATATATCTCAAATTTAACTTCATTATTACTTAGTCTTGAAATATTCATTTCAAAAATCTGATATGATTTAAATAACTCAAATTACAAGTAAACCTAATATCCTTTCATACTAATACAAATTACAAATATTCATTTATCAAAATCAAATATCATTACAAAACACATTTCAAAATTTCATTTAAAAATTCATTTATCTCATTACATTTCATTCCATTTAACACATAACCGAGTAAAACTTATTTAAATTTAAATTCAATTTAAATTATTAAAATTCAAATTTAAATATTAAAATAAATTCAAAACTCATAAAATTTCACGAATAATAAATTTCAAAAGTTAAATCATTTAACACTTTAAAATATAACTCAAACAGTGTTAAAATCTATAACATTTCAAAACATTGACAAATTATAGCAACGACAGCATTTATAAAGTGCTATCGTAGCTTATAGTTTCCAAAATAGTTTAGTTCAAGAATAACGGCATTTATAAAATGACGTAATGATATTAAGTTATTTCAACATAGTTAAGTTCAAAACAACAGCATTTTAAACTGCTGTCATAAAACTACAGCATTTTAGAACTGCTATTAATAAAATTTCAGATTATATTATAAAATTTCAAAAACAATAAAACTTCAAAAAAAATCTATTTAAATTTATAAATCATATTTCTAGACTTCAAAATTTCATATTTAAATAATTTTAACATATGATTTATCACAACAAAATTTTATAATTAAATATACAATTTAAAACTCAATTCATTTGTTGGGTCAAAATTTCACTATTTTCTTAACTTATAAGTTAAATAAAACTTAACATTTTACTTCAAATATCATTCAACACTTTAAATTAAATTTCCATTATTTACTTATATTTTAAAATATAATTCAAAGTCAAAATCGCATTTATTTCAAATTTACATACTTAAATTCACAATTTCAAGACTCAATATTTAACTTTCTTAAAACAATAAAATATATATTTTAAATCAAAATTTCATATTATCAAAATACATATCTATATAAAAATCATTTTAAAATATAACATGGGGTCTGTATATAATTTTCTAAACTAGGTCAGGTGATACAGATATATATCATTTCAATCCGCAGTTCAAAAAGAAAACCCGGGTTCTATCATTTCAAACCCGTAATCCCAAGTATATAAAATTAAATAAAAATCGCTCAGGCCTATCATTTCAGCCCATAATGATTTTTTCCTATTCTAAAGTTCGTTCGGGTATGTATCATTTGTAACGACCCAGAAATTTTGATCTCGAAAATTCCTGATAGTTAGTAAAGAAAGAAAGAGAAAGAAGAAAAAGAAACAGAAAACCAAACTCAGAATCTCACATTCACAACGGATAAAATATAATATCAAATAATATTATTTACACAGAGAAAGCTGTATCAGTAAATTTACAATTTCAATATATTAGAGTTACAACATTTCACAATCACTGGACAGTTTAAAATAACTTGTCCCAGAGATACAACAACATAACACATCGGATACTCTCCATACGTTCCTGCCATCCAACTCACCTCTTGAACTCCAAAACGTCCTAACCTGAAAATATGTAATACTCGGTCTGACCTGAGCATTACATCAAAGTAACACCCGGGTCAGGCTAGATACTAGCGTGTGTAAACTCGTCTGACATGAAATACAAAAGCATACAACTTATAAAAACCGGGGTAACTCGTAACAATTTATAAATTCACAATTTGATATAGACCACTTATTTCACACATCAATCTCTAAGTACCAACTTAGATTAAATGGTCCAATTCACTTAAATCATTCCATTCCAGCCTATTGTTTTCACATATCAAATCTATATAAAATTTTACAGTTCACAAATCGAAGTGGTTTCGGATATGTACTAATACCTGACCCCGGTCTCTTCGAGTTCAATGCCATCTCAACCCAATTTATCCAAGTGAAAAAACAATTCAACTTCAAATACGCGATGCCACTTTTCCACAGCAATTCAACATCGATATAAAACCATATTATCATTATCCATCCGGATACATATCATATCACAAACATTTCATACCATAGATATCATTCAATTCAAGGCATTTAACAACATTCAATCATTTATAAGATTGATTACTTCCAAAATTATTTTAATTTAATCTCCAAATAAATTAAATTAATTACCTTTAAATCCAGCTTATCTACATTAACAAATCATTTTCATAAATAAATGAAATTACTAATCAGCCTTTAATTTAACATTAATTAATTATACAATAATTAATTACTCTCATTGTTTAATTATACCATAATTAATCACATTTAAGTTATTACCTTTTTATTTAATTGAGTAATTAACTAACCTTTAATTACTCTCATTAACCCTTAATTAATTACATTAATTAACCTTTAATTAATTATTGAAATTAATTTTTTAATCAAATAAACATTCACATTCAATAATTAACCATAAATTACTTGCAATAATGATCCTTAATTATTTGTCTTAAATAATTATTCTTCATTAAACACTTTTAATTGATTATCCTTAACTAATCATTTAATTAATTATCCGATGTAATAGCCTTTCATTAATCATATTGATTATTTACCCATTAATAAATCAAGACCCTAATTAAAATTAAAGACAAACCATAACCTTAATTATCTATTAAATCAAATCGATATAAAATTTCATTTGAAATCACATAGAAATAAAATCATATAATTAACTTATTTTAAAATTTATATAAACCATATAATTTATTTGAAACTTGGTTAAATCAAAATTAAGCTACCGGCCCAAAACAAAAATTCTCGAGCCTAATTCTAACATGACCCGATGCAAACCATTCTCACCCCCTTCTACATTTCTTTCTTCTCTTAATTTAACAGGCCCAAGTTCTTCGGCCCAAATCCTTCCTCTTGACTTTCTCTCCAGTTCTTCTTCCATCTTCCTGCGCACGAGTGTGCATGAATGCGTGCACCTGAATCCAAACTCCAACCACCTAATTTCGCCAACGATCGACGTCCCGCAACGCACACGACCGTCCCTTCGCTCTCCCCCTAAAGAAACTTGAAAGCCAGGCTACGATCGAAAAAATTACACTTACTTCCCACCTGGATGAAATAACGAACTCACAGTGAACTTCAACCTCCATGGCGAACCACCACCATGGTCCATCTTCCACCAAAACTATCCAATCAACTCGCCATTCTACACTCCTCCTCCTTACCTAGGACCGCATTCCTACTTTCTTCCCTCTGCTTCGCAGTTGCCTAGAGACCGAACTCTACCCCAATCAACCCTTAAACCCTAGATTGACCTTAAGTCGACTCCACGATCCTCTATAGCTTCTCGAGCTAATTTTCTCTGATGCGCCATGACTTAAAGCTCCTCCACGCCAAACAATATGCCACGAAATCCATCGGCCCATCGAAATTTGGCCTTTCACCCAATTCCGATCAACATACAATATCCTCTCAAATTTTAACCTTAAATTACATGACTCCTACCAAAAATTCCAATTTTCCAAATCGAATTTAACCATATTGGTGAAACACAAAACTATGATGATCGAAATTCTTGCATTATCTTGCTTTTACCGTAAACTTCTTCTTTTCAAAATAAATGCTATGTATATTTATCTGGAACCATTTTTAGATCATGTATCTTGTCATTACAGACAAGTTTGGTTAATACATCTAAATCTAAAAGGAATCAGGGAAGGAAATATTGAATTTTTTTTAAAGTTTTAAAACAGTGAAATAAGACAGAGTAACTGTCTGTATACAAAACTGCATTCCAATATATCCATATATATTCATGTAATCATATAAATAATCATGCACACCATTATCACTGGTTTACTTCGAGTTTTACTATATGCGACAAAATCTAAAACAGATTAAAAGCTCTGTTTACTCACCTAATTGAAGAATGAAGACAGAGCCTCAGATTGTTTTGAAAAGCCCTTTTTTTGAAAACTTTGAAAACTTGCACTTGAATTCTTTTGAATACTGGTTTTGCCTTGGAACTGAGTTGCTTGCTTATTTGATCAGATTTACTAATGTTACAGGGAAATGATTGTATGTTTGAAAATGTGTAGGCTACAGATTTGAAAAGGTGTTACAGGGGAAATGATCTGGTTTGCATTTTGATTGAAGAGAATCACTAATTTGTTTCAGTGGAAGAGTTTTCAGATTTTATGTTTGGCTTTGGATTCTAACTTAGCTTTTAGATTTAGAAAAGGAAAAGAATGTAAGGAAATTTTTTGTTATAATATAAACTGAAATGTTTTTTCAAAAAAAAATAAAGATAAAAGAAAAACTAACTTTTGAAATACCACATGTCCTTTATTTTAACATTTGTCATATAAGTTACTTAACAATCTAACACATGTCTCTTTTAGGTTTAATTAGTTATGTTAATGAAAGATTATGTTTTAAGTAATTAGTTAATTAGCATTTACATATACATGTATAGATAATTTTAAAAGAAAAAAATCAATTATATTTATAAATAAAAGCTTATACAATTATCTTTAATTCAAATATTTCAAAATGTCTATCTTTTGAAATTCAAAATTAATTCAAATTCAAATCAAAATTCTAAAATCAATTTTAAAATCAAGTTATATATACATATATAACTGCATATTAAATTTAAAAATAATAAATCTATTTCTATAAGTCTATTTACGTTTATAAAAACAAAGTATTATAATTATTATTTGAAATTTTAAATAGTTTATAAAAGAGATTATAAATTACTTCTATTATTAAATGAATTAATATAGCATATGCTATATTGCATTTTAAACTTCTATTTTTAAATCATATATATCAAGTAATATTTAAAAATAATAAAACAAACCTTTTATTTAAATTTTAACTTAAGCTAAGATATAGTTTTAAACAAATAACATTTATCTTAAGTATTTACAAACCATATAGTTATTTATTAAATAGCTTTGAAAAGCTTAATATTAATATAAATCATAATTCCCAAAATATTCAATATATTATTAGAATTTGAAAACAAGACTTTATTTATTTATGAAATTCAAACCAAAGATTATCTATTTACAATGTATACAAATATATACATTATAAATAGAAAATAATTTATTAACTTTTGAAAGATAAAATTCATAAATTAAATATTTATTAAAAGAAGATTATTAAATAAATTCAAACTTTATTAACACAAATTATCAAATCAATTTAATTTTAATGCAGATTATTAAATTTATATTGCCCAAAATTTTGGGTCATCACATTCCTCCCCCCTTAGAATCTTTTCGTCCTCGAAAAGGAACGAAACCAGAATTTATTAAAATACTTAAAATCATACAAATTTTCTTTGATCATTTCATTTTTTTTAAAACACTTTTAAAATCTATTTTATATTATAAAATAGTTTTTATTTAAAAAACATACTTTTTATAACTCGATGTCTCGATAAGTCCATCCTCGTTCTCATAGAAATTCGGTCATAGTTAATCAGGCGTAAGACTGAAAATCTATAAATACTTAGCAGACCCATTTTCAACACCCAGTGAAAATACTTAGAAAATAATTTTATTGAAAATATAGAAAACATTTTGAAAATAGAGGGAATATCTTTTGGTGGGAATGCTATGGAAATCATCACCCCCATCCATGGTCGCAGTTAACCCGATGGTTACGTTGCCATCCCGACAAAATCCATAGATAACTGTAGGCCTCTACGCCCCTCGATTACACCATGGAACCCGCTACATATCACAGATACAACTGAGGTTACGTTGCTATCATAGCAAAAACCCATATAACTATAGGCCTCAGCGCCCTCGAATTCCGCTGCCAAAAGAATGAAACTTCTCCACTACACTTGACCATAGATCGCAGTCTACCGATGTTACGTTGCCTTCCTGGCAAAATCAAGCGTAGACTATTGAGACTCACCTCCACACTATTTCCGCTATGGTCCACACAGTAGATCGCGGCGACATCGAGTTACACTGTCGTCACAGCATAACCCAAATGCCTCTGTAGGCATCAGCGCCCTCGACTTTTGCTACCCAATAATCCTCAGAAACTAGTTTGTCCGGACTCCTCACAGGATCAACTTTAGAACCTCCCCCTTAGAGGCTCAAGGCAGTACCAACCTATGGTACTCCTGAGAAGTTCATCCTAAGGGAGTGCCTTTTTCTCCAGAGCCATTTTCAAACACTTTATACTATACACATATAGTATCTTCCAAATCATACACCTAGTATGATTCTCATATAAATTTCCTTTTTCAAAATCGATTATCCCAAAATCGATAATTCTCAAATTAGGCTTTTCCAATTTTTCAATATTGATTTTATCCAAAATTCAAAAGCCTTTCCAAATCCAAAGGTTTCTAAACCTTTTTCAAAATCATTCTCACAAGATCCTTTATATATATATATATATATATATATATATATATAGATATAGATATATAACCTTGAAAAATCTTTGGATCATTTCAAACTTGTACAAAACCCTTTTTGCACTTCAAATATTTTCAAAAAAAACCCTTTAATTTTGGCAAGATTCAACAAGGGAGATTTATCTTATATAACAAAGATATATAACTTTATTTATTCCAAATCAAATATTCAAATTTGATTACTCTATAAAGTGATTAACCATATTACTAACTTTCATAAAGTAAGTTTATACCATAGAAATATCCAATTTCTATTTTATTTCATCATATATTTCACAAAATATATTTTTCACTTCAAAAACCATTTTACAGTTCCTATCCACAAACTTTCAATATCAATTTAATTCCAATCCGTACGATGTACCCATATCATTTGTTTGCAATATCAATCCGATCGCTCATTCGATCACACAATTTACCTTCCGAACAAGTATCGCCCCTCGACTTTCTAGTGTGGACTCAGATTTGGTTTCTTGATCAGAAACCGTCATTCTCCTTACATAGCCATAACTATGATAGAGAATATCCAAAACCAATCAACAATCCATATCCAGGTTCGCCCTCGAAAATCGAGTGAAAAATCCCAACTCGAATTGGTAAACTATCTCGAAATTCTGTGTCCGAATCTGGATCAAATCGCTATGCGAATAGAATAACATACAAACATCCTACGTATTTATCTTCATTTATTATCAACTAAATCAATTTCTCTTTCTATTCACATTTTCTTTAATTTTTATCCACATAATCACAATTCTTTCAATTCCGTTGGATTATCACTTTAATCCTTATCTCAAATGGATATTCAATCATAAACGGTTTGCACTCTGACCAGCTTATATTTAGAAAATAGCTTGAATGGTAAAAAAATAGATAAATAGTTGAAAAATAACTATTAGTTTGTAAAATAGCTGTAAAATAATTAAGTAATTGCAAAATAGTTAGTAAATAGTCAAATAGTTATAGAAATTTTAAATAATTGCAAAATAGTTGTAAAATAGTAATTAGTTATAAAGTAGTTGAAAAATAGTGATTAGTTTATAAAACAGTTGAAAAATTGTTAAATAGTTCCAAAAATAATTGTAAAACAAGTATAAGATAGTTTGTCTTTAAAAAGAAAGGTTGTATAGTAAATAGTTTGGAAAATAGATTTATATTAAAACAATTTATTTTGAAAATAGTCCAGAGTAAAACTGTTCAATTTCCAACCTCCATTTCCAATCAGTTCAATTTAAATTCCCACTTCCATTTAAATTGGCTTAATAACTCCAATTTCCGTTGAAATTTTATTTAATCCCAATTCAAGTTGAATTAACCTTAATTTCTTTCCAAATTCAAATCAAATTCCATTTGAATTTTAAACCTATTCAACTTTAATTACAATTCCAAATTATTCAAATCAATTTGGACTAATTTCAAATTGAACTCACTTCAACTTCAAATCATTTCAGTTCCATCCAATTCAAATTTTTCATTTGAATTTTTAAACTTATCCATCTTCATTTACAATTCCAGTTGATTCAAATCAAATTCAATTTGAACTAATTCAATTCAAATTCTAAATTTAAACCATCCCGAATTATATAAATTCGAGTTAAATTTTGAAACCAAACTTTTGAATTTTTATCTTAAAGACTTAAACTTTCAAATCTTAAGTCCAAAATGATTCCATTTTATTTGAAACATCTATCCATTTCCAATTTTCGGATCTCAAACCCATTTTGAGATCACTCAAACTCCCAATTCACATCAACCATTTAACTTCCCAAGTTAAATCCCAATTTCATCTTGAAATTTCCAAATCAAATTGTTCATTCAAACCTATTTAACTTCCTCCAAGTTAAATTCAATTAATCCCGTTAACCTTACTCAATTTTGAATTCTCCATTTCAAATCTCAAAATTCTTTCCACTTATAAGTTCGAAAACTTATCACTTTTAGGTATCACCTCTCATTCCAAATTTAAAACTCAACATTTAGAGTTTTATTTCAAACCATCTTTGATATTATGTATGTCCACACATATGTACATATTTATTTCTTGGCCCACCAAGCCAAATTTTAAAATTTAAACCACCCTTGGTTTTAATTTAAATAAATTCTTTTAAAATTTACAAACAACATCTTAATCTAGAATAAGATTCAAAATAGTTTGAATAATATTATTTCCTCTAAAATTTTGAAAACAATTTTCAAATGTTTAAATTTAGAATTCAGAACTTCACAGTTTGAAATCCACTTCAATTTACATGTCATACTTATTTAAAGGTTACCCCCTTAAAACATTTCATTCTTGCTTACTCATTGTTACTACACATTTTATTATTAAACACAACAATTATTTATGATAATAACCCAGATTATCATATCGGAAAACCAATTTATTATTATCTTATTCTAAAACTCTTCCCCAATTCAAGATTTTAATTTCAGTTTGAATTCATTTCAAACTTATCTTATTCAGTTTCAATTTCAGTTTGGTTGTATTTGTTTTACTTCTTAATTTAATTCCAATAATTTAACAACCAATTACCTTAATATTTATTAGAAATAAATATTGCTTTATATATCAAAATATATTCTTATATGGAAATCATTTTCAAAATCATTTTATAAGAAAACAACAAGTACGCTCTCTCATATATATTACACTCAACTCATTCTAGGGTACTATTGACCCTATTCTTAATGAGTATACCCACCAGAGCCAAGGTTCTCGCTTAACCTTCTGCTCTGATACCAAATGTAACGACCTAGAAATTTTGATCTCGAAAATTCCAGATAGTTAGTAAAGAAAGAAAGAGAAAGAAGAAAAAGAAACAGAAAACCAAACTCAGACTCTCACATTCGCAGCGGATAAAATATAATATCAAATAATATTATTTACACGGAGAAAGCTGTATCAGTAAATTTACAATTTCAATATATCAGAGTTACAATATTTCACAATCACTAGACAGTTTAAAATAACTTGTCCGAGAGATACAACAACATAACACAGCGGATACTCTCCATACGTTCCTGCCATCCAACTAGCCTCTTGGGCTCTAAAACATCCTAACCTGAAAATATGTAATACTCGGTCTGACTCGAGCATTACATCAAAGTAACACCCGGGTCAGGCTGGAAATCAGCGTGAGTAAACTCATCTAACATGAAATAAAAAAGCATACAACTTATAAAAACCCAGGGTAACTCGTAACAATTTATAAATTCACAATTTGATATAGACCACTTATTTCACACAACAATCTCTAAGTACCAACTTAGATTAAATGGTCCAATTCACTTAAATCATTCCATTCCAGCCTATTGTTCTCACATATCAAATCTATACAAAAATTTATAGATCACAAATCGAAGTGGTTTTGGATATGTACAAATACCCGACCCCAGTCTCTTCGAGTTCAATGCCATCTCAACCCAATTTATCCAAGTGAAAAAAACAATTCAACTTTAAATACGCGATGCCACTTTTCCATAGCAATTCATTATCGATATAAAACCACATTATCATTATCCATCCGGATACATATCATATCACAAACATTTCATACCATATATATCATTAAATTCAAAGCATTTAACAACATTCAATCATTCATAAGATTGATTACTTCCAAAATGAATTTAATTTAATCTCCAAATAAATTAAATTAATTACCTTTAAATCCAGCTTATCTACATTAACAAATCATTTTAATAAATAAATGAAATTGCTAATCTGCCTTTAATTTAACATTAATTAATTATACAATAATTAATTAACCTTTAATACTCTCATTGTTTAATTATACCATAATTAATCACATTTAAGTTATTACCTTTTTATTTAATTGAGTAATTAACTATCCTTTAATTACTCTCATTAATCCTTAATTAATTACATTAATTAACCTTTAATTAATTATTGAAATTAATTCTTTAATCAAATAAACATTCACATTCAATAATTAACCTTAAATTGGTTATTTTAATGATCCTTAATTATTTGTCTTAAATAATTATTCTTCATTAAACACTTTTAATTAATTATCCTTAACTAATCATTTAATTAATTATCCTAAGTAATAGCTTTTCATTAATCATATTGATTATTTACCTATTAATAAATCAAGACCCTAATTAAAATTAAAGATAAACCATAACCTTAATTATCTATTAAATCAAATCGATATAAAATTTCATTTGAAATCACATAGAAATAAAATCATATAATTAACTTATTTTAAAATTTATATAAACCATATAATTTATTTGAAACTTGGTTAAATCAAAATTAAGCTACCGGCCTAAAACAAAAATTCTCGAGCCTAATTCTAACGTGACCCGATGCAAACCATTCTCACCCCCTTCTACATTTCTTTCTTCTCTTAACTTAACAGGCCCAAGTTCTTCGGCCCAAATCCTTCCTCTTGACTTTCTCTCCAGTTCTTCTTCCATCTTCCTGTGCACAAGTGTGCATGAATGCGTGCACCTGAATCCAAACTCCAACCACCTAATTTCGCCAACGATCGACGTCCCGCAACGCACGCGGCCGTCCCTTCGCTCTCCCCCTAAAGAAACTTGTAACCCAGGCCACGATCGAAAAAATTACACTTACTTCCCACCTGGATGAAATAACGAACTAACAGTGAACTTCAACCTCCATGGTGAACCACCACCGTGGTACATCTCCCACCAAAACTCTCCAATCAACTCGCCATTCTACACTCCTCCTTACCTGGGACCGCATTCCTCCTTTCTTCCCTCCACTTCACAGTTGCCTAGAGACCGAACTCCACCCCAATCAACCCTTAAAACCTAGATTGACCTTAACCCGATTCCACGATCCTCTATACCTTCCCGAGCTAATTTTCTCTGATGCTCCATGACTTAAAGCTCCTCCACGCCAAACAGTACGCCACGAAATCCATCGGCCCGCCGAAATTTGGCCTTTCACCCAATTCCGATCAACATACAATATCACCTCAAGTTTTAACCTATAAATTACAAGACTCCTACCAAAAATTCCAATTCTCCAGATCGAATTTAGCTATATAGGTGAAACACAAAACTATGATGATCGAAATTCTTGCATTATCTTGCTTTTACTGTAAACTTCTTCTTTTCGAAATAAATGCTATGTATATTTATCTGGAACCATTTTTAGATCATGTATCTTGTCATTACCGACAAGTTTGGTTAATACCTCTAAATCTAAAAGGAATCAAGAAAGGAAATATTGAATTTTTTTTTAAGTTTTAAAATAGTGAAATAAGACAGAGTAACTGTCTGTATACAAACCTGCATTCCAATATATCCATATATATTCATGTAATCATATAAATAATCATGCACACCATTATCACTAGTTTACTTTGAGTTTTACTGTATGCGAAAAAATCTAAAATAGATTAAAAGCTCTGTTTACTCACCTAATTGAAGAATGAAGACAGAGCCTCAAATTGTTTTGAAAAGCCCCTTTTTTGAAAACTTTGAAAACTTGCACTTGAATGCTTTTGAAAACTGGTATTGCCTTGGAACTGAATTGCTTGCTTATTTTATCAGATTTACTAATGTTATAGGGAAATGATTTGTATGTTTGTAAATGTGTAGGCTACAGATTTGAAAAGGTGTTACAGGGGAAATGATGTGGTTTGCATTTTTGATTGAAGAGAATTACTAATTTGTTTTAGAGGAAGAGTTTTCAGATTTTGTGTTTGGCTTTTGATTTGAACTTAGCTTTTAGATTTAGAAAAGGAAAAGAATGTAAGGAAATTTTTTGTTAATATATAAACTGAAATGTTTTTTTAAAATAAAGATAAAAGAAAAACTAACTTTCGAAATGCCACATGTCCTTTATTTTAACATTTGTCATATAAGTTACTTAACAATCTTACACATGTCTCTTTTAGGGTTAATTAGTTATGTCAATGAAAGATTATGTTTTAAGTAATTAGTTAATTAGTATTATATATACATGGATAGATAATTTTAAAAGAAATAAACCAATTATATTTATAAATAAAAGCTTATACAAATATCTTTAATTCAATATTCCAAAATGTCTATCTTTTGAAATTCAAAATTAATTCAAATTCAAATCAAAATTCTATAACCAATTTTAAAATCAAGTTATATATACATATATAAGTGCATATTAAATTTAAAAATAACAAATCTATTTCTATAAGTCTATTTATGTTTATAAAAACAAAGTATTATAATTATTATTTGAAATTTTAAATAGTTTATAAAAGAGATTATGAATTACTTTTATTATTAAATGAATAATATATCTATGCTATATTGCATTTTAAACTTCTATTTTTAAATCATATATATCAAGTAATATTTAAAAAAAAAAACAAACCTTTTATTTAAATTCTAACATAAGCTAAGATATAATTTTAAACAAATAACATTTATCTTAAGTACTTACGAACCATATAGTTATTCATTAAATAGCTTTAAAAAGCTTAATATTAATTTAAATCATAATTCCCAAAATATTGAATATATTATTAGAATTTGAAAACAAGACTTTATTTATTTATTAAATTCAAACCAAAGATTATCTATTTACAATGTATACAAATATATACATTATAAATAGAAAATAATTTATTAACTTTTAAAAGATAAAATTCATAAATTAAATATTTATTAAAAGAAGATTATTAAATCAATTCAAACTTTATTAACACAAATTATCAAATCAATTTAATTTTAATGCAGATTATTAAATTTATATTGCCCAAAATTTCGGGTCATCACATCATTTCAACCCATAGTGATTCTATTCTAACAGGGAACTTGCAATGTGAATATATGCATAAACGATGTCAATGTCATAATATAATCTCATATATCAGATGTCAGGTGATAATTAACAGTTTTAACATGGTAATAACATGGCATAGCATATCATATGATCATTATTAACTTGCATAAACATTTTATATTACTACACACTTGGCATCAATTCACTAATTCATAAGTAGAAATGTCAGAGTGAGAAAGACTCACCTTTTCAAGCTGGAGTTAGCAAATCGAGACACACAAAACAAATCCAGAAAGCACGATAGTACGATACAGCTCGACATTTATTCAAATGAGTGGAGAGAGCCAAGATGATCATCTTGTAACAACCAATAACACAAACAATATAACATAAATATACAACACAAAGCACATTGAAATGAATTGAAATTAAAGAGCAACAAAGACAAGATAACTTGACCTTGCTACAACCATTCAAAAGCTCAACCAAAGAGATATTTGTGCTCAGCCAAAGATGGTGTTAAGCTTAGGTATGACATCAATATGGCACGGCAACAAGTGGAGATGAAGGGTAGTGGTTGCAACATGGAATACAAAAGGAACAAGGCAAGAAAAGGTAAGTTTGGTTCAACCATTGGCTCGGCTAGGTCATCATAGGGCTCGGCCATACTTGTACAGGTATGGAAAGAGGTCATGTGGAAGCCATAGGTGATGTAGATGATAGTGATGGTGGCTAAGGGGGTGGCCAAAGTGATAGGTGAAGGGTAAGTGAAGAAATAGCTCGGTTAAGCAATGTTTGGAAGGGTTTTTGTGCAATTTTGTGGTGCTAACTTCAATGGATGGGCATTGCTTGGTCATGGTCAGTAGATGAGGAGTGTTTGCTGCTGTAGATGGTGGAGATGATGGTGGAGCTGATGGAGGTAGTGGCTAGCCGAGGAAACTTGAAGAGGAGCAAAGGCAAAATAAGGAAAACAAGAGAAAAAGAATGAAGCCATTACATGATTTTTTTTTTTCCTTTTCTCTTCTCTCATTGCCGTGAGTTGATGATGAGAGGCATGATTTCACGTGAAAAGAAAATTGAGAAACATGGCTATAGAAAAAGAAAAGGGCGGTCAAAGCATCAAGAGCCAAAAGGAAAATGAAGAGACAAGTTAGTGAAAAGTCATAGAATATAAAAGGGCTTTTGTCTCTTTGTTTTCTATTTCTTTTAAATTAAAATAAACAAATGAAATTTCAGTAAATAATATAAAAAAACTGAACAAAGTAAAGTGAAATAGAAAATAAATAAATAATTTAAGGAAAAATACAAAAATAAATAAGAAAATAGCTATTAAATTGAAACTAGAATTAAAAATATAAACAATATAAAATAAACAGTTGAAAATTTTTAACTATACTTTTAAAAATGTTTTAAAAATAAAATATATATATATTTATATATAACATGTCATATTACACATAGATTAAAATTTAGAAAAAGATATGACAACAAAAAAATATTATTTATATAAATAAAAATAAACAATTTTGTTAAATTAAAACAATTTACATACAATATTGTAAAAGGCATAACTTTCAGAATATAAATCGGATTTCAACGAAACTAAAAGCATTATTCTTAAAATTTTATTTTTTTCATAATAAAAGATAAAAAGATAAAATTCAAAAATTCAAATATTTAAATTTTAAATTTAAAAGTCAAAGTTTGACCGTTTTGACCAAAATTCACATTTCTGTAAAATATTTAATATATTCAGGTTTGAAATTATAATTCACATACAAATCAAAATATATATTTAAAATAAAAAAAATTATCCTCTTTAAATAAATTAAATATAGTTTTTAAATCATAAATTCAAATAAAATAATTAAAATATACAATTAAAATAATTACAAAATTCAGGGTTGTTACGTTGATCGTCATGAAACCCAATGGAGGAGGCACGGCAATTGCCTATAGGTGGCGGTCGGTATTTGTTTGAGACCCTGAAGGCTTCTAGGATTCACATACGCAAGCTAGTAGGTGACATGTACGCTATTTTCTTATTTATTTTATTTTTACTTTAATCTAAATTATTAAACATTCTAAATGTCATAACTCTTACCTACGAGGTCCAATTCATGTGCGGTTTTCTCTACTAGGATCGTATCGAAATTCCGGACATTTTAACGCTGGTTTGGACAAATTCTGAGACTATTTGAATTTTAGGTTTAAATTGGATTTAAATTCAAAAGGTGAGTGTATTAATCTACTCACAACTTCTAAAATTTCTTATGTTTGTTAAATTAAATTTATGATGTGATTATAAATTTATTTACGACTGTTTCGTATATTTTAAATCATCACCTTAGTTAATTTGAATTTATTTGAATTAAATCGTTATTTAATTTATCATTGAATATAAATTGCCAGTTAAATACCTGTTATTGATTATCTATTCTATATTGATGTTTATTGATTAAATTGGATGATGATTGTGATGATTGTTTGATTGTTAATATTGGATGAATGGATGTTGTATTTTTATATTGTTATAAATTGTAAGTTCGCTGTGGGTTGAAATGATACATACCTGAATGATCTATAAATTAAGGAAAAATCGTTATGGGTTGAAATGATAGACTCGAGCGATTTTATGGATTTTACATTAAATTCGGCATTTTGGTTTGAAATGATACATAACCATAAAATTTTAATTTGCGGATTGAAATGATAAATATCCGTATCACTTGACCTTAGGGTAGAGAATTTTATATGGACACTGGATTGGTTAAATTAAATGACTTTTAAAATCTTTAAATTTTGAATTTAGTAGGATGATATTTTGAAATAAAATTTGAGTTATATAAATTGAATTATTATCGAAATTTAAGCTTTATGTTAGAACTGGAATTGATTTAAAAGGAATTTTTGAAGGAATTTAAATTGAAATTTTGAATTTGATTTTTTTTGAAGTATAATCGAAATTTGTCGGAATTGAATTATTAAATGGTTTGAAATAGAACTTTGAAACGTATTGGAATTGGAGTAAATATAAATTGATATACCCAACAGGGATTGTTGATATAAAATTTAATGGTCTATTGAGAATTTAAAACTGAAGATTTGGAATTGGGTTTTATTGAGAAACTGAAACAGTCTGACTTTGTTGAAATGAAATAAATAGTTTTAAATTGATATAAAATCCAAATTCATGTTTTCAAATATAAACAGTTTTAAATTATATAATTTTTAAGATTCTAAATTTTAAGATTTTCAAATTTATAAACTATTTTAACCTATATTAACTACATTAAATCAATTTAACAAATTTTAAAACCATTTAAATTATTCTAAAACTAATTAAACCATTTTAACCTATATTAAATCTAATTAATCTATTTTAAAGCTATTTAATCTATTTTGATTATATTTAATCTATTTTAAACCCTATTTAACTATTTTAAATCTATATTAACTATTCTAGAGTATTTTGGACTATTGAAAATTTATTTAAACTATTTATAACTATTTTAACTATTTAAACTGTTTTCTAAATTTTCAGACTTTGTAAAAGGGAAGTGTTTTTATTCAAAAATTCATTGGTTTAAATGTAAATATGTTAATATGATGTTATAATCTAAGTTGGGATTTAAAAGTTATAATTTATTTGAATATGATAATTTTGAAGAAAGGATTTAACCTATTTTGGGAATATGATTTTTTGGAAGATATTATGATTTTGGAAATGATACGATTTGAAAGTGAATATGGTTCAAAGTGAATATGATTTCGAAAATATTATGGTTTTGAGAATATGATATGTTGTTATAAATTGTGAACTGACTTTTGAAATGTAAAATAACCATCTAGTATGTAATAAGCGTTTAGTTGTTAAAGAGACCGGGTCAGATATTGTCATACTCTCTACCAATACCGATAACCACTTTAACAACTGTGTACGTGGTGGAGATTCTAGAAATAAAGTAGGATGGTTTGGTGAATGATTTCTGTATGAGGTATGACGTGACCCTGACTCCCGTGAGTCAGATTAGATGTGACTAAAATCAGGAGCCATGACGGGACTAGTGAGGTCATTCCCCCAATCGGGCACACTATTCGATATTATATTTTGATTTGTGATTGTTTTGGTGGCCACCCTTCGATTTTGATTTGGGAGTGTGTTTCAAGGTGGGCGGGAGTAGCTGTTATTCATTACCACCAATCCGGATCCGCAAATGGTATATCTACCCTAGCGTTTCCTCATGTGCCGTGTTCACATGCCCTAGAGTGCCTTCTACTAGTTTATTTTATACCATACCTATGTGATGTCCTTTGGGTAAACCTCCGATATACGGAAGAGAACACGACATTGTATAGACTACGGAATGTATAAAATGTGTTAAGGGGGATATGGGTAACGCCTTAGCGCTATTTTAATATTTTTACTTTACTGTAGACATATTATAATAGCATATTGTACTACATAGTAGATAGTTTAATGGATCCTTAGAAGATGAAAATCCCGAACATCTCCTAAGTTACCGCACTCACTTTAGACACTGGATAGGAGATGTCAAACTCCATAAACATCTCTGACACCGTTCCATGCATATTTACCTTTTATTTAACTTACATAAGATCTTTTAGTTTTGACTCGAGTGTTTTTTCTTTTCAATTCACTCGGGTCAGCCTGAGCATTTTCGAATTTGAAGACCTTACTTTCTAGAGGATGAAGACGAAGATGTATACTATTATTATTTATTATATTATTCCACTGCATTCATGTATTCTGTTGCATTATTTATTATTATCTGGTATGTGTAACTCTGATCTGTGTTGCATAAGTATAATCAAATGTTTTGTAAAATGGCTTTGTGAACTGTTTATTTGATTATTATTATATTTTGTCTTTTACAGTTGGTATTAGAGCTTTGTTTTAGCGAAAACCTTAACTTTGTAGGGTTTGACTCTATTACTAATAGGGTAGTAATACCCTATGATGAGTCGCTGAGTGTATATATATGACAGAGCATATTTATTAGTGTTATAAAAGGTTTTGTATATTGTGTTAATTTGTTCCGTTTTATATTTATAAATTCTGGTTGGTGCATAGGACGCTATGACATCGATAGGGATTTCTAAACACTTAAATGAACAGTCCGATATAATATTTGTTTTGAAATATAGGTAAATGAAATAATTTTACGTATTGTATATTTTTATATATAAAATAATGATTTATAAATGACATATATTCGTTTGTATTATGTTGGTTGTTGGTAGCGAAATTTATAAATATTGATTGGAAATAAGATTTGAAAACAAAATAAGTGAAAATTTGGAATTTATAGTTTAAGTTCCTGGGTTTTTGAAAATTTCATTTGAATGATTTTGGTATATAATAATAAATATTATTAGAAGTATTTTCTGATATAAATGTTTCAATATGATTTGAAAGAATTTCTTTAAGGAAATTTTGGAAAGAAATAAGTTATGTACTCCCTTCTCTATTGTTGGAAAATAATTTCGGTGATGAGTGCACGCATCGTCGACATTTATTTTCGAGTTTCAAAGTGGGAAGGCCATTGTGCTAGCTTTACTGTAGATGTATTTTAATAAACAAGTAAAAATTTCAAAGTTTACATATGATTGGATATAAAAACTATGAGAATATATAATTATATATCATTTTAAATGATTTGAAATGGAACCCGGCATTTGGTTCTTAAATTTCTATGAATTAGAGATTTTAATTAATGAAATGGAATTTAACTAATTAATATTTGGAACCTCTAAATGAAATAAGAGATTAAATGCTAGGTTATAAATCAGATTACAAGAAATTTGAAATTTGTAACCTATAAAACAAAGGATTTGATTATTGAACATTAAATTAATTAAAAGAAATGAGATAAACTTGTGTAATTTTCAATTGCATTCTTAAAGCATATATATATATATATATATATATATAACTTACCAAACATTAAAAGTTGTAATGTTTAATAAGAAAATGTAATATAATATTATACAAGTAAAACTTAAAGTAATGAACGTGTTCAATGAATTACTATTATAAATAAGAATTTGATGTTATAGTAGTTGTAAACTTAAGTTATAATTGAAATATTAATATAATAAAATGTATTAGGAAATGAGTTTTGTAAGTAAATAATTATAAACTTAAGTAAATGAATTGATATGCTAAATATTTGAATGGAATATTAATACTATAAGTAAATGAATTATAAACTTAAGTGAATGTTTGAAGTTATTTATAACTAAAAAAGTAGAAATATGAATATAGTAAGTAAAAGATCTTAAGTTTAAGTTAATATTTGAAACCATTGAAAAATAAAAGAAATGAATGTAAATAAATGAAATTAAATAATGAATGAATGTAATGCAATAAAAAGAAATTGACATGATACGAATAAATGAAAATAAATTTTTGCAAGTGATAATTGAAATAAATGAAATAAACAATGAATGGGAATAAATTTTGTAAGAAATAAATGTAAAATTAAAGAACGTAATCACTGAATGAAAAAAAAATGAACAACAAATATTGTGAAAAGAATTAATAAGAATAGACTTACATAATGTTAGGATATGTTGTTTGTTTTGTTTATGGATTGTTTGGGAAATGATACTTCTAATTGTTTGAATGTATGAATAATCTATCGAGTTTTATCTAAGACTGTTGAGTAAATGATATGCTTAGTATTTATTTGTCATTTTATATGATTAAAGGTGTCTTAACCCGAACAAACTATTTGTTTTGGCTGATATGAATGAATAATTGATTTGTTTTGATTTCATGCGATATGATGTGGTTGCAAGTGATTATTGCTTTATATAGATTTGTATATTAATGGTTGAAACAACTTTAAATATTTCATTCATATACTTATTAACTCCTTTTGGATTATATAAGTGAAATACAAGTTATGGAAGCAATTGTCACTGCTTTTGGTTTCATAATTAAACGTTAATTGCCCGACAAATAGGTACGTTTTCGGATTACGGTTTTCAGGTGATGTTATGTTGTTTTTCCCGTTGTTGGGATATATTATTTGAAAAGTTATGATATATATTGTTTTATTTATATTATTATTTCTATCGAGCCTCTCCGTACAAAGGAGACTCTGTCGAAATTTTTCGTAAATTTTGGACTTAGAAATTTTGGAAAATGTTTTCCAAACGTCATTAATTTGAGTATAAAAGGATTTAAGTGTTATAAATTGATATATTTTATTTAAATTATTTGATTTTGTAAATTAATTCTTATAAATTTAATATTTATAAATAAGATATATATTCTTTAATTCGTTCTTTCCCTTTCTTTTTCCTTTTCGAGGACGAAAAGTTTTGAGTGGGGGAGAGTGCAACAACCCGTAAATTTTCGATAATTTAACTTTGTCAATTTAATTAAATTTTTTTATTTAATATTGAAAAAACATAAATTTGTGATTTAGTAAAGGAATTTAATAATAGAATGAAATGGAATAAGGTCAATTTAAGAAAAGGATAAACTTTGTATGGAAGTTCAATTAATTGAAATAATGTAAGTGTTATATTTGGTTATAAAAGCGGATATAAGAAACAAATGTAAATATTTAACTATTGTACAAAATAGATAGTGAATAGAAATTGTATAAAATCATTATTATATAAGAATTGTAACATTTGTTTGTGAATAATGAATTCGTAAGTGTAATTAAAAGTTATGGTAACGATTGTTATAAGTTACTTGTTTATTTAATTAATTGGATTGAAATTGGAATTCAATTTTTAATAAATGTAAATGAATGTTACATTAATGTGAAATGTGATACAATGTTTAGAAGTTGTTAAATTGAGCATAGTAAGATAAGAATGGTAAAACAAAGGTTAATTAGGTTTATAGAGTAATAATGGACCTAATAAAAAGATTGGAATTGAATCAAATCAATTTATTGGAATTGATTATAAATAATTGGAATTCAATTTATAATAAATGGACTTATTGTAAGTAAAAGAAATTAAATACTATTTGATTGAAACTAAGATGAAATTGGAAATTATTAATGTACTAAGATATATACCAATGGTAATTATATTCGTAAGATGATAATTGATTTAGCAACAGGATTGAAAATCAAATAAATGGATTTATTGAAATTTCAATTGATAATAATGAATTTACTGAAATTGAAATTTAATATTGTAATTGGTAAATTAATTAACTTGAAATTTATATCTAAATTGTTTAAATTATTTTAATTGTTTAAATGATAAAATTTGTTAATTATGGAATTGAAATTGAAATTTTGATTTAATTAATGTAATATTAATTTATTTAGTTAACTGAAATATAGCTATTTTGGCCACCGACTCGGATTTCGATGAAACCAGTTTCATCGGATCCGTCGATGAATTATTGTAGGATTTCAAGTTTCATAACGATCGGACATGTCGTTTAATCGTACTAGCTCGAAATGCCTAGAAATAAATTTAATTGAAATCAATTTGAAATAAGCTGATTTTAACGTAACTTCTTTATACGATGGAATTAGGACTTGAAACCTGTTCCATTGAGTTTAAAAAATTCAAAAACATCTATTTTGATATATGGGTTAACATATTTGTGTTCGGGAGTCGAAACGGGCTTTTCGGTTCGTGTATCGTTCAACCAATCTGGTTCATTCTTTCGATTTCAGCTTGGCCTATAAATGGTTCGTTGTAAACCCTAGCCACTCTTCATATTCATTTGTCTGTACGTCCATCACTTTCTCAACTCCTCATTTCAATGGCAGACAAATCAAAACCAAATTCCCAATTCAGTTTCAAAACAAATCTCAACTCAAAAATTCAAACTCCTCAAACAATATCGATTTAAAGCACTTTACGAGCGCAAGCCAAATATGTGATTTGTTTTTCGATCTGGGTTGTTGTGTGGCCAAAATTGGCTAAATTGTTTTCAGTTCATTTTTGGTTTTGTGATTTGACGGAAAATCATCAACCAGGGACGATCGGAGGGTATTGGCTCGTTGAGGAGCTCGTGCAGTGTGGATTGGTAGTGTTACATCACAACGAAGTGGTCGGAGTTCGCAGATCTTGGCAAATTTTAGGTCAAAATCAGCGCTGTTCGGAAAGACGACCAGGGGTGGCATCTTCGTAGGTATGGGGGTGGTGGACCTGGAGGAGTTCTTGGTAGGGGTCGGTCGTCTCGAAACCCAATGGAGGCAGCGCGGCAATTGCCTGTAGGTGGCGGTCTGTACTTGATCGAGACCCTGAAGGCTTCTAGGGTTCACATATGCAGGCTAGTAGGTGACGTGTACGCTATTTTCTCATTTATTTTATTTTTTCTTTAATTTAAATTTTTAATGTTCTAAATGTAATAACTATTACATACGAGGTTCAATTCACGTGCATTTTTCTCTACTAGGACCGTATCGAAATTTCGGACATTTTGACTCTGATTTGGACAAATTCTGAGACTGTTTGAATTTTGGGTTTAAATTCAATTTAAATTCAATTTAAATTCATAAAGTGAGTGTTTTAATCCACTCACAACTTCTAAAATTTCTTATGTTTGTTAATTTAAATTTATGATGTGATTAGAAATTTATTTACGACTGTTTCGTATTTTTTAAATCATCATCTCAGTTAATTTGAATTTATTTGAATTAAATCGTTATTTAATTTATCATTGAATATAAATTGTCAGTTAAATACCTGTTATTGATTATTTATTCTATATTAATGTTTATTGATTGAATTGGATGATGATTGTGATAAATGTTTGATTGTTGGTATTGGATGAATGGATGTTGTATTTTAATATCGTTATAAACTGTAAGTTTACTATGGGTTGAAATGATACATACTTGAATGATCTAAAGATTAAGGAAAAACCCTTATGGGTTGAAATGATAGACTTGAGCGATTTTATGGATTTTACATTAAATTCAGCATTGCGGTTTAAAATGATATATAACCGTAAAATTTTAAATTATGAATTGAAATGATAAATATCCGTATCTCTTGACCTTAGGATAGAAAATTATATACGGACACTGGATTGGTTAATTTAAATGACTTTTAAAATCTTTAAATTTTGAATTTAGTAAGATGATTTTTGAAATACAATTTAATTTATATAAATTGAATTATTATCAAAATTCAAGCTTTATGTTAGAACTGGAATTGATTTAAAAGGAATTGTTTAAGGAATTTTAATTGAAATTTTGAGTTTGATTTTTTAAAGTATAATTGAAATTTATTGGAATTGAATTATTAAATGATTTGAAATATAACTTTGAAATGTATTAGAATTAGAGTAAATATAAATTGATATATCTAACATGGATTGTTGATATAAAATTTAATGGTCTATTGAGAATTTAAAATTGAAGATTTGGGATTGGGTTTTATTGAGAATTTGAAGTAGTATGATTTTGTTGAAATGAAATAAATAGTTTTAAATTGATACAAATTCCAAATTCATGTTTTCAAATATAAACTGTTTTGAATTATATTATTTTTAAGATTCTAAATTTTTAGATTTTTAAATTTATAAACTATTTTAACCTATATTAACTACATGAAATTAATTTAACCTATTTTAAAACCATTTAAATTATTTTAAAACTAATTAAACTATATTAACCTATATTAAATTTAATTAATCTATGTTAAAGCTATTAATCTATTTTAATTATATTTAATCTATTTTAAACCTATTTAACTATTTTAAATCTACAATAACTATTCTAGAGTATTTTGGACTATTGAAATTTATTTAAACTATTTATAACTATTTTAAATATTTATAACTATTTTAACTATTTATAACTATTTAAACTGTTTTCTAAATTTTCAGACTAAGTAAAAGGGAAGTGTTTATATTCAAAAATTCATTAGTTTAAAAGCAAATAGATGAAACGATGTTGTAACCTAAGTTGGGATTTAAAAGTTATAATTTATTTGAATATGATGATTTTGAAGAAAGGACTTAACCTATTTTAGGAATATGATTTTTTGGAAGAAATTATGATTTTGGAAACAATATGATTTGAAAGTGAATATGGTACAAAGTGAATATGATTTCGAAAGTATTATGGTTTTGAGAATATGATATTTTGACATAAATTGTGAATTGAGTTTTGAAATGTAAAAGAACCATCCAGTGTGTAATAAGCGTTTGGTTGTTAAAGAGACTGGGATCGGATGTTTTCATACTCTCTGCCAATACCGAAAATCACTTTAACAACTATGTCCATGGTGGAGATTCCAGAAATGAAGTAGGATGGTTTGGTGAACGATTTCTGTATGAGGTATGACGTGACCTTGACTCTCATAGTTTGCTTATATGCGACTAAAGTCAGGATCCATGCTAGGTCAAGTGAGGCCATTCCTCCAATCGGGCACACTTTTTCGATATTATATTATGATTTGTGATTATTTTGATGGCCACCCTTCGATTTTGATTTGGGAGTTTATTTCGAGGTGGAGGGTAGTAGCTGCTACGCGTTATCACCATTCCGGATCCGCAAATGGTATATCGACCCTGGCATTTCCTCATGTGTCTTGTTTACATGCCCTAAAGCGCCATCTATGAGTTTGTTTTGTACTGTACCTATGTGATGTCCTCTGGTTAAACCTCCAGTTTACGGAGGAGCATACGGCATTGTATAGACTACGGGAATATATAAAATATATTAGGGGAAATAGGTAACGCTTTAGCGCTATTTTAATACTTTGACTTTACTATAGACATATTATAATAGCGTATTGTAATACATAGTAGATAGTTTAATGGATCCTTAGGAGATAAAAATCATGATCACCTCTTAAGTTACTATACTCATGTTAGATATTGGATAGGAGGGATCAATCCCCGTAAACATCTCTGATGTCGTTCCATGTATATTTACCATTGATTTAACTTACATAAGATATTTTAGTTCTGACTCGAGTGTTTTGTCTTTTCAATTCACTCGGGTCAGCCTGAGCATATCAGGATTTGAAGACCTTACTTTCTGGAGGATGAAGAGGAAGATGTGTATTATTATTATTTTTATATTATTCCACTGCATTCATGTATTCTGTTGCATTATTTATTATTCTCTGGTATATGTAACTCTGATCTTTATTGTATAAGTATAATCAAATGCTTTGTAAAACAGCTTCATGAACTGTTTATTTGATTATTATATTTTGTCATTCCACTGCAAGATTCTGTTTGTTTTTTTCCTTCTCTGCTTTTTCTTATTCATCCCAATAACAATCCGCCCTTCTATACGGTTTGAGTCGGCATGTGTATCTGCCTAAAATGTACAAAAAGGCGGGATGTTACATGTGGTCTCTTGTATCAAAATAGGCCCTAGTAGAATTTTGTCAGTGTCCTACAAACAATTAGGTGACCTGCATGGCCGCCCGTAGAAGGCTTTAAAGGGTGTCCTGCCTATCATTTCCTGATAACTATTATTATAACTCAGTTCCACCAAGGGTAATTGCGGCTCCCAATGTCTTTTAAAATCTTTTAAAATCTATGATGCAGTCCCATAATAAATACTCCAAAATCATTTTTACCATTTTTGTTTTTCCATTGGTTTGAGGATGGTAATTAGTGCCATGGGTCAAGGTCTTTCGCAAAGCTAACTGCAGACTCCTCCAAAACTCAATAGTAAATAAGGGGTCCCTATCGTTGATAATACTAACCAGAATCCTATATAATCGAACCACCTCCTTGATGTAAATCTATGTAGATATGCAGCTCTTATATTACTTGTTACTGGAATACTCTTAGTGAGTCTATCTACTACAACCCAAATAGTGTCATTACCCTTTGAATCCTGGGAAACCAGTCTATAAAATCCATCGATATATGCTACCACTTCCAAGTTGGAATTTCCAATGGTAATACCTCAAGGCTTCTCGTGTTTAGCCTTGATCCATTGACATGTCAAATATATAGCTACATACTTCACTACCCTTCTTTTCATTTCTGGCTCATATAAAGTCTGCTTCATATCCTTATACATCTTATCTCCACCAGGATGAATAGTCATCTTAGAATGTTACATTCAGCCAGCACTTCCTCTAGAACATTCTCCACTATTGGAACATAAAGGCTTCCATCTCCCCTCAAGCATCCTCTCTCATCGACTGAATATCTACCAAGATGGGGGAACTTCTATCACAAATCAAACTTACACAAAATATGGACCATCTCTACATCCTTCTTCTACTCTTGATTGGTGTAGTCTATCAATGTTGTCCTAACTACCATTACTGCCAAATGCCCTAGAGTGAGTTCCGATGGCGGTGGGAAACTAAAATTCGAGAGGAACTCAAATTTTCTCCACTCATATATAGCATCTAGAGTAACTAGCCTCCAGCTAAGAGCATTGGCAACAACACTCCCTTTTATAGGGGGTACACCGAATCTCTAAGTCATATAATTCTATAATCTCCATCCACCTTTGATGCCTAAGGTTCAAGTCTCTTTGGGGAAAATTGGTAATTTAGGGACTTATGTTCCATAAATAGCTCATATCTCTAAGGCAAATAAGATAGTTGTTAATTCTAAATCATGAGTAGGATACTTCTTCTCATGGTCCTTTAATTCTCGACTTGCATAGGATAGCACCTTCCCTTCTTGCATAAAAGCAACTCCTGACCTTATATCGAAGCGTTGGTGTAAACAATGAAATGCTTTGACCCATATGGGATCGTTAGTACGGGTGCACTAGTTAATAACTGCTTTAGCTTCACAAAGGAAGTTGTGCATTTCTCATCCCATGTAAAGACAAAGTTCTACTTGGTTAGGATTAATGGTACTACTATCTTCGCAAACTCCTTGATGAGCTTCCTATAGTAATTAGCCAAAGCAAGAAAACTCCTAACTTCAATGGCATTCCTATGAAACTTCTAGTCTTGAATAGTTGCTACCTTTGCAGGGTCTACCGTAGAGACAACATGACCTAAAATCTTACCTCCTTTCTCCTGAAATGTCACTTTGAAATTTTAGCGTTTGGATGATTCGTGCTCTACGTCTCTAGTGCCTTCCTCAAGTGATTTTCATATTCTCCTTCACTCTAAGAGAATATTAGAATGTCATCTATGAACACTATTATGAACTTTTTTAGTTGCCCCCTAAAATTTCAACTCATCGAATCCATCAAGTATGCATGGGAATTCACCAACCCAAAAGACATCACTGTCCATTCATATAGTCCATCAAGATTGGGGAAATTGGTCTTCTCCTTACAATCGTTCGCTACTTAACTAATGGAAACCGGTGGCCAAGTCTAGTTAGGAAAGACGTTGGCCTTGATAAACTAATCGAATAATTCATCTACTTTTGGTAGAGAGTACCTATTCGTATTGGCTAGTTTGTTAAGGGCTCCATAATCAATACATAGCCTTAATGAGCCATCTGCCTTAGTGGTAAAGACAATTGGCGCTCTCTACTCTGAAGTGCTATGGCGAATAAACTTTTTATGTAATAACTCTAAATTTTGCTTGTCTAGTTCTCATCTCTCTTTTGGGGGACATATGTCTTGGTGGAAGTAGGACTGGTATAGCATCCTTTTCTAAGTTAATCCTAAACTCAGACTCCCTTTAGGATGGGAGGCTGGAGATTTCTTCAAAAACATTTGAAAAGTCTTGAATTATGGGTGCAGATGAGAGCTCATCCTATGATACCTAAGCGAATAAAAATTGCTCAACATAGCCAAGCCTTGAGGCATATAATGAACATCTATATCTCAACCTCCATGACTCCTCAACTATACTATCCTCTTGTCATAGTCTAAAATAGCCATGTAGTATGATAACAAATCCATAACTAAGATAAGTTTGTATCCCGTAAAAACACATGCATTACATATAATCTCTACGTTATATATGACAACAACTGGGTCTTTGCAAACCATTGAAAGATGTGTAGGCCCTATTTGACACAACTATAAGGTCACTGACAAGTTGTTCTAGTTCTAAAGCTGTAACTATATTCCTGGCTATAAATGAATGTGATGTTGCTGAATCAAAAACCTTCCATGGAAGCTTTTCTCTTGTCCTTGCGAGGGGGTTTGCTTGAGATAGCTACGACTTCAATGGCATAAGCCTACAACATTAGTACTTCCTTGGCCAGCTCCTGACACTAGTTGTTGAAGTGTCGGTCCTTTTTGCAATTGTAGCACCTCCTTTCGATCACCTCTTTGGCCAAAGTCGCCCTGCAATCCTTAGCTATGTGTCCCTTCTTATGACTTCTATGACATTTCTTTCCTTCCTTCTTGAAATTTTCCTCCTTATTCTTCCAGAACATTCCTTCCTTTGACCCCACCTATTCATGAGACCGCCTTATTGTGACAACCCGCACCCCGATGGGCCTGAATTTTAGCTAAATTAGAAACCCAAGTCCGCAGAAGTATAGGTCATCGATTATGGTATCCTACAAATAAACAAATGCATAACAGAACATTACCATTATAAAACCACAGCGGGATAGTAAATTATACTAAAACATATAGTTACTTACCAAGGTTGACATTTCTGATATCTAGTGTACTTGTCAATGTCGAGCATGCATAAGGAAATTTTCCTTTTCACCATTATTGCCTTGCACCAGTACCCATTCCTTTAAACCTATCCTGTGGGTTGTAAATAAGAGGGGCTCAGAACAGCATTCTAGTGATTGATAAATTACACTCTTTATACATAACACTTGTTTATGCTGATTGCTTTCCATTACATGTTATGTCTTTTTTTACTTGGTTGCATCATCTCCACATATAGTAGTCCCATCCAACTATAAATATGTGTGTATATAAGTACCATAGTCCCCAATTTCACCAACATACTATCCTCCCTGGTATCCATATCCCAACACCTCATTAAGATCCATCATCAATGCAGTATCACGTGTTTGCCGCTCGTGCATACCAAGGAACTTCCATAGTGCCTAATAGTGGTATCACGATAGTTTAGCCATATTCTACTTGTATTTGAAAGACTCCATCAAAGGGTTATCCAGTCTTGTCTCCTATCACAAACAAGCTAGAAAATAACTGTGAGCCGTTGCATGTCCTAAACGAAATCTACGCTACTAGGAGGTATAGTCTGTTTTACGCGTAACACTCCATTTTTCTACTGACCGCTTAGGACCGATGACGTTCTCGACCTATGAAGCAGCTTCTACTCCCGAATTTGGTGCTAATCATGTTTTTATATCGCTGAGCCTTGCTCACGTTCCATTTAGATTACCTAATGCAATTTTGAAAATACCCTTATTACTTAATACCCTCTAAATGGTTGAAATACACTCTACTTGTCCTTTGACACTTCAACCCAAGGCGAACATCCTATTTGATATTTCCTTCACCAATACGTGAACATATAATTCCACGAGTCCTCCAGTTCAATCTATTGCACATCAGTATAATTTATACACAATTACTGCTAGCCCCTTGCGGTGGGTGGACTTCTGTTGTATAACACTACTGACCTTACATTCTAACCCATTTTAATGACCGTGTCATTTTTATATAATCCAAGTTGTTAGCTAACTTTAATAGTTCACACTCATCATAAATGCATAATTAAGGCTACGTATATATGTATTTATATATATTCTTTACTTCACTTATTGGTTTTACAGTAAAATGTTATTTTTATCACTATTACAATTATTTAGTTCACACTTAGGGATTTTCTACATTTTAAGGCATTGGAATTGTGTCTCCTCCAAAAGGAAAGGTTAACAATGTTAATTTCCACAACTTATCTAAAATGGAAATTTGTATTACATTTGGCATTATAGGGAATTATCTTTTTTTTAGTTACTGAAATAGACAGAAAAATATGATAAATCTCCATATTTTATACATCTCTTTCTTTTGGGCATATTCCTTGTTATTTCAAGCGATATACTTTTATTTGTAAATCTAAATTTAATAATTTATAGAAGTTTACATTGTGACACCCTACATTCCAATGAATTAAAATACCACTTTAATCCGAATAAATTTTGTGATAACTTCTAATTTATATTTACTTGCCCAAATCATTTAATTATAAAATCTAGAACTACTATTTATTTACTAATTTCAAGGACTATTTCTGCCTAATATCTTCTAGATTTAAATATATGCAGTAGTAAATATAAGTTATCAATCGTAGAATATGTCGACGGGGTTTACAAATTTATTACATGTATACAATTAGGCTTATACCTTCAAAATTACATTTAGCCATACAGGAACATATTTACAATGATATAAATCAATATTATATAAAGATATATAATTTATCACTCACATTTTAGCTTTCCAAATCTCCATATCTAATCTATGTTATTTTGGTTTGACTCGCCTTTCTCTTCCTATCGGAAGCCATATACCGCAAGTGTTAGTGCAAAATTTTGTCTACACCAACACCTCAAAATCCAAAGGTATAACTCCAGAAGCTGGTTAGATTATTGAACCTTACGAGAAGATTATCGAGTTGTAATGCAATAAAGCTTAGGTTATGAGATGATGAACCATAGAGTTGCAATAACAAATGCAAAGAAGGTAAAGTACAAAAAGTAAATAACATCGAGACTTTTATAGTGGTTCGAGCCAAAAATCCCTATGTCTACTGTTCTTTCCTTATTTATTCATTCTTATCTAGTCGAGAGGCTTATTACATTGAGTTAATATATTTCCACCATTAATGAGTTTGTAAAGAGAGCTCTAATATAGTAAAGGACAATATGATTTTATATCTTAATTCTTTTTTTAGTGTTCGTAGATCCTTGCATCCTGAAATTGCAGCCTGTTTATAGTCAGTATGCCATAATGCAATTAGTGGATAGTCTTCTCCTTGAATTGCTTGAGTAGCCTATTGAGCTACTATGATTTAAGCTTATTTTGAACATCTAATGATGCTATTTAGAAGGCACATATTGGTGATTTGTTTAATATGGAAATGGCCCCTTCACGTCTGAACCATTTGTTATCTTGTTACATTAAGCTGAAGCTTTGGGCCTTGGACATATTGACGGGCTTTGTCCTTCAGCCTGGCGACTTATTCTTTTGATACAAGCCGGATGTCTTAGTTTTTTATTACTACGTTAGATAATCTCTTTCTATACACATAGTTAGTTGGTTTGAGATTTACTTGCAAAGACAATCGCTACTCTTGTTCTTGAGATATTTAGGTATAACACATGCCCCTCAAAGTTCACTTTATATATTGGATATGGAATGGACTTTAATGTAGGCAGGTGTAATTTATTTTCCTCAATTAATTATCTTCCAAGTTTGGTCTATATTATATGCATAATTGGGAGGTATGATATTGATTCCAAGTAGTGACTTGCATGTCGAAAAGAGAAATGTCAATTTAGGTTAGAAAACTGGACTATCTTGCTCGAAATCAAATTTTCATTTTTGGTGAAAGGCATGGTCTTAACCGGACCATGAGATCTAAAGTTTTCTTTAAAATCATGCTCGTTATTTGAAGCTATCTAGGCTAAGTGATAAGTTAAGTCATTTGAGCACCAGGAAGTAAAATCTAATTTGGGACCATGAGGTTAAAGTTTTTGAAATCGTGCTTGTCATTTGAAGTAATCTAGATTAAGTGATAAATGAAGTTGTTAGAGCACCAAGAAACGAAATTTAATTTGGGACCGCATGGTCAAAGTTTTTGAAATCGTGCTTGTCACTTGAAGCCATCTAGACTAAGTGATAAATGAAGTAGTTTAAGCGTCAAGAGATGAAATCTAATTTGGGACCGTGAGGTAAAGGTATTTGAAATTGTACTTGTCACCCGAAGTCATTTAGGCTAAGTGATGTTGTTTCACCGCCGTTAGATGAAATCTAGTTTTAGGACCGTGAGCTTAAGTTTTTGAAATCGTGCTTATCACATGAAGCCATCTAGGCTAAGTGATAAGTAAAGTTGTTTGAGTGCCTGGAGGAAAAATCTAATTCCGGACCATGAGATCAAAGATTTTGAAATCGTGCTTGTCACTTGAAGCCATATAGGCTACGTGGTAAGTAAAATTATTTGATTGCCGAGAGGCAAAGATTAATCTGAGACCATGAGGTCAAGATGGTACTTGTAGCTTGGAATTTGTAAGTGATCATTCAGGACTGAATGTTTGAAGGGATACGTTTTGAGCTTGCATTAAACGTGAGTCCAAATGTCAATAGATGAATGGTTATCTTAAAAAAGCATCTCTCCTTTTGTGTGAAAGGATGATTTGACATTCGACAAGGAAATCTCTTAATATTCCTCTTATGGATAGTTGTTAAACGAGATCTATAGTAAAAAAACATTTCTCTCAAACCTAATTCATTCCTTTTTAATATAATCAATCTTTCCTATTTTCGCCTGTTAAAATAGTAAAATAGCCATTGATATTTTCCAGCTCTCTTGGATCCTTCCTTTGATATCCACTCTTGAACCAATAAGTTATTTTCAATTTTAATATTCTTATTAAGATTGCCAATATTATCATCGATGCTCTTCCTTTTCTCGCTTACCCAAGAAATAGATTTAGGTTCTTATTGGCTTTAACTTGTTTAGTCCTTGTTTTGGGGATAATGTCGACTTTTCTGTTAATAATTAGATATACCCCATCTTTTTCTTAGGTTAGAAATGAATTCTCCAATCAAAATTAGCAAGATTCAAACAAAGTTTTGTCTTCTTATGGGATCACAGGAGTCGACACGATCACTCCTAGATCCAGGATGCATTTTAATAACCCTTCAGCAGAGTATTTTGTTTGTTCCATAGAGCATTTATAACATGGAATCTTCTTGCCTCCAGCCCCTTAATTTGTTGAGGTCTTGGAATTTTATCGCATTAACCTCTTTCAACTCTTGGCTACTTCCTACTCAACTAATTTGCATGATGATTTTATCCTCCAAAAAAGATTACCTTGATATATCCATTATTAAGATCAATTATATGTTCAACTTGCTAGAGTCTGAGTCCATTGGGGAATTTCCCATGTATTTCCTTAAATTTTTAAGGCCATCACCTCTAAAGGATCTATTCCGCAAAAGAACGCCACACCGATGGTTCTTTGTTAAGGCCCCTCCCAAACGAATAGCTAGCTTTTTCATATTGCTGGTATGTCCTTAGGCTTTTTTCCTTCTTTAAATTTTATCCATATTCTAAGTCATGTTTCATTTTTTATTAAACCTACAGCGAGACTCGAGAAGAGCGGTGACCTAGTTGTCACTAATCAATTTAAGGAAAGGTATAAGGAAGTTATGAAGATCCATCTTTGTAGCGATACTGACACATGAATCTTACCGAAAGCAAACTGAAAGTTAAAGGTCTGCTACTTCCTTTTGCTAAATTTTCTAAACTTAAACCCAGTAGGAAGTACAAGAAGCTTCTGCCATACTTAACCGAATCCAATCCTGTGGAAAACGAGATTGAGGGTTTTACCCTTTAACTATTAGACTGGATTATTTTTATGCTCATAGTACAACTTGGTCTTAATTTTGATTTTAACCTTATCTCTTTCCCCTTGTTGTAGTGACATCCTCTTCTAAAAAGGCTGGCTCCCTAGATAAGGGAAACGGGGCAGAAAAAAGGTCCAAGTTGTTGCTTCTTAACAAAGATACTCTCGACTCGAAGAAGCAAAAGGTCTCCAAATCCTCTAAAGATGAAATTTCCACGAGAAAGGATTCAGATCTTTTTACTAAATAAGAATGCAACAGAAATCCCAAAAGCTGCCTTTCATGGTGACCTTTTCTATGCAATCATCAAAGCACATGCTAGACCTCCAACCTCTGTCTCAGAAATTCGGAGAGCAATCGAATATAAACTTAGGGAGAGCATCAAGGTAGAAATGAATTTTTCATATGTAGGTTTATGATTCCAACATTTATTCTTACTCTGCCATCTCTTTCTAGATTGTGGTAGAAATCTCCACCCTTCAATATAGGTGGTTGAAAATGAAGAAGATGGTGGCCATCACCGAGGCAACGAAAAAGGAGTTTGCAGAATTCAAAACTAAAGTCCAGGAGATGAATACTCAAGTAGTGGAAGGTAGGAATATTAGAGAGAGGCATTGTAAGATTAAGACCCTTGAGAAAGCCTTAAAGCAAAGATACAAGTAGTTAGAGAAAACCAAGACTGTGGTGATTGAAAAGGATGTCATATTGCTAGAGAAGAGCATGAGAAGGAGGTCAGTAAACGAGCCTTCCAAGTCTTATTTGATGCTTGTGCTCATCACCGAGACAAAAACATAGCTTTTCTCTAACCTTTCATTTGAAAAATGCTACCACGGTAGAAACTAACTTTCCTAAAAGTTACGAGGAACATAAGAAGGAAAAGGAAACCGAGGCCATCGTGGAGGATGAAGCTTAACCCCCAATAGAGGAGGAGGAAGAAGCTGCTTCAACTAAGAAGGAGGTACAAGAAGATACTCTTGATAATACACTTGATGACGAAACCACACTGTAACTTGTCCTTGTAACAATATGACCTCTATAACTTTTGGCTTATATAATTTTCTGAATGAAACTTTCTTGATGACTTTATAGTATTTGAATTACTGTTCGTCCTTACACGATTCAATTACACATAATATCTCAAAATAGAGTAGTCGATGTGGAATTCTTTATTTCCCACCTTTTCTCTTTACTAATCTTAGGTTGACGTTTCTTAGGGAGTACCCTCCCTGAACTGCTCAAAGCACTTAGCGAGATTATTCTTCTCTTTACCAATCTTATGAGGACAAGGTAGCTGAACTTGAAAAGTTAAACTTAACCCTTAAGGCCTTTGAGATCAAGAGCAATTTCCTCGAGTCAAAGCTAGGTTTAAAAGTTAACGGTTGTTTTACCTCGGAGAAGAGTGAGCACTAGATCAATATCTGACCTCGGGGAATGCCAACACAATTCCGTTTAGATAGAGAGAGGGAAGCTGGATAAGGATGATGTTGCTAATAAATTCCTTCTGAGATTATGAAATTAAGATTGTTTCGGAGAGCTTTGACTTGCCGCCCTAGCTTTCTCAAGTGGATGGATCTCCTTTTTTGTTTTTATACTTTATCTTTGCTGCTGATTTAATAATCCAGTTTTTGTTATATTATTTATACACTAAATTAGGTGTTCTCTTGGCCTATTCCTTTTAACACTTTCTTGGATAAACTATCAGAACTGTAATTGCAAAAAAAAATTATATCTATATAGATGTAAAAGAACTTCATTCTTTTCGATTTTATTTCTTATGTCGTCACTTTGCTTAAATGTGCTTTAGAAGCTTCTCTTTATGGGGTATCTCTTGCCCATGGTGTACTCTTGTCTAAAGAATATCTCAAATCCAATCGAGTTCTATTACTAAATCCTTGTCTGGAGCTAGCCTAGTGGCACAATCGGGAGTTTCATCTTGTTTTGATTCTATTCACTTTTACCTCTTCTCTATTTATCGAGAATCTATTCGATACCTTAACTTAGGAACTTTACCATATCATTCTTTTCTTACTGGGAATCTACCTAATTCTAGTCATATGCATCGTACTACTTGATCATGGCTCACTATTATTGGGAATCTACCTAATATTCTAATTTATTGCATGGCACTACTTGACCACGGCTCATTATTATTGGGAATCTACTCGGTTTCTAATCTGATAGAGAATTTGCCTAATGCATGGTACTACTCGACAATAGCTTACTATTATTGGGAATCTATCCAATATTCTAATCTAATTGGGAATCTAACCAATGCATTATGATGCTTGACCATGTCTTACTATTATTGGGAATCTACACAATATTCTAATCTAATTAGGAATCTACTCAATGCATGGTACTACTTGACCATGGCTCACTATCAGCATGCATTCTACTTTTCAATGTCCTTTTAAGCCTAAGTAATATGACCTTGCACTTTATAACGCGTCACTGTAGGGTGCTTTTATGGTAAGGTCTACCAACTAATCATTGGATCCAAATCTATAGCTACTTTAGGCAGGCGTCGGCCATCTACAATCCCTTTTGGCGGGGGTCGACCATCTATAACCACTTTTAGCGGGTGTTGGCTGGAAAAAACTATTTTAAGTTAATGGTCATACGGAACGCTGGTTGTAATTTGATAAAAGGAAATATGAATCCTTTGAAAAGAGTGCTTTCAAACTCTTTCGTAAAAGGCTTTTGAAATAACACATTTTATAAATCGCATTTTTCGGTAGAAGGTTTTATCCGAGTAAGGGAAGGAAAACTATTGATAGAATCCGTATTTTTAGAAAAAGAGAAACTCTTTATTGATCTCATTAGATCAATGTAAAAGTTTCAGTCCTTTAATTCTAAATGCAAGTATGATATGTAAAAGTTCTTAAGAAGAGAGGACATATAGAATGAGATACCATAGATGCCAAGACTTTATGATTGAACTTCAAGGAAACCAAGTTCATGAGTTGCCCCTTAAAATCGAAACTTTTGCAGAAGAGGTTATAATCGAGAAGAGCATATTAATAGAACTAGTATCTTTCGTCTGACCGTGGGAATTTGATTTATAAAATGGATTCTTCTTACAACTTCATCTATGTAGAAAAGTGCCATATGCATTCATTTGAAGGGAGTTATAGGGAATTATCCGAGCGTCATAAAGACAGAACTAAGTAAATAATTCTGAAACAAGATATTTAAACTAATGTCTAATAAATTTGGTTAACTTCCCTTTTTGCATGAATTTATCGACCATGTAAGGAAGCTTACAACATCTATTCATATTGTGCCCGTTTGCCAAATAATGGGTACGATACTTCTCACTCTTCAGGTCTCCTTTCTTTGATGAAGGGCAATCCAGGTAAGAGAAGTCTTCATGAATTTCCAAGAATATCCAAGACAAGCTTTGTTCGAGTGGAGTAAGAACCTGATCCCGCTTTAATTTCTTTCCAAACTCACCCTCTTAAGTGATTGGGAAGGCTCTCTTATGGGAAGAAACCAAACCCTCATATCTCAACAATTCGGTAGAAAGATTCCTAACTTCACTATTCAGGGTCTTTACCATCTTTCGAAGTTGGGCCGATTCCTGGTGGGATCCTTGAAGATATTCCAATAGCTGCCTAATATGAAAATCTTGAAGCTCATAGATAGGATCATATCATTTGCCATTCTTTTTTTCCAAAACTAGGGTGACCAATCTCTCATTGTTGTCTTCTTCAATGAGCTGAATGCGAAGGTTGAGGAATTGCTCCGAGATTACTTCTTCATTTTCAGAATTAGACATAATTGACTGGAATGTTCCGTTGGATTTTCGGAAGAAACAAAGTGCAGAGATTCAGGCTCTTCTTCTAGAGTCAAAAATGTTAGTGCAAAATTTTACCTACATCAACACCCCAAGATCCGAAGATATAGCTCCAGAAGCTGGTTAGATTACCGAACCCAACGAAGAGATTATTAAGTTGTGATGCAATCAAGCTTATGTTATGAGATGATGAACCATACAACCACAACAAAAAATGCAGAGAAGGTAAAGTATAGAAAGTAAATAGCACTGAGACTTTTATAGTGGTTTGGGCAAAAAGTCCCTATGTCCACTAGCCATTCCTTATTTAGTCACTCTTATCTAGCCGAGAAGCTTATTACATTGAGTTATTTAAGCCACTAATGAGTTTGTAAAGAGAGCTCTAATATAGATAAGTACAATATGATTTTATATCTTAATTCTTTTTTCAGTGTTCATAGATCCTTCCTCCTTGGGATTGCCATCTTTTTGTAGCCAGTATGCCGTAATGCCATTGGTGGATAGTCTTCTCCTTGGACTGCTAGAGTGGCTACTGAGCACCTATGATTTGAGCGTGTTCTAAACATCTAACGATACTGCTTAGAAGGCACAGATTGGTGACTTGTCACCCTGCAAATGGCTCTTCCACGTCTGAGCCGTTGGTTATCTTGTTACATTAAGCTGAAGTTTCGGGACTTGGACACCCTAACGAGCATTGTCCTTTGCCCTACCAACTTATCCTTTTGATACAAGCCGACTTTCTCGGTTTTATAGGTCTAGGTGGTGTAACCTCTCGTTATACACATAGTTAATTTGAGACTTACTTGGAAAGATAATAGCTACTTTGTTATTGAGATATTTGGGTGTAATAGCAAGCATACATATATCTATTGGAAATATAAATTTGAGAAGATATTTGGATGTAAGTTAGATTAGGATTTGGATTTATAATTTACCATGGCTTTTGTGATTTGAGTCAACCTACTCTTCTCTATTATCCTATGTTATTCTCCACTTTTATATATGTGTATAAAATATAGATTTATTCAGATTTAAAAAATGTGGGGAAAAAGGAAATGGTAATGCTTCCCTCTGCTTTGGAAATTATGAGAAGAAAATTAAGGGCAACGCCAGTCGTTAGATATTTTAAATCCGAGCCATTGGCCTAGGTTTAATTTGTAGCCAATAAACCACAAACGGTCGACTGCTACCCCTCACCGGTTGACTGCTAAGGGTCGTCCAATCGTAGTAAAGGGGTCATCCTTTTGTGTATTTTTGTTATGCATTGATTAACTTCCTTTTATATGTTATTCTCTACATCGTTATCCGATTCACTCTAATGTTAATTATCCTTATACGTCAAGTAAACATTAACTATCACTTAACTGTAATTAACGCTAAATGTTAGTTAATTTATCTTTTTCCTTATTTACGTATATAATTATTCCCAATCCAAAATATTCAAACATTAATAGATTTTTCGTTTGATCTCTAATTGGAAAATTTTATGTTTGAAATATTGATTAGAAAATCGCTACGCACACAACAGTTCATGTTTCTTAGCCAAATTCTAATGTTCGTAAAATTTCCATTTTTGACTTAACTAATTATTAAATAAATTCTTTTCAATTAGTTATTATTAAAATTACGGGGTGTTACATTCTCCCCTTGAAAAGAATTTCATTCCTGAAATTCCTCAAGGACATAAATCATGTAACATAGTTCATAATCAGTCTAGCTATCCATTCAATTAGTGTAAAATCAATTTTACAACTAATCATGTGCATAGTGCACAGTGCATCCCAATGCATATGATACATATGCTAAATAACTCTAAATTGGGACCTTCTACATGAATGCATTTTTAATATAATTTTGAAAATATGGTACATATATCCTTTATATACTGGCAGTTCTCATGTATGCAAGTTTTGAAAATCAAAATTTTTGTTTTTGCATCTAAATATACCCACACTTCTCTCAATAGATGTATAGTTCAACCAATTTTGCATCATATAACTACCATTAAAAATCCAGCACACATTTTCTAACATCCAAAATTTTGATAATCCGTTTTTTAAATTATATTCTTCTGTCGGAAAAAGTGTTTAGATGAAGAATTCCATATTCTCATCCTTCTCTTGTGCACCCTTTTCGTTGTGCCTTGGAACCTTGTCTTTTCCCATTGTATCTTTTCCAGCTTTTCCAAGTACAATCCATAAGGAAACTTATCTTTAAGATTTTAAATTTTAAAACATAACTATTTAAATAACAATTTTTCATTATCAATAAGGTATGGAAATTGAAATTTTGTTTGCACAAAAAATGGACAAACACCTCCAAGTCGTATGATTCAGTTGATTTTAAGTTGTTTTTAGTGATTTGGGTGATTTATGCAAATATATAAAAAACAGGGACTAAACTGTAAAAGACACACAGATTTATAGTGGTTCAGCCAGAACGTACCTACGTCCACTTTATATGTTATTCTCCTTTTCTCTTCAGATTACAAGTACAAAGCTTTGATTACCAGTAACTGAAAGTTGCTTGAAAGTTCTATTCGTGCTTGAGCTCTCAAACTTGTCTGCCATTGTTGTACCTCTGCCCCTCTATTTATAGAGTGAGGCTGGAGGTAGGGGTTCTGGATGTATATAGCTGCTGGTGGGCCTGGGCTGATGCAATCTGGCCTGGTAACATTGGTTCGGCAACACCTTGGTTCGACGGTGAGTGGAGTGTTGATTGGACCGGTAGTGTGTGGAGCGTGGGTTGGTTCGGTGAGGCCTCGGACCGGTGGAGCTTGGTCCGGTGGAGGTGATTCGGTAGGACTCGTTCGGTAGTACATGGAAGCGTAGTTGGTTCGGCTAGGAAGGGAAGTGGAGATGGTTCGGTGGCACTCCGGTCCGGCTATGCTTGGTTCGGCAGGAGGATGGAAGTTGAGATGGTTCGTTGGTACTCCGGTCCGGCTATGCTTGGTTCGGCAGGAGGATGGAAGTTGAGATGGTTCGGCAGGGAGTTGGTAGAGGAGTAGCTTGGTTATATCTCCTTCATACGAACTTCGATTAACCTGAAATTTGAAGAACAGCCTTTCCTAGTCCATATCATCATTTCCAATCAATTTCGTCTGGATCGGAGCTCAACCAAATTTTGGCGATATCGATCGTAGCCTTGATTCCAACTGATCTCCATCATTCCTTGTCAATTTGTTGATATTCCATCTTTGACCCAAAATGGGATAACACTTTGCCCCCCCAAAACATGCCTTGTGATAGGAAGTCGTGTTTTGTAATGCCATGAGATGGATGTTCATATCCTGTTGATGTCCTGCAAAGGAATTTACAGTTTTATGTGACCTCAAATGACGACCATTCGGGATCGAGATATTTGAGATGAAGTGCGACCGTTCATGGTCAAGCGCCTAACTTCAAATGACGATCGTTCGGGATCGAGACGTTTGAGGTGAAGTGCGACCGTGCGCGGTCAAGTGGCGGACTTCAAATGACGACCGTTCGGGATTGAGATATTTGAGATGAAGTGCGACCGTTCATGGACAAGCGCCTAACTTCAAATGACGATCGTTCGGGATCGAGCCATTTAAGGTGAAGTGCGACCGTGCGCGGTCAAGTGGCGGACCTCAAATGACGACTGTTCATGATCGAGCAATTTGAGGTGAGGTGAGTTGTGCCGTTTGGGGCGAGTTGTGACCGTTCGAGGTGGGGTGCCGTTCGAGGCGAGTTGTGACCGTTCGAGGTCGGGTGCCGTTCGAGGCGAGTTGTGACCGTTCGAGGTCGGGTGCCATTCGAGGCGAGTTGTGACCGTCCGAGGTCGGTGTCGTTTGAGGCGAGTTGTGACCGTTCGATGTGGGGTGCCGTTCGAGGCTAGTAAGTGTGGCCGGGGGGGCTTAGTATTATCGATGCCAGGTTCACGTTCGGGTGAGTTCCTAGATCGTTTGTGTGCCTGTTCGAGGTGAATAAGTGTGCCCGGGGGGGCTTAGTATTATCGATGCCAGGTTCACGTTCGGGTGAGTTCCTAGATCGTTTGCCAAGGTGATTTACTGTCATTCCAGAGCATGCTTTAGGACCGTTCGCGACCCCGTACATGTGTAAGTAGCTTAGCCATCTCAGAACATGCCTAAGGACCGTTCGTGACCCCGTACATGTGTAAGATGCTTAGCCGTGTTAGTGAGAGGTTTGTGACTTGTTCATTACTTTCGACCTGCCCCCCGAGTCCACGAGGGAATTCTGGGATCTGCCCCCTTGACTGAGCGTTCACTCCTCTGTTGCTCCCAGGTCGTGCAGATGCTCCTCTTTCTCTCTCCGAAATTGGATCTATGTTCTCCATGGGTGGTGCCCCCATGCGGGATTGATGCCTTATTCGCTTCTGAAGAAGCCTCTTGACTTCCCTCATGTTCGCTTCTCTCTGGCCTCTGTCTTCTATTTGTTTGTCTTGTCATAGCTTCTTAGATCTTAGTTCTTAAGTCTTCAAAATCAACTTCTCCTGAGTTATCCTTCTCAGTGAAAGCACCAAAAATGTTTGCACAAAAAATGGACAAACACCTCCAAGTCGTATGATTCAGTTGATTTTAAGTTGTTTTTAGTGATTTGGGTGATTTATGCAAATATATAAAAAGTAGGGACTAAACTGTAAAAGACACACAGATTTATAGTAGTTCGGCCAGAACGTGCCTACGTCCACTTTATATGTTATTCTCCTTTTCTCTTCAGATTACAAGTACAAAGCTTTGATTACCAGTAACTGAAAGTTGCTTGAAAGTTCTATCCGTGCTTGAGCTCTCAAACTTGTCTGCCATTGTTGTACCCCTGCCCCTCTATTTATAGAGTGAGGCTGGGGGTAGGGGTTCTGGATGTATATAGCTGTTGGTGGGCCTAGGCTGATGCAATCTGGCCTGGCAACGTTGGTTCGGCAACAACTTGGTTCGGCGGTGAGTGGAGTGTTGATTGGACCGGTAGTGTGTGGAGCGTGGGTTGGTTCGGTGAGGCCTTGGACCGGTGGAGCTTGGTCCGGTGGAGGTGATTCGGTGGGACTCGTTCGGTAGTACATGGAAGCGTAGTTGGTTCGGCTAGGAAGGGAAGTGGAGATGGTTCGGTGGCACTCCGGTCCGGCTATGCTTGGTTCGGCAGGAGGATGGAAGTTGAGATGGTTCGGTGGTACTCCGGTCCGGCTATGCTTGGTTCGGCAGGAGGATGGAAGTTGAGATGGTTCGGCAGGGAGTTGGTAGAGGAGTAGCTTGGTTATATCTCCTTCATACGAACTCCGATTAACCTGAAATTTGAAGAACATCCTTTCCTAGTCCTTATCATCATTTCCAATCAATTTCGTCCGGATCGGAGCTCAACCAAATTTTCGCGATATCGATCGTAGCCTTGATTCCAACTGATCTCCATCATTCATTGTCAATTTGTTGATATTCCAGCTTTGACCCAAAAATGGGATAACAAATTTCAAGGCTAAAACAGCTTTCCCTTATTACCCTCTATGTTTTACATACTATCACTTCTGCTGTATAGTAAAAAAAATTAATCACTAACCTTTCGACTTTTCCCTATGCTAAATATGTGGAATTTAAAAAATTAGAAGTCTTTCTCCTTTTTACTCAAAAAGTCTTTTTCAATTAAGTTTTAGAAATGGTTGAAAATTTTAAAATAAGAACCCATTTGTCAAAACTTTTCACAAAAGTATTTTATTTTTAAAATCAAGATTTTGAATAAAATTTCACAAGTATTTGTTTTCGTCTTTCCAAAGCAAGTTAACCACATCCTACGTAGTCATAATTTAGTCAATGGGTTACTATCGATGATTATCTCTTTTTTATTACACAGTAAGTTTTCAAGTTTCTAAAACGTTTTCTTTTATTTTAGAACAACAACCAGCACGTTCGTTTATAAATTTCATCTTTTAATGCATAGGGATAATGACCAGTGGTTTTGCAACAAACTCTCCTTGTCCATCGCTCGTTAAAATTTATCTCCCAAAATTTCAGTACTTTTTGGGACATCACTTTGCTTCTCTTTTAGTAGCTGATTTAATAAATTTTGTAATTTATTTTATAAACTTCCAGTCTTCTATATATTTATTTTGCATTAGTTAGCTGTCCTTTATAAGATCTCCTCATTTACATTGTTTCCCAATATATATTGTGGTCAATTAGGAAACAAATAAAAAGGAACATTCCTCACAATATCGTATGCGTTTTATACAACATAAACAACTAATGTTTACAACTCAACAAACTTAAAAGAAATAATTGCTGGAAGCTGCACTTTAGTATCAACTGACATTAATGATGTTGTGACCCTATCACTTCTTACTTAATTTAAATGGACCTTTCTAGCATGTCATTCTGCCGTAACCCAAATATCATAATTTTCCTTTTTAGCTACTAATAAATATGGTACATCCATTACTTCCGTTATCACAACCAAATATATTACTATCCACTTTTTAATTCACACCTATTGATAGTACTCTTAGATCTTGGTATATGCTTTCTTTATTTTTAATCTTTCTTGAGGGAATACTCAATATCTCACATAAATGTACTTTGATACCATTTCTCATTTGCTTATGAGTTCTACTTTATGATCTTCACTCATGTCTAATGAAACATTGCTAGGCTTGTACCAATATTCCTTGTATCTACGAGCATCAACTATTGCTACTCGACGAGCATTCATCGTTATTTTATTAGTAGACTTAACTTTTATGTCATCTTACCTATGGAATTATCCATTTCTACTCCATACTAAAATGTGATTTGGTTTTTGCTAATTTTTCTAAAATTAAAACCTAATAACTATAAAGTACTAAATCCCAAAACTTTTATCTTTAAAAAATATAAACTTGGATACTTTTTATTTAAATGCTTTAAATAGTTCGGTTTCAAAAAGTAACCACGAAAATCTTCTTATTTTAACCAATATTAACTGCAAACATCTTATCTTTTAAAACTACAATTTAGATTTTATCAATTAAGTTTACTTGTTGAATTTAAAAGAAAATGATAGCAATTAAAATTTTAAAAGATCATTTCTTCCTTTTCAGCCAAGGGTAAAAAAATTATTACAGGAATGGTTATTCAAATCAACTTTTCCTTTAATCTTTTAAAAACGAAGATTTTACTTCATAAAAGTGGGATTTTTAACTCAAACTATTTATTTAGTTTTGCATTCCAAAAACTCAATTTTATTATGAAACCATTTTCTTCAAAAAAGCAATTTACATTGTTTATAAAACATCCTTTATAACTTTTACTAAAAACTATAGTACACAAGGACAACTTCCACCCCATTATTTTCCTAATACTCATTATACTTCCACTTTCAAATGTTAGCGGAGGTTTATTAGTATATAAAGGGGACTTCTAAGAAGGTATATGCAATTATTGCACATATTTGTGAAAATTATGCATTTTTCTTTCTTTAAAATTTCTTGTATTGTTTCTAATTGCTAACATTATTTTATATTAATATTTAATATTATTTCTATTTGTATCTCACAATATTACTACTATCTATTTTTCTTTTCCCTAAACTAGTTTTATTTAAATGGCTCCTCTGTATATAACTTTTCTCTTAGTTAATTCTCTTCTTTATTAAACCACCAAGATGCATTTGCGTACTGCTTTATTTTTGGACTTACATCTTCTTTTCCATTCTTTTTACCCCATTTAAAACTTTTACCACTTCCTATTGTCCACCCCTAAAAGCATTTGACCACTTAAAAATTTTCCTATTAGAAAAATCAATGAATTATATACGCTAGAGTATTTTTTTCAAAACAAATAACTTTTTATAAAAAGTTATTTACTTAATTTTTGATTTAACTACTTTTAATTTCTACTAGAATTTTTATTTAAATAAGATGTAGATATTTTATTTTTTTCGAAAATTTAATATTCGCTTACTTTTAAAAAATAGGTTTTTTCTACTTTCAAATAATTCCTTTGAAAATCATTTCAATTATATTATTTATATATTTTTCTTAACTTTTATATTAAAATCATTTTAACTTTTATATTAAATTCTTCCATCTGGGTTCGGACTTAGTGCGGATTTCTACTTGTACCTTCTTTTGGACTTTTCTTCTTTTCTACTTACTTAATGACCTATCTTTCCCCAGAATATCAAAAAATCTGGCTATCACCTTTGAGTGATTACTACACGCCTTCTTTTGAGAACTTACTTCTTTTTTCTTTCGAGTATCTACAACATATAGATTCCTACTTTCCCCTTATCTTAATCTAATGTACATTATTAGTCAATAATTTTATGGGGATCTACAACCATAGGGCAATCTATGCTCTACAAGGGAGTCAAGTACTATCTAAATTCAAGGACTCTTCCATACATTGAATTCGTGCTCTTTCAATGCCTTCTAATAAGACCTATTTTCCATGGGGTGATCCGAAAAGGTGTGTGTCTTCAATTTCTTCTATTGATCCAACTCACAGTCGCATTGTCCATCTTTTCAGAATATGGTTGCAACTACTTCAATAGTCGTAATTCGTATAGATTGGCGTATATAATACACACACATAATCTATAATATATATATATATATATAATAGTAAAAATAAAAACACGTTTACTCATCACAACCTATGTTTCTATGATCCATTAACCTTAGCTCCAATACAAAATGTGACTGCCCTAGGTACCTGCGATTGGTAGTCCTAGACACAATGGGTTTACAGCCAACCTCTTGAGTACCAAGGCTACAACTTTCCTGGCCAACCCATATTGTCGGAGCATGTAGAGGTAAGATACAAAGCTTTGCCACCGTTCACAATGCCATAACCCCTTATCATGATGCAACTACGTGCAACCAGGTCTAGTGATTAGTAAATTGCACACTTTATACATAACACTAGTTTATGCTGGTTGCCTTCCATTACATGTTATGTCTTTAATTTTACTTAGTCGTCCCGATTCTACGTATGATACACCCTACCCACACGAAGTAGAAACATATATGTATGTATGTATATGTGTGTTAGTACCATAGTCCCCTTTCGATCAGATAATATTCCCGCTAGTATCCAAAACACAGCATCTTATCAGGAACCATCATCAATGCAGAATCACATCTTCGTTGCCAGTGCGTACCAACGAACTCCCGTAGCACCTAATAACGGCATTATAATAGTTTAACCGTATTCTGCTCATATTTGAAAGACTCCATCAAAAGGTTATCAAGTCGTGCCTTCTATCATAAAAAAGCTAGCAAACAATCGTGAGGTGGTGCACATCCTAAATGGAATTTATACTAGTAGGAGGCATGGTCCGCTTAAGCGTAACCCCCCGTCTTTTCGCTGACTGCTTAGGACTGACGACGTTCTCGACCTATGAAGCAGTTCTTACTCCCTAATTTTGTACCAACCATGCTTCATAGCATCGAACTTTGCTCACCATCCCATTTGCGTTGACCAACGTAATCTAGGGAATACCCCTTATTACTTAATGCCCACTAAATAGTTGAAGAAGACTCTATTCATTCTTTGACACTTAACTTGAGGTAAACATCTTACTTGGTATTCCCTTTACCTATATACGAACGTATAATTCCATGGATCCTACAGTTGGATATGTCCCGCATCATTATAATTTATACACAACTATTGGTAGCCCCTTGCGGTGGGCAGACTTCTGTTGTGTAACACTACCGAACTCGCATTCCAACCCATTTGAATGACTATTTCATTCTTTACTTAATTTAAGTATTTACCTAACTTTAATAATTTATACCCATCATAAATACATGCTTTAGGCTACGTATATATGTATTTATATAGGTATTCATACTTAATTAATTACTATACCTCCAATGTTCAAGTGTTAATAATATTCCTTTACTTTTTGATTTATTTACTTCTTATTTCATTAATGTTAATTTAGTGTCATTTACCATTTACTTTTAACTTAGAAGATTTAAATATCTTTTATTACGTGTTTCCCTTTTTATTTTTTTAGATATATTTTATTGTTCCTTTTTTAACTCTTTTTATCTTTCTCTGGTGACAAAACTTTCTTTCTTACTCATTTCATTACTTTACTTAAATTTCATTGCTTATTATTTAATTTCTAATTTGCCTTTATTACATATATTTGTTTTATAGTTAAGTCGTTATTTTTATCACTATTACAATTCATTAATTCGTACCTGAAGATTTTTTACATTTTAATGCATTGGAATCACATCTCTTCCAAAAGATAAGGTTAACCCTACAAATTTCTATAACTTATCTAAAAACGAAATTTATGTTATTTTTGGAATTACAAAGAAGTATCTTTTTTTAGTTATTGAAATGGACCTTACAAAATAAGGTAAATCTCCCTATTTTCAACATATATTTCTTTTAGGCATATTCCTTATTATTTCAAAAGATACTCTTTTATTTAAAATTACAACTTGATAATTTATAGAAGTTTACATTGCAACACCCCACATTCCAATGAATTAAAATAGCACTTAAATCCCAACAAATTTTTCGATAAGTTCTAATTTACATTTACTTTCCCAAATTAGTTAATCAATGAATTTAAAACTAATATAGTTTATCAATTTTAACTACTACCACGAAATATTTTCCAAATTCAAGTATTTATTAGTCATCTAAGTTACCAATCATAGAATATGTAGGCAGGGTTTATAAATTTACTACATATATACAATTAGGCCTACAATTCCAAAATTACATTTAGGTGTACAAGAATAGATTTACAATGTTGTAAATCCAAAATATACAAAGATATATAATTTTCCACTCATCTTTTTGGCTTTACAAATCTCCAGATTTAATCACTATTATTCCAATTTGACTCCCCTTTCTTTTCTTATTAGAATACATATATTACGAGCATACAAATATTTATTAGAAATCAAGATTTGAGAAGAGATTTGGATTTAATTTAGATTCAGATCTAAATTTATAATTTACCTTAGCTTTGGCAATTCTATTCGACCTTATTTTTCTTCTCTATTATCGTCTTCTATTCTTCACTTGTATTATGTATGTAAACTATAGATTTTTTTTAGATTTAAGAATTATGGAGTAAAAGGAAATGGTATAGCTTCATCTTGCTTTATAAATTATGAGAAGATAATAATTTTTTAAATCAGGCCCATTGGCATAGATTCAATTTGTAGTTGACAGACCACAAATAATTGACCGCTACTCATCCATTAGTCGACTGCAAAGGGTCGACCAGTCATAGTGAAGGGATTGACCGATTGTGTATTTTTGTATATGAGTTGATTGACTTTCTTTTATACATTATTCTCTGAATCATTATCTGATTTACCCTTATTAATCATCCTCACAAGTTAAGTAAACATTAACTATCAGTTAACACTAGCCGACATTAATTAAATTTAGTTAATTATATTTACTTTGTTAATTATATATATAAAATTATTTTCTAGCCTGAAATATTCAAATGTAAATAACTTTTTGTTTGAGCTTCGATCAGAAAATTTTATATGTGGAAGTAGATTAGAAAATTGCCACGAACACAACCGTGCAAATTTCGTAACCAAATTATGATGTTTATAAAATTTTCATTTTTGACTTCACTAATTATTGAATAATTTCTTTTTAATTAATTATTTTTAAAATTATGGGGTGTTACACCTACTTTCTTATAGGTGGGGCTCATTAGAATATTACTCAGGAGTAACTCCCTTATAGTGGAATTTAGGCTCTTTTTATACTTCTTTGCTTTCTTTGTTGGAATGTAAATCAAAATGATTCTAAACTTTGCCAACTCCATGAATTTGTTAACGTACTCCATTATTGTGGAGTCCCATTGCTATAAATGAATAACTTTCTCCAACTGAAGGTTCACTGCATTGAACATGAACCATGGCTCGACGCAAGTCCTAAATTCGGTCTGCGTTATGCCCTTCTCATTATTCACCACCATTACTATAGCCCACCATTCAATGCTTTGCCTTCCAAATGCCATGCAGCTAACTTCCTTCTTATCTATCCTCCAACTCTAGCTTCTTAAATATGTGATCATAGTCATTTACCTAATCTATTACCTAGAAAATACTCAGTGCTTAAGTACGCACATCCTTCCATAATCTGGAAATCCTTATACAACCTAAGGAAGTCTAATGGTCGGAGTGTTAGCTTAGCAGGCAAGCAACTAGCGGAGATTGTTGGGGGTACATGGATTTGGCCCATGACTCTCAAGTATTGTCAGATCCGAGATGGAATACTTGGTATAGTGGGTATTTCCCAAGTATGGTAGTTCATAGCGTGGAGTAACTAATTTCGGCTGTTTATCAACTGACTGTAGGTTAAAACTTTTGAGTTAGTTATGAATTCGTATAATAGCATTAACTATTGAATTAAAAATTTGCCTAGTGTGTTTGCATATGTATTTATTATACTAGAGTTTTGAAAAATATTATTAAAATAACAAGCACATACTCTCACATATTCCTATTCCTGTTGATCGGGTAACCTAAGCTCTTACATCAAAAGTGACAACCCTCTTCAAAATCGGTCTAATTTCAACCACTAAAAACTCATCGGACCTTAGGTCGATTCTGAAGCTGGTTGCTAGTTAGTATAATCGATTAAAAATAAACAACATGAAGAGCTATTTATTTATACGTTCAGAATCTCACAACGGGAGGATTAAAATATAATAATAAAACCATGTATCCATCTCATAAAATCAACTCATAATAGTACAATGTCATAACCATCATAAAATATGTTTGAAATAAATCTATCAAAATAGCATAAATAGATAACTAGATAAGATGACTACACGTCGAGCCTCCTCCATCTCTCCATATACATCAATGTACCTAACTTGTAGGTTGTAATGAGGAGGGAGCCAAAACCACTATGTCTAGTTAATGAAAATCTCAAGTTTACAATAATAGTATATGGGCGGTAAATATTCAGATAAGCATTATGTCTAACATACTTATTATGCCTTTCCAAGCATACCTTCAACTATAGCGTATATCCTAAAAATCCATCTTTATGATTATAAAAGCAAGTATATCGGAACTATAAAGTATATTGGTTTCTAACAACCCATCTCATATCCAATTATATCCTAACGATGAGAGAGAAAGTATCCGAGTTTCTTACTGACTCTTTTGTTTGAAATAGGTAGACATCCTTCGATCATTAATACCTAAACCCGAGATGAAACCCTTTGAATAATTACCAATTGTCGTTGGAAAATCTTTTCTATGTCGCTTCTTCAAATTGCGAAGATGCCAACTCTCCAGAAATCTAAGACCTCTACTGTGAAGCGGACCTCTCCTTAGAGATTCCCACTAAAACCCCTAAATGATAACCTTGACCATTTAATATTTCTTAATAGAAAGAGGCAAACCCTAACACTACCATTTAATACCTCAACCCAACGTAGGCCTTACCTGGGATTATTCTATTCTTATGAAACATGACCCAACCTTGACATCTCACGTTAGTCCGGCTATTTATAGGTGTCGGTAGCCAGATTAGCTAGGAACAATTACCCTACAAATTGGGACTAACCTCATGTCCACCTTGGTTGCTTATTATAGGTGATGTCCCACGTCAATTCCAAAGTCACACTGCTAGTAGCTAGAAAGCCGCGCAAGCTTCTATGTGCTTTCAACTAACCTCGCATCCCTATAACTTAGCCATAATTTTTGCTCTTAGACATTCAACACAATCTATGCTAATATATATGTGTGTAAATACCACACCGGTATTTATGCATTTAAGGCATTATAAGGAAAACTCTTTATTCTGCCTCTATTTATGGATTAATTTCCATAATTATCACTAGATTGATTATTGATTATTTATCTCCATTTAAATATCTTAATTATCATATACACTATTTGTAACCAAATTGGTCACAAACACTTGAGAATAAATTTTAGTAGTGGAATAAATGAAGAAATTAAATGAAAACTGAGGAATAACACTAGATATTATGGAAAATATTACAAAAAGCAAATACAACAAGATTTATAGTGCTTCGGCGCTGATTGCCTACGTCCACTCTGAATACTTTCTTTATTGCTTCACAACTCAACTGATTGCAGTTACAATCAACCAGCAATAGCTTAAGAACAAATTAGAACAAAAGGAAACTAATTTAAAATTAGCATAGTTTCACTTGTTAACCCCAAAAAAAGAAGTCCCCAAAAATGGCCCCCTGCCCTGTATTTATAAATGAAGGGAGCCTCCAACCTGACTGACATTCCGAGATCTAGACCCTCTTGACCATTTGGCCCACCACAGGAAAGACTAAGCCCAAATCACTATGTCAATCAATATCAGGATGCCGACCCAAACCATATGTCGACCTCCTCATTTCCACATGTTATGCCAATCATATACTCATGAACACATCATGCCGACTCGGGCCATACCATGTCATTCTCCTCATTTCCACATGTTATGACGATCGCATACTCATGAACACATTATGTCGAACCGGGCCATGCCATGTCAATCTCCCCATTTCCAATATGCCGACCCCATTATGTCTACATTCTATACCGATCCGACATTTTAGAACACATCATGCTGACTTGATACCATGCTGACCCGATCATGCAGGCCTGATTACTACCATTGCCATGCCGACCCCTCCAATATGCTGACCCGATCAACATGTCACTAATATGCTGACCCATTCATACACCCTTCAACTTGCCAAACATGTATGCCGACCACTATTCCACCAAACTAACCTTCATTATTCTAATGTCCTATATCATCTTTTTATTGATCTTATTTACTTAGGGCTGGATATAACTGACCAGATATCATTCTCTGGTCTTATTAATGTCGTCTCGTGGCCATTTTTCCCATCTATAGTCAATTTTGGTCTCTGTAATCACCTCTGTATACCCAGGCCAAGGTACCTGGTAACACTTTCCCTCTAAGTATGTCTTGTGAATAACATAATGTGCTTTGAATTAGATAAATCCAGGTTCCCAGGGATAGGTCTACCCAAGTCTTTGGTTGATCGTTGTTTTTTATTATTCTTCGATGAAACAGGTCTAACGTGCCGTTCCATTTGGACACATAAATTTGGTCATATGAAGTCCTCTGGTTTCCTCTTGGGTTAACCATTTAAAAGGTTGAATTTGCAAATTCCTTCTGATCCCATCCATTGTCATGTTTCTGTTGTACCCTAACTTTCACGACATCGGTTACCATTTGGGTTTTCCAAACATTAACTATTGCCTTCTCTTCTTATTATCTCATGCATATCCCCCTCTTCTTCCATTACATATTATATATCATTACCACTTCTTTTATTTTTTTATTTTAGGAGGGTTCAGCATTTGGTTTGTCGACCCTTTGGTGGATCTGTATGGACAGGGATCAGCATACTTTAAGGTCGATCCCTCCTAACATTTTGGCCAGTTCTCCTAGTCAAGACCAGTTCGTATTCCCCTCACTGCTGCATATATAAAAGCTTTCTTTCCTTCTTCTTTTTCTGTTACTTTAACTTCTCAACACTTACAAACTTCATCCACTTCTCCCTTCCCGGCCGACGCTGTAAAGCAAGACTAGAAACCTCTCTTCCCTAATTCGAATTTGATCGTAATATCCTGCTTTCGACCTCCGTTAACATCTATTCACATCTAATTCAAGCTTTAGCCTTGCGATCCAAATCGAATAGGTATAGCTTCTTCTTTGTATGTGTGGTTGGGCCACGAGCCTTCGAGCTTAGATTCATATAAGTGTCGGTTAGGCATGTTATTAATTGGAGTTGATTAGGCTATGCAATAGAGGAGGAGAAGGTGAAAGAGTAGGAGAAGAAAGAAGAAGAAGGAGAAGAAGGAGGAGAGAAAATGAGGGTGAATAAAGAGGGTTCGGTAGCAGGTGTGGGATCGGTGAGTGGTAGTCAGTGGGAGGTTTGGTGTTAGGAACGAGAATGGGTCGGTATACGTAAGGATGTTTAGAGGGATCGCTATAGAGGTTCATTTATAGGGATCGGTATAGGTGTTGAAAAGGAGGGGTCGTTTTAAAGAGTTTAGCATAGGGATCGACAATGAATGCTGAAACATAGGGTTCGGTATCTAAGTCAATTAGAAGGGGTCGGTATGGTCAAGTATGTATAAATGTAGGGATTGGCTATAAGTGTAAGGCATAGAGGTCGGACATGGTTTAAGGTGTAGGGATCGGGATACATAGCATGGATCGGTGTTGGCCATTAAAAACCATCTTGACTTAAGTTATTCAAACAAATGATTGTATATTGCCTCACCCAATCATAAAGTGATTGATAACAATACAACTAGCATATACAGATTAATGAACTTTAATTTGAATGAAAAAATTCCCAATCTACTCAATGCGAACCAAGTGTAGAATTGGCCCAACATACTCGAACAGCATACTTCACAATTTAGAATGTCAACATCCGATCCGAAAGCTTTTGTCGTCGATCACCTTTTACATCCTTTGAGACGGTCGGTGATGACGGTCTCTTCGGATGAAACCTTTAAGCTTCGAAATTTTATTTTCGCTTTTCTAAATTTATACTGTTCACATTCATTTCAAATTGAATTGCACTGGTTCACACACAGCACGGAGGGACGGGTTATTGTTTCTAATATTGATTGTCTACTGAGTATAGTAGACATAGATCCCGAGTTATACGAAGCGTTCAACCACAATGTCATTTAGATCGGATATGAAATCAACCTTCACTACCTTGTTTGACAAGCATATACCAAGCCAGCAAAGAGAAGAAGTAGAGACATCTGAACCATAAGCAAATCTTTTTTCCGATATCTCGATTCTTTCTACAGAAATTATAGGCCCAGTTCCTAATGCTGCGGAGGATGCCATCATCGTGAATAATTTGACTGACTCGCAGGATTCCAAAATCAGTGAAGCTGCTCTTCATCGATTGTATTCTATCCACGGGATTCCTTTTGAAGATGTTTTGGTACTATCAAGGCAAGATAGACCTCACTTTCCCTCGGTTGGATATGCCGTTGGCAATAAGTTCATGCGCTGGGCCTGGTATGTGCCACCATTCAACTCTTTTATCTGTGAAATGCTGAGGTACATTGGAATCTCTCCCACCTAGCTGCACCCCAACAGCTATGCTTTTATCCATGGTACTTTCCTTCTCTTTATGAATGACCAATTTCATCCACCAACTCCCGAAGACATCCGGTACATTTACAACTTCAAAAGACATGCCGATAGTCCTTCGTACGTCTTTCTCGACCCCATGCCTGAATGTCAAGTCTTAATAAGCGCATGGAATAAACTCCCCTTGTTGAAAAATTAATGGTTCTACTTTCGGTGTCCCTTTGGCTTTGAAAGAAGGTGGCTGGAATGTTGTAAGTACTACTTCGGCTTTTACCATTAACCCAAAGATTCAAATTACGGTTTCTTTCTCAGCCGTACTAATTCCTTTAATTCTTTCAAGGGTTTGCTGATGTCCTAAAGGCGTTAGATATCCCAGGACTGTCGCTGCCATCCGCGCTACTCCGGTGGTGGACCGGGACATCAAACTCATCATCACCAATAAGTTGCTTTCTTTATTCGAACTGTTAGAGGACGGTCGCAATATTAGCCACCTAGGAATTAAAGCGATTCTGAAGGTTGACGTTGGGAGAGGGAAAGAAACAAACGATCCCATAGTGCCCTCTATTGAGGAAACCCAAGAAGGCACTAACGAGGGAGAAATAAAGGAAACAGAGTACGTAGGGCCAAGAAATGAAGACGCGGGCCTCAGAAAAACATTGGCAGTTAAAGCGTCACATAATAACCAATCGCAACCTTCCCCGAGAAGCAGAAAATTTTTGGCATACAAGATTTGAAAGAAGAAGACCGGAGCAACCCCTAAATTTGTCATAACTCTAGTTGAAAAAAGATCATCTTCTCAACAGATGGATAGCTCTTGAAGGGAATTTTCGACATTTCGATCCTGGATGATCTACTAAACTACAACTTCACCAAACTCGATGTCAAAGGGCTTAATTCACCCACGAGAAGTGACGAAGGTGTGTAACCCTTCAACAAAGGGGAAAGAACTCCGATGAGTAAAGAAAACGTTAATAGTTCATTGGGGGAATCATTAGGACACACACAAGCACGTGTACTTCACCATACACTTGTGACTAACTCTTAACATAACAATTCCTAATATGCTCCTGTTTGGTTCTTTTACTGGTGCAATGTCTTATTCACATGCTTTCGATTGTCTCCATGGCTCTTCTACCTTCCACCGTTCAAGTCGGGATTCCGAATCTAGAAGACGCCAGGATAGAGATGAAGGATGGGAAATAACTATCATTCTCAAGAATCTTCGTCATCATCCTAAAGGTAGTCTCAAGCACATGTTTCGCATCAAAACGACCCATCTAACTCTCCTGCTCACGTTGGAGACAAGTCAATGTACTGGGGTTCTAAATCTGCCACTCCCCATGACTAACACTCTGGATCATCAAGTACCAGGCAATCTCGTGAGCACTGTAAAAAACTTCCATTTACGTCTGATTAGATTCCTTTAGTTCCTGCCTACGATCTGACCATGGCAGAGAACTAGCTGAACTTAAGGCTACCTTTTCGAAAATTTGCTTCGACGGGCTCAAATTCCTTCCGTCTATACACATCATCCCTAGAACTACCAAAGAGAGTTCATTAGCATGTATGAATGATGTGTACATTCAGCATGAAGCATTCATCCACTTAGCCAAAAAAGTCTCGGAAGTTTCTATAGAGCGCCAGTACGAGGTTGATCGCCTTAAGCTAGAGGCCATTCATGACAAGGATATTATCAAATATCAAGATGCTGAATTGTTCGATGTTAAGGCTTAACTTTCCAAAGTGAAGAAAATTGTGAAGGAAACAGCTGAGGCAGTAAGTCAATTAGAGACTTCACATAAGATGGAACTAGATGCTGCACTTAATGTAGTGATACCCTAGCTTTAGAGAAAGACTCCTTATAGAAGGAAAAAGTTGTACTAGCCCACTGCGTAGAGGAGTTAGAAAATTACTATTCAAGGAGAAGGAGGAGAAAGTCCAGTACAAGAAGAGTCGTAAAAATATTGTGAGGAGATTGTTGAAACCGAAAATTTAAAAACAAAACTTGATGAGTAAATCTCCCAAATTGAAGCCTTGAATAGCCGCTCATGAAGAGAGCAAGAGAGAGGTGCTTGTGGAAGCCAACTCTTGAGTCGAGGTAGCAACTGAGTTCGGTAGGGAGGAAATCAAGACCTTATTCGATCCACTCATCGTCGAGTGTAATGCAAAGGTTCTCCTTCACCGTGACTTAACTTTTTTGAGCAAAGGATATCTTGAATCGCTTGCTAAGGCTTGGGATATCATTAGTAGATCAAGAAAGTGGAGGTGGGGGAGGCAGAGCTTGACGAAGGGGCACTTGTGCAAGAAGTGCTTCGACAAAATGAGCCATCAGACTTGGCTACAATAAAACTTCAATTCGAAAGAGCCCCTACACTGCCTAGAGAAAAAGAAGATATCATTAGGTCTTTTGGCACTGAGCCCCAGGGTCCTCCTCCCATTCAACCAGTTAGGACTTCATCTTCTCAACCCATCGAGCAACACATCGGTTACGACCCAGACAGGCCCGGACTTGGCATACACAAGTTATCTCCTGCCAGCGAAGGGAGTACCTCGATGACTACTGAGAGTCAACCAAATGTTGGTACCACATTGAGCCCTTTTAATCTAAAAGGTTGGTGTTCTCGATAAATAACGGTCATTGTCTAACACTATCTTTTTATGAAACTTTGTAGGCCATCCCGGTCCTGAGTCAACTCCTAAAAACAATGTCGCCATGGAGCAGGAGGGAAAAGTAGCCGAGGCTTCGACTGCCACAGATATTCCAGGGCCCGGTGCCCAGGTGATTAGGGAGCTTGATGAGGAAAAGCCTAAAGACCCATCATTTACCGAGGAACATGACGACGTTGTAGTTGTGGGTGCTTTTGAGCACACTACTAAGTTCAACTTGAAGGAACAAGTTGAAGAGGAGGAGAAATCAAAGATCAAAGTCAAGGGTGAACCTGATGTGGTGGTGGTTGAAGATCCTCTCCATAGGCCTTTACAATTCATCCCTCCCGGCAAGTCAACCCCTATTGTGATTCCTTCTACTGCCACTCAAGTAGTAAAGGAGCTTGAAAAAGACGCTCAATCGATTCGACACCCAAAAAGCCGAAAAAGGAGAGGAAGTCAAAGAAATAGTCAGGGTCTTATGTTATTACTTAGTCCAAATAAATTAGACATGCGTTGTTTTCCCTTTTTTCTTTTTGTAGCACATGTAAGGGCATGGATTACGAATTCTCGAATGGTTTGTGAGGAAATTTTAAGACTGTAAATAAAAAAAAATTGTTCCTTAGTTAATCGTTGAGTGAATTATTACTTCAATAGTAGAATAATTTCTTCTCATTTCAAGTACTTGTTATAATTCTCACAAGTTTCAGTGATAATTATTTATCTTGGTCTCTAAGCTTCTCTGTAGGCTCCATCTTAAGTCACCGGCATTGCCAAGCCAGAACCGCAACCAACAGTTGTATTCCGCTACTACCAGCTCAAGCATCTTCCATCGATCATAGACCAGGATTTGCGGGATAGCAAACGATTGAAAACTCACCTATCTCTCCATTGGATCTTTGAATTAGCCGGTGGTTTAGGGATTTGGAATTTTTTAGTCCACAACCAGTGATTCGAAACTTTTCGTCAAGTCGTTTACATTTTAATCTGCTTCAGGGACTTAGAGATTGTCGTGAAGTCATTTATACTCTAGTCCGCTTTAGGGACTCAGAGTACTCTAGTCCGCACTCCGAGGACTTAGAGATTTTCTCAAGTCGTTTATACTCTATCCCGCACTCTGGGGACTTGGAGTACTCTAACCCGCACTTTGAGGACTAAGAGATTTTTCTTAAGTCGTTTATACTCTAGTCCGCTATAGGGACTTAGAGCACTCTAATCTGCACTTCGGGGACTTAGAGATTTTTGTCAAGTCGTTTATACTCCAGTCCGTGCTCCGGGAACTCATAGTACTGTATTCCTTACTCCAGGGACTTAGATATTTTTCTTAAGTCGTTTATACTCTAGTCCGTGCTTCACGGACTTATGGTACTCTACTCCGCACCCTGGGGACTTGGAGATTTTTCTCCTTACACATCTTTCCATACATTACATATATCAATATCAATCAGTTTCAACACATACTTAACAGAACATGCAATAACAGTAATTTACACAAAGGAAGCTTCAAGCTTTTATTCATCAAAAAAATAAGGATATAATAACTTGCCTTATTACATATCAAAAATTCAAATAACAAAGTAAATATTGAAAATAAATTCCACTGAAATATGAAAGAAATAGTTTAGGTGAAATAGCATCGTAAATGCTTGCTATTCCACGCTCTTAGAAGCATTGCGCCATCAATAGTCGCTAGCTTGAAAATTACTTCTCCAAGCCTTTATTCAATGGTGTATGGCCCTTCCCATGTCGGGTTCATGTGCAATGGGAGTGGAAAGATTCGTTTCAGGACAAGGTTTCTCACTTCGAAAGCTCTCGGTCGAACTTTAGTATTACAGTCCCAGGCGACTTGGTATCGATGTGTAGCCTCTCTCAAATTGGCCTCCTCATGCTTCTCATCAATAAAGTCTAATAACTTTAATAAGAGGTTTTGGTTTGTTCTGGGATCGTAATATGTTACCTGATAGGAAGGGACTTCAAGTTCTGCAAGAATAACTTCTTCGGCTCCGTAAGTAAGAGCGAATGGAGTGTGGTCAGTTGCAGACTTATAAGTGATCCCGTAGGCCCATAGTGCCATAGGAAAGTCATCCACCTATTCACCATTAGCCTTTTCCAAACACCTTTTTAAAGATGGACTTTATAATCTTGTTTACAGCTTTGACTTGTCCATTCGCTTAAGGGTGAGTGACTGCTACAAACCTCTTCTCAATACAATACCTCCAACAAAACTCTTTGAACTTAGAACTATCAAATTGAGTTCTGTTATCAGTTATAACAGTTCACGGAAGACCGAAATGACACACAATGTTTCAAAAAACAAAGCTAATGACCTTCTTGGTTGTGATCGTAGCCAATGGTTCCGCTTCGGCCCATTTGGTGGAGTAGTCAACTACGACAATAGCATATCTTGCACCACCTTTGGAAATAGGCAAAGAGCCGATAATGTCGATCCCCCATACAGAAAAAGGCCATGGACTAACCATTTGCATGATCTCTATTGGCGGTGCTCTTGGGACTTTTGCATATATCAAACATCTGTCACATCGTCTCACATGATTTACGGCGTCTCGGGTCACGATTGGTCAGTAGTACCCATAACGTAGTATCTTTTTAACTAACATTTGCCCCCCAGTGTGATCGCCATACTCTCCCTCATGGACTTCTACCAAGACAAGCTTTATCTCGTCATGGACAATACACCTAAGTAAGGGAACTAAGAACCCCTTTCGGTACATAGTTCCTCCTTGCATAATATATCATGAGGCTTTATGAAGGAGTTCTCGCTTTTTATTCCTTTTCTCAGGCAAGGTTCTGTGCAACAACTATTCATTAAATGGAGATATCCATGATTCCTTTTTGGGTTCCATTTTCGGTACATAATCGACATCCATCACATTTATACTTGGGGTATATAGTGTCTTGTCCGGAACCAAGCCCATCTGTTGTGCATCGCCATCCCTTGCGAACTTTGCCAATGAGTCAGCTTCTCCATTCTGCTTACGCGGGATATACGAAAGGTCATAGTATTCAGTATTTGCTAGTAACCCCTAAACTCGGGTAAGATATGGGCCAAATTGTTGTCCTTTTTCTAGTAGTCCCCTCAAACTTGGTATACTACCAGTTGTGAGTCGTAAAAGATCTCGCTAGATTTCACCCCGAGTTCTCTAGCAAGCTTAAGTCCAGCAAGTAATACCTCGTACTCGGCTTTGTTGTTTGTATCAGGGAAATCGAGCTTCAAAGCATAGTAAATTTTCCGGTTCATAGGGGTTACAAGAGTGGCACCGGTGCTAGAAAAATGATCACTGGATGCTCCATCGGTACATAGCTTCCATTATACAGTATGGATTACACTGCCCTTTGGAGGCTCATCCTGCATGGAAAACTCCGCAATGAAGTCGGCCAGTTCCTATTCCTGGATAGCTCTTCGAAGCAGATATGTGATGTCGAACTGACTAAGCTCGATGTTCCACTTAAGCAGCCTTCCAGACATCTCTGGTCGTTGTTGGATCTATCGCAAAGGCTGATCTGTGTAGACATTGATTGGATGTACCTAGAAGTATAGGAGAATTTTGGACAACATGATCCCCAAGATGTATGCCAATTTCTCTATCTTCGGGTAGTTTCTCTCTGCCCTCGTTAATCGTTTACTGACATAGTACACCAGTCTCTAGACCCGGTTATCCTTACAAATCAATGTGGCATTTATGGCATGTAGCGATATTACTAATAAATGTATAACTCCTCATGATCTACCGGCTTTGAAAAAATAGAGGGTCTCTCCAAATGACTCAGCAAAGCTAGGAATGTGCCATCACAGTCTTACGTCCATTCAAAATTCATCTTTCCCTTCCTTATCAAATCGAAGAAAAGAATGCATTTATCGGTCACGTTGGAGATGAAACGACTAAGGGCAGCAACCTTCACGTTCAGGCTCTACACTTGCTTAATAGTTCTGGGTGCTTAATAGGCGTATAACATTATAAACGCCTAGCGGCATGCCTCGATAGGAGATCAAGATTGTGAATTGTGAAAAAATTGAGATGATTTAAATTTGAATTTAAATTTAAAAACAATTAATATAATTACCGTGCAAACCTTGGTAACACGTATAGGATTTTTTTATCTACGTGTTTCGTTTTCCCTTATGGTTTTAACACGCGTTGAAAAAGAAAGAATTCTGTCTCCTTCAAAGAAACAAAAGAAAAAAATATAATGAAACCATTTCGTTCGAAAATCAAATACCATGGCCGAGCTTCTCTTCGTTACAAAATCATCTCATTCAAAATTTCAAAAGAAAAAAAACTGTAATCTTTAAACGAGAATCAAAGGCTCAAAGAAAAAATGGCGAGCCCTTCTCCTCAATTGTCGTCTTCCCTTTTTCTTTTGAATTAGCCCTAAGTACTCCATCGTTCAAGAAAAAAAATATAAAAATCAAATCAAGTTTCTCGATTCAAATTTGAACCGCGTTCAATTGAAATTGTGTTTTGCGACGCACTCTCATTCGAGATAGTTGGGTGATGGCGCGTATTGTCAGTCGTAATGGTTGGAGCATCGCGTGGAGGCATACTCGAAGCGGCGGCACGGCCCGTGTCGCGCACTCGCATTGGAGGTCAGTGAGGCATCATTTCGCGTTCGAGGGGAAGGTCGACAGCAATGGAATAGGCCAGGGTGTTGTCTTGGACGCGGGGTGATATTTTTTGCTCGATTTTCGAGCAACGAGAAGGGAGATTTCAACAGAAAGGTATAGTTTTTTTTATCATTATTTTTATTTAGGTAAATGATAATAACAGTAAGTTTTCTAAAACATTTTTATTTTCTTAAACTTATAGATTTATATATGTATATGTATAAAAATATAGTAGCATAGGTTACTGCTGTTATTTTCAGAAGCAGAAAAACAAAGTTTTTTTTACAGTAAAACAGGAAATTAGTTTATAAAGCTGGGAATTTTTTTTTATTAATTACTGTTGTTTATATAAAAAGAATGAAATAAGTACATATATATGCATTTGTTCAACTACTAATTATTTTAAATAGTGTAATATGGGATTAATATGTTAATAAACTTATTTAAATTATTTTAACCGATAAGAATATTTTTATAAAATAAATGTTGGATTAAAATTTAGTTCTACTTTAATTTTTAGTTAAATGAATTTATTAAAAGGAATTGGTTGAAAATTAAAAGTATTAATTTTAAATAATATAGTGAGTTAATTAAATCGTAAAATGGTAGTTGAATTGTTCGATTGATTCGAATATCAATAAATTGTATAATTGTTTATATAAGGTCAATATTTGAATGGAAACAAACTGGAATGGAAAATGGATTGCATGCAAAAGAAAATGTGAGATCTTCTCACTCGATCAAATTTTCTGATTTAAAATTTAAATAGTTAAATTTTAAATTGTTGATTGTGTGCTTGGATAATTAATTTATTATCAGTTATATTAGTTTAGACCCTATGCGCCGCATAATAGCGGATAATATTATATTAAACCCATATAAAGTGATATTCCACCTCGAAGTAGAATTGGTATTATATATGTATTTGGAGTGATTGATTTCCCGCATTATATAGCGGATGAGACCCTATGCGCCGCATAATAGCGGATGATATTTTATAAAATCCCATATACCACGATATTCCACCTCGAAGTGGAATTGGTATTTAATTGTTGTGCTAACATCTGTGGATGCAGGGAAACAGGCTGGAGGGTTCCAACTGGATTCCTCAAAATATTTGAATTTGTTTCATATGTTGTGTGTTGAATTATTTATAATCTGTGTGTGATTATATTTGTGATTTAAATCGTTGAAGGTTATAATTTAGCCGAATTTATTTTCGGTATCATAGGATACCGGAAATAAATAAAAATTGGATTTTTGAAATTCAAGCTGAACAGATATAGTAAAAATTTATTTTTGAAAATTGGATAAATTTAAAAGAAATTTAAAAAAAGAATAAAGCTTAATTTTTTCTGAATCCTATTGCATAAATTCTAAAATATGAGAAAATGGCTTAACCAATGGATTTCGGGTAATATTGTTCAAAAGTTGAAGAAGTTATTTAAAATATGGATTTTAAATAGTTTGGTAAAGATAAAGGGAAAAAAAATTTAGAAATTAAATTTGGAATTCAATTTAGTGTTTGAAAACATTTTAGAAATCAATTTGAAAATTAATTTGGTGTTCAAAAATAAACCTTTGGGAAATTGATATGAAAATTGATTTGTCGATTGAAATAAATTTAGAAACCAATTTGGAACTGGATTTGGTAGTTGAAATAAATTTAGAAATAAATTTGAAAAATTGATATGGTATTGAAAGTAAATACTTGGAACCGATTTGAAAATCGTAAATTAATGGATATTTAAAAAAATTAATCCATGATGGGAATTTTATAAAAGAAAGGGAAATTTGTTTTAAAAATAAATATTGTTTTATTTTTAAAAGTTGGAAAGGAATTTACGGATTTGGGACGTAAATTTAAAATAAATCCAGAAAGATTTATAAATTGATATGAATGAACCATTTTAGAATGGAATGTGTACTTTCCCTGAAAGCCGAGAATGTTTTCAATATAGTTTATAAATATAAATTGAAGTTGTAAAGATGGTTTTAAGGAAAGAATGTTTTGGAAAAATTATTTACTTAGGTTATTTTGAAAATCTTTAAAGTAAAAATATATTTTAAACTATTATAGAAGTGATTATTTAAAGTTTTAAATTGAAATTTGTTTTAGAAATTGGATATTTAAATAGTTATATCCTATCTACTAATTTTATTTTAGAATTAGTTTTGGACTTGAATTTTTACATGAGATATTAGTATAATATTTTTCATAACTAATATTTAAGCAAGTATTTTAAAATAGTTTTATTTTAAATGTTTCTAAGTATATTTTCGATAAGTATTTTATATTATATTAAAGTATTTGAACTCGGCAGATTTTTAGTGGAAATGAATAAATGTTTCGAAATAGTTTCCGCGGAAGGAAAATGAATTGAAATTTGTTTTCGAATGATTGAAATGTGAAAAGTGATTTGAAATTTGTTTTTAAAGGTTTGAAAAGTAAAGTGATTTGAAATTTGTTCTCAAATGGTTGAAGTGTTAAAATTATATCTTGCGAAGATATTTTTGAAAATAAATAATTGGGAAAAATTATTTAAATCCTGGTGATTATTGTGAATGTTGATTGATAGTTAAATAACCGACTATCAATATTGGCCTTTTTAATGTCATTTGAACTTCGTTGCGACCGGGGGTCGGATTCCAAGTGGATATTCGAAAACCACATCGAACCTTTGTGATTGTGATGGATCTTTTGTTTAAAAGATCAAAAGTGAAAATTTGCTGTGATTTGTTTGAATCAGAATGTAACACTTATTTTTAAAAATAAGCGCTCGTTATTCGGATTAGCTGGGAGAGGACCTTGTGTCATAAAGCCCATTCGAAATAACGATACGATGAAATGGGATTGTATTTGAAGACGGTGTTAAAGACCGGGTATTTTTGAAAGCGAAAGGATTACCTGTCGAATGTCTTTGCACTGGGTTGCTCCAGTATAGAGATTTTATCACCTTTGTGATGGGGATTCCGGACGTGATTAGTGAATATCCAGATTGCAAGGGCTTCTTTGGAAGTGCCTTTGGTTCCGTTTGATCCCGGAACGGACTTGTATGGATGTGTATCTGACGTTACACTTTGAGATGTAAATCCGGTTTCTATCAAATACATTTCTGTTGGTGGAGGAGAATTTATTCTCTTAGCTTAACACTCTTCTCTGAGACGTACGAGCTCAGAGGTTATGTAGTTGATGGTTACTAGTGATACATTCCCAAATTGGTAACGTGGCATACGAAGTGCCGCTGATCATTTGTTGATCAAAGCATGGCTTTTGTGAAAAGCGTAGCTTTGTGGATGAGACTTCGTCGAGCCTCACAACATGGAATGATCGAAACAGGAAAGATGCAGTAAGGTTATTTAGGGGTAGCGCCTCCTGGGGGTATGTCATTTCCTTCTGGAAAAGGGTGGTATCATGGTATGGAGCCCAGATATTTTACCTATGTTGATGCTGCAAGTGTATTATACTTTGTGGTTTGTTGCTTTGTGGTTGAGGATCCTCGGATAAAGGTCGCAAAGGATCGAGAGATGGCATACTCGTGTCAATAGTTACCTATTTTTGTATAGGTAACCTGGCCTTGTGTTGGCAGAGATCCGGTTAGGTTCTCAGTGCGTCCCTACAGAGCCATATCCATGTGGCCCAGGAAGTTCCTTAGCCTGACCATTTGTTGGAAATCCAATCACCAATACGCACCTTGTACGGTTTTAGTTGTATAACCTGCCATCTAATATGGTAGCTATAGTAGTCATACTATAATGGTAAGTATGCTGGCTAAGATTAATATTATATTTTCGAAAGGTTTTCTGCACTATGCACTAATGATATTAATATCAAAGAGATTTTGCGTATTAAGCATGTTTGACTATCATAAGGAGAAATCTCCCCCAAATGTGCGATTGCGTTGTGTATGTGCCGGGAGGCCTTATGGTAATTTCATTTTCCAAAAAGCATTGCGGATTTCTTTTAAATTCTTTTGTAAAGAGTAACTGTTTTAAGATCTCACACCAATCCCATGACTGACCTGGAGTTTATTGTTCCATTTCTAAACTGTGTGTGCCCATAGTTTTCTACATGGGCAGCCTAGAGTCAGGTTATCGTTATTCTGGAGCGAAGTCGAAAAAGAAGTTGCTGTGGAGATATGGAGTTAAAGATAGATGGCGAGACGTATCTCTTTACTATGTATTATCCGCTGCATTGGGATTGATGTAAGTTTAGTTTTAATATGGATTAGATGTTGTAAATGCCTAGTGCTGAATGGTGTCGTTGTAAACTCTAATGTTGTATCGTAAAAACAGATATGATTCTTTTGTTTTAAAGATTATCCATTTATCTATTATATTTGTTCCGCTGCGAAATCTGAGATTCTGTTATTGATTTCTGTTTTCTTCTTCTATCTTCTTCTTCTTAAACCCTAACGGTTCGGGTTTCCGGCATTCGATTGTGCGGCATTTGATACAGTGGACGTATTAATGTCGACTTTCGGGGATGAAAAAATGGGTCGTTACAATTTTGGTATCAGAGCATTTGGTTAAGCGACAACCTTGGCTCTGGTGGTGTTACTCATTAATGATAGAGTCAGTAGTACTCTAGAATGAGTTTGAGTGTAATAATAGATATGAGCGCGCATTTTTTAGTGAATATAAAATTGTTTTATATTGTGATGATTGGTTTTTTGAGTGGTATATGGATTCTGGTCGGTATAGTCTGTACAACTCTATCGATAGGGATCTCTAAATACTCGTATAGAACAATTCGACACGATATTGTTTTAAATAGGATAAATGAAATAATTTTACCCAAAACTATTTTGTATATAAAAAGAATAATTTTCCATAAATTCTTATAGTATATGGTTGCTTGGCTGTTAGGAAGAGATAATACTAAATTATTATCATTTAAGTGTGAAGTTGAATTTGAATTTGAAATCATAATCAAAAGTTGAGAAATAAAATCCATATACAAATGGGATTTGCAAATATAAATTGTAAATGTGATTTATAATTTGAAATGGAATTCCAAAAAAGATTTTGGAAATGTTTTTGAAAGGATTTTGAATTTTGGAAATTAACTCCATTTGATTTGAAAATGGTTTTCAAAGGATTTGAAAAAATGTTTTGAAGGGATAAAAGCACTAAACCCTTTTTGGTTGCTGGAAAATAACTTCGGTGATGACTACAGCATCATCGATGTTCATTTTCAAGTTTCCAGGAGAGGAATTGCTGTCGAATTATTTTAAATGGAAGTTGTTTACAAACTGAGTGTGGTTTTGGGAATTCAAAAGATAATTTGAATTGATTTCAAATATGATTTTGAAAGTTGAAAAGACTCTGGATATGATAAAAATAGTTATGGAATAATAAATAAGTTTGAAGACTTAGAAAATTCAGATTTAAACTGAAATTAACTTGAGTTAATTTGAGTAAATGTCAATTTGAGAAGTCTTATAGACTAAATGTTTGGAATAAAATCTGAATAAATGTGAAACTCTAGTCCGTAGGATGCGGTCCACCAACTATCGTGTTTGTCACCAACCTCCCACCAGCCTAAGCGGGCTCCTTAGCTTGGTGCAGAGCTTGCCCTCGATTGGGATCAGACATTCCCTATCTACCCTACTTCGAATTCTTGACTAACTGCTGCAACTTTTTCTAGCGAAACAATTTCTCAATGGCATCGTGAAAGTGCCTACATTCGTTAGTATTATGCCCGTAGCATTCATGGAAATGACAGTACTTCCCGATTTGGTTTTGTTCCTCAGTAGATTCTTTTGGACGTGGCTTCTTATACTGGAAAGTGTTACAGGTCAATAGATAGATGTTGTCCAGAGATGCATTAAGAAGTGTATAGCCGTTATACATTGGAATCCTTGACTTCTACTTTCCAGACTCCCATTTTCGATCGGGATTTCCTTCTCCGCTCTATTTTTGTTGACCCGGCTTATTTTGAACGTTAACCCGAACCTTTCCAGAGCTTTTGCCAGATTGCAACAATGCGATGTGTACCGCTTCTCCGCTTGGCCCTGCAACATTGCTTCTTCTAGACAATTTGGCCTCTTCCTTTCTCATAAACTAGTTTTCTTTCGTGTAGAAATGCTCCAGCATGGCCTGCGGTTTTCTGTCTAGTCTATCACCGAACTCGAATTCTAGGTCGATCCACCTTGTTACAGCCATAAGTATGGCATGGTCATTCGGGTTACTAACTTCAGTGGTAGAAATACGAAATCTTTGCAATTAATCCTTCAGTGATTCCTCCGAAGCTTGGATTAAATTAGATACCGACATGACACCTTTGGGGCATGTGACATGAATCCAAAACTACTCCATGAATCTTGTAGCTAGCTCATCAAATCTTGAGATCGATCGTGGGGTAACCTCGTGAACCACATTGTAGTAATCTCGGATAGAGTTATAGGGAAGCATTTACATTTGGTTGCATCATTCGCTCTTGTCGAGTCCATCAACCATTCGTTCCTCATAACGTGCAGTCGAGGGTCAATCTTCCCTTCATAAGCAGGCATCATAGGCATGTTAAACCTCCTAGGATACTCCGCCTGTAAATTGTTGTCAGTAAATGGAGTATGACTCCTACAAACTCCCTAATCATCATTTGTCAAGCCATGATTCTCCCTCATCAGCTGCCTGATCATTACGGATAAGTCCGAAGTCTGGATAGGTGGTGTTCGGTCAAGCTCAGCCCTATATGAATGTTCTGGCGGTGTCTCTAGGGTATCTCACACCTCCTTGGCCTATTGTCCTCTTGATGCGTATCCTGAGGATTCGCCTCATTATCCTATGGAGAGCTTTTTGACCAGCATCCATGCATGCTCCAGTGTCTAAGTGTCCGGTTCCAAATTGATTACAACCCCCAATTGCAGTTGAGGAGTCCGGCCTCTAGTTGAGGGATCAGTGTACCGACCCTTAGGGAGGAATCGGCATTGACCCGGTTTGGCAGGCCATGATGGTCTGCCAAATGTTGCTCCATCCCATAGCTCGTGTTGTTTCAATCCTGAGGTGCCTTCAGCTGTGGTGCTCATCCGATGAGGTTAACCTATCTGACACCGAGTACGAAGCGAGACGTCCTTCTATGCAAATATTACATATCAAAAAAATAAGGATAGAATAAGGATAGAATAACTTGCCTTATTACATATCAAACATTCAAATACCAAAGCAAATATTGAAAATAATTCTACTGAAATATGAAAGAAATGGTTTAGGTGAAATAGCATCGTAAATGCTCGCTATCCACGCTCTTGGAAGCGTTGCGCCATTAATAGTCGCTCATGCTTCTCATCAATAAAGTCCAATAACTTTAATAAGAGGTTTTGGTTTGTTCTGGGATCGTAATATGTTACCTGATGGGAAAGGACTTCGAGTTCTACAGGAATGACTTCTTCGGCTCCGTAATTAAGAGCGAATGGAATGTGGCCATTTGCAGACTTATAAGTGATCCCGTGTGCCTAGAGTGCCATAGGAAAATCATCCACCTATTCACCATTAGCCTTTTCCAAACACCTTTTTAAAGATGGACTTTATAATCTTGTTTACAACTTTGACTTGTCCATTCGCTAGAGGGTGAGTGACTGCCACAAACCTTTCTCAATACGATACCTCCAACAAAACTCCTTGAACTTAGCACTATCAAATTGAGTTCCGTTATCAGTTATAACAGTTCGTGGAAGACCGAAATGACACACAATGTTTCGAACAACAAAGTTAATGACCTTCTTGGTTGTGATCGTAGCCAATGGTTCCGCTTCGGCACATTTGGTGGAGTAGTCAACTGCGACAATCGCATATAACGCATCACCTTTGGAAATTGGGAAAGAGCCGATAATATTGATCCCCCATACAGCAAAAGGCCCTAGACTAACCATTTGCAAGATCTCTTTTGGTGATGCTCTTGGGACTTCTGCATATATCTGACATTTGTCACATCGTCTCAGATTTGCGGCGTCCCGGGCCACGATCGGCCATTGTACCCATAACATAGTATATTTTTAACTAACATTTGCATCCTAGTTTGATCGCCATACTCTCCCTCATGGACTTCTTTCAAGGCAAGCCTTATCTCGTCATGAACAATACACCTAAGTAAGGGAACTGAGAACCCCTTTCGATACATTGTTCCTCCTTGCATAATATACCATGAGGCTTTATGAAGGAGTTGTCGATTTTTGTTCCTTTTTCTCTGGCAAGGTTCCATGCAACAAGTATTCTTTAAATGGAGATATCTATGATTCCTTTTTGGGTTCCATTTTTAGTACATAATTGACATCCATCACATTCATACTTGGGGTATATAGTGTCTCGACCGGTACCAAGCCCATCTGTTGTGCATCGCCAGTCCTTGTGAACTTTTCCAATGAGTCGGCTTCTCCGTTCTGCTTACGCGGGATATACGAAAGGTCATAGTATTCAGTATTCGCCAGAAACTCCTAAACTCGGGTAAGATATCGGCCAAGTCGTTGTCCTTCTTCCAGTAGTCCCCTCTAACTTGGTATACTACCAGCTTTGAGTCGTAAAAGATCTCGATAGGTTTCACCTCGAGTTCTCTATCAAGCTTAAGTCCAGCAAGTAATGCCTCATACTCAGCTTTGTTGTTTGTAGCAAGGAAATCAAGCTTCAGAGCATAGCAAATTGGTCGGTTCTTAGGGGTTACAAGAATGGTGCCTATGCCAGAATAATGATCACTGGATGCTCCATCGGTACATAGCTTCCATTATACAGTATGGATTACACTGCCCTCTAGAGGCTCATCCTGCATGGTAAACTCCTCTATGAAGTTGGCAAGTGCATGTCCCTAGATAGCTCTTCGAGGCAGATATGTGATGTCGAACTGACTGAGCTCGTGTTCCACGTGAGTAGCCTTCCGGACATCTCGGATCGTTCTAGGAGCTATCGCAAAGGCTGATTGGTGTAGACGTTGATTGGATGTACCTGGAAGTATGGGAGAATTCTGGACAACATGATCCTCAAGCAGTGTGCCAATTTCTCTATCTTCTGGTAGTTTCTCTCTGCCCTTGTTAATCGTTTACTGACATAGTACACCGGTCTCTAGACCTCGTTATCCTTACGAATCAATGCGGCACTTATGGCATGTAGCGATATTACTAATAAATGTATAACTCCTCATGATCTACCAACTTTGAAAAAATTGGAGGTCTCTCCAAATGACTCAGCAAAGCTAGGAATGCGCCATCACAGTCTTCCGTCCATTCAATATTCATCTTTCCCTTCCTCATCAAATCGAAGAAAGGAATGCATTTATCGGTCACCCTGGAGATGAAACGACTCAGGGCAGAAACATTCATGTTCAGGGTCTACACTTGCTTAATAGTTCTGGGGCTTGTATATCCCGAATGGCTTAAATGTTCTCTGGATTCACTTCAATTCCTTGCACATTGACAATAAATCCCAGGAACTTTCCTGATGCAATGTCGAATGAGCACTTCAAAGGATTAATTTTCATGTTATAAAATCGGAGGATATTGAACATCTCTGATAAGTCTCGAATGTGCTCGTTTGATTGTCGTGACTTTATGAGCATATCATCCACATAGACATCCATTGTCCTCTCGATTTGATCTTTGAACATGTGGTTAATCAAACGTTGATAGGTGGCTCTACGTTCTTTAACCCAAACGGCATCACTACATAAAAATATAATCCAATGTTTGCGACAATACTGGTATGCTCCTGATCTAGAACATGCATCAGGATTTGGTTGTACCTCAAGTACGCATCAATGAATGACAACAATTCGTGTCCTGTAGTTGAATCAAATAGCTGGTCAATTCTAGGTAGGGGAAAACTATCCTTAGGGCACGCCTTGTTTAGGTCCAAATAGTTAATACACGTTCTCGACTTCTCATTCGCCTTCTTCACCGGCATGGGGTTAAATATCCATTTTGGGTAGAGGGCATCACGAATAAACCCGCTGGATTCAAGCTTATCTACCTCCTCTTAAAGAGCCATGGATCTCTCCAAATCCATACCTCGTCTCTTCTACTTCACAGAGACATACTTCAGATCAATATTTACACATGGCCTTCAATGGCAGGTGAGATCCCACACATGTCAGAATGGGTCCAAGTGAACACATACAGATTCGCTTAGAGGAAATTGATAATTTCTCTCATCGTTGAAGGGCTAAGTAATGATCCACTCTTCAACACCTGCGATGGATCCTCGTGGCTGACTGAGATATCAATCGTTGTTTCAGCCAGCGCTACCTTGGCCTCTTTGGGTTCCTCCTCATCATCCCTAGGATAACTGTCCCTATAGAACCGACTATGGTGCCCAAGCCAAGGCTTAGCCGCTATTTGTCAATCTTCGGTAACCTTGATGTGGATAGACTTGACCACCACCCTTTACCTTCTCTTTTCGCAGAAGCTCTCTTAACTCAGCCACATAACAGGCACAATCAGTGGCCGGATCACCATGCACAACACCCAATCCTTTATCGGTCGGAAATTTCAATGTTAAACGCCATGGGGCAAGGACTGCTCGAAATTCAACCAGGGCCAGACGGTCCAAAAAAACATTGTACTGTGAATCAACATCCAAGACAATGAACGATAGCATCCATACCCTCCTAGGTTCACCTTCTCCTAGCTCAATTGGTAACTCGACATACCCTACCACCTCAGTTGCCATACTGTTGAAATTGTTTATATGAGCTATAGATGGTTTCAAATCCTTAGCCTCCATCCTCATTTGATCATAAGCCTTCTTAAAGATGTTGTTTACAGAACATGCACAATCAATCAAAGTTCTTCTTACCAAAGCGGGGCCAATCATGGTAGAGATAACCATCAGATAAATAGTAGGAGCCACCACTCTATTGGAATCTCTACTTCTAAACACTATATCATCCGTCATCGTTTGCTATCATTTAGCCGGAGTTCCATCCTTTATATTCGAACAACATTCAAAGTCCGCATGTTTCATTGAACTAGCATAACGCTTCATTTCTTACCAACTTTGGTCCGTAGGGTGCGGTCCACCAACTATCATGTTTGTCACCAACCTCCCACCAGTCTAAGCGGGCTCCATAGCTCGGCGTAGAGCTTGCCCTCGATTGGGATTAGACATTCACAATCCACCTTATTTCGGATTCTTGACTAACTGCTGCAACTTTTTCTGGCGAATCAATTTCTCAATGGCATCATGAAAGTGCCTACATTCGTTAGTATTATGCCCGTAGCATTCATGGAAATGACAGAACTTCTCGGTTTGGTATTGTTCCTCAGTAGATTCTTTTGGACGTGGCTTCCTATAATGGAAAGTGTTATAGGTCAATAGATAGATGTTGTCCTGAGATGAAGTAAGAGGTGTATAGTCATTATACATCGGAATCCTTGACTTCTACTTTCTGGGCTCCCTTTTCTGACTGGGATTTCCTTCTCCGCTCCTTTATTGTTGACCCGGCTTGTTTTGAACATTAACCTGAACTTTTCCAAAGCATTCACCAGATTGCATCAGTGCGATGTTACTTTGTACCGCTTCACCGCATGGCCCTGCAACATTGCTTCTTCTAGACAATCTGGCCTCTTCCTTTCTTATAAACTAGTTTGCTTTCGTATAGAAACGCTCCAGCATGGCCGACGGCTTTCGGTCTAGTCAATCACCAAACTTGAATTCTGGGTCAATCCTCCTTATTACAGCCATAAGTATAGCGTGGTCATTCGAGTTACTAACTTCAGTGGTAGCAATATGAAATCTTTGCAATTAATCCTTTAGTGATTCCTCCGAAGCTTGGATTAAATTAGATACCAACATGATATCTTTAGGGCGTGTGACATGAATCCAAAATTGCTCCATGACTCTTGTAGCTAGCTCGTCAAATCTTGAGATCGATCGTGGGGGTAACTTCATGAACCACATTAAAGTAATCACGGATAGAGTTATAGGGAAGCATTTACATTTGGTTGTATCATTCCCTCTTGCGAAGTCCATCAACCATTCGTACCTCATAACATGCCGTCGGTGGTCAGTCTTTCCTTTATAAGCAGGCATCGTAGGCATGTTAAACCTCCTAGGATACTCCGCCTGTAAATTGTTGTCAGTAAATGGAGTATGACTCCTACAAACTCCCCAATCATCATTTGTCAAGCCATGATTCTCCCTCATCAGTTGCCTGACCATTATGGATAAGTCTGAAGTCTGGATAGGTGGTGCCAAGTTAGGCTCAATCCTATATGAATGTTCTAGCCGGTGTCTCCGGGGTATCTCATATCTCCTTGGCCTATTGTCCTCTAGATGTGTACCTTGAGGATTCGCCTTATTGTCCTTCTGGAGAGCTTGACCAGCATCCATGTATGCTCCAGTGCCTAAGTTTTCGGTTCCAAGTAGAGTACAACCCCCAATTGCAGTTGAGGAGTCATGCCCTAGTCGAGGGATCGGTGTACCGACCCCTAGGGAGGAATCGGCACTGACCAGGTTTGGCAGGCCGCGATGGTCTACCAAATGTTTCACCATCCCACCTGCTCATGTTATTTCAATCTTATGGTGCCTTCAACTGTGATGCTCATCCGATGTGGTTAACCTATCTGACACTAAGTACGAAGCGAGACGTCCTTCTATGCTTTGGCGTTGTTGTTGAGCAATTTGGCTCATCAGGCTAGCATTAGCCTAGACTTTCTCATTTAGCTTCCCACGGCTCTACATAAGCTTCCTCATTAAGTCATTGTATTCAGCTCTAGTAACAGAATCTGTAGGGTTTTGGGCTGTGGCAGGCTCCACATTCGCATTAGCAGGCTAGTTGCTTGGGCCCCCTAGTTGGACACTAGCAATTTCATTGGCATCAACATTATGGGAAGTAGATCTGGTGTGCCTTACCATCTTAAATTCCTTTGCTTAGATCTTGGAAAATCTGAATACTATCTATAAGCTTCTGGAAGTGAACCTGGATATCCTTTAGGGAATTTCTACAATCTAGTAGCAACAAAGGTGATCCTATACCTTGAGAATCGAGGCTCTCCGTGAAAACACAAAAATCTTGCAACCAAATTGGTCACAAACACCCGAGAATAGATTTTAGTAGTGGAAAAAATGAAGAAATTAAATGAAAACTGAGAAATAACACTAGATATTAAGGAAAATATTATGGAAAGCAAATACAACAAGATTTATAGTGGTTATGTGCCGATAGCCTATGTCCACTCTGAATACTTCCTTTATTGCTTCACAACTCAACTGATTGCAGTTACAATCAACCAAGAATAGCTTGAGAACAAATTAGAATAAAAGGAAACTGATTAAAAAAAATAGCAGAGTTTCTCTGGTTAACCACAAAAAGAGAAGTCCCCTAAAATGGCCCCCTCCTATATTTATAGATGAACGGAGCCTCCAACCTGACTGACATCCTATGACTTGGACCTCCTTGACTATTTGGGTCTACAGCAGGAAAGGCTAAGCCCAAATCACTATGTCGATTAACATTTGGATGCCGACCCAAACCGTACCATGCCGACCTCCTCATTTCCATATGTTATGCCAATCGTATGCTCATGAGCACATCATGTCGACCCAAGCCATACCATGTCGATCTCCTCATTTCCACATGTTACGCCGATCGTATAATCATGAACACATCATGACGACCCAGGCCATACCATGCCGATCTCCTCATTTCCTGTATGCCGACCCCATTATCTCCATAGTTTATGCTGATTCAATATTTGGGAACATACTATGCCGACCTGACACCATGCCAGCCTGATTACTACCATTGCCATGCCAACACCTCCAATATGCCGACCCAATACTATGCCGACCCAATCAATATGTCACTAATATGCTAACCCATTCATACACCCTTCTACTTGCCAACATCTATGGCGACGCCTATTCCACCAAACTATCCATCATAATTCTGACATCTTGTATCATCTATATGTCAATCTTGTTTACCCGGGGCATGATGTAACTGACCGAATATCATACTCTAATCATATTAATGTTTTCTCGTGGCCATCATTCCGATCAACAGTCAAATCCGGTCTCTATAATCACCTATGTGTAGCGAGGTCAAGGTACCGGGGAACATACGTTATAGGTTTATAATTGAAATTGTATATTTCGAAGTTTAAGGGAATATATGTATGTATAGCCTAGCAATAAATTAAACCTTATTATTTTATGCCTAGTGGTGAATTATTATTTTCTTCATTATCAATTTGGTGAATTATGTTGTTTTCATATTAAACACTACATTTTTCATACAAGTCCCAAATTAATTACATAATCATATCAGAACCAATATCGATAACAATTTGACTACACAGTTAGACTTGTTTTTGTGTGTGTGTGTATATATATTTAAAGATGGGATCCAATCATATAATTTATTTGATGGTAATCAATAGGATTATGCCTCCTTAAGAGAAAATTTTCAATATAAACCCCTTTATATTCCATCTAACAATTCGAAAATATGGTGTCGAAATGATAAGGAAGTTATAATTATTTTGGTTGTCGAATTAAATGGTGCAAACTATGGATAAGAGGAGAAGACCTCTTTTTCCCTTCTTTGCGCACCTATTTCTATTTTCGTATTGTTATTCTTGGTCATTACAACAACAAAGAGAAAAGGTGAACCAGATGGAATACAAAATGTTTATATCATAAACACTAATAAACAAATTCTATTATATTAAAATAAAATAAAAAATATTCCAAACAATTCAAAGTTTACAAATTATAGAAGATTTTGGGATTTTGGATTAACTATTTTCATATACAAAATCCCTCTAGGCACATTAGCGATCCAAGTTAAACTACATAAACTACTATTATGAAAAGTGAAATTTCCACTCATAGATGATTTGCAATGAACCTTCTTGAATTTGCCCCAAGTGTTGGCCTTATCCCTTCCTCCAAATTATCTTCTAATTATTTTATAATTGATTTACTTATACATACTAGATTCAGAATCATAGAATTAGAGAAGAGATTTATATGTATATACAAAATATATTACCTTCCCCATGGCTTATTGCTCTAAACTCTTCTCCTAATCCTTAAAGATGTGTCCTTATATTATCGATTATGAGTTGAAAGAATTGACAAAGCTTGGTTACTAGCTTTTAAATTTTTGTGAATGGAATGAGTAGGTTAGCCTCTTATTATAGGTGCTTGAATACGTTGGAACTGTCCGATCGAGAATTTTTTATTTATTTTAAATCTGGGTCGTTAGGGAAAAGGAAACCCTAGTTGAAACAACAGGACTAGTCGACTGACCATATATAGATGGTCGGCCAAGCTAATATAGACAGTCGACCAGTAGCTACTCTTGGCCACAAATCTACTGTGTATGATTTGTGAAATTTGTTGCTTTATTACATCTAATGGAAACTATTATTTACTCTTAAGGTTACATTTACTTTAATTTAAGTTTCTGTTTTAAATTTTCTTAATTCAAATTTTAATTATTTTTGATCTGAAATCTTCAAATGTTGATAACTTCTCCATTTGAGCATCGATCGCCAAGCTTTATGTATGATAATTGCTCATAAAATCACCATCAATAAGGTTAATGTTATATTTACATAAAATCACCATGGAAACTATTAAAGCTTAGGGTTACATTAATGTTAATTTTCTATTTTAAATTTGCTTAATTCATATTTAAATTATTTTTGATCTAAAATCTTCAAATGTCAATAATTTCTCCATTTGAGCATCGATCGCCAAGCTTTATGTATGATAATTGCTCATAAAATCACCATGAATATAATGAATGCAAGTTTCTGGTTAAATTTCGACATTTGTAAAATTTCCATTTTTAGCCTTATTATTAATTTGTTAATTTCTCTTAGTTAAATTCCTGCTAATTTACAGGGTGTAACTGATTCTCAACTGATTTTAAACCAAGTACTTGGGGAATTCCATGCCAAAGGAGAATGCATGATGTATTATTTGAAAAAAGTGATGTCATTACTTGAAGAGGTGGAGCTTTACACGATTAAGCATGTTCCAAGGAAAGAAATTAGGATGCGGATGAGTTAGAAAAATTGGAATTTTTGGGAAGCGGGGGACTATTAGACTCAATATTGTTGATGGCCTTACCAAGCCCTAACTTTTAGGAGGTGAATGTAATTTCAAATATTAATGAGAGGAAACTTGGGTGACCCCGATCACAAAGTATTTTAATTAGGGAGTCCTGCCAAGCAACAGAAACGAAGCTAGGAAGGTTTTGGGAAAAGCACCTCACTTCATTATTCAGGATGGCATGATATATCAGAGAAGATTATCAATCCCATTATTAAGATGCATTAACAAAAAGGAAGCCTGAGAGGTGTTGGGTACATTAGGGAAATTGTGGAGACCATGTTGAGGGGCAAACTGCAGCATAAAAAGGTATTGCAATATCGATATGTTTGGCCGACATTAAAGTATAATGCAATACAACATGCAAAGAGATGCGACAAGTGCCATAGGTTTGCGAAATTCATCAGGTTGCCCCCAACTAAGCTTGTTTTGCCCTTGGCCTTTTTCAACTCGAAGGATCAATCTGATTGAGGAACTTCCCATGGATAGAGGTGGAGTTAATTATGCCTTAGTGGCAGTAGAATATTATTATAAGTACGTTGAAGCTGCCAGGGTCATAAACTTTTTAGTCAGGAATGTAATATGTAGGTTTGGAGTCATACTTTAGATTATCTTGGATAACATATTATAGTTTGACGGTGAAGAGTTTACTGACTTTTGTTGATAACATGGGATAAAATGGAGTTTTTCCATAGTGGCATACATATTTGCTAATGGATAGATTGAAGCAATCAATAAGGTTCTTTATATTCTCGTAAAGAAGCGATTAGAGAAGGCGAAGGGAGTAAAGGTGGATGACCTCATTCTTGTGTTATAGGCTTATTACATCTCCTACAAGACTACAATTAGACATACCGCTTTTTCATTGGCCTATGGGTTTGAGACCATGCTACCCATTAAGACCATAGTACCATCCCACAAGTGAATTCACTATGACTCGGATTAGAATAAAGAGATATTGAATATATTTTTGGATTTAGTCGACGAGAAATGTGACAAAACTACTGTAAAAGCCAAGGCACACAAGTAAAGGGTAGCCTGACAGTTTAACTCCAAGGTCAAAAACGTCCGCTCAAGGAAGAGAACTTAGTATTGAAGTGAATATTCCCTAGAGTGGAGGCACTCAACTCATTATTGAAAGGACCATTAATCATTAATAAAGATTTGGGCAATGGTGCATGTATCCTCAATACAGTGGATGGGGCTATGTTCTAAAAATCCCAGGGCGCACAAACTCTTCTTCATTATTTTACTTAATCCTTGTTGTCTTTTTTTTTATTATTACAGTATTGTTATTTTGTAAAAAAGACAATTATCAAATGATCATTACTAAAATGCATGTTTATTGAAATATTATTGTATCAAGCTTTTCCTTATTTTTGGACTATTATGAACATTAGAACATTAAATAGGGAGTTTTTGATTGCTTAAGATTTTCCAACTCCCCTAGATAAATGATGAGAGCAGAAGTAAGCTACCAGACTCACTTGGTCTGTATGAGGCTTCATGCCTACACTAACTAAGTGATCTATGTAACAACACATAATCTAATCACTTTAAATATGTATACTTGATTTATTTTTATTAACCAATTAATGGATTTTATAACTCAAATAAACCTCTTTTAAGCTATGACTAGTGATAATGGAGTTGTTTAAAAATTTTATTTACAAAAATAGTTAGTTTCGAGAAAAATTGAAAATGTGACCGAAATTTGTTTTTTTGATTTTCGACTTTTCATCATCTAAAAGTTGTTGGAACATGTTGTATGCACTAAGATATACACACACACACACATCCACATGCACATAAACATGCATATATATATATATAACATATTCTTTGGTTAAGGAAGTGACTAGATTGTATAAGTTGAATTCGTACTTAATTTATTAAAAAGGAATTTGACTTTTCTTTTTAAAATTTTAAAAAGGAAATGGTATAAAGGAAAACACTTCAAGTAATTTTTAAGAGAGATGAAGTGATGAAAGTGTGCAAAGGGGTCAACATGTGCAATAAGGAAGGAAGAGATGATGTGAAATCATTTTGGTGAAGGGTACGTATTATTTTATTATAAGGGGTATTTAAGTAAATCCTCATCTTTATTTTCTATAAAAGCAACGTAACTCTTTCCTTTCTTCCTCTACCTTATTTTACTTCTTTCTCATTTCCTTTCCACCTTCTTAAAACCTTCTTCTCCACTCCAAAAGTGGCTTCCAAAAATATTTTAATTCATAATTTCTCATTTTCCTCTAAAAACACTTAAACTGGCTTCTAGAACATTTCCACTCTTCTCTGCTTCACTTATTCACCAAAAAAAGTCCCAAAAATCCACAACAAGTCTAAGATTGATCCCAATTAGCATAAGGCCAAGCCTAAACCACCTTCTCTTGGTCTTGAAAGCAAGTTTTTGTAGATGGAAGCTCCATTCGAGTGTCGTTTGCAATATTGGTTGAAATTTGTGCTTGTTAAGTGAGTAAAGCTCGCTTTAAAATTGAAATTTTTAACCTTATTATTTTTTATAATAATCTTGGTTTATTTCTTATGTCTATAAGTGTTTGAATGTGATGTTGTTTGGTTTGGTTCCCGCTTAAAGCGAAGGGTGTATGTAATGATTCGTTGATGACTTGGAATATAGTCGAAGTGCTTATGTATGATGTATAATAATAATATTTCCTTGTTTATGCATGACATTTACATGTGTATATGTACATGCTGGTGTATATGGTTAGTTGGAAAGTTAACACTTGGATTTATTTATATTCGACATAAGGTCTCGTATGTTTTAAAAATTTCCTTATTTTATAGAAATAATTCTAAAAAGTTTTCCAAACTTTCCTTTTTGTTTTCAACTCTTATAAAAAGTTGTTTAGGTGATTTAAATATGGAAGGAAAAGATTTAAAGGCTACTTTGATGTATAAAACAAGCTTAAAAGTTATGGCCCATATAGCGATAACCACTATGGATGCAGTTCATAAATCAACAACTTTTGTGTAAACTGTTAGGTATACATCATGATGTCAATGGTCTACGAAATACGGTCTATGGAATAAATCAAGGATGTAGAGGAAGCTCGTTGTTCGAGCTTTGAGATGGACCATTAGGGTATATTGCGAATGAATGGAAGGATATGTATTCTTAATGTCAATGGTCTTAGACATGAAGTTTTAACAAAGTGCCCTCGAATGAAGTTGAGTATACATCTTGGTATTGCGAAGATGCATCTGGATATGAAGCAGATATTCTGGTTGAAAGGGATGAAGAGTGTAACGACCCACTATTTTGGACCATTCAAATCAATAATAAAACCACATATGTCGAATTTGAATAATTCAAAACAACAGATTGTTAATATAATTTGGAGCAAATAAAACCAATCACAGAATCACAGATATATAAAATTAGAATAACTCGCAGCGGAAATAAAATATCGTAGTAGTTCATGAAGCTACTACACACATAGTCTCAAAATAAATACAACATACTAGAGTCTGAAAGAAAATACAATAGAAATTCACTAATACATAAGCTGAATAGAAACAATTGGAGTAGAAATAGATAAGTAACTAGATAGATAGATAATCTCCAACAAATCCTCTAGCTCCAGAAGATGAAGTCCAAAGCTGATACTCAGCTGACATGAGCGTAAAGTAAAACACAAAACTCTCGAGTCAGGACATACATACTTATATAATGTAAATCAACTCAAGTGAGCTGAAATTGAAATGCACAAGTAACCTAAAGGATGTTTGGGATCACTCATCCTTTAAGGATCCGTTAAACTATATACTATGTAGTAATATACGCTATTATAATAATGTCTAAAGTAATGTATAATATATTTAAAAAAATAGCATGAAGGCGTTACCCATGTCCCCCTTAACACATTTTATAGTGTCAATAGTCTATACAGTATCACTGTACCTCCAGATCAGGAGGCTACCATAAATACTCCGTAGGTACGATAAAATCAAACTTGTAGTAAAGCATGCTATGGCAGGTGACACGGCACAACTAGGCAATGCTAGGATAGATATACCAATTACGCATCTAGGCTGATGGTAATGCATAGTAGCCACTACCGCCCACCTCGAGAGCCACACTCCCAAAAAAATTTAAAAGGGCGCACCCAATCAATCACGAAGTAATAGAACGGTATCGAAGGAGTGTGCCCGATCAGAGGAGCTGCCTCATTGGCCCAAGAATCGCTCCTGATTTTAGCCACCTTATGCCAACTCATGGGAGTCGGATCCACATATATACCTCAATAGGATCGTCGCCACCATCCTACTTTATTCTAGAATCTCCACCGTGTACACGGTTGTTAAAGTGGTTTTCGGAGTTGGCAGAGAGTATGACAACTTCCGATCCTGGTCTCTTTAACAACCAATCGTTATTATAATTCATGGTTATTTATTTCAAATGGTTTATACTTCCAAATTAAACACATTCATTTCAAACCATTTAAATTCAATAACATTATACTTTCAAAATAATATCCATTTCCAAAGTTGTAACACTTTCAAACTAAACATTTAGTTATAACATTTCAAAATGCAACAAGTTAGAAATCATAACACTTTGAAAATGTGACCCTTATATAATAACATTTTGAAAATGTTTCAATTCTAAGAAATAGTAACACTTTTAAAACATAACCTAAAGTAGCATAGCATTTTAAATGCATAACCTAAAATAGCATAGCATTTTGAAAAATGCTACAAATTTTACTATAACATGTTTAAAACAAACTATTTCAAATTTATCATAGTTTAAAATCTATTTAATTATACAAAACATATCCTTTTTATAAATAAAATATCTCACTATTACTAGGTTAAATTTAAATTAAATATTAATTTAAATTATATTATTAAGTTAAATTTAATTTTTTTATCATAGATGAAATCTTTAAATTCTAGTTTAAACCATTTATTTACTTATACAATTTTAACTTATTGGAAAATCAATATATATATTATTTAAATCATTTAAATAAGAGTTTAAACTAAACTTTATATATTTAAAATTCAAAATACTTAATAATTTTAAAACTTTTAATTTAAAATTTAACATGGGTCGGTATAATAGTTTCTAACCTAGGTCAAGTGACACAGATATGTATCATTTTAATCCATCAAATATAAAATTCTGGGTTTTATCATTTCAAATCCGCAATCCCAAGTAAAATAAAATAAAACAAAAGTCGCTTGAGCCTATCATTTCATCTCATAACGATTTTTCCCTTTTATAAAGTCCGTTCGGGTATGTATCAGTTCAACCCATAGCGATTCTATACTAACAGGGCAGTGTGAGAAGCAAAAAATAAAATGAACAGTATAGCATAGCATATCATATCAGGTGATGTAACAAGTATAACATCAGGTTATAACATCATAAAATATCATATCATAGGCATGTATGAAACTAATATCAACATAGCATATCACTACTACACTTCACATGTCATTGATTCACAAATATATAAGTACGAATGTTGAGAGTGATAAACTCACCTTCTAAAGCCAGAGATGACAATTCAAGACACACGACTTACTCCGAAAAGCATGACAAAGCACGAACTAGATTTGAGCGGATGAAGAGCTAAGATCTATGTCTTGTAAACAAACAAATGCATAAGTATAAAATTATGCAAAAGAATTAGATCCAAAACAAAGCAAACAATACACTACAAAATCAAGTCAAGTGGGGTCGGCCACTTGTTGATAGGCTCGGCCACTTCACTTTATATTCATCCATGACTTGATTTGAGGCATGTATGCTCGGCCAAGGTAGGTGAAAGGCATGGCATAGGCTGGAATGTGAGGCAAAAGGTAAATGGTCATGATGACTTTGGGTTCGGTCCTAAGCAAACATGGCTCGGCCTGGGTTGTTAGGGCTTGGTCAAGTGGTCAGGTAATCATCTGGTCATGGCTATGGAGGAGGATGTGGTCACGGCAAGGCATAGGAGGTGAAGGAATTGGTGGTGGCCGAGGCTAGCAAAGAGGAAGTGGTGATCAAGGAAGGCTCGGCAAGGGTTTCAACATGCTTTGGTGATAGGGTTTTGGATCATGGAAGGTCACGGCATGGGTAGGGGATAATGATGAGGTGATGGTCGGTTATAGGTGATGGATGGTGGAGGAGATAAGGTCAGCAAAAGGAGGAGCATGGCCGAACTATGCTTGAAAACAAAAGAGGAAAAAATGAAAAAGAGGAAGAAGAAGAAATAACTTACCGTATTTTTTTCTCTTTTGTTCAGGGAAGCAAATGAGAAAAGAGAAGGAGGAAAAATGTTTTGAACAACTATGCTTGTGAATGGGCATCTATTCAAGTTTAATAGATAAAGTCATGTCTCTTAGGAAAATAACAAACCCAATTAGAAAGCCCAAATCCAAAACAAGCTCAACAACCCAATAGAAAATCAAAGCCCAAACCAAAATAAAACAGAAAATAAACATAGAAAATAAATAATAAAATACTGAAAATAATTACGTGTAAAACGCTGAATTTTTTCAAATTTAAAAAGTATAAAACAGAATTTGACGAAACGAAAAGTAGTACGAATATCATAATCAAATTCAGCTTCAAAGAAAAAGATTGAAAATTTAAAATTCAAATTTAAAAATTTCAATTGAAAGTCAAAGTCAAAGTTTGATCAAAGTTGACCAAATATAAAAAATTTAGAAAATCATTATTTTATAATATTTAGAAAAATAATTCTTAACAAATCCCAAAACTACATTGTAAAATTCCAAATTTTAAATGATTTAAAACCAAAGTTTCAAATAAATTCTATTAAAATATTTGTTAAAAATTATGGGTTGTTACACTCTCTCCCACTCAAAACATTTCATCCTCGAAAAGGAACGAGACACGAAAACAAGGAAAGATAAGATGGAATAGCAAATAGTACTTGAAACAAAAAAGTCTGGATTCGAAGCGCGCATGCTCTCCTCCATCTCCCAGGTACAATCCCGATCATCCGTACTCCACAGCACTTTGACCAGGTTGACTGATTTCCTTCTCAGCTGCTTCGTACCTCTATCAATAATACGAAGTGGCTTCCTCTTGACAGTAAGTTTTGGCTCAATATCCAAACTCTCAAGAGCAAAATGCTGGACAACCAAAGATGGATCATGGAGATATCGACGAAGATGCGAAACATGGAATACATTATGTATTCCAAACAACTTCTTAGGCAAATCCAGGCGATAAGCTAAAGAACCAACTCTCTCTAGAATGCGGAAAGGACCTATGAGCCTAGGAGCAAGCTTCCCTTTCCGACCAAAACGAATCACATTCCTTAAGTGTGACGACCCGGCTTTCTTACCACAGAAAATCGTATCATCTTGAAGAAAGAAAGGGATAGAAAAGAGAAAAGAAAGAGAAGAAAGAAGAACGACATCAGAATCTCAACAGCGGAACGAATAAGTTATATTAATAACATAAATATTACATTGTATACAACATTAATCAGAGTTACACAGCAAAAACATCACATACTAAACAGTTATAAACACCTGTCTAGTTATTACAACTCAATACAATACAACAAAGAGATAACAACACAGAGAACACACAGTGGAAACTATATATCTAACGCCGAAGCCTCCTGCTCCATTGCTCCTCCATAATTCGTCAAAGCTAACCTGAATCCCTTGGCTACTCGTAAAAATTTGAGTACCCAAGAGTTTAAGAAAAAAAGAAGATAAACTCTGGGTTAGACATGGGTCCGGTGTGAGTAATAGGTTGAAGTTGCTTAACTTTGAAAAACCTTTGAAAAGAAAGGTATCACATAAGACTTCCCACACATAAACATGAAAAAGTTTTTACCTTATGCTAACCAAAACATTTTATAGAAAATACAGTGATATTATAATAGGTCTAGGATTTTCAAGTAAATATGAAATAGCCGAAATTGTTACATGATTAAATTCCAGCTACTAGCCACAAAAGTGGGTAATACAATCAAAACCGTTGGCACTTATTGGATTTTGAATTCCATCAATGGCAGGGCTACCGGGGTACCGCCCGTCACAGTACGTGGCCTAGATCAACATACCGAGGATCACTCCCAATCCCCTGCAACACAAGACTGGAACCATCCCTTACTGGACAGTCTCGAACAAGACAACCCCACAGTTGGCGTACGTTCCAACCGCCCACACAGCCAAATAAAAAGGGACTTCTAGGCGGGGAAAATCTCGTCCTACTTGGGCATGACCCACTTAGCCTTGCTGCACCTCCCCTATTTTAGTCATTCCCAGATGATGAGGCTTGACGCTACGATTACCTTTAGAGAACGCATCTCTTAAATGCTTATCGTCCACCTGACAATGTTCTGAAAGCATTCAATCCATACAAGTTCGTTCCGGGTTCGAACAAAACCGAAGGCATTACCCCGTTACACTCATTTTTGAATCACCCTCAGAGTTAACGACGATAACCTTTGCACTCTGAACCTTCATCTCGAATCTGAAAGTACTACTCCGTCAAACTCATCTCGGAATCACCCACAGAGTTATACTGACAAATAGTTCTTACACCTCGAGTCTTCACTCTTCACAAGAGATTCATGACCTATCATTAATTTGGATCGATGTGGTTTTTGGATATCCAAATATGGAAACCCGATCCCGGTCTCATCGAATTCCAAAGCGTATCTTTTAAGGCCAAGTTGTTTTAGAGTTTAAAACAATTCAATTATCAATATACACACAGATAGATAATTCACAGATTCACAATAGATAATCAACATTATCATCACAACAGATAATCCATATTGTCATTATCAAAAGGTAATCCAAATCATCATCACAATGCAACCAATGCATCCATATCATTCAACATTACTTATCTCATCTCTGAGATTCAAACCATTCAAGGCAAGCAATATCATCCATCCATATATAAGTAACGATTAATAATCACACCAAATATAATTAATTTAAAATGAATTAAATTAATTACATCATTCTAATTAATTTAAAGTGAATTAAATTAATTACTTCATCAATATAAATCTTGCTTACACCATTATTAATTAATTATCAATCAATTAATTAATCATCAACCAATTATTCATTTTAATTAATCATCCATGATTAATTAACCTTTAATTACATTCAAGTAATTATCCATTAATTAATTTCTCAATTTAATTATAGTTAACCAAGTACAGTAATTAATCTTTAATTACTTCCTTAATTAATTAACTATAATTAATTACATTGATCCTTAATTAATTACATTAATTAATTCCTTCGTTTATTAATTATTTCCAAAATAAATCTATTCGAAATTACATCATTAATTATAATAATTAATGATCTCTAATTACGTTTTCTATTTAAATTAATTACATAAGAAATTAATCTTTATTTAAACCATAATTGTTAATCACCCTTGATTAACTAAATTCAGTAATTAACTACCCTTAATTACTTCACCAAATAAATAAATTAATCCTTAATTAATTATTTTTAATTAATCCCTTGATTAATTCACAAGGTAATTATACTCAAATTACTTTCATCAACAAATCACCTCCAATTAATTACATAGAATGATTACCCATAATTACTTTCCCAAGTAAGTTCTCTACATTTAATTACATTAAGTAATTATACTTCTCAAATCATCAAATGATTATTCTAAATTAATTAAACTGAATTAATTAAATTAATCTAATCAAATTAAACTCAATTAATTACAATGAGTAATTAATTCCTTAATTACTTCCATAAGTAATTATACTTAACAATTTACACAAATGATTATTTTTAAATTAATTAACCTAATTAATTATTAAAAATTAATCACATTAATTAATTATTAAATAATCCTTAGTTAATAACCTTTATTAACTATTAACAATTCACTAATTATTTTTCTAAAGTAATTAACTTATTTTACTCATTATTAATTACAAATTAATTAATCATTAATAATCCATTAATTAACCCCTAATTATTTAATTAATTAAGTGTTAAATGTAACTTAATTAATCCTTTATTACTTGATTAATTAATTACTAATCATTAATTAAAATCTAATCTTATTAATTAATGATTCTTAAATTACAAGTTAATTATTCTAAGAATAATTAATCTTAAATTTTTAAGTTTATACCCTTAATTACTTCGTGTAATTATTCATTTCATTAATTTATAAAATAAATTAATTATCCATTTAATTACCCTAATAATTAAATGAATAACAAATCATTAAATGTTAAGATAAAACTTTTTCTTACTTATGGTTAAATTATCACAAATATATTTGAAAACACTCATTTCCAAATTTAATTCAAAATTTCATTTTAAATTCAAGTTTTAAAATGAAATTCAATTTATCTTCAACAAAATATAAAATCAATTTAAAACCTTTAAATTTACATGATAAATAATACTTTCTCTTATAAAAGAAACTTTACAAGGGTTTAAAACAAATTCCTTTTTTAAATTCAAACATTTAAATTTTTCTTTATCATTCAAAATTGTTAAACACTTAAATTTATAAAACTTAAATTTATTTTAAACCAAAGATTCAAATTCAGATTTGAATCAGTTTAAACTTTGTTTAAAACATTTCCTTACATTTCAATTTCCAATTTAAATTCAAATTATTTTTACAAACACTTTTAAACACTTAACCCCTTTAATATATTTCAAACAAATTTGAATTTAAAAACTTTATTCATTTCCAGCTATGATTCAAATTAAGCTTGAATCAATAAATTAAAATTAGATTTAAAACATATTTTAAATTCCTGCTTAATACTTTAAATTTTCCGTTTAAAATTTGAAAACAGGACAGGTTTCTAACCTGAAACTAAACTAACTCGAGCAATACAAAATTCACTCGAGCCTAATCCTAACCTAGCCCGAGCAAAACTCAAAATAAACTCGAGTAAAACACTAAATAAACTCGAGTAAACTCGACTAGCATTCCATTTACATTTATTCAAATTTTACAGTACTGTCAGGTTTAAAAAAAACCTGCAACAACCAAAATACCCGAGCCCATTTCACACTGTCTTCGAGTCCAACAACCTACAACATCGAGCAAATCACGAATTAACCCGATACAAAACATGAGCAATCATCTTCCCTAAAAACAGCTGACACGCCATGAACTACGTCCACCTGCACCACCACTGCAACCAAATCCGACCTCTCGCGACGACACTCGCAAGTCGACGGCCATCACCCAATACCATTCCGACCTTCAAATAAGCTGCAGAACCCCAAAATCAAAAAACGAGCCTCGAGCTCAAAACTGGCAAAAAAATGTCGAAACTGTAAATCGCTTCAAACATCAAAATCCGATCATCAGAGAAGCTTCACCTCCGGCCACTACTTCTTCCACACCCCATCTATCACCAACTCAAATCTAGGAAGGCTCGATCACTTCTAGAGTTTGCGTCGACCAAATTTTTTTGATGAACAAAAAACTAGGGTTTAAATCTTTGATTCAAAATTACAATCGCCCCAAAGCTTTGATCCACCTACTACCATTTTTCCTTGAATCTTCGATCACCATTCCATCACCAGAGAAGTCGCTGACCATCCCAATCACTTAGATTGACAGTTACACACCAACATACCATTTCTAGACAAACCATAAATACTTAATCATATTCAAACTAAATTTCTAATTTTAGTTTTAAAATTCAAGTCTTTGTTTATGTAATCGGTTGATAATCTTAAATCAAAGAATCTAGATGATTAAATTCTTACTTTCAAAAGTTTGTTCTATTGTATTTGTGTTTTCAGAGACATTACAAGTATTTTTTTATTTATATAAAATTTAAACTCTAAACTTATATTACTCAATTATATTTTGTTTGAAATCAAAATCCTTAACAAAGATTTGAATCATGAGATCATGATTTTGATCTAGATTTAAACCTGAATTCTAGAACAGGCCAAAACACATTTTCAACAGCAAACATACATTCAGAAAAACGCATACATATATTCAAAGGATTTCATCATATTCATCCACACACAAATCATGATTATCTCAGGAAACAATCAACAACTATATTTACTTAAATTAGTTTAAATAAAAATGTTACTCACCTGAAAATTTGATGAGCAGAGCCTTTGAAAACTTTAACCTGAAAGGTGCTTAAATTTGAAAGCTTCAGGTTGCTGCGGTACTTAAGATCTTAAAACTCAGTTGCATGCTTGCTTTTTAAAGACTTTAATCTTGTTTTTTTTTGCTGAAATGCTCTGCTCCCTGATGCGTGCTTCCAGATAAGAAAATGCAAGCATGGAGTGAAATTTGCAGTTGCATGCAGGACTGGGTTGCAGAATTACTTTCAGGTTACTGTTTTTAAGAGGCTACAGGTTTGATTCTGGTATGTGGAGATAAATTTCAGATTGTTTTGGGTTAGAGGAGATATTGGTGCAGATTGGTTTTTGAGGGGATTTACAGATTTTTGCTTTGAACAGAATTTTCTATTTTGAAGAAGTTTGCAGATTTTTATTTTAGCTGAAGATCTTAAGTTTTGAAAAAGAATAGAAAAGAAGATAAAATTAGGAGCAATGTGTTTATATAAGTAGATTTTGATTTAATTAAAATAAAAGAAAAAGAAAACTAAAAAGGACACTTGTTTTAAATTTAACATTTGTCACTTTGTTTATTTTATGACTAACACGTGTCATTAAGGTGTGTTAAGAAACTTACACTTGTAATTTAAGTATTTTAATTTTAATTTTAATTGTTTATAAAAACTTTTAAATCTTAATCTATTACTTTCTATGTATATATAAATAAATTTCTTCCTTTTTCTTTACGGAAAAATAAAACAAAACAATTTATAATTAAAAGCTTATTCAAATATTTTTAAGTATTTATTCTTTATAATTTCAAAATATTAAATTCAAATTTAAATTAATTATAAAACCTAATTTAAAAATCAAGTTATATATATATATATGCATTTATAACTCTTATTTAAATTTAAAAATAACAATTCTATTTCTAAAAATCTATTTATGTTTATAAAAACTAAGTATTATAATTATAACTTGAAAACAACAAATTAAACAATTTTAAAATGATTTATAAAAGAGGTTATAATTTACTTTTGTTACTCAATATATTAAGATCATTTGTAAATTGTATTTTAAATTCTTATATATAATTTCAAGCAATATTTAAAAAGAAAATAAAACTAAGCTTTTATGTTAATCAAACTTAAATTCATATTTAAGCTAATTAAATATAATTTAAACAAATAAGATTTACCTTAAGTATAAACCATATAATTATTTATTAAATTGCTTTGAAAAGCTAAATGTTAAATTTAAATCAAATTTCCAATTTACCAAAAATAAATTAGAATTAGAAAATTGATTCATTTACTAAATTCCAAACCAAAGCTTATATATTTACAATATATACAATTATATATATTATGAATAGACAACGATTTATTTGCTTTAAAAAGATAAAACTTACCAATTTAAATCTTTATTAAAAGATGGTTATTAAATCAATATTTAACACAGATTATTAAATGTATATTGCCAAATTTTTGGGATATCACATTCCTCCCCCTTTAAAAGAATTTCTTCCCCGAAATTTAAAAGCAAAGATAATTTAATAATCTATCTTAAGATTTTATTTTAAAACACAAGCATATATCAATCATATGCTTACAATCATAGCAACCAATTCACCCAATCAAACAAATCTAACTATCCAGACAAAATTCTGGATAGAATTTCCTAGAGTTTCCCAAATATATATATATATATATATATATATATATATATATATATACTGGGATACTCGCTCTATAGAATCCAAACAATCTATACTACTAAGCTACAAAGCTCCTATCCGACTAGATCTACAAAACTAAACAGGATATCAGACTACAGACAAGTCTGACTCAACAATCACATCCTCCTGAAATGCCGGTTCCACAACTAGAAATAGATCATACACGTACTCCCTTAGAGATACGTGAAACACATCGAATCCTAGTTATCCAAACTGGCAATTCAACCTTGAAAATCAAAAACTAATCCTTATAAGAACACAGAAAAGAAATCCAAAATATCTCGGAGCTGACTTACCCAGTCTTACTCAATCTTAAAACTCTTTAGATAGGAGAAAACTTACCCAAAATCAAATCTCCGACTCCAGAATCCAAATTCCTTCGTCTCTTATCCACAGAACACTTCTGACGATCCTGGGCTGCTTTCATCTCTCCCGATCAGCTCAACCTTTGCTGATGTCTTTAGAAACAAACTGGACCAAAACAACCCAACAGAATGATCTCCTCAAGATCAATCCAAAACCAAGAACACCAACTCTACTCCATAAACATCAGAAGACTAACTTACTTCTCCTATCCGAAAAAGGTAAAACAAAAGCATTCCCAAATTTCTTCTGCTACACAACTCTGATCTGAAGTAGATGAAAATGCTGACGAAGAACATGGGCACAAACTAGACAACACATCTCAGAAATATGGTCCAATAGATCCATAAAAGAAAACTCAGATGTCCCACCCGATCCTAAGCTGCTTCACCAAATTCTCACTCTAGAAGTCATCCTTCTACTAAAATGAACCACCGATAGCACTACTGGAATCCAGTCAATAAGAAAACTCAACTTCCAGATGTGGACAAACCTCCAATAACTCAAGAGAACACTCAAATTATCGCAAGTCACTTTTGCGATCAACCCATCCTAATATCCAAAGAAAATTGTTCTCTCTTTACCAATCAGAACAGCTTACACTTATCTAGCCAATCTATCGAAGAAACGGGTCAATTCTGCTGTTTCTGAACCCCATCTCCAGAAAAACAGCTAACCAGAAGACCTCCTTACTAGCACACAGAATACTCCGAGCTGCACTGCTGACACCGACGCCAAAGACTTCCTAATCCAAAGCTCTTCGAGAAAACTCGGGCCTCAAACCAACAGAAACATCCTGCTGAACCCAGCCACAACATCGAAGCAGACATACTTCTTAAACTTGTTCCAAAGAAAAATCTTCGGAGACATCCATAATCACTGCATCTCATCACGCAGCTACACTTCCTGAGGTATCAAAATACCATTATTTTCTTCTGCCCAACCAACAGATCCAAACTCAACATTCAAACTCCAACCATTGGTAGTAGTCATGTTACACACCCCCTACCTTATCTACCTTTATAACTTATATTGGAAAACCCGAACAGGTAACCCAACAGATAGGTAGAAATAGATAAATATATATAAATATATGTATTTAAAATTACAAATATGCTCTCTCAAGAAAGAAATCACTTCAAAGCCTAGGTATTCACTCAACCTAGCGCTCTGATACCACCTGTGATGACCCGACTTTCTTACCACAGAAAATCGTATCATCTTGAAGAAAGAAAGGGATAGAAAAGAAAGAGAAGTAAGAAGAACAACATCAGAATCTCAACAGCGGAATGAATAAATTATATTAATAACATAAATATTACATAGTATACAAAACTAATCAGAGTTACACAGCAAATACATCACATACTAGACAGTTATAAACACCTGTCTAGTTATTACAACTCAATACAATACAACAAAGAGATACCAACACAGAGAACGCACAGCGGAAACTATATATCTAATGTCGAAGCCTCTTGCTCCAATGCTCCTTCATAATTCGTCAAAGCTAACCTGAATCCCTTGGCTACTCGTAAAAATTTGAATACCCAAGAGTTTAAGAAAAACAGAAGATAAACTCAGGGTCAGACATGGGTCTGGTGTGAGTAACAGGTTAAAGTTGCTTAACTTTGAAAAACCTTTGAAAAGAAAGGTATCACGTAAGACTTCCCACACATAAACATGGAAAAGTTTTTACCTTACGCTAACCAAAACATTTTATAGAAAATCCAGTGATATTATAATAGGTCTAGGATTTTCAAGTAAATATGAAATAACCGAAATTGTTACATGATTAAATTCCAGCTACTAGCCACAAAAGTGGGTAATATAATCAAAACCGTTGGCACTTATTGGATTTTGAATTCCATCAATGGCAGGGGTACCGGGGTACCGCCTTTCACAGTACGTGGCCTAGATCAACGTACCAAGGATCACTCCTAATCCCCTGCAACACAAGACCGGAACCATCCCTTACTGGACAGTCCCGAACAAGACAACCCCGCCGTTGGCGTACGTTCCAACCGCCCACACAGCCGAATAAAAAGGGACTTCTAGACAGGGGAAAATCTCGTCCTACTTGGGCATGACCCACTTAGCCTTCCTGCACCTCCCCTGTTTTAGCCATTCCCGATTGATGAGGATTGAGACTACGATTACCTTTAGAGAACTCATCTCTTAGAGTGCTCATCGTCCACCTGACAATGTTCTGAAAGCATTCAATCCATACAAGTTCGTTCCGGGTTCGAACGAAACCGAAGGCATTACCTCGTTACACTCATTTTGGAATCACCCTCAGAGTTAAGGACGATAACCCTTGTACTCTGAACCTTCATCTCGAATCTGAAAGTACTACTCCGTCAAACTCATCTCGGAATCACCCACAGAGTTATACTGACGAATAGTTCTTGCACCTCGAGTCTTCACTCTTCACAAGAGATTCATGACCTATCGTTAATTTGGATCGATGTGGTTTTCGGATATCCAAATATGGAAACCTGATCCCGGTCTCATCAAATTCTAAAGCGTATCTTTTAAGGCCAAGTTGTTTTAGAGTTTAAAACAATTCAATTATCAATATACACACAGATAGATAATTCACAGATTCATAATAGATAATCAACATTATCATCACAACAGATAATCCATATTATCATTATCAAAAGGTAATCGAAATCATCATCACAATGCAACCAATGCATCCATATCACTCAACATTACTTATCTCATCTCTGAGATTCAAACCATTCAAGGCAAACAATATCATCCATCCATATATAAGTAATGATTAATAATCACACCAAATGTAATTAATTTAAAATGAATTAAATTAATTACATCATTCTAATTAATTTAAAGTGAATTAAATTAATTACTTCATTAATATAAATCTTGCTTACACCACTATTAATTAATTATCAATCAATTAATTAATCATCAACCAATTATTCATTTTAATTAATCATCCCTGGTTAATTAACCTTTAATTACATTCAAGTAATTATCCATTAATTAATTTCTCAATTTAATTATATTTAACCAAATACAGTAATTAATCTTTAATTACTTCCTTAATTAATTAACTATTATTAATTACATTGATCCTTAATTAATTACATTAATTAATTCCTTCATTTTTTAATTAGTTCCAAAATAAATCTATTCTAAATTACATCATTAATTATATTTTCTAATTAATAATTAATGATCTCTAATTACATTTTCTATTTAAATTTATTACATAAGAAATTAATCTTTATTTAAACCATAATTGTTAATTACCCTTGATTAACTCCATTCAGTAATTAACTACCCTTAATTACTTCGCCAAATAAATAAATTAATCCTTATTTAATTATTTCTAATTAATCCCTTGATTAATTCACAAGGTAATTATACTCAAATTACTTTTATCAACAAATCACCTCCAATTAATTACATAGAATGATTACCCATAAATTACTTTCCCAAGTAATTTCTCTTCATTTAATTACATTAAGTAATTATACTTCACAAATCATCAAATGATTATTCTAAATTAATTAAACTAAATTAATTAACTTAATCTAATCAAATTAAACTCAATTTATTACAATGAGTGATTAATTCCTTAATTACTTCCATAAGTAATTATACTTAACAATTTGCACAAATGATTATTTTTAAATTAATCAACCTAATTAATTATTAAAAATTAATCACATTAATTAATTATTAAATAATCCTTAGTTAATAACCTTTATTAACTATTAACAATTCATTAATTATTTTTCTAATGTAATTAACTTATTTTAATCATTATTAATTACAAATTAATTAATCATTAATAATCCATTAATTAACCTCTAATTATTTAATTAATTAAGTGTTAACTGTAACTTAATTAATCATTTATTACTTGATTAATTAATTACTAATCATTAATTAAAATCTAATCTTATTAATTAATGATTCTTAAACTACAAGTTAATTATTCTAAGAATAATTAATCTTAAACTTTTAAGTTTAAACCCTTAATTACTTTGAGTAATTATTCATTTCATTAATTTATAAAATAAATTAATTATCCATTTAATTAGCCTAATAATTAAATGAATAATAAATCATTAAATTTTAAGATAAAACTTTTTCTTACCTATGGTTAAATTATCACAAATATATTTGAGAACACTCGTTTCCAAATATAATTCAAAATTTCATTTTAAATTCAAGTTTAAATGAAATTCAATTTATCTTCAACAAAATTTAAAATCAATTTAAAACCTTTAAATTTACATGATGAATAATACTTTCTCTTATAAAAGAAACTTTACAAGGGTTTAAAACAAATTCCTTTTTTAAATTCAAACATTAAATTTTTCTTTATCATTCAAAATTGTTAAACACTTAAATTTATAAAAATTAAATTTATTTTAAACCAAAGATTCAAATTCTTATTTGAATCAGTTTAAACTTTGTTTAAAACATTTCTTTACATTTCAATTTCCAATTTAAATTCAAATTCTTTTTAAAAACACTTTTAAACACTTAACCCCTTAAATATATTTCAAACAAATTTGAATTTAAAAACTTTATTCATTTCCAGCTATGATTAAAATTAAGCTTGAATCAATAATTTAAAATTAGATTTAAAACATATTTTAAATTCATGCTTAATACTTTAAATTTTCAGTTTAAAACTTGATAATAAGACAGGTTTCTAACCTGAAACAAAACTAACTCGAGCAACACAAAATTCACTCGAGCCTAATCCTAAACTAGCCCGAGCAAAACTCAAAACAAACTCGAGTAAAACACTAAATAAACTCAAGTAGCGTTCTATTTATATTTATTCAAATTTTACAGTACTGTCAGGTTTTAAAAAAACCTACAACAACCAAAATACCCGAGCCCATTTCACATTGTCTTCGAGTCCAAAAACCTACAGCATCGAGCAAATCACGAATTAACCCGATACAAAACACGAGCAATCATCTTCCCCAAAAACAGCTGACACGCCATGAACTACGTGCACCTGCACCACCACTGCAACCAAATCCGACCTCTTGTGACGACACTCGCAAGTCGGCGGCCATCACCCAATACCATTCCGACCTTCAAATAAACTGCAGAACCCTAAAATCAAAAAACGAGCCTCAAGCTCAAAACTGGAAAAAATATGTCGAAACTGTAATTCGCTTCAAACGCCAAAATCCGATCATCAGAGAAGCTTCACCTCCGGCCACTACTTCTTCCACACCCCATCTATCACCAACCCAAATCTGGGAAGGCTCGATCACTTCTAGTGTTTGCATCGACCAAAATTTTCTGATGAACAGAAAACTACAGTTTAAATCTTTGATTCAAAATCACAATTGCCCCAAAGCTTTGATCCACCTACTACCATTTTTCCCTGAATCTTCGATCACCATTCCATCACCAGAGAAGCCGCTGACCATCCCAATCACTTAGATTGACAGTTACACACCAACATACCATTTCTAGGCAAACCAGAAATACTTAATCATATTCAAATTAAAATTTCTAATTTTAGTTTTAAAATTCAAGTCTTTGTTTATGTAATCGGTTGATAGTCTTAAAACAAAGAATCTAGATGATTAAATTCTTACTTTCAAAAGTTTGTTCTGTTGTATTTGTGTTTTCAGAGACATTACAGGTTTTTTTTTATTTGTTTGAAATTTAAACTTTAAACTTATATTACTCAATTATTTTTTGTTTGAAATCTAAATCCTTAACAAAGATTTGAATCATGAGATCATGATTTTGATCTGGATTTAAACCTGAATTCTAGAACAGGCCAAAACACATTTTCAATAGCAAATATACATTCAGGAAAACCCATACATATATAGAAAGGATTTCATCATATTCATCCACACACAAACCATGATTATCTAAGGAAACAATCAACAACTATATTTACTTAAATTAGTTTAAATAAAAATGTTACTCACCTGAAAATTTGATGAGCAGAGCCTTTGAAAACTTTAACCTGAAAGGTGCTTAAATTTGAAAGCTTCAAGTTGCTGCAGTACTTAAGATCTTAAAACTCAGTTGCATGCTTGCTTTTTAAAGACTTTAATCTTGTTTTTTTTTCTGAAATGCTCTGCTCCCTGATGCATGCTTCCAGATAAGAAAATGCAAGCATGGTGTGAAATTTGCAGTTGCATGCAGGATTGGGTTCCAGAATTGCTTTCAGGTTACTGTTTTTAAGAGGCTACAGGTTTGATTCTGGTATGTGGAGGTAAATTTCAGATTGTTTTGGGTTAGAGGAGATATTGGTGCAGATTGGTTTTTGAGGGGATTTACAGATTTTTGCTTTGAATAGAATTTTCTGTTTTGAAGAAGTTTGCAAATTTTTATTTTAGCTGAAGATCTTAAGTTTTGAAAAAGAATAGAAAAGAAGATAAAATGAGGAGCAATGTGTTTATATAAGTAGATTTTGATTTAATTAAAATAAAAGAAAAAGAAAACTAAAAAGGACACTTGTTTTAAATTTAACATTTGTCACTTTGTTTATTTTATGACTAACACATGTCATTAAGGTGTGTTAAGAAACTTACACTTGTAATTTAAGTTTTTAAATTTTAATTTAAATTTTTTATAAAAACTTTTAAATCTTAATTTATTACTTTCTATGTATATATAAATAAATTTCTTCCTTTTTCTTTGTAGAAAAATAAAACAAAACAATTTATAATTAAAAGCTTATTCAAATATTTTTAAGTATTTATTCTTTTAAATTTCAAAACATTAAATTCAAATTTAAATTAATTATAAAACCTAATTTAAAAATCAAGTTATATATATATATGCATATATAACTCTTATTTAAATTTAAAAATAACAATTCTATTTCTAAAAATCTATTTATGTTTATAAAAACTAAGTACTATGATTATTACTTGAAAATAACAAATTAAACAATTTTAAAATGATTTATAAAAGAGATTATAATTTACTTCTGTTACTCAATATATTAAGATCATTTGTAAATTGTATTTTAAATTCTTATATACAATTTCAAGCAATATTTAAAAAGAAAATAAAACTAAGCATTTATGTTAATCAAACTTAAATTCGTATTTAAGCTAATTAAATATAATTTAAACAAATAAGATTTACCTTAAGTATAAACCACATAATTATTTATTAAATTTCTTTGAAAAGCTAAATGTTAAATTTAAATCAAATTTCCAATTTACCAAAAATAAATTAGAATTAAAAAATTGATTCATTTACTAAATTCCAAACCAAAGCTTATATATTTACAATATATACAATTATATATATTATAAATAGACAAAAATTTATTTGATTTAAAAAGATAAAATTTACCAATTTAAATCTTTATTAAAAGATGATTATTAAATCGATTTTTAACACTGATTATTAAATTTATATTGCCAAATTTCTGGGATATCACATTAACGGAGAGACCTTAAGGAAGACCTGATCACCAACAGCAAACTCCAAACTCCTCCTATGACGATCAACATACTTCTTCTACATATCCTGAGCACTCCTCATCTTCCTCTTAATCTCCTCAACTCTCTCAGAAGCTTCCAGAATCAATACCGGATTCAATCCAGCAAGATAGAGATCTACAAGGTCGTCAATAAAGAGCAGCAAACGAAGACATTGCAATACTAGCCTGGATTCAAAGATGAAATGAGATAGATAAAGGATTAAGATAAGATTAAAATAGAATAGTTGAGATTATACCTGATAACTGTTGTTACAGCTTAATTAGACAAGATGAAGATGATATTCCCAAGATCCTCCATAATCATGAACATAGGAACGAAGAAGATCCTTTAGAATCTGATTCACTCTTTCTGTTTGACCGTTGGTCTACGGATGGTAAGTAGTGCTCAGATTCAGGTGAGTACCCAAAGATTCCTGAAAAGCTCTCCAAAACTGACTGGTAAAGATGAGATCTCTATCACAAACAATACTGATAGGAACACTATGAAGGTGAACAATCTCCCTCATATAAATATCAGCCAAACTAGAAGCAGAACGGGTAGACTTGACCGCAATGAAATGAGCTGACTTGTAAATCAATCCACAATAACCCAAACACTCTCAATACCCCTCCCAGTCCTCGGCAATCCATCAATGAAATCCATAGAAACCTGTTCCCATTACTAATTAGGAACCTTAAGAGGCTGCAATAAACCATGGGTCTTTTGATGATCAGCCTTAACTTGCTAACAAGTCGCACATCTACTAACAAAGATAAAGATATCACGCTTCATACCCTTCCACCAATAAACCTTCTGCATATCCCGAGACATCTTTGTCACATCCGTATGAATAGAAAGTCTGGATCGATGATTTTTTCGAAGTAACTCCTGTCTCAAACCATCAACATTTGGGACACAAATCCGATTATTAATCCTCAAAATCCCTTTATCATCGATCTGAGCTCCACTACCAATCTGGCTACTACCACCAACCCTATTACGAACATTCTCCTTAATGAGCCTAAGCATCTCATCCTCATCCTGCTTAGCCATGATACGATCCATAAGAGGAGAAAAAGAAACAACAAGCTAACACAATATCGCCTTCTTCCGACTGAAAGCATCAGCCACAACATTAGACTTCCCAGGGGTATAACTAATGTCGAGATCATAAGAAGCAAGGACCTCAAGCCACCTAACTTGCCGCTGATTCAAATCCTTTTGGGTGAAAATATATCTCAAAGACCAATGATCCATAAAGAGCTCAAACTTAGTACCCAAAAGATGATGCCTCCAAAGCTTCAAAGCAAAAACCACAGCAAGAAATTCCAAATCATGGGCTGCATAATGGCTTCATGGGTCTTCAACTGATGACTGGCATAAGAAATAACCTTCCCATCTTGCATCAGAACAGCCGCCAAACCCTCATGATAGCATCAGTGTGTACCGTTAATCCCTCATTTCCATTTGGAACGGTAAGAACTGGTGCAGAAGTAAGCTTACTCTTTAACTTGTTGAATGCAGCTTCACACTTATCATTCCATATAAACTTAGCATTCTTACGAGTCAAAGCAGTGAGAGGTGCAACAATTCGAGCAAAATTCTCGACGAATCTCCGATAATAACCGACAAGGTCCAGAAAACTACGAATATCAGATGGAGTCCTAGGAGTTTCCCAATCCTGCAATAGAATAGGAAGAAATAAGGACCATAAAAAAGATCGAGTGATTTATTACAAGAGAAAAGAGAAAAAAGACTTACATTGATCGCAGCGATCTTAACTAGATCAATGGAAACTCCATTACTAGAAACAATATACCCGAGAAATCGGACTTCATCCTCCCAGAAATGGCATTTCGAGAATTTAGCCTTCAACTGATGATTTCTAAGAGTCTCCAGAACAAATTTCAAATACGACTCATGCTCTTCCCTTGATTTGGAGAAGACAAGGATATCATCAATAAGGACTAGAACAAACTTGTTAAGAACATCATGGAAAACACGATTCATCAGATCAACAAAGAAAGCTGGGGCATTAGTCAAACCAAAAGTCATAACTAACCATTCATGGAAACCATTCTTAGCATGGGATGAAGTATTGGGAATACTCTCCTCAGCAGCTCTGAGTTGGTGAAAACCTGAGGCAAGATCAAGCTGAGAGAAAATAGTAGCTCCATAGAGCTGATCAAACATATCATTAATACGGGGCAAAGGATAATTGTTTCTCATAGTGAGATTGTTCAGCTCCCTATAGTCAACACACATCCTCAAAGAACCATCGGACTTAGTGACGAAAACCATCGCTGCTCCCCATTCGAAATGGCTAGGTTTGATCAGACCCTTGGAGAATAAGTCCTCAATTTGCTTCCTCAACTCAACCTTCTCACGGGATGCCATTCTTCTAGGAGGAAGAACTAAAGGCCGAGCTCAAGGAACAAGATTAATAGGAAAATCGATTTCCCTCTTAGTATTCAAAGCAGTGACTTTACCAAATACATCGGGATAGAGTTTGACCGCATGAGTCGAGCTAAGATCATCCGGAGAAGAATCAAGGGAACATATAAAACTGCCTGCATAATCCTGAGGCAAAGGCACCGAATCACCAAAGAATTACCCAAATGATCAACAAGAGAAATAGTTCAGGTTTTACAAGAGATAACGACTTCATGCCTCTTTATCCAATCACCTTCAAGCAATAGATCAAAAGCATCGAAACCCAGAAAATAGAAATCACCATTGAAGCAATGATCAGAATAGAGAAGTTTTACTTGGTTACAAATCCTATTAAGATTTGCAGGACCCCCAATAGGATTTTTAACACACAAAGGTTCATCAGCAAACTTAGGAGAAAGATGATGCTCAAAATTATCACAAAGATCCACGGAAATAAAACTATGAGAAGCTATAGTATCAAATAAAACACGAACAGGAAAACTAAACAAAGAAAAGGTGCCCTAAAGAGTACCTTGAGTATCACTAGGAACTGTGAAGCAGGTGGAGTGGAAAAGGTAATAGCAAAGATACCCGATGGCTTGCCCTTCTACTGAGTAGGGCAATCTTTCCTGAAGTGACCAGGCTGCAAGCAAATATGACAGAGATCATGCCGATTCGACTGAGCGGGAGGAGGAACAGCAACAACAACTGAAGTAGGGCAACTATTGGCATAGTGTCCCTTCTAATCACGCTTGAAACAGGTAATGGAAGATAGGTCAATAGGCTGCCTCTGAGTAGGAGAAGATCCTAAACTAGGAGTCTTATTCCAATTCATCTTCTGCTGATAAACGTTAGGCTTCTTCTTCTTAGGGTTACCAGAGGAAGGTTGAGATGAATAAGCAAGAGCAACAAAAGGATCCTTAGAAGTAGGATTTTATATCTAATTGCCATACCCATCAGAGCAGTGAAAGGGCTATGTACATGAGACATGAAACGATCATAAGACTCTGAGCAAGCTCTAATTTTAAACTTCTCATTCGTCTTAAGACGGGTGTCAATCAGGTTAAGTCCAAACTTGGAAAGTTCATTGAACTTCCGCTCATACTCAGAAAATGACATGTCTCCCTGCTTAAGATCCATAAACTCTCTATATAGCTGAGACTTCCCTTCTTCGGGCATCTACTTTGCCATAAAAGCATCCCTAACGCACAATATCAAAACATAAGAAAGATTCCAAAAGGAGAAAACAGAACCAAATTCAAAATTAGCACAAAAGGATACCTAAACTGCTCCCAAGAAATATCAGCCTCAATAGTCTGAGTAGTAATAGACTCCCACCAATCCAAGATTGCTCCCTTCAATTGCCAAGCTGCAACTAAAGCTTCTGAGCCTCATTGATCTCAAGACCAGAAAAAATCCTCTCTAAACCTTTCAACCACTGCTGAGCCTCGATAATGCTCTCTGATCCAGTAAACTTGGTATCACCAAGCTCAGTGAATTCCTTACAGAGAGTAGTGAACCTAATGGAACAGGCTCAGGAACTGGGGCACACCACGACCCCTACCTCTGGTATTCCTACGATCCATCCTGAAAAATCAAGAATGAATTTTAGGACAAAGGTAATTGAGAAACAAAGACAAGATTCAAAAAGAATAGAGATCGTAAACAAAGAATTTAATTAACAACGTAGATAAAGAAAGGAAGGAAGTCTAGGAAAAATTAGATTTTAAAACAAGTAAATTTGTATCCAAAATAATCTTTTAAAAATCATTTTAAAATCATTTTATACTTTAAAATATGCTCTCCCACAAAGAAATAATTCTAAGTTTGATTTCACTCATTCTAGGGTATTTCTAACCAATTTCTAATGAGTTTTTGCTCCGCAGGCTAAGGTTTGCCTAAAACAAAAGCTTTGATACCAAATGTAACGACCCACTATTTTGGACCATTTAAATCGACAATAAAACCACACATGTCGGATTTGAATAATTCAAAAAAATAGATTGTTAATATAATTTGGATCAAATAAAACCAATCATAGAATCACAGACACTGAAAATCAGAATAACTCGCGGCGGAAATAAAATACCCATAATAGTTCATAAAGCTACTACACACACAGTCAAAACAAATACAACATACTAGAGTTTGAAAGCAAATACAATAGAAATCCACTAATACATAAGCTGAATAGAAACAACTAGAATTGAAATAGATAAGTAACTAGATAGATAGATAATCTCCAGCAAATCCTCTAGCTCCAGAAGATGAAGTCCAAAGCTGATACTCAGGCTGACCAAAGAAAAACACAAAAATCTCGAGTCGGGACATATATACTTATATAATGTAAATCAACTCAAGTGAACTGAAATAGAAATCCACAAGTAACTTAAAGGATGCTTGGGATAGCTCATCCTTTAAGGATCCGTTAAACTATCTAATATGTAGTAATATACGCTATTATAATAATGTCTAAAGTAAAGTATAATATACTTAAAAATAGCATTAAGGCATTACCCATATCCCCTTTAACACATTTTATAGTGCCAATAGTCTATACGGTACCATCGCACCTCCATATCGGGAGGCTACCATAAATACTCCATTGGTACGACACATATCAAACTTGTAGTAAAGCACGCTATGGTAGGTGACACAGTATAACTAGGCAATGCCAGGGTAGATATACCAATTACGCATCCGGGCTGGTGGTAACGCATAGCAGCCACTACCGCCCAACTCGAGTCACACTCCTACAAAAATCAAAGAATGCAACTAATCAATGACAAAGTAATAGAATGGTATCGAAGGAGTGTGTCCGATCATAAGAACTACCTCATTAGCCCGAGAATCGCTCCTGTTTTAGCCACCTTATGCCAACTCACGGGAGTCGGGTCCACGTATATACCTCAATAGGATCGTCGCCACCATCCTACTTCATTCTGGAATCTCCACCGTGTACACAGTTGTTAAAGTGGTTTTCGAAGTTGGTAGAGAGTATGACAACTTCCGATCCCGGTCTTTTTAACAACCAATCGTTATTATAACCCATGGTTATTTATTTCAAATGGTTTATACTTCCAAATTAAACATATTCATTTCAAACCATTTAAATTCAATACCATTATATTTTCAAAATAATATCCATCTCCAAAGTTGTAGCACTTTCAAACTAAACACTTAGTTATAACATTTTTAAAATGCGATAAGTTAGAAACCATAACACTTTGAAAATGTGACCCTTATATAATAGCATTTTGAAAATGTTACAATTTTAAGAAATAGTAACACTTTTAAAAAATAACCAAAAGTAGCATAGCATTTTAAAAGCATAACCTAAAATATTACAGCATTTTAAAAAATTCTACAAATTTTACTGTAACATGTTTAAAACATACTATTTCAAATTTATCATAGTTAAAATATATTTAATTATGCAAAACATATCCTTTTTGTAAGTAAAATATCTCACTGTTATTAGGTTAAATTTAAATTCCATACTAATTTAAATTATATTATTAAGTTAAATTTAAAAAATTTATCGTAGATGAAATCTTTTAATTCAAGTTTAAACCATTTATTCGTATACATTTTTAACTTATTAGAAAACTATATATATATATATATATATATATATATATATATTAAATCATTTAAATAAGAATTTAAGCTAAACTTAATATATTTAAAATTTAAAATACTTAATAATTTTAAAACTTTTAATTTAAAATTTAACCGTGGGTATGTATAATATTTTCTAACCTAGGTTAAGTGACACGGATATGTATCATTTGAATCCATCAAATATAAAATTCTGGGTTTTATCATTTCAAACCCGCAATCCCAAGTAAAATAAAATAAAATAAAAATCGCTGGAGCCTATCATTTCAACTCATAACGGTTTTTCCCTATTCTAAAGTCCGTTCGGGTATGTATCATTTCAACCCATAGTGATTCTATACTAACAGGGAACTTGCAGTGTGAGTAGCAGAAAATAAAATGAACAGTATAGCATAACATATCATATCAGGTGATGTAACAAATATTACATCATGTTATGACATCATAAAATATCTATCATAGGCATGTATGAAATTAATATCATCATAGCATATCACTACTACACTTCACATGTCATTGATTCACAAATATGTAAGTACGAATGTCGAGAGTGATAAACTAACCTTCTAAAGATGGAGATGACGATCCAAGACACATGACTAACTTTGAAAAGCACGACAAAGCACGAACTAGATTTGAGTGGATAAAGAGCTAAGATCCAAGTCTTATAAACAAATAAATACAAAAAAAATATAAGTATAAAATTATGTAAAAGAATTAGATCCAAAACAAAGCAAACAATAAAAAAATGACCAGATCAAGTCAAGTCGGCTCGGCCACTTGGTGATAGGTTCGGCCACTTCACTTTGTGTTCATCCATGACTTGATTTGAGGCATATATGCTCGGCCCAGGCCGGTGAAAGGCACGGCATAGGCTGGAATGTGAAGAGATGGCTTGAGGAGGGAAAAAGGTCGATGTTCAAGATGACTTTGGGTTCGGCCCTAAGCTAACATGGCTCGACCTGGGTTGTTTGGGCTTGGTCAAGTGGTCAGGTCAACTTCTAGTCGCGGCTATAGAGGAGGATGATGTCACGGAAAGGCATAGGAGGTGGAGGAATTGGTGGTGGTTGAGGCTAGCAAAGAGGAAGTGGTGATCAAGGAAGGCTTGGCTACGGTTTCAACATGCTTTGGTGATGGGATTTTAGATTATGGAAGGTCACGGCATGGGTAGGGGATGATGATGAGGTAATGGCCAGTCATAGGTGATGGATGGTGGAGGAGATAAGGTTGGAAAAAGGAAGAGCATGGCTGAACTATGCTTGAAAACAAAAGAGAGAAAAATGAAAAAGAGGAAGAAGAAGAAATAACTTACCGTAATTTTTTTCTTTTGTTAAGGAAAGAAAATGAGAAAAGAGGAGGAAAAGTGTTTTGAATGGCTATGCTTGTGAATGGGCATATATTCAAGTTGAATAGATAAAGTTATGTCTCTTAGGAAAATAACAAGCCCAATTACAAAGCCTAAATCCAAAACAAGCTCGACAACCCAATAGAAAATCAAAGCACAAACCAAAATAAAATAGAAAATAAACAATAAAATACTGAAATAATTGCGTGTAAAACGCTGAATTTTATCAAATTTAAAAAGTATAAAACAGAATTTGACGAAACGAAAAGCATTAGAATATCAGAATCAAATTCAGCTTCAAATAAAAGATTGGAAATTTAACATTCAAATTTAAAATTTTCAACTGAAAGTCAAAGTTTGACCAAGTTGACCAAAATATAAAATTTTCAGAAAATCATTATTTTATAATATTTGGATAAATAATTCTTAACAAATCCCAAAATTACATTGTAAATTCCCATTTTTAAATTTTTAAATGATTTAAAATCAAAGTTTCAAACAAATTCTATTAAAGTATTTGTTAAAAATTATGGGTTGTTACAAAGAGGGATATCTGAATGTATGTTAGCCAATGTGCGAGTTACCAACAAATCAAGGGCGATCATCAAAGAACTGCTGGGCTACTCCAACCGCTTAAGATATCAAATTGGAAAATGGAACATGTATCAATGGATTTTGTTGATGGTTCACCTAGATCAAGGAAAGGAAATAAACGTTAGTTATTGTGGATCGGCTAACCAAGAATTCTCATTTTATTAAAGTAAAGCCGACAAGGCTGCAATAACTTTGGCAGAGGTTTATATGAGAGAGATCATCTGATTGCATGGAGTTTCGGTTAGCATTGTAAGTGATCGAAATTCCATCTTTACCATTCATTTTTGGGAGGCATTACAAGTAGCTTTCGAAACAATGCTAAGTTTGAGCACAGCTTACCATCTTCAAATGGTTAGGCAAACGAAAGGGTGAACCAAATCTTGGAAGATCTGTTGAGAGCATGTATCTTAGACTTTGGAGGATCATGGGAGGATCATTTGCACTTGTGGAATTCTCTTACATAGTTATCGAGAAAGCATTGGCATGGTACCCTACAAAGCTCTTTATGGACGACCATGTAAATCATCATCATGTTGGGTGGAGACCGGCGATCGGCTAGTGCTTAGACCTGATATGGTTCGGGAGGCTACGAAGAAGGTTGATGTGATCAAGGGAAAGATGAAGGAAGCTTAAGATCGATAAAAAAGCTATGTCAATTGAAGGCAAAGGGATTTGGAATTTGCTGCCGGAGATTTTGTGTTTGTGAAGGTTTCCCCGATTAGAGGAATTGTTTGATTTGGAAGAGCAGAAAAGTTGGCACCTAGATATGTTGGACCTTCTCGAATTCTTGAGAGGATTGGGTTGCATTCCTATGAAGTTGAGTTTTGGAAAAGTTTGTCGGGAGTTCATAATGTTTTCATGTGTCATATTTGAGGAATTATGTGTATGATCCATCCCTAATTACCGAGCCATATGTTTAATAAGATTTCGAGATGGAGCCAAGCCTGACTGTAATAAGACATCCAATTCGTATTGTAGATTTAGATGTGAAACAATTGCAAAATAACATTGGAGATTGGTCAAAGTACAATGGAATGAAGATCCCAAAGACTACACTTGGGAGACTGAAGATGGCATGAGGGAAGCTTATCTCGAGTTGATGATTTATTGTGTGGATAGTGTACTCACTATTTGTGATGTATTTTCTTAGCGTGTATCTTTTGTATGTTTTTCATAGTATATGATATACATGCCTTTTTGAGTTATTTTAAGTTATCTTTTTATGTGTTAATTTTGGGATGAAACTCTTTTACTGGAGAGAATGTAAGGACCCATAACTTAATCACTTTAAATATGAATATTTGATATATTTTTAAATAATTAATTAATGGATTTTATAACTCAAAAAACCTATTTTAAGTGATAACTAGTAATGGTGGAGTTGTTTTAAAATTTGGTTTACAATAATAGTTAGTTCGGAGAAAAATCGAAATGTGATCGAAAATCGTTTCTCAAATTTTCGACTCTTCATTGTCCAAAAGTTGTGAGAACATATTATATACACTAGGGTATATATACACAGACATATATAAATAACATATACTTTGGTTAAGGAAGTGATTAGAGTTGTATATGTTAAATTTGTACTTAATTTGTTAACAATGAATTTGACTTTTCTTTATAAAATTTTAAAAAGAAAATGGTACAAAGGACAACACATCAAGTAATTTTCAAAAGAGATGAAGTGATGGAAGTGTGCAAGGAAGGGGGTTAATGTGTGTAGTAAAGAAGGAGGAGGTGATGTGCCATCATTTTAGTGAAGGGTATATATTATTTTATCATAAAAGATATTTTAATAAATTCTCATCTCCATTTTCTAAAAAGAAACCTAACTCTTTACTTACTTCCTTTACCTCATTTTACTTCTTTCTCATTTCTTTTTCAATTTCTTAAACCCTTATTCTCTACTCTAAGAATGGCTTCCAAAAAGATTTTTAATTAAAAATTTCTCCTTTTCCTCTTAAAACACTTAAACTAACTTCTAGAACCACTTCCACTCTTCTCTACTTCACATATTCACTGAAACAAGTCCTAAAATTCCATGAGAAGCCCAAGGTTGAGTCCAACAAGTCCAAGGCCAAGCTTAATCCACCTCCTCTTGGTCTTGAAAGCAAGTTTTTTAGAATGAAACTCCATCCGAGTGTCGTTTGTAAGTTTGGTTGAAGTTTGTGCTTGTTTAAATGAGTAAAGCTCACTTTAAAAATAAAGTTTTTAACTTTTATATTTGTTATATTAATCTTGTTTTATTGCTTATTTTTATAAATTTTGAATGTGATGTTGTTCGGTTTGGTTCCCACTTAAAGCAGACGGTACATGTGATGATTTGTTGATGACTTGGAATATAGGCGAAGTGCTTATGTATTATGTATAAGTAATAATCTTTCATTGTTTGTGCATAACATTTACATGTGTCTATGTATGTGTTTATGTATATGGTTGGTTGTATGTTAGCTGCAAAGTTAACACTTGAATTTGTTTATGTTTGACATTGAGATCGCATGCGTTTTAAAACTTGTTTATTTCCTTGTTTACTTAAAATATTTTAAAAAAGTTTTCTATACTTCCCCTTTTATTTTCAACTCTCATACAAAAGATATTTAAATATGGAATAAAAATATTTAAATTTTGATCTATAAAACAAGTTTGAAAGTTATGGTCCATATAGCGATAGTCGTTGTGGATGAAGTTCATAAATCGACAACTTTTGTGTAAACTAAAAGGATTTTTTACTTTATATTTTAGGTAGCCTTTTAAAATATAGTATAAGTATTAAAAGGGAATTTTAAAGTTTTTAAAATATTTTCAATAATTAGTTATTAATTAATTAAATACAATGTAATTATTAATTAGTTATGTAAAGGGAAATTATTAGCTAATGAAGTAAAATGTAATTATTAATTAATTAAGAAAAGGGTAATTATTAATTAAGTAAGTAAAGGATTAATTATAAATTAATTAGGAAAAGGTTTAATAATTAATTAAGGTTTAATTATTACTTAATTACTAATTAAGTAAAGGTTTTAATTATTATCTAAATAAAAGGTTTAAATTGTTATTAATTAATTAAATAGAAGTTTATAATTTTAAATCACTTTATTTCCAAAGGTCGGTTTGTTTAAAAGCAACTTTCTTTACAAAGTATGTTTTTGAATACAAGGGATTTCTTTATCTGGGCTATTAAGTAGCTAAACAAATATGATAGGTTATGCTAAAACGTTGACACGTTTTATTGGAAGAAAGTCATCTTTTATCTAGCATTAAAAGCTAATGAGTAGACTTTTCTCTATCTGTAAGATTTAGAACTTGATTTTCTAAGCGAGTGATGGAGAAGTCAAAATGCCAAAAACGTGATAAATATGAGAGGGTTAGTTTTGGTAAATGGATCATGATAAATTATGTATATGGAAGACACTTCATTGTATACTTAATGCCAAATTCCGAGGTATGGAAACTTGTCTCTATCCAAGGAAGTAAGAATGTATGTCGACTCAAAGATAACTTTCTAACTTGTCCGACTTTATTGTTAATTAAGGGATAGTACTGTTTGAAATAAGAAAGTGGGAGTAAGTATAAGATGTCTTATTTTTCATATGCAAATCTATACTCACCCCAGATAGTGGATTTGTCCATTATCGATAACTTAACCGGTTTTGAAATTATCAAATGTTGGTTCGTAGAAACCGAGATCGGATAAGTATGAGTTATCTAAAAACCACTTTGAACCAGTGTAAGCGTTCCAATTAGAAGCATCTGAAAGATAATGGAATCAAAGATGAAGATCTTTGAAGTGTAAGGGCTAATTGCTACTAATCCTGAGGATGATTCTAAAAAGGATGTAGTGGAATTAGTGCCTTCATTTTTGTTCATATCTTAAACAACTTGTATGGACGAATGCTAACATTGCATTGTCACCTGGAGGGAAATGTTAGCATTCCAAGTAGGACTGCTATATGAAAGGTAAATCGTTGCCTCGACTCTCACACCCGAGAATGACTAAAACGGAGGATGTGCTTCAAGGCTATGTGGTTCACTACCATTAGGGTATGGTCATCCCTGATCTAGATCGATATTAATTCCTTTTGATGTATGCTTCGGGGCCCAGTACAATTGTTGATCGCAGCCGGGAGATGATTATATTCAGTACTATCTAGTAAGGGATATGCCGATTTTGACTTACAAGGGTTGAAAGGTTCTCGACCTTGGTATATTTTATCTAGAGATTACTATGATGCGTGGTGCCCTAGTATCCCTATTGTTGATGAAATAAATTCTCCAATAAGTGCCTTATAGGCTTAGTTGTATACCTAGAATGTTGGAATGTTAAATGTTACATTTTTGGCTATGATTCAATAATTTTTAAACTCTAGACAGTATTATAATATTATCGGATTTCCTATAAAAATAGTTTGGATATCATAGGGTAAAAATCCTCTGCATTTGTGTGCAGTGTAATCTTACGAGATACATTTATTTTTAAATAGTTTTATAAGTATAAAAATATAGTTCTTTGGAGTTTACTCACATCGGGCCATGTATGACCTAGAGTTTTTTTATTTCCTTAAAACTCTTGGGTACTCAAATTTGTATGAGTAGCTAAGTAGTTTGGGTTCTTAAGTATGAATTTTGAAGGAGCATGGGGCAGGAGGGTTTGATGTTCTAGTTTTCTATGTTATTTCCACTGTGTATGTATATTACGTATCAGCATTGTAGGGGCAGGCAATTATAACTATCCTTGATTGAAGTTCGTATCTATTGTAACTCTGATGTTTCATTTCGGAAGTGACCATATGTACTATCCCATAATCTACCATATGTGATGTCCTTACTATATGAGATTTTAGGTTTCTTTCTTCCTGTCTTTTCTTTTCTTTTTACCCCAAAGGCATATCTTTTAGACACATTGATGATTGGCACATGAATACCATGGTTGTATTAAGTATCATTTTTAGTAGTAAGAAAGGTAGCTCGTTACAGTCTATGACTTTGCATAACAGATTCCGTTAAGCTTGGGGAAGAACCATGCCGAATAGCGTCGATTCTGCCCTTAGAAACCTTGGCCAGCACTAGTAGACTGGACTTACACATATTAGGACATGACCACTAACTAAGTAGTTCAATGTTGACAATCAAACCAAAAACCATAGACGATAATGGTGGATCGAACGTACCCACGGTCAAGACGTGACCGTTGACTAGATAGCTCACCATTGACGATTGATCCAAAAAGCATGGTCGGCAATGGTGGACTGAACCATGATTAGTATGTGATCACCAATTAGGCAGTTCATCATTGAAGATAAGCTAAAAACATAGGCTGATGGTAATGAACTGGACCTGCCATGGTCGGGATCTGCCACCGACTAGGTAGTTCACCACTAGTGATTGGCTTTGAAACCTTAAATGGCAATCACAAACTCATCGTTATCAAGAAATTTTTATGTCGGATGCACAGATTATGCACATAAGAATGATTTAGTAGGAATAACAAGAAGCAACAGGAAAATAAACTATGAAAAATCTCAATATCCAGACAATATATGGCAACCAAATATCCATATCAAAAAGTCACAACCATCAAAAAATAATACCCTCACACCCTTACAAAAGTCATCAAAATTAGGCATGTGCAAATGGAATGGTAACTATACGAAAATGTATGATACGCATAAATAATTTCTATTAGAAGCGTGGCCATCGCTTCGGCTTGGACGAATGGCTTTTCGTAGATGGCTTGGGTCCAACAAGCTTCTATTCCTCCTTGTCCTTCTTAACTTCAAATTAGGCAATAACATCAAGCTTAGTTCATTTCTTTTTTATTAGTTTAAGGTCTCCACTTCTTCAAGCTACCCTAGCCATCTCTGCCGAGGGTTGGGCCATTACACTTGCCCTGAGAGCCTCATCGCTATTAAAATCCCTATTCCCTTCATTGTAGCCAAAAATCCCGACCTTTGTGCAATCCTTCAAATCAGCAATCATTTCTCTAGTTCTTCTTTCATCATATAGTCAGATGGGCCTTAGGGCTTAGGCCCTAACATTGAAGCAATTACGAGCATCATAGCTCATATCACCTACATAAAAATAAGTGGGATTATCCAGTACAGATTTGCCCAAATGGGATCGAATGTACTTAATATTAGCCCATGGGTTGTATAGAAAAATCCTACCTCCTTTAGTGCAGGTAAGGGATTGTCATGAGGCTGGCACTTAGTGGTCATATATGAGGTGACATCATAAATGGTTAGCGAAACATTGTGCATGAGGACATAGATAACTAGTTTAGAATCCTAATATTAAGCAATAGCTGTAGAAGTACAACCACCATCCTTCTTAGTATCTCTACCCTCCTGTTAGTTTTAGGCTTCCTCATTAGCAGCCAACTTGAGGTAACCTCGGCATATGGCCTTGTTTTCTTCTGTGGAGAAGTGGCCATCAACGGTATCGATGCTAAAAGGTAGCCATCTTAGCCCACTTACCACTTTAGCTTCTCGCACCAACCTTTGGTGGATAGAGGCCATAACTTACGGGTAGTATTTCATCCATTTCAAGTTCCTTTCCATATTCATTCAAAAGTATAACTTGTCCAGAGGGTCCTCAACATGATCCAATTGGTTATTCTGCTATTCATTTTCAACCCGATGTTTTCTAGCAGTTTTCCCTTCGGCCTCCTTCTCAACAGGCATAGTGTCAATCCATGCTGCTTGGAGGAATGCATTTCCCTTCTTCCAATCCTCTTCCATCTTACATAACTCCAAGTGTCCAACCTCTACCAAGTCAGGAGTGGGCCTTGATTTCATCTAATGTCTTCATGCGTTTGGCCTCGTATTCTAATAATCCTTATACAACTCTTTAAACCTAGAGTTATGTTTACTCCTACACGCCTTGAAATTAGTAACATAGTTCTCTTTCAACTTTTTCATTTCCTAGAGATGGAACTTATAGACTTTGACTTCTTTAACCTTGGCCCTCTCTAGTGCTTTTATAATTTTTGACGCTCCTTATCCTTTTTATGCAAGTCTCTTTGAAGCTCAAAGATTTTTAGGTTCTTATCAACATTCGGTCATCCAATTTCCTTCCCTACATGAATCACTTTGGCTTGGAATTAAGTAACGCCTTCAATTCGGTAAGCCCATCCCTAATGTGGTTAATCACCATTGTTGAAGAAGGCAAAAGGAGCACTAGCAAACGGTCGAGCCAAGGGATCCTGAGGCTGGTAAGATTGCTAGAATTCATTATAGTTGGGATCGCTTGGGTCAGTACTGATGGTGGCTTTCTCCTTCTTCTTTCCCTCTGCTCGACCTTTGAAAATAGCTCCTAAAGTAGAACTTAGTTTAGCAGTCTTGAAGCCCCCATATGAATCCACTCGGTCCTACTGCTTGTAATTCTTCGACTCTAAGAGAGTGAAAGGTGAAGCCTTTAGGGACTTGGATGGAGTATGAGGCATCCAAGACTTTGATTTACCAAGATATCGAGATCTTTTCAAGGAGTCGATTTGTCTATCCCAATCATCTTGGTCATCAGACAGATGATAGAATACTTTCTCCCCCATCTTGAGCTCTATCTCTAGTTGCACTATACTATGGCTTGGGCCAAAGGAAGAGGTCGCCTTTTTAACCTTTTTCGAAGGGTCATCCCGATTCAACTACTTGAATTTAGAGTGGAGCTTACTCCTTCTTGAACTCATTCTCCTTGTAAATAAGATAAGAGTAGGATGTTAGAACCATACTGTAACAAAAGAAGTCCATCGGTGTAGCACATGTAAAGTGAGTGTATATGAAGCGTGCATAGCATTTAAAGGAACCCTTAGGGTCCGCATGCATTTCTAATTATTGTTGGGTGTCTGCTAGCAATGTAGAACCTCTATGATCAATCACTAACTCCAAATCTTTCAAATAATTGGAAACAATGATATTCCCATGAATGGACTTCTCCTAACTCTTTGACCCAAAGGTTTTATGCAAAGCCTCTTAAATATCGAGGTTGGATCATGGATTTAGGCCAATGTGCTCTATAGAATGGCTCTCAATTTGGTCAGACATGGTAGCCTCACTACCATGGGGAAGCGATCTCTCCCCCTCAACAGCTGTACTCTCTATACCATCGTCTTTCCAATCTCTAAGGGACTCCAGTCGGCCGACAACATAAGGCTGAAGTCGAAAAGACTCTAACTCCAACTCTATAACATCCATATCCACTACAGTCACTACGCCAGGGGAGCCAGAGCCACGTTAGCTTTAGGAATGGGTGTGTGATAAGGCTATCCCTCGCTTGCCTCAATAACCATTGAAGTTTCAATTCTTACAAGTCTTTGTGTCGAAGGAGCAGTGGCTGTCCCATTGGAACACCCTTCAATAGCAGCCTATGTTGCCTTAGAGTCCCATTGGTCACACGATGGGGGACTTCTCTTAACTCCATAGGAATTATTTTTCAAATTTTCCAACATATCCTCCAAACATGTGTATATGGAAGCCTTCAAAACACCCAAGAAACAATCTAGAAAGGGATTAATAGCTAACACAAAGGTTCCCAAGCGAAGGGAATGTAATCGAACATTTAGGATGACTTACAACCTGAACACCACCGAGGAAAACAAAGAGAATCATCCTTAATATAGAAGTACTGCCGCTTAAACATTTTATGTTAGAATATAAATCTTTTACGGGCTTGAATTTGTTTCCTACCTCGAGATAGAGAAAATGGGAGCCCTCCACCTTGATTTTGTAGCATATAGGAACCTAATCTACCTATGTATGGAAGGAACCTAGAATTTCTGCATAAACATGACATAGAGGCTATCCAAGATAGCATAGGCATTTAGATGTAGCTAAAACATAGCAATCTTCACTTAAAATCCCCGTAATCCAATGGTGAAGAGGAGGTGGGGCTCTCGCCGTATAATGATACCTAGAGTAAGCCATATATTCCGTAAGGGGCAGTATGAGCCCATTGGTCAGGGATTATTAGGAGCATATCTTCCCTCGTAATCCATGAGTGGCGGACGTAGTGCTCAACTGCCTAGAAGATGAAGTAGAGGCTACCAACTCAATATCATCCACTAGTAGCCGCACAGGACCATATCCTTAAAATAGAAAACATGCTGAACTGGGATGACTAACCATGGGCCCTGACGATGCAGGCTAGGTAGGAGCAGGTGAAGAAGGAGCTTAAGCTTTTGCGTTAATAGAAGAGCAAGTATGATGACAACCTGACATGACTGTTTAATATATCAACCTCTCTCATATACTACCATTGAATATATATGTCTATGACAGATGCAATAGAATATTAAAAAACATATAGGCTTATAACAAATGAAGACAAATTCAACATTATCACGTGTTCGATTTGATGACTAGGTTACGAGCTGCCTATAACCTTGCGAATCTGTTTACGTTTTAAGATAGATAACTACGACTATCGAATAGAAGTGTACAACCCCTTAAGGGTCCAAGTTACAAGGATTACACTATATAGCTAGGAGTGTTAGACTATTGAATATGCACATTCGACCTTTTGGTTCGATGGTCCTAAGATTTAAACCCTTGAACAAACCAGTTACATCTTTGAACAAAAAATATCTCCTAGTTCTAAACCACACTTAGAGTATCCATTCAAGTTTGCCAATATGGCCTAGAATAGCCCCCATACACTTTTAATCATCACCATTTGGCAACTAAAACCTTAGGCGAACAGAGTCCAGTAGACGCAAATTTTTTAACATTTGTTGTACGTAAGATCAAAGCAACCCAAACAAAGGTTTTGTATAGTCTGAATATGTCCATTATGGCTAAGAAAACTCTATCCTTGTATCACCGAACACGAACAGTGGGAAGTAAAAAATCAGTAAAAATAATTTGGTGTATTAGGCATTAAATTACAAGATGAATTATTTAAATATGTTTTAATTAATCATATGTGTGTGTGTATTATATAAGTTAATTAGATTATAAAGTTATAAATAAATTAAAACTTGTATAACTATATACATATAAACATAAGTGGAACCGATATAAGAAACCTAACATAGATTTAAAGAACAAGTGTATGCATATTGCACGCATACGATGATTTTTGGTGTCCAACACTTGAATCACGAGGATATTTCATAAGAAATACATTGTTCATTAAACCGATATCACAATATTTGTATGTTAAAGATTATGAATCCTATATAAGTTTTCCTCTGTCATTTATATATTATTATATTACTTTCATACTCTTAGTTGTTGATATTCCTTAAGCTAGAGATGTTATGTGTAGTACTATTAATATATTGACTAGACAAGGTAAGATATATGCACGTATGTTGATATTCTTCAAGGTTCATACACTATACTTAGGCCATTATGAAATAGTGGGTGCAAGTGAATAATCCCATTCGATTTGTTAATATTTCTTAGGGCCAATATGAGATTAAGGTGAAGATTGTATTTGATACAACCAATAAAATATTATTCATCGCTTATACTCCTATGGTTTGCTGATATTCCTCAAAATCAAAATCTGAAAGCAAGCGAGTCCTAACACCCATTATAGAAATCAAAAGATTTCTACGTTTTCTTAGGATTTTGAGGAATATAAAAATCGAGTAAGAGTCTTATTAGAAAAAAATGAATACATTTAACCTTTCTAATATTGCAAGTATATGCTATAAAAATTAAAATAAGCTACTTTGGTAAATTTGTGCAACTAGTATAATTGATAAAGTTTTTATCGGTAAAAATATACAAATGAAATAAACTAAGATTAACATGAAAATATAAAATATGATTTCCAATAGATCTTTTGGCATGTTGTCACTTTAAAACCCATGCAAGAGCTAATTTATACAGCTACTATAACATTCGTGCCTAGGTCTGTTGGGTGATTATTTGCTCGCGGCTATGTATTGTCTTCTATGAATTTTGAATTCTAATAACAATACAAGAATATGGATATTTGATCCATATTCAGCCATATTTAAATTTTATAGTTGAATAGTTGCAATACATAATGTACGAAACTTTGATGAAATTAGTTCATTCGAAATAGGCAAGTAAATCATAATGTGAGATCGTGTATTAAACGCAATTGGTTATAATGAGGATATTATTGTGTTAAATGTAACACAACACCATGAGCTACAAGACGCACTTAGGAATTTGAGTACTGAAATGTTGGTTTAATCGGTTTACATAAAGTGTAACTTATTGATATCTTTAAATACTAAGGATAACCGAATGCATTTTTGTAAAGAGTTCACTGCAGCCTTGTTTTATAGATTTCCTTTTGAATGTTTGACCATTTGGAAAGAATAGTAAATGTAAGAAAGTGGATATAAATAAGGTGCATTTGACATGAAAAGAGTAAATGGTCATCTTTGCTTCATGAAGCGAAATTGGAGATAAGAATTGTATATAACACTAGGAGATACTTAATACGGAGTGAGAAATATGATTCTATTCAATTGTATTTACGTAGAAAATTAATTTTTATAAAAGTTATTTCTTCGTGTTCAAGATGTTTATTCAAAATTTTCAACTGTAAACTGGTTACAGTGTAAAAATTAAAAAAAGAAGTAATAATTGGTTAAATGGAGCCTCGTATTTCATAAGCTATCATAGTAATGGCAGAAATAGTGGCAGCATACCTTATAACACTTCCGAGTGGATGCAGCAAAAAATATTTTTATAAATATACCAAATATTATATATGATATAATAATTGTTTTCAGTGTTAACTAAAAAGAGATATAATTTTCTTTTGATACGAATATTACGAATATTCGTTTTAAAATAAATCTACAGTAATGATTTTTATAATAAAAGGTAATGCATTAGAAAATACCGAAGTACCTGAAATTTTATAATTATTTTGGAATTATAGATTAAGCCATAATTTTGAGAAATAATCATTTAATCGTATGATTATGAACCATATAGTACTAGTGAATTGTAACTCATATGATTAAGTGAAAAGCATCCATTCGATGGGAGCGATATAAGAGTTGATGAACTCTTCAGCTTTATACATATTGATTTATGTAATTATAGGTCTAATGATACCTGAATGGTGCCACATACTTCGTTAAATTCACTGATGAATCATCACAAACAATACATGTGTATTTGATGCATCTATGGTATGTCCATGATAAATTCATAGAAGATAAAAATGGAAGTAAATATTGTAACATGCAAAAGAAAATAAAAAAAACTCGATTTGATCGAAGAAGTGAATATATATTGGGTAGGAGTTCTATATGTACCTAAAATGAATAAAATTCTATCTCAATAACCACCATTTGTTGTGATACATAATAATGTATTAAAGTAATCAGTCTTCCTTGGACAAAGAATGATTTCTCATTAGTGAAGTTGAGTAAACTTCTTTTAGGAATGTCGAGTACTTACGAGTAAATACACAAGGTTAAAATTAATTCTTTCATGACATAGTTTAGAAAAATATACATGATAAGCTTTGATAAAACACCCATACGTATCCTATGTCAAGGACTTGATAGGTTGTGTGAGTTGATAGGGTAAATATAACAAATACTTGGTGGGCATCTTGTATGGACCATCCAAAGGAGTTTATGAGTGATCAATATAGATTGATCACTTATTTTATGAAAATAAGTCTGGTAAACTCAAAACCAAATTGAGTTTGCATATGTATAAAGGTTGTTCAAAAAATGTTCAAAAATACCTACTTCGTTACACTAAGAAAGAATTGTTGTTTCATAAAACACTAACTCCATAGGGAAGAAATTTCTTTAGAAATTTCTGGCAGTAAAATGGTTTGGACACGATGTAATGAAAAAACTAGTTACGAAGGATGAAATGAAACTAATCAAACCTAAATGGATACTATACATTAAACTGTCTAATAAGATTTCTCGCATATTAAAGAAAAACTATGAGTTTCGTATCAATGTGGAGAAAAGAATTTCCTAAATTGTCTCAATTAGCCATTAAGAGTATTGACTCTGTCATATAGCATGATGCACAAATCTGAAATGGATTCCAAATACATTATCAAAATATGTTTCTGATAATTGTACTCGAAGGGGTATGATCCATCAATCATAAAAGTGTCTTAAAAAAGAAGACTAATTTAATTGGAATGTAGTAAGCTACGCTAATAGAATAACATCATAAATTTCAATTATTGAAATTAATGTAACAGATTCGTCATTCAACGTGCTAAAGTTAATTCATATTTTACTTATAAAATTATCACTGGATATGATTTTGAGTTTTTGGTACATGTATGTTGAAATATAAATTCTAAATAATGATTTAGAATATGTTATTTTCTCATAATAATCAAAGTGTCTCGAAGTTGGTGGGAGTGAGTTCGTGGATTTCAGATAGGATCCAAGAATTAATATGAAAGTAACAATCATTAAGCATCATATTTGAGCTAATATTTTAACCAAAAAACCAAACTATTTGAATTTTAGTCAAAGTGCAAAGGAGACATGTTTCTATAAGAAAGAACTATGAAGGTACTAAAATATTTCTAAAACTATAAGTAAGTGACAAACTTATTATTGTTAACGATGCACCCATGTTAATATCATTTTAATTTGTCAGTTAATTCTCAATATGGGATTTGAAAAGACATCTTTAATAATCATTATACAAAATGTTGGGAATGTCACAAATGATATACAAAGACACCATATTAAAATGTTAAATGTGGACCATATGAGATGATTCCTTATGCACCGACAATGGGAATTATCACATATGATATGTAGTATAGTACATCACATTTCGATTATGCATTTGATACACCAAGCTAATATCAAATCAAAATTAAGATAACTAAGTGGTAGATTAGGGTGTTCCAGCGTATTTACGAAATAATAGAGAACTATTTATAAAAAATGAACTCCTGATGAAGAATTATTCAAAATCGAACTTCATAAGTGATATCGAGTATAGTATATTAATACTAAATTCATGTCCGAACCTTAGTTAAGGAGCTTTAAGTTGGAATTTTCCGAAAGAAATGTTATTGTTGGTTCAACCAAAAGGCTATGTACATCATATTGGATAGCACTATGACAAAAGATGTTATACATATATAATGTATAATTTATAACTGAACTACGAATGCAAATATTTATAATCTTATAACTTTATTATAAGATAATAGTGTCATAATACTAATCGCGAAGGAACCTAGAGCTCATTAGGAGTTGAGAAACATACACTGAAAAGTTCTACATGATAAAGGCAGTTTATCAATGTCAGAGCGAGTTTATTAACAAAGGAATTCATTATGACGATATAATATAATCGTTCATTTAGGCACTAGCTCAATTATTTTTGGGAAAACTAGTTGGAGGAATGGGAATAAGATTCCTTAATTAAGCCCAAATACAAATGAGAGATCGATAGAGTTAAGGGTATGTCCTACGGGTAATTATGTAATTTGTTACATGTATCTAACTCTTTGATCAATCTTGTTCATAATAAAGGTATTTGTTTTCTATTGTGAAGTGACAATATTGCATGGTTCTCTTGACTTGAGAATGCCATTGAATTTAATATGGATACTGTACTTTAATTTTAGTTAAATCATGGTATGGCGCCATTGAACAACTATAGTTGGGTCTGAGTTGAAGCACTGGACGTGAAACATCATTCAATAGGGAATCCATCTCCTTGGTTATATGAGGTTAATATCATCGACCCAAAGCTAAAGTCTTTGGTCAGAGTAGTAAAATTAATAATAAATGTTATTATTGAACCAATGACTTTGTTTTAAGGACTAACAAGTTGAATGAGGATGATATTGGAACTTGACCAAAACCAAATTCTATAAATCCTAAAGTGATATAATGTTGACAAAGTGAATGAGGGTAAATAATCGTTACTAAAATATACCAATTAAGAAAATATAAAATATGATTTTACTCACACTAATAGCTAGATGACGTGTAAACATTAATATTTGAATCATTCAAAATTACTCGCTAATTGAATTCACACTTCTAAGTCACATAACTATATTTGCGAAATTCTTCAAAAAACCACAAATTTTAATTAATATATGGAATGTTATAATTAATTAGATTAATTAATATTTAAGAAACATTGATTATCGTTTAATTTATTTCATGTTTTGGTGTTGTTAGTAATTATTTAAATGTATATATATAAGTTATTTATGTTCGTATCTCTATTAATGTCAGTATATATTCAAACAGGTTTTAAATATAGTTAATTGCTTAATGAGTTTTTAGATAATTTATCTATGTAATGGAATGATGTTGCTTTCCATTCTAGAAAGAGCGAGAAGGCATGTGGATAAGATTTGATTGAAAATTAATTAAAAATTAAAAGTGGAGGTTTTAAAGAGATAATAGGAAAGGTTTGTATTCTCTCATTAAATCAAATAATCTCATTCATTTTTCTACCTTAAAGTTTAATCGTTTAAAATGAAAACTGAATCATGTGTATGTATTTATTTTCAGCCATGAATTTCTTTTATAGGTTAATATGTAAACATCTAAACTAAACTGAAAAAGCTTATATTTGTTCATGGCCATGTATTATGTTATAGATACTTGAGATTGATCCAAAATTGTCTAAAACTTCTGCAAATATTTATTTGCATATTTACATATTTCAAATTGGATGATATATAGTCAATTTGTATAAATATATATATGTAAATTTTCACTATTACCACATTCTTTTTAAACCAATAGTATATATTATAAGTATTAGGCACATTAATTTAAAAGAGATTTAATACGTACATTTATATATAGGAGCTTATAAAGGATACTATATGCAAAAAATGAAATTTAAGGTCTATATGGAAGTTTTCAGCACTTACGCAAACTTTAGAAGATAATTTATATATAAAGATCTTATATGTAACATCCTTGTATAGAAAGTTTTAAATACCAAGTAAATTATGCAAGGTTTTAAAATATGTACTTTAAATAATAGGTTACATTTGGATAATTAAAGTTTAATGTTTATAATTAGAAACTTATGACACCATAATTTCAACATAATCACAATTTTAAAATTATTATATAATATGTTTATATTAAATAATTCAACAAGGCAGTTAATATACATTTAAATGCTTAGAATGTGCATAGTTGATATCATCCCAATATCTACTCGTGTATATATTACACCATGTTATATTTAGTTGCTCATTATGCTATGCTTACACGTCTTCTCTAGTCATTCATTTACAATTTACACCCTATATGTTCATGTGACCTTTCCCATAACCAAAAATGATAAATGTAACTCCTAATTAATTGCATAGATGTCACATTAATAATCTATTAAATTGTTTCCTTAATTAGAAATTTGACTATTCACGTACCTAATTAATAAAACACAAACACCTAACTAAATTAAACACACGCATGCGCATGTGTATTACACCATGTTATATTTAGTTAAATCATTATGTTATGCTTATATGTCTTCTCTAATCACGTCGTTCATTTATAGTTTGCACCCCATATGCTCATGTGACCTTTCTCATAACTAAAAATGATGAACAACCCACCTTTTTAGATGGTTTAAATCAACAATAAACCACACGTGTCTAATTCAAACCATTCAAAAATGAGGATTGTTAATAAGGAAAATAAGAAAATAAAAGAAAAGAAGGAAAAATAAAACATAGAATTTCGCAGCGGAATGACAAAATATAATAATCAAATAAATAGTTCATGAAGTTATTTTACAAATAACATGCAATTACACTTTTACAATTCAAATCGGAGTTATACATGCAGCAGGAATAAACAAATAATGTAGTGAAATACATGATGTAGTGGAATAATTGTAATAAATAGTAATAATATACCGAATCTTCGTCTTCGTCCTCCAGAAAATAGTCTTCAATACATTGAAAAGATCAGACGGACCTGAGCATAATGAAAAACAAAACATTCAAGGCAGAACTAAAAGGTCTTATGTAAGTCAAATAAATCTAAAATAAAATATGAGTGCAATGGCTTTATAGATGTTATGGAATTTTCCATCTTCTATCAAGTGTACAACGTGAATATAATTATTAAAAGATTTCAAATAATACGAGGTATCAATTTTAACCACTATAATTAAAAAAAATCGAAGTTTAACTTAAACCTTTTAAATAATTCAATTCCAATACATAATCCAAATTCAAGGAATTGTATGGATGTATATATCATTTCAACCAGTATCTAAAATTAAATTTTCAAATCAATTAAAACCGCTTGAGTTTATAATTTCAACCCAAAATGATTTTCCCTAATCTATAAGATCATTCGAGTATGTATCATTTCAACCCATAGTAATAACAAAGATATAGGCATAAATAAATATCCAACCATCCAAAATTTCTACCAATAACATCCATCACAATCAACATCCAAATTAGCAAATAAATCATAATAATTAATTGGTTATCATTATTAGGTGTTTAACTAGAAATTATATTCAATATTAATTACATGGCTATGAAATTCAGTATCAATTCAAACTAAATCTAAATGACAAATTAAAACACCAAACATCAATTAATAAACTTCTAATCACATCATAAATCTAATAAACCAACATAAGATAATTTAGTAGTTGTAAGTGGGTCAAAACACTCACCTTTGATTTGTCGACAATTAAAAATCCAATTAAATGCCCAAACTTGAACAGCAGACAAACCAGAAACTAGGCCATCTTTAAGAAAATATAAGAACCAGCATATTACTGAATCTATAAAATTGACTAACTAGAAAGTTGTTGAAATTTATTTTATCGCCACTTTCAATAAAAGAATCACTTAAAAAGCATCTGTCTTGAGGAAGTTATGGTCAAAACAAATAGAGGTGTTTTCTGAGTTAAAATCTGAATTCAAATATACTTTGAAAAGATTTGAGTTTTTGGCATAAAAAATTAGGAATTTGAAGAACCGATCTAAATAAAAGTTGAAGCCACTGGAAAAATAAATGGTTTGAAAAAAGAATCACATAATTTTAATCATTTCCAAAGGAGATATGATTGATACAATAAGGGGTATTTTCGTCCAAAACTGGACCCGAGAAAGGACTTGAAAAACGCAGTTTTTGATATATAAATATTCAGAATGCGAAGAAGGGTTCAACAACAAAGTTTTTGCCATTAAAATTGTACACAGTTTCAAAAAAAATTGATTTGGATTAGTTTAAGGGAATATAGAAGCCATGGAAATAAGAGGAAGGAAGAGGGAAAAGGGAAGGGGAAAAGAAGGGGAAAAAGAGAAATAAGAGAAGAGGAAAGGTGGGGCTTTGGCCATGGGTTACTGCCGTGGGTTGTGGATGGTGATGGAGGTGGGTGGCGGTAAGAGGAGAGAGGTAGGCTAGGGTTTTGAAGGAGCAAGGATGGAATTTGATTTGGATATTTAGAAGTTTTGGGGTTTGGAGTTTCTTGTAGAGTTGAGGAAGAAGAATAAGAAGAGTATGCAGAAAGTTTCTCAAATGAGGAATTTTTGTATGTACTTGGGTTTAGTCAGATAGGAAAATTGAAGGTCAATGTGTGAGAAAAGGAAGGATCCAAAGTTACTTAGGGTTCGTAGGGTCTCTTGGTTTACTAAGAAGCCCATTAGTCTAAAACAAACCCAATAAGACTTAGCCAAAAAAACAGGACACAAATATACACTGCAAATAAAATAAATAATCTACAGGATATTTAATAATTAGGAAATTAAGGTGGAGAGAAAAAAATAAATGTGGCGTTTTATTTTGAAAGCTTCAGGCATTAATAATGCATAAAGAAATGTACGTAGAAATGGAAAGTTTGCAAACCAAAGGAAAGTGAAATTTAATATACGTGAAAATGAGGTGGCAAGAATTAAATAAACCTAAAGGTCTAGGCTCAGGTATTAAACAGAAGGAGAAATGAATGGAACAAGTATTAATAATGAGATAACTATTTTAAAACATACATGCAAAAATTAATAACAAAATAAATGAAGGGACCATGTACGTCACACAACCTTTTTGAAATTCAATTTGTAAAACGTAGCCAAATTAACTTCATTAATTCAAATAATATTCAAATTTGTACGCATTTAGTGTTTTTAATCTATGTGTAATAAATAAAATTACTTACCATAAAAATAAAAAGGTTTTATTTGGTTTTTCCAAAATGATCTTTTATTTCCATTAAAATATCCTTTCTGTTAAACACAAAAGGTGTGTTTCTTTTATTAAATCTATTAACTGCAATCAACATTTTCTTCCCTTCTAATTTAAATATTTCAATTACGTTAATTACAATTACTTATAAAGTTAAATTTTGAAATAGACAACTAAAATGGATGAAAAATAGAATAATTGTTTCCTTCGGTCATTTAGATACGTTTACAAATTTGTTGTTTATACAGCAGAGCAATAAATAACTTGCTTAAATAAATTATTTTTCTACTCTTGTAATCCATCTATATGCTAAAACACGGTTCAAATATATATATATATATATTTCTTCCTTTAAATCAATCATTCTATTCTTTATTTTAATAAAATTAAACATATATTCACAAATGAAACATTCATTTTATTTGATATAAATGTTCTTTTGATTAAACCAACTTTCCTTATATTTTCACAAAACATAAGCTACATTTAATTACACCCATTAATTTACAATTTGGTGTCCTATCTATCATCAATTTAAATTATTCGATTACATTAATTTCAGTTGTTTACAAAGGTGAATTTCAAAATGGACAAAATAAATGCAATGAGAAATAGAACAATTATTTCCTATCAAATAGTGATTTAAACATATTAATGCACTATTGGATACAAACAGGAATTATACATTTCTTTCCAAATAATAGTTTCTCGTCTTTGCAATCAATCTTTCAGCTACTAAACATTTCATATAAATAAACATATGATTTCTTTTTTAACAAAAAATATTTATTATTCCTTATTAACATCTATTATTCCAATAAATTAGAAATTTACATTCAGACAATTGTTAAGATCATTCAAACTAATGTTATTAAAATACACAACAACATTTATTATCATCCTTATATTATTTCAAACAAATGTCATCAATAGAAATTTTAATTAAGCTCATAACTTGTATTATAATTTAATTTGTATCAATAAAATCTTAATTTTGTTCCTAAAAGTTTTATTCAAAAATCTTATTTAATTTAATACTTTCAAATGTTTAAAAACATGGGTCGTTATAAATGATAGATGTAACTTATAATTAGTTACACTATGTCACATTTATGATTTATTAAGTTTTTTCTTAATTAATAATTTAAATATGGAGTACTCTAAGGACTGCTTCCCTCTATCAAGAATGGACCAGCTTATGAATGGAATAGTCGGACATAAACCACTATCCTTCATGGATGCATACTGTGATTATAATTAGATTCTAATGTATGCCCAGATCAAGAGCATATGAGTTTTAATACATATTCTGGGTTATATTACTACAAAGTAATGTCGTTAGGTCTGAAGAAAGCTAGAGCTGCTTAATAGCACTTAGTCAACAAGTTGTTCAAAGAACAGACTGATAAACAAGTAGGTCAACGTAGATGAGCTTGTGGAGTCGCAAAGAACTACAGACCATATAGGCGACCCTACTGAAATGTTCAGTGTGCTTCAGAACTTTTGAATGAGATTGAATACATTGAAATATTCTTTTGAAGTAGCATCGGGAAAATTTTGGGCTTTATTATAAACTCAAGGAGCATTGAATCTAACCTATATTAGATTGAGGCATTGAAATTGGTTACTGCCCAATGGACTTGGAGGGAAATGCATGGTTAAATTGGTAAGATTGCTGCATTGAGTCGATTCATCTCAAAAGTGTCCAACTAGTGTATACCATTCTTTGATTCCCTCTAGAAAGAAAGAAGAAAGTTTCAATAGATGAGTGAATGTGAAGTTGCATTTTTGAACCTGTTAGAGAATTTGAAGAAACTAACTATATTGTCACAGCCTTTGGAGGGAGAAGATAACTATATCGATATAGTAGTATCGATTCATGCACTGAATGAAAACTTTGGTTCGTGAGGAGTGTAAATCCAAAGACCGATCAGCAAGTGATTCATCATAGTAGAGAAGAAATATCCAAAGCTAGAGAAATTAGTGTATTACTTGTTATGGCTTCGAGGAAGTTGAGGCCATATTTTTAGGCTCATCCGAAAAAGGTGTTAATGTATTAACTACTCAGATAAGTGTTGCATCATTTTTAGACTTCGGTAAGATTGATAAAGTGGAATGCCAAAATGAGTTGGTATAATTAACTTACAATCATAGGAATTTGATTTGAGCATAGGCATTGGCGAACTTCATTGTTGAATTCACCATTGGTATAACGAAGTGGAAGAAGAACTGGTTGAACTTTCTTAGTGTAAACTATACGTAGACGGAGCATCAAATGACCATGATTTCAAGGGAGAGTAGTCTTGATAACCCTAGAAGATTAGAGGATATATTATGCTTTGAAGCTTTGGTTTCATGCAGAGAATAAAAAAGTTGAATATGAAGCATTGATAGGGGGCTCAAGATTGCAAGAGAATTGGAAGTGAAGACTTTGCATATTTTTGGTGACTCCTAATTAGTGGGTTATAAGTGGAGAAAAAATTTAAGGCTGAGGGCGAACGTTTAGCCCCTTACCTATGAATGGTTTTAGAGCTAATGGATGATATTGCATTACACGATAACACACATCTTCAGAGAGAAGAATACGAATGTTGACTCATTAGCTAAGTTAGCGAGCTATGGTGATGCATAACTATTAGGAATCGTGCCAGTAGAGGTATTAAAGACTCCAAGGATCGACGAGATGGACATTGATTGGATCTTGGAGGTTGAAGAGGAAAATAGAGTCGTGGATAATTCAGATTAAAGACTATATTATAATGGGGACTCTCTTGAAAGGAGATGGAAGCTCCTACTTAAGGTATCTTGGTTCATTATGCGAGAAGGAGTGATATATAGGAGAAGATTATCTCTTGCTAGGGTGTATCGACTAAGATGAGGCTATGAAGATGCTTATGAGTGTACATAAAGGAAGATGTGGCAATCACATTAGGGACATACAATAGCAAAAATGATTCTTCGCAATGGATACTTTTTGCCAGCTGAATATTCGAGGAAATCTAATAAGTGCTAGAGGTCTGTGAAGATTTCGAGAGCCTCATGTAATGGGCTTATATAGATGGTTAGCCCATAGCCATTTATGATTTGGGAACTTGATATCATCTAAGTACTACCCACATACCGTGGAGGTGTAAAGTACATAATAATAGTCGTGGACTACTTCACAAAATAGGCTGAAGCAGAATAAGTCGATCACTTCGGCGAAGGTGATCAACATTGTGGTAAAGAATTGTTGTGCAGGTCTGGAGTTTCTTGGAAGATTATCATAGATAATAAGACTTAATTAAAGTGTGAAATTTCATGGATTCTTCACTCAATACCGAATTGAGATGAATTTTATAGTGGTATTATATTCGAAAGCGAATGGACAAATAAAGGCGATGAACAAGATCATCAAATCCATCATTAAGAAGTGATTGAAGAGAGCCAAGTGCAAATGGGTGGATGAGTTACCACTGGCATTACGGGCTTATCATACAACATGAAAATCTATAGTCGGTCATGCTCTATTTGCATCGGCCTTTAGAAATAAGGCCATATTCCAATTGAAGATGAAGTCCCTCCTCATAGACGAATGGAATTTAATCTCAAGGTAAAGGATAAGATGTTATTATCATCCCTTAACTTGGTGGAAGATAAATGAGAAGAGGCTTATCTGAGGGTAGTTGCTTACCAACAAAGAGTAGCGAGGTAATTCAACTCCAAGGTCAGAATCCATACCTTCAAAATAGGCGATCTCGTTTTGAAATGAGTATTTTCAGGTGGGGGCACTTAGTTCGAATTGGTAAGGACCCTTATAATATGACAAAAGCTTGAAAACAACACTTTCAAGCTATTAACAGTTGGTGGGATCCTAATTCCATGGGTGTGGAATAGTGAGAATTTGCACCTCTAATTCACTTGATTTGTTTTTGTAAATAAGGCGTCCTATTCAATAGGATATGATGCAGTAAGGCGATAATTTATATTCATGTGTTCATGAATAAATTTAGTTATTTAAATTAATGAAACCATACTCTTAAAGTTTGACCTTGTATTGCAAGAGTAGTAGCACAATCAAATGTTATATGTTTTGAAAACCGAATGTCTAGGTGCCCGAAGATAGGTAATGACCAACTCCTCTAGTCTTTGGCTGGATCATTAGAGTAAATCAGATTCGGAGTCAATTGGATGATTCATCCCTACACCTCTTATCTTTGACTAAGACCCCGAGATAGGCAAGGTCACAAATAAATGACCGAAGATATGCATCATCGAAACTAATAAAGATAGGAATCGTTGTATAATTTAATTTCTCTTTCATTTATACTACTGAGTTATATAGATGCTCATGCTGACATGGGTAGGTAAGTTGTATAATCTCAGCTGCATCGATAAAGAATGACTTAGTCTATAGTTGAACGAGATATGCTCAATCGATTATAAGCGAGGTTGACTAATGAAATATGGTTTTGTTTAGTTAGATAGAAAATGTTTGATCAGTAATAAACAAAGCTAAGTAACTTTACATCACTAGGCAATAGTAGATACCATTTATATGTATAGTGTTACAATAAATAAAGGCATTGCATATATCATAGATATAGATGGATATGATATATAGTAATTTCATTATAGATAACTATATATTTAAGCATATAGGAAAGTTCATGTGCAATAAAATAATACGTGATAATGTAAATACGACAGGGATGAACAAAAAACAACTTTTATTTACTAAGTATTTTAAATACAAAGATGTTGGGGCCATACCTTCACACCATTGACATATGTATAGAAAGTCCAAAAATCAAAAAGAAAAGAAGACTAAAAGAAATTATCCCCAGAGCAAGTCATCTCAATTATTTATGATGCTTTCCCCTCTTCAACTTCTTCTTATCCTTTGTAGGGTTTGAGTTTTCCTTTTCCCTATGTCAACGCCTTTGGGTAGGCCAATGCAACCTTCTTGGTTGAGCACCCATTCACATTTGCTATCAAACCCAAAAGGGGACTTAGGAACTTTAGTAGAAACTCCAAGAGAAGTTGTGGTCAAAACATGGACTTGAGTAGTAGGCAATTGCACAGATAAAGAAGGAGGAATCTTCTTCAAGCCTAGCTCGAGTTTGGTATTCTTCAGTTTTTTAACATCAGCCGCCTTTCGTGATGCGATGGAGGGGTCCAAGCCCTTGATATATGTGATTATAATTACCTAGAGAGAAATCAGGCTCATCCATGCTTTCCTCTAAGAGAGATCCAATCTTTTCAACATCAGGTCTAGGATCGGATCTGGAGGAGGATGCCGAGATAACGAGTGGAGTAGAAACAACGACATAAGATGTGAAAGTAGTAGTTCGGCCTAGTGCAAAGATAACACCAGGCAACAGAAGCAGCAATGTCTGGTTTGTTTGTTGGGAGACAAAGGAAAATAGGTTAGAAAAGTTAATAAGAGATATTTAGAGCCTATAAAAAACTAGAGGGTTAATGAGATACCGCTAGGGGAAAAAGTGAAGGTGGAGAGACTGTTATCATCTTCTTCTCTTCATGGATTATTGGAAGAGTCTGGTGGGTAGGAAAGGATGAAGCAACATGAACCGAGGATTTGTAGGATTATACCCTTGGATTGTAAAGCTAGAGGAATAGTGTATGTTGTTGTAAAAGGAGTAGGAGTGGCAAAGATATGCAATGATCGCTAAAGTGTGACAGAAACAACGACCTTAGAGCAAGCCATCATAAAAGTAGTATATCTATTCAAGGCGTTTAGGAATAAAAGCAGGATCTTCTGCTACCTACTTAGGGCTGGAATTAGTGGGAGACTCGACGGGCACCTAGGCGAAAGTAGAAGCTTCAAACGGCCTCTTCGTAAAACCATTTTGTAGGTTCTTTAGATCTCCAACGTAAGCAGATCGGCTGTGATTTTCTCTTTATCCACTTGACCATCGAACTCTAACTCTTATTTTAAATTTTATCCTAAGCCAAAGTGTGCGCTAGTGGGTATTCTCCCTTGAGCCAAGTGAGGTCCTTATATCTGATAACATTGGCATAGAAACCTAATAGAGTGGTCTCAATGTTCTCTCTAAGTTTGACTCTTTTGTTTTTAACTGTGGTGGTCTGATCTTATGTTTCTTTAATTTTTCCCTTGAGGACTTTCTTTTCTTCCTTGTTCTGAATAATCTTGAGCTTTGTGCCTTAGTAAAGGCTAGAGCATCCCCTTTCTCTTTTCTTTCTTTGTCCACCTCAGCCTACAAGTTTGCGATGGAGAGTGCTTGATTATAAATATGCATTGAAGAAAAGTCTTAGCTTTATCAAGCACAATGCACTTCACATAGCCTTTTTCATCTGCACTTCCATCAAATTTAATTTGGCCTCAATGGCCTCGATCTCATCTCGGGCCTCTTTTCGGCATCCTATAAGGCTTTATCTTTTCTCTTAATTGTCTTTTCAGCCTCATCAAGATCTTTGATGCATGTCTGGATGATCCTTTCTTGATCGAGACTCAGCTTGTTGGAGGAGAGCTTGATTAGACTTGTTAGTGTTCAGACATGGCATGAAGCATCCTTTTCCATCTATAGTACCGATCGATGACATCGTTGACGATGGCCATGACATGGGTTGTAGCATCCGAAGGAATGTTCTTTCGGTGATAATTGAACTTAACCCTGGAAAACAAAGATTTGGAAAAGTGTGCTACATCTCAATCGAAGCGATATTTGCAACTGAGGATAGGGCGAGACAACCTTTGTATTGGGGATTTTAGAGGCAAAGTTTGTCCAGGTCGATGGAAAGGTATAAAGGTGGTGGAATGAGCATGTTGAGTAGTGGATTTGAATTGTCAAGAAGAGGTTACTAAATCTTGCTTAGGAAGAAAAGGTCCAAAGATAGGGATGGTTAAAGCCCTAGTGGTTTGAGGTTGAGTCTTGTGCCCTTTGGAGTAAGGGCCTTAAGACTTTGTAAGGGGAAAGCACTCAAGAAAGGAAATGTTCGACTTTCTTTTGAAGCCGGAGTGATCCTTAGAATCTTGGCCGACTCTATAGAGTCTTTTTCTTTCTTCCTCTTCATTCCTCTCACTTTTGTCTCTTTTCTCTTTCTTCTTTAAATTATATCGATACTATGAAGAACTAGACTGCATACGATTGTCGTAGCTAAATTTCCTTCCAAGGTTGTCACGTAGAGAGCATCCCATGGTACCTAAAAAGAAGAGAAATGAATTAGAACATGGAATTAGATAAGGTGCATGCAAAGTGAACGTGCAGTAACCCAAAGAGTTGTTTGGGGTTTTGGCATGTCATATTGATTCTATAGACCATGCTCGTAGGGTAAGCGATTAGAGTAACTTTGTAACAATCCTGCTTTCTATGCTGTAAAAAAAATTAATAAAAATAAAGGTGTTTAAATTTGATATGTAATAATTAATATTTCAACAATTAATTTTAGTTAATTAAATTCTATTTAATATAAGATATTTGATTTAATAAATTGAATTAAATTAAAAAAATCTTTTCGAATAACATATTGAATTGAATGAAATGTTTTAAATTAGATATAAATATTTTTAAAGTGCAGGTTATTTTGAACTGGATTGAGATATATTTATAAATAAGTTTCAAAATTTTAATTTTAAATTTGAATGGAAAATAAAGTAAAAAAAGATTGAGCTAGAATATAAGCTGAATTGCAATTATGGCCCAAACTGTTTAAACTTATTCTTTTCTCCTTGATTCTAGAACCTTCTTTCCCTGGCCTCACCATCCAAAACCAAACCCACTTCATCTCCTTTCAGCTCTAATTCCCTAAACGATCGAATTCAATCAAAGAAGGAAAAAGTTGTATCTTAAAAAAGAAAAGAAAACATGCACGAGGCGCTGGCATTAGGGCTCATCGGCGGTTGGATCGCACGCAGCGATGAAGAGGCACGTGATGTAGGGACGGAGGCATGATCAGTGAACACATGCACGGCCTATGAGACGCACGAATGATGGTGGAGCTGTGCATTTTGTGGTGGATGTGGGTGCTATTAGTTGAGGCTATGTGTATGGCTAGAGGTTTGAACAATGATGTGGGAAGGTAAAGGGCTATTGGGACAGCATCTTGAGTGAGAAGCGGATTGGTCAAAGGTTAGAAATTATTGTACAACTCATGCTTGCATTCATCGTTCGATGAGTAAATACTTTTACTCCCAATTATCATTTATTACATTGCTTCTTGTACCTAGTTGCAATTGAATGATAGAGTTATGTCGTTGAATATTTGATTAGGTGTATTGGCATTATCTGGGTGAGTTAAATTTGGATAACTCTCCAATATGATCTAGACCATAATTTCTATAATTTATTGATTGTTTGGTGATGTTTTGTTTGTTGATATGAAATTGAATTGCATATTTTTAATCGATCATTGTTGTGATGAGATCACATATTCTCGATCGATTGTTGTTGTGATGAGATCACATTAGTAATTGATCGAAAGAAAATTAATTGATTAAAATGGAAGGATTAGGGAAATGAAATATTTTTAGAAATAAATAGCGGATTTTTGAACAATTTCGTTTAAAAATTAGGAATATTATTAGTAAGAGAAAATTATTTAAGCGAATTATTTTGAGTATTCTATGAAAAAAATTATTTGGAAAGTGTGATTTACTGGATTTCATCGACTAAGTGATTCTCGTAAATTTTCATTTTTATTCATTTATTTTCTATTATTTTGAGTATTCTTAGAAAAAAATTATTTGGAAAGTAATATGTTTAGCATTTGGTTATCGGTATTTTTAATACACAGGAAATCTTGAATTATAAAACCTATTGGATATTATTATTTCAAATTATTTAAGAAGAATTTTAAAATGTATAAATTTCCTTTAAAAGGAATTTTAAGAATTTGGAAATCGAGCGAAGTTTAATTTATAGTTTTTCTTGTAATTGATTAAGAGATTTGTGATTATTTATTTTGTAGAAAAGAAGGATTTTGAGGAAAGAATGAGAACTGTATAAATTACTTTTCTTTTGATCGAATATTAATTTGAAATTATTTTGAAGATTTTGGCAAAATGTATTTTAAAACCCTTTCTTAATTAATAAATAATAGAATTGTATATTTTCATTAATTTATATGTAACGGCCCACCTTTTTGATGGTTTAAATTGATAATAAACCACACATGTCTAATTCAAACCATTCAAAATGGAGGATTGTTAATGGGGTAAAAAAACAAGAGATAGGGAAAAAAACAAAACACAGAATCTCGTAGCGGAATGACAAAATATAGTAATCAAATAAACACTTCATGAAGCTGTTTTGCAAATACATTTGATTACACTTTTACAATAAAATCAAAGTTATACATATAGCAGGCACAATAGGATAATGCAGCGAAACTAGATGATAAGTGGAATAATACTAATATAATATACCAAACTCCTTCTTCGTCCTTCAAAAATAAATTCCTCAACACCGAAATGCTCAAGCTGACCCGAGCGTAATGAAAAGACAAAACACTCAAGTCAGAACTAATAGATCTTATGCAAGTTAAATCAACAGCAAATAAATATGAGTTTAATGGTTTTAGAGATGTTTACCGGATTTTACATCTCCAATCCAGTGTATAATGTGCGTGCAATAACTTAAGAGATGTTCGGGATTTCCATCTCCTAAGGATCCGTTAAACTATTTATATGTAGTAATATACGTTATATATATAATTCTATTAGTAAAGTATTAAAATAGCATTAAGACATTACACATATCCCTCTTAACACATTTTATAAATGTCGCAGTCTATACGGTACTGTAAACTCCACCAAACCAGTGGGCTATCAGGTAGCACTCCATAGGTACGACACAAATCAAAATCGTAGTGGGCTCGATAAGGCATGTGACAAGGCACGCGAGGTAATTCCCAAGGTAGGATTCAACCATTTTGCACTCCGGGACTGGTGGAAACGTATAACATCTACTACCGCCTACGTCGGAACACACTCCCAAAATCAAATCGAAGGTGGCCACCAAATCAATCACAAAATAACAGAAATGGTATCAAAGAAATTTGCCTGATCGGAGGAGCGAACTCACTTGGCCTGGTATAGCTCCTGTTTAGTCATATCAAGCTGGCATGTAGGGGTCAGGGCTGCGTTCATACCTCATAGAGTAGCGTACGCCAAAACATCCTACTTCGTTTTGGATTCTCCACCACGGGCACAGTTGTTAAAGTGGTTTCGGAATTGGCAGGGAGTACGACAATATCCAACCCTGGTCTCTTCAACAACCAAACTCTTATTTCACACTGTGGTCATTTTATAAAACATTTTTAATAATAAATCCAGAAAACAGTTTACACCTTCATATTAAGATATCCATATACTTATTCCAAAAGTATAAATATATTCATAAATACTAAGGAAGATTTCTTTCAATAAATTTTGAAAATAATTTACAAAACTCTCTCAAACCATTCATAATCTCTTTATATGCTTTAAAGCTATTTATAAATTTCAAAACATTTTACAACTCTTTCCCTTTTAGTTTCTACGTAAATTCCTTTAAAACGCTTCCAAATCCCTTTGTACAAGTTGTTTTATAAAACCCTTTATAAAATACTTTAATACCCTTATAAACACCTTTATAATAACCGTTTATAAAATTTCTTTAAATCGGATTATAAAATCTTTTATAAACTTTTATAAATTCCTTAAAAAACCTTTTACAAAATACTAAAGTCTTTTATAAAATCTTTTATCTATTAAAGTTATTATAAAAGACTATTTTTTTTATCTTAAATCAAAACTATATTTATTATATTAAATTAAATTTAAAAAATATATATTAAAACTATACTATATATTTTTTAAATTAAATTTTAAACTATTTAAAATATATTTTAAAACTAACTACAATTGTAATTTAAAATCTTAAATTACATTTAAAACCATATATTAACTTATAATTTTAAGTTTTGAAAACATATAAATAAATTATTTTCAAAATATAAATTTTTAAATAAAATCATGAAATTAAATCTAAATACAAAATTTACAAATCAAACATACGTTACCATTTAGAAAATAGTTTAAAATCGACCAACAGTGTTCGTATGTAATTTTCTACCATATGGTCAAGTGATAGGGTATGTATCAGTTCAACCTAAAATAGTTAAATTTTTCAGGTATATATCATTTCAACTCGTATCCCGAATCAAAATTTCCAAATCAATAAAAGTATCATTTCAACCCATTATGATTTTTCGTAATCTATAAGATCATTCGACTATGTATCATTTCAACCCATAATGATAACAGGGATACAAACATCCAATCATCCAAAATGTCAACAAATAACATCCATTACAATCAACATCCAAATCAGCCAATAAATCACAACAATTAACTAGTTAACATTATCGTGTATTTAACTAACAATTTAAATTCAATTTTAATTTAAAAAACAATATAATTTAATATAAATTCAAATTAAATTTAAATGACAATTTAAAATACCAAACAGTAATCAATAAATTTCTTATCACATTATAAATTTAATTTAACTAACAAAATAAAGTTTAATATTTCGTGAGCGGGTTAATCTCTCACCTTTGATTTATCATCGATTTAAAATCCAAATAAGGCTCGAAATTTGAACAGTCTTGGAATTAGCTAAACAAGTTTCAAATAGTCCTATATTTCAATACGATCCCAATGGAAGAAACCGCGTCCAAATCTACGGTCGTATGAAGAAGTTATGCGTGTTAGAACAATTAAACTTTAAATTTTAATTAAAATAAACTTAAGGGAAAAAATAGTAATTAGGCTACCTCTCTCTCAACTCTAGCAGTAAACAATGTCGAACAACCCAAGTATACAAACGATAGCCGCCACTAGAGGTCGACGACCACACCGCCAACGAGCACCCATCCACTGATCTGACAACACAGGAGATGCTCCGCCTCCGACCACCACCACAGAGCTCGTGTCGCCACCTCCATTCGAGCCAGAAGGCTCCACCGCCTTCCACGCTCTTTGCTAATTTCAGGCAAACTCTAGCACCACTAGCACAAATGAAGACCAGATCTGAGACCTGCTTGTCCTCCTCTTCCAAACATAACTCCCCGATAGTTGATTAGATGAAGATCCAACGTCGATCGCGAAACCCTAGAAACGGACGGCTGAAAAAGATCGCCAGTTTCTAGCCAAACTGAACCTCAAACGAAAAACGAATCGTAATAGTAGATTACACTCAACAAGAGATTTCCAATGATATAAAATTCAATTGGGTTTGATGAGTTTGAAATTTTGGAGTTTGCTTTTGAAATTGGGGATCAAGGTATTGAGCTGCCGTTGAGAAGGAATAGAAAATTTGAATAGACAAATAGAGCTATACGTATAAGATTAGAAAAAAATGCTACTAGGGTTTCAGGAAAAATATATATACAGGCAAAGATAGAATAGAAACGGATGGAACGGATCGAATTGGGTCGAAATTGTGACGCCCCACCTCTATACCCACGCTAGCCAAGAACACTACGGGTGAATGCTGTCAACTAGCACGGAGAATAAGGCTGTTGAGGAGCGACCATCTGTATAATTACTTTGTGCGAGCACCGATATGTCAGATAGTATAACATGCATTTTATCTCAAGAGGAAATCCGACACACCGATACAAACACAAAGCTACTACACAGTGGCTATAATAATCTTCGGAAACAAATACAGAAATAAACATAACGTAAATCAGTCACAGATAATTCATATCACAAAGGCGGAAGAAGATATGAATACATAATTAACACATGAAAGTGTAAATCAGAGTAGTGGTCAAAAAGATCCACAATAATACAAAAGAATAGCAAAACGTGCTATACAAAACAATACAACTATGAGTCTATATCTCTTGTGTATACAACAAAATAAACTACTAATCTAAGTAGTTTGCCAAAAGTCAGAGTAATGAATCCCAGGGGAGAAGTCAAGCAGAAGCACCTGTAACATCTCGGTCTGACCCGAGTATTATTTAATAAGAAAATAATAAACGGATCAGTCTAACTATAAATATCAGATGAAACGATATAGAATAAGAGATATGACTAAACACATAATAATCACAATGCCAAGCTGTGATATATATAAGTAATTGAAAATCAACGAGAGATTAATCAATATCACCAAATCTACACAAGAATCAAAGAAATGTCATACTCCTCATTTCGTTCACCAAACCATAAATATTGACAATTATATCAATGCCAATCACAAAAGTCAGTGACACACAAATTCACCAATGCACAAATATTGATAAAACTTATCAATGGAAATCACGAAAATTGGTGAAGCACAAATTTTAGAAATCATCTCAAGAAATCCAGAAATCACAAAAAGGGGGAAGGCCTATCACAAACGGGAGCATAAAGCCCACCAACACGTGTATCACAAACGGAACGCTAATTCCATGGTTGCTAACTATCACAAATTGAGCCGAAGCTCCACAAACGGCCCGAAGACCATGGGTTGCTACCCCACCAAATTGAGTCGAAACTCCACAAAACGGGGTTTAGCCTCCCTCGTAGACAAAGAGACATCGCACATTGCTAGTCTAAATCACAAAGATGATCGTCATGATCAACGAGAAGTGTCGATTACAGTAAGCTAGTAAATATATGAGCTTAGCATCATGTCCCATAACCACTAGCTTAACTTAAATATTTACGAACAAATTGTAGATCTCCACTAGAAAATTGTCACAAGAGTTTCAATCGAACAAGTCCAAGAATTAACCAACAAAGTGAACGCAAGCGTTTCATACCACTTGTTTTACTAATTCGTTTAATTAGATTTCTCATACGAGTGAGGTAAAGGTTTGTATATACTAATAGATTGGAAAACGGTTTTATAAATGAATTTGGTATTAAAATAGTATTGAAATCGTTTGAGGAAAGAGTTTTGATATTTACTACTAGTATAGAAAACCTTTATATTTTTAAAGTGACAAATCACAAAGAAGATTGTAAGAACAATCAATCACTAAAATTCACATTCGAAGACGTGAATATAATCCAAAGAAACCGATAAAGAATCCATCAAAATGGATATTCAAAAATCCCTAAATAGGAGTCACCAAAGGCATAATAAATGATAACAACAAATAGGATCATCACGAATCGATTTAAATTGGAATTCTCAAGCGAATAGGCAAATAGGCAAAATAGTGCAGATTCAGACGTCTGAAGCCTTGATTTCAGACGTCTGAATCTGAAAAATAAATATTTTCCAAAGACAGAATTCAGACGTCTGAATCCTTGAATCCAGACGTCTGAAATAGGCACTTTTTAGCCTATTTCCTTTCTGGTTCCAAATGAACCAATTCAGACGTTTGAAACCATATATTCAGACGTCTGAATCTAGGAATAGAAATCTTTCCAGAACAATATTCAGACGTCTGAATATTACGTTTCAGACGTCTGAATCTGGGGTTCAAGGCATTCCCTGAATCTAGGCCAAAAATGGCCAAACGAATATCGAAAACGATCGAACGAGCAATTGGCGATGACTAAGGAATTACGTCGAACGACAACCCAGCCTAAACGGCTCTTCGATACGCCTATCAATGTCCAAATATCCATAATAGGATTTTCATAAATTAGACCAAAACACCAAAAATTGGAATATACATGAAATCGATCCAAACCAAAATCAATTGCACACGAATAAACGTTAGGAATTCATACATAACAATCGAAGATAATTATAGACAAAGATGTGAGATAAAAATCTCACCTTTGAACCCAAACGATCGAAAAAGAAGCTTAGAAGCAAAGGAGAATCAACCTCTCTTCAACACAACCCAAATGAGCTTGAATCTATGCTCAAAACAAGAACATTCCCAAAATTAGGTTTAGGAATTTCTGAAATTGGTAAGAGAATAAGTTGGAGAAGAAGAAGAGAATGTTTACCAATGGGTTCTCTTGAATTTGGAGCTAGGAATTTGAGGTTGCAAGAGGAACTAGGGTTTTGGTGTTTTAATTTCCAATCTCTCCCACCATTATTGCCTTAGAACTGAAAAGAGGAAGAAGTGAGGGTGAATGGGGAAGAGTGGTTCAGTTTTGAGTATAAGTTGGCTAGTGGGCTGAACCCAAAGTGAAAAAGGTCAAATTTTTGACTAACTTCAAATATATCAAAGTTTATACTCAAAAAGGCCGCAAACAGCATTTTGAACTCAATGGAGGTGGTCTCGAGTCCTAATTCGGCTTTTTGCAAAAAGTAGCTTTACGGACTAAAATCCGACTAACGATAAAATATTTAAATAAAATATTTAAATATAAAGTCGATAAATATGCGGGTTGTTACAGACTCCCCTCCTTAAAGAAATTGCGTCCTCGCAATATTTAAGAAGAAGATATATAGTAACAACCATAAAAGCATATTCAACACAAAAGAAATTTGAAATAAGAAGTTCACCTCAAAGAGCACGAGAAAGTAAGTCCGGATGTGTTCGCTCGTTGTACTCTCTAGATTCCCAAGAACAATCCTTAGGATTTGAAGACCATTGAACTTTAACAAGCGGAACATCTTTATTTCAAAGTCGTTTGACCTCCGAAGCAATGATACGAATAGGATGTTGCTCATAAGTTAAATTAGGCGAAACTTCAATCTCTTCCACAACACCGGGCTCAAGAATAGAATCGGAATCTCGAAGACATTTTCGGAGTTGAGAAACGTGAAATACGTCATGGATAGCATAAAATTGAGCCGATAATAAAAGGCGATAAGCCATGGAACCAATACGTTCAGTGATAGGAAATGGCCCAATATATCGAGGCGCCAATTTTCCCAATCGACTGAAACGTACAACACCTTTCATTGGTGAAACACGAATAAAAACAGAGTCTCCAACAGAAAATTCTAATTTCCTTCTCCGGTTATCGGCATAGGATCTTTGTCTACTCTGGGCTTCTTTCATCCTATGACGAATAAGATCAATCTTTTCTGTGGAATCACGAATAAAATCGGGACCTAAAACCAGCTTCTCACAGGTCTCAAGCCAACAAGAAGGAGATCGGCATGGCCTTCCGTAGAGTGGCTCAAAAGGTGCCATACCAATACTAGATTGGAAGCTATTATTATAGGAGAATTCAACAGGGGAAATATGATCTTCCCAACTTCCCCCAAAATCAAGCACACAAGCACGAAGAAGATCTTCAAGTGTTTGATTCACACGCTCGGTTTGTCCATCGGACTGAGGATGATAAGCGGTGCTAAAATTGAGCTTCGTTCCCAAAGCTTTTTGAAGACTCTTCCAAAACCCACTAGTAAACAATGGATCATGATCACTAACAATATAAGTAGGAACTCCATGCAATTTAACAATCTCTTTGATAAAGAACTTGGCCAAAAGAGGAACGGTTCGGTTAGACCGAACGGGAATAAAATGGGCGGATTTAGTAAGTCTATCAACGATCACCCATAAGCTATCATGACCCGAACGAGAACGGGGAAGGCTATCTATAAAATCCATGGAAATTTGGTCCCACTTCCAAATTGGAATTTCTAAAGGTTGCAATAACCCACCGGGCCTTTGATGTTCGGCTTTAACAAGCTGGCAAGTCATGCAACACTTAACAAAGTTAGCAATATCAAATTTCATTCCCTCCCAATAATATAGTCGCTTCATATCCGCGTACATTTTACTACTACTGGGATGAATGGTGAATTTAGAACGATGAGAATCTTCTAAAATATCCTTACGAAGATCAATAATATTTGGTACGATAAGTCTACCAAATTTTCGAATGCCGCCACGAGAATCGATATCAAATTATTTCAATCCTTCAATATCAATTTTATCCCTAATATTTTGGCCAAGAAGAGCCATTTCGGGATCTAGCCTTTGAGCTTCAAGAATGCGGTCTAAAAGAGAAGGATGAGCCTCAAGGCTACATAACACAAGTGATGAACATAAATCGGAGACACGGTCTCGAATCTCATAAGAGGATAATATCTCGAGATCATTCCATTCGGATATCATCATAGAAACAACCGCTTGTTGCTTGCGACTAAGTGCATCGGCAACACGATTTCCCTTTCCGGGAGTATAAAAGATGTCGAGATCATACGGCGTAAGGAACTCGAGCCAACGCTGTTGGCGCAAATTAAGTTCCTTCAGAGAGAACAAATACTTCAAAGACTTATGATCGGTATAAAGAACAAATTTCTCTCCTAGGAGATAATGACGCCAAATCCGAAGAGCGAAAACAATAGCCGCGAACTCTAAATCATGAGTGGCATATCTAGTCTCGGCTGGCTTCAATTGCCTAGAAGCATAAGCAATAACACGTTCTTTTTGCATAAGAACGGCACCCAAACCAACGCGACTAGCATCGGTATAAACAATAAAATCTTGGTTTCCCTCGGGAATCACAAGAATAGGAGCATCAGAAAGGAGTTCTTTTAATTTATGAAAAGAAGTTTCACATTTGTCCGACCAAATGTATTTAATGCCTTTCTTGGTTAAGCCAGTGAGAGGCATGGCAATTTTAGAAAAGTCTTTGATAAAACGGCGGTAATAACCCGCCAATCCAAGAAAACTACGAATCTCCGTCACACTCTCCGGTTTCTTCCAATCTTGAATCGCTTCAATCTTTGAAGGATCCACGGAAATTCCGGATTCGAAAATAATATGACCGAGAAACTTCACACGAGATTGCCAAAAATGGCATTTAGAAAAATTTTCTTTCAGTTGATTACTCCTAAGAGTTTCCAACACAATCCGAAGATGCTTCTCATGTTCCTCCTTGGTTTTAGAATACACAAGAATATCATCGATAAAGATGAGAACAAACCGGTCGAGGAAGTCTTTGAAAACTCTATTCATAAGGTCAACGAAATAGGCCGGAGCATTCGTTAGACCAAATGGCATAACAAGCCATTCATACGATCCATAACGAGTACGGAACGATGTCAAAGGAATACTATCCTCTGCAATACGAAGCTGATGAAATCCAGTAGCTAAGTCTAATTGTGAAAAAGACTTTTGCACCACTAATTTGATCGAATAGATCATCAATCCGAGGTAAATGATATTTATTTTTGATAGTAAAATCATTAAGCTTGCGGTATTCAACGCAAAGCCTAAGTGTTCCATCGGATTTCTTCATAAAAATAGCTAAAGCTCCCCAAGGCGAGGAACTAGAGCGAATAAATTGCTTCGTCTCCAATTCGGATAATTGTTTACGCATCTCCTCGTTTTCTTTATTGGACATACGATACGGAGGACGAGTGATAGGTTGAGCTCCAGGAATAAGATTAATTCTGAACTCAATTGCTCGCTTAGGTGGTAATCCTAAAACGGGCTCGAATATGTCGGAAAATTTACAAATGACGTGAATAAGAGAAATAATATCACCCTCATCATCATCATCGTCATCACGAGGATTTAAAGAATATAAAGATGCAACCAAGCTGGAATCTGAATCTTTAAGATTAATAGAAATTTGCTTAACAGATTGAGGATGTCGAAGATGAATAGTCCGCTCAGGACATAGGATATGAGCTTCATAACGGTTAAGCCAATCCATTCCCAAAATCATTCCAAAGCCTAAATAACGCATGACATGCAAATCGGCTCGGAAAGAAAAATCACACAAAATAATCTCGACATCTTTACACAATAAACTGATTGTCGCGGATCCACCAACCGGATTCGCAATTCTTAAAGAAGTCATTAAACACAAAACATCCAACAAAAAAGTATCAACAAGTTCTTTTTATATAAAAGAACGGGACGCACCCGTATCAAAAAGAACTTGAATAGGATGATCACAAAATAAAATAATTCCATCCAGAATAGAATAAGAAATACCTTGGCCACGAGATGTGTTGCTAGAGGCTTGAGCAACATTAAGCTTTCCCTCTTTCCTGCCCTGAAGCTTGGGGCATGAGGATATAACATGACCGGGACCTTTGCAGTAGCGACAAGAGAGAGACTTTGGACACTTGTTCGCGTAATGGTCCTTCGAACCACAATTATAGCATTCCCCACGACCAAAGGAAGAAGTCTTTGCCACGGAGGTTGCTTGCTTCCCTTTCTTATTAGGATAGGGTCCTTTGAATTTGTTTGGCCTCTTCTTGTTGTTGTTGTTGAAGCTTGGTTTGGAACCCACCACTTCAACATCATTCTCCATATCCGCCTCTTCAAGACGAAGAGCGATATCAACGAGTTGGTCGAAAGAAACTTCTAATTTTAGAAGTAATGGCTTCTTGAGATTTTTGTTTAATCCATAGACGAACCTCTGGTTCTTCTTTAAAGGTGTGTTGATGTATTCAACCCCATATTTGGAAAGCGACTTGAAGGAGGCGACGTAATCAGTCACGGAGGACTCACCTTGAACAAGGTCTATAAATCGTCGAGCCAATGTCACTTTCTCTGCTTCTGGTACAAATTTCAACTCGAAGCATTCTCGGAATTGCCCCCAGGTGAGATTCGCTTCATTAATCTCAGAAATAAGAAGCTCGTACCAGTCCAATGCTCTTTCTCGGAGCATACTAGAGGCCACCTGAACTCGGTGAAGGTCAATAAGATTCATGCGAGAAAAGATTCGATCGCATGACCTTAGCCAAGCCTGTACTTCAATAACAGTTTCGGAACCTTTGAATGGCTTCCCACCCAAATTAGTGTAATCGCTGCACAAGCGTGCAAATCCCGACTTTGGGTGAGTAGGTTCCGGGTTAGCTCCAGCTGCTTGAGCATTTGTCGCTAAATCAAGAAGCTGTTGAGCAGTCATAAAAACTCCATCCTGGGGTAGGGTACTAGATGGTACGGCTCTGGGGCGGCCCGGTCTAGACATTTCTCTTCCTTAGAAAGAAAGAAGAAGAAGAAGAAAAAGGTTATTCACCAAATTCAATATCAAGCAATTCTTGATAGATAAAACAAGGAATCATAAAAGAAAATAGGATAGGACGGTACATAGACCCGAATAAAATCCTAAAGCACGACTCCTAAGGTAGACTTAGGATGATGATCCTTGTTATATTATTCCATATTGTTCCGAAGTTTGGCTCTGATACCAAGCTATGACGCCCCACCTCTATACCCATGCTAGCCAAGAACACTACGGGTGAATGTTGTCAACTAGCACGGAGAATAAGGCTGTTGAGGAGCGACCATCTGTATAATTGCTTTGCGCGAGCACCGATATGTCAAATAGTATAACATGCATTTTATCTCAAGAGGAAATCCGGCACACTGATACAAACACAAAGCTACTACACAGTGGCTATAATAATCTTCGTAAACAAATACAGAAATAAACATAACGTAAATCAGTCACAGATAATTCATATCACAAAGGCGGAAGAAGATATGAATACATAATTAACACATGAAAGTGTAAATCAGAGTAGTGGTCAAAAAGATCCACAATAATACAAAAGAATAGCAAAATGTGCTATACAAAACAATATAACTATGAGTCTATATCTCAAGTGTATACAACAAAATAAACTACTAATCTAAGTAGTTTGCCAAAAGTCAGAGTAATGAATCCCAGGGGAGAAGTCAAGCAGAAGCACCTGTAACATCTCGGTCTGACCCAAGTATTATTTAATAAGAAAATAATAAACGGATCAGTCTAACTATAAATATTAGATGAAACGATATAGAATAAGAGATATGACTAAACACATAATAATCACAATGCCAAGCTGTGATACATATAAGTAATTGAAAATCAACGAGAGATTAATCAATATCACCAAATCTACACAAGAATCAAAGAAATGTCATACTCCTCATTTCGTTCACCAAACCATAAATATTGACAATTATATCAATGCCAATCACAAAAGTCAGTGACACACAAATTCACCAATGCACAAATATTGATAAAACTTATCAATGGAAATCACGAAAATTGGTGAAGCACAAATTCTAGAAATCATCTCAAGAAATCCAGAAATCACAAAAAGGGGGAAGGCCTATCACAAACGAGAGCATAAAGCCCACCAACACGTGTATCACAAACGGAACGCTAATTCCATGGTTGCTAACCATCACAAATTGAGCCGAAGCTCCACAAACGGCCCGAAGACCATGGGTTGCTACCCCACCAAATTGAGTCGAAACTCCACAAAACGGGGTTTAGTCTCCCTCGTAGACAAAGAGACATCGCACATTGCTAGTCTAAATCACAAAGATGATCGTCATGATCAACGAGAAGTGTCGATTACAGTAAGCTAGTAAATATATGAGCTTAGCATCATGTCTCGTAACCACTAGCTTAACTTAAATATTTACGAACAAATTGTAGATCTCCACTAGAAAATTGTCACAAGAGTTTCAATCGAACAAGTCCAAGAATTAACCAACAAAGTTAACGCAAGCGTTTCATACCACTTGTTTTACTAAGTCGTTTAATTAGATTTCTCATACGAGTGAGGTAAAAGTTTGTATATACTAATAGATTGGAAAACGGTTTTATAAACGAATTTGGTATTAAAATAGTATTGAAATCGTTTGAGGAAAGAGTTTTGATATTTACTACTAGTATAGAAAACCTTTATATTTTTAAAGTGACAAATCACAAAGAAGATTGTAAGAACAATCAATCACTAAAATTCACATTCGAAGACGTGAATAAAATCCAAAGAAACCGATAAAGAATCCATCGAAATGGAAATTCAAAAATCCCTAAATAGGAGTCATCAAAGGCATAATAAATGATAACAACAAATAAGATCATCACGAATCGATTTAAATTAGAATTCTCAAGCGAATAGGCAAATAGGCAAAATAGTGCAGATTCAGACGTATGAATCCTTGATTTCAGACGTCTGAATCTGGAAAATAAATATTTTCCAAAGACAGAATTCAGACGTCTGAATCCTTGAATCCAGACGTCTGAAATAGGCACTTTTTAGCCTATTTCCTTTCTGGTTCCAAATGAACCAATTGAGACGTCTGAAACCATATATTCAGACGTCTGAATCTGGGAATAGAAATCTTCCCAGAACAATATTCAGACGTCTGAATATTACGTTTCAGACGTCTGAATCTGGGGTTCAGGGCATTCCCTGAACCTAGGCCAAAAATGGCCAAACGAATATCGAAAACGATCGAACGAGCAAATGGCGATGACTAAGGAATTACGTCGAACGACAACCCAGCCTAAACGGCTCTTCGATACGCCTCAAATATCAATGTCCACATATCCATAATAGAATTTTCATAAATTAGACCAAAACACCAAAAATTGAAATATACACGAAATCGATCCAAACCAAAATCAATTGCACACGAATAAACGTTAGGAATTCATACCTAACAATCGAAGATAATTATAGAAAAAGATGTGAGATAAAAATCTCACCTTTGAACCCAAACGATCGAAAAAGAAGCTTAGAAGCAAAGGAGAATCAACCTCTCTTCAACACAACCCAAATGAGCTTGAATCTATGCTCAAAACAAGAACATTCCCAAAATTAGGTTTAGGAATTTCTGAAATTGGGAAGAGAATAAGTTGGAGAAGAAGAAGAGAATGTTTACCAATGGGTTCTCTTGAATTTGGAGCTAGGAATTTGAGGTTGCAAGAGGAACTAGGGTTTTGGAGTTTTAATTTCCAATCTCTCCCACCATTATTGCCTTAGAACTGAAAAGAGGAAGAAGTGAGGGTGAATGGGGAAGAGTGGTTTAGTTTTGAGTATAAGTTGGCTAGTGGGCTGAACCCAAACTCAAACCCAAAGTGAAAAAGGTCAAATTTTTGACTAACTCCAAATATATCAAAGTTTATACTCAAAAAGGTCGCAAACGGCATTTTGAACTCAATGGAGGTGGTCTTGAGTCCTAATTCGGCTTTATGCAAAAAGTAGCTTTTCGGACTAAAATTCGACTAACGATAAAATATTTAAATAAAATATTTAAATATAAAATCGATAAATATGCGGGTTGTTACAGAAATGGTAACAACGACCCGTAAATCTCGTTTCGTTTCCGAAATGAAAATAGATCATCCAATATATCGAAATATATGTTTTCGATATTTTTAAACTCAATGGAACTAGTTTCAAAACCTAATTCCATTGTATGCAAAAGTTAGCTTTTAAAATCAAATTATATTCATTTAAATTCTATCAATCAATTTCTGCGCATTTTGAGCTCGCACGATCAAACGATAAGTCCAATCGCTACGAAATTCAAAATCTACAATAATCCACTGTTACGGATCCGATGAAACTAGTTTCATCAAAATCTAAGACAATGGCCAAAAAGGCTAATTTTCATGTTAATTAAATAAATTATTAAATAAAATCAATTTAATCACTTTTAAATTTTAATTTAGAAGTTAAGAAATTTATCATTCTTGATTTCATAGAAATTTATAATCTTTTAAAACAAATTTTCATGTTAAATCCAATATTTAAATATTACGCTAATTTCAGCGTTCAATCGCAAATGTAATATAACCCTAGTTAATTATATTTTAATTTCAATCAAATTCTTTTATTTTGATTTACATTCTCGTTATTTAATCAACTATTACCCTATGAATATAATAAACAATAGTTCATATTTTATTACATTCTTATTCTACAGTTATCATCTTAACCGCAATATTTGATTTCATTGATTTCCAAATTATTTTATTCCTTATCTAAAAATTATAATGAAATTAACTTTACAATTATTAAATTTCAAAATCTTGTTTAATTAAATTGTTTTAATTATCAAAAATATGGGTCGTTACACCGTCCCCCACACAAATTTTTTCATCCTCGAAAAGGAACAAGAAGAAATTAAGAAACTTGGTATAATTTTATTCAAAATAATTAATTTATAAATAATTAATTTCCATATTTAAGTTTAACAAAATTTTGAAAATAACACAACTTTTACAAAAAAATTCCAATTCTTAAATTTATGAAATTTTTTAGCAGAGTCTTCTTCGTATGAGATCCAAAATAATAATAATATCAATAATCATAATATATTTATCTCGTTTCAATAATAAAACATCCCAAACCATGGTAAAAACAATAAAATATCGTTCCAAAGCCGTAATCCAAAAACATACCTATTTGTCGAGCAAACAACTTTATTTATGAAACCAAAAGTAGTAGCTATTGCTTCCGTAAACCTGTATTTCACTTTTATGATCCAAAATAGTGAGAATTGTGTATAAGAGAGATATTTAGCTATTTCAATTAGTAACAAAAGCAAATCAACACAAAAAATATGCAAATAAAACAGTACAACCACTATATGCAATCAAAGTATCCATCATACATCCATAGCAATCAAACTAATGGTTTGTTCAGTTTCAAAAACTTCCCATAGTTCAAGGGTGATAAATAAACTACTAAGTGTACCTTACCTCAACAAGCATTTATAATTACTTGATAGATTATTCATACAACCTTTAACAATTTGAAGTATCATTTCCCAAACATCCTATGAGCCAAATAATAAAGAATTTAAGTATTGTTTAAATTTGCATGATGTACATAAATCTTTATACACAATATCGATTCTAATTGCTTGCTTGAATACATACATTCTTCTTTCAAAGTAGTATTGTGAACTCAACACTCTAGTGCGAACTCTGATTCGATTTCTTGACTCAAAATTTCTGTTTTCCTTACATAGCCATAAACTATGATAGAAAATTTAAATTCGTATCAAAAATTCGTATCAATTGTTCGCCATTAAGAATCGAGTGAAAAATCCCAATTCGAACTAGTGTGAATTGCTACAAATCTTGTATTCAAATTTGAATCAAAACTGTTATGCGAATAAAATAATTTACACACAATTTATATATTTTATTCTATTGGTTTCTTTTCACATTACATACCTTTTATTTATTTTCCTTCATAAAATATTATCTTTTTTCCACTTTTCATTCGTTTGCTTACATAAATTACTTTCCATTCAATTAATTAGAACATCAATGGATCAAATCTTAAAATATTATATAAGTTTCCTTGCAATTTAATTCACATTCCTTTACTTATATAACTAGATTTCTAATTAAGATTAATATTCATTAGCGAATCAATTCATACTTAAGTTTCTCTACTTTTTTGATTCACATTTATTTCTTTCATATATTGTATCATTGAATATTGAATCTACTTCTTAATTATTTCAACATTTTCTGAAGTTATAATAATTTACTTAAACAATATTCAGTTTTTCTATTTAATTTAATTACTAACATTTCAAAATATTAACCTATGTTTATAACATTTCTTTGGCATTTTGTTACTTAAGCTTTCACTGGTATGATATTCTATTACATGTTCATATTAACATTAAAACATTTAAATGTTTTTGGTAAGTTTTATATATGTTTTTAGAATGTAACTGAGTGTTATACAAATTTACCTTATTCAATTTAGTTAACAAAAATTTTCAATAGTTTAGATCTTCTTAATTTTCATTGTCTTTTAAATTACAAGTTACAAATCTCCAATTTCTTTACAGTTTCGTTAATCACATAGCTCCTAATTTCTTATTTTTCATTAAATAGTTACATTTTAATTCAGATTTCAATTTTGGAAGTTGCCAAATTATTAAAATAGTCAAGATTCTATTCTATTACAATAATTGAAAATCATTGATTAAAAGAAATCTTAAGAATTAAATACCGAATTTCATTGCAAATCATCTCAGAATAATATATACTTGTATTTTTGTATCGCAAAACATAATTGGAAATTAAAATTAAATTTTTTATCAAAAATAATGTGTAGCAAGCTACTACAGTGGTCATTCCACTATGAAACTAAAAAATGAATGTCGATGATGTCACGGTCATTACCGAAATTATTGTCCAACGATAGAAGAGGGAAGTACAGAACTTATTTCCTTTTAAAATTCCTTCAAAAGATTTCTTTCAAATCTCATTGAAAATATTTCTATCCGAAGATACTTCGAATTAATACTAATGTTATCTTTCCAAAATCTTTTGAAAACGAATTTCAAAACTCTGGAACTTAAGTTCTCAAATTTCCAATTCATGTTCACTTTATTTGCAAATCTTATTTTGCAACCAGTATTTATAAAATTCACTTCCTAACAAACGAACATATATATCCATTGAAAAAATATTATTTTATGTACAAAATATAATACTATGTAAAATTATTTTATTTACCTATATTTCAAAATAATATTGTGTCGGTCTGCCCTATTAAGTGTTTAGAAATCCCCATCGATGTCATAGCGTCCAATGTACCAACCAGATTACAGAACAGATTAACACAGTATAAAAAAAATTATAACGCTAACAAATACACTCTCTTATACACACACACACACACTCTCTCTCTCTCTCTCTCTCTCTCTCTCTCTCAAATAACTTATTCTAAGGTATTACTACCATATCTCTAATGAGTCAAACCCCACAAAGTTAATGTTATCACTAAACCAAAGCTCTGATACCAACTGTAACCACCCACTGTTTTGGACGGCTTAAATCGACAATAAACCACACATGTCTAATTCAAACCATTCAAAAGGGAGGATTGTTAATGGGGTAAAATTAGAAAATAAGAGAAAGGAAAGAAAAACAAAGCACAGAATCTCACAGCGGAACGACAAAATAATAATCAAATAAACTATAATAACCAACCTTTTTTGATGGTTTAAATCGACGACAAACCACACACGTCATACTCAAACCATTCAAAAGGGAGGAGTATTATGGGATAAATAAGAAAAAACATAGAAAGAAGAACAAAAACAGAATCTCACAGCGGAATGACAAAATATAATAATCAAATAAACTGTTCATGAAGCTGTTTTACAAATATCAATTGATTACACTTTTACAATATAGATCAGAGTTACATACAACAAAAATAAATAAAAATGCAGCGGAACAATATGACGCAGTGGAATGAATTTCATAAATAATAAGAGTATTAAATCTTCATCTTCGTCTTTCAAAAGTAGTCTTCGATACACTGAAAAACTCAGACTGGCCCGAGCGAACTAAAAGGACAAAACACTCGAGTCAGAACTAAAAGACCTTATGTAAGTTAAATCAACAGTAAATAAATATGAATGTAATGGTGTCAGAGATGTTTATGGGGTTTGACGTCTCCTATCCATTGTCTAACGTGCGTGCAATAACTTAAGAGATGCTTGGGATTTCCATCTCCTAAGGATCTGTTATATCTATATACATAGTACAATACGCTATTATAATAGTGTCTATAGTGAAGTATTAAAATAACATTAAGGCGTTACCCATATCCCCCTTAACACATTTTATATAATATCGTAGTCTATACAGTAATGTAAATTCCATCGTAAATTGGTTGGCTATCAAGGAGTACTTCAAAATCAAACTTGTAGAAGGCATGATAAGGCTGATTTTAAATTTTACCTTGAATAGAAATTGAGCTTGAATTGAAATTCAAAATATAGTTATTTATATCTTAAAATTTTGCTTTGGTTTTAAAGGGTATTTTCATGATTTTACTTAGAATACAAAATTGTTTTATATTAATTTCTTTTTAAAAGAGATTGATTTATATAAATTAAAAAGTATTTATAAATTGGATAATTAATTATGAAGCTTTATTAAATATTTAAAAATCTACTTTCGCATGAAAAGTACATGTGTTAATTTGTGAACATCTCTCATAACATGTGTATGGCATTTAACTCTTAAGAAAGACATTTGTAAAACAATCTACATCTTAAAGAAACAAGTGGCAATCAAAAAAAGAGAAGAATCCTGTTTTCTTCATTCTCAGATCAATCTTTCCTTCTTCTCTTGCTAACTAAAATCTGTAGACCAAAATTTAAAAAAAAAACCATAAGCAGATGAAACCAAAACCTGGAATTAATGTTTGCAAAACCAAATGTCTGCACTTTTCAAAAACCAAGTTGCAAATCATTTAAGAAAAGAAAATCAAGTCTGCATTTCTTCAATCTGGAATCATATTAAAAAAAATTGGGTTTGGCCTCTGCAATCTGGAACTTGGACCTGCATGCAAGTTTTTAACAGCAAAAATTCAAATTTCTTTAACCTGCATGCAAGTCTAGAGCACAGCAAGCAACTCAATATTGTGCTCTGATTCATCTCTACTAAGGTGAGTAAACAAACTTATCAAATAGCTTAAATCTGTGCAATCTTGATATTTATGATTATATTTTTTGAAATGGTGATGGAAAAATGTGGTATGATGCTTGCATGTTTTGAGGATTGTGTTCTGGATGGTTTGCATGTCAGTGTTTATAAACTCAGAGTTTTGTTTCTAGTTTTTTTTTCTTTCTTTCTTCCAGGATTCAGAATTGATTGAAAGAAAAATATAAATAACATTTCCCAATTCCTTGATTGATATTAAACAAAATTTCCTAGACAAAAGATGTTAGTTGATGAAGATGCAAACCATAAAAATAGAAATAAAAATAGTTTTAAAGTTAATGGTAACAAAATTCTCTGGAAATTTAGGATTGCAGACAAAGATTCAAAACAAGTTAAGATTCAAACACCGTAATTTGATGTTTCAAGAATATAATTCGAATCAATTTAGCAAATTATGATTTTTAGAACTAAAATCTAAATTTTTAATATTACATTGAGTATAAAATTTGGGTTTGTCTGGAATTTGATGTTTGGGCTGCCTCTGGTGATCAAGGGGGTGAGAAGCCTCGGGGTTTCTACTGGCAATGGAGGAAGTCACGGTGTGTTCGGCAAAAATGGTGGATGGGGTGGTTTTGGATAGACGCGACGGCGATGTGATGTTCTCTGTTCTAAACCTAGTTTTGGTCGGCTGTGCAAAATTGGATGTTGTGTTGTTTCTAGTGCATCGAGCTGCTTGAAATTTGGATGGGAGCTGTGTGGATGTTGCGTGGAAATGTGGCCCGAGTCTCTGGCACTCCGGTGATTGTAGTTGATCGTTCGACATGATTTTTAGGATGGGTGTCGAGTTCCAGATTTCAACTGGAACACTTAATTTCGAATTTGAAGTTGGTGATCGAATTTGAAGGTTAAGATCGAAGATGGGGTGAGCAAGTGACGTGTCGACAGTAAGGGGTGAAGTCAAGTCGACGGCGGTCACCTGTATACGTGCACTGTGCACGGCGTGTCAGGAGAAGTAGGAATTGAGGGAGAAGAGGTTGCCCTGGGTTCGAACTCGATGTAACTAGGGATGGACTCAAAGAAATAAGGGTGCACTGGTTTCTGATGGGCGGTGTTGTTGAAGTTGGGTTGTAGTAGCTGTAGGATACTCGGGTGATTGCCTCGAGTGGTTCGAGTTTTAGCTCGAAGCAAATAAATTCTGACTCGAAGTCATTTCAGGGATAACTCGAGTAATTTGCATTTGCAGGTTTCATAAGAAGGAAACAGAAACCTGTTTCTATTGTAAATTTTAAATAAAAAATGTGTATATATAAAGTTTAAATTGGTAAATCAAAACTTTAAACTAAGTCTTTAAACCTGAGTGGAATCTGTATTCAAGTAGTTGAATCTATGATTTTGGAATAATTTAAGTTTTGAGATTTAAATTTGGTTTTAACAACTTTTAAAGTGTAAGTGTATGATTGGTATGGAATTTGAATTGGAAGTTTAAATGTGAGTTTAAAATCTGGAATAAAGGTTTAAAGCTGAATTTCAGTTTTGAAAATTAAAAGAAATTTAATTTTTATTGTTGGAAATGTTTAAAATGTATTTTAAACAAATTTGAATTTAAAGATGAATTTGGTTTAAATTTTTTTTATTTTTTAATTTTAAATTGAATGTTTCTTTAGCATACGAGATAAAAGGGATTCGAGTTGTATTAAAACCTCGTTTAAGTTAAATTTGTATCTTAAGCTTAAAATGAAATTTAAAGTGAAATTTAAAGTAAATGTGAAAACATAGTGTTTTAAAAATACTTTAAATAAGTAAGAAATGATTCTTAAATTAAGTTAGACCTTAAGGAATGGGATTCGTTTAAATTATTAAGTTAATTTAAATAGGTAATTAATTATTTAATTAATAATGTGAATGATTAATTAAGTAATTAATAATTTTTAAATTGATTAATTAAGATTTGAGATTAATTAATTAAGGTTAATTAATCTATAATTAGGAATTGTTAAGATTAATTGATAATTAATTAATTTGTAATTGTTATTGGATAATCTGAGTAAATTACTTAAGAGAAGTAATTAAGGATTGTTAATGAAGGTCATTACCTTAAGATTATTTAACAATTAATTAAGGGAATTAATTTTTTAATAATTAATTAGATTAATTAATTAATGATAATCATTTGTGAAATTGTTTATGGTTAATTACTTAATAGAAGTAATTAATGAATTAATTACTTGATGAAATTAATTGGGATAATGTGATTTGTTTAGGTTAGTTAATTAAGTTTAATTAATTTAAACCCTTGATGATTGATGAATAATTACTTAATGTAATTAATGGGTTTGTAATTACTTAGGGAAGTAATTAATTGATATTTACTGGATGTAATTAAAGATTTAGAGGATGAAAGTAATTCGGATTAAATTCCTATGTAATTAATCAAGGGATTAATTTGAGATAATTAGGGAGTAATTAAATTATTTGATGAAGTAATTAAGGGTAGTTAATTACTGATGTTATTAATCAAGGGTGATTAATATTTATGGTTAGCAATTAAGTAATGAAATATCTAAAGGTTAATTGCCGTATTGGGATAAGAATAATTAATTTGTGAAATTAATTAAGGGTTAATTACTTAAATGTAATTAAAGGATAAATAGAACGATATTGGAAGACTTTGATTAAATGTTATTCCTAATATGTGGTTTGTGATGCTATGTGATAAAATATGTTGATTTAAACTGTGATGATGTGGATATCTATTGTTGATAAATTAGGTGACATCCTGTTTTTAAAAAAATGAGTTGTATCTCACTTGAATAATATAAGTTAAGATGATATTGAATTCGAAGAGACCGGAGTCGGGTATTAGTAAATACCCGAAACCACTTCGATTCTTTATAAATTGATATGTGAAATCAATAGGCTGGTATGAAATGATTTAAGTGAATTGGACCATTTAATCTAAGTTTTGGCACTTAGAAATTAATGTGTGAAATAGATGATGTCTATAACATCTTGTGAAGTTGAAATTGATATAAGTTACCCCGGGTTCTATTTAAGTTGTATGCTTTTGTATTCCATGTTAGATGGGTTTACTCACGCTGGTTTCCAGTCTGACCCGGGTGTTACTTTGATGTAATGCTCGGGTCAGACCGAGTATTATAGATTTTCAGGTAAGGACGTTCTGGAGCTCAGGAGGCGAGCTGGACGGCAGGGACGTATAGAGAATTTCCATTGTGATATTGTAGTATCTGGACATGATTGTTTGTCCAGTGTTTATGTATTTGTGAAACTCTGATGTATAAAAATATAATTGTACTAATGATGATTCTTCTTTATAAAACCCTTATTTATGTTATATTATATTTTGATCCGCTGCGAATGTGAGGTTTCTGTGACTGGTTTCTGTTTCTTCTTCTTACTCTTTTCTTCTTTTCTCTAACTATCTGGAAATTTCGGGATCGAAATTTTCGGGTCGTTACAACTAAGTGCACCCTACACACAATAGTCTTAGATAAAACTTAACAGATTATTCATACATTTTTATACAGTTAGAAGTATCCTTTCCTGGCCATCCCATAAGCAAAAACAAACAAAAATTTCAAATACTATTTAAGTTTATTCTTACTACTTCCTTTTATGTCATTTTTTGTTCATTCTTTTTATTTATACAGTGATTATTTTCTTTAATTTACATTTATTTCCTACAAAATTCAATTCTCATTCATTCATACAGTACTTACTTTCATTTATTTCCATTCATTACTTACAAAACTCATTTTTCATTAATTCATACAATGTCATTTTCATTTCTTTGCATCTGATTACTTACATAAGTTATTTCCATTCAATTATTTAAAATAATCAATGAATTCAATATGTAAGTATTACATACTTTTCATTACAGCTTAATTCACATTTATTATTTGATGATATACTTGATTCCCAACAAATAAATCATTTCATACTTAAGTATTTCGACCTTGAATTTACATTTACTCTTTCCTTTTATAATGTAAATTGAATATTAAATCTATCTCTGGACCATTTCAACATTTAGGAAGTTATAATCATTCACTTAATATAGGATTTACCTTTACCGTTCAATCTGATTATAAATAGCCTAAAATGTTAACTTAAGTTCATAACCATTTACTTACAGCATCCTATTGCATTCAATTACTAGCATTTCAACCCAGTAACTTAAGTTTATAACATTTTATAACATCAGATTATAGAAGTAATTCCATTGAACACCTTTATTATTAAAGTTTTACTTGTATAATATTCCATTACATGTTTTATTAATATTTCAACTTTGAATATTTTGGTAATATATATATGTGTGTGTGTGTGTGTCCTTTATGATGTAATTGAATGTTACACAAGTTAGTTTTATTCATTTTAGTTAACAAAATGTTCAATAGTTACATCTTCTAAATTTTTATTTACTATTTGAAGATTTCCAATTTCTTATACATTTCATAATCACTTAACATCAAATTTCTTAATTTCCGCTTTAGGAGTATCCAATTATTAATGTAGTCCAGATTTCATTTCATTATAATAGTTGAAAGCTATTCTCAGAAAGTTTTAAGAACGAAACTCTGGGTTACATTTTAAATCATTTAGAAAATAATATACATATTTATATCCTTTATAGATCAAATCATATTTAGGAATTCAAAATTAAGATTTATTCATCAAAATAAATGTGTAGTTAAACTACAACAGTGACCTTTCCACTTTGAAACTAGAAAATAAATATCGATGATGCATGCACTCATCACCGAATCATTTCCCAACGATAGAGAGGTGAGCACAAATCTTGTTTTCTTTAAAATTTCTTTTAAACATTTCTTTCAAAACACTTTGAAAATAGTTATATCTGAAAATGTATCCAAATACTACTAATATTTTACTCCAAAATCCTTTGAAAACAAATTCAAAATCCTGGAACTTAAGTTTTAAATTCCAATTTATATTCATTTTATTTACAATCCTATTTTTTGCAACTAATTTTTATAAATTTAACTTCCTAACAAACAACCAAACATATCACATACAACTATATACATTTATAAAGATTATTCTTTTTATATATAAATACACCATTATGTACAATTATTTCAGTTTACCCATATTTCAAAACAATATTGTGTCAGTCTACCCTATTCAGTGTTTAGAAATCCCTGTCGATGCCATAGCATCCTGTGTACCGACCAGAATTTATAAATAATAAACAGAATAAATTAACACAATACAAAAACCCTTTATAACACTAACAAATATTCTCTCTCATATATATACACTCAACGACACATTCTAGGGTATTACTACCCTATTTCTTATGGGTCAGACCCCACAAAGCTAAGGTTATCGTCAAACCTGGCGCTGATACCAAATGTAACAACCCACCTTTTTGGACGATTTAAATCGACGATAAACCACACACGTCAGGCTCAAACCAGTCAAAAGGGAGGATTGTTATGGGGTAAACAAGAAAAAGCAAAGAAAGAAGAACAGACACAGAATATTACAGCGGAATGACAAAATATAATAATCAAATAAACAGTTCATGAAGCTGTTTTACAAATACCAATTGATTACACTTTTACAATACAAATCAGAGTTACATACAAAAAAAATAAATAACAATGCAGCGGAACAACATGATGCGGTGAGATAAATTTAATAAGTAATAGTAGTACTAAATCTTTGTCTTCATCTTCCAAAAGGAGTCTTATATACATTGAAAAGCTTAGACTGACCTGAGTGAATTGAAAAGACAAAACACTCGATTCAGAACTAAATGACCTTATGTAAGTTAAATTAACAGTAAATAAATATGAGTGTAATGGCGTCAGAGATGTTTATGGGGTTTTACATCTCCTACCAGAGTATAACATGTGTGCAATAACTTAAGAGATGTTTGAGATTTCCATCTCCTAAGGATCTGTTAAACTATCTACATACATAGTACAATACGCTATTATAATAGTGTCTACGGTAAAGTATTAAAATAGCGTTATGGTGTTACTCATATCTGCCTTAACACATTTTATATAACGTAGTAGTCTATGCAGTACTATAAACTCCACTGTAAACTGATGAGCAATCAGGAAGCACTCCATACGTATGACATAAACCAAACTTGTAGAAGGCACGATAAGGCATGTGAAACGGCATGCATGGCAATGCCAAGGTTGGATTCTACCATGTGCACTCCCGGACTGGTGATAATGCATACCAACTACTACTGCCCACCTTGGAACACACTCCTATAATCAAAACGAGGGGTGGTGACCAAATCAACTACGAAGTAATAATATGGTATCGAAGAAATGTGCCCGATAGGAGGAGCGACCTCACTTAGCCCGGTATAGCTCCTATTTTTGCCACATCAAGCTGACTCACGGGACTCAGGGCTACGTAAATACCTTATATAGAATCGTTTTCAAAACCATCCTACTTCATTTTGGAATCTCCACCACGTACATAGTTGTTAAAGTGTTTTCAATATTGGCAGAGAGTATGACAATGTCCGGTCCAGTCTCTTTAACAATCTAACGCTTATTTCACACTGGATGGTTTTTCACGTTTCCAAAACCGATACGTAATTGATATCAAAATATCATATTCTCAAAATCACTTTTGAAATCATATTAACTTTCGAAAACATATTCACTTTCGAAAACATATCACATTTGAAATCATATCACTTCTGAAATCATATTTATTTTCGAAATCATACTTCCAAAAATAGGTTAAACTCTCAATTTAAAATCATCGTATTCCTCAAATATGTTGTTTAAATCCCAACTTAGGTTATAACATCGTTTAATTGAATTCGCTTCTAAATCAAGGATTTAAATGTAACCATTTCCACTCTATACACTCTGAACTTTAGAAAATAGTTTTGGATAGTTATAAATAGTTTAGCATAGTTTGCATAGATTTAAAATAGTTAAAATAGATTTAAAATAGATTAAATAGATTTGAAATAGATTAAATAGATTTAAAATTGACTAAATGGGTTAATTAGTTTAAAATTGGTTAAATAGATTAAAATAGATTAAAATAAACTAAAATTGTTTAAATTGATTAAAAATATTTTAAATAGTAGAAAATAGATTTAAATTAGTTTAATTGTTTGAAAACCTTAAAATCAGGATCTTAAAATAATAAATCTTTAAACAGATTATTAAAATAATTAATTTGGAATTAATAACAAAATTAAACTATTTCTTCCATTTCAACACATCTAGTGTAGGTCCAGCTTTCAAATTAACTAACTAAAATAGGTCTTTCAATTTAGATTCTCATTTAAACCATTTAATCAATATTGATTTCAAATTCATGTTTGAATTATCGGTTTAAACCACTTCAAACTAAATAGAATTCAAAGTTATATTCAAACATTTTCAATAACTAAATTTCGATAAATTTCATTTATGCTTCAAAATTCAACTTTGAAATTTCCACTTTAATTCTTTAAACAATTCATTAAATCAATTACAATTTCAACATTTAAAGCTTGGATTTCGAAGATAATTCAGTTTATACAAATCAAATTTTATTTCAAAATATCATTTAACTGAATTCAAATTTTAAGGATTTAAAATCATTTAATTTAACCAATCTGGTATCTGTATATAATTTTCTATCTTACGGTCAAGTGAAACAGATATTTATCATTTCAATTCATAAATATATTTAAATTTATGGGTATGTATAATTTTAACCTGCCTTCCCAAATTTAATTTCAAATCCATAAAATCGCTTAAATCTATCATTTAAACTCATAATGATTTCTCGCTAATCTATCAGATTGTTCGAGTATGTATCATTTCAGCCCATAGGGAACTTGAGTGTTAAACAATATAAAAATATAACATCCAGTCATCCAATATCAACAATCAACATCCATCACAATCACATTCAAACTAATCAATAAACAATAACGAGTGACTGATTATAAATAACGCGTATTAACTGGAAATTTGGTAATTTAATGTTAAATTAATGGTGATAATATTCAGTAAAAGTCAGATTTAACTGGAATGACAATTTAAATATACCAAACATCAACGAATCAATTCTTAATCGCATCGTACATTCAATTTAACTAACATAAGATAATTTGTAGTTGTGAGTGGATTAAAACACTCACCTTCGATTTGTCGTCGATTTAAAATCCAAAATTTAACAATCTTAATGCAACCAAACCACTTTCAAAATGTCCGGAATTTCGATACGATCAGAAAGGAGAAAAACGCTCATGAATCCGAGCTCGTATGCAAAAGTTATTAATGTTAAAAGATTAGAAAATTCGACTTCGGGTCTTGCTTCGATGCGCTGCCTCAATTACTCGGTGTTCGCTTTGAGTTTTTGCCAAAATGACCCGAGACCTGAGTCATTTGCTCGTGATCCGAAGTCGCTACAGGATTTCGCCTCTGGAACTCGAATCGAACCTCTTCCTGACTCGAAGTGAAGCTAGAGCAACAATTTATTTTTGAAATGAGGTTTTGGAATTTAGGAATTAGGTTGATGTTCTGTCATTTGAAAAGGATGAAGAAGATGTACGTACAGAAACAATAAAATGAGAAACAACTAGGGTTTATAACAGCCTATATATAGGCAGGGTTGGATCGAAACATAACAACGACCCGAAAAGCATGTTTCGTTCCCGTAACGAAAATGGGTGACCTAATATGTCGAAATATAGGTTATCGATATTTTTTAACACAATGGAATAAGTTTCAAGTCGTAATTCTATTGTATACAGAAGTTAGCTTTTAAAATCAGCTTATTTAAATTGATTTCATTAAATTGATTTATACGCTTTTTGAGCCCGCCCGATCAAACGACAAGTCCGATCTCTACAAAACTTGAAATCCTACAATAATTCACTGAAACTAGTTTCATCGAAACCCAAGACAGTGGTCAAAATGGCTATATTCACGTTAATTAAATATATTATTATTGAATTGATTATATCATTTTTTAATTTCAAATTTAATAACTATTAATTTTTATCATTTTTGATTACTAAGTAATTTAAAATCTTTTAAAAAAATTCCATGTCAAATTCAACTATTAATATTGCGCTAATTACAGCACTCCAATTCCAATTGCAATAAATTCATTAATTATAATTTAAAACCCAATAAATTGATTCATTTTGATTTTAATCTTTTTATTCAATTAATCACTACTTTATGGACATAGTTAACATTGGTTTGCCATTTATTATATCAATATTCTACGGTTACCATCTTAATTCACATTAACTGCAATATCTAAATAGATTAATTGCAATTGGTTTTCAATTAAATTTCAATGGACTAAGTAGTGAAAAGATAATTAAACAATTGTTACAACTTATGATTTCAAACACAATTCTATGTTTATTGTTAACAAATAAAACTAATAAATTCACATACGGATTAATTATTCTATTTTAATCAATTCCAATTAATTACATATAATTTCAGCGTTTAATACAACATTTGATTTATTTACCATTCCCAATTTATGACCAATTGTAACTTTCCAATCATTCCAATTAATTGAGATTTCATTAAAATAGTTATCAGTTGTCCCAAATTAACATCATTAGTATTACATTCTGGTTATTTTTCTTAATTATAAATCGTAAATTTTTATTTCTTCCAATATAAAATTACAAAATCTTATTAACTTCAATAATTTAATTATCGAAAAATTATGGGTCTTTACATAAACAGTTCATGAAGCTATTTTACAAATACATATGATTACAGTTTTACAATACAATCAGAGTTATACATACAGCAGGCACAATATGATAATGCAGCGAAATAACATGATACAGTGGAATAATACTAATAATATAATATACCAAACTCCATCTTCGTCCTCTAGAAATAAAGTTGTAACATCCTGGTATTTTCAACTATTCGCATCCACACATGTCGAACTTGAATTGGTCAAAATATCATAATGTTAATTTACATTTGGCAAAAACTCAGCATATACGGTAAATAAATAATCATAGAATCACAAACACAGAGTAATATAACAATAAGCAGCGGAAACAAAAGAATAGTAGTTCATGAATCTATTATATATATAACAGAGTTAAATAAGATACAACAGAAGCCTCAAATACAATAGTCAAATACAAGATTAGAATGCATCACTAGAATCAACTAAATAATTGAAAGGTGAATAGATAGATGGATCTCCAATTGAAGCTCCAACTCCAAAGGTGAGTCTCAAATGTTGTGACACTCAGTTTGACCCAAGCATAAAGTAAAACAAAAAACACTCGAGTCAGGATTAACATTCTTATATCAATAAATCCAACTCCAGTGAAATATCAACTGAAATACAAGTAACTTAAAGGATGCTTGGAATACCCATCCTCTAAGGATCCATGGAACTATCTACTATGTAGTAATATACGCTATTCACCACCAAACGTTATTATAACACCGTGGTCATTTTGAAAATATCATACTTCAAAACCAAAATATCATATCCATTTTAAAAACCATATCAACACGATATCATTTCTCCCTTAAAATAATATTCATTCAAAATCATAGCACTTCAAAGTTATAACACTTTCGAAATTATAAAGCTTAGAAATTATAACACTTGATAACATAAAACTTTGAAATTCCTAACTTTGAAATCATAACTTCCCACCTGAACAGTTTAGATATTAATAATAATATATATAATAAAATAGTTTATAAAATAAAATAGTTTATATTAAAATAATTATAAGTTAAAATAGTTATATTAAAATAATTAGGATATTAAAATAGTTTATATTAAAATAATTTATAAAGTAAAATATAAAAATAGTTTTAAAAATAATTTAAAAATACTTTATATAATAAAATAGCTTCCTCAAATTTGACAAATCAATACAAATTCACTTGAGTGCCAAAAATTCAATTTAACCTAATCTCAATTCATCAATTTCAATTCAATTCAGTTTCTTAATAAACCATTTCAAATTATATCAATTTCAAATACGGAATTGAACCATAAAATAAAACAATTAAATTTCAATATATTTCAAGGATTTAAAGATTCATCGTTTTCAAAACTAAATTTGATAATTTCGTGTGTGTGTGTGTGTGTGTGTGTGTGTGTGTGTATCTTAATTTGACTTCATTATTGTTTATTTTTGAAATATTCGCTTAATAAATCCAATATCATTTACATAAATCTCAAATAATCTAAATATTTCCTTCAATTTATTTAAACTTGAAATATTAATTAATCACTTTAAACCAAAATCACGTTGTAAAATCATATCCTTAAATTCTCAATATTCAATGAGTTTCAAATCGATTTTATTTAAATATAATTCTTAAAAAAATATTATTTCAATTCAACTTAAATTTATCTTCCCTACCTTAACTTATAAAATCATTATAACAATCTATTTTAAAATATGATTTTAAATAAATACTGAAAATATTATGTATTAATTAAATCATCTTTATTAAATCAAATCTTATTATCAACTTATTTTATATTAAAACAAATTTATACATTTATATAATATCTTAAAAAATCAATATTTATTAAATCATATATATTTCTTTCCAAAACCATGGAAGTCAGTTTCAAAATTTTATATATATACCAACGGTGTCTGTATATAATTTTCTATCCTATGGTTAAGTGATACGGATAATTATCATTTCAATCTGCAATTTAAATATAAATACGGGTATATATTATTTCAACCCACAATCTCAAATTCAATTCAAGTGAAAATCGCTTGGGTTTATCATTTCAACCTATAACGATTTTCTCTTATTCTAAGATCATTCGGGTATGTATCATTTCAACCCATAGTGAATTCTATACTAACAGGGACTTTGCAGAGTGATAACAGATATGATAATAATAAAACAGGCACATATCATCAATATAAATAACAAATAATGGTGTCAGATATCACAGGTGAACAGATACAGATAATAGCATATATATATATATGGCAAGGTAAATAACTAACTGAAGTATATTTCAATTGTCGTTTCAATTGAAATCAAATTTAATAAGTATAAGAACATTAATCATGAGTGATTGCTCACCTTTCAAGGTTAGAGATGAATGGAAATGAGAAAGTTATGAAATGCAAGTACGAATTTCGAAGCAAAGCAGGCTAGACTCGAGTTTGATGGAAAACTGATAAACCAGAATCGATGGGAACAAACTAAATTAGTTGATGTAAATGATAAACATATACTATTTTTATTATCATCAAAAAAATCAATATATTAAAACTTATATAAACTAATATAGTATACTTTAAGGTCTACATTTAATATAAAAATCAATAACAAATTTTAAAACATATACATATTAAAATCTATGTATATACAATACTGTACATAGTATATATAAAATATATAAACTAGACTGTATAAACTATAAAACAGATAAAATATCTAATACAATTATAAACTTATACAACATATATATACATATATATATGTATATATATATATATATCAATAAAATACACTAACTATATATAAAGCTTATATATTCGAGCAGATAAAACTTCATATACAACCAGCAGCTTGTACACATATACCTTTATAAACTTAAATACATATGCAAAAACAATATTTACAAAAACATATATTTAACATCACAATATAATTAAAAATCAATATCCTATTTACACACATATTTCTACTATAATAAAATCTAATGCAAATATAATTAGTAAACAACCAGTTAACATACATATATCAGTATAATTTAAATTTTATAACAAAACATAAAAATGGGTAGGTAACAATTAAAAACAAGTAAGCTTATTAAGCATATATGCTATAGCCGAATAATATATATTTAAACATACTTGTATAAACCTTATATAACCCACTAAGACAAACCTATATATATACATTCTTGCAAATATATAGTAGTACAACATATATACACAAACACATATTCGAACTTCAAAATATACGTACTATATACAATTTAATTTAAACCTACACATTATACATACATACACGAACATCAAATACTTATATACAGGCTTCGACAATCCAACTTATATATACACTACTGTAACAACATCATCTAAAACTATATTTTAAAACAATATATATATATATATATATATATATTTATAAACATATATATCAATATTACAAAAATCTGTTTTAATACAAACACGTTACGATTCTTATCAAACTATATGTATACATATTTATATATGTACAACTTTCCTAAACAACAAATACTGACATACATAAACTATCATATAAAATTAAATTTATACAAACAAAACTATACTGTAGCCATGTTGGAGATATATACATGCTTTTATATAGACTCTCTATACTATCAATGCTATAAACTTGTATAAGTTCATGTATATATAGCAAATCTGATATATTCAAAACAATCAAAATAAAATAACTGTATATATATTCATATAAAAAATTATTCACAAACTTAATAACATTTGTAACTAACAGAAATATATATCTCAGAATATATACCCTACCTTTTATACACCTGCGGCAGAGAGGGTGGAAAGAGGAGAAGAAGCAGTTGATGGCTATAAGGTTCGGCACTTGGGGTTGCATCATAGGTTAGAGATGGCAGAGCCGAAGTGGCGATGATTGGTAACAGGCGAAGATTGGTGACTTTTGGCTGGATGCAGCAGACTTTTTGAGGTAAGCGGAGAAAACAAAGTGGATTGCATGGGTGTGAGGCTCGGCGAAAGGCAGCCTCACCTGGGTGGAAGGGAAGGTTTAGGTGGAGGCAAGGTTGTATGGTGAAGGGGAAGGAGGTCTCGGCGCATTCGGCATGGCTGTTGAGAGGCGAAGATTTGCAGACGAAATGATTTAGTGGTGGATTGAGGAAGGGAGAGGTAGAGATGGAAGCAAGGGGGAGGCCGAGCATAGATGCAAGCTTTATTATTTTATTTATTTTCTTTTGATAAGAATGAACAGACAAAGAAAGTGATCTAGAAAGAGATGAATCACCATCAAATTTGAAACTGTTGGGAATAGCAACAGTCAAGGCTGAATTTAGGGAGTAACAAAATATTAGTGGCATACAGATTATATAAAGACAATTGAAAGGTCATGGGAGAACAAAAATTCGAAAATGAAACCGATATGGAAATTGTTCTGTAGATTTCGCGGTCTTTCTGACTTCGAAACACACAAATAAATATACCACATAGATCTACACGAAGATCAAAATGGTATACAAATATCAGTGATACGACCATCCGGTCAAAAGTCGATATTCGATACCGAAAATGCTGCTAATATGCCAGAATTAAGGTAGACGGAGCAATAGCAGTCCAAATTTGGGGAAACGAAATATGACGTCTCACTAAGAAGAGAATTTACAAATTTATTATGTAAAAATATTCAGTTTTGGAAAACATTTTATTATCATCAATTGTTAACTGATTTGCATTTAAATAAAATTACGCAAGAAAATAAGCTGCAATATTATCAGATGAAAATTTACCACTTGCTATGTTTAATTAGACGTATTCCAAATATCAAATCTTTATTTCAAACTATTATTATTTAAAATTTCTCAAAAAATTCAATTAAATGTGTTATAAAATTATTAAAATTTACGGGTCGTTACACTCTCCCCCACTCAAAGCTTTTTGTCCCCAAAACGGAAGGAGGTAGGAGAATAGAAACAACCAAAAAGAAAAATAAATTGAAAGACGAGACAAACAATTAACTTAAAACTATATAAATTTCAATTAATTAATATTCAATAATTGATTTTAAATTCAAGGTACTTCATTAATTTGATTTAATTTCAATTTATTAATTCCGTCAAACCAAAATTTATTTTATTTATCTTATTTATTCATTATCTTATTATTCAATTTTATCTCAATTAACATTTCTAAAATCATAAATTAAGTATAAAACATTTATTATAACCACTCAAATTTACTTATTTATAAAATCATTTTATATTGCATATTATCCAATTACATTTTCAACTTCTGAATAATTTAGGTAAGTTATATATTGAAATGAAATTAAGTATTATACAAGAAATTTTTTCAAATTCAATTATTTCAAGTTTAAATATTTATTCAAAATTTGGCTTCATTTTATAATTGAAATCATCCTTTAACATGATTTTAAGAATTAAATTTCCAATTAACTTCAAACAATTTAGAGATAAATATATATACACACACACACACACTATGTATCAAATCAAATCTAATATATATACCTATATATAATAAATCAAGTCATATTTAAGAAATTTAAATCAAATTATTTTTCCAAAACAAAAGTGTAGCAAAGCTATGAATTATTCTCTCCACTCTAAACTCGAAAATAAATGTCGATGATGACGCTGCCATCACCGAAATTATTTTCCAGCGACAAAAGAGGAGCAACGATTTAAACATTTAAAAATTCTTTGAAAACCATTTTTATTCAAAAATATTCTAAATAATATACATTTTAAACTTTATAAACCAAAGTTTGAAATCACCGAAATTTGAATTCTCAAATTCTTAATTTATGTTCATTTAAATTTCAAACCAATTTATAAACTATATTGTACATAAATAGACAGTATTTAAAAAATTTAAAGTATTTAGAAAATAAAAAATGATCAAAATACACTTTATATAATATTTTATCAAAATATTTTTATAACTTGATGTCTTAACAGGTTTATCCTCGTTCTTGCAGACTCTGACCATGCATTGATAAGGCGCAAGGCTAGAATTCTCCAAGTACTTAGTAGACGTATTTCAACGCCCAGTGAAAAATACATAAACACAGATATGAGAAGTACCGATCAAAATCCAATGTCAAATGATGATAATACGATAGCAGTGGCCTGCTGCTGATCCAGTATTTACGCAATGGACATAAAACTTTTCAGAAGATCCTTCTACCTTTCGGATTCAAGAAAAATATCGTAGCCGGTTCGTAAATAAGGGACCATCGACCCCTGCTACAATGGTACGCTACTGCTTCATTGATTTATGCAATGGATGCACTTCCCTCCCAGAAGATCCATAAAAAACACGCAAGATGACTGACTTGCTTTTGTTTTCTTTTTAATCATTTTGTTCAAGTGCAGAGGTTGCACTTTGCGGTCTTACTATATAGTCTGTACTTTCTCTTTATTGGCGTTGTAGTATGGGTACAGCCCCCATATTTTAATCCTGTGTATATAAAATTATAAGTAATACAATAATATTTTTGACTGTACTTTCATCTATTCCTATATATGTTCTTTGTATTTGTGCTTGTTTCATTTCATATTTGCTAGTTGTGTAATTATAGCCAAAGTTCTTCATTCGAAACAATAGAACTTAGAGATTAACAGCACATAGAGTATTTTTGTTTGGAAATTCACAAAACTTTATAAAATTTTCTAAAACTTAGAAATTTTTGTTTGGAATTTTTGTTTGAAAGTTGATAAAGCTTTGAGATAGAACTTATGAACTTGTTGTTTAGAGTGACAGAACTTGTAAACTAATTGTATTTGTTTGGTTCTGTCTCAGTACAGGTGTATGCCACCCAGTTCATAGGGATGCTCCCTTCAAACCATTTTCAAGTTGCCGATAATTTATGGTTTAACTAATCTTTATTGAAAATTTGGCTAAATTATAACACGAATCTACTTTTTTGGAGATATTGTGGTTTTAGCATGTAACCTTGTTTAGATGAATATGCAATTTTCGCATGGGTATGTGTTGTCGATCATTAAGTTCCCCTCTTCTAGCACCGATGTTTTTCAGATTGCACTCATTATTCCTGACTCTATCTGTGCGGTTTCTCATGCTCCTTGGTGTTGCCTATCATTGGGCAACGCGAGGAGTTAGAATTTTGGTGTGTGGCTCATGAGATGCATGGCTTTTGTTTTTCCTCGGTGTTGCCTATCTTCGGGCAACATGGAGAGTTGTCATTTCGGTGCTCCTCGGGGTTTCCTACCTTTGGGCAACACAAAGAGTTGTTATTTTGAGGCTCTTTGATGTTCCTATCTTCTGGCAACACGAGGAGTTTTAGTTTTGGTGTTCCTCGGTGTTGCCTATCTTCGGGTAACACGAAGATCTTTTGATATTGGTGCTTCATGATGTTGCCTATCTTCGAGTAACACGAGGAATTTCAATTTTCCTTGGTGTTGCCTATCATTGGGAAACACAAGGATTTTTGATTTTCCTTGGTGTTGCTTATTTTCAGGCAACACAAGGAGATTTTATTTTAGGGCTCCTCTATGTTGCCTGTCTTTGGGCAAAGCGAGGAGTTTGGATTTTCCTTGGTATTGCCTATCTTCGGGTAACACAAGGAGTTTGGATTTTCCTTGGTATTGCCTATCTTCGGGTAACACAAGGAGTTTTTATTTTGGGGCTCCTCGATGTTGCCTATCTTTGGCCAACACGATGAGTTTGGATTTTTCTTAGTGTTTCCTATTTGGGCAACACGAGGAGTTTTTATTTGGATTCCTCGATGTTGCCTATCTTTTGGCAACACGAGGAGTTCTGATTTTCCTTGGTGTTGCCTATCTTCGGACAACACGAGGACTTTTTATTTTGTGGCTCTTCGATGTTTTCTATCTTCGAGCAACACGAGAAGTTTTGATTTTCGATGGTGTTGCTTATCTTCGGGCAACATGAGGAGCTTTCATTTTAGGGCTCCTCGATGTTGCTTATCTTTGGGCAACACGAGGAGTTTGGATTTTCCTTGGTGTTGCCTCTTTCGAGCAACATGAGGAGTTTTAATTTTAGGGCTCCTCGATGTTGCCTATCTTCTGCCAACACTAGGATTTTGGATTTTCCTTGGTGTTGCCTATCTTCAGGCAACATGAGGAGTTTTTATTTTGCGGCTCCTCGATGTTGCCTATCTTCGGACAACACGGAGTTTGGATTTTCCTTGGTGTTGCCTATCTTTGGGAAACACGAGGAGTTTGGATTCTCCTTAGCCCTCTCGATGCTGCCGAAGCAATCTAATTGTCAAAGGGCAAAGATTGGGTTTTGACGATCCAACGGTTCGAGTCGATTTTCTTATGTCGACTCGGCGAGTAATTGTATGAACACGGTTTGGCTGGTTCAAGAAGCAAACTTTATTAAGGAAAGCATGGCAAATTCTTCGCCAATTTTGGATGGTTTATTTGCTGAAGAAATATAAAATACATAAAATAGTTTTTTGGATAAAATAAACGGCGGAGCGATTCGTTATTCCAGGACCTAAGAAATGTGACTTCGTCGACGGTTGTCAGCTTGAAAGTCACGTCGCTGAGCTTTTGATTAACGGCATACGGTCCTTCCCAGTTTGGCCAAAGGCTCCTGGTATAGGGTAAACTCACTTGAGCATAAAATCTCCAACTTCGAAGGGCAGACGAAGAACTTTGGAGATGAAGTATCATGCAACCTTTTTTTAGTGAGCAGCTGTTCTCAATTGTGCTTCTTTTTTTTCATCAACCATATCTAGCGATTCAAGTAAGAGTTTCTCGTTTTGTGCTTGATTAAAATTCTACCTTCGGTGCGAGAGGACTTCTAATTCAATAGGAATCATTGCTTTTGAACCATGTGCTAATGCGAACGGAGTGTGGCCAGTTATCGCTTTGTGTGTTGTCATGTATGCCCATAGTGCGCGTGGAAGTTCGTCAATCCAATTTCCTTTTTCTTTTGCTAATCGCTTTTTGATTATGGATTTGATGATCTTGTTTATTGCTTCCACTTTTCGATTTTCTTATGGATGAGCCACTACAGAAAAGCTTTTTTCAATTCGGAAGCGCCTGTAGAAGTCTTTGAACTTGGCACTTTCGAATTGGGTTCTATTGTCAATGATGATTTTTTATGGCACAACAAACCTGCAAATTATGTTTTGACAAAGTTAATAATTTTCTTTGTGGTTATGGTGGCAAGCGGTTTCGCTTCGGTCCATTTTGTGAAATAATCTATAGCACCTATAGTATATTTAGCTCCTCCTTTAGCTATTGGAAGGACACCAATCAGATCGATCCCCCATATCGCAAATGGCCATGGGCTGACCATTTGTGTTAGTTTTTTTGAAGGAGTTCTCTTAATTTTGTTGAATCTTTCACAGCGATCACATCTTCTGGAAGGATCTGTAGTGTCGTGATTTATTGTTGGCTAAAAATATCCATATTAAAGGAATTTATGTGCCAGCATTTTCCCCCCAGTGTGGTCTTCGCATTCGCCTTCATGTACTTCCTTCAGGATTTGTCATGCTTCATCATCGATCACACACCTAAGAAGAGGGGTCGAGAATCCCCTTTGATAGAGTATCCCATCCTACATCATGAACCTTGGTGCCTTGCGGAGGAGCTTCTTTCGTTGATTTCGGTCAGTTGGTTGGGTTCCTGCAAGTAGATAGTCCTTTATCAATGTCATCCATGTATCTGGCTCGATGGTGGTCTCGAGAATCCAGTCCATGTCCATTTAGTTTATGTTCGGGTTGATTAACATTTCAACCGGAACCAATCCCAATGACTCAGCTTCTCCAGAGCTTGCCAGCTTGGCCAAATGGTCTGCTTGATGTTTTGCTCTCGTGGGATGTGAGTAATGGCATAGTGCTCAATATCGCTTAACAGCTCTTGTACTTTGGATAGGTACGGGGCGGGATTTTCTCTACACGCCCGGTACTCTCCTTTCATTTGGCATACGACCAGCTGAGAGTCGCTATATATGCAGATAGACTTTATTCTGTGTTCCTTCACAACCTTCAGTCCTACGATTTGTGCTTCATATTCCGCTTCATTATTCATAGCTGGGAACTCCAAGAGCAAAGCATAGCTAATTGCCTACCCCTTCTGTGTTTTGATTACTATCCCAGTGCCCGAACAGAAGTTGTTTGATGTGTTGTTGACGAAGAGCTTACATTGTGTGTTCGTTTCTGACAGATCTTCCTCCTCGTCCTCTCTTATGGTAAATTTAGCAATGAAGTCAGCCAATGCTTGCATGTTGATTGCTTTCCTTGGGTGGTATATGATGTCATATTGGCTCAACTCTATATTCCACTTGAGTGTCATCCGAAAGTTTCTAGCTGGCATAAAACTTACTTCAGGGGTTGGTTAGTCAATACTTTAATCGGATGGGCCTGGAAGTACGATCGTAATTTTCGAGATGCGATCAAAAGGCAATATGCTAGCTTTTCCAGTTTTGGATAGTTCTTCTCAACTCTGGTGAACCGTTTGTTAATGTAGTACATGGGTCGCTAGATTCTTGCTTCTTCCTGCATGAGAGCCGCGTTCAGTGTGTGTGGGGAAACCGCTGCATTGATGAATATGTCTTCTTCTTCCACTGGTTTTGATAAGATTGAGGGAATTTCCATATGTCATAACAATTCCTCGAAAGCTGTTTGACCAGCTTCGCTCCATTCAGATTTTTTCTTTCCTTTCTGCAGTGCGTCGAAGAACAGTGTGCACTTGTTTGTGGCTTTAGAGATGAACATGCTCAGTGCTGTGACCTTTCCATTCAAGATTTGAAGTTATCTCTTATTTTTAGGGACTTGAACTTCCCCTAAAGCTGTTATTTGCTCTGGATTTTCTTCGATGTCCCAGGCACTTACTATGAATCCTAGGAATTTCGCAGAGGCTACTCCAAAGTAACATTTAAGCGGGTTGAGCTTCATTTCGTATTTGCGGAGTATTTCGAACATTTCAGTAATATTATCTAGATGGTTAGCAGCTACTTAGGATTTGACTAACATGTCGTCCACGTAAACTTCCATAGTCTTCCCAATCAAGCGTTTGAACATAGTATTCGCTAGCCTTTGGTACGTTGCTCTGGCATTTTCAAACCGAATGGCATTACTCGGTAGTAGTACAGTCCTAAATCGATGATGAAGCTGGTGTTCTCTTGGTCTGGTTCATGCATTAGGATCTGGTTATAGCCCAAGTACGCATCCATAAATGACAGCAATTCGTATCCCATCTTCCATTCACCAGTTGATCAATCCTGGGGAGCGGGAAGCTATCCTTCAGACAAGCCTTGTTGAGGTTCGAGAAATCAATACAAGTTCATCGTTTTCCATTGGACTTCTTGACTAGGACTGGATTCGATACCCATTCAGGGTAGGTTGTATATCAAATGAAGCCATTAGCCATCAGTTTATCTACTTCCTCTCTCAATTCCTTGGACCACTGGAGGCCCATGTTGCGCCTTTTTTGCTTTGCTGGTGTGAATTTGGGGTCAATATTGAGAGCGTGACAGGCAATTTTAGGTGATACCCCACACATACCAGAATGTGTCCAAGAAAATAAGTCCAAATTGGCATGAAGGAATTTGGTTAGTTCTGACCGCATCTTGGTTCCAAGCTGCCAGGACCCATATTGGGGCATCCATACAGACTGGGACAGACAACATCAATTTAGCCAGTGCTGCCTGATCCTCCCCTGAGCCCTTCTTTCTAGGGTCCAAAGCCTTGTCGAACCGGCTATGGTCCCTAAGCCAGTGGCGGTTCTGTAGTTGCTATTTGGAGGATTCATGGATGTAGAGGATCTTTCCCCCATCCTTTCCATTTTCCTTTCTTCTTTACTCGCGCAATTCTGCAATGTAGCATTCTTCGGCAGCGCTTTGGTCTCCTTTCACAATTCTGACTCCGTGTTCCATAAGGAACTTCGTTGTAAGGCACCACTGGGCCAGTGCTATTCTGAAGTCAGCTAATGTAGGTTGTCCTAAGAAGGTGTTGTATGCTGACATTTCATCTACGATCCTAAAAGTCTGAATGGGGGTGACCCTTTGCTCACCCTCTCTGAGCTCCACGGGTAGGTCAATTGTTCCCACCGGTTGCTTGGGTTTACCAGTAAACCCTTGAATCTTTGTTTGGCACGTGAACACACTTTTCATGCCAATCTTCAATTTGATCGAAAGTGCGTTTAAAGAGAATGTTAACGGAGCTGCAGTTGTCAACTAACACCCGTCGAACTATAGCCGACCCAATTCCTACCATCACCACCATCTGATCGAGGGTTGGAGCTTCGATCCCTTCGTTGTCCCGATTTCGAAACATAATATCGCCATTCAAAATCCTTTGAATCTTAGCCGGAGTTTCATCTTGCATAGAAAAACATGATTCCTTTAAAGCGTGCTTCAACGAATTTGCACATCGCTCCATTTTCCCCAACTTCATTGTGCGGGTAGTGGTCCGCCGGATATTGTTTCAATAATAAGCCTTTAGTCAATTCGTTTCGACCATTCTTCGCTGGTTCCAACTTGATTCATTCATTCTCTTAAGTGCTAAAGAGATGCAGATTGATTGAGGTTTTATGACTTTTTATGTACAGCTGTAGTTTGTTGTTTTGATCAGTTCCTCGATGAGATTCTTTAGGTGGCAACATTCGTTTGTATTATGGTCATGTGTCTCGCGGAAACAGCAGAACTTCCCTGAGCACTTCTGCTGCTCGGTCACCTCCTTTCTAGGTGGATTTTTGCATTCCTCAGTTCCTTGAATTGTGAGAAAAATGTTTTCTGGTGTGTCGCTGAGGGGAGTGTAGCCTTCGAGCCTAAACCCTTTGAGCTTTTTATCGCTGCCATTACCATTCTTCTTATTGGAGGTTTGACATTTCCTCTTTGAATTCCCATCTTTCCCAATGGTTCCTTCAGCAGCTCAAGAAGTGTGCGCATTTTGATTCATTGCTACATTGCTTTACCTAACATTTGCCAATTGCACACTAGTAGACTTTCCTTCCAATTCCTGTGCTTCCTCCAACTTTAGGTACTGACTTATTTTGTGATTAAAATTTTTCCTGGTGGTAGGTTGCTTCATTTTAATCCACTTTTCAAATTCAGTTTTTGAGTGGATGGCACAAACTATGCCGCAAAACCATGTCTTCGTTGGGGTTTCTTACTTCCGTCACATGGTGTTAAACCTGTTCATGAAGGACTTTAGTGATTCATTACGCCCTTGGAACAACTCGAGTAAGGACATGACATCTTTTGGCTACACAGTATGGAGTTTGAACTAATCAAGGAACCTTGTCGCTATTTGGTCAAAACTAGAGATAGATCTTGATGGAAACCTAGTGAACTAAATTGATGCAACCACTTCTTGAAAGACAGGAAAGAATCTGCATCGAACAGCTTCAAAGGCATTCGCTCCGTCCATATACCAACTCTTTTTTTACAAATGAGGCTTCGGGTCCTTCGTTTCATCATAGAATGGAATAGTTGGCATTGTGAATTTTTCTAGATATCTCTCGCTCAAGATTTCATCGATGAAGGGAGTCCGGCTTGGCGCAGATCCCCATTCGTCATCTCTTTTATCTTTACTTACCTCCATTAATCAGTTAACCATGTTCGCTTTGTATGCCTCTGATGTTCGATAGTCCTGATGATGGCAATTAGTCACTTCGCTAAGCGTTTGACTTTGTAAATGGTCTTGGTGAGTGGGCTGAGACCTAGGCTCTCCTGTCTTTAGGAGAGCCGCTCCTACAGGGTCCTGTTGGCTTGTGGTTGGTCTCACTGGAGCAATTTTGGTATTCCTTGCATTATCCAATGCATTGGCATCTTCTTTCAGTTTGTTGTCTAGCTCTTCGTCCTCTAAGTTGGAAAGATCCATAGCTATGTCTTCTACGGGGGTCTTTGCCCCCTGACTCAAATTCAGAATAGTTTGCCTTACGACATACGGAGTACATGCATTTCTATCCACGTTAAGTCAAGTTGTCATCCTTTTTGTGGTTGTTTTCCGTTTTTTCTATGTAGACCAGAAATGGAGGAATTCTCTTGTTCCATCGCAGCCGCGGGTTTGGGCATAGTCCTTAGAGCGAGATTTGACTGTAGGGTTAGGAGAGCATTAAGCTTATCCACTAGAGCCTTTTAGCTACTCTCCATTTTTTAGTTGATCTCATCAACCATCTTATTTAACTCATCACTGGTAACAACTTCATGCTGACTGGAGGAGGCAGGCGCCTGATTCCCTAAGTTAGTGTCATTCACTTTGTCTTGTTGAGGATTAACATCTTTTCCAGCTACTACTACCCCTATAGACCTTCCAAAGGAAGTTCTTCTTCCAGGAGCCATTGATTCCAAACAGTGAATTCCTCAAGCAAGGATTGGGGATATAACTTTTGGACCTATAGGATCCAAAGTAGATAGCTAGACCTGAATCATGGATTGGGTTCTCGATGAAAGCACTAAAAATGTTGACCCAAAAAATGGACCAACACCTTAGTTAGAATTTGAAAGCACCAACCCTGTTTTGACAGAGCAATATCATAGATAACAGATATAAAGAAAGAACAATAAAAGAAAGTAGACGGAGAATTTTTATAGTCGTTCGGCTGTTAATAAAGCCTACGTCCACTTTATAATTTTACTACAAACCGATAACTATTACAATAGATGTTTGATTATAATGCTTTGATTATTTTCTAGCTAGATTGAATCTTTAAAGTTGGAATCCACTGGAGAATCATAGTGTATTCCTTTGGAGATTGTTGTGGGAGAGGTAGAGAGTGAAGAATAATTCTAGTAGAGCTTCAGCGACTACTCCGAAGAAGATCCTATTTATATTGTAGGTAGGATGTTATTTATAGAGATCAAAGAGCTTCTGGGTCAGGCCTGTCTTCATCATCTCGCAGGTAGGTAGTATACGACCAAAGGGGACTTTGGCTCACAAAACGAGCCAAAACTATGGGTCGTTGGCGATCGACGACCTATGGGTCGCCAGCGACCCATAGACTTGGTTCGTTTTATGGGCCAATGTCTTGCCTTTCTTATAGTGTTTCATAGCTGGTTTGTTTGAAGGGTTGAAGAGAGGCATGGGTCACTGATGATCCGACTACTTAGGAGTTTTTCGGAGTCTGGAATTGGAGATGTTCCCATAGCCTTTTATCATTGTTGTCACGTTTTGATGGCAAGTCACTAGCTACTTACGCTCAGCTACTAATTGGACTAAAGGAGTTCTAATCTCTTAGCTTCATTAATCCTAGTCATTGTTTCAGTCATATGACATGAACCTTGTCGATCCCTTGTCTTAGCTTAACTAAGTTCTGAACCTTTCGTCTACACAAGGTTGTCCTGTTTTCTATTGGTTTATGCTGGGTTAAAAAAACCGGATAACAGTTTCTTGTAACATCTCGGTCGAAGCCTATCCATCTTGGAGTCCAAGCTAAAAAGTGATTCTTCCTCTTCATCATTTCCTCCTCCATTAAGTGCTCAAGAGCATGACTTTATGTTTGATGGTAGAAGGAAGCAACAATGACAGAAAAGGGGGCTTAAATCTGAAATTGTTTGATAGGTAGTTGGTGACAAGGCAGAGTTACTAGAATGATGTCAATGGTCCAAAAAAGCAGTCGCGCCTACCTATGTAGTGATGAAATCAAGATCTAGAGATTGCATAACGGTGGAGGTCAAGTTCTAATCAATGTGCTATTCTTTTAGATCAATGATAAGAATGTGACAAATGTCACAAGGGAAAGAGCAAGAGTCGCCTAGAAATGAAAGAAAAGAATACTTTAAAGTGAAAACGAGATCTGGAATTCACAGGTGTTATAGTTATATAACGTTGTCAAATTCAATCGTTACTGATCCATATGAATTAGAACTGATCAATATGATTTTAAGATTTTTTTTACAAAAAAGAAGAAAAGAAAAGTTGAATGTACATGAAGAAAATAGAGTTTGCCCGACTAAAGAATAGAGTAGCTTTTAAATTTTAGAAGGTCTGTGAAAGATCTCGGGTGGAAGACTTCAGCATTTATGTCTATAGAAGGGATGCATCCTAGCAGTTGTTTAAGGCATTATGTCGATACTCTTATAAGACATGCGACATTTCACAAAAATATTCAATTGATAGAAACATCTTTATTGTCTTGGTACAAAGCATGCTTTGTTATCGAATAAGCATAGTTAGAAGGCAAATATTATCCAGTATTTGAACTAAACAACATTTCTAGACTACGAAATGATGAAGAAACGAATTAAGAAACTTGTAAAGTTTAGAGATGGAAGAACTTAAGAAAGTAGAACAAGAATGATATAAATTACAATAATAGGTATAGATTTATATGGATCATTATCGAACTATTCAATAAGGTTAGGCGATCAACTCTACTCTTATGAAAAGCAAAGCCTGGAGATGGAAAAGGAGACAAGTACAAGAATAAACATAGGTAGATGAAAAATCATATGGGTCAGTCCCGAACCATACAAAGCTTATGAAGTTTCAACTACTAAGACTTGAAGACTAACTGCATTGAGAAGAGAAAAAGAAAAGTCAAAGAGATGGGTCAGTACCGATCCATATCGCTCGATACTGAATCATATTGACTGTTGGACTTAATGTGACCCGTTCTTCATGGTAGAACTTCATATGAGGATATATTTTCTCATTCAAACCAAATCTACTGTATTCCGTGCTTATATTTGACTATAAATAAAGAATCAACAGCTAAAAAGGATTTTTGGGTTTTCGTTCAGATTCTACGTGGAGTTGCTACCAAATTCAGAACCATCTTTTCTATATTTTAAATTGATTGCAATTTAGTTGTAATTGTGAATTTTAATATAAAAAAGATGCATGCATAAAATTTTGGCCGAACCACTTTAAAAATTATGTCTACTTTACCATCTTTTAATTTTTACTTGTTTAATTTTTATTTTAATTTGATGGGGGTGTTAACCAATGTAACAACCTGATTTTTAAGTAATTATTAATTAGAGATAATAATATTAATTTAATTAATTAAATGGAATTTATACGTTTATTTGATATATTGGTTTTGTAATAATTTAATAAAAGAGTTTAATTCATGACAACAAGATATTTAAATTTAATAAGTCAAAATGTGAAAATAAAATTTTATAAAAGTGATGTGTTTGAAATATAATGTTGATCTGGAAAAGAATTAATTTTAAATTGTAATTTATATTTAAGTTAAATAAAATCTAGTTAAAAAGTAAAAGAGAATAAATATTTATATATATTTACTTATTACTACCTTTTAGGTCTAAACCAAATATTCTATAGTCCAAGCACAAGAATTAGTGATCAAATCCAATTTCTAGAATTTTCCTTTCTTTACTGGCTCACTTTCATTTCGGGCATATTACATATTCCTTAACACTCAAAGCCTGAAAATCATTCCCACTTCTAAATCAAAGAAGAAATTGTATGAATTAAATTCAATTATCAAATTTGAACATATGTTCCTTGTATCTACATGCATCTATATGATGAGGAATGAATTTAATTTCGCCGTGTCGATAGTGAGTTGTGCGTGTACGTGCATATTTGAAAAGGGAAGAAGAAGATGAAAGTACAACACATGTGAGTGTTTCCACTCACAATTCTATGCCTAATCCTATAATTTCATATATGCAAATATATATACATGTATGAAATACAATGATAATTGAATATATTGTTCTACGCTTGTAAATTGAGGTGATAGGCGATGTAGAGGTTCGAAGTTGATCAGGGAAGGCATGACCTTAAGGCTTGAGCTTAATCGCTCCAAGCAATAATTGACCAGCGGATCGTCAATGATGACTGGTGCACTAGTTGTAGGGCTTGGGTGCTGCTTGTGTGTGATTGGGAGCATGTATTCATGAGTGTGTATGTGAACGCTTGTGTGTGCATATTTGTGTGCTGATGTAGTGTGTTTTCATGTGTTTGTGAGAGAGTGTGACTAGTGTGAGATGAGTGTGTGTGCTAGTGGGTTGAGTGAATGTTGCTTTGTGTGTGTGAGGGAATAGTGTGATGTGTGAGTGTGTGTATGTAGGGAGTGTTGTTGCGTACAGGTTTGCTTGTATATGTAGTGTTTGTGTGTGTTGCATGTTGAGTTTGCATGTGTGCATCTCTGTGTACACATATGTACATGATGTTGTGTATTGCCTATGTGTGGATGTGCGTGCTTGTCTTCATATGTTAAAATTTCATGGTTACTACTATATATCTTGAGTTTATGACCTTGTTTTAGTGTGCTTTTTCATGTTTATATATTTATTACATTGACTATTTTATTGTTACAATGCTCATGTTATAATAAATCATGTTCGACTTTAATGCATAGGTAGAAGTAAATATTTAATTACTGTATTTTATTTCTGATGTGTAGGTGCGTAACCCTATTTATATGAGCAGTTTTTAGCAATCTATATTTTAAAATACATATATCTTTACATTTAAAGTAAATCAAACAAATCCAACCTTTAGTTTATACTTACTAAATATTATACATACATACATATATAGATACATACATACATATATATATATATATGTTTTATAAGACAATAAAGTGATTTAATTCTATTACTTAATAGCTGTTAATTTTATTTTATAGAAGTGTGAAATTATATTATTTTATACAAGTTTTAAAGATGTATTTATTTGGTTATGTATAAATCAAGTTAGATTAGATGTTTTGAAATTATTTAAAATAGTATTTGATTATAATAAATTATGAATTAATTTTTATATGTAATAGTTGAATTTTAGATTTACTAACTATTTTGGAGTTTTGAAATGAAAGAATTGAGTTTCTAATGTTATTTGTGAAAGTTTTATTTATTGAGTATTTATATAAAAAGACTGAGAAACTAGATATTTATTGTAAATATTGACTATATTGAGTTTAAATGATTATTTAATTAATTTTGGGAATATGAATTTACTATCCATCTTTTAGTAGTTATTTTGTAGTATAAAATTATATGTTGTGAACGATTTATCATTAAGTGCTGATTTGTTTATTTTATATTTATTGGAATAATCTATTTTTATATTACTATTCTGATTTCTTTTCTTATTCGCCAAATAATAATTATATGAATGATTCATATGGACTTGACTGCTGATTTTGATATGATAAGGGGATGACATCCATTTATATGATTTGATATGGTTTTGTATTATAATTCTATTTGACGAGAAATCTAAATAAACGAAGTTATAATACCGTTTGGTATAGGACTTTCGATAATATTTATTTGGTTATTCTTTGGACTCATTATATACTGCATAGTTTGAGTGTAGTTTATGAACAATGAATAAATGTTTGAGTTTCACGCAGTGGTATGAGATGCTATTATGCATTTATTCAATTATTCATTGTAAGCAGATGACACTTGCATGACGGTAATAGGTGGATAGTGTGAGGTAAGACGTAGTGATACATGGCTTTGTGCCTATATTCAACGAGTATGGCTTTGTGACTAACGATAAGCATAACTTCGTGTCTATACGTATTGGCTTTATATGCCACTATTACGATGTACTCCAATTATGTCTGTTGGAGAGGACCAAATGGCAAGTATCCACCCCGGCAGCTTGATCATAGGGTCGCTTGTAATGACCCATAATTTTAGTCATTTGAAATACGTCTATTTAATTGATTTTAGATATTCACAAGTAAATTTTATAAGCTGAACAACTTATATTTAAAATATAGTAATTTAATTGGATAATTAAATTGTTAATTTAATATTTGAAATTGCAGAAATAATTGGAATTTGAATTTAATGTGAATGAAAATGATTTATAAAGTTGAAATAAATTCTATTGATGTTAGAGAACTTTTGAAATTGAATTAAAAGTTAATTTATTGAAATTGAATATTTTAATATTTAATTAACATGTAAAAATAGTCATTTTTCACACAGTCTTGGATTTCGAAGAAACTAGTTTCATTGGATCCGTAATGTTATATTATTGTAAGATTTCAAATTCTGTGTCAATCGAATTTACGGTTTAGTCGTGGCAAGCTAGAACGCGTAGAAATTCGTTTAAGTCAAATTTAAATAAGTCGATTCGAAAATACATCTTCCAAATACGATCAAATTGGCTCTCGATATGTATTTCATTATGATCGGAATAGGGGCAAAACATTATAAATGCCAGGCGGCATGCTTTATTTAGAGTTCAAAAAAATTTCGGATGAATAGTGCGCGTAAATTTTCTGTAAAAGGCCACGTTTTTATTCATTTTGCAAAAACCCTAAAACGGCTAGGGCTAGCCACCGATTCTATTTCAATGGTCAAAAATTTTCGATTCTTCTCTTCTTAATCTCACTCAATCCATTCACATTCATGAAAACCTTTCAACTACAAAAATATCAGGCTCGAGGAGTACTTCGAATCCATATGGGTAGGTCAACGAATAGTCGATCATAGGAAGAGAAAATAGCTTGCATTCATCCATGCTTTAAGCACATTTATCCATGTGTTGGGGAGGCCGAGCTTCATGAGGCTCTGGCCGATGGTGGTGCCTGCGTAGGCCTTCGATGTGGTATGCTCTGATCAACTTCTACTTGGTTGTAGATCGAGCAAAAATTAAAAGATCATCGACGGCTGTCTGTTTTCATGCGTACGAGTGAATGGGGAAGAAAAGGACAGGGAGCCGTGATACTCTAAGAAAAAAATGAACGTCTACGATGATGTAGGGTTTTGAAATAAAAATAAATTTGTAAATTATATTATTTAAAATTCATATAATCTTTAAAAATGCATAACTTCTTCATACGAGATCCGTTTTTGACGAAACAAGTTGCGTTGGGTCCGTATTGACAAGTACTACATTTTAGAGCTGATTTGGAGTTGATTAGAGATAGTGTAAATTTTGGTTAAAATTAAATGCCTACTTAACTTTACTCGAAATAAAACACTCCAACTGTTATTGGAACCAATGTGAGTACAATTCACTCTTTCTGACTCACTGATATTTTTATATAAGTGAGAATAAATTTATTTTATGCTGATTGCTGATTATTTGGATGATATATGATATATTGTACATATGTTGATTGGTATTTGGATATATCCCTGCCTATTGGAGCAGATGAGACCCTATAGGTTCCCGTGTATGAGTGGATGATCCTTCGTACACATGTCTGCCTTGAAGCGGACATTGTACACATATTCTAATATGTATATTTATTGTAAGTGACAGGTTGGAGGGATCCAACTGGATTCCTCATCCGTGTTGATTTTATTTTACAAATTTGTGATATATGCTGTTATCATTTGATATATGATGTTTTGGATACCATCATTGATGTATTTAGTGCTATTGCAGCATTGGGCCCATTTTTGGTACTTTAAAAATATTAAAGTGATGATTTCAAATTAAAAATGATTTCCAAATGATTTTTGAAAATAGATGTTTTATATAAATTTTGAATTGTTAAAGGGATGAATTTATTTTGAATAAATAAAAGTTATAATTTCTATGTTATAAAAATTATGATTTTTGGGAAATATAATTGAAATATGATCTTTGAAATGTGGAGTTAACTATATGGTAAAATAGTTTAAATTGGGATTTTATACTTATTATAAATGATTTATACATAAGATTTATAAAATTCATATTTTATAAATTTAAATAATGGGATTATAAGGAGTTTTTATAAGTGTTTAAATGAATTTAAAATTGGATTTTATAAGTGAATAAGATTTATAATTGATGATGTTATAAAATGAATGAATTTGTAAATAAGCGAGTTATAAGTGAATTAACTTATAATTTAAAATTTGGCATGTAAATGAGATATAAATGGAATTGGTTAATAAAGGAATTTTATATATATGAAAGTTTTTATTAAAATAGAAATATGAATTTATAAACATTGTTTTATAAATCCGCAATCAATTGAATTTGATAAGTTAATTGTGAAAGTTTATTAAAGGGATATCATCCATGATTTTGGACAGTGGATAATCCTTTAATAAATATGTAGAAGTAATGAATTTGGTAAAGGAGATATATTCACGATTTTGAATGGTGGATTATCCTTTAAATTAAATGTGCAATAATGGTGAATTTGGTTAGAGAATTATATTCACGATTTTGGACAATGAATAATAATTTAAATAAAATAGATATTTTTGCAAAGTGATAATTTAAATGGAGTAAAATGGTTTGAAAGATGTTTTAAAATGTGTTAAGTATCGAATACATAAATTTCAACATTTATTCTTGAAAAATACGTTTTCGAAAAGTAAGAAAATAATGGACTATAACACTGTTGTTATAGTAAATGATTTTCGAAAGGAGTTGCTTTGTATAGTTATGGGATTTATATATCTATCTAATGTTCGAATCCCTATATTATTGATTTTGGGTTGTCGTAACAATGTTTTACGCAAACTCGTTTTGACCCAAATAAATATGTTTAATAGAATGTTTTCCTTAAAGAATAATTATATACTTAATCCTGATTTAAGTATACATAATATTTTTTAAGTGTTGAAAATAAAAGAGAATTGTGAATCACTTATTATTATATAAGTATATGGAAAAAAATTCCAATATTGAAATGGTTTGAGAATATATCTTTTTAGAACATAATTTGAAGTGAATATTTGGCAAGTAATTTAACTCATAAAAGATTAATTAAAAGGGCTAAGTGATTGCTTATGGTGCTAAATATTTGTTTATTTGCTTTTATAGTTAAATAACCGATTATCGAATTTGACCATTTTTATTTCCCCGACTTGATATAGGAACTATTTAGTCGTACACTTAGTATGTAGCCATCTGTGTAGGCTTGATTATAATTTGTGTTGAGGATGTTGATTCGTGTAGTGCGGAGTGTTGCTCTAATCTATCTAGCTTCCCTCTTGGCCGAAGGATATCAAGTTGAAAGTTGGAGACGTGATAAGTCTATGAGACTTAGTTTCTGTGTGAGGTTGAGAAAAGCTTTTGCGTTGTTGGTGCGAAGAGACTGGGATCTGATTTATCTGAAAACCACTTCAGACCAACATATATGCGACGATTGTGCAGATTAGTTATAATGATATTGATATTTAGGATTTTCATAGTGGAGGACTTCTTGTTGATCGTTTGGGGTTGAAATCCCAATATATATCCAGTAGCAGTAATCTCTTTGTTATGAAATATCCGATGCAAGGACTATTCGCTACTAATCCTTGGGATTTTCCGATAGGATATGGTAGGAAAGTACCTTCAATTTATCATGTTTATGGAAAACTTGTATGGATGATTGTCTGACATTGAATTTCCAAAGGTTACATACACTGGTTTTTACAAACGTGCATCAGTGGTTGTAGAGAAGGCCGCTTCTTTTAGCATAACACCCTCCTTGAGACGTACAAGCTTAAGGTTGTATTTTTGTGGAAGGAAATCAATAATCAATGGAAATGGCCGTGTGGCATTCGAAGTGATATGATATGTGATTGTGAAAGGTAATCGTTACCTCAGGCCTCATCAACCGGAAATGACCGAAACACGATTAGATGGAGCAGGGCTAAGTGGGTCGCTCCTATCAGGATACAATCATCCTCTTCTAGATATATCTTTACACGCTATGATGTCGTGTATCTGATTATTGTGTTTTGTATGCTATAAGGGCCCTTGAAAATGGTCGGTAACGACCGGAGGATGACATATTCGGTACTATCTAGTTACAGAGGTAGGCTGGTCTTGTGTTGGTAGAGGAACTTTGTGATGGTTTCTCAGTACATTCCTCTAGAGATGTACTGCCAGAAGGTATTCCCTTCACCAGGTCATCTGTATGGAAATCCAAACTCCACTACGTACCTGCCATTTTGATTATATTACCCATTTTGGGCTATATGCTGGAATTTAATCAATGTAACAATTTTGGCTATGATTAATATTATTTGTGCAATAGGCACTGGTATAATATAAGATGATTTGATATGAAAGGATTTATTTATCGTAAGGTAAAAACATGTCCATGTTTATGTGTAGGCATGTCTTACGAGATATTTTTGTTTCGAAAAAGGAAAAGTTTGAAAATTTAATAAATTCAGTTGAGTGTATTTCACACGCTGGTTTACCAGACTGATCCGGAGGTTCTTCCCTTTCAATGCTTGGGTCAGACCGAGTATATTTGTAACGACCCTGGATTTTTGGCCACGTTTATTTTAATAATGTTTAATCTAATTTAAATAAAATGTAAATTGATCATATTAAAATGATTATGATTTGGAAATACTGTCGATTTATTTATTTAAATTGTATTTTAAAAGGGGAATTGGACTTTGGAGAGTTCAAAATAAAATCTTTTGATAATATTATAATAAAATTTATTTTATATGATTAAATTAAAATACTTTACTTTATTTATATTCAGTATAAAATGATACATATAGATAATAATGTTTGAAAATTCTAAAATATAGATTCTTAATAATATTTTTGATAAAATTTACCTTATATAATTAAATTAAAAGGTTTTACATTTCTAACATTGATAAACATATACATATGAATAATAATGTTTGAAATTTAAAATAAATCTCCTTATAATATTTATCTTACATTATTAAATTAAAATACTTTCTTTTGGTTAACATTTGATAGGAGTATCTATAGATGATAATGTTTAAATCTAATTCTAACAATATAAAATATTAATATTTATGTAAGTCAAAAATATAAATATAAATAAATGAGTGAACTCATGAATCTAAGTTTAATATTTATAGCTAAAATACAAATGGAAATAAATACAAAGATAAGTATAAATATGCAAATCATATATATTGTACATAATTGAAATATTGTTAGCTGAAGAAACATAACATTAAATTGCTTCCATCTCAGCCAGCCTTTGTCATTTCAATTATGTATAAAATAAAATAAGCACAAGGTGTATAGAATAGAATGAAAACAAAGCTAAACTATGAAACAAACATTTTTATACAATACACAAGTATCTTCATTTGAAAGACCAGGTGTTGCCTGAAAAGCATAGAATAAACCTGACAAGTATGTATGTAATTATTTAAGCTGGGAAATGTAAACTTGAAAGTTAATAAAAAAACAAGTAATATAATAACAAAACAAAATATCTTCATAATCAAAGCTTCATACATAAGCCAAGTATGTACCTGCAAAAGTACAATCTTCATACCAATATCTTTACAGTATAAACATATTAATAATTATGCAAACATATTCATGCGCAACAAATCTTAACAAGGTTATGTAAACATATTAGGCAGCAGGCATTTAATTTCTATCTGCACAAGCCCAAATTGTGTCGTTTCAAATATTTATCAAATCCTCTCATTTGCAGTAAATAAAAATCTGCTCATATCTGTTAAATATGCGCTTGTATGTTTTTGTTTGATGATAATAAACATATATATTCATTTAAATGTATTTGGTAATGTACTATTTTGTTTTTCATAGATTAAATAAATATTTGTTGAATAAATAAATATTTGTTGAATAAATAAATATTTGTTGAATAAAATAAATTACACAGAATTTGATTTTGAATTCAAACGAATATTTTATTCAAACTAATATTTATTACAATTTTAAATAGTACAATTTCATGCTCTCACTATACATATACATTTTTGATTACAATCACATCACATTTCACATTTACAGTTAACCTCACTACATATCACTCACACTCGTATTTTTGTCTTCAACTGCATTCCGGTTTGAATCCAGCATCTGAGTAATCTGCAAAAATATTTTTCAAACGCAGTAAATTGAAAGAGAAATATTTTTGAAATTTGAAAGAAACGATGATTTTGAAAACATTATTTGCCTCAGTTATTTGGGTTGTTCGTCATCATTTTTGACTATGCAATATCTGTGCATATCAGTATTTTTATCAGGGACAGGTAACTATAAGTGGCTGCAGTACACACGTGTACATTCGTATACATGTGCACTGCCTCGCCAACTCGTGTGCAAAAAAATCAAACAAAAGCACAGAAATCAAAAACAAGGTCAAACCCAAGATAGGTTCAACTCAAGGCAAATAGACAAAGCAATTGACTACAAACAGTTCAAGACTAAAGCCACTAACAAATGCAACAGCAACATGCTTGAAGACTCCAGCACGAGCAAGTATGGAGTGTACAAATGCAAATGTCCAAACAACAACATAAAGTGAATCAAGTTCAAGCCACAAGTGTACATGAATACAACTCGACTGCAACAGTACAGTCAAAGTGCAAAAGTGCATGAACATAGGATCAGTACAGCAACAATGAAACTGACTCAAAGCACAACAGTGAAGTGACAAATGTTCAGTGGTGAAGCAACAACAATGAAGCAGTTCAAATCCAAATTCAAGAATATATATAATGCAAATGTATAGGCCAGTGAACATAAAAGAAAATGGCAGAGTCGAAGCACAAAGAACAAAACAGTTCATGTATGCAACAGTCAACAAGGCAACAATGCAGATGAACAACAAAGGGTACAAAAACAAGTAGCAGTCTTTGAACATGAATGCAGTGTACATGAATGCATCAGTGACCAAACACAGGAACTCAACAAGGCAGAGGAATATCACAAGCATAAAAGCATGGATACAGCAAAGTCAGAGACTACAACATCAAAGTGCAGTGCAACATGAACCAACTCCAAAATGTATCACTAACATATACTACAGGGATGAACACATGAGTATGGACAAGGGACAAATCAAGTCCAGCTACAAGTTGCAGACTCAAAGCAAACATGACACCAAGCTACAAAACTCAATGGCAATGAAGGCAACAGGAATAAAATATGACAATGCAAACTAATCAATGAGTAACACAGTGAACCAAGCAACAAGTTCATGTTTGAACTAACTCGAGTGCAACAAAAAAAACTATGGTACTATGCAAATGCATGGCAGTACCAAATGATAGAAAAGATGGTCAGAGAACACTATTTCAACAGTATGGACAAAGTAAATCAACTGGTCAAAGCAAATGTCAGCACCGTGATGAACAAGGTTGAATAATTCACAAATCAGAAATCAAGTGTGAAACAAATTGAAACAGTCAATGCCAAGTCGAACCAGCAAATTCAAAACCGTGATAAGCAAGGCAAATTGATCTCGAAATCAAATCAATATCGTGTGAATCAAGCTACCAAAATACGAAATTGACAAAGTCAGATCAATCCCAAGCATCAATGCAAGATCGAACGACTATTGACAAATTCAACTATATTCAGACGAACGTAATTCAAGGAGTTCGAACGCATATATAACCCAATCATCACTGGAAAATTAAATCATCGAGTTCAAGTATCAACTTAGTAAAGCAAAAGGAGACAGTACATACCGAATTCACAAACAACGAACTCGATCGAGCAACTGCAAACGAGCAATAGTCAACCATCAGAGAAGCAGTGAGCTAGGGCAACATATCTCAGATCGATTGAAGAAACCGAAGCCCTAATTGGAACAAAGAGCCGAAGCCCTAACTGGAACAAAGGGAACGAAGCCCTAATCAGAACGAAGCCGCCATTATTCTCACGAACGAGACAAAAGGATCGGGTGAAATAAGGAAGTGGGCCGGACTTATTAAAAAAAAAGGGGTTTTTGTTTTCTTTTAATTTAAGGCTTTATTATATTGTTAATTAGTTTTAGGGTTATTTTCTATTGTTCTTAATTATTGTTTTTATTTTACGAATCAAAAAATCTTGGTAAATCACCACCTAGGTTTTAGGTTGTGTCTGATTGTCTATTTAGAGTTAGTTCAGTAAGCAGGGGTTGCGAGTTTGCAAAACTCTATAGGCGGTAGCAGGATTTGCAAGTCTGTTAGAGTGTTTGTAAGCGTGATACTGTTTAATTCTAATAGAAATCTAGGAATGCAGCAGTAGGCAGGGGTTGCCGAAGCTGGGTAAATTTTGTGTGTGATTTACTTTTCAGTATATTTATTTTTGCAGTTTATTTTTGTATTTAAATCAAGAAAATTTGCTATAACCCTATTCACCCCCCCCCCTCTAGGGTTAATCTAGATCCTACAAGTGGTATCAGAGCCCGGTATATTTTTTTTATTTAACTCTAGAGTCATGAGTCTACAAAATAATGCTTTTTCTGATGGGCAATCTATTGCTAGGCCACCCATGTTTAACGGGAACGATTATGCTTATTGGAAAGTTAGGATGGGTATCTATCTCAGTTCTGTTGATTATGATGTTTGGGATATTATTGAAACTGGCTATAAACCCCCCACTATAATCGTTGGTGATACTGAGATTCCTAAACCTAAGGATAGGTGGGATGCTAACGATAAGAAATTGAAAACGACAAATGCTAAAGCCATGAATGCTTTGATATGTGCTCTTGATAAAAATGAATTTAATAGAATTTCTCATTGTACAACAGCACAGGAAATTTGGCACACTTTGGAGGTGACACACGAAGGAACTTCTCAAGTCAAGGAGTCTCGTCTAGCCCTATTCAGCAATGAATACGAAAACTTTGTGATGGACAAAGGCGAAAGCATAAAGGATATGTTTGGACGCTTTTCAACCTTGGTATACAACGCTAGAGCACTTGGGAAGGTATTCACTGAGGTAGAGCTTGTGAGGAAGATACTACGAGTCCTACTGATGAACTTTGAGGCAAAAGTCACGGCAATACAAGAATCGAAAGATCTGAGTAAGCTAAGCATGGAGGAGTTGATTGGCAACTTGATGACATATGAGCTTGAGCTAAAAGCAAAGGAAGAACGCAACAACTCCGAACCAAAGAAGAAGACGATTGCCTTAAAGAGCAAAGAAGAAAGCGATGAAGAAGAAGAAGATCCAATTGAAGAGCTTGCAATGGCTGTCAATAATCTTAAAAAATGGTCAAGATTCAAGTCACGAAAGAAGAAAATAAGTGGCAATAGGTCAAAGAATTCTGACTATTCCGATAATGAATTGACATGCTATAACTGCAAGAAGCCTGGCCACTTCAAACAAAAATGTCCACTTCTCAAAAACAACAAAGGAAAGAAAAAGAAAAAGAAGGCCTTTGCAGCAACTTGGGATGATGAAGAAGGAGAGGAAGTTTCGAATAATAGCTCAGAAGAGGCTAACTTGTGTCTTATGTCAAAATCGGATTCAGAAGCAAGCTTAGAGGAATCTAGTGAGGTAAGTGACTATTCTTATAAAGAACTTGTTTCAATGTGTTGTGATTTTACTAAAATGATCGATACTCTTGAATCTAAAATTGAAAAACTAAAATCTGATAGGAGAGAACTTGTCCATGAAAATTCTAGGTTAGAAACTGAAATTGAAAATATTAAAAACCTAGACTGTAAAAAATGTAAAACTTTAGATTCAGAATTATCAAGACTTAGAAATAGCTTTGTAAATCTTGAAAAAGAAAATTTAAGTCTTAAGGAAAACCTTGACACTAGGAAAAAGGATTTTATAAATAGGTGCACCTCACTTGCAACTGAAAACACAACACTAAAAACCAAAGTCCAAAATCTTGAAAAATCTCTAAATAACTTTTCAAGAGGAGAAAAATCATTCAACATGTTATTGAGAAATCAAATTTTTGCTAACAACGGAAAAGGACTAGGTTTTGGGAAAACACAAGTTGATGATAATGCAAAATATAAGAATGTCTTTGATAGATGTGAAATATTTAGATGTCGTGCTGAAAATTATAGTCATAGGAACAAGAACACAAAATTTATACAAGTTTGGGTTCCTAAGAATTCTACAAACAAATTTCATGTCTATTGGAATAAAAATAAAAGGACTAAACAAGTATGGGTTCCAAAGGGATTGTTTATTAACAATGCTTCTATCACTAATAACATTGGACCTAAGAGTTTCTCTAGGTCATCTTCCTCTCTTTTTATGTAGGTCTGTTGGCGGGCTAAGGAACAACAAGAATGGTTTCTAGATTCAGGTTGTTCTAGACATATGACAGGTGACAAATCGAAATTCCTTAGCTTAGAGAATTTTAAAGGTGGAAATGTGATCATGGGAGACAATAGCAAGTGTAAGATTATTGGCAAAGGTGAAGTTGGTAAAGGTATTTTTTTCCTTGACTAATGTTTTATACGTTGAAAATCTGCATCACAATCTCATTTCTATTAGCCAACTATGTGACAAAGGTATGAACGTGATTTTTGATAGTGATACTTGCAAAATCATTGATAAATCTTCTAATAACATTGTTTTTATGGGCAAAAGAAAAGGGAATGTTTACTCACTTTCATTTGATAATCTAAATCTTTCTAGATGTTTGGTAGCCACTGACGAAGAGGCATATTTATGGCATAGGAGACTTGGACATGCTAGCATGAGTCTCTTAGAAAAACTTGAATCAAAAGAATTAGTCAGAGGATTACCACATCAGAAATTTAAAAATAATAAAGTGTGTAAAGCATGTTCCTTGGGCAAGCTTAGTCGATCATCATTTCGTCCTAAAAACATTGTTAGCACATCAAGGGTCCTTGAACTAATTCACATGGACTTATTTGGACCAAATGAAATTTCAAGCTTGAATGGAAAACGTTATTGTTATGTATTGGTTGATGATTATTCTAGATTTACATGGGTTTACTTTTTAGCCAAAAAGTCTGAATCTTTCGACTATTTTTCAAAATTTGCAAAACTTGTTCAAAATGAAAAAGGAGTTACAATTAAAACCTTGAGAAGTGATCATGGAGGCGAATTTGAAAATTTTGAATTTGAAAATTTTTGTGAAGAAAATGGTTTAAAACATGAATTTTCTGCTCCATGAACACCTCAACAAAATGGGGTGGTTGAAAGGAAAAATCGTACATTACACGAATTGGCTAGATCCATGTTGAGTGAGTATAAGCTACCTCTAATCTTTTGGGCAGAGGCAGTAAATACTTCGTGCTATGTAATGAATAGAGTAATGATTAGACCAATACTTGGCAAAACGTCTTATGAATTGTGGCATGAAAGGAAACCTAACATTTCTTATTTTCGTATATTTGGATGTCCTTGTTTCATTCTTAACACAGGTGATCAACTTGGAAAATTTGAATCAAAGGCTGATGAGGGAATTTTCATGGGCTATTCAACAAGGAGTAAGGCTTACAGGATATACAACAAACGAACAAAGACAATTTTTGAGTCAATCAATGTGAAATTTGATGAATCTGATCTGGAAAAAACGACTGAAAAGATGGTTGACGATGGAGTAGATCCTGAAGGAACTGAAGAAGGGACATTTAGTGAGAAAACTGAAAGAAGGACTGTTGATGCTGATAAATTAAGATTCAAACCTAATCATCCTCCTGAATTAATTATTGGTGATCCTATGGAAGGTATACGTACTCGTTCTTCATTTGATGAAAATTTGTGTGCGTTTTGTTGTCATAGTGGTTTTATTTCTGAAATTGAACCTGATTCTGTTGAAATGGCTCTTAATGATGAAAATTGGATTTTAGCAATGCAAAATGAACTTAATCAATTTGAGAGAAACAAAGTTTGGAATTTAGTTCCTAGGCCTAATGACTATCTAATTGTAGGGACTAAATGGGTGTTTAAAAATAAATTTGATGAATCGGGAAATGTAATTAGAAACAAGGCTAGGTTGGTTGCAAAAGGTTATAACCAAATAGAAGGCATAGATTTTGATGAAACATTTTCTCCAGTTGCTAGGTTAGAAGCCATTAGAATCTTGCTAAGTTTTGCATGTTACAAGGGTTTCAAACTTAAACAAATGGATGTAAAAAGTGCTTTTTTGAATGGTGATTTAAAAGAAGAAGTTTTTGTTGAACAACCACCCGGTTTTGAAAATCATGAATTTCCAAATCATGTGTATAAGCTAGAAAAAGCATTATATGGTCTTAAGCAAGCTCCAAGAGCTTGGTATGACTGCCTCTGTACATATCTTTTGGAAAATGGTTTTAAAAAGGGAAGTGCTGACACGACACTGTTTCTATTACATAAAGAAAGTGATTTTTTGATTGTTCAGATTTATGTGGATGATATTATCTATGGTGCTACTAATGAGCTCTTGAGTGAGAATTTTGAACAAGTCATGCAGGCTAAATTTGAGATGAGTTTGGTTGGTGAATTGAAATACTTTCTTGGATTTCAAATTAAGCAAAGCAGTGATGGTATTTTCATCTCACAATCCAAATATGTGTTGGAGCTATTGAAGAAATTTGGAGTCGAAAATTCCAAACCATTGAGAACTCCTATGAGCCCATCAACAAAGTTGGACAAAGATGAGAAAGGAATTGCAATTGATCAAAAGAAATATCGAGGGATAATCGGTTCACTTCTCTATCTTACTGCTTCTAGACCTGATATTATGTTTTCTGTGTGCTTGTGTGCACGTTTTCAAGCTAATCCCAAAGAATCTCATTTAAAAGCTACTAAACGAATTTTGAGATATCTTTCACACACACACAAATTTGGACTATGGTACCCTTCTTGTGAAAATTTTGATTTAGTAGGTTATTCCGATGCTGATTATGCTGGTTCATTAGTTGACAGAAAAAGCACTAGTGGGACATGTTTCATGCTAGGACATTCATTAGTCTCATGGTCAAGTCGGAAACAGAATTGTGTTGCATTATCCACCACTGAAGCAGAATATATTGCTTTGGGAAGTTGTTGTGCTCAAATTCTATGAATGATGCAAACTCTTTCTGATTTTGGCTTAGTCTATAAACAAGTTCCATTAAAATGTGATAGTAGGAGTGCTATAGATTTGTCAAATAATCATGTTCATCATTCACGCACAAAACACATTGATGTGAGACACCACTTTCTTAGAGATCACGTTGCTAAAGAAGACATTTGCATTGAATATATTTCAACTGAAACTCAACTTGCTGATATTTTCACAAAACCTCTCCCCGAATACAGATTTTCCAAATTACATTTGGATTTGGGAATTATAGAGATTAACTAATCATTTTTTTAAAAAAAAATTGATTTGATTTTTAAATGACAAATTTTGACTAATCTGACTCCCTTTGATTATCAAAAAGATGAATAGTGATTGAAAAAGAGATGAGTGTTGATATTTATCATATATTATAACTCGAGAAAGTATAATTAGAAAATTTCTTTAGAATTTCATAACAAGAGTTATAAAAACATTTTGTTGGGTAAAAATTCCATGACCATTTCTATTTCTATCATCTTTCTATCGACCATCACTCATCAAGATCATATTTAGTATGTAAATTTGTGGTAGTTTACAAAGGAAATCATTTGTTCTTCAATATCTTTAAATCTGTAAAGGAAATTATTTGTGCTTCAACTTATTATAATTAACAATAAAAAAATTAAATATCCACAGTATTCACTCTCATTTAAAAGTCCTCAGGGTTATGCATGGGTGAATTACTTGGATTTTTTGATTATGTGCTTCCATGCTCATTTAAAAGTCCTCACGGTAATGCATGTATGGAACGCATATCAAAATTAATTGATTCAAATAGACAAGTTGATTCTAATCCCATTTAAAAGTCCTCACGGTCATGCGTGGTTAGAAGATACTTGATTTCATTTTTTAAATTAAATTGGAATACTACTAATCTCATTTAAAAGTCCTAACGGTTATGCATGGTTAGTAGATATTCAAATTTCCTGAAATAAATATACCACAAATAGACAGAATTGTATGATATTTTTTGATGATTTTATCCTCATCACTTCTGAAAGTGGAATATGCGCTTTGCAAGGGTAATTATGATTTTTGTTTGAGTTGTATTGAAATTTAATTGAGTTAACTGTTTGATTCATGTCTATCACTTCATCCCTATTTTTATAAACAATTATTCTTTTGCTGATAACAAAAGGGGGAGAGAAAAGTTAAGATTTTGTCAAATAGAATCAAGCAAAGGTTAAGCAAAGGTCAAATAATTTTCACTTTGCATATAGGCTCATTTATATATTTCTATTTGTATGCATATATGTAGGGGGAGTATTGTGTAGAGAGGGAGCATTCAAATAGGGGGAGCAAATTGAACGATCAAATACATTTAATACATTCAAAATCTTAAATATATGTTTGTTATCATCAAAAGGGGGAGATTGTTAAATATGTACTTGTATGTTTTTGTTTGATGATAATAAACATATATATTCATTTAAATGTATTTGGTAATGTACTATTTTGTTTTTCATAGATTAAATAAATATTTGTTGAATAAATAAATATTTGTTGAATAAATAAATATTTGTTGAATAAAATAAATTACATAGAATTTGATTTTGAATTCAAACGAATATTTTATTCAAACTAATATTTATTACAATTTTAAATAGTACAATTTCATGCTCTCACTATACATATACATTTTTGATTACAATCACATCACATTTCACATTTACAGTTAACCTCACTACATATCACTCACACTCGTATTTTTGTCTTCAACTGCATTCTGGTTTGAATCCAGCATCTGAGTAATCTGCAAAAATATTTTTCAAACGCAGTAAAATTGAAAGAGTAATATTTTTGAAATTTGAAAGAAACGATGATTTTGAAAACATTGTTTGCCTCAGTTATTTGGGTTGTTCGTCATCATTTTTTACTATGCAATATCTGTGCATATCAGTATTTTTATCAGGGACAGGTAACTATAAGTGGCTGCAGTACACACGTGTACATTCGTATACATGTGCACTGCCTCGCCAACTCGTGTGCAAAAAAATCAAACAAAAGCACAGAAATCAAAAACAAGGTCAAACCCAAGATAGGTTCAACTCAAGGCAAATAGACAAAGCAATTGACTACAAACAGTTCAAGACTAAAGCCACTAACAAATGCAACAGCAACATGCTTGAAGACTCCAGCACGACCAAGTATGGAGTGTACAAATGCAAATGTCCAAACAACAACATGAAGTGAATCAAGTTCAAGCCACAAGTGTACATGAATAAAACTCGACTGCAACAGTACAGTCAAAGTGCAAAAGTGCATGAACATAGGATTAGTACAACAACAATGAAACTGACTCAAAGCACAACAGTGAAGTGACAAATGTTCAGTGGTGAAGCAACAACAATGAAGCAGTTCAAATCCAAATTCAAGAATATATATAATGCAAATGTATAGGCCAGTGAACATAAAAGAAAATGGCAGAGTCGAAGCACAAAGAACAAAACAGTTCATGTATGCAACAGTCAACAAGGCAACAATGCAGATGAACAACAAAGGGTACAAAAACAAGTAGCAGTCTTTGAACATGAATGCAGTGTACATGAATGCATCAGTGACCAAACACAGGAACTCAACAAGGCAGAGGAATATCACAAGCATAAAAGCATGGATACAGCAAAGTCAGAGACTACAACATCAAAGTGCAGTGCAACATGAACCAACTCCAAAATGTATCACTAACATATACTACAGGGATGAACACATGAGTATGGACAAGGGACAAATCAAGTCCAGCTACAAGTTGCAGACTCAAAGCAAACATGACACCAAGCTACAAAACTCAATGGCAATGAAGGCAACAGGAATAAAATATGACAATGCAAACTAATCAATGAGTAACACAGTGAACCAAGCAACAAGTTCATGTTTGAACTAACTCGAGTGCAACAAAAAAAAACTATGGTACTATGCAAATGCATGGCAGTACCAAATGATAGAAAAGATGGTCAGAGAACACTATTTCAACAGTATGGCCAAAGTAAATCAACTGGTCAAAGAAAATGTCAGCACCGTGATGAACAAGGTTGAATAATTCACAAATCAGAAATCAAGTGTGAAACAAATTGAAACAGTCAATGCCAAGTCGAACCAGCAAATTCAAAACAGTGATAAGCAAGGCAAATTGATCTCGAAATCAAATCAATATCGTGTGAATCAAGCTACCAAAATACGAAATTGACAAAGTCAGATCAATCCCAAGCATCAATGCAAGACCGAACGACTATTGACAAATTCAACTATATTCAGACGAACGTAATTCAAGGAGTTCGAACGCATATATAACCCAATCATCACTGGCAAATTAAATCATCGAGTTCAAGTATCAACTTAGTAAAGCAAAAGGAGACAGTACATACCGAATTCACAAACAACAAACTCGATCGAGCAACTGCAAACGAGCAATAGTCAACCATCAGAGAAGCAGTGAGCTAGGGCAACATATCTCAGATCGATTGAAGAAACCGAAGCCCTAATTGGAACAAAGAGCCGAAGCCCTAACTGGAACAAAGGGAACGAAGCCCTAATCAGAACGAAGCTGCCATTATTCTCACGAACGAGACAAAAGGATCGGGTGAAATAAGGAAGTGGGCCGGACTTATTAAAAAAAAGGGTTTTTGTTTTCTTTTAATTTAAGGCTTTATTATATTGTTAATTAGTTTTAGGGTTATTTTCTATTGTTCTTAATTATTGTTTTTATTTTACGAATTAAAAAATCTTGGTAAATCACCACCTAGGTTTTAGGTTGTGTCTGATTGTCTATTTAGAGTTAGTTCGGTAAGCAGGGGTTGCGAGTTTGCAAAACTCTATAGGCGGTAGCAGGGTTTGCAAGTCTGTTAGAGTGTTTGTAAGCGTGATACTGTTTAATTCTAATAGAAATCTGGGAATGCAGCAGTAGGCAGGGGTTGCCGAAGCTGGGTAAATTTTGTGTGTGATTTACTTTTCAGTATATTTATTTCTGCAGTTTATTTTTGTGTTTAAATCAAGAAAATTTTCTATAACCCTATTCACCCCCCCCCCTCCTGGGTTAATCTAGATCCTACAATATCTATACAACTTCACTAGATAAGACCTTCCTTAAGTACTCTGTGTCCTTTTATATTTGTTCATCTCTGATTTAGTTCTTTATAAACTTAAGAAGAAACCTGAGAAAAATTAAAGCAAGAAAGAAAAAGGAGAGAGAGCAAAATTCAACTAGAATTCAAATTAAAAACAATCAAATTCAAGGCAGACTCAAACTTCAGTTTCAAAACAAGAAGATTTCAAACATCAATTCTTCCTGTTTACAAGAATATGGTGCAGGTGAGTAAACAAGAAGTTTAAAAGCTTTAAGTTTGATAAAATAACAGTTCAGGGAATTGTTTTATGGTATGATTGTTTATGCTTTGATTTTGAATATTGCTAGGATTGCTCTGTACTACTCTGAAAGTGATACAGGTTGTATATTGTTCAAAATCTCATATGATTCACATTAAATCATTTCTAAGTTTTAATCTTCAACCAAACAAAATATTTAAACTTATAATTAAGATTTTTAAAATGCTAATTTAAACCCTGGTTTGTAAATATACACTGTAACTTTATTTTACAGGTAAGAAAGTATAAATTGGATAAATTGGATTGATGTAAAGTATTAATTCGAGTCCATAGCTTGAATCCTTACCACAAAACATGATTTTTAAAACTATAATGAAGATTTTTAACACAGTATTTCCAAGGCAGTTTGTATTCGAACCAAAATGGCACTTTTGCGAATTTCTTGTTATGTAATCAATAATAAAAGTTGAAATTTGGGATGAAGCAAATATAAACGTATGTGATTTCATGAAAATTATCAGAAAATTTTTATATTGCTCGAGATTAGAATACGAGACCAATTTAGGGCTCGATTTCCAGATTTGTCCATGTCTGTAATGGGTCAAGATCGCCTTCATTAAGCAACCGAGTGGCGCTAAATTATGGTGGAGGGTTGCTTGGTAAGATGTCGTGGTGTGGACGAGGTTCGAGCGCTTCAGATGGCCGGTACGTCGAAGACGAGGTGTTTTTGTTAGTAGTGTTATTGGTTGTTTTTCGTTCGAACTGCTGTTTTTCGTTCAAACTGTTGTTTTTCTATTCGATTTGATTTGAGTCAATCTGGGCTTGAATTTCGAGTTTGGGGGTGGTTTGTGACATGTCGGTAGTGTCGGAGTTCACCGGAGTTGGGCTGCGCTGCCGTGCACGTGCACGGCAGCGGTGTTGGTGTCAGTGCCGTGAGGGGGAGGTCTGACTCGAGTCGCGCACGAATGAGAATGAGGGATGCACCCGGTTTTATCGCGTACGAGAGATGATCCTGATGTTAAATTAATTTACATTAAACTTAAACTTAGTGCTGAAAGAAAATATGAAGGAGATGAAGATGTCCAGGGAAGTCACGGGAAGCTTGAGTGAGAAACTCGAAGTAATTCTCGAGATAACATCGGGAAGCCTCGGGTTGTTAACTACAGTATTATTATTTTTTTAAAAAGGGTAATGTATGTAAACAAATTTTCATTCAATTCTAAATACTGCAAACTTGGTAGTAGTTAACAGTTAAAGCTAAAACTCAGATACAAGTTAATTACTTTAGCTAATACTTTAATGTGTTTTAAGCTCATAATTATTATTCAAATTAGGTAGGTAATATAAGATAAGTATAAATCTTATTAATACAAGTTTGTAATTAGAGACAAATTGATTTCAAAACTTAAGAAGATTTCTTTTAAAATGTCAATTAAGTTGAGTAATTAATATAAATTGATTATTTTCAGGAAGTAATTAAGAATAATGAATTTTGATTATAATTGGTGATGGATTATAATTAATAATTGAATTTGTAATCAACTATTTAAGTTAATTTATGAATGGGTAACGGTTAATAAATCAAGTGATTTAATTAAGAATTAATAATGATTAATTTAGAAATTAGTAAATAAATAAATGGGCAATTAAGTTTATTAAATAACAATTAAGGTTATTGATTAATGATTGAGGAATGGTTAATTAAAGTTAAATAACTTGATTAAGGAAGTAATTACTTAATAGTGTGAAATAAAATTAAGACTTAATAATAAATTAAGAGGATCATCAATTTGATGATTTGAAATGAAATAGGTAATTAATTATTAATTAATGATTAATTAAAAAGAGTTAAGTGATTAACTCTCGGGTAATTAATTCTAAATTGAATTAATTACAAATACGATTTAAAGGTAATTGCTTATGGGCTGTTTGGTTGAATATCTGATTGTGATGATATTCTGTGATGCTCTGTGATATGTTATGTTATATCTGTGATACTTGTATATGTTTTATCTGTGATAAATGCTATGTTAATTCAATTGATGAATTTAAATTATTTAAACTATTTAAGTTAATTAGACAACTTGGCCCTTAAAATGGCGTTTGGATTCGATAAGACCGGGATCGGAAGAATCAAATTTGATTCTCCGAAAACCACATCGATCCAAATTAAACGTTAGGTCGTGAATCCTGAAATGAAGATCGAGATGGTGTTTCAGAATGCAAGGGTTGTCGTCGTTGACTCTGAGGGTGATTCCAAAATGAGAGTGACGAGATAATGCCTTCGGTTTCGTTCGAACCCGGAACGAACTTGTATGGATTGAATGCTTTCAGCACATCGTCAGGCGGACGATGAGCATTCTAAGAAATATGTTCTATAAAGGTAATCGCAGCCTCAAGCCTCATCAACCGGGAATGGCTAAATTGGGGAGATGCAGCAAGGTCAGGTGGGTCATGCCCAAGCAGGACAAGATATTTCCCCTGTCTAGATGTCCCTTTTTATTTCGGCTGTGTGGGCGGTTGCTTGCTACAACCACGGGGTTTATCTTGTTCGGGACTGTTCAGTAAGGAATGGTTCCGGCCTTGTGTTGTAGGGGGTCGAGAGTGATCCTCGGTACGGTGATCTAGGCCTCATACTGTGACGGGCGGTACCCCAGTAGCCCTGCCATTGGTTGAAATCCATTTTCCCTACGAGACCCTACGGTTTTGATTTGTATTACCCACTTTTGTGGCTAGTAGCTGGAATTTAATGAATGTAACAATTTCGGCTATTTTCTATTTATTTGAAAACCCTAGACACTATTATAATATCACTGGATTTCCTATGAAATGTTTTGGTTAGCGTAAGGTAAAAACTTACCCATATTTATTTGTGGGCAGTCTTACGTGATACCTTTATTTTCAAATGTTTTTCAAAGTTAAACAACTTTAAACCGTTTACTCATACCAGTCCCATGTCTGACCCGGAGTTTATATTTTGTTTTCCATAAACTCTTGGGTACTCAAATTTTTATGAGTAGCCAAGTGATAGGTTTTGGACTTTGATTTCTGGAGGAGCTTGGAGTAGGAGTTTCCAGACGTATATAGCTATTTATGTAGTTCCGCTGTGTTAGTTGATATGTATTGTACCTCTGATGTATGTAGTGATAGCTGTATGTATGATTGACATATGTATTGATATTGTATAACTCTGATATATGTAAAAACTATGTAATATTTATGTGATATATTATATTTTGTTCCGTTCCGCTGTAAGATTCTGATGTTGTTGTTCTTTCTTTCTCTTTCTTTTCTATTTCTATCCCTTTCTTTCTTAATGATGAACGTCTTTCTGGTAGTAGAAGGGCGGGTCGTCACAATATTTATCGGTTTAGATTGGTGCTTTTGGATTTTTAACAGAAGAGTTGGAGATCTTCATTTTCATATACACGTATCTGTTTTGATTATCCACTTTGCGCGTTATTGTTGTATATTATCAGAAATTGTGAGGATGGGTTATTATAACTGTCCAGGCTGATAACTAGTAATTGATTGTTGTACTCTGATTGATGTATGTATATACAATTTCTATTTTGTAAAGATCATTGATATGATTTTATATGTTATTCCGCTGCGATGTGAGATTCTGTATTGTTTTTTTGGTTCCATCTTCTCTTCTTCTCTCTTCTTTTCTTTCTCCTGAATTTCCGTCAGTCTGTGCTTTTTGGATTGGATATGTGTGGTTTATTGTCGATTCAAAGGGTACGGATTTGCGGGTCGCCACATTGCCCCTAGATCTGTGACACCTTATATATTGTATAGTGCTTATAGCTTAGTGCTTCCGCTTAGTGTGATTTCCCCTCTGTCACCTAAACTAGCAGTCTATTATGTATATGGACATTGGTAGTGTTGTGACTTAAGAGTCCTCACATTGACAAGAATTCCGGTGGATGCTTGTCATGATGACTGTGAGGTAACTAAAACTGTAGAGACTTAGTATTTTTGGAGCTTGCTTAGTGCTATCAGTCTCCCTTCTGGTGCCGACAGAGTAGTAGATTGGGATATATGATTGATACACCTCACTATAGCATTGATGTGGGCGAGGTACCGCATATTATTATATAGATGGCTTTACTTGGGACTTAATGTCTGTCATATAGCTATTTCTTGTCATGATATTTGAAGATAGATGTTATATGAGGATATGAGATTATACTTGAAATACATATACAGTGTATAGTGGATTCTCAGTATTTAATAGGCATTCTATCATATTTTAAGTACAATGATGATGATGTTTTGTTTATTGAGATTGATATATATATAGGCAATGCTCTATGCTAGCCTGATATACATGGTGACATCTCATTAACTGATATTTCTGGATTTGATGTTGATCTCCGAATATGTATGATTCACCCACTTGTGTTGATTCGGTGATTTCTAATTTGATGTGTTTCTATATGGTTGATAATATTTTTTGATAGCAAAGTTGATTGTTTCATATGAATTTGAGATAATATGGCAATGTGATGCCTTGATGATTATTTATGTCATCATACATGTATTTTAGATATACATTACTATATTTATATGCATTCTTTTGACATGTCGTATGATGATTCGTGTATCCTTGGCTGTGATATTATATTGTTATTTCTTATACACACACGGTTACCCCGATTATTATACTTAACTAGACATAGCCTGACTCGTGTGTTATTAACGTAATACTCAGGTCAGTCCAAGACATTTCAGGTATAGGGACGACATGACCAACGTTTATTTCATTGGGCTTAGATAAGATATATATTAGGATGTTTTATGATATTTATATGACATTGATTCACCATATATTTTGACACTGAAATGTCTAATGTTTATTCACCATATTATACTGAGAAATTTGACATTTTAATTTATGTTTTATTTTTATGACTAAGTTGTATTATTTATTATATGTTATATGTTATCGCTGTGACTGACTCTATGTCCTTTGTTATTTACTATATATTATGTACTGTTCTATCTTGGAGACACACGTGTTTAATGCGTTGTACTGTACTGCATAGGTATAGGTTAGATAGTTAGAGCATTTTTCTTCGTATTATCTAATAGTATCACTCTGTAATACTCTTGGATATTATGGGTATAAAGGTGTAATGTCACAAATTGGTATCAAAGGAGGTTTAGAACAATATATCATATATGTTATCCCGCCTTTTAGCGAGGCCGTGATACCAAATGATAAACTAAAAACCCAAAGACAGTTCGTATCAAAGATCGATTGTATGCAGACTCGCTATGGATGTCGACGAATTTTGTCCGAGTCTGAATCAAGCAAGAATTGATATGACACGATAAGCAAAGCCGTAGAAGCCAGTGCTCCAAATTTAGGTCAATCCGAGTTCGTATGCTCAAGTAATGATCGATGCAAATTGAAGGAAATAACCTCATTTTCATATCCATCATTGAACCTCAGTTCGAATACATTTGAGAGCCTCAGTTCGTATCGATCGGCTATAGCATACTTCGCATTGATCAGTCTTGTTCGTATCCATCGGCAAGCGTCTATTCGAATACATCGAAGGAAGCACTATTCGTATCCATCATGCATGCACTGTTCGTATCCATCAGGGGAAAATGCTTCGTTCGTAACAATCTATTTGACTCCATCATCCAACACCTCCATTTCAAACTGATCGATGGTTGTTTTGTTCGTATCCGCCGGAGATGGCCTTCTTCGTATCCACAGGAGACAGGCTCACTTCGAATCGATAGGCTATGGCTCTTTTTCATATCCAGTACTCGATCGATACAAACATAATAGAGCAACCGACCGATACGAGCAGATTCATGGTACTCGATACGAACAAAATAACTTCAATCGACTCGAACATGCACAATTCAAATCGATATGAACACGGCACGAATGTTGGGGAGACTCGGTCAACTCGGCATAAAAAGTGGATCGATCCGAAGAATGCGCGCCATGCCATCACCTGGACACGTACAACGATCGATTCGAATGGATCGATTCGAAGTTATTGATGCGAACCAAACAGCCCACAGAAGAACCAATATTGCATCGATCATATCTCACAATCCACAAGTCCAAATGCTATGAAATTTTCACAGGAGCTTACGCACAAACAAAGGACGGTCCATGATAAATTTCAACTCGATTGGACCAAATCTTGATCGATATGAAATTCGTTCGTATCAATCGTAGATCGAGCCGAAACTTTGTGCGATCGATCGTGTGGGCCCCTCACGTGCTAGTAGAAGTCTCTCAAAGTTTGAGCGAGATATCAGCCTCCTACGCCTATAAATAAGGGCCCAGGGCCTACAGAAGAGGGATCTTTTGGCTTTTTGACATTTAGACTCTATCGAATTCAATTCTGCACTTCATCATCGCTGTTGTACTAAAATTTCAGAGCTACTCCTTGTAATTTGCTGTAATTGATTGTAATCATCAAGTGAATGTGAATAAAGTCATCGACTTCAGAGTGGACGTAGGCCAGATCGTCGAACCACTATAAATTCTGTGTTATTTACTGCTTCCTTTGGAATTTTCTAAGTGTTCTTCATCTTTATTTCTCTATATACTTGTTATCTGTGATTGTGAATTGGTGCTTTCGTCGGTTATCGAGTGTTTGTAACCAATTTTAGTGCAAACATTTTGGTGCTTTCACTGAGAACGCTAATTCAGGGATTCTATCATTCTTTTGAATTTGTAAGTTTAAAGATTCAGATCTGAAACACTATGACAAGGCAATCAAGTAGAAGGCCAAGGCCGAAGAGAAGTCGGCATGAAGGGAGTCAAGAGGCTTCCTCAGGAGCAAATCAGACGTTGATCTTCATCACCAGGGAGGAAATGGAAGTAATGTTCAAGAGACAAGAGGAGATGATGCAGAACCTACTCTGAAAAATTGGACAAGTTGGAGTACAGAATCATTGGAACGCAATTGCAGAAGATGCTGGAGATAGGAGTCGGGAGCACGGAGCAACCAGAATCCAGAACGGAGCAGGACCATCTGGCGCGGCATCAGAACTAGGGCGCACCCACTTAGAGCATGTTGACCCAATACCAAGAAGTGCATCAGGAGGACTCAATAAGTATGGCATTGGTAGAGGAACGGGTGCTCAGCAAGGAGAACAGATTCCAAGATTCCCTCATGAACTCGAGGGGCAGGTCGAAGGCAGTGGGCGAGGACTACAACTCGGAGACAGTGACAGATTAGCAGAGATGGTTAGACGAGCTATGAGAGCTGGATTGGTAAACAAAGACTTTGAGGATGTGAATAGGAGTCCCTTTACTCTAACTATCAGGCGAGCTAGGAACCCGCCAGATTTTAAGCTACCATCATTGGAGATGTATAATGGGAGGACGGATCCTACGGTTCATCTGACAAAGTATATGAGGCATATGGAAGTGCTGGGGGAATCAGAGGAGGTCATGGCCCGGTGCTTCCCGCTGTACCTAGAAGACATTGCGGCGCTATGGTTTAGGCAATTGGAGAGTGGCTCCATTGGAGCACGGACCGATTTGACTGAAAGTTTTATGAGGCAATTCAGAGTTCACATTTCGAGACCCAAGAACGTGATGAGTTTGGCAGCACTGAAGCAAAGAACCGGGGAGTCTTTGAGGAGCTTTTTGACGCAATTTAATGTAGCAGCGACATCGGTTGATCGACCAAATCCATCCATGGTTTTAATGGCAGCTGTATCTGGCATAGCTGACAGCACAGAATTCAAGAATTCGTTGACAAGAGATCCCCCAATGGATTTGGGTGAATTTTATCATGAAGCTGAAGGATTTATACGATTAGAGGATGCAAATGCTGAAAGAAAGGAAGGAGAAGGAATCGATGTTTATGCAGTCAAGGGTGAAAATCCTCCTAAAAAGGGACAGGAACTGGTAAATGGAAACGAAAGGCTAAGGATAACGATAATGGATCAACACAACCACGAAAGGAACCAAGATTCACCTCATATACGGAGCTGAACGAGACTTTGGAGCGGATCTACCAGGATACCAAGGGACAGGTTCCTTATCGAAGGCCGATGAGGAGAGATCGGACCAGCAACGAAAGAAGGTCAGACAAATATTGCTTATTCCACGAGCTGAATGGTCACAGCACAAATGACTGTAGACACTTGAAAGATGAAGTCGACAGACATATCCGGAATGGTTTGCTGTCGCAATATGTGAGAAGGAGGGCCATGACGGTGGAACAAGAACGACCACCGCCTGCACCAACAGAAGACGGCTCAGGATCAAGGCGTCAGCTTGTTATCAATTGATTGAGATAATGACGAACTAGTGGCAAACTCCACACCGATGCGATTAAGTTGTTTACACATGTATAGGACCGCGAATGATCCTCAGGCATGCTCTGATACAACTATAAATCCCATCGATGTAGGTGTTTGTGCTCTGATGTCACTGTTTTGCTTTTGTTTTTTGCTTCTCATGTTTATTTGATTTTGTCAAACATTTCTGTTGAAAAACTCAATTGAATGGATATTTGATTTTGATAATTCCGAAACGGCTAAGCTACTTACACATGTACGGGGTCACGAACGGTCCTTAGACATGCTCTGAGATGGCGATAAACCACCCCAACAAATAATCCAGAAACTCGCTCGAACGTGAAATCTGGTATTGATGATACTAAGTCCCCCCGCCCGGGCACACAATTCATCTCGAACGGCACCCGACCGCGAACGGTCACAATTTGCCTCGAACGATACCCGATCGCGAACGATCACAATTCGCCTCGAACGGTACCCGGTCGTGAATGATCACAATTCGCCTCTAACGGCATCCGACCGTGAATGGTCACAAATTGCCTCGAATGGCACCTCGACCGCGAACGGTCACCGTTCGCCGCAAACGGCATCCGACCGCGAACGGTAGCATATCACCTCAAATGACATACGATCTCGAACGATCGTCATTTGTGGCCAGAAAAGACTATCAATTGCTTGGCAGGTCATCAAGGGGATATGAACATCCAGCTTATGGCATTATAAAACACACCGTCCTGCCATAAGGCATGTTTTGGAGGGCAAGTGTTATCCCGCCTTTTAGCAAGGCCGTGATACCAAAAGATAAACTAAAAACCCAAAGACAGTTCGTCTCAAAGATCGATTGTACGCAGACTCGCTATGGATGTCGACGAATTTTGTCCGTGTCTGAATCAAGCTAGAATTGATACGATACGACAAGCAAAGTCGTAGAAGCCAGTGCTCTAAATTTTAGGCCAATCCGAGTTCGTATGCTCAAGTTATGATCGATGCAAATTGAAGGAAATAACCCCATTTTCGTATCCATCGCCGAACCTCAGTTCGAATCCATCTAAGAGCCTCATTTCGTGTCGATCGACTATAGCATACTTCGCATCGATTAGTCTTGTTCGTATCCATCGGCAAGCATCTATTTGAATTCATCGAAGGGAGCACTATTCATATCCATCAGGCGTGCACTGTTCGTATCCATCAGGGGAAAATGCTTCGTTCCTATCGATCTATTTGACTCCATCGTCCAACACCCCCATTTTGAATCGATCAACAGTTGTTTTGTTCACATCCGCCGGAGATGGCCTTCTTCGTATCCAACAGGAGGCAGGCTCACTTCGAATCGGTCGGTTGCAGCTCATTTTTGTATCCAGTACTCGATCCATACGAACATGATAGAGCAACAAACGGATACGAGCAGATTCATGGTACTCGATACGAACAAAATAGCTTCAATCGACTCGAACATGCGCAATTCAAATCGATACGAATGCGGCATGAATGTTGGGGAGACTCGGCCAACTCAGCACAAAAAGTGGATTGATCCGAAGAACGCGTGCCACGCCATCACCTGGACACGTACAATGATCGATTCGAATGGATCGATTTGAAGTTATCGATGCGAACCAAACAGCCCACCGAAGAACCCAATCTTGCATCGATCATATCTTACAATCCATAAGTCTAAATGCTATGAAATTTTCACAGGAGCTTATGCACAAGCTAAGGAAGGTCCATGTTTCGACTCGATTGGACCAAATCTTGATCGATACGAAATTCGTTCGTATCGATCGTAGATCGAGCCGAAACATTGTGGGATCGATCGCATGGGTCCCCTCACATGCCAGAAGAAGTCTCCCGAAGTTTGAGCAAGATATCAGCCTTCTACCCCTATAAATAGGGCCCCAAGGCTTACATAAGAGGGGTCTTTTGGTTTTTGACATCTAAACTCTGCCGGATTCAATTCTACACTTCATCATCGCTGTTGTACTCGAATTTCAGAGATACTCCTTGTAATCTGCTGTAATTGATTGTAATCATCAAGTGAATATCAATAAAGTCATCAACTTTGGAGTGGACGTAGGCCAGATCGCCGAACCACTATAAATTCTGTGTGTTTACTTCTTCCTTTGGAATTTTCTAAGTGTTCTTCATCTTTATTTCTCTATATACTTGTTATCTGTGATCTGTGATTGTGAATTGGCGCTTTCATTGATTATCGGGTGTTTGTGACCAATTTTGGCGCAAACAATATATAAAAGACACGAGTACGAACTTAGATGAGAATTAGAGTCCCTGACCCTTGGATGTGTTAGGAATTCCCTATATTAAGGGATAATGTGTATATAGGATGATTCATGGGACAATCATCATGGGACCTATTTGTGGTTTTATAACTAAAAGCATTTAAATATATAATTAATTTCTTTTATTTCTAGTATAAAATATAAAATGGTTGGAGTAGCAAGGACGAAAGGAGTTAGTCCAATCAGTAGTATTTGTATTTATGATTTGGATGGTTTTGTATCGTATTGTGGAGTTTGGCTTGATAGTGTGCAGTTGATTTTTGGTTTTATTACGATCAGAGTGCGCAGTGGGAAATCTATTTATTAGTTTCCATTGAGTACGTCTGTTTTGGTTTCTTATGTTTGTTTGACAATTTGAATTTGATGGTACTGAATTCAATTTTGAAATTTATATGCGTTTGAAGGCAGTTTGAAATTAGTTTGAAACTACTAAAGGTTGATAAAAGTAAAGATTCATTAATGAGTGATATTTCTGTAAATATGAATGAAGTTTAATTAATATTTTGAAAATACTAAAGAATGATGCAATAGAAGATCTAAAGTGTATAAATAAGAGTAGTGAAGTTATAAAAATTAAAATAGATTAGAAAGGTAGAAAAGAGAAAATTTGGAAATGTAAATTATTTTAAAGATTATTATTTTTAAGTTCTTTCGTGAAAAATGAACAATTTCCCTATAGTTATGTGTATTACTAAATGACTTAGAGATAAAAATCTGATTTCGTTTAGCTTTGAAATTTATTATGGCATGGATTTTGATAATTTTGCTTTTAGATGTAAAAGAAATTTCTTGGTAATGAAGTATTTTAGGAAGTGAAAAGTTTATGAAATTTAATGGATTATTTAAATTGAAAATTTTTTTGATAAGAAATATAGACTTAACTTTAAAGTTAAATTTTGTGAAAAAAAAAATTAAAACTTCCCTCCTTAAAAAACAAAATATTAAAGAATATATTTAAAACTTATGAAAACTTTAGAATAACAGAATTTGAAATAAATTTTGTTATAATGAGATATTTGAACTTCAACAATATATTAAATAATATTTCATTAAATAGATTAATAGTAATTTGGTTGGTAAAATTATGGTTTTTGTTAAAATCATTTAAAGTTATTTGCTCAAAAACTTTGAATTTGGAGTAAATAAAATGATATCTTGGAAAATAATTTTTTTGAATAATTGAAAAGTGAATTGTTTAAATAAAGTATTCTGTGAATTTGAAAAGTAATTTTTACTTTTGATAAATGGTCATACTTCAAAAAATGAAATTTATATGATATGAGTAAATTTAGTAAAATTGGTTTGTTATAGATATTCCTTATGGAAAATTATGAGGACGTAATTTTATTAAGGGGAGAAGCCTATAACAGCCCGACTTTAAGTAATTATTAATTAGAGTTAATTATAGTAATTTATTTAATTAAATGGAATCTGAAAATTTCTTTGATATATTGGTTTTCTAATTATTTAATAAAAGAGTTTAATTCATGAAAAAAAGATATTTAAATTTATAACTGAGATGTGAAAATAAAATTTTATAAAATTGATATGTTTGAAATATAATGTTGATTTGGAAAGAAGTAATTTTAAAATGCAATTTATATTTAAACTAAATAGAACCTAGTTTAAAAAGTAAAAGAAAATAAATGTTTATATTTATTTACTTATTACTATCTTTTAGTTCTAAGTCAGATATTCTAAAGTCCAAGCCCAAGAACTAGTAACCAAATCCAATTTCCAAAATCTACCTCTCTCGATTTTTCTTTGTTGGCTTATTTTCATTTCGGGTATATTACATGTTCCTCCACACTCAAAGCCTAAAAATAATTCCCACTTCTAAATCCAAGAAAAAATTATGTAAGTTGAATTAAAGTATCAAACTTGGACATATGGTTCCTTGTATCTAGATGCGTCTACGGTGAGCAAAGAATTGAATTTCACAGTGTCAATGGTGAGTTGTGCGTATGCATGCTGTTTTAAGAGGGAAGAAGAAGATCAATGCATAACACATGTGAGTGTTTCCACTCATAATTCTATGCCAAATCCTATAATTTCATGCGCGCACACACATATATGTATGAATTGCAATGATAATTGAATATATTGTTGTTTTCTTGGAAAGTGAGGCGATAAGCGACGTAGGGGTTCGAAGTTGATCAGGGAAGGCACCGCCTGGAGCTTTATCGCTCCAACCAATAACTGACCGATGGATCGGTCAGTGATGACCAGTGCACTAGTGGTGGGGGCTTGGGTGCTGCATGTGTGCGATTGGGAGCGTGTGTTGATGGGTGAGTATGTGAATGCTTGTGTATGAACATTTATGTGTTGTTGTAGTGTGCGTTCATGTGTTTGTGTGAGACTGTGATTGTGTCTTATGTGAGGTGAGTGTGTGTGTGCACGCACTACTGGGTTGAGTGAATACTGTAGTATGTGTGCGTGTGTGTATAGGGAGTAATGTTGTGTATAGGTTTTCTTGTGTATGTATGTAGAGTGTCTGTGTGTGTTGGATGTTGAGTTTGCATGTGTGCATCTTTGTGTACATATGTACGTGTGATGTTGTGTACTGCCCGTGCATAGATGTGCATGAGTATTTGTGTGTGCGCATGTCTTCATATGTTAAAGCTTTATGGTTGTTGTTGAGTATCTTGAGTTCATGACCTTGTTTTAGTGTTCTTTTTCATGTTTATAGCTTTATTATTATATTGATTATTTTATTGTCACAAAACTCCTATTATAATATATAACGGGCATTTCACTAGAAGCACAAACTTTGCGGTCCAATTAGTTTCTAGGACATACATCCACATAAATTAATTTCAAGGCCAAAATCAGCAGAATAATTACTTTTGAGGAACAAATTCAATAGACCAATTACTTTCAAGGACATAATTTCATAGGTTTTTAGGCCTTAGAAACTAATTATTTTGTATTTTGTCCTTGAAAGTAATTATTTCAGTTGTGTGTCCTAGAAACTAATTACACTTGCTAAAGAGGTCCTTATGGCTAATTTCCACTATAATATAATGTTTAATTTTATTGTTTTTATAGAAGAAAATATTTAATCATTGTGATTAAGGGCTCATTATCAATATAATCTATCTCATACTAAGTGGTCTTATTTAGTACCCAAAAAATGAAAAAATAGGGCCAACCAATGTCGTATAATTCAAAAAAAGACTCAACGAAATCGGATTTATATACAAAAGAAAAGGACTAATTATTAATTACATGATAGGAAATTACCTTGCAGTAAATTCATTGATGAGTCAAAAAGACAAATTGAAAAAACATTTTGGATATGACATTTCATCATATAGATATATAAATTTTAAGGATAATAAAAAATCATATATTTATGAATCAACTTTATAATTACAATAAGTGGAAATAACCTTATTTATATGAGCAAGTTTTAGTAATCTATATTTTGAAATACATATGTCTTTACATTTAAAATAAATCAAATATATTCAAACTCTAGTACATACTTATTAAATAATATATATATATATATACACACACGTGCACATATATATGTATATATATGTAAATGTAAATAAAAGTTTTATAAGATAATAAAGTGATTCAATTGTATTATTTAATAGTTCTTATTTGTTATTTTATATAGGCGTGAAACTTTATTGTATAATACAAATTTTGTAGATGTATTTATTTGGTTATGAATAAATTAAATTGGATGTTTTATAATTATTTAAATAGTATTTGATTATAACAAGTTATGAATCAAAATTTTATATGTAATATTTAGATTTTAGATTTACTAACTATTTTAGAGTTTTAAAATGAAAGAATTGAGTTCAAATGTTATTTGTGAAAGTTTTATTTTTGATTATTTATACAAAAAGACCGAGAAATTAGTTACTTATTGTAAATATTGAACTATATTCAGTTTAAATAATAATTTAATTAATTTTTGGAATATGAATTTATTATCCGTCTTTAGTCATTATTTTATAATATAAAATTATATGTTGTGAATGATTTATTATGAAGTGTTAATTTGTTTATTTTATGTTTATTGGAATAATCTATTTTTATATTACTATTCTAATTTTTTTCTTATTTACTGAATAATAATTATATAAGTGATTCATTGCTGATATGGACTTAATTAACAATTTTGATATGATATGGTGATGGCATCCTTTTATATGATTTGATGTGATTTTGTATTATGATTCTATTTGATGAGAAATCCGAATAAACCGAGTTATAGTACCATATGGTATGGGACTTTCGACAATATTTCTCATGTTATTCTTTGGACTCGTTATACAGAATACTGGATAGTTTGATTGTAGTTTATGAGAAGTGAATAAACGTTTGAGTATAGTTTTGTGCCGAAACGATGACCATAACTTCGTGTCTATGTGCATTGGTTCTATATGCCAGTATTACGATGTACTCCTATTATATTTGTTGGAGAGGACCAGATGAGTGTCTATCCTGGTGGCCTAATCGTGTGGTCGCTCCCCAGATCTGTAACACCCTATATATATTTCTTAGTGCTATAAATTTCCACTTCACGCAATCGTCCCTATGTCACCTAGGACAGCAGTTTGTTACCTACAGGGGAATTTATAGTATCATGACTTAAGAGTCCTTGTATTGACAAGCACACCGGTGGATGCGTGTCACAATGGTTGTAAGCTAACTAAAGACTAGAGAGACATAGTGCCTCTTGAGCTTGCTTAGTGCCATCTGTCTCCCTTCTAGTACCGATGGAGTAGTAGATTGGCATATATGATTAGTACACCTCACTATAGCATTAATGTGGGCCAGGTGTTGCATATTATTATATAGATGGCTCTACTTGGGACTTCGTGTCTATCGTATAGTCATTTCCCATTATGTTATTTGTAGATAGATGTTATATGAGGAGATGAGATTATATATGAGATACATAACCAGTGTATTGTACAGTCTCAGTATTGATAGATAGCTTATCCTATTTTAAGTATATTGATGATGATGTTTTATTTTTAGAGATTGAGAGATATGTCGATGCTCCATGTTAGCCTAATATATTTGTAACATCTCATTTGTTGCTATTTTAGGATTTGATGTTGATTTCTAGATATTTATGATTCACCCATTTGTGTCGATTCTATGATTTTTGATTTGATGTGTTTCTATATAGCTGATGACATCATCTGGTAGTAGAGTTGACTATTTCAATGGACCTGGGATATTTGGGCAATGTGATGCTTATGATTATTTATGGCATTATACGTATATTTGAGATATACGTTACTACATTTATATGCCTTTTTTGACATATCGTCTTATGATTTGAGTATCTTTGGTTGTGATATTACATTATTATTTCTTGTACACATTATTACCTCGATTATTATACTTGATTATACATAGTCTTACCCATGTGTTATTTAGGTAATACTTTGGTCAGTCTGAGACATTTCAGGTACAGGAAAGACATGGCCAGTATTTATTTCATTGGGCTTAGAGGATATGTATATATATATAAGAATGTTTCATGATATTTATATGACGTTGATTCATTGTATATTTTGACACTAAAATATGTATTGTTTATTCATCATATTATATTAAGATATTTGACATTTTGAGTTATGTTGTACTCTTATGACTATGTTTTATTACTTATTATATATTATATGTTATCGTTGCATCTGATTTTGTGTTCTTTGTTATTTACTATATATTATGTGTTTTTCTATTCTAGAGGCACATGTGCTTATTGCTTTGTACTGATACTGTGTTTGTATATGTGAGATAGTTTTTTGATATTTTAATACATACCAGTGTTAGTCCAAGGGAATATTCACATGTGTGCCATATGTAGCATCGTTCTCTATATTATCTGATAGTATTACTCGGTAATACTCTTGGATAGCATGAGTATAGAGGTGGGTGTTCACAAATTGGTATCAAAGCAGATTCAGAATAATACTTCATATATAAGAGACATGAATTGTGACCTTAGATGAGAGTTAGAGTCCCTGACCTTTGGTATGTTAGAATTCCCTATATTAAGGGATAGTGTGTATCTATAGGATGATTACTGGGGTAGTCATCAGGGGACGTATTTATGGTTTTACAAATATATATTTAGATATATAATTAACTTCTTTTCTTTCTAGTATGAAGTATAAAATGGTTGGAGTAACAAGGACAAAAGGAGTTAGTCCAACTAGAAGTATTTGTATTTATGATTTGGATGGATCTGTATTGTATTGTGGAGTTTGGTTTAATAGTGTGAAATTGAGTTTTGACTTGATTTTGATCAGAGTGCGCAATAGAAAATCAATTTATCAATTTCCGCTAAGTACATTTATTTCAGTTTCTTATGTTTGTTTGACAATTTTAATTTGGTGGTATTGATTTAATTTTGAAATTTGTCCGTGTTTAAAGACAAATTGAAATTATTTTGAAATTACTAAAGATTGAAAAAAGTGAAGACTCATTAATGAATGTATGTAATATTTATGTATAAATGAATGAAGTTTAATTAAAATTTTGAAGTGCTAAAATATGATGCAATAGGTGATCTAAAGTGTATAAATGAGAGTGGTGAAGTTATAAAAATTAAAATAGATTAGAAAGTTAGAAAAGAGAAAATCTAGAAATGTAAATTATTATAAAGATTATTATTATTAAGTGTTTTCGGGAAAATGAAAATTTTCCCTATAGTTATGCGTATTACTAAATGATTTAGAGATAAAAATGTGTATTACTAAATGATTTAGAGATAAAATCTGATTTGGTTTGACTTTGAAATTTATTAAGGCATAGGTTTTTATAATTTTTCTTTTGGATGTGAAAGGAATTTATTGGTAATAAAGTATTTTGGGAAATGAAAAGTTTATGAAATTTAATAGGTTATTTAGATTGAAAATTGTTTTAACAAGAAATATAGATTTAGTTTTTAAAGTATTAAATTTTGTGAAGAAAATTTAAAACTTACCTCCTTAAATAGGTAAAATATTTAAGAATATATTTAAAAATTATGAAAACTATAGAAAAACAGAATTCGAATAAATTTTGTTATAATGGGATTCTTGAACTTAAACAATATATTAAAGAATATTCCTTTAAATGAGGAATATAATATTTTAATACTAATTTGGTTAGTAAAATTTTGGTTTTTGTTAAAATTATTTAAAGTTTTTTGATGGAAAATTATGAATTTGGAGTAAATAAAATAAAATCTTGGAAAATTATCATCTAATGATTGAAATGTGAATTGTCAAGATAAAGCATTCTATAAATTTGAAAAGTAATTTTTACTTTTAATAAATGTTTGGAATTTAAAAAAATTAAAATATATGAGTAAATTTAGTATAATTGGTTTGTTATAGATTTTCTTTATAGGAAATTACGAGGATGCATTTTTGTTAATGGGAAAGGTCTATAACAACCCGATTTTTAAGTAATTATTAATCAGAGTTAATAATAGTTATTTATTTATGTGGAATTTGTAAATTTATTTGATATATTTAGTTTTGTAATTATTTAATAAAATATGTTTAAATTGTGAAAACAAGATATTTAGATTTAAATAAATTGAAATATGAAACAAAATTTTTATAAAAGTGATGTGTTTGAAATATAATGTTGATTTGGAAAAGAAGTAATTTTGAAATGTAACAATATTTAAATTAAATAGAATGTAGCTTAAAAAGTGAAAGGAAATAAATATTTATATACTTACTTATTACTATCTTTTAGGCTAGAACCAAATATTCTAAAGTCCAAGCCTAAGAATTAGTAACCAAACCAATTTCCAGAATTTTCCTCTCTCGGCTTTTCTTTGCTAACTCATTTTCATTTGGGTTATATTACATCTTCCTCAACACTCAAAGCATGAAAATCATTCCCACTTCTAAATCCAAGAAGAAATTATATAAGTTAAATTAAATTATCGAACTAGAAATATGGCTCCTTGTATCTATGTTCGTCTATGGTGAGGAAAAAATAAAGTTTCGTTGTGTCGATGGTGAGCTATGCATGTGCATGTGTGTTTAAAGAGGGAAGAAGAAGATGAATGCATAACACCGGTGAGTGTTTCCACTCATACTTCTATGCCTAATCCTACAATTTCATATATATGTATACATACATATATATATATATATATATAAGTATGTATGTATGTATGTATGTATGTATGTATGTATGTATACAAGTATGAATTTCAATGATAAATGAATACATTGTTATGTGCTTGTAAATTGAGGTGATAAGCAACGTAGAGGTTCGAAGTTGATCAAGAATGACATGGCCTAGAGCTTAACAACTCCAAGCAATAATCAATCGGTGGATAGCTAGTGATGACTGATGCACCAGTGGTGGGGGCTTGGGTGCTGCTTGTGTGTTTTTGGGAGCTTGTGTTCATGGGCGTGTATGCGACTGCTTGTGTGTGCATATTTTTATGCTGCTGCAGTGTGTGTTCATGTGTTTATATGGGAGTGTGATTGTGTCTTGTGTAAGAAAAGTATGTATGTGTGTGCTACTGGGTTGAGTGAATACTGTCATGTGTATGTGAGTGAGTAGTGTGATGCGCAAGTGTGGGTATGGGGAGTGCTTGTATGTACGTAGTGTGTACGTGTACGTATATGTGTTGCATGTTGAGTTTGCATGTGCATCTCTGTGTATATTATGTGTGTGCAATGTTGTGTATTGCCTGTGCGTCGATATGCGTGAGTATTTATTTGTGTGCATGTCTTCGTATGTTAAAGCTTCATGGTTGTTGCTGTGTATCTTGAGTTCATGACCTTGTTTTAATACCCTTTTTCATGTTTATTGCTTTGTTATATCAACTATTTTATTCTTACAAAACTCCTGTTAAAATATAACTTGTTCAACTTTGTTGTATTAGTAGAAGTAAATATTTAGTTATCGTGTTTTATTACTTTTGTGAGTAGGGGGTGTAACTCTATTTATATGAGAAAGTTTTAGTAATCTACATTTTAAAATACATATATTTTTACATTAAAATAAATCAAACATATCCAAACTCTCATATATACTTATTAAATAATGTGTGTGTATGCAAATAGAAATTTTATAAGATAATAAAGTGATTTCAATTGTAATATTTAATAGTTCTTCATTGTTATTCTATAGAAATGTAAAACTTTATTATACAATACAAGTTTTGAAGATGTATTTATTTAGTTATGAATAAATTAAACTAAATTGGATGTTTCATAATTATTTAATTATAATAAATTATAAATTACTTTATATGTATTATGTAGATTTTAGATTTACTAACTATTTTGGAGTTTTAAAATGAAAGAATTAAGTTTCAAATGTTATTTGTGAAAGTTTTATTTATTGATTATTTACAAAAAAAACCAAGAAATTAGTTATTTATTGTAAATATTAAACCATATTGATTTTAAATAATTATTTAATTAATTTTGGGAATATGAATTTATTATCCATATTTAATAATTATTTTATAACATAAAATTATATGTTGTGAATGATTTATCATTAAGTATTGATTTGTTTATATTTTATATTTATTGGAATAATCTATTTTTATATTATTATTTTGATATCTTTTCTTATTTACTGAATAATAATTATATGAGTGGTTCACAGTTGATATGGATTTGATTGATGAATTTGATATAATATGGTGATGACATCCTTTTATATGATTTGATATGATTTTGTATTATAATTCTATGTGACAAGAAATCTGAATAAATGGAGTCATAATATCGTCTGGTATGGGACTTTTGGTAATATTTCTCTGGTTATTCTTTGGACTCGTTACACAAAATACCGGACAGTTTGAGTGTAGTTTATTAGCAGGGAACAAATGTTTGAGTATCACGTTGCGACATGGGATGCTTCTGTGATATTTATTCGGTTATTCGTTGTAAGTACATGGCACTCGCGTGACGAGAATAGAGTGGATATGTAAGGTGATATATAGTGATATATGGCTTTGTGCCTATATTCAACGAGTATGCCTTTATGGCTAACGATGACCATAACTTCATGTCTACGTGTATTGGTTCTATATGCCAGTATTACGATGTACTCCTATTCTGTGTGTGGGAGAGGACCAGATGACCAACATCTACCATGATGGCCTAATTGTGGGGTCGCTCTGTGACACCCTATATATATTGCTTAGTGCTTTCGCGTAGTGTGATCTTCCTTGTGTTAACGAGCACACTGGTAGATGCATGTCACTATAACTATGAGGTAACTAAGGGCGGTAGAGACTTAGTGTCTCTGGAGCATGCTTAGTGCGATCAGTCTCCCTTTTGGTACTAACAGAATAGTAGATTGGCAGATACGACTAATACACCTCACTATAGCTTTGATGTGGGTTAGGTTGCCATATATTATTATATAGATGGCTCTACTTGGGACTTCAGGTCTATCATACAACCATTTCTCATCATGATATTTGTGGATAGATGTTATATGAGGAGATGAGATTATACTAGAGACACATATCCAATGTATAGTGGGTTCTCAGTATTTGATATGCAGCCTATCCAATTTTTAGTATATTGGCGATGGTGGATTATTATTGAGATTGAGAGATATATTTAAGCAATGCTCCTTGCTAACCTGATATATTTAGTGACATCTCATTTATTGATACTTTTGGATTTGATGTTGATTTCTGAATATGTATGATTCATCCACTTATGTTCTAACTATGGTTCTGACTTGACGTGTTTCAATTTAGGCGATGACATCTTTGATAGCAGAGTTGATTGTTTCATATGGATTTGAGATATCTGGGAAATGTGGTGCCTTGATGATTATTTATGACATTACACATATATTTGAGATATACATTACTATATTTATATGCATTTTTTGACATGCATTGCATGATCTGAGTATCTTTGGTTGTGATATTATATTGTTACTTCTTATACACACACTGTTACCCCTATTATTATACTTGATTAGACATAGTCTGACCCATGTGATGTTTATGTAATACTCAGGTCGGTCCGTGACATTTCAGGTATAGGGACGACAAGACCAACATTTATTTCATTGGGCTTAGAGGATATATATATATTAGGATGTTTTACGATATTTATATGGCATTGATTCACTATATATTTTGACATATATTTGAAATTTTGAGTTGTGTTATTCTCTCATGACTCTATTATACTATTTATTATATATTACTAGTGTAAATCGCACGTACGTGCATTTAATAGTGAGAAATATTTGTTTTTTATTTAATAAATTATTTTATGGACGGATGTGTGCTTATATGTGCAAAAGCTTTGTTTGTCACAACACATTTATTGTAAGAAAATTGGCACTGAATTTCCGTTGATTGATGGTTGGTAAGGGAATGCCGAAGGAGGTTGCAAACCGATGGTGGAATTCTGTTGATTGATGTAGAGCTGTTTTAGGATTTCAAAAAGACACCGTGAAAATCTTATTTATTGAATTCTTTTTATTAACAGTAGAGATGTGCCATGTCGTCTCAGTGTGGAACCGTTATGCCAATTTTTCCCACGTTTGCAAAGCTGTCGCCTGGAGATATATATATTATTCACGTACATTTTATAACCTTCGTGCTCAAGCTTTCGGATTTAACATGGTGTGAAGCTTGTACATATTTTCTTTCACGTCTGTAAAACTTGTATACATTTTATAGCCTTCATGCCCAGTTATACTTCGTGTTCATTTTACACTTATACTGTTAATCACGTTTAGTTATACTTTGCGTATTTAATTGGGCTATAATTCTTTATTTTCACGTAATCATATAAATATAATATGTACCTTTATATATATTTCATGAGTGTTGCTATAGGGGTGTGTGTGTGTGTATGTGTGTGTGTATTCGCATGTATTTGATCATTTCTTTATTGCCAGTGATGCGTGTCCATGTGAAAATATTTATATACTTGCCTTTATGTCACGACCCGAATTTCAGCGTTCGAAAATCGACATCTGTACTTCACTTGTACTTGAATGACGCAGATTCAACCATTGAAATCCGATTCGCGCCTGAGCTTATAACACATTAAGTACAACAACACAGCGGAAGAAAAATGAATGATATCATTGATACACAACAGTTGATTACAGCATCTTGATACAAATGATACCAATATCAGAGCACAAGATATATACGACAGCGGAAAGATAACTCCAATAGAATTTCCAAAGGATAGAATCCAGAACTGCATCTCCATCTCCAATGCTCCAAACCACAAGCACGGACCACCATCATCGTTGTAATGTAGCAAACTCGGATCCTAGAGAAATAAATACTATCACCAAATCCAAAGGATGGATGCTATCGAATCTACACCTGCTATTTGATTATCTGAAAAAACCCAACTCCAAACTGCCCGTGTGGAAATTTCTGGGCACCCAGAGTTTAGGAAAGGAACAATAAACTCCAGGTCAGTCATGGGACCGGTGTGAGCAAACGAAAACAGTTTTATTTATCAAAAGCAAACAAAAGAATTTTTAAAGAAATCCGCAATGCTTTTGGAAAATGAAACTACCATAAGGCCTTCCGGCACACATACAATGCAATCGCACACTTGGAGGAGATTTCTCCTTATGATAGTCAAACATGCTTGATAAGCAAAAATCCTTTTTGATAATATTATTATTAGTGCATAGTGCAGAAAACATTTCGAAAGTATAATATAAATCGTAACCAGCATATGTACCATTATATTATGCCAGCTATAGCTACCACCTGAGGTGGCAGGTTATACAACTAAAACCGTACATGGCGTGCATCGTTTCTTTAGATTTTCAACAAATGGTGAGGCTAAGGAACTTCCTGAGCCACATGGGTACGCCTCTGGAGGGACGCCTCGAGAACCTAACCGGATCTATGCCAACACAAGGTCGGGTTACCTCTGTAACTAGGTAACTAATTTTCACGAGTATGCCATCCCCCGGTCGTAACCAACCTTTATCAAATGGCCCTCTCAACCAACAACCACAAAGCAATAGATTTGCAGCAACCACATAAGTTAAGTATCTGGGCTCCATACCATGATACCACTTCTATCGAGAAGGAAATGGACATACCCTCAGGGGGCGCTACCCCCAAATAACCTTGCTGTATTCTTTCTTTTTCGACCATTCTAGGTTGTGAGGTCCGACGAGGTCTCGTCTACAAAGCTACGCTTTAAACAAAAGCCATACTTTGATCAACACATGATCAGCAGCACTTTATATGCCACATTACCAAATTGGGAATGTATCACTAGTAACCATCAACTACATAACCTCTGAGCTTGTATGTCTCAGAGAAGGGTGTTAAGCTAAGAGAATAAATTCTCCGCCACCAAACAAAAAATGTATTTGATAGAAACCTACTTTACATCTTAAACTATAATGTCAGACATACATCCATACAAGTCCGTTTCGGGTTCGAACGGAACCGAGGGCACTTCACAAAGAAGCCCTTACAATCCGGATAATCCCTAATCACGTCCGGACTCTCCATCACAAAGGGTGATCAAATCTCTATACCGGAGCCATTCGGTGCAGAGACATTCGACAGGTCATCCTTTCGCTTTTGAATATATCCGGTCTTCACCACCGTTCATCAAATGCTATCCATTTCATCGTATCATTATTCGAAATGGGTTATATGAAACAAAGTCCTCTCCCGGCTAAACCGAATAATGAGCGCAATATTTAAAAACATATAGATATATGGGATCTTAGTTAAGTCAAAACATAAAGCCCAAAACCATTCTTCAAATGGTTTAAACAAATTACCATTTTCAAATCTTTAAACAAAAAGATTCACTTTAGAAGGTTCACCAATCTTTCACAAAGACCAATTCATAGCTTTCAAAACTATTTCCATTTCAAATCTTTTACAAAAGATATACCTTTAAGATCCTCTTTAATTTTGGAACCAAAGTTTCACCAATTTTCCACAAAGATTCATCGATAGTTGCAAAACAATTTCAATTTGAAATTTGAAATCATTTCACAAAAACCGGAAATCCTTTCTTTATTTGGAAGCTATTATCATTTGAAAACAAATACTTTTCTTTTCAAAAAAAATCTGATAAAATATACACAAGTTATAGCCTTTAAAAATATAAACCAAAGAATCAATGAACTGCGGTATTATTGGTAATTTCTAATTTTAATTAAATTCAAATTCCCAAACAATAGTTTTAAAAATAGTTTTAAATCCATATATAAATTGTATAACTTGTATACCCTTTTCAAACCATAATTTCCAAAGTAATTTCAAAAAATATTTAGTAAGATATAGTTTATTCAAAACTAAATTTCAATTTCAAAACTTCCCTTTCAAAGGCTTTTCATATTCAATTCAATTTCATTTCGAAAACCATTGGATTCAAACTTCAGCTTTTAAACAAAATAATATTTAGATTTCAAAATATCTGTGATTTAATCGATTTCCTCGTGAAATCCATATTTGTGTGTGTATAGTGTAGTCCAGGGGTTTTACACAATAGTGCAACATCATCACAATCCAAACACAGCAATATCGATAAGCGGTATAATCCTATAACGCGTATCTTCATTCACAGATACACAGATAAATAGTATAAATTTATCACAGATAAATAAATTATATTCATCACAGCTCAAATTAAAACAATTCATATCACAAAGCATCACACACCAGGAATATCAAACAATTCAAAGCATTCCATGCAACTCAAACATCCATAAGTAAGATTAATTTATCATCTAATTAATTTAAATCAGATTAATTACTTATGAATAAATTACTAATTCTGGTTAATTAATCATTAATTAATTACAATCCATTTAATTAATTGCTCTTTAATCATTTATTAATTAACCTTTAATAATTAATTAATTAACCTTTAAATCATTTAATAATTAACCTTTAATTATTTAATTACTCCTTCATTAAACAATTACATTAATTAATCCTTAATTAATTGTCATTTAATTAATTATTCTTAATAAATTATAATAAGTGATTATCCCTCATCAATTTCATAAATTAATCAACCTTTAATTAATTATCCTCAAATTAAATACCTTAATTAATTAATCATATAAATTAATTATCCTTTAATTAATTATTCTTTAATCACTTTATTAATCAACCCTTAATCATTAATTAATTTCGTTAATTAATTATCTTTAGGTAATTAATAACCCTATAATCACTTAAATTAATTAATTCACTCTTAATTACTTAAGAATTTAATTATTTATTAATTCCTTAATTAATCTTTAAATTAAGAAATTATTCTTTAAATAATCAACTCTTTAATCATTTTCGTTAAGTAATTAATTACATTAATTTATTTGATTAACCTAAAATTAATCACAATGATTAATTTTCCTTAATTTTCTTCCATTACTTGATTAACCTTTAATTATCAATTAATTATTTAATCTTTAATTACCCAAGGCCCTGATTAACTTGAGATAACCCACCTATCCTAATTACTTATTTAATCACATCATCAATTTCTATTTGGAAACAATTAAGAATATAATTATTCCAATATAATTATTCAAAACCCAAAACAATTTTAACATATTTTAATTTTAAATTCAAATCTTTGGAAATTTTTCGTAAAACTTACTTAAAATTTTTGATTTGAAAACTTGGTTCATATTTTCTTTAAAAACTTATTTACCTTAATATACTTTAAACTTAATTTTAAAAACATTCTTTACCTTTAAATTTTCAACACTTTATTTTGTTATTGAAACCTTTAAAGAAAACCCAAGTCATCCCCACAAAACACTCGAGTCAAACCCCGAGCTATCCACGCTTCCATTTTGCTTCAAGACAACACACGGTTAACTTCGAGACCAACCTGAGATAACCTTTCCTCTCAAATGCCCGACACACGCAAATGCACGCGTAAACGTGCACCACTGATCTTCGGCCCTCCGACCAACTTCGCCACCTTCTGCACATCATCGACGACCAGCCAAACTTCCCTGACCTCCCAGCTTCGACAATTTTGTCGACAAACAAAATCGATCATATTAACTCCTGCTTGGACAAAACAGATAACCAGAAAACTCTCCTGCCTCGCCAATCCCGGTCATCAGAGACCATGGATCCTCAACCACAAACCTCGCCGCAATCATACGCATCGAACCCCCCCTCCCGCGGTCCGATCACCTTCATTGCTTCGATGTTGACGAAATCATTCCATCTCCCTCGTCGAACAAAACTGGAATGAAAACCCTAAATCAACTTAGCACGACCACCATGGCAACTTTTAATTTCTCCGGTCATTTTTTTTGATGAACATCATCACTACAACTTCCTTCACCAACAATCACGTCATCCAATTCCTCATCGATCAACGAGAATCGACGAAAACAAGTTTTCTGTTCAACTTAAAAATTCTCAACCCTCATAAGCTTAAAAATCATGAGATCTTCACCTAAAATCATCAATTTGTAATACGATCATGATTTTGTAATCAGATCTTAAAGTTAAAATATTCGATTTTCCTGATATATAATGATCTTATTGTAAATTATTATTTTCAAAATATTTACTTAATATCTAATATTATTTTTAGAGATAACTTTACATTGTTATAAAAAAAATTTTTTTTCAAGAATCATAGTTTGAAATGATTTAAACATAAAGATATGATTTTTTTCTTGATGAAATGGCAGTCTGTAAATGTCAAACAGAGAGATATACACGTCTATACAATCATGCATACATCCATTCACACACGTACATCTGTATATACTTGCAGCTATATTCACTTTTCCATAACATTTCCAAATCATCACCATCACATGCATAAAAATCAAAAAGATCTGGTTTTAAAAGTAAGGTTTGCTCACCTGGATTTGATGTTTGAACAGAGGAGACAGGCTTGAATGCTTTATGAAATGATCTGGAACCAGTGTTGTTTTTGATTTGCAACCTGGTTTGATTGTTGTAGTTGAATCCTTTCTATAGCTTACTTGAATTAGTTTGAAGCTTGATCTTCTTGATTCCAGGTTTCATTGTTTCAGGTGTAATTTTTTTTAAACTTTGCTTTTGATTTTCCAACTTAAATCTAGAACTTTGATCTGTTGATCCGAAGCTTGACAAGACATGAGTTATTGCTTGATATACTTTGATCTGGTACTTGATTGTCTGAGTTGATTGGTTGTCTTAATCTTTAAGTTTCTTTTATTTGATTCCTAAGTTTTTATTTTCAGGCTTTTGAAATTTTTTGTTTTAATTTCAATTTTGTTTGATCTGTAGTTTGCTTTCAGATTTTGAAAGTTTTTGAGAAAGAAAAATGAGAGAGGGGTTAGAGGGATGTATATATGTAGCTTTGATTTTCATTTATTATTTATTTTATAAACATAAGAATTCAAGTGACATTTGTAAATTTGCATGTTAGAATTCTTAACATTTGTTCATTCTTATGTCATATAGTTTACATTTGTTCATTTACATGTTTTAAAATATGTACACATGTCATAAATTTGAATTTTTTATATTAAAACCCTTAACTCAATTTTAATTAATTTATTTATTATGTTTTTAAATTATAAATATATATATATACAAACTATGTTTTTATTATTTTCAAACGTATTAAGCTTTATTAATTTTTCAGACATACATACATATTAAAATTATATATTCATTCTTGTTTAAAAAAAAATTAATTTAAATTCAACTTATTATACTTTTAAATGAATGAATGTTTATATTTATACAATTTCTATTATTTATACTTGCATAACCTTTAAAGAAAAATGATTTTAAAAACTAATTATAATAAATAAACACATATATATTATGTATATAAATTCTTATAATATAGAATTTAACTTTAAACAACTTTTGAAAATTATTTATATCAAATTAAAAATTTAACCTTCAAACAGCTTTTGAAAATTTATTATATTAAATTCAAATATAACTTTCAAAATAAATTTTTATTACATAAATATATAATTAGAAAACAAACTTTTATTAACTTTAAAATATATATTTTTGAATACATTTTATTTCTAAGACATTTATATTTGAATGTCAAATTCAAATTCTATTTACATACTATTTATATACATATAAACAAACATATATCTTATTTAATTTGGAAAATTCAAATTTATTCACAATTAACCCAAAAATTTATTTTAATTAGCAATTTAAATTTGATTCAAAATCGAAACGTTACAGACCCCCCTTAAGAAAATTTCGTCCCCGAAATTTGCTAGGGAGACAACAAAGAACAGATGAAAGACAGAGAAATAATTTATCAAATCAAATCGAAATATCTATGCTACATTTAGCTTATCAAAACAGAATACCAATAAATATGAGAATAAACTCATTCAACACGTCACAAAATATTCGGGTCATCTGATCTTTGAAATATGCAGAGGCATTGGTTAGTCCGAAGGAATAACTAATCAATCGTATAATGTATCTAAACCCCAAAGAATAGACAAATGGATACAATTCAATTTAGTTTCATATTTCGTTACCCAATTCATTTCAATTTAAAATTTCAAATTCATTAAAGTTTTAAACGAAAAGAAACCGATGGAAAGAATACGAAATAGGAACTTATCTATAACGATTCGTAGGGCCATCATCACACTAAAGCTTATACTTGTAGCTGCCACAAAGCCATCAAAGAATTGAAATCGGATGATGAACAAAAGAGATTGATAGAGAAAGTTATTTCTGTTGTTGTAGGGTATCGACCATTTGTAGTGGTACTCCCCTGTCCCCTATCTCGTCCTCTTCTTACACTCATACTCACTATCACTGGATAGTAAGAGAATTTACTGAGGCATACAGATGGATATCTCTGGGATATACTCATTCTAGGGTATTTGTAACCATATCTCTAATGAGTTACCTAATGTGTTATACTCCTGAGCTAAAGTTTCAACCTTCAGCTCTGATATCACTTGTCACGGTCTAGGCCGTTCAACCATCGACAGCGGCCACTCTCGACTAGTAGGCTTTTCAACCATCCCAGCCCCGCCGTGGCAGACACTAGTACCCTGACCTAGCTTTTACGGCTAGCCTTTTGACTTCTTCACCTAACGGTTAACCAACCCCTCCCCGGGGACATGTAGGGGTAAGAGTCTCACGTTCGCTACCAAACGCGAAGCGAGAACCCCCTATCACGTTGTATTAAGCAAGGTCAGCCATGGGACAGGTGGGAGCAAACGAAAACAGTTTTATTTATCAAAAGCAAACAAAAGAATTTTTAAAGAAATCTGCAATGCTTTTTGGAAAATGAAACAACCATAAGGCCTCCCGGCACACATACAATGCAATCACACACTTGGGGAGATTTCTCCTTATGATGGTCAAACATGCTTGATATGCAAAAATCCTTTTTGGTAATATTATTATTAGTGCATAGTGCAGAAAACCTTTCGAAAATATAATATAGATTGTAACCAGCATAGGTACCATTATATTATGCCAACTATAGCTACCACCTGAGGTGGCAGGTTATACAACTAAAACCATACATGGCGCGTATTGTTTCTTTGGATTTCCAACAAATGGTCAGGCTAAGGATCTTCTTGAGCCACATGGGTACGCCTCTGGAGGGACTCCCCGAGAACCTAACCGGATCTCTGCCAACACAAGGTCGGGATACCTTTGTAACTAGGTAACTAACTGTCACGAGTATGCCATCCCCCGGTCGTAACCAACCTTTATCTGAGGGCCCTCTCAACCAACAACCACAAAGCAATAGATTTGCAGCAACCACATAAGTTAAGTATCTGGGCTCCATATCATGATACCACTTCTATCCAGAAGGAAATGGACATACCCTCAGGGGGTGCTACCCCCAAATAACCTTGCTGCATTCTTCCTTTTTCGACCATTCCGGGTTGTGAGGTCCGACGAGGTCTCGTCTACAAAGCTATGCTTTACACAAAAGCCATGCTTTGATCAACACATGATCAACGGTACTTCATATGCCACATTACCAAATTGGGAATGTATCACTAGTAACCATCAACTACATAATCTATGAGCTTGTACGTCTCAGAGACGGGTGTTAAGCTAAGAGAATAAATTCTCCGCCACCAAACAGAAATTTATTTGATAGAAACCAGCTTTACATCTCAAAGTGTAATGTCAGACATACATCCATACAAGTCCGTTTCGGGTTCGAACGAAACCGTAGGCACTTCACAAAGAAGCCCTTACAATCCGGATAATCTCTAATCACGTTCGGACTCCCCATCACAAAGGGTGATCAAATCTCTATACCAGGTCATTCGATGCAGAGACATTCGACAGGTCATCCTTTCGCTTTCGAAAATAACCAGTCTTCACCACCGGTCTTCAAATGCTACCCATTTCGTCGTATCATTATTCGAAGTGGGTTATATGACACAAAGTCCTCTCCCGGCAAAACCGAACAATGAACGCAATATTTAAAAACATATGGATATATGGGATTTTAGTTAAGTCAGAACTTAAAGCCTAAAACCTTTCTTCAAATGGTTTAAACAAATTACCATTTTCAAATCTTTAAACAAAAAGATTCACTTCACAAGGTTCAACAATCGTTCACAAAGATTAATTCATAGCTTTCAAAACTATTTCCATTTCAAATCTTTTATAAAAGATATACTTTAAGATACTCTTTAATTTTCGAACCAAAGTTTCACCAATTTTCCACAAAGATTCATCAATAGCTTTCAAAACAATTTCAATTTCAAATTTGAAATCTTTTTCACAAAAACCGAAAATCCTTTCTTTATTTGGAAGCTATTATCATTGAAAACAAATACTTTTCGTTTCAGAAAAAATCTGATCAAATATACACAAGTTATAGCCTTTAAAAGTATAAACCAGAGAATCAACGAACTGCCGTATAATTGGCAAGTTCTAATTTAAATTAAATTCAAATTCCCAAACAATAGTTTTAAAAATAGTTTTAAGTCCATATATAAATTGTATAACTTGTATACCCTTTTCAAACCATAATTTCCAAAGTAAATTCAAATAATATTTAGCAAGATATAGTTTATTCAAAACTTCCCTTTCAAAGGCTTTTCATATTAAATTCAATTTCATTTCCAAAACCATTTGGATTCAAACTTCAGCTTTTAAACAAAATAATATTTAGATTTCAAAATATCTGTGAATTAACCGATTTCCTCGTGAAATCCATATTTGTGTGTGTATAGTGTAGTCCAGGGGTTTTATACAATAGTGCAACATCATCACAATCCAAACACAACAGTATCGATAAGCGGTATAATCCTATAACGCTTATTTTTATTCATAGATTCATAGATAAATAAATTATATTCATCACAGCTCAAATTAAAATAATTCATATCACAAAGCATCACACACCAAGAATATCAAACAATTCAAACCATTCCATGCAATTCAAACATCCATAAGTAAGGTTAATTAATCATCTGATTAATTTAAATCAGATTAATTACTTATGAATAAATTACTAATTCTGGTTAATTAATCATTAATTAATTACAATTCATTTACTTAATTACCCTTTAATCATATATTAATTAACCTTTAATAATAAATTAATTAACCTTTAAATCATTTAATAATTAACCTTTAATTATTTAATTATTCCTTAATTAATCAACTACATTAATTAATTAATCCTTAATTAGCCATTTAATTAATTATTCTTAATAAATTATAATAAGTGATTATCCCTGATCAATTTCATAAATTAATTAACCTTTAATTAATTATCCTCAAATTAAATACCTTAATTAATTAATCACATAAATTGACTATCCTTTAACTAATTATTCTTTAATCACTTGATTGATCAACCCTTAGTCATTAATTAATTATCATTAATTACTTTCATTAAGTAATTACCTCTAAGTAATAAATTACCATATAATCACTTAAATTAATAAATTCACTCTTAATTACTTAAGACTTTAATTATTAATTAGTTCCTTAATTAATCTTTAATGTAAGAAATTATTCTTTAAGTAATCAACCTTTCATTAAGTAATTAATTATATTAATTTATTTGATTAACCTAAAATTAATCACAATGCTTAATTTTCCTTAATTTTCTTTCATTACTTGATTAATCTTTAATTATCAATTAATTACTTAATCTTTAATTACCCAAGGCCCTGATTAACTTGAGATAACCCACCTATCCTAATTACTTATTTAATCACATCATCAATTTCTATTTGAAAACAATTAAGAATATAATTATTCCAATATAATTATTCAAAATCCAAAACAATTTTAACATATTTTAACTTTAAATTCAAATTTTTGGAAATTGTTTTTAAAACTTATTTAAAATTTTTGATTAGAAAACTTGGTTCATATTTTCTTTAAAAACTTATTTACCTTAATATACTTTAAACTTAATTTTAAAAACTTTCTTTACCTTTAAATTTTCAACACTTTATTTTGTTTTTGAAACCTTTAAAGAAAACCCGAGTCATTCCCACAAAACACTCGAGTCAAACCCCGAGCTATCCACGCTTCCATTTTGCTTCGAGACAACACACGGTTAACTTCGAGACCAACCCGAGATAACCTTTCTTCTCAAATGTCTGACACACACAAATGTACGTGTACACGTGCACCACTGATCGTCGGCCTTCCGACCAACTTCGCTACCTTCTGCACATCATCGACGACCAACCAAACTTCCCTGACCTCCTAGCTTCGACAATTTTCTCGACAAATAAAATCGAGCATATTAACTCCTGTTTGGAAAAAACAGATCGCAAGAAAACTCTCCCGCCTCGCCAATCTCGGTCGGCAGAGACCATGGATCCTCGACCACAAACCTCGCTGCTATCCTACGCACCGAACCCCCCTCCCCCCCGATCTGATCACCTTCATTGCTTTGATGTTGACGAAATCGTTCCATCTTCCTAGTCGAAAAAAACTGGAATGAAAACCCTAAATCTGCTTCGCACGACCACCATGGCAACTTTTAATTTTTCCAGTCATTTTTCTGATGAACATCATCACTACAACTTCCTTCACCAACAATCATATCGTCCAATTCGTTATCAATCAATGGGAATCCACGAAAATAAGTTTTCTGTTCAATTTAAAAATTCTCAACCCTCATAAGCTTAAAAATCATGAGATCTTCACCTAAAGTCATCAATTTGTAATAAAATCATGATTATGTAATCAGATCTTAAAGTTAAAATATTTAATTTTCTTGATATAAAATGATCTTACTGTAAATTATTATTTTCAAAATATTTACTTAATATATTTTTTTTCTAATATTTTTTTTAGAGATAACTTTACATTGTTATAAACAATTTTCTTTCAAGATTCATCGTTTGAAATGATTTAAACATGAAGATATGATTTTTTTTTCTTGATGAAATGGCAGTCTGTAAATGTCAAACAGAGAGATGTACATGTTACACAGTCATGCATACATCCATTCACACACATATATCTGTATATACTTGCAGCTATATTCACTTTTCCATAATATTTCCAAATCATCACCATCACAGGCATAAAAATCAAAAAGATATGATTTTAAAAGTAAGGTTTGCTCACCTGGATTTGACGTTTGAACAGAGGAGACAGGCTTGAATGCTTTATGAAATGATCTGGAACCAGTGTTGTTTTTTATTTGCAACCTGATTTAATTTTTTGTAGTTGAATCCTTTCTATAGCTTACTTGAATTAGTTTGAAGCTTGATCTTCTTGCTTCCAGGTTTTATTGTTTCAGATGTAATTTTTTTTAAACTTAGCTTTTGATTTTCCAACTTAAATCTGGAATTTTAATCTGTTGATCTGAAGCTTGACAAAAACTGAGTTATTGCTTGATATACTTTGATCTGCTACTTGATTATTTGAGTTGATTAGTTATTTTGATCTTTAAGTTTCTTTTATTTGATTCTCAGGCTTTTATTTTCAGGCTTTTGAATTTTTTTTGTTTTAATTTCAGTCTTGTTTGATCTGTAGTTTGCTTTTAGATTTTGAAAGTTTTGAGAAAGAAAAATGAGAGAGGGGTTAGAGGGATGTATATATATAGCTTTGATTTTCTTTTACTATTTATTTTATAAACATAAGAATTCAAGTGACATTTGTAAATTTGCATGTTAGAATTATTAACATTTGTTCATTCTTATGTCATATAGTTTACATTTGGTCATTTACATGTTTTAAAATATGTACACATGTCATAAATTTGTATTTTTTATGTTAAAACCCTTAACTCAATTTTAATTAATTCATTTATTATGTTTTTAAATTATAAATATATATACAAACTATGTTTTTATTATTTGCAAATGCATTATGCTTTATTAATTTTTCAAAGATACATACATATTAAAATTATATATTCATTCTTGTTTAATTTTTATATATATTTAAATTCAAGTTATTATACTTTTAAATGAATGAATGTTTATATTTATACAACAGGAAAATAGGCACAGAGAAGAAGTTGTGAAAAAATTTAGTCTCAAGGACAGCAAGTTTGTTTTTTAGTCTCAAGGACATTTGTTAATGTAAACAAAAAAAGATAGTTACAACTATCATTCTGTGATTTACACTAAAAAGTGTCCTTAAGCCTAAAAACCAAACTTCTTGTCCTTAGAACTAAATTTTTCTACAACTTTTTCCTTGAGCCTAGAATCCCTTTATATAATTTCTATTATTTATACTTGCATAACCTTTAAAGAAAAATGATTTTTAAAACTGATCATTAATAAATAAACACATATATATTATGTACATAAATTCTTATAATATAGAATTTAACTCTAAACAACTTTTGAAAATTATTTATATAAAATTAAAAATTTAACCTTCAAATAGGTTTTGAAAATTTACTATATTAAGTTTAAATATAACTTTCAAAATATATTTTTATTACATGTATATATAAATATATATAACTAAAAAACAATTTTTTATTAACTTTAAAATATAAATTTTTAAATCCAATTTATTTCTAAAATATTTATATTTGAATGTCAAATTCAATTCCATTTACAAACTATTTATATGCATATAAACAAACACATATCTTATTTAATTTGGAAAAATTCAAATTTATTCACAATTAATCCAAAATTTTATTTTAATTACCAATTTAATTTGACTCAAAATGGGGATCTTTACACTTTATGTCAGTATTGTCTGGCTTTGCACATTTGCATATATATATTTACATCTGAAAATATAGGGGTGTATATATTTTTTCACAACACATTTGCATGTAGTATTGCTTAGCCTTCGTATGCACCAGTCTAGTATATCAAGAATAGTAATTTGCGCGAGACGAAATGAAATGCGGTAGGAAATGAGATTGGGGCAAAAAGGTATTATCGGAAATCCCAAAAGACACGGTTGAATGTAGTTCATTGTTTATCATTATTAATAGTAAAGATATGTTATTGCTGCGACTAACTCTGTGTTCTATGTTATTTACTATATATTATGTACTGATCGATCATGAAGGCACACGTGTTTATAGTTTTATACCGATACTGAATACGTACAACTGAGATAGTTATTAGATGTCTTAATACGCACCAGTGTTAGTCTAAGGGAATATTCACGTGTGTAACCTATGTAACCCAATTCTCCGTATTATCAGACAATATTACTTCGTTATACTCCTGAATGGTATGGGTATAAAGGTGGGGTGTCATAACCAATTTTTCGGTCAACACTACTATAAAGACCCAGAATTTTTGTGGTTTGAAATTGAATATTTAATTGAGTTTGAATATTTAAAAGTTAATTTCATATATTTAATAACTTGAATTTCTAATATAGTGGTTTTATTGGATAATTAAATTATTAAATTTAATACTTGAAATTGGTTAAATAATGAATCTTGAGTTTTAAGCTAGAAAAAAAAATTCAACGCTTATTTAATTTCTATTTATAAGAATGAAGATAATAAAATTTTCAAATTTGATTTATAAGTGATTTACTCAATTTTAAAAATAATTTGTTTAAATTGACATATAAAAATAGCCTTCCGGGGCACAGTATCGGAATTCGACGAAACTAATTCCGTTGGATCCGTAATAGTGTATTATTATCGAATTTAAAATTTCGTAGCATTTAGAGTTACCACTTGGTAGTACGGAATAGAAACACGTCGAAACTAATATCGAAAATTTAATGTTATAATTGGGTTCAAAAAGCTATCTTCTCCATACGATCGAATTAGGTCTCAAAACTTCTTCCATTGCGTTCGGAATAGCGACACAACATTAGGGACACCGGGTGGCACACCTCGATTGAGATCCGAAATTTAGGGCTAGATATTTTTGAATTTTAATTAATATATTTCAAATCAAATTAATTACAGCCATTTTAACATCCCTTCAGCCCATTCTATACTGAGACAAGCCACCCTACCATGTACGAGCTACTTTCTTCCATGATTTAAAATTGCATGCTTTCCCTCTCTTCAATTCTAAATGCGTAGAACAAAAAAAGGGAGGAAAAAAAATTAAATTTCAATTTTTATTCAATGGAAGATTTGCAAATTTTTTTAAAATTCCAGTATTAATACGCTCGTCATATATCTTGATTTCTAGAGGATGCGAGGCAATTTATTTTATCGCGTTCGACATTAACCGAGCTATGAAAGTAGGGTTTCATATTGCCTTCTATTTATATCGAAATTGCCGATTTAGGCATTAAGAACGTGTTCGTGAGGCGGAGGAGAAGCGGCGCCTTAGAGTTGGTGAGGTCCGATCATCGTTTGGCCATCGCGACCTGGTGGATATCATACAGCCCTTGGTCACATTTTTATAGGGGGCTACGGAGGCAACATGATGGGTATTGTCGAGTGCGGTTCGTCAAGAGGGAGCTGTTGGCGAAGATGGAAATTAATTTCGTCGATTATTGTGGCGTACTAGTGGATATGCTTGCATGGCAAGTTGGGTTAATGTGTGCGTGTACAAGTAAATGGGAATGGGAAGAAGAAGCTTGGAGGGTAATTTCGTAATTTAAATATAAGCTATTTGATTTAAAATTAAATCAATATCTTATAAAATGTACATTTCTCTCATGCGAGTTCCGATCGAGGTGAAACATTCTGCGTTGCGATCGTGATGACGAGAGCTTCGCTGTGAAACTAGTTTGGACAGATATGGAGACTGTGGAGATTTGGGCTAAAATCGGACGTTGTTCAGTTTTAGTTCCAAACTGGAACGTCTCGGCTACATAATAAAAATAAAAGGTAAGTGTTTTATAATGCTCACAAGTACTAGAATATTTTTATGCTAGTTAGATTTAAAATTATAAAGTGAGATAAATTTATTGATTATCGTTTGATAAATTTAATTGCCATCTAAATTGTCATTTGAGTTGACTGTTAAAATTTAAAAGTGGGAGTTAAATTTGAAATTGGAATTTAATTGCCAGTAAAATACCCGATATCGATAACTATATAATTGTGTGAATTATATCGACTGTTTGGATGATTGATTGTGATGGATGTTATTGATTGATGTTTTGGATGGTCTGGATGTTTATTTATTTTGATATATCCTATTATTATCCAACATATTATTCACAGTATATAAAACTATAAATCGAATTATTTTGAATAAATTGAGAAATAGGTTGATATGATATATACCTAGGACATTTATTTTGGATTGAAATGATATATATATATATATCCATCCCTAAAATTAAATTGAAATAATAAATTCACTTGGCCATAGGACATAAAATTATATACGGACACTAGACTGGTTAAATTAAATGATTTAGAAAAAACTTTGATATGAAATTATTTAAATGATTTTTATTTTAAGAAATAAAATTGAATTTATGAAAATGGAATCATTTTTGGAACTCGAGCTTGAAATGTTAAAAAAGAACTTGTCAACCAGAATTTTTTAAAGAATCGGGTTTGAAAATTTGAAACTAAATTGAGAAACCACTTGAATTCTAGAAAATTGATTTGTAAAAAGATTTAAACTCTTAATCGAACTTTGAAGTAAATCCAAGTAAAAGTAATTTAAATGGATATTTTGAAATTTGGGATCGAAATTGAATTATTTATTTTAATCTTTAATTGAATATTGAAGTTAAATTCAATTTAAGTGATTTAAATCGATATTATGAAATCGAACTCGAATTTATATAAGTTGAAATGGTTTAAAATTGAGAATTGAAATTGTTTTGAATTGGAAGATTTGGAATTGAATCAGTTTGACTTTGAAACTATTTTCAAATAAAATTATATTAGCATAAACTATTTAAAATCTATCTTTTTAAATATTCAAATTAGTTTGATTTCCCATGCTACTTTACTGTATAAACCATTTCAATACTCCAATTTCTTTATATTAAACTATTTTAAACTATTTTCTAGAAAATTCAAACCGATCAAGGACATATTGATATTTAAATCGTGGATTAAATACAGATTGGTTAGATTGAAGTTATAATCTAAATTGTAATTCGAATTGAATTTTGTGGTGAAATGACGTATCGAACTGAATATGATTTTTGAAGTAAATATGATATTTCGAAATGAAATTGATTATGAAGCGAATATGATATTTTGATATCAACCACGAACTGTTTTCGAAATATAAAAGTACCAACCGGTGTGTAAAACGAAGTTTGGTTGTTAAAGAGACCGAGGCCTCTTATTGGCATACTCTCTGTCAATACTGGAACCACTTTAACAACTATGTACGTGGATGAGACTCCAGAACAAAGTGGTTGGATTTGGAGTCATTTGCTGGGTTTGAAGAAAGAGAACGATGATGGATAAACTCCAGCACTTGTGCCAACTTGAAATGACTAAAACATGACGGCTTGAAAGGGACAAGTGGGCTAATTACCCCTAGAAGACATTCGTTCTTCGATTTTCTTAGACTCGGTCCATATTATTACTCTTATTGTTGTTTTCGATTGGTGCACCTTGATTTGGGATAGCTTCCCTTTGACTCGATATGGGGCACAGTGGGCGGTCATGACTATAATGTGTTACCACCAGCCTTGTGACCCGAACTGGTAGTACCTTGGACATTGCCTCACGTGCATTGTCATACTTTTATCCCTATATGAGACTACTATAATTTTGATTTAGTGTTGTCGTATCAAACGCATCCCAATCCACTGACAGTGTACTGGTGTTTTATACGCAAACTATACAAAAATGCTTAAAAATGCATTAAGGAGGATCAATGTAAAGCCTTAATGCTAAGAAAAATATTTATTTTATTAATTAGACATTATATATGTAGCGTATTCTGCTACATATAAATATTTTGATGGATCCTTAAGAGATGGAAAATCCTGTAACGTCTCTTGAGTTATTGCACGCACGTTATACACTGGATAGGACATGTGAAACCCCGTAAACATCTCTGATGCCATGACACTCATGTTATATTCGATATCGATTTGACTCGCATAAGAATATTTTAGTTTTGACTCGAGTATTTTGTCTTTTCACTACGCTTGGGTCAGCCCTGAGTTTTAGCTTATTGAAGATTTATTTTTGAGAACAAAGATGAAGATTTGGTATATTATTACTATTATTATTATTCCTGCATCATATTGTCTGTTGCATTATTTTACTTCTCCTTATTGTATATATAACTCCGATAAATGTTTTATAAATTATAATCAAATGTATAATATAAACAGCTTCATGACCTGTTTTATTTGATTATTATATTTATCGTTCCATTGCGAGATTTCATGTTTGTTTCCTTCTTCCTTTCTCATTTTTCTTAATTAACCCCATTGATTATCAATATATCGGATTGTTTAAGTGGATATGTATGAATTATTGTCAATTTAAACCTTCTAAAATGTGGATCGTCACACCTGTATCAGACCTGAAGGTTAAGTGAGAACCTTAGCTTTAATGGGGTAACTCATTAGAGATAGGGTCAGTAGTACCCTAGAATGAGTTTGAGTGTATTAATATATATGAGCGCGTATATGTTAGTAATATAAAATTGTTTTATATTGTGTTGATTAGTCATTTGAGTGGCTTATGGATTCCGGTCATTACGAGTAATTAACGTTATTGATAGGGATCTCTAAACACTTGAACAGAGCAACCGACATGATATTATTTTGAAACTGAGTGAATGGAATAATTTTACCTGGATTATAGTTTATATATAAAGAAATAATTTTCAAAAATTATTAAAGTTGTATATGGAGTGCTTGGTTGTTAGGAAATGATAATATTTGACTATTACCATTATTGCTTATTGTTGTGATCAAATAAAAAGTTGATATTATAATGAAAATAAGATTAAGAGTTAAGTAATAATTTCATATAACAAAATAAAATTATGTAAATATGATTTGTAAATGTGGTTTATAAATTGAAATGAAATTCCTGGAGTATATTATATAAATATGGTTCATAAAAGCAGTTATAAATTAAAATGGTTTAAAGGCTAGAAATTTGGAAATTTAAATCCTGTTGGTCTTGAAAATTGTTTTCAAAAGGTTTTGGAGAAATAATAAGGATATTAATTGGAAACTATTTTTGAAATATTTTAAAAGGGTTTTAAAGAAAATAAAGGCATTGACCTCACTTCGGTCGTTGGTAAATAATTTTGGTGATGACTACAACATCATCGACATTCATTTTCGAGTTTTCAAGTAAAGAATTGCTACCGATTGGAGTTTTGATTTGGAAAAACTAGTTTTGATTTTTGGAAATCCAAAGGAATGATTGATATATCAAGAGAATTTTGTATATACATAGATGATTTCAAGAATGATTTAAAATACCTTAGGACAAGAAGTTTAAACTCTGGAATTTTTATTTAAAATGTTTTATTGAAAATATGAGAAAATAAGATGATAACTTATATAGCAAGCTAGACAATGTTAAATTGTTGAATGTGAATGATAAATTGAACTGTGAAATGAGACTTAACTTAAAATAAGTTCAATAAAGGGAATTTTGAAAATTTAGCTTGGGATAGGCTAAGTGCAATGGTTTTAAGAATAAAACCGATTGTGATTTAAATAAATTAGTGGATGAACTAATTACTAAGTTAATTGAATATGGTTGGAATATGGATGGATAAAGTTGAATGTTGGAATTGGAAAATGAAATTGAATTTGATACAGACTTAAATCATATAAAATATTTTGAAATGAATTTAAGTAAACAAACTCTATGAAATGATGTTTAAGCGATAATAGTAGTGAGGAATATACTGCATAAAGTAGTGAATGAATGATTTAGTGAGTGAATGTGATTTTGGAATATGGTTGGATCTTAAAAAATGAATTGAGTTAAATGGTACTGAAATTGAATTTGATAATGGATATAGACTTAAGTGATGAAGTGGTAATTAATCTAAGAACATTTGTATAAAATGTTTATAATTGACTTAAGAAAATTTTATGAGAAAATTCTTAAGAGATAATTTGTATTGGAAAATATACTAAGAAATTAAGCAATGTGAATAATTAAATGTAAATGAAATAAATGTGAATAAAGGAAGTTGGTGTGGATAAGGAATCATTTGGAATAAATACGTAAGTTGCACGTATATTATTTTATTCTCATAAAGGTTTGATCCAGATTCGAGCATAGAATTTTGAGATAATTTATAACGATCCGAGTTAGAATTTTTCACATGATTCTTGATGGCGAACCCTGAATATAGATTATTGATTGATTCTGGAGTTCTCTAACATACTATGTGGCTATGCAAGGAGAATTACATTTCTGATCAAAGAACCAGATATGAATCCGCACTAGAGTGGTTGTATGAACGATACTAGTTCGAAAGTGAAATTGTATGATCGAGTGAGTGATTGGATTTGATATTGCGTACGGATGAAATATGTACATCGTACAGGCTTAAGTAAGACATGTGTTGGAAGATGGAAATTTGCAAAATTAAATGATTTTGAATAATATGATTAGATATCATTAATAAATAAGATGTAGTTATATAAAAGCAGAGCTAATTTGATACTTTCGATTTCAGAAGTAAAATTTGATTGCTCGACAAAAAGGCATGTGTTTAAATTGTTGTTCGAATTTATTGATTTTACGATTGAGCCACTTGGCTTTTGTTTTCTTTTGCTGATTTGGGCCCATAATGGCGTTTTTTTTGTTGTTTCAATCTAGCTGCATAAGGAGACGTTAGCGAAATTTTTCGAAAATTTAAGGAGTTGGGAAATTTTTAATAACTAAAATTTGATTTTAGATTATAACTTGAAATAATTGAGTAAATAATATTATTTGGAATCTATAGATGAATTTGGAAATTATCAAAAGTGATAATGTGGTTTTACAAATTGATCTTGGGAAGTTGTTTCAACTAATTTGTTTTGGGAAAGATAATAGGCTTTGGGTCATTTTTCTTACCTTGGCAATTTCTGGGACAAGATTCTTTTAAGGGCGGTGGAATGTAACGACCTATAATTTTTGTGATTTGAAACTGGAGTATTTAATTGGTTTTAAATATTTAAAAGTTAATTTTATAGATTTAATAACTTGAATTTCTAATAAAGTGGTTTATTGGATAATCTAATTATTAAATTTAATATTCGAAATTGGTTAAATAATGAACCTTGAGTTTTAAGGTAGATAAAAATAATTTCAAAGCTTATTTAATTTCTATATATAATAATGAAGATAGTAAAATTTTTAATTTGGAATTATAAGTGATTTACTCGATTTTAAAAATAACTTATTTAAATTGACCTTTAAAACAGCCGTTCAAAGCACATTCACGGAATTCGATGAAACCAGTTCCATTAGATTTGTAATAGTGTATTATTACTGAATTTCAAATTTCATAGCATTAGAGTTACCGTTTGGTTGTATGGAATAGAAATACATCGAAACTAATATCGAAAATTTAATATTATAATTGGGTTCAAAAAACTATCTTCTTCATATGATCGAATTAGGTCTCAAAACTTGTTCCACTACGTTCGGAATAGGGATATAACTTTAGGGACATCGGGCGGCACACCTCGATCGAGATCTAAAATTTAGGGCTAAATATTTTGGAATTTTAATTAATATATTTAAATCAAATTAATTACAACCATTTTAACATCCCTTCAGCCCACTATATACTGAGACAAGCCACCCTACCATATACGAGCTACTTTCTTCCTTGATTTAAAATCGTGTGCGTTCTCTCTCTTCAATTCTAAATGCACAGAACAAATAAAAAGGAGAAAAAAAAATTATATTTCAATTTTATTCAATGGAAAATTTACAAACAAATCTTTTAAATTCTAATATCAATACTATCGTCATATACCTTGATTTCTGGAGGATGCGAGGCTGTTTATTTTATAGCATTCGATGGTAACCGAGCTATGAAAATAGGGTTCCATATTGCCTTCAATTTAGAGCGAGTTTTTCAATTTGGGCATTGGGAACGTGTACGTGAGGCGGTGGAGAAGCGGTGCCTTGGAGTTGTTGAGCCGATCATCATTTGGCCATCGCAACCTAGTGGGTTATCGTACATGAGCCGTGATTGCGTTTTTGTAGGGGATGGCGGAGGCAACGTGATGGGTACCGCCGAGTGCGGTTCATCGACAGGGAGTTGTTGGCGAAAGTGGAAAGTAATTTCATCACCTATTATGGCGTATCAGTGGATATGCGTGCACGGCAAGTTGGGTTAACGTGTAAGGCAAATGGAAACGGGAAGAAGAAGCTTGGATGGTAATTTAGTAATTTAAATATAAGCTATTTGATTTAAAATTAAATTATCGATATCTTATAAAATGTATATCTCTCTCATACGAGGCCTAATCAAGGTGAAACCCCTTGCATTGCGATCATGACGACGAGAGCTTCGCAATGAAACCTGTTTGGGCGGATTTGGAGACTGTGGAGATTTAGGCTAAAATCGGACGTTGTTCGGTTTTAGTTCTAAACTGGAACATCTCGGTGACATAACAAAAATAAAAGGTGAGTGTTTTATAACACTTACAAGTAGTAGAATATTTTTACGCTAGTTAGATTTGAAATTATGAAGTGATATAAATTTATTGATTATTGTTTGATAAATTTAATTTTCATCTAAATTGTCATTTAAATTGATCGTTAAAATTTAAAATTGACAGTTAAATTTGAAACTAGAATTTAATTGCTAGTATAATACCCGATATTGATAACTATGTAATTATGTGGATTATATTTACTGTTTGGATGATTGATAGTGATGGATGCTATTGATTGATGTTTTGGATGATTTGGATGTTTATTTATTTTGATATATCTTATTATCATCCTATATATTATTTATAGTACATAAAACTATAAATCGAATTATTTCGAATAAATTGAGAAATATGTTGAAATGATATATACTATGACATTTATTTTGGATTAAAATGATATATATCTATCCCTGAAATTAAATTGAAATAATGGATTCACTTGACCATAGGATAGAAAATTGTATACGGACACCAGATTGGTTAAATTAAATGATTTTAAAAAAACTTTGATTGAAATTATTTAAATAATTTTGACTTCAAGAACTAAAATCGAATTTATGGAAATGGAGTCATTTTTGGAACTCGATCTTGAAATGTTAAAAATGAACTTGTTAACCGAAATTGTTTAAAGAACCGGGTTTGAAATTTTAAAGTTACAGTTGAGAAACCACTTGAACTTCGAAAATTAACTTATTTTAAAAAGATTTGAACTCTTACTCGAACTTTGAAATGAATCCAAGTAAAATTAATTTAAATGGATATTTCAAAATTTGGGCTTGAAATTGAATTATTTACAAAAATTTGAATCTTAAATTGAGTATTGAAGTTAAATTTAATTTAAGTGATTTAAATCGATATTCTGAAATCGAACTCGAATTTATTTAAATCGAAATGGTTTAAAATTGAGAATTGAAAATGATTTGAATTGGCATATTTGGAGTTGAATCAGTTTGACTTTGAAACTATTTCAAATAACACTATTTTAATATAAACTATTTAAAATTTATCTTTTTAAATATTCAAATTATTTTGATTTTCCAAGCTACTTTACTATATAAACCATTTCAATACTTAAATTTATTTATATTAAACTATTTTCTAAAAATTCAAACCGGTCAAGGTTGGAATGTTTAAATTTAAAACGTGGATTTAAATACAAATTGAGTTAGATTGAAGTTATAACCTAAATTGTAATTCGAATTGAATTTTGTAGTGAAATGATGTGTCGAATTGAATATGATTTTGAAGTAAATATGATATTTCAAAATGAAATTAATTTTGAAGAAAATATGATATTTTGATATCAAGCATGAATTGTTTTCAAAATATAAAAGTATCAACCGGTGTGTAAAACAACTTTTAGTTGTTAAAGAGATCAGGTTCTCTTATTGGCATATTGTCTGTTAATGTTGGAACCACTTTAACAACTGTGTACACGAAGGAGACTTCAGAACGAAGTAGTTGGATTTGGCATCGTTTGCTGGATTTGAAGAAAGAGAACGATGATGGATAGACCCCGGCATTTGTGTCAATTTGAAATGACTAAACATGATGGCTTGACAGGGCCAAGTGGACTAATTACCCCTAGAGGACATCCACTCTTCGATTTTCTTGGACTCGGTCCATATTGTTACTTTTGTTGTTGGTTTTGATTGGTGCACCTTGATTTGGGATAGCTTCCCTTTGACTCGATATGGGATGTATGGATGTTGTGGACGATCATGGCTATGATGCGTTACCACCAGTCCTACGACCCGAACTAGTAGTATCCAACATTGGGCACAGCTTCACATGCCTTGTCATACTTTTATCCCTACACAAGACCACTATGATTTTGATTTATTGTTGTCGTATCACGGCGCATCCCTATACCGATGGTTTACTAGTGTTTTTATATGCAAACTGTACGACAATACTTAAAAACGCGTTAAAGGGGATCAATGTAAAGCCTTAACGCTAAGAAAAATATTTATTTTACTGATTAGACATTATATATATAGTGTATTCTACTACATGTAAATATGTTGACGGATACTTAAGAGATGGAAAATCCTGTAACATCTCTTGAGTTATTTCATACACGTTATACACTGGATAGGAGATGAGAAATCCCGTAAACATTTTTGATGCCACGGCACTCATGTTATATGTGATATCGATTTGACTCACATAAGAATATTTTAGTCCTGACTCGAGTGTTTTGTCTTTTCATTACGCTCGGGCCAACCTTGAGTTTTCATCTTATTGAAGATTTATTCTGGAGGACGAAGACGAAGATTTGATATATTATTACTATTATTACTGCATCATACTGTCTACTGCATTATTTTACTTATTTGTATTGTATATATAACTTTAATAAATATTGTATAAATTATAATCAAATGTATTATATAAACGGCTTCATGAACTGTTTATTTGATTATTATATTTATCATTCCGCTGCGAGATTCCGTATATTTTTCCTTCTTCCTTTCTCATTTTTCTTAATTAACCTCATCGATTGTCTATATTCCAGATTGATTAAGTTGGACATGTGCCGATTATTGTCAATTTAAATCTTCCGAAATGTGGATCGTCACAACTACATTTAACAAATTTAGGATAGAAAACCTATAAAATCAACATTTAAAACTAAAATAGTCAAAATAGTACTTTTATACATCATGTAGTGAATCATTAGCGTAGTCCGATACTATGTAGTTAAAACGCTATGTTGTTTTGTAGAGATGTACTTACAAAAAATTATGACGGGAATATATAGGAAAATAACGGAGATGTAAAAATCTTTATTGGAGATAAAATTAAATCGCCAAAGTTGATTTATTTTCATTCCCATATCATTTGAGTAGAAAAAACAAACATTTTCGCACCTGTATAAAAAACGAAGAACATCATAATCCATGTAGTTCAGACTTGTGAATAAAATACAGTTCTAATTTATGTTCAGTGCTTAGGACTTGAACCTAGAACTACAGCCCAAATTTGTTGATTTAGTTTATAAAAGAACTAGTTAAATCAATCTTTTTATATTAAACTTGCTAAAGAGGGTGCTAAATATCTTTGATTTAGCGGGCGTTGTGGAAAATAATGGGATTCTTATCAGATCTACTATTTAATAGGCTAAATTGGAAAAGCATAGCAATTGAAGCGCGTTAACCGCTTTAGAAGGGAATTAGCGAGGCTTTAACATCATAGGTTCAATATAATTTCTTCAAATTCACTCGTATACTGTTCTTCTTCATACATCATCAACTGAAATAGATTATAGTCACTTAGTTTGTCTACGACTAAGAGGTAAATGAAGAAAAACTGTAAATTAAAAACTCACGACAAAGAGAAACGAAGGCATTTGAACAATCCACATTGGAGCCCTGTGTGGGTGTCTTCACAACTCATGTTTAAACTTAAGATGAGTTTTGAAAGTCCCCATAAATATGGTTGCTCTAGGCAAAGTTTTAATGAATTTATGAAAGAAACCGACCTCTAATGAGTCCCAGGCTCCGAATTATGATAAAAATCATAAATTGATGTTTAAAGAGAGGAGAAGTTTTTGGTTTAAGATTGAAGAGAGAAATGATAAGAAATGAACAGTGAAAGGAAGTATGACAGAACAGGAAAAAATGTATTGAGTTAAAAAAAAGGATATGGTGAAAGTTGGGTTGCAAGTAGAATCGGCCTTGGCATATTCCGATCAAAAATAAAGTCCAGATATGGAACTTATAAACCATAATCATTCCTTAAGGAGTTTCATAAAAATGAGTTCAAAAAGCGATAAATTTGGCACTCATATAAAGTGGGTACAACCCCGGAATATGTTGAGCATGCCCTTAAAAATTTTAAGCTCTAATTGGATTAAAATATCATTTGTTGGATTTCTCCACCATATTTTTTTTTAATGTTTTCGACTACCTCATAGAACCACTACAAGAAGAGCCTTTGAACCTTGTAAGACCCATACGAGGTAAGCCTTTAAACCTCGTAGTCGACCTATGGGGTATATTTTTAACCTTGCAGGCCTAGCGCATGTAAGCCTGAAAATGGATGTGTCTCGATCCGGGTATCTTAAAACCTGACCCGAGTCCAGTTACAATAATCAAAACCCAACTCCGATCCAAACCCGTTGGGTGTTTTGAAATCAATACCTGAGTCCAACCCGTTGTGCTTTTCAATCCCACATGGTACTTAACGCATAATTTTTATATTAAAACTATACCCTAAAATTTCAATTTTTATAAAATTTATAGACCAACAATTGTTAACATACAAAATGATCGGCGACGTAGCAAGTTCTCAATAATAATATGTAAAAAATATCCGACAAACAAAATAATAAAAAAACACAACTTACACAACTTATATACTCATGTTTAAAAACTACGGAAAATAAATAATCGAGTCACGTCCAAACCAAATTAGGTTTTGACTAAACCATACCCGATCCTAAAAGTAACTGGTCATGTTTGAATAGTTGGAGTCAAAACTCAGATACGCATTTGTATGGTGCGTCCGAATCAAGACCCGTATCATTGACACCCTTAAGTGCATGATATTTATTTAAATTACATATTCACATTACGAGATTATTGAAGAATCACACACAGGGTCGGATATATTAAAAGAGTATAGGTTACAAATTTGATGGGGGCAATTTAGTGCAATCTATTAAATAATAGTAAAGCAGAAGAAATTCTAACTCTCACATTAATTCTAGCATTTCTCTAACCTCTCCTTAATGTTCTCTAGATATTTATTTAAATTTTATTTTAAAGACCTAATACAATGCATTAGTTTTGAATTGTTTATAAGATTTTTTTAATTTTACACTATTGTTTTACATTCAAAAATCTACACTTTCTGCTTTCTACAATTATTTTCAAAGTGCTCAATTTTCATGTACAATTTACATTTAAGTCCGTATATTTAAATTAATTAAATAATTTCATTATAAATTATTTAAAAAATTAATTAACCATTATTTATTAATTTGTCTAATAAATAATATAGATAACCATGCCAATAAAATATCACGCTCATTGTAACAAAATAGCATAAATATAGATCACATAAAAAACAATACGAACAACTTTAATGTATAATTATTTATTTTAATAAATTATTAGTTACAATTTCAATTTATATACTGTATTAGTAGTAACATATGGTAGATATTTCTTTCAAATATAAAAATATCTGAATCACTTAACAAAAATTATAGACATAAACAATAATAAAAAGTATAATTTATGATTGATATATCGAACATTGCATAACAAAATTTTATTTTAATAACATTTAAAGTATGAGTACCATGTTTTTATAAAATTAGCGTGTGCAATGCATGAGAAACATTCTATTACTTTATTAATGCATGTTATTATCCACAATTTTAGTAAATTAAAAAAAAAAGTTTTTCCCTTAATATCTCATGTTACATTTAAAATTCTCATATACAGATTTGCAATTTGACATCTAAAACTCACCATGCACATGTGCATGTGTGCATGCGCATCAAAACACATAGGATTATGAATTTACTAAATATTAGTTCAAAAAGGAACATATTACATCTATATTTTTCTTTGAAATTTATCGTATACATAAACACTAAAAATTGTTTCACATGTATCTTTATATCGGTCATATTTAACTTATAATTTCTTGATTTCAAAATATAAATTACACTCATTTTAAAATTACATAAAATATTTTAAAATATAAAATTTTGGAAATAACAATAGTATATATACACAATTTTAAACGTATAAATCAATAAAATAATATGTTTAACATATAATTTCGTTAAACTTTAGAAATATTATTGTAAAACTAATTTGAAACAAAATCTATCATTTTAAATAGTTAGAATATGAAAATAATGAATATATAATTATTTTTAACTATTCGAAAATAATTTTTGAATGTATTTTACTATGAAAACATAACATTTTAATATGCTAAAATCAAAAAATATATGTTTAACATTAGTATATTACATTGTACGTCGACTATTTAACTATGTATATTTGACAAGTTCTTTTACAACATTGCCGTGTGCAACGCACCGGTTACACACTGGTTAGTTAAAAAATAATAATAATAGGAGGGCCACCGTCCAATTGCCATTTTCTAAACCTGAGAGCCATGTCTCTGAAATGCGAACGAGCGTTGCATTCTACAATCATCGCCAAAACAAGGTGCTTTTTTCTTTGTTTTTTTATGTTCTTGAACCTTTTACTTTTTAGGAGTCTTATCCGGTTTGCTGCTTTTGATTTTGGCGGGACAAAATTGGCAGTTGAAATAACATTAGGTGTTATTTTAATCGATAAAGGTGATTTCGTTGTTAATTTCATGCAGAAATTTCGACTTGGTTAAAACATCTGGATAGTGGTGAATTACATTGTAAATTGTATTCTAGATTAATGTTATTTTTGTATCCACTCCCTTAAATCTAAATTTTCAGGCATATCACCATTTACCATAGCTAGTTTATTAAATTTTATAATAGATTCCGTCTAACATGTGACAACTGAACTTCTGAGTTCATCTAACCCCCTTGAATTTAACACTACCATATGAAGGAAGCCTTAACTGGAGAGTTTAAGGTAGTGTGTTGTTTGTTATTTATAGTTTTGGGTTTTCGTCCATACAGAAATGCACACGCATGTATATTATCGAAAACGACAAATTTAGAAAACGATGTTAACATACAAACTAAAAAACAATTTTTTTTTATTTTTCCGTGTTTTGGAAAATAACACAAGCACGTAAAACAATCTATTCTTCTATCGTTCCTCTGTCCCCTTCGTCCTCCCATACGTTTTTCTTACACCCCCTCCGTCGTCTTTTAATTCTTCTTATATTTGACATACATATTGAAAACCGAAAACACAAAATTAATTTTTAAACCAAACACTACACTTTTGAGGAGCAATATAAATGATATCTTTTGGAAAAATGAATAGTGTGTCATTTTTATGACTTGTTGATATAAATAGTTGCTATGTTCCTTTTCATCCAAACGAATTTGAACTGTAGTAGGAAGAAACTCAGTGTCTACAAACAGCAATCGGTTCACTTTATTGCTAAATTTTATTTGATATTACTTAATTATAAGTACGGAGACCGTAGATATCTTTTTTTGACCCAACCATCGCTATTTCCATGTGATCTTGATCATGTGGAATTCATCAATATTTGTTTTCATTTTCTTTATTCTTTTGCTTGGTATTTTTTCTTTTTTTCTTTTTTACTTGTGACTGGCACATGAAGTTACATGTGCTTTAGGACATTTAAGATTTGGCTATAACTATAAACTCCCGTTAACTTCCTTCCCCACCACACTTAAAATAATAAATTTTCTATTATAGTTTTACATCGCTAAACAATTAGATTTGGATATGTGGATACATTTGTTTTTTAAGAAAAATAAAAGAAATACACGATCTTTTATCCAAGAAGAAGAAATAACGGTGAGTTTGAATATGATAAATTTTAACAACTTTTGTCAAATAAACAACTTATTATCTGTTTTTATTAGTTTTTTTGCTTGAGTTCAGTCGCCTTTTCCTTTTGCATGAAACTTTGTTATCACATGAATTGATAAAATCCTAGTGCCATGCACTCCATGAAACGGTGAAAGCCTAGTGTTATGTGTATGTCCACTAGGAATGGATGTATACCTTGCTTGACAATCACTTATCTACAAAAAGTTTAATCTTTTGATAATTCCACAAGAACTTAAGTGTAGCTTTAGGATTCGACTTTCTTTTCCATTATGATTACAACAATTGAGAAAATTCTTTTTTTTTTTCAAATTCTTTTTCTTTTCAAATTCTTTTTCTTTTCAAATTTCTTATTTAAGAATAAAATAAGAAAGAATGTAAAACATTAGAAGACAGAGAAAGTGAAAATATTAAAAGGTTATGATGGAAACAAATTGGGGTGGAAAAAGAAACATGCGAGGTGTTAATTTTTTTAAATAAATAGTTTGGTGGAAAGGTAAATCGTGGGGTGTTAATAAATTGGGTTGTGTTAAAGGGACTCTATTAGATAAGGGGACCTTTTTTTTTAATTTTCGTAAAATAGCTATGAGGTATACCAAAAAATGCTGGTCCAACAAAAAAAATTAAAAGTAACCGCCCTCGTTATTTCAATAACCTTTCACAGATTTTTGTTTTTCTTTTCGATTATACCCCATCAAATGATTTTCGATAAACCTCATTGTTCTCTTTTTCATTTTTCGATAAGGGGTTTGCTGAATTTTGTTTTGCACTAGAGTAAAACATTAAATCGTTTTATTTATCGCATCCTTCCATGACAATTTTTTTTTTCTTGGTGGAGTCCTCCTAAAATTGCCCCTCCCCCCTCCAATTTAAAAATGGAGTCGCTTTAACAATGTCCAATAAGTTTAGCCTTAAGGTTTAAACTCGTCTGTCAAGCACACTCTCAAATTCATCGTGTATTTTGTTTGCATATATGTGGACTTCTAGAATAAAAACCATATACACCAATTTTGATCTTCAAAGTACTCATTCAAAGAAAATGAATATTAGTTGGTTCCCCTCTTCAAAGCTTTGATTAGGGTATTTTGCAAGGTTTTTTTTCTTTTTGTGGATTTTTTCTATTTTTTGCTCAAAAATTGATTCGATGCACATGGTTAGAATGTTTGGAGATTGCAGGCTTGAACATAAAGAATTAGACTCAAAATTAGTTCTCATGTTAAAGACTCAAGATTCGGTTTTTGTAAAATTAGAGCGGTTTTTACTCGCTTTTGTGTAAAAATATTTTTCTAGCATATTCTATGCATACGCCATAAATTACTTTACATACACCACTAAATTTTCAATAAAATTAAGAAAAAACATTCTTATGTTTAACAGTTTTGAATTATTTCATTTTCGACAGTTTAAATTCGAAGTTTTTATTTTAACACTTTTAAATATAAAGTTTAAATTACAAACTGTTTTAAATATTAAAATTTGATATTTTAAATACTTAAATCAAAGTCAAGCACAAAGTCTTAACTTCAAATCAGATTTTTGTTCAAAGTTTAAGCTTTAACATCAGAATTTATCTCTGCTAAAATGAAAATTTATCTCTACTTGACACCTGAATTACAATTCAAAGTTTAAAATCATGGTTTTAAATTAAAAATTTAAGTATGAAGCTTATACATATGGGTTTAAGTTCACAATCAAATTCATCCTTCCCTAAAATTAAATCTAACACACCATAGTCCATGATTGAATTTTATTCATGTCCAAATTAGAAAATTGCCGTCAGTGAAATAATCCTTTGATTGCTGGGATGATTGAGAATGCTTCTTCATAAACTAGATGTTGAGAGAGAGTGTGAAATGAGGCCGGTTCAGTTTAAAGTAATGGTTATTTTGTAATATGGATGATGCATACTAAAAGTGATGTATATGATTTTGGTTTTTTTTTTTTAAAAAAAATTGTGTCTGTACATAAATCTATGATATATGAATAGAATTTACCTATTTTATATTTAAGGTTTATGGTGTGGGAGAAAAGTATAAATTTACTTTTAGTGGGTTATCAAAGGTCGAAGTTTTTGGAGAGGGAAATTGGGTGTATACAATAAAATAAAGTAAAACAATAGACTTCAAGTTGAGAAATAAATATTTGAAATTTGTCCTACCTATTGTGTATTTAGTTTTGTTTGCTTAAGTCAAATGTGCTAATTTTGTCATACCAAGTTCAGTAATTTTCGGTTGAATAATGCAAGTGGTCAAATCTAGTAACAACATAACAATTATAGAGATACTGGATTATGAGTCAAACATTACTATAGCAGATGATGAATAATAAATGATTAGGATGCATCTTTAAAAGGTTATACGTGGTGCAATCTGGTAACAAGAAAAATGAGAAATTGACATTTTAAATTGTAACCTTCAGTCCACTGTAGCAACATTGACAACTGTGATTTGAGACAACAGGAGCTGTTGACATGGTGCCATCTTAAAAAAAGATGATTCTTACCACCAAATTTTCGCACTTAAGTTAGAGGAACATATAGGTAGTTGTTTCAATAGGTACATTGGTCTTTTTATGTAACACTCTCATAACTAGTGAGCACAATTGAAGTCATAATAAGTTTTTCATAAAACTTTCATAAATTTATCCTAAATTCAAACGAGGATAATATTGTTTTATTTTTCTATCAAAGTATCAAACTCAACTATCTAAATATTAAATGTCTCAAGTTCTAACATAGCCACTAATGTTCCATTCATATAAGGCATCTTCATCTCCTATGAATTAAGCTCTGTAATTTTGATATTTCTGCACCATTAGACCATAGTCAACAGAGGTTTTGTTCACATCTACAATTTGCAGTGGAAAACAAAAACAAAACAACGCATATATCCAATAATCAATCAAACTACTTTAAACACCTTATAAACCAATAAATATATTCAAAAGCGCGTGCAGGAATTACTTCCAGAAGAAATGCAATGGCAAAGAGAATGCCAATGTAAGCTGACTCCAAAGAGAAGAAGGGATACAATGACAAAGACAAAGCTGAGCTGACTTAAATTAAAATGCCTAAAAAATGTTGTATGCACTAACCCCTCAAACCAGTTGACTAATCGAAATCTTGTGTACTGGTTACCTGGATGAGCTAGACATGTCACATCCAAATGCTCTGTGGCTGAACAAGCCACTATTGGCTATACTGTACTAAATACAAATGATATTATTTTTCTCCGCAACAAGGGGATTAAATCTAGCATGTTTCGTCTTCTGCTCTAAGTCTCTCCACAGCAGTATGATCAAACTGCACTTACAAATACATTTAGTTAAAGCTGCTCCAGCTATATTCTTCTTAATTCTTGATTAGAATGAAAAGCATACCAAGTTCCATTGAGGTTTGTATGGTCTTGGCCTCAGTGTAGACGTGTTTACAATTTTGCAGTTGTATTGTGCGTGTGAAAGAAGATTCTTAGGTCTTATTATTCCTCATTTTTGAGTTTAGAAGATTTAAGTTTAAAATAATATTATTTTTGCAGTATATTTGGATTTGTGGGATTATGATGCCAAGACTTCTTGTATCATTTTGAGACCTGAGCCTCAAGTAATGTAATTTTTGCATACCTATATTGATATTTATGTATTATGCTATTGTCATGTATTATTTATGTATTATAATCATTGTTGTAAAATCCTTCTAAGCCTCTGTCTAGGCAAGATTTACTACCTCATTTAAGAATCTAAACATGTTTTTAGGCACTGATTAGGCATTAATTGAGGTTTAGTTTCACGTATAAGCATCAGTGTGCTAGTTTTAGTAGTTTTTCCTTCTTGGTTATTCCTAGACACATCCAAAATTTTCAATTTATATCAATTAGCACTAAAAAAAACATTAAAATTTTATCCAAAATACATGAGTTATTAAAAACGACTAGCTCCGATTATTCCTCGATTAATCTCCGTTTAAACGATTAATCTCTAGTCCATGCTTACCGCTAGCGATTTTTACAACCTTGATTATAATGTTATCGTTTATTTGTTATTAATAAACATATTTTATTATTTATTTATTAGTATATCTATTATTATTACTTATTATCGTTATTGTTTTATTTATTACTTATTTTTATTATTTGTATCGATTTAATATTTTAAACAATATCAGTCATCTAATTATATTTGGATTTTAAAATATTAATAGTACAAATAGTAAGCACAAATTGAAGACATAACATGTATTTCATCAAATTCTCATCAATTTATTACAAATTCTAACAAGGACAACATTCTTTATTCATCTCTCAAAGTATCTAACCCAGTAAGCCAAGTATTAGACCACACATGACTCAAACTCTTCATACATAATAACTTATGCTCCATTCATATAAGGCTTCTTCATCTCCCATGCATTAAGCTCTGTAATTTTGATATCTTCTGCACCATTATTGAATACAAATAAATGAGCATTTTGGCCTATAGCAAGGCTTGGATAAACTCTAGAAGTTATGCATGTTCTGCCTCCTGCTCCAAAGCTCTCGACAACGGAATGGTCAATCTGCACTTACAAATACATTGAGTTAAATTTGCATCGACTAATATTCTTTTTACTTTAAATGAACAACGTACCAAGTTTCTAAGAGATATTTTGCCATTTTTCTGAATGTTAATATCCACCCATCCTCCAAAAGTAGGTTTATACAGCCTTGGCCTTAAAGTAGACCTGTTTTACATTTCACACAAAATATTCATAAAATTCTGCGTCATGTATTTATAGACACATGCAATTTTGATCTTCATCTTCAAATGGTTGGTGGTGTTTTTTGACGTTATAGCAAATTGCTTGGTTGAGAAAGAAAATTAATTTCATACCTTGAAGGATCATGACACATAACTGCCACATATTTGTTAGTATCTTTAAATATTCTGAAGAAAACAGCAGTTTGTTCCTCTCTTTTACCAGATGCTAAACTTAATATTCCAAATGGTCCAACTCCACCTTTTACATTTGCATCTTTTTGTTCACATAGTTTTTGAGGATCAGTCCACTTTTGATCGAATTGTTCCGCTTTTTCTAAATTTGGTAGTTGGAATGTTGCTTCCACGTCCGACTATAATATCATATATTCAAGTCAGAAATAAATCTTGGTCGGATAAACACCATTGATTAGTTACATTGTGTCATTAATTAATTTTTGCAAAGTTTTCTTAGTTTGGTTATATTATATAAATTTCGAAAGACCTATCAAAAGTAAAATCTTGCCTGTGCTGTCATAATTCCTGAAACTTCCAGAATCCCACCACTGCTAATAACTTCATTGTGAATTGAAACGTGTTTTCCTCTTAGAGTTTCGATCTCTTCAACTGGCCAAAGAATGAGTTGCCTCTTATTGCTGTCAAGCCAAACAGCTCTTGGGATTGCCTATAAATTTATATGCGTAGAATAAAATCAGCAACAAGCACTATTATGATTATCATAATAACATAACAAAATAATTTTTTTATATCAGACCAACCTGAAGCCCTGCCCAACCTTTACTAAAATCATCATGCCTACTATCAGACTCGTTTGTCCAACCCCACAAAATTCTTCGCTTTTTAGCAGGATCGAAAAATGATTTGGATGCATAAAAATTTCCATAATCATACCTTAATCCTCTACCATCATCCAATGTTGTACTTTCTGGTATGTATATATCAACATCTCTACGATATGACCCAATAGTATAATATTCGTATCTAGTCAAATCTAAACTATTCTTAAGTACATATTTAAGCCCGTCTCTGTATTCCGAGACATCCACTCCTGTTGTTTCCTTAGTAGATACCGGATAAAAATCTGGACACTCCCACATGCCTGTGCCATTGGCAGAGTGCAGCGGATGTTGTGCACGTGTCCAGTGTATAAAATCTTTACTCCGATACAAAATTGCAATTCCTCTATGCTTCCTTTTGCTACCTATAATTATTCTGTATCTACCATCAGCTCCTAACCAAGCTGTTGTTGGATCACGAAATGCACTAGCATTGACCCAATTGTCTGGATCTATTATCGGGTTGTAATCGGGTTTGATCCATTCTCGTAGATATGGATCCGATAGATTTTTTGGAAATGCAATGTTTTGGACTTGACGGTTGTTTGGATCCACGCCCGTGTATAAGATAACAGGTTTGTTACCAGGTAAGATAGTTGCAGATCCAGACCAACACCCATTAATATCAAAAGGTTTAGAAGGGTAAAGTGCTGATGGAAGTGCTTTCCAGTTGATCATGTCCCTAGAAACTGAGTGGGCCCATACGATATTTCCCCAAACTGCTCCCTTTGGATTATATTGATAGAATAGGTGGTAAACGCCATTGTAATACATAGGGCCTGTTTTAATTTTGGATTCAAATGTGTGGATAAAACATTTATCAATATTCATAAACCTTTCATTTTGACATCATGTTATGAATAAAATTATGATGTAAACAAAAATAGAATAATAGAACGTACCATTTGGATCTGTTTGCAGATTCATTCAAGGTCAAACAGTTGTCAAACATGTAAAGAAAACTAAAATAAGTTAGTACCAGACTCTGCAATGTAGGTATAAAATATTTAGCCACGGTAATTTTCAGCATGTTGCTTTCCATTATTCTTATCTGATTTCCTTCAAAATTGTGTTATCTATTAATTTTGTAGGGTTTTTCACTGAATTATTTAACTGTAATTTTACTGTGCAATTCTGAATTCTAATATGCGAATGGACCGTTCTTGTACTGAGAATAAAAATTCTTCTTGAAATATCTAGATTGGTTTTAAATGATTTATATACTGTTACCTGAAATATTGTAAGCAGTCCTATATAGTGCGGAATGTTTAAGAGTTTACAACGATCAGGATACCAAAAGCAATGAAGTTTTTACTAAGATAATGTATGGCTCAAAAAGGTGAAAAACTTAATTTTCGTCCCATACAAATAAGTTTAAATAGTTTGTATTCTTCTGAATGCACTATGTCTGTTTTTTCATTATCTTTGATCCTAGGAGTAAAAAGTACATGTATGGCTGTGAAAATGACATTATTTGCTAAAATTGACGTACTTTGTCGCATAAACCTTCATCAAGAGAATATCCGACATCTGTCTAATACCTCTGACATGATATTTTTTCCATAGTTAATTATGATCAGGTGTAGAAAAGAGAATATGGTTTGTTAGTTGCATACCGTTGAGCCAGTTTCTTTTGGGTTGGAAGTGGAAACTAGTTCTATACTTGTTGTCAATGGTTGAAGGAGTGACATCTTTTAGTTCTTCATACACAATATGAGAACTTTCAACGATCCCATTCCTAATACTATATAAAAGAAATATAACTAAACAAAGCATTTTACTTGGAACCGCCATAGTTAGTGTTAGAGAGAGCAACTGAGTTAAGAGACTTGAGGGGGAGATATGGTTTATGGGGGTTTATATAGATAGAAAAAGTTTGCATCAAGTGTGTCTAGTTGGAAATATAATGGCAAAAGAAGAGGGGAGCAAATATTTTTTCACCGTACCTTTAGGATCAACTAGAAGACTTTGTTTGTTACTTATGAGTTGTAATGCATTCGGTGTTTGATAGCTTTTGTGTCATTTTTGTTCAATATTTGTAATATATGTATGCTTGATAAACAACAATTATATACATTAGAGTTTGCTACATTTGCATTCTTTATTAAGGATTCATTCCATGTCTAAAATCTTGTTACACGTAACCCCTTTCATTTTTATTTCCATCCATTATAAAACTAGATATCAAGGGTGGCTTGTACCCTGGGCTAAATATTCGGAATTCCAACAAATGTTATTTTCCAATTTTTTCCATAGGTCTGATTTTATGATTCAAATTGTGACATTCAGCTGGTAAACATGACTTAAAGGCAATCAGATTGTTGTGAATGTGATGATTCAAATAAAATTACATTGCTTTTTATGGTAAGCGGAAGATTTTATAATGCTTGTTTGGGATGGTAGCAAGTTATAGCATCATAGGTGAGGTGTGATTGTTGATTTTGAAATCACTCAAATTGTTTTGGATATTCAAATGTATTTGAATGTTTTATAGCTTTTATTTTCTGAAAATAATGGAATTTCGTAGACATGCATGTTGACTACTGAGACTTGAGAGTGCTCCGTACTAATTTACTTTGACTTATAATAGGCTGCAGGCATTGAAAGATATATTTTCACATTCCTGCACTGAATGAAAACACTGAGTTAAGTGTTTCAATAGATAACATTGTACCAAAGTTCTGTTTTAGTAGAGAGTATAAAGTATTACATAATTTCTTATCTTAGCCAAAACTGAATTTTAGTCTGACAACTGATCTGTAACAATATACTAGGAGCATGCAGGTATGTGAAAGGGTGTAAAAGAAAAAGGAATTTGTTCCTTTTTAGCAAAAAATAATACAGGAAGATTTTGGCTCTAATTACTACTGTAGGGTAGTCCGAATATTATCTCAGTTTGAAACTATATTCATTAACAAATATTATAAGGGACATGCATATCTCAATATATACTTCATGCAGTACAAACATTTAGATCATAATATGTTAAACATAAATATTTTGTACTTAATTGACCAATTAAACTATACCTCAATAAACGACTCTAAATGTGCTTCGCAAGATAAGGATAAATATAACTTTACAATACAAAAGACATAGTTAGTTACAATTAGAAACCACGTGTAAGCATTTGATAGAATGTGACCGAACACTTTGCATGAGTTGGCAGAACTTTTGATGGAAGCGTACCAGATTAATAGAAACGAACATATTAAGTATTCAAATGACAAAGATTTTATTTAACAATGTCGCATTTTCTTTACTTACTCCATTGGTACATAATAATTTTTAGACTGATGTTGAAGAAAAATTAATAAAGGTTCTAAATTTCCATCTATACCTAGTACAATCAGTATGGTTGTTGTTTACATAAAACTGTGGATCTTTACATCTAAGAGTCTTTATCTGTGTAAGCCATGTAAATACTTATATGAAAATTTGGACAGTGAGATTGCATGTTCCAAGCAGTTAAGAATTAAAGTGATTGGCATTCAAATTCTTATTATTCACATCAAAAATTCTTGTTATTTAGATTGATCTGAGTTCAAAACTCTTTTTTTTTTGGATTGAAATTTATACTTAATTAGGCGGTAGTACATGGTAGTGCTACATGTCTTAAAGTAGTATACAATATACTGCATGTCAACGTATGTTTAGTGGTTCGAATCACGCTATGCAGGAATCAAACTTGTGATCTCATGGATCAAAGCCGGAGCGTCTAACCACTGGGATAATGGTGTTGGACATTTTTTTTCTCCCAAAGCAATGAGTTTTGATCTAATGTTCTTCCATTTTTATATTTTGGTGGAATATTCTTTAAGCTTCTTTATATTGTATGGTTTCACTTATGGATTTTGTTTAGGACTGTTTAGCACTTACAAAGCATGATAAGGTATATGGCACATTAACCAACTCAGTTCAACCTTTAGTCCATGGTTTGATCGTTTATTAGTTGACTAGGGTAAACTCATTGCATTGGAGAGAATTATCAACTCATCCACTTGACAAGAGTAAACTCATTGCATAGGCTAGTATTACTGTACGAGGGCAAACATAGTTGCTTGTTCTTGCAGAACTTTTACCTTAAAAGCGGACTTCCACTCTTCAACTTAAATGCTACATTCAGACCCCCACTTCGCAAGTAACTTCTTCTCCTTGTTGATAATGAAATAGTTATTGGTCTTTCAACTTGAAAAATAAAATAAAAGTACAACTTGTGGATATCCGCTCGTATGAATATGACAATTAAAATGGTACTGAATAAGTTATTTACTTGATGGTTAAAATTCTTCAGCCAGTATGCTTAACATAGCTCCAGAAAATTTTAACTATGGATTCCAGAAACTGGGAATTGCTTAGCATGATGGCCTTATTTAGTTTATCCATCAATCTTGCTAGCTTTAGAGAGTTATTAAATTAAAAGAACCTTAGTGGTCAAATTGGAATGCTTCTGTCGTGCAAGAAGGTGGTTCTCATGTGAAGTGAAGCAATTTGAGATGCCTTGTAAGTTTTCCACTTCATTATGCTATTATTTTTCATATAATTTAGACAAATATAAGCTACTGGCAAAGTTCATACAGGTGTATACTTGGTATAGTTCAATATTTAGTGTAATTTTCAAAGCCCTATTCTTAATTCAGCTAAATCATAATAGTTGGAAAGCACTATTGTAGAAAGATGCAAATATTCCATATATTTATAAGAGCTCACTTTCAGTTATGCATGATGACATAGATAGTAATATATAATAACACTTCAATCCTTTCATATAAAAATATAAATTTTCAGTTAAGTATTGGATTGTATGTAGTAGATATTAACCAATAATAGCATTATAATCTTTTTATATAAAAATATAAATTTTCAGTTTACAGGTAAGGATTGGTTGATATATTCAGTCATCAACATTCGTGGTTGGTTGTAAGTGATTCCTGAATATAACAATCTCATACTCTTTTATAGTATTTATAAAAAATTGAAACAAAAGTGCTATTGCTTACTTTTTATTTTTCTTTTGCTATTGGCAGTTGATGTGTCACAGAGTCATACTGCTTCCTTGTAGGTACATGATACTAATGCATATAACAAATACGAAGAAAAGAAAAATAGATGTGGATGACTGCAAACGTAATTTATGAGTTGAATGCGACAAAAAATTCCAGCCTTCTTCTTATATATGGGGTAATACTAAACATACCGGTTTACTAAGACATACTGATGTGGATAAATAATCTCATTTGATTTAGTGATACAGAAGCCTCAAGAAACAGATAATCTGAGTAATGATGTAATCAATTTTGGGCTGCACAAAATCCTCTGGACTAACAGTTTAACAGGAAACCGACAAAACAAATAGAAGTAAAAGAAAAAATTATGGTGCACCTAGATAGAAGTTTGTCATTTTACGCTGAAGTGTTACTGTTGTGTTTCATATGTGTTACTTGGAAGTAAGGCGAGCAATATTTGGTTGAAAACAAATAAACCAACCAAGTCAGTTCATTTTGACCGGTTTGACTGTAAACAGGGATGGATGTACTCTTGTTAGTACCTGGGCAGTAACTTAGTTCAAATTATCAATACATCAAGTATCAAACACTTGAATAATTCAGTCCAATTAGTCATTACAGCCCATTCATGAACAAAAATATGTAATTTTTAATCTTCTGTATACAATCTCATATGATTGTCCAATACACAAACTTTTTCTCAGTAGTGAACCCACTTAAATTACCCATAAGGAAAGGGAAATCCTTTTTTTGATTAATATTCGGGTTGGTTATTCAATTTACAGGATTTCTAAAAAATATCATTATTATTCATGGGTATAAAACTTTAATTTGTTTATTTTGTTAATATTTGAATCCTAATTAAAATAAGATGTGCAATTGCATCACCTTTTCTTCAACGTTCAGCAATATATATTTGATATTTATATGGTTGCTATTATTTAACCATGCATGTTTAATGTTTTGGGTTTTTTCTTAGTCTAAGTTATTGTAAAATCCTAGATTCGTGTCCGGTTGTAAAGTCAAATTGGTTTCTAATCGGTTTGTAAAATGATTTTATTTAATTATTGGTTTGATCATATTAACTGAACTTTTACCGGATTGTCAAAATTAATAATTTTTAACGTTAGTTTAGCAATCAAAATAATTTTATACATCATAAATATGTTGACTGGAAACACTTTTATTTAATGTGTCCTTTCCAAGTAATTGAACATTCTAATCATTATATATATTCTAATCATTATATATGAAATAATTTATGTGTTTGGTCAAACTAAAAAACCAACTGAACAAACTAAACTTAATTTGTTCGGTTTTGGTTTTCAATATATTAGATTTTGGTTTGATTTCACCTTATTTTGGTGGAGTGTTTTTAAGCTTCTTGCACTTGAATATATTTGTATGGTTTCACTTAATCGTTTTGTTTACACCTTCAGCACTACGCTAGCCAAGAACACTACGGTGTAATGCTGTCAACTAGCACGGAGAATAAGGCTGTTGAGGAGCGACCATCCGTGTAATTGCTTTGCGCGAGCACCGATATGTCAGATAGTAAAACATGCATTTAATTTTCAAGAGGAAATCCGACATACCGATACAAACACAAAGCTACTACACAGTGGCTATAATAATCTTCGGAAACAAATATAGAAATAAGCATAACACAAATCAGTCACAGATAATTCATATCACAAAGACGGAAGAAGATATGAATATATATCTAACACATGAAAGTGTATATCAGAGTAGTGGTCAAAAAGATCCACAATAATACAAAAGAATAGCAACACGTGCTATACAAAAGAATACAACTATGAGTCCATATCTCAAGTGTATACAACAAAATAAACTACTAATCTAAGTAGTTAGCCAAAAGATCATATGATAACCCCAGAAGAGAAGTCAAGCAGAAGCACCTGTAACATCTCGGTCTGACCCGAGTATTATTTAATAAGAAAATAATAAACGGATCAGTCTAACTATAAATATCAGATGAAACGATATAGAATAAGAGCTATGACTAAACACATAATTATCACATTGCCAAGCTGTGATATATATAAGTAATTGAAAATCAACAAGAGATTAATCAATATCACAAAATCTACACAAGAGTCAAAGGAAATGTCATACTCCTAATTTCGTTCACCAAACCATAAATATTGACGATTATATCAATGTCAATCACAAAAGTCAATGACACACAAATTCACCAATACAAAAATATTGATAAAACTTATCAATGGAAACCCCGAAAATTGGTGAAACACAAATTCCAGAATTCATCAATTAGAAATCCAGAAATCACAATAAAAGGATGGTCAATCCCACAAACTGGACATCGACGCACCTAGAAAGACACGCCCCATGCACAGTCGAACATCGACACACCTAGAAAGATACGCCCCATGCTCTAGCATCGGCGGACCTAGAAAGATACGCCCCATGCATAAATAAACATCGATGCACCTATAAAGATACATCCCATGCATAAATAAATATCGATGCATCTAGAAAGATACACCCCATGTAATGTCTAATACCGATGCACTTAGAAAGATACACCCCATGCAAAGTCGAACATCGACGCGCCTAGAAAGATACGCCCCATGCATAAATAAACATCGATGCACCTATAAAGATACATCCCATGCATAAATAAATATCGATGCATCTAGAAAGATACACCCCATGTAATGTCTAATACCGATGCACCTAGAAAGATACACCCCATGCAAAGTCGAACATCGACGCGCCTAGAAAGATACGCCCCATGCATAGACGAATATCGACGCAACTAGGAAGATACGCCCCATGTTCCAACTTATTGAGCCGATTGCTCCACGAAGTAAACAATCATCGATGTACCTAAAAAGGTACACCCCATGCATAAATAAACATCGACGCACCTAGAAAGGTACGACCCATGTGTAAACAAACATCGACGCACCTAAATAGGTACGACCCATGTAAGAAATGAGACGAAGCTCAATAAAATGAGGAATAGTCCTCCACATAGACAAAGAGACATCGCACATTGCTAATCTAAACCATAAAATGATCATCATCGATCATCAAGAAGTGTCGATTACAATAAGCTAGTAAATATATGAGTTTAGCATCATGTCCCATAACCACTAGCTTAACTTAAATATTCGTGAACAAATTGTAGATCTCCACTAGAAAATTTGTCACAAGAGATTCAATCGAATAAGTTCAAGAATTAACCAACGAAGTAAACGCAAGCGTTTCATACCACTTGTTTTACTAAGTCGTTTAATTATATTTCTCATACGAGTGAAGTAAAGGTTTATATATATTAATAGATTGGAAAACGGTTTCAGAAACGAGCTTTGTGATAAAATAGTGTTGAAATCATTTAAAGAAAGATTTTTGATATTTACTACTAGTATAGAAAACCTTTATATTTTTAAAGTGACAAATCACAAAGAAGATTGTAGGAACAATCAATCACTAAAATTCACATACGAAGATGTAAATAAAATCCAAAGAAATCGACAAAGGGTCCATCGAAATGGATATTCAAAAATCTCTAAAAAGGAGTCATCAAGGTCATAATACATGATAACAACAAATAGGAAACAACACGAATCGATTAAAGTTGGAAATTCAAGCAACTAGACAAATATGCATAGTTGGCAAATAGCAGCAGGTCGGTCGACCGGACTCCCTGAGTCGGTTGACCGAACCAGGGGTTGGAAGTGCTCGGGCACCAGGTCTGTCGACCGGCCCAGGGGCTCGGTCGGCCGAAGCCTGTAACCAGCACTTCCAAAACAGAGGCAGGAAGTGCCTGTACTACAGGTCGGTTGGCCGGCCCAGGGGCTCGGTCGGCCGAACCTGTATACTTGCACTTCCTACCCTATTTCAAAGGAGGTGCAAATCCCGACCAAATTGCAATCGCACGAGCAACGACGCTAAGGGTTTATGCCAATCGACTACCCGACCCTATAAGCTCTTCGATGCATCACAAAATCATGATCGAAGATCAAAGCTATGATTTTTAAGGAATTGAACCCAAAACATCAAAAATTGGAATATTCACCAAATCAATCCAAACCAAAAGAAAATGCACACGAATAAGTATTAGGAATTCATACCTAACAATCGAAGATAAATATAAGCATAGATGTGAGATAAAAATCTCACTTTTGAACCCAAATCAATGAAGGAGAAGCTTGAAGGCAAGGGAAGATCAACCACACTTCAATCTCAACACTAGAAGATTGAATCTAAGCAATGGGTTCACTTGAGTTTGGAGCAAGAAGATGAGTTTGCTAATGGAAATTAGGGCTTAGGATTTCCTAATTCTTTTTCTCTTCCTCCATTTTTGATGAAGTTTGAATGTATTAGGAAATTATGAAGTAATGAAGAGGAGAGGAGGTTGGAACTGAGCTAGTAAGTGGGGTTATTGGGCTCAACCCAAACCAAAGCCCTAAGTGAAAAGTGGCAAAATTCCACTAACTCCAAACATATCGAAGTTTATACTCAAAAAGGTCGCAAACGTCATTTTGAACTCAATGGGGTGGTCTCGAGTCCCAATTCGACTGTTTGCAAAAAGTAGATTTTCGGACCAAAATCCGACGAACGATAAAATATTTAAATATAAAATCGATAAATATGCGGGTTGTTACAGAAAGTTTGGCGAAACAAATATAAAGTAGCCGTCGATGCCGATGAGGGTCGCCGCCGCCGCGAAGATAATATGGTTGAGATCTGTAAGAACAAAAGAGAAGAAAATTTATTGAAGAAGAGAAGAGAAGGGATGCAGAATCAATCACAAGCTTTCCCCGCTATTAGTTCCACTGTTGAGAAAAGATTGGATAGCTTGCCTGCAATGGTGCAAGGGGTATATTCAGAAGATAGAACTCTGCAGCTTGAGTCAACCACCTAGTTTAGAAAATTGCTGTCTATAGAGAGAAGCCCCCTAATTGAAGAAGTTATTCAATCGAGTGTTGTACCCAAATTCGTGGAGTTTCTTATGAGAGAGGATTACCCTCAACTTCATTTTGAAGCAGCATGGGCACTTACGAATATTGCTTCTGGGACATCAGAACATACAAATGTTGTGATTGAACATGGTGTTGTACCAATATTCATTAAGCTTCTTGGTTCTCCAAACGATGATGTTAGAGAACAGGCAATATTCATTAAGCTTCTTGGTTCTCCAAACGATGATGTTAGAGAACAGGCTGTGTGGGCTCTTGGAAATGTAGCTGGTGGTTCCCCAAGGTGCATGGATCTTGTTCTTGCTTGTGGTGCATTGATTCCTTTGTTAGCTCAGTTGAATGAGCATGCCAAACTATATATATTGAGAAATGCTACCTGGACTTTATCTAACTTCTGTAGAGGAAAACCTCAGCCATCTTTTGAGCAGATAAAACCAGCTCTTCCTGCTCTAGCGCGTCTAGTAAATTCGACCGACGAGGAAGTTCTCACAGATGCATGCTGGGCACTTTAATACTTCTCCGATGGTACAAATGACAAGATACAAGCTGTTATAGAAGCTGGTGTTTGTCCTCGGCTTATAGAACTTATTCTACATCCATCAACTAGGGGTGCTTTGTGGTAGGTTACTAAAGATAGTTATCAAGTGCACCGAATTAGGGTTGTAAACGGTGCAGTTGCTTTGTTAGTGACTGTTCAAGCATTTAAGGAGGAGCGCGGCACTTTCTAAAGTTGGTTGATCTTTCAATTCAGAATTTCGATTTGGTTTCTGGAATTTAAAATTAAGAGGAAGTGGATTTAAATCTCGTGTTCATCTTGCCCCTCTCATAAAATTCGGTTCTTAGAAAATTCGTTGATTTGGTTTCTCAGAAAATTTAGGTTGTGGATTCTCAGAAAATTCATTGATTTGGTGTTTCTCAGAAAATTTAGGTTGTGGATTCAGAAAATTTTGGTTATTCAAAAAATTTGGTTTCTCAAAAAATTCATTTGTCTCACATAAAAACTTATCCACTTCTTCATATTTGTTCATCACTTCTCTTGACTCAATTTCAATTCTTAAATCTTTTACTAAAACCCTATCTATTCCTAGTTGGCGGAAAACAATGATTGATGAAATGAATGCTTTGGAATTTAATAATACATAGAGATTGACTGTTATTTTGTTCGGGATGAAATACAAGATGGTTTAATATCTACAGAGTATATGGAGACTGGAGAGCAGATTGCAGATATCTTCACCAAAACTTTAAATGGAGTCAGAATTAATTACTTGTGTAACAAGTTGGGCTTGATTAACATCTATGCTTCAACTTGAGGGGGAGTGTTAAATATAGGGTGCAAATGTTTTCTTTTATTAACTTTCCTATTATAAACTACTTTCCTATTATAAGCTTTCCTGATTTAACTATTTGGTGTGATATATAAACACCTCTTCTTGTATATCAATTAGATGGGATAAATAAAATAAGTTGCTTTTGCTTTCTCCTCTATATCTGTTCTTACAAATTATATTTGATACCAACCAATTAACATCCAAAGATATAGTTCCATTAGCATTGGAATTACTCAATGAAACCGAAACGACCCGCAGTTTCGTACCCGTTTGAGTCGACAATATTCTCCATGAGTTCAACTCAAATTGGACGGAAATGCGAATCAATAGGGCAAAAAAAGAAAGGGGTAGAAAAAGAAATAGAAAACAACATCAGAATCTCACAATCGCAGCGGAATAACTTATAATAGATAACAACATATTTTTATACAAAAGAAACTGTAACTGTTTAATACTTACAATCATCAGAGTACACAATCAAACACTAGCACAATACCTGAAAGTTATAACTTTTACTTACAAAAGCTGACTATACAACATACCATACACGGCGGAATATAAGTCAAATACGTGTGATACGTCTTGCTATCCAGCTCATCTCTCCTGAGCTCCACAACATCCTATCCTGTATCTGTAATACTCGATTTGGCCCGAGTATTATAATAAAAATAACACCCGAGTCTGTATAGAAAACAGCGTGAGAAAACATACTTAATTAGATTATTAAAGTTTTCAAAATCATTTGATATCAAAGGTATCTCGTAAGACCACGCCACAAATAAACATGTCGGGTTTTTACCTAGCGATAACCAAAACATTGTTTATCAAAACCGTCTGATATTATAATTGTGTCTATGGAAAGTAGAATCTAGCTGAAATGCTTGCATCTCACGTTCCAATATAGTTGGACACAATCAAAACCGTACGGACGCTCATTGGAGGTTGGATTCCATACAACGGCAGAGCTACCGGGTACCGTCTGTCACAATATCTGATCTAGATCAGAGTACCGAGGACCACTCCAGATCCACTGCTACACAAGACCGGAGCTACCCCTTACTGGATAATACTAATAAGATCACCCCGCGGTTGAGATCAGCAACCATCCACTAAGCCGAGATCAAAAGGGACTCTAGACAGGGATGACTTTACCTTACTTGAATGCTACCTACTTAGCCTTGTTACACCTCCTCTGTTTTAACCATTCCCGGTTGATGAGGCTTGACGCGATGCGTTACCTTTTTAGAACACATTTTACTTAGAATGTTCATCGTCCACCTGGCGATGGTCTGATAGCATTCGTCCATACAAATTGCCATGGGTCTGGACAAACCGAATCACCGTCTTCATCATCTTCACGGTCTTCATTCGCAAACGTTCAAACCGGATCGAAGTGGTTTTCGGATAATTAAACCCGATCTCGGTCTCTTCGAAACGATTAGCGCATTGGCCAACATTGATGGTCGGTTATTTAATTATCAAATTAAATAATCATACATCCAATTGTTTTATTTTCAGTAAAAAGCGCCAAACCTTATTGACTTTAGATTTTTAAATAAATCAAATCTCTTTATACAAAAATATGTACTTAAACATTTAAAATAAAACTACTTAAAACTTTATTCAAAATAGCAGTTATGAAATTCTATTAAATTTCCCAAGTAAAACTTTAGACAAAACTACTCTTAAAATAAAGTGAATATTAGGCACGCATCGCTAAAAGCAAACTTAGTTCACTAAAACTCCTTCCGCAAGAAAACATACTTTGCAGGTCCCTATTTTTCATTTCGACCATTTTTTCCCTAAAACATCCCTTCGTTTCTTGCACGATTGATTTTAATAATGAGCTTATCTTTCTTGATTTCATCTTCTTCTTCATTGGCGAACTTATCTTTTTTGATTTCATCTTCTTCTTCAATGGCGCGTTCAGCTTTCTCGATTTCAATGAAAAACTGCAATTATACACAATAATTGCAGAAATGTCTGCAATTATATGCAATAGTTGCAGACATTTCTGCAAGTACATGCAATAGTTGCATTTCTGCAACTATATGCAATAGTTGCAGAAATGTAAAATAGTTGCAGACATTTCTTCAAGAATATACAATAGTTGCATTTCTGCAACTATATGCAATAGTTGCATTTATGCAAACGTGCAATAGTTGCAGAAATGTCTGCAACTATATGCAATAGTTGCTGACATTTCTGCAACTATACCATATAATTACAGAAATTTCTGCAACTATTTGCAAATTTGAAAAAAAAATTGAAAATGTTCAAAATTTGCTGAAATGTCTGCAAACGTATGACATAATTGCACCTTTACTACAAACATGAATATTTGGTATCAACAATGGATCTCATTTTAAAGATAATAAAATTTATGATTTTTTGGTGAAAACGGTATGTTGATCCGATTTTTTTACATAAAGTTATACGCGTTTGAAATGTTAAAAATATAAAGGATATTTGCATCTTTTTGCTTGTGCGAATTTGAAAATAGAGACCGGAAATGTAAGTTTAGTTTAGGAATGATGTTTTCTCTATTTTGAAATTTATTAGGGATATGAGCCAAACTTACCCTAAAATAAAACTATCATATGAGTATAAATATTTAATAATTTATCTTTTAAATCATAATACTAGTTAAACCTTTAAAATAATCACTTCTATAATTAATTTAATAAATATTTACTTTAAATTTTTTAAAACATTTAAATAATAATTTTTTCTAAAAGCATTCTTTTTAAAACAACTTTAAAACTTTTAGTTTATACTTAAAAATCTCTTTTGAAATTATATTTGGCTTTCAGGAAAATACACTTTTCATTCTAATATGGCTCATCTAATCATTTATGAATCCTTCTCAATTTATTTTCACTTTAATTTACATCTCAATCTCGTAAATTTTCGTTTCCATACTTTTAAAAATAAAACTCTCTTTTATTTTTAAAATGAATTACTCATTCATTTATAAATTCCCACCGTGAATTTAAAATCTCATATATCCACTGATATTTATTCACTTTATTTATAAACTCAGCTTATAAATCTCATAATCTCATTCTCTTTGTAATCACTATTTTCAAACACTTAGTCGATTTTCAAATCGATTTGCTGAATTAAATTCCCTTTAAAATAAATTCCTTTACTTATCCAAATTTTATTCCAAAAACTCATTCATTCCAGGTTCACTCCTTTATTCTGATTTAAAATCTTATTTAAATCTGAAATACCAATTTCATACTTTATTTCAAAATTTTCCTTTATTTTCCTCCCAACATTTTAAATTTTGAATTTAAAATAATCCTTTGTACTTCAAATCAATATTGCTTAAGTCTATATTTTTAAAATCCTTTAACTTCACGTTTATTCAAAATCTCTATTCTTTCCATATTTCGAAATTTATTAATTAGGATTTCAAAATCAACTATTTACTTTTTTCCCAATTTCACCCTTTTTATTTATTCAACTTCACCATCGACATTTTGCTTAAAATTTTTCTTTTTATTTCTTTTAAAAATCCAATCTTTATATTTTGATATATTAAAATACCCAAAATATATTCAACCAAAGCATAACATTCAATAATTTCAATTTTCAATATAATCTATCAGAGATTATCAAATAAATCATATCACAGACTATAAAAATAAATTTCAATATTTTCGAGGAACCCAGTTGGATCCCTCCAACCCGTTTCCCTTCATCCACTGATGTTAACACAATATAAAAATACCAATCCCACATCGAGGGGGATATCGCAATATAAAGGGTAATCCGATTATGCGAGGCGCATAGGGTCTCATCAGCTATATAATGCGGGAATATCAATCACTTCAATACACACACACATTACTATATACAATATCACATTCAGACTGATAATAAATTATCAATTCAAGCAATCAATCAATAAATTTTAATTTTAATAATTTGAATCCACTAGTAAATCCAATTTGAGTGAGATTAACTCACCTTTGATTTTTGTTTTGCAATCCGATCCAAACCGGCTTGTCTCTCCACGATTTTTAGACCTTGTATAAACATTATACGGTTTATTAACATTTTAAATAATCAACAATTAATTACCATTTATTATTTTTACTAATGATTTAATTTTAAACTAAGAATTTTCCTTTTGGAGCTGCATATACACTTATAAAGATAAATTATAGATTTCAAGAAAAATCTAACTTTTATAAACTCTTCAACGTTTTAAAATCCCCATTTTTTCCAAAATCTTATCTATAAAAATAATTTTCTGATTAATGAACTAAAAATTAATAGATTAAACTCAGGGTTTAAACTTGAGTACTAACAATTTAAAAATGCTCAAAATAAATTGACCATCGCATAACAATTTATGAATCTGTAAATATTCATTTTTAACATGTTTTATAATATATATATATATATATATATATATATATATATATATATATCAGCCTAATACTTATTTAAAATTAAACAGTAAGATTAAAAATGTGTATGTGTATATTTATATTTATAATTTTCTCTGTACATAATAAAACGGAGAATTTCTTTACCGTAGATATATTTCTTTGACTTAAAAAAAGTTTTCTGTTGTAACCTTATATATATTTTTCAATCTGTGTGTATATATATATATATATGTTTTCTTTTATCAAGTTTAATCGAAAAAAGAAGAAAACGAATACCTTCCTGCCCCTAAAATCAAGCAGCCTCCCATCACTCCTCCGTGACTCTGACACCACCACAACGCGGCCATCGACCATCTAGCCCACCCCGCGCCTATCAGCTAGACCACCCTCAGTTCGCGCACGTGGGCCGAGGATCCAAACCCTAATCGCGAGCCGCCTCCCCTCACATGTGCATCGAGCTCACGAACTTCCACTCCTCGTCGCCTCACCCGATTTCGTCACGTACGCACGAAAATGTCGTGACCTCCAATCGAACGCATACAGCTATCGCCGCTGCCATACTTCGCGGCCACGTCGCCTCCTTCGATTGCATTCCCTTCGGCCATGGCACTCGTGGCAACGAATTCGACCTGATTATTATTATTATTATTTGGTACAGCTTGGCCATTAAATTGATTTTGTTTTGCCGTGTTTGATTTTTGACGGAAGTCGTGATTTTGAAAAAGAAAGCTCAGCTGTTAATATAAAAGAAGAGAGGGGACACGATGTTTGAAAAAGGGGAACTTATGTGCAAAATTTTCAGGCTACAAAAAAGTAAAAGCTGAATTGAAAATGGTTTGATGTGAATAAAATTTCAGCTGATGTTGGCTAGTATTTAAAAAAAGATATATTATTAAATTCAAATTGTCTCGATAAATGTAATTTAAAATTTCGAACTCCTATCGAGGCATTTCCTCAAGCATTTATAATGCTATACCTCTATTTCGAATGCAATAGAAAAGATTCCAAGTCCTAATTCGATCGTATGGGGAAGATAGTTTTTTGGACCCAGTTATAATATTAAATTTTTATATAAACTTCAAGCGTTTATATATTGTACGATCACACGACAACTCCAAACACTACGAAATTTGAAATCCGATAATAATACACTATTACGGATCCAATGGAACTGGTTTCGTCAAATTTCAAGATCGTGTCTCTGAAGGCTATTTTTAAATATCAATTTAAACGATATATTTTTTAAACTGAACAAATGACCTTTAAATTCAATTTTAAAGCTTTTATTATTTTCAATATAAATTTTACAAGCTTTCAAATTATTTTTAACAAGCTTAACACTCAAGATTCCATATTTCATCCAATTTTCAATTATTAAATTCAATAATTTAATTACCCAATAAATAGTTATATTTGAAATTCAAGTTAAGAATTAACTTTTAAATATTTAAAATCAATTAAATATTTCAATTTCAAACGTTCAAATTTCTAGGTCGTTACAGAAACAACTAAAGTTTTTTTACTTTTTGAAAGTGAACTCATTAATAAAAGAGCCTGTAACTCATCATCAAAATTGACCTTCATATTTGTCAATTGATTTATTACATCTTGAAATTCGTTCAAATGCTCTGCAACACACTTCTCTTCATCTAATATCAGTTTTACCAACTTTCGAACCAGAAAAGCCTTACTAGTAGTACTCTTTGACTCATACAAAGATACCAATTTGTCTCACAAAGCCTTCGTGGATTCACAATTAACCACATGATGGAAAACTGAATCATTAAGATACTGACGAATCAAAGCAATCGCTTTCTTATCCATCTTCTTCCATTTTTCCTTATCTATATCAGAGGGCTTCTTTCCATCTCCATCAATCAGATCATGAAGATTATTGAGGTATAGAATATCCTCCATCTTAGGCTTTCAAATACCCCAATTTTTCCCATCCAAGATAGGCATCTTTATAAACGAAATCATATCCAACATCAATAATTTTTCAAACCAAAATTACTCTAAGCTTTGCGATGATCCACGCTCTGATAGCAAACTGTTATGAAAATAGTAGCGCTTTGCAGAAGTTTTTATCAACTGATTTTTGTCACCCAAATCACAAATAGATAACTTGGATTGAAAACAAGACGGAATTGAAATCAAAACGTAACAGCACAAAATATTTCACCCAACCACTCACTTTATTAATTCATCAAAATTTTGTTTATAATTAATAGAACAAAGCTAAAGTAAATAAAATACCATTGAATCAATAACCAAATTGAGAAAGTGAGCAAATATCTATATGGCTAAAATTGTTGGAGAAAAACAACAAAAATGGAAAAAAAATTTAGCAAATAGATTTTCCACTACTCTTTTACCCTCTCTTCTAGTCTCTGTTTATGTAATCAATTACTTAACGCCCAAGTTAATATTAGATGATAAAAAATAATTTGATTAGCTATTGAGAAAGAGAAATAAACATACTCAAATATGTCTATTAATTAGAGGAAACAAAACCTTCTCTCTTTTTTTCGTATATTTATTTCCCTCAATTTGTGATTTTGCATCACCAAAATTTAACAGGCTTCCACTCTTCGACTTAAATGCTACATTCAAAATCCACTTGACAAGTTACTTCTCTTCCTTTTTTTTTATATTGAAGCAGTGGTTAGTGATTTGTCTTCCAGTTTGAAAGGAAAACAAAAAACAAAAACTTGTGGGTATACACTCATATGAAAAAAACTAGCAAAATGGTATGCTGAATAGGGTATTTACTTGATAGTTAAAATTTTCTAGCCAGTATGCTTAAGACAGCAACGATTAGGAATTCCAAAAACTGGGAATTGCTTTGTGTGATGGCCTTATTTAGATTATCTGTCAACCTTGTTAGCTTTAGCAGTTTTTATTATTAGAAGAATCTTAGTGGTCAAATTGGAGTGCTTTTGTTGTGCAAGTAGCTTATGCTGTGAAGCAATTTGAGAGGCCTTGTTAGTTTTCCACTTTATTATGTCGTTATTTTTCATACAATTTAGACAAATTTAAGCTACGGGTAAAGTTTGTACTGGTGTATACTTGGTATAGTTCGATATTTAGTGTAATTTTTGAAGCACCATTCTTACTTCAGCTAAACCTTAGCAGTTGGAAAGCACTATTGTAGCAAGATGCAAAGATTCTGTATATTGATCAGAGCTCACTTTAAGTTGAGCATTGAGCATGATGACATAGATAGTAACAGATAGTCAAGGATTGGATTATAAACGATAGTAATCAATAATACTATTATAATCTTTTTATGTATAAAAATATGAAATTTCAGTTTAAATTTAAAGATCATATTATATATTCAGTCATCAACATTCGTGGTTGATTGTAATTGATTGCTGAATATAATAAGCTTATGTTCTTTTGTAGTGTTTATAAAAAGTTAAAACAAAAGTTATATTGCTTACCTTTTATATTTCTGAACAATATCATGGATCTTTTGTTATTGATAGTTGATTTGTCACAAGCCATAGTATTTCCTTTTAGGTACGCTGTACAAATGTATATAATATAACAAATACAAAGAAAATAGAAATAAATGATGTGGATGACTCCAATTGTAATTTTATGAGTTGAATGTGACTAACAATTTAAGCCTTCTTCTTATGTATGGATAAATAATCAGATTTGATTTATTGATACAGAAGCATTAAGAAACTGATATTATGAGTAACAAAGCAATCAGTTTTGAGCCGCACAAATCTTCTGGACTAACAATTTAACCGGAAACAGATAAAACATATAGAAGTAGAAAAAGAAAAGATGGTGCAATTAAACAGAAGCATGTGTTTCATATACGTGCTAATGAGAAGTAAGGGTGAACTTGAAACCAAATAAATCAATCAAATCAGTTTGTTTATTTTGTTGGTCGGGTCGGTTGTAAATATGGACGGATGTACTTTTCTTGGTACCTGGTCTACAGCCTGTGTCATTTGTTCAAGTTATCAATACATCAAATATCAAACACTTAAATAACTAAGTCTAATTAATCATTACAGCCCATTCGTAAACAACGTATGTAATTCTCAATCTTCTATACACAACCTCATTTAAGAGTCCGATTTACGAACATTTTCCTATCACTGAATTCACTTAAATTACTCCAAAGGAAAGGGAATTCTATTTTTTTTATCGATACTCAGGTTATTTATTCAATTTTCATGATTTCTGAAAAATATGTATCATCGTTATTCATGGAAATAAAACTTTAATTTTTTTATTTTTCTAATATTTAAATCCTAATTAAAATGAGATATGCAAATGCCTCGCCTTTTTTTTAAAAAACCTTCATCAGTATAAATTTGACATTTTACGCTTGCTATTATTTAATGTTTATATTGTTTTGGGTTTTACTTAGTTTAAGTCATTGTAAAATCAAGGTTTGAGATCTTGTTTCGGTTTCGGTTTAGGTCTTTTGTAATTTAAGGAATTTCGATCTAGTTCATAAATTTTAAAATTTTAGGTTTCAATTTCGGAATATTATACGTGTATTTGTTTAATTTGTTGAAACAATATGTATAATTTATCTTAAATTGAAAAATAAAGTATAATTGAAGAATATTGATTAATCATAAATATTTATAACATTGAAAAATGTTTATTCGTCACTTCGTCTTAAACTTTTTTAGTTTCACCATCTATATATTTTGTGATTTAATCATTTTATAAGCTTCTTAAGTTGAAATTTCAAATTTCAAATTTTTGAATATTTGAAATTCAAATTAATTAATTCTTTGAGTTTCTTCTGTAAAATTTGAAGTTCAATATTTTTTTTATTGGACTGGAATTTTGGTTCTATTTCATTTCATCCCCTACTAAAACCAAAATGGAACGACCAGAATCTCAGTACTTTGGTCGAAACCCCAAACCTTGTGTAAAATCCTTAATCCGTTTTTGGTTTTAAAGTCAAATTGGTTTTCATTGGTTTGTGAAATGATTTTATTTAATTATCGGTTTGATCATATTAACCGAATTTTACCTAATTGTCAGAGTTAATAATTATTAATATTAGTTTAACAATCAAAATAATTTTTATACATCATAAATATGTTAATTTTACTCAAAAAATGCTTTAAAAGTTAAATTAATACTTTTACAGTAGCTTTATTTTTTCCTTTCCAAGTAAATTGAACCTTCTAATCATTATATATGAAATATTTTCTAAGTGTGGTTAAACGGAAAATCCAACCAAACCAACCAAAATTAATTAGTTTGATTCGATTTGGTTTTCAATCTATTTGATTTTACTTCGGTTTGACTTTTTTTTATAATAAAGCCGACCAAACCAATCGATCATTCATTCCTACATGGAAATTCATACTCAGGGATGTTATTCCAACTGTCATAATTTTACAATGGAAGTTCAGACTAGTACTTCCTTAGATAGTTCCCAAAACACAACTACTATTGAATGTACAATGTTCTCATTCTTTTCTTTTTATCTTTGGCCAATTTTAACTCGAGTGATATCCCATGCCTTAAGATCTGAAATTTTATACTGTCAAGCACAAAGACATAGATCTTAATAGATAATAACATTGTAATCCTTTTACATAAAAGTATTAATTTTCAGTTTATAGCTAAGGATTGGATCATATTTGGGTGATGGTAATTGGTTCCTGAACATAACATGCTTATGCTTTTTTGTAGTATTTTAAAAAAAGTTGGAAAAGATGTTATTGATTGCTTATTATACTTTACAGGAAATTATTGTGAAAGGACAAAAAATTTCAGAATTTTAGCCTCAAGGAAAGACTTTCAGTATTTTAGCCGGAAGGACAACTTTATTTAGGTATCAGTTTTTAGTTATTGATAGCAATATTTAGGTATCAGTTTGTAGTTATCAGTTGCAATTTTTAGGTATCAGTTTTTAGTTTGGTAGCAGTTTTGGAAGAATGTTTGACCTTATGAATAATTATAGAAGAATGTTTGTCATTGTGAATAATTTTTATAAGAATATTTGTCCTTGTGCTTAAAATATTGAGGTCGTGTCCTTGAGGCAAAAAATATACGAATTTTTGTCCTTCAAATTAATTCCCCCTTATATTTATGAACAATATCATAGTTCTTTTGTCATTGACATCTTATATGTTATAGTATTTTCTTCCAGGTACTCGGTACAAATACATATAACAAATTCAAAGACGAGAAATGTATATGATGTGGAAGACTACAAATGTAACTTTGTAGGTTGAATATAACTAAAACTTTCTGCATTCATCTTTATACCGTTGTTAAATGCATAGAGACAGCAATTCGTAACAAATTTTTGCTATGAACTCTTGAAGTGATACAGGTTTATCCTTTATTTGCAAAGCCCTCCCCTACCGAATGATCAATCCGTTTCAGTATTGAAAGGACACCGGATTTCTGATATAAATATTGGGCTTTTTATATCATATACTTATATTCTAAGCTATTAACTGTTAGGTTAATAATAAATTTTTTTTTTTTGAAAACAAATAACATGGGCAAGTTCCCAGTGTATATAAATGTCTTCATATCGTTTCACTTAAATGTGTTTCCATTCACGAATATAAACGGGTTCCATGAAAAATGTTGTGATAACATTATGTGTGTGATAGAGAAGCGTTCAATAATACCTATTTTGCAGCACCCCTTGTAACCCCTTGATTTCCAACACACAATCCGATTTAAATAATAGAATGATGTGGAAGAGAGAGAAAGTTCTATTATTTAAATCGGATTGTATGGTGGAAATCTAGGGGCTTCGAGAATGCTGCAAAATATGTGTGTCATTGAGCGCTTCTATATATGTATCTTTTTGCATAGCTCAAGATCATCTCTATAAAATTTAGCTTAATTCGAATAATCATAACATGTTCAAAATCTTATTTCAAATCAATGGTTAAAATAAGTGTTTTAACAGTTGGTATTTGACTTAACATTATGAACATGTCAGGAGTTTTGAAATGATCTCATTATTTTTGATATGATGTTCATATTGTAGATCAAACATATGTAAAGTTCAATTTTATTGGAATAATGTAGCATCGAATATCGTAAGGATGTAGAATGATATATAGTGAAAGAGTGAGGTAGTATATACATACATACATACATATATATATATACATACATATATATATATATATATATATATATATATACATACATACATACACACACACACATATAAGGCTACACCTCAAGTCCCCTTTGATTTCAACCATATGTTCTGAACTAAATGATAGAATGAAGTCACAAGAAAAAGAGAGCATAATTATTTAAATCGGAACACGTGGTTGAAATCAGAAGGGATTTGAGATGTAGCCAAGACAATGTGTAATCGATCCTTGTCCATGTGTGTGCGCGCGTGCATGCATGCATGCATGTATAAAAATTTGTAGTTATGTTTTTACATGCCCCAATATAATCTTCTAAAAGTCAAAAGATGGAAAGGGGTAAGACGTTTTAGATTGAGGTTCTAGATGTTTTGGGTTTGAACCCCGAGAAATCAAAATGAGCGTTCTCTCGAATAAAGTATCACTCTTGTCTTAGGAAAAAAGTGAATCTAAAAAATGTTAATTTGAAAATCATACCATATTTAAAATAATATTTCAAATTAACATTTGATATAAATGCTTTAACGGTTGATATTGATTCAACATTTTGAACATTACCAAAGTTTCATTTGATTTCAAAGTAGTGTAACACCAAAAAAAACGTAGGGATGTGGATGTAGAATGTGGTGTAGCGAAAGTTTGTATCACCTCATAGTTATTGTAGTTGATCGTGTATGTCCAATTCCGCTAACGAGAAGGGTTTGATCCACACTAACTAGATTATCCATTTGTCATAAGGTTCACCTCACACACATACTATAAAGTTGGTTTGAAAAAAAAATCTTTTATTTCATCACAGCTATGGCTCCAACATGAACTTCTGCCCTTTATTCACTTCTCACACAATACTCTCACTTGTTTGATACATAATATCAACACTCTTCAAATTTAGAGGAGCATGTTGAGACTTGGGCTTCAAGTAATGTAATTTTTGCTTGTCGATCCATCCTTCTTATATATTGCAATCTTATTGTTTATTTATTTATTATCCCCATACATATTTTATTATTTGTTTATAATTATATGTATACAGTATTGTAATTGTTTATTATTATTTAAGTATTTTGTTTATTTTTATTTGTTGCATTGACTGAATATTTCACACATTATTAATCTAATTATAATTCTATTTCAAGCAATTATAGTAAATAGAATCTGAAGGCAACATGTTTCTCATCAAATTCTCATAGATTTATTATTAATTCAGATAAAGAACACATTCTTTATTAGTTTATTAATGTCTCAAAGTATGTAAGCTAAATATTAAAGCATGTATGCCTCAAACTCTTCATATGTAATAACTTATGCTCCATTCATGTAAGGCTTCATCAACTCCCATGCATGAAGCTCTGTAATTTTGATATCTTCTGCACCATTATTGAATACGAATAAATGAGCATTTTGGCCAGTAGCAAGGCTTGGATAAACTCTAGAAGTTATGCATGTCCTGCCTCCTGCTCCAAAGCTCTCCACAATAGAATGATCAATCTGCACTTAAACATAATTTTTGTTAAATTTGCAAGTAATAATATTCTTCTTACTTTTAATGAACAACTTACCAAGTTTCTAAGAGAAATTTTGCCATTTTTCTGAATGTTAATATCAACCCACCCTCCAAAAGTAGGTTTGTATAGTCTCGGCCTTAATGTAGACCTGTTTTACATTTTACAGGAAACATTTGCAAAAAAATTCATCTCTGTTTATAGGAACATGCAATTTTCATCTTCATCTTCAAATAGTTTGTGATGTTGGGAAAGAAGACCGATTTCATACCTTGAAGGATCATGACACATAAGTGCCATGTATTTGTTGGTATCTTTAAATATTCTGAAGAAAACAGCAGTTTCTTCCTCTCTTTTATGAGATGCTAAACTTAATAGTCCAAATGGTCCAACGCCACCTTTTACATTTGCATTTTTTTGTTCACAGAGTTTTTGTGGATCCGTCCACTTTGGATCAAATTGCTCTGCTTCTTCTAAATTTGATAACTGGAATGTTGCCTCCACATCCGACTATAATATTATATATTCAAGTCAGAGAAAATACAGTATGATTAACATCCTTAGTCATTTAATCTGTGTCATTAATTTAAAATCTTGCCTGAGCTGTCATGATTCCTGAAATTTCCAAAAGCCCACCACTTCTAATAACTTTATTATGAGTTGAAATGTGTTTTCCTCTTAGACTTTCAATCTCTTCAACTGGCCAGAGAATGAGTTGCCTCTTGTTGCTGTCAAGCCAAACAGCTCTTGGAATTGCCTGTAATTTTTGTAAATAAAATATATTATGCAACGATCGTGATTACAACTGCCAAATTTACACGATTATATAGAAACATTTATTAGACGAACCTGAAGCCCTGCCCATCCTTTACTAGAATCATCATGCCTACTATCGGATTCATTTGTCCAACCCCACAAAATTCTTCGCTTTTTAACAGGATCAAAAAATGATTTGGATGCATAAAAATTTCCATAATCATACCTTAACCCTCTACCATCATCCAATGTTGTACTTTCTGGTATGTATATATCGACATCTCTGCGATATGACCCAATAGTATAATATTCGTATCTAGTCAAGTCTAAACTATTCTTGAGTACATATTTAAGGCCGTCTCTGTATTCAGAGCCATCAACTCCTGTTGTTTCCTTTGTAGATACAGGATAAAAATCAGGACATTCCCACATGCCTGTGCCATTGGCAGAGTGTAGCGGATGCTGCGCACGTGTCCAGTGTATAAAATCTTTACTCCTATACAAAAGTGCAATTCCTCTATGCTTCCTTTTGCTACCTATAATTATTCTATATCTACCGTCAGCTCCTAACCAAGCTGTTGTTGGATCACGAAATGCACTAGCATTAACCCAATTGTCCGGATCTATTATCGGGTTGTAATCAGGTTTGACCCATTCACGTAGATATGGATCCGACAGATTCTTTGGAAATGCAATGTTTTGGACTTGACGGTTTTTTGGGTCGACACCTGTGTATAGGATAGCAGGTTTGTTACCTGGTAAGATAGTTGCGGATCCAGACCAACACCCGTTAATATCGAAAGGTTTAGATGGGTAAAGCGCTGATGGAAGTGCTTTCCAATTGATCATGTCCCGAGAAACTGAGTGAGCCCATACGATATTTCCCCAAACTGCTCCCTTTGGATTATACTGATAAAATAGGTGGTAGACGCCATTGTAGTACATAGGTCCTGTTTTTTTTTTTTTTAGATCAAAATATTGATCAGTATTTATACATTTCTGGTTCTGACATCATATGAATAATATTATGAATAAAATTATGATGTCAACAAAAATGGAATATAGTGCGTACCGTTTGGATCTGTTTGCAGTTTCATTCAAGAACAAACCATTGTCGAACATGTAAAAAAAAAAAAGGTTAGCAGCAAAGTCTATAATATGGATATACTGTCTTAGACCAATGCATAGTTTGGCGTCAGTAATTTTTGATATGTTGCTTTCCTTTATTCTTACTTATTTCCTTCAAAATAGTGTTATATTATTAATTCTGCAGGGTTTTAAATGAAGCATTTCATATTGAATTTTACTCGGCAATTCTTAATTCTTCGATGCAAATGTATCTTTATTGTATCAAATATATAAATTTATCTTCTTTTATTTCCAGGATTGGTTTTGATAATCCATATATTATTCCCTGAAATGTTGTAGGCATGTTTTGAATAATTAGTGTAAAATGATCTAGGCATGAAAACTGATTAAAAGGATTAGGTAGTTCAGATCAGTAATTATAATAATCCAGAACGGACCCAACGAAAATTATTACTGAGACTTTGTTTTCTAACTAGCAGAGATTAAAGGCAAAATCTGAAGTTTTTTATTTTATGATAATGTCTGACCCAAAAGACGTAATTTCTTATATCCAGAAAATAAGCTTAAAAAGTTTGTTTTCTTCTTAGTATGTCTATTTTTACCTTACCTTTAATCCGAATTGTAGAAGGAAAGGTATGCTCATGAAATGGCCGCTATTTGTTAAAATAGATATACTTTATTGCGTAAATTGTTGTAAAGAGAATATTTGACTTCTGTCAAATATCTCTACGATGATATTTTTCCATAGTTAATTATGATCAAGTGTAGAAAGGAGAATTATGATTTGTTAGTTGCATACCGTTGAGCCAGTTCCTTTTGGGTTGGAAGTGGAAGCCAGTTCTATATTTGTTATCAATAGCTGATGGAGTGACATCTTTTAGTTCTTCATACACAACATGAGAGCTTTCGACGACCCCATTCCTGATGCTATATAAAAGAAATATAACAAAGCAATGTATTTTATTTGGAATTGCCATAGTAAGTGCTAGAGAGAGCAACTGAGTTAATTGACTTGAGGAGAAAATATGGTGTATGGGGGTTTATATAGATAGAAGAAATTTGCATCAAGAGTGTCTAGTTAGAAAATGTACCGGCGCAAGCATTTAACTGGGCAGGCTTATATTTTTTTATGCTGTACCTTTTGGAATGTTTAGATGATTTTGCTTGCTACTTGTGAGTTGTAATGCATTTGAAGTTTGATGTCATTTTTGTTCAATATTTATAATACATGTATACTAGATGAACAACAATCACACACATAAGAGATTGCTATATTTGCAAAGGTTAATTCCATGTCTAATAACTTTTTACTTGTAGCCTTGCACCTTACGCTCGTTTTTATTTCCGTCCATTAAGTATAAAGAATGTGTTGTACCCTTGGCAACATATTCATAATTCTATCAAATACTATTTAGACATTTTTTCTTTTATGATAGATTCCAAATTTTTAGGTTTGCATTTGTAAATCTAATTGTGACATTAAGCTGTTAAGCGTGACTCATAGCTAACCTGAATGTTATTTAGGTAAATGTGACGATTCAAATAAAATTACATTGTTTTTTCAGGTTATCAAAAGATTTTATGATAGTTATTGGGATAGTGACAGGTTATAGCATCATAGGCAAGGTATGATTATTAATGCAAAAATTACTTTTTATTTGAATATTTGATGTATTTACGAATGTTCTGTGGTTTTCTTTTCTAAAAATAATGGAATTTTTTAGGAATGCATGTTGACTACTGTGACTTGAGAGTGCTCAATAGAGGCAAGACTCATTTACTTTGACTTTGAGTATAATATGTTCCATGCATTGAAAAACATCTTCACGTCATTTTCTGCAGTGAATGAAAACTTTGAGTTAAAGTGGTTTCATTCAGCAGATAACATGGTACGAAAGTTCAGTTTTGGTTGAAAGTTCAAATTATTACATTTTAACATTGATGAATTTGTATGTCTTAACTTAAATTAGCCAAAACTAATTTTAGTCTGACAACTGATTTGTAACAACATTCTAGGAAAATGCAGGTATTTGAAATGGTATTAGACTATAAAAGGATAAATATTTTGTTCTTTTCACTGTGAAAAACAATAACAGGAAGATTGTAGTGCAACTTACTATTGTAGTATATTCCGAATATTGTCTCAGTCCAAAATTATATTCATTAACAAATATTATCAGAGACGTATCTTAACATGTCCAAGACATGTTGCATATACATATACCCGTACAAAACAGTTTAACATCAATATTTTGTACTTCAATTAATTAATTATATTATACTTCAATAAGCAACTCTAAATTTTCTTTGCATGATAGGGGTTAATATAACTTCACAACACAAGACATATTTAATTCAAATTAGAATCCACATGTAAGCTTTTGCTAGAATGAGACTGAACACATTGCATGGGTTGGCAAATTTTATTGAAAGTCTACCATCATAATGAGAAAGAAGCGTATTAAATATCCAAATGACAGATTTTATTTTGCAATGTCCAGTGTATGATGGGCTGCTAATTGTTCAATATTGTTTTTCTCTTTCTATGCGTACTTCTATATTTATATATATTATTATGTTTTGATTGGAGTTGAAGAAAAACAATAAAGATTTTAATTTTCCATCTATACATAGTTCAATCTATATGATTGTTGACTCAATAAATTCTTAGTCTTAACTGTCTAAGAGTCTTATCTACATAGACCATGCAGATATATATATAGCAATTTCTTCAGTCAAAAAACCAAAATAAGCGATTCATTGCATTGGGAAGTCAAAACGTGATAAACTTTATTAGAAAAATGTAAATCTCTGCCCGGCTGCGCAGGCTTTACAATCTGTATATATATAGCTCTAAGAATCTGAGCTGTACAAGAATTAGTCAGTTCTAAGAATATGAGTTGTACATGAATTAGTCAACCGATCCTAAAATATATCCACAATACTCCCCCTCAAGTGGGAGCGTAAAGATCACGAACGCCCAACTTGGACAATAGGAAAGAAAAAGCTTGGACACCAAGTGCCTTGGTGAACATATCTGCCAACTGAAATTTAGTACCAACATGCGCCATAGATATCACACCACGTAGCAACAATTCCCGCACAAAATGACAGTCGATATCTATATGCTTTGAGCGTTCATGAAAAACCGGGTTGGAAGCTATGTGGATAGCAGCTTGATTATCACAGAACAAGCGAACTGGTTGGTGGTGTTGGACGCCAAGTGAAGCCAACAGAAGTCGTAGCCATTTAACCTCAGCGCAAGTATGAGCCATGGCGCGGTATTCAGCCTCTGCAGACGAACGGGAGACAGTTGATTGCTTCTTTGTCTTCCATGAAATAGGAGAACGTCCCAAAGTCACAAAGTATCCACTAATAGAACGCCGAGAGATAGGACAACTAGCCCAATCCGAATCACAAAAGGCATAAAGTTGCAAATCACAATCAGCTCGTAACATTAAACCTTGACCTGGATGACCTTTCAGGTACCTCAACACACGAGTAGCAGCATCAAAATGATCTTGTCTTGGAGCTTGCATAAACTGAGACAAAATATGTACTGCATATGACAAATCGGGTCGAGTGATAGTAAGATAAATCAATCTACCAACCAAACGGCGATACTGTGCTGGGTCCTTGAACAACGGACTAGTAGACAAAGCCAGCCGGTGATTCTGTGGCAAAGGTGACTCAACAGGCTTGCACGCAAGAAGACCGGCCTCCTTTAGTATGTCTAACGCATACTTACGTTGGTTGAGGAACATACCTTCCGAAGACCGCGCACATTCGATGCCAAGGAAATATTTCAAAGGACCTAAATCTTTAAGATGAAAACAATTATCTAGATAGCGCTTAAAGGATGTGCACAAGATAGGATTATTTCCGGCAATTAGGATATCATCGACATACACAAGAACTGACAAGATATCTCCCCCTTTCCGGTATGTGAAAAAAGTATGATCAGCGTGAGATTGTCGAAAACCATACTTTCGAAGGGAGGCAGTAAGCTTATGAAACCAATTACGAGGTGATTGTCGCAGGCCATAAAGAGACTTGCGGAGACGACACACTTTACCAGGAGAAGCACCGGAAAAACCTGGAGGAAGACGCATATACACCTCCTCATGCAAATCACCGTGAAGAAAAGCGTTATTGACATCTAACTGATGTACTTCCCAGTTTTTAGCAACAGCAACTGCTAAAAAGGTACGAACTGTAACCATTTTTGCCACAGGAGCAAAAGTGTCTGTATAATCCTGACCCTCTTTTTGGTGGTTGCCTAGAACAACCAAACGTGCTTTATCTCGTTCAACCGAACACTATGTGATTTACTTGGTGCAGCTGGTTACAATGTCAGTGACACTGAACAGATTCATACTCATCGTCCAAACCACCTAAGATGTGCAAAACCTGTTCAGTGTCACTGACATTGTAACCAGCTGCACCAAGTAAATCACATAGTGTTTTAATCTTGGAGAGATAATCTCTCATAGCTGTACCATTCTTTTTTAAATTTTGTAACTGCCTCTTATAGTGCATTACTCTTGCTGCTGATTGAGAACTGAATACTTGTTCCACAGTATGCCATATCTCATGTGCATTCTTGCATCCTATAAGTTGTGGCAGTAGACTTGCACTTATAGTTGAAAGAATCCAAGATGAAAGTAAGCTATCTTGTCTTTGATGAATGGTATACTCTCTGTTTAGAGTTGAAACATCATTATTAGTAATGAATTGCTGTGGTACTTCCTTGGTGCCAAGAATGTAGTCCTCCAGTCCATAACCTCTTACTGCAGTTTGAATTTGAAATTTCCATAACAAGTAATTTGTTTCATCTAACTGAGTTTGAATTAACTGTGGTTGTGGACTAATTATGATCTTTGATATGTTTTCAGTGGTAACAGATGGTGCAGCAGTGTTTAAACCAAGATTTGCTGATGTTGAGGAGTTATTATCAGTAACTCTATCAGCCATGATCAAGAAAGTGATACAGATTCAATACAGAGAGAAATACAAGATAAATTTGCAATCAAGAACCACCTGATTTGGGAGTGAAGGAAAAAACAAGAAATCAGCAATGAGTGATTAAACCGGTTTACAAGTGACTCTGTCTCAGATTCTTGATTTCTTTTAATGACGAATTCCTCCTTTTTGGTTTAGAATCTGAAAGCACCCGTTGAGTTGAGTGATGAAATTTCTTCTGACAACTCTTCTAGGCAAGGCTTGATGATGATTTTGATTCTTGATGAGATACTAAGAACCGAGGCAGAATCAACAGTTTCAAATGATGAAGATGATCTGATGAACTGTTGTGAATCCAAATGATGAGATTAAACTCTGATGGATTCAAAACTAAAATATGATTCTGTTGTTGAACAGTTTATTATGGCTCTGATACCATATTGAATATTGTATTGAAAAGAGAAAGCAATCTTTTATTATTACATACTGAGATAATGTACATGGGATGTATTTATATGCAGTAAATAGAGAGATACAAAATAAATGGGCTAAGGCCCAAAGCCTGTAAACAAATACAAACAAGGGTGAAACCCTATATACAGAAGTGAATTGAGACCGCATCTATTCTTCATTATCTCTGTTAATATTGAATATTGTATTGAAAAGAGAAAGCAATCTTTTATTATTACATACTGAGATAATGTACATGGGATGTATTTATATGCAGTAAATAGAGAGATACAAAATAAATGGGCTAAGGCCCAAAGCCTGTAAACAAATACAAACAAGGGTGAAACCCTATATACAGAAGTGAATTGAGACCGCATCTATTCTTCATTATCTCTGTTATCTTCCCTCAAATATGGCGGCGTCTTCGTTCCCTTTTTACGCAAGTGAAATTGCAGAGTAAATCTGAGAGATTACTTTCCAGATCTAAAACAAGTATGAGTTTTTCTCTCCGGATCTGTAATCAAAAAATATCCTTTGTTGCGAGAGATGAGATATCCAGACAAATTGGTTCCAGAGAGAGATTAGACTCTAACTCATGAATGAAAGAGGGATGAAGTGAGATGCAAACCGAAAAAAAAAACCAAACTTGAAACCAGATTTCAGGAGATGAGGTTTAAGCTTTCAGTTTGCTAAGCTTCATGTTGCAGATTATTGCAATCTTCAACATGAAGTTCCTGCTTTGACTGCTTTGGATGAGAAGAGCACTTTAGCAGAGAGGACTTTTAAGTTATGGAGTTTCAGACAGGCAAGCAGTGAAAACTCTGAGTTTGCTAAGCTTTATGTTGCTTATTATTGCAATCTTCAACATTAAGTTCTTGCTTCAGACGAAGAAAACTCTTAGCAGAAAGGGCTTTGGTGAAAACATCGGCTCTTTGGTAAGTGTTCGGTAAGTGATTGACTTCAATAATTCCTTGAAGAACTTTTTCTCTAACAAAATGTAAATCCAGTTCTATGTGTTTGCTTCGCCCATGTAGAACTGGATTTGCAGTAAGAGCAACTGTGCTTAAGTTGTCACACCATAAAACAATTTTACCAGTTATGTTAATCTGAAGTTCACTTAGAAGAGACTTAATCCATAATAATTCTGCAGTAGCATTAGCCACACTTCTGTACTCAGCCTCTGTACTAGAGCGAGATATGGTGGTTTGTTTCTTCGAACACCATGATATAGGATTTTTTCCAATATAGATGCAATAACCAGATGTTGATCTTCTATCATCTGGATCAGTAGCCCAGTCAGCATCTGCAAAACCAAATAGATTCATATTAGTACAGTATTTTAACATTAACCCATGATTTATTGTACCCCTCAAATATCTGAGAATTCTTTTCACTGCTTTCCAGTGTTCATCTAGAGGGTTTTGCATGAACTGACTAATTTTGTTGACACTATAAGTAATCTCTGGTCTTGTGATTGTTACATATTGAAGTGCTCCCACAATGCTTCTGTAATATCTTGCATCTGTAAATGGTTCTCCTTTGTATTTTGATAATTGTAGATTGGATACCATGGGAGTAGGCAGACTATTTGCTTGATCCATTTTGGTTTTGACCAATATTTCTGATATGTATTTTTTTTGACTTAGTTGTAGAGCAGAATTTGATACTCTGTTGACTTCAATTCCTAGGAAATAATGCAGATCACCAAGATCCTTGATAGAGAATTCATTATTTAGTTGTTGAATAAGATTGTTGATTTCAGTCTCATTATTTCCTGTAACAATAAAATCATCAACATATATTAGTATATACACAATAATATCCTTTGAAAATTTAGTGAACAGTGAATTGTCTGATTTGGTATGATTGAACCCAAGTTTAATCAGTGTGGTCTTCAATTTTTCAAACCATACTCTTGGTGCTTGTTTGAGACCATATATGGCTTTGTTTAGTTTGCAGACAAGATTATTTTCATTTTTTCTGTAACCCTCAGGTTGCTCCATGTATACTTCTTCTTGGAGTAATCCGTTTAAAAAGGCATTGTTGACGTCAAGCTGTTTTATTTTCCAATTTCTTGATAAAGCCACTGTAAGAATTATTCTGATAGATGTTGGTTTTACAACTGGTGAAAAAGTCTCATTGAAATCAAGTCCTTGTTGTTGTGAGTAGCCTTTGGCAACAAGTCTGGCCTTGTATCTGTCAGTTGACCCATCTGCATTTCTTTTTAATTTGTAGGTCCATTTGCATCCAATAATATTTTTGTGATCTGGTTTAGTAACAAGATTCCATGTATTGTTTTTCATAAGTGCTGCATATTCTTCATCCATGGCTCCTTTCCATTTTTCATTCTGTACTGCTTGTTGATATGTGCATGGTTCAGTTGTATCAAGATTAACAGTGTATAACTTTGGTTTAAAAATGCCACTCTTTGCTCTTGTGATCATGTGATGCCCAGTTGATGCAGGTGTAATGCATTGATTCTGGTTTGTTGTTTCCTCTGATGGAGACTGAGGAATAAGTAATTGAGTTTGGTTGCTTCTGTATTCTACATCAGATTGATGACTGTGATCAGGATGAGCAGTATGATTTGTACTTGCAGTTTGATCTTGTGACTCAGACCCTGATTCAGTGGTGGGTACAGAGTGTTGAATTCCAGTACTGATAACTTGATCCTCTTCACACACTTCATGTGGTAAGGGAGGTATAGAGAATTTTGAGTTATGGATTTTCTGTGTTGTCTTTATTTCCTTTTCACTGAATGGGAATATGGTTTCATTGAATACAACATGTCTTGATATGAATATTCTACCCTTACTGTCAAGACATTTGTATCCTTTGATATTATTGGCATATCCTAAAAAAGTACAGGGTGATGATCTGTAATCCAGCTTGTGGTGATTGTACTTTCTTAAGTATGGGAAGCAGAGACATCCAAAAATTTTGAGATTTTTGTAGTCAGGTTGAACATTGAGTAGCACCTCTGCCGGGCTCTTTCCTTGCAGTACTTTAGTTGGCAGTTTGTTAATTAGAAAAACTGCTGTGCTGAAGGCATCTGGCCAGAACTTTAAAGGTAATGATGCTTGAGCTAGCATGGTGAGTCCAGTTTCAACCACATGTCTGTGTTTTCTTTCAATTAATCCATTCTGTTCTGAAGTATAGGGACAAGTAGTTCTATGAAGTATTCCTTTCCTCTGAAAGTATTCTTTGAGTGTTTTAAATTCAGCACCACCATCAGTTTGTATTGTCTTGACTTTATTTCCAGTTTGTCTCTCTGCCTGTGCAATAAACTGTAAAACTGCATAATAAGCTTCAGATTTTGTTTTTAAAAAATATATCCATACATATCTTGAGTATGCATCTATGAATGATATATAATATTTGAAGCCATAATCTGTATCAATGGGTGCTGGACCCCATAAATCTGTAGCCACAAGTTCTAATGGTTCATTATATTTAGTTTCAGAAACTTTGAATGGTAGTTTGTGATTTTTTCCAAGTTGACAATAAGTACAGACATATGGAGTTACTGCATTATCAAAAGAAATTTTATTATTATGAAGTATTTCCTTTACAATATGTGCACTTGGATGACCAAGTCTGTAGTGCCATAGATCAAACATACTCATACTTCTTTTGCCTTGTGATATTTCACACACATTACAACATAGACTTTGCTTTGCACTACTTCTTGAATCAGCTAGTGTAAACTTGTACAGTCCCTTCACAGTGTTACCCTGCAAAAGAATTCTATTAGTTAGAATGTCTTTGACAATACAATGATTTGGATAGAATTCAAAATATACGTTGTTATCATTGGCAAATTGAGACACACTAAGTAGGTTTTTCTTTATTTGTGGAACTCTTAAAAGGTGATTGAGATATAGTATCTTTCCACCTTTTATATAACCATTACCAGTGTGTGTAATTTTAGTTGCCTGGCCATTGCCCATGTGTATACACTGTTTACCTTTGTACTCTTTATTTCCCAAGTTTAAATTGCTCAGATTGTTTGTGACATGATTTGTAGCGCCAGAATCTGGATACCATGTGTCATCCTGTATGTCTTCCACTTTAGCCAATTCAGGTTGTTGTTTTGTATCTGATTGAATACTTGCCATGTTAGCACTTGGTTTCTGATTGTTTTGTTGCCCAGATGTGTAGTGAACATCAAATCTGAAGTAACATTTATTAGCAGTATGTCCAATTTTTCACAAATTTGACATCTTGGCCTTCCATTATTGTTGTTGTATCTTCCACCTCTGCCTCTGCCTCTGTTGAACTGATTTCCTCTTTGATTGTAATTTGGTTCATTTCTTGGTTGTGTTCTTTCTTGATTTTTACCTTTGCTTGAAACATAATTGACTGAAAGATCAGAAACAGTTGGTTTCTTTTGTTCTAATCTGCCTTCATGAGCAAGAAGTGTGGAATGGACATATGACAGTGATGGTTTGATAAAACTGTAACAAAGGTGCAGTTGTGAATTCTGTGCCATTATCAGATCTTATGATTTTGACAACCTTGTCATATTGAGTTTTTACCATAACACGAAAATTACGTAAGCAACTAGGAACTTCACTTTTCTCTTTAATAAGATACACCCAAACCGCGCGTGAATAATCATCAACAATTGTCAAAAAATAATGAGAACCAGCAGAAGAAGATTTTGTATAAGGACCCCATAGGTCACAGTGAATTAAACTAAACAAATCATCAGCTTTATTCTCACTTAAAGGAAAAACAGTACGTGTTTGTTTGGAACGAAAACACACATCACAAGAGTCTAACTCTTTCTTTATTTTGCTATTCTTACTAGCAGTACTAACATAAGATAAATGTTGACTCGAAGGGTGACCAAGACGACGGTGCAAAAGGAGAGCTGATTCTGCCGTAGTAGCATGAGACGATATTGTTTGCTCCATTTCCCGAAAGACATACACTCCATTCCTTAGCTCACCGAGACCAATCACCATCTTCGTTAAGCGGTCCTGCACAATACAAAGACGGTCGGTAAAAGTGACAGTACAATGTGAGTCGAGAATAAGTTGTCTAACAGAAATTAAATTGCATTTGAGATTAGGAACATATAGAACGTCTCTGAGTACTAATCCATTTCCTAACTTCACACTCCCTTTAGAAGTTGCCGCCGTTTGCACACCATCTGGAAGACTCACGGGACTATGAGGCATTTTACAAACATCAAGTATATTTTCTAAAGTACCTGTCATGTGGTGAGATGCACCACTATCAAGAAGCCAAGTACATCCATTAAACTTACCAAACAACTTATCGTTGGATTGAGCATTCTCAAGGAGAGTGATTAAACGCTGCATCTGTTCATTGGAGAAACCTGCATTAGAACTGGCATTAGTATAGGTGCTGCTATTGCCGACCTGCTGTGCAGCATTAGCCGTGGCTGGGGATGGTAAAGACTGCCCACGACCACCGGAAGCTCCCCCTCGCCCACGACCACCCCTGCCTTTGCCACCTTTTCCTCCACGCTGGGGAAAACCAATGCGTTGATAACAACGCTCATAGTCATGGCCACGTCTTCCACAATGAGTGCAAATTGGTGAAGTGGAGTTAGTACTAGCTTGAGGTGTATTTTGGGCAGGAGGTGTGACTGAATTAGAATCAGATTGAACTGCAAAACTAACAATTTCAGTTTTATCATCGCGCTCACGAATAATGCTCCTGTGTCGTTCTTCTTGAGATGCCAATGAGAAAGCTTTGTTAAAATTGGGAAAAGGATCCATACTTAGAATTTGAGTACGAAGGGCTTTGTATTGCTCATCATCAAGTCCTAACACAAAATCATGGGTCTTGTCTTTCTCAACGCGAGCACGGAGCTTGGCAGCAGCCGCACACGTGCACCCACAAATCAGATCCTCCTTGCCATACAGAGCATCCCACAATGCCACAAATTTGTTGTAATAAGACACAACAGACAGATCTTTTTGACGGAGCGAATGGTACTCTGATTTTAGTTGATTAAGGCGAGGACCATTCGAAACACAGTATCGATCCTTTAAATCTTTCCACATATCTTTTGCAATTTTATGAGACACAACACTAGGTTGAATAGACTCATCAACAGAATTGAAAATCCAGGAACAGATTGTGGAATTATTTGCCTTCCAAGCCACAAATTCAGCACTTTTTTTCATCAGTTGGTTTATCATAATCACCATTAATAAAACCAAATTTATTTTTGCCTTCTAAAGCATTGATAATAGCCTGCTCCCATATATCATAGTTGTCTCCTTTTAACAAATACTTAGACAATGAATTGTTAGGGCCTTCAGATGGATGCAAATAATATATGGAAGAAGCATCATGAATTAATTGTATTGGACGTTTACCATCTCCACTGGAACCCATGGAGAAAAATCAAAGAGATACTGACCTTAGGTTGAAACACCGTGCGCCAAGACGAGGCTGCGACGACAGACTAGCGGCAAAGGCAAGAAAAAAAAAAACAAAAATTTTGAGGATCAATAAACCATTGGCTCTGATACCATGATAAACTTTATTAGAAAAATGTAAATCTCTGCCCGGCTGCGCAGGCTTTACAATCTGTATATATATAGCTCTAAGAATCTGAGCTGTACAAGAATTAGTCAGTTCTAAGAATATGAGTTGTACATGAATTAGTCAACCGATCCTAAAATATATCCACAATAAAACGAAATCCTCATTTGAAACCTTTCAGGTTGATCTATCAGCCCACCTCGATTTTGGCTCTTTCTCATATAGAAACTTGAGGGGCTTTCTTCTAGCTCTACAAGAAGAAGTAAAAGAAAAGGGTTTTTGATCTTAATGTTCTTCCAACTTGAGGAATGTTCTTTAAGCCTCTTGCACTTAAAAGATGTTTTGTATGGTTTCGCTTAACGGCTTTGTTAATGACTGTTTTATCAATTACAAAGCATGACAAGGTATATGACATAATAATCAATTCAGTTCAAACCTTTAGTCCATAGTTGGATCATTTATTACACGACTAAGGTAAACTCGTTGCATCGTCAGAAATAGTCGATACATCCACTTGACAAAAAGTAAACTCATTGCGAGAGTATAAGGGCAAACATATTGTCTTATTCTTGCAAAACCTTTTACCACAAAAGCAGGCTTCCACTGTTCAACTTAAATGCTACATGCAAACATCCACCTGACAAGTAACTTCTTTTCCTTCTTGATTATGAAATAGTGATTGGTTTCTATTTTTTATTTCCTGGAAGAAACCTATCTTCTGGACATAACTTTAAATGAACAGAAGAAGCAAAATGGTATTAAATAAGGTATTTGCTTGATAGTTAAAATTTTCCAGCATTATGTTTAATACAGCTCCATAAGCTTATGATTTTTAACTCCAGAAACTGGGAATTGCTCAGTGTGATAGCCTTATTTAGATTATCCATCGACCTTACTAGCTTTTGAGTTTGCAAATTAAAAGAACCTTAGTGGTCAAATTGGAGTGCTTTCGTTGTGCAGGTAGCTTATGCTGTGAAGCAATTGGGTACCTTGTTAGTTTTTCACTTTATTGTGTTGTTATTTTCATATAATTTAAGACAAATAATATGATATTGGTAAAGTTAGTACAGGTGTAGACATGGTACAGTTTGATAAATAGCATAATGTTTAAATCCCTATTCTTAATTCAGCTAAAATTACTAGTTGGAAAGCACTAGTTTAGAGAGATATTAAGATTCTATATAGTGAGCTCACTTTAAGTTGAACACGATGACATAGATACTAATAGATAATAACATCGTAATCCTTTTATATGAATGTATAGATTTTCAGTTTATAGTTAAGGATTAGATCATATGGGCGATTGTAATTGGTTCCTGAACATAACATGCTTATGCTTTCTTGTAGTGCTTATGCTTTTTTGCAGCATTCACAAAAAGTTGGAAAAAATGTGCTATTGCTTACTTATTATAATTCTGGACAGTATCATTGTACTACTTTTGTTATTGACGTCTTATATATCTTTTCTTCTTCTTCTAGGTACTCGGTGCAGATGCATATAACAAATACAAAGAAATGGACAATGCATGATGCGGAAGACCGCAAACGTAACTTTTTGAGTTGAATATAATTTAAAACTGCCTGCTTTCTTCTTATATATAGATTAAATGCTGAACTTATCAGCCTGCTAAACGTCCTGATATGGATAAACACTATGGACTAGCTAGGCCTTGGCTGAAAATTTTCCAATCATGGCACGAAATGTTATAAATTTGATGTTGGCCCTATCTCAAATATCATTATTGCCCCATTTGAGGGTAAACCGACACTATAGAAGCCCGATTTCATATATTAATGAATAGTTATTAAACTTCCAACTATAAAATGAAGATGCCGAAATGAAAAGTTAAAGGATACTAGAATATGGTTCCAATAATGATATATGGTTTATATGTAGTTTTTTAAGCTATGTTTGTATGTTTTGGTATGTTCATCAGGGTAGTATAAGAATATTTTCGTATATGCTAAACACTATCATGAAATTTTCCAACATTTGATGTTAGAGCTGGGCTTCGATCCACATAAAGAACTGTTATTTGTTTGCTAGTAAGTTTGGTTCAAACAAAATGGCTATAGATTAATAACATTATTTTATTTAATAATGCTTAGAGACAGTGAAAAAATAAATAAAAAGATAATCGATTTCAACCTTGTATGTTTTAATGCTGTTATATTCAGGTTCAAGTTTATGTTGAAATTCATGTCTAAACTGAAGTCTCCACTTACATATTTTTTTATTTTTTACTATTGGTTTTTTAGTTTATGTATTGATTATGGTTAACACGTTAAGATCAATATGCATATTCAATTTATGTTCTTATGATTGTTGATGTACACCGAATGACATAACATTACTTTATTTTTGTCACCAATTTGCTAGTAAATTTATATTCTTATTGTATATAATTTATAATGCTATAATCAAAATGATTTGCATCATTACTATTAAAGAAGCTCGTAATTTTATTTATGGGCTTCTAAAGTGTTAATACGTTCATGTTCAAGTTCAATGTCTTTTCTTATTATTGCATAGTTATTATGTGCATTGTATAAAGTTATTCAGGACTGTTTTATATATGTAAAATAGTAGGTTTGTATTCTGTATTAATGTGCGCCTTTTTTTCTTCTGGATGAATTTTATTTATAGCGAAAATATCTATTTCAACTTTATGCCTAGTTTAAAATTAATTACGAAAAAGGAAAAAAAAATGTCAACGGACGAATTATTCTAGTAAAGCGTTAGGGCACGCGCTTCGCGCGGGATGATAAAAGCTGAATTATTTTTCTAAAAATTGTATTTATTTAATACGCTCAAAAGAAAATGATTTCCGTATATATTTATTTATATTTTTGTGTTCACTGCTGGAAAGGCTTCGTATTGCGACAAAGCCTAGCGACGGCTGGCGACGGCTAAAAAAAGCGGCCGTCGCTAGCCGTCGCTATACGCAACATACAGATCCAAGCCGAGAGCAGCAAATTCATTACCTTTCTCCTCCAAAATCAATCTCCTTCCCCCAATCCGCCGCCCTCCGTCACCGCAGCCGCCGCTCCACCTTTCAACGCCTCCAAATCACCCAAATTCGTGTGGGTATGCTCCTAATCTCTCGTTTGAAAGTAAATTTGATGTTTTTAAGTTTAGTTTAAACCCTAATTCAATTAGGATTTGTTGTTAAATTGAGATTTGTTGCTAAATTAGGTAATAGTAGTGTTGTTAAATTAGGTATTAGTAGTGTTGTATGTTGATTTGGTAGATTAATTAGTTTATTATCATGAACTTGAATTAGGTATTACATTAATTAGTTTATCATGAAGTTGAATAAATGGTTGATGTAGATAATTAGTGTGGGCGATTAACATGGTTAGTTGTGTTAGGTGAAAAAATAGTGTATATTAATGATTAACTTGGTTACTGATAAATTTATATGAAAGTATTTCATAGTTTATGAAATTGATAAATTACAAATTTAAGTTGTTAAGTGAATTTAAATTGACAAATTTTTATTTAATAATTAGATTTTTATTGTTTTCTAATTATCTATTAGATAATTAGAATTTGTTGTTTTTTAATTATATTCATTGATAATTTTTCTATTTATCCTGTTGATTGAGCAACGGTCATTTTAATAATTTTAGCGATGACTAGCGACGGCCAAAATGCAAAAGGTTGTATATATTGTAAAAAATAAAGTTTGTACAAAAATTAAAAAATGAATATGAGAACATTAAAAATTCTGCAAATATCTTTTTTTTTTTAAAATTAGGAAATGACTTTAAAAACAACTGATATTGTACTAAAATCGATTTTGTAAAGAAATTAAGAAATGAATATAACAACAACAAATAGTCACAAAAAATCTATGTCGTAAAAAAATAAAGAAATGAAAATGAATATTGAACTAAAATTTAAATACACAAATTTTTGAAATAAAATATAAATAGTGGAAACATTGTCAAAATTTGAAAAGAACAACAATATTTGATAAAATTTAAAGAAATTTTTTTATCCCTTAAATTGGCTTTGGCCCCGTTTGGCAAGTGTTGTATATGATCATTATATGGATGTTCGTTTTGTAACGGAACGGACATTTATATTCATCTGATACAATATTTGTCGGATTTGTCCCTGTATTGGACAAGTTACAAACACAATAAAATAATTACATATTATAAATCATTTCATTTTGAACGTTTACAAAATTTCGACAGCATTTCCTTTACGTTCCCTGTGTACACGCATTTGTGTACGATACAGGGAACATAAGGGAAGTGCTGCCGAAATTTTGTTGAACCGTTTAATCTGAAATGATTTATAAAATGTAATTACATTATTGTGTTTGTAATGGGAAGTAGGATGACTGACCACCGAAGTGAAAACCAAAATACCAAAAAATAAAAAAATAAAGTGAAGTTTATATTTTGAATTTTCTGCAACGATGAACTGTTTACAATGGAGAATGTTTAAAATTAATGATTTAAATTGTCTAACATACATTTTCAAATCAGGAAAAATGTTCAATTATTTCCTCGACCGTACTTGGATGTATGAAGTCAGAACTGGAAAGAAGGGATCAATAAAGCAACATTTCTACAACGGTGTACACGAATTTATTAGATTTGCTAAATCTAATAACCGAAACAATACAGAAATTCGTTGCCCGTGTAGTAAGTGCCAACATTTGAAGCATTGGAAACCGGATATAGTTGAAGTACATTTGTATCAATATGGTTTCGTGCATGATTATTATTTCTAGGATCGTCATGGAGAACTTGTTGAACCTACACCTAATACTGAAATGTTAGAGGACGGTAATATGATGACGAATCCGATAGAAAATATGGTGGATGATGCAACACGATCAATGTTTCCTACAACTGAAGCTGTCGATGAAGACGAAAATGTCGAAGAAGAACCGACTGCGGGAGCTAAAAAAAATATACGATTTGTTGGATTCTGCTAAGAGGCTGTTGTGGGACGGATGTAAAAGCGGAGCCGAACTTTCAGTAATCGCCGAATACATAACTATGAAATCAAAATTCAACCTTACGGAAGCTGCATTTACAACAGTTGTACAAGCTGCAAAACGACACATGCCATCCAATAATCTGATGTGCGATAGTCATTATAAAGTAAAAAAATTGATATCCGCTTTCGGTCTACCGTACGAGAAGATAGATGCATGTGTGAAAGGTTGCATGTTGTATTGAAAAGACGACGTTGACCTCAGAAAATGCAAAATATGTAACGAAGAAAGATACAAACCAAGAAAGAAGAAAGAGAAAGAAGTCTCGTACAAGAGAATGCATTATTTACCCATCACTCTCAGACTTCAAAGATTGTATGCATCTTCTGCTACGGCCTGTCATATGCGATGGCATAGTGTGAGAACAGCAGAAGAAGAAAACTTGATACATCCATCCGACGGTGAAGCATGTAAACATTTCGATAAGACTTATCCCGCATTTGCTGCGGAAAGCCGTAATGTCAGACTTGGTTTATGTACGGATGGATTTTCACCATTTTCACAGTTTGGTAGTAAATATTCGTTCTGGCCAATTATCGTTACTTCGTATAATTTACCCCCATGGATGTGTATGAAGACACCATATATGTTTCTCACGACTGTCGTTCCCGGCCCTCATGATCCAACCCAAGGAATTGATGTTTATTTACAACCATTGATCGAAGAGTTGAAGAAACTGTGGAATGAAGGAGTCGAAACTTACGATGTATCAACGAAAAAAAAAATCGGTTATTCGCTTCTTAGTTATGGACTATTAATGATTTTTCTGCATACGGGATGCTTTCTGGTTGGAGTACGGCCGGTCGTCTAGCATGCCCTTATTGTATGGAAGAAACACGAGCATTTTCGTTACGATATGGAAAAAAGTTTCGTGGTTTGATTGTCATCGGTGTTTTCTTCATCCCAATCATACTTTCAGAAGAGATAAGAAAAATTTCATAGCTAACAGAGAAGAGAATCTGAAACCACCCAAGGTTTGGTCGGGCGAGGAAATATACGAAATTGTAAGGGACTATCCAAAGATACATGAAACTGGAGTTCAGACTGAAATCCCAGGTAAGTCAGACATTCATAATTGGTGCAAGCAAAGTATATTTTAGGAGTTACCATATTGGAAAGGTCTCTTACTCCGACATAATATTGACGTGATGCACAACGAAAAGAACGTGTTTGATAATTTGTTTAATACAATGTTGAATGTAAAGGGAAAAACCAAGGACGATTTGAATTCAATGCTTGATATAGAAACTATTGTAAGCGCCCAGAACTTCATATGAAACCTAATGATAATAAAAAACTGAAAGCATGCTATGAGCTAGACAATAAGCTAGTAAAACTCGTGCTAAAGTGGGTGGAAGAATTAAGATTTCCCGATGGGATTTCTTCCAATCTTCGTAGATGTGTTGACTTCAAAAATAGTAAACTGAGTGGGATGAAAAGTCACGATTGTCATATCATGATGGAATATTTACTACCCGTGGCTTTCAAAGAACTGTTGCCCGTAAAAGTATGGAACGTTATAACAGAGTTATGTTTGTTTTATAAACAGCTTTGTTCGACAACATTAAAGGTGGATCGTATACGTAAACTTGAAGTAGAAATACTCATATTGCTATGCAAACTGGAGAAAATACTTCCGCCTGGTTTCTTTAACGTAATGGAGTATTTACCTATTCATCTTCCATCCGAAGCACTTCTTCGTGGTTCTGTGCAATATGGATGGATGTATCCGTTTGAGAGGTAAATTAACATGTGCAATGTTCATGTCAATTTCAAATTCAAATTTGTATATCTAAATATGTAATAAATATCTTAATAGGTACTTGAATCATCTGAAGTAGAAGATTCGACAAAAAGCCCGAGTTGAGGGTTCGATATGCAAATCGTATCTTGAAGAAGAAGCCTTATTTTTTTTCTCTCACTACTTTAAGGACGATGTGAACTTATCGTTTGTAAATGTTCCTCGAAATGAGGAAGTCGTTGAACAAAATTCTTCTCAAACAATGTTATCTGTTTTTAGAAAACATGGTAGACCTGGTGGAAAATGTGTGGAAATATGGTTGGACGATAGAGACTACCATGTAGCACATACGTATGTTCTTTTAAATTGTGTCGAAGTCGCACCATTTGTCAGGTAATAATTAATTCACTTGTAATTTACTTGTATGTACATAATAACTATAACACATATTACATATATGCAGTATCTATGAATCACAGTATCCATCTGGCGATCTCAGTAAAGAATTTGCCAAATGGTTTTTGAACTATGTTTATGAGCCAAGAAACTGTGTCGTTGATGAAGGCTTACGACATCTTGCGATTGGACCGAAAAGAAATGTGAAGACTTATCCAATATTCTTCGTCAATGGGTTTAAGTTCAACACGAAAGATTACGGGGCTGAAAAATTAACATATAACAGCGGGGTATTTGTCAAAGGCAGTGATGATACAGATGAGCATTTAAAAGATTGTTACGGCGTCTTAACACAGATTCTAGAGTTGACATGTTATGTTGAACCTTTAGAAAAAGTTTTTTATTTAAGTGCAATTGGTTCAGTAACGTTCCTGGTTCCGGAATCAACGTGCATAAAGAGTATAAACTTATTGAAATAAGGCATACATAACACTACTATAAGTACGATCCTTTTGTATTAGTCAAGCAAGCGTTACAAGTTTATTTTGCTCCGTATCCATCTTTGAAAAGAGATAAAGCAGATTGGTCTGCTGTTTTCAAAACGAAACCAAGGTTTACGTTTGATGGAAATAATATTCCAGATGAAGCAGCATATCAAGCCGATATTGAACCAAATACAGAAATAATAATAACTGATGATATTGATGTAGGGCCTTTGAATGATGAATCGAACGTCTTATTTGATGCATTCGAAAGTATCGAAAAAAATGAGATAGAATACGAGACTAAGTCTGAATCAGAAAACGATGAAGACTAATCGTTATTGATATAATTGTTATGTGATAGTGATTGAAACATGCGATGTAATAGTAAATTTCTGTAATTGTTCTGTGATGATATTTAGTTAATTTTTATCCATGTTTTGTACTAGTAAATTTTTATAATTGTTCTGTGAAAGTGATTGGAACATGTTATGTGGTAGTGAATTTCTATTATGGTTCTGTGATGATTATTTATATAATTTTTATCCATGTTTTGTACTAGTAAATTTTTATAATTGTTTCTGTGAAAGTGATTGAAACATGCTATGTAGTAGTGATTTCTATAATTGTTCTGTGATGGTATTGTTTTTCTATAGCAGATATGTATGGCAGTAGACGAAGTCTGATAGGCACGCCATCCCCATCTCCCGGTGCAGGTGGTAGTGGCACTGCACCGGATTTACGTCCGATGGCAGAAGTTGTTCCTACAAGTGCTGGGTAAGTATCAATTTTATTTAAAGTATAAGTTTTAAAATCCACTAAACATGTATATCATAACTTTTGCAGTGGCTTTGAGGTGGAGCCATCAGATTATATTTTACAGGTTTCGAGGAAGGCTTTTAAGAACCGGATGGATGGTTGTTGGCCTCGCTGGAAAGACATCCCCCCTCATGTCAAGAACGCAATACAGGCGGATTTACTTGTAAGTAGTAGTTTGAATTTCAGTTGTAAATTAATATAATCTATATAACTTAAAATAATTTTAATTTACAGGCTGCAGTCCGCGTTGACCCTGACGACTTGGACGTTTTTTTAAATCACTGGAACAAACGAATGAGGAAAAATTACAGGGATACATTGTCCAAGGCTAAGAATTCAGGGAAAAATCCGAACTGGATGGGTGAGGGTGTATGGAATGATTTTCTTCGGCTTTGGGACAGTCCGGCAGCAAAAGTAAGTAATATATGTTTGCTTTGTTATTTAAATCTAATATAAATCTCGCAAAATATATACGTGATAATTTATCTTAATTTGTAGGAGTTATCTGCGTGGAACCGGGCAAACAGGAATAAAAATCCTGCATTGCACCGTAGTGGCTCCAAATCCTTTCAGGAGCATAAAAGAGATCTGGTAATTAAATTTATGAATTGTGTTTACATTTTATTAAAATATTTTATAATCAGATTAGCAATAATATTTATATATTTTCAAGCCGCGAGATACAATCGTGAGCCTACTATGGCCGAACTGTTCAAGGTGACGCATGCCGTGGAGAGGACCGACGAAGAGGGCAATGTTTCGTACGTGTGGACGGATGACAAATCACAATCCGTAATGGTAAATTAGTTTATTGTTAATAACAATATTTTGTCTTATTTTATTTTCAAAAACTTGAGATTCGGTTTTTATCGTGTAAAACAATTGTTTGTAATCGTAGGAGAGGTACGAAGATGAGCGGGCTCGGGTAGCACAGTCCACTGGTCGGGAAGAGCTTACGGTAGAGGAGGAGAACCATATTTGGGATGCTATTATTGACCCGCCTTCTCGGACCAGTCGACGGTATAGCTATGGAAATGTGGAGGTAAATTTTGACATGTACTAATATATAATTTTACTCATGCATATGAATAGTTAAATAATTTTAATAATATTATATATATACTAATATATAAATAATTATGAGCTATTTTACAGGCGATGAGAATGCAGAGTGCATACAGGAGGTCGCAGCAAGAAGCGGAGATTGCTCAGTTGAAGGCGACAGTGGATGAAATAAATGATTGGAGGAAAAGTTTCTTCGAGCAACAGCTGGATGAGCGGATTGCAGCTTATTTGCAACAGCATGGGAGGATGCCTGGAGAGGACGGCAGCGATGGTGAGGAGTAGGTATGTTTGTTTGCTCGTGTTATAGTTTGGTATATACATATTTTGGTTGGTTTGGTGTATATATATTTCAGGATATTTTGTACATATTTTGATGACTTTTAGTTGATGGATTTGGTTGGATATTATGTATATATATTTCGGGATATTATGTAGATATTTCGGTTTACTATGTATATATTCTAGTTAATGGATTTGGTTGGATTTTATATTGTTTGAATGTATAGTGATGTTATATGATGGATATATGATGGTTATAGTTGATGAATATAGTGTATAGCGGTTGTGATGATGGTATTTAATAGTTATGTTTGAAGTGTATATGGGCTGTGCAGGTGCACAGAATTTTAGCGACGGCTATTTGGTACAGATTAGCGACGGCTAGCGACGGCCATTTGGTTCAGATTAGCGACGCCCAGCGACGGCTAGACACGACATTTAGACGTTGTAAAATTTCCACGTGGCACATTTGCAGTCGCGAGCCGTCGCCATTTATGTGACGGAGCCGTCGCTATACTATTGGGCGATGGTTTTTAGCGACGGCTAGCGACGGTCGACGACGGCTAAAAGCCGTCGCTATCTGGTGCCGTTCTTGTAGTGGTTGAATCATACGTAGGTAATTTGAAACTTTATTTCTAAGTTATAGCATCTAATTTCTTGTAATTTAAATTTTTATTTATATTATTAATTAATATAAAACAAATTTGTAAAGTAGTTTATTTGTTAAATCCTATTTTTAAGTAATATTAAGACTTAGTAAATATTCTAGAGGAAAATTTGAATTTGTAAAAGAAGTTTAATTGTCAGATATTAATTTTAAGGCGATGCTATATTTTAATAATATCCGTAGAGAGACATTTTTGATATTTTATGCTGATACCAAAAGAGTGTGACAGCAAATATATTACAACTATTACTAAAGGAATACATATAAAGGGCAATTTTGGAACTTTGCAGTCGGACCAAAGATTGTGCTTCCAAGCCAACTATTAATAAAGATATTGAAGACAATGACATAGATCTATTTTTACAAGGACTGACCCAAAATCCATTACGAAATAAATCATTCCTCTTACCTTTCTATTTTCTTCCATTCGACACACTCCTTCAATTTCAAACTTACTCTTCGATTAGCACTCAAAATTCATAATCACTATAACAATGTCGTTTCAAACCAAAAGCAAATCAGTATCACCCACAGAACCGCAAAATTCAACGTATGATGAACAACTATCAGAAATTCAACAATAATGTCCAATTCAAGAAACCGAAAACCTAACTCAAAACGATCCAAAATCACAAACGACGAAGGTGAAAGATAGAAAGCTAAAATTACAAATGAAGAATAGAGAATTGCAAATAGGAAAAAGAAAAGTGAAAAAAATGTCATAGATGGACTGGTACATAAATTTATTTTTTTGCTTAATAATATTGCTCTCAATCAAAATAATTACAAAAACTAATAGCTAATGTCTATTTGATTGGAGTTGATGCTTAGTTATTTTATAATTATTTGATTGTCATTTATAATAAAACTGATACCAGAATATTTGCAAAATTGATACATAGTTTATGTTTGATAGAAGTCGATGCATTGTAATTTTAGAAACTATTTTGAATGTCATGTATAACAAAACTGATATCAAAATAATGCAAAATTGATACTAATACTTTCCAATATATACTTTCCAAAACTGAGATTCATTTATTTTGTCAGCCTTTCGGTTATACTACGGTCTCCTGCCCTTCTGGTCCTGTTACTGTCTCCCAAGCCATTTGGTCAAGATCCCTCTTCACCGTCCAGTCTTGAAGTGGATTCCTAAGCCCAAGGCTCTTGATCCTTCCATTGTCCCAGAAGCTTCTATTCCAGTTGTTGTTGATCCTGTAGTTACCAAGTCTGATGTTACCGATTCTACTGTCCATAATGTTCCTCCCCCGGTAGTTATTGAGCCTGATGTTGCTGATCCTCCACTTGTTATTGATCTTATAGCCACTGACTTTTATATTGTCGACTCAGTTCTGTCTTCTGTTGTTGGTCTGGCTATGGCCGATGTTGCTGCCGATTCGGTTACTGATGTGATTGGGTTTAGCCTATTGAGACTTTCGTTGTGCCACTTCCTTTGTTTCTGAGCTATTTTATTGGGATTCACAGAAAAAGTGTTGGATTCACGTGAAGACTGCTATGAGACATAGCCTTATTGAGGACTTTCTTTCGATTTGTGTCAGATGACAAGTTGGACCTCAGATGTCTGTATTATTGTATTTCAGGTGATTCGCTTGCGAAAGGGAACGAAGTTATGCTATTTGACACCTTTTGGGATAGGTCTCAATCCATGGACTATGACCCTTCTCTTGGGTTGCTTATTGGTCCTTTTGCTCATAGCATTAATGATGACCCCAGCGGTGTCGATCGGGCATTGTCGGACGTTGGAAGTGATCCCTCCTCTTCTGAGGAGGATTAGCTCTTAGATCATTTACATTGGTATAGGCTCCTTGCCAATCTACTGGGCTGTTTTTTCCTTTTTCTCTTATAGTAGTTAATGTGCTTTGCCTTTCTTCCGTGCTGTAAAAGTTTTTGTTATGTTGGTAATAAAAAGTGGACGGTCCACGATAAAACCGTCTGGCTTTAACAATACACACACATATACTGCCACTGTTTAGATTACTGATACTATTTAATACTACTTAACCAATAACAAAAACTAACAATTTCCTATTGTTAATATAGATAATAGATTAGTATGTCTCAAAATATAAGCTGGTAGAGCACAACCATGCAAAGACCACAACAACGATGATAACTAAAACTTTAATATGCAAGTACATAATATTTGCTACATACACTGAATTGTAACTAATTTCTCTACTGAACAGAAAGTACTCGTCACTAATTTAGAAAGTATTAAAAGACATTTAGTCATGCCTATACTTGAAGAAATTGTACGAGATAAATATGCAGATGTTATTTATTTCCATTTGCATTGTGAGGACCATTGGACGTTGGTAACATTGACATATCCTACAATGCAACGGTCTCACGTAGATTCTTTACGGCCTACAAGATCAAATGAAAGTAATAGCCCAAGTCTAAAAGAAGCAATAAAACTCGTATGATATTTTTTTCAATTGAATTAACTAATATAATTGAAACAAAGTGAACATTATCTGGCTTTGTATTATTTTTTCTTTAACAGAGAAAAGAACCTGAAGCCAAAGTTGCAAATGCCAAAGTTGCATGATTATATAGAAACGTTTATTAGACAAACTTGAAGCCCTGCCCATCCTTTACTAGAATCATCATGCCTACTATCAGACTCATTTGTCCAACCCCACAAAATTCTTCACTTTTTAACAGGATCAAAAAATGATTTGGATGTATAAAACTCCCATAATCATACCTTAATCCTCTACCATCATCCAATGTTGTACTTCTAGTATGTATATATTGACATCTCTACGATATGACCCAATAGTATAATATTCGTATCTAGTCAAGTCTAAACTATTCTTGAGTACATATTTAAGCCGTCTCTGTATTCAGAGCCATTAACTCCTGTTGTTTCCTTTGTAGATACAGGATAAAAATCATAACATTCCCACATGCATGTGCTATTGGCAGAGTGTAACGGATGATGTGCACGTGTCCGTGTCCAGTGTATAAAATCTTTACTCCTACACAAAAGTGCAATTCCTCAATGCATCTTTTTGCTACCTATAATTATTCTATATCTACCACAAGCTCCTAACCAAGCTGTTGTTGGCTCACGAAATGCACTAGCATTGACCCCATTGTCTAGATCTATTATCGTGTTGTAATCGGGTTTGACCCATTCACGTAGATATGGATCCGATAGATTCTTTGGAAATGCAATGTCTTTGACTTGACGGTTGTTTGGGTCGACACCTGTATATAGGATAGCAGGTTTGTTACCTGGTAAGATAGTTGCGGATCCAGACTAACACCCGTTAATATCGAAAGGTTTAGATGGGTAAAGCCCTGATGGAAGTGCTTTCCAATTGATCATATCTCTAGATACTGAGTGAGCCCCTACGATATTTCCCCAAACTGCTCCCTTTGGATTATACTGGTAAAATAGGTGGTAGACGCCATTGTAGTACATAGGTCCTGTTTTATTTTTTAGATTAAAATATTGATCAATATTTTTACATATCTGGTTCTGACATCATATGAATAATATTATGAATAAAATTATGATGTCAACGAAAATGGAACTATAGTGCATACTGTTTGGATCTGTTTGCAGCTTCATTCAAGATCAAACCATTGTTGAACATGTAAAAAATAAAAAATGAAATAAGTTCGCATCAGAGTCTATAATATGGATATACTGTCTTAGGCCAATGCATAGTTTGGCCTCAATAATTTTTGATATGTTGCTTTCCATTATCCTTATTGATTTCCTTCAAAATGGTGTTATATTATTGATTCTGTAGGGTTTTAAATGAAGCATTTCATAGTGAATTTTTGTTAAATTTTGGTGATATAAAATCACAAATAAAGGGAAATAAATATGCAAAAGAAAGAAAGAGAAGATTTTGTTTCCTCTTATTAATAGGCATATTTGAGTATGTTTATTTCTCTCTCTAATATCTAATCAAATTATTTTTTGCCATCTAATGTTAGCTTGGGTATTAAGTAATTGATTATATAAATATAGACTAGAAAAAAGTAAAAGTGTGGTGAAAAATCTATTTGTTAAATTTCTCTTCTTCATCTTTGTCCTTTTCTCCAACAATTTTAGCCATATAGATATTTCCTTCCTTTCTCAATTTGGTTATTGATTCAATGGTATTTTGTTTACTTTAGCTTTGTTCTATTAATTGTAAACAAAATTTTGATGAATCAATAAAGTGGGTGGTTGGTTGTAATATTTTGTATTATTGCGTTTTGATTTTAATTCCGTCCTGTTTTCAATCCAAGTTATCTCTTTGTGATTTGTGTGGCAATGATCCGTTGATAAAAGCTTTCGCAAAGCGCTACTATTTTCATAATAGTTTGGTATCAGAGCACAGATCATCGCAAAGCTTTGAGTAATTTTGGTTTGAAAAATTATTGATGTCGGATATGATTTCGTTTTCAAAGATGGCTATCTTGGATGGGAAAAATTGGGGTATTTGGAAGCCTAAGATGGAGGATGTTCTTTATCTCAATGATTTTCATGATCCAATTGATGGAGATGGAAAAAATCCCTCTGATGTAGATAAGGAAAATCGAAGAAGATGGATAAGAAGGCGATTGCTTTGATTTGCCAGTATCTTGATGATTCAGTTTTCCATCATGTGGCTAGTTATGAATCCGTGAAGGCTTTGTGGGACAAATTGTTATCTTTGTATGAGTCAAAGAGTGCTACTAGTAAGGCTTTTCTGGTTTGGAAGTTGGTACAACTGAGTTTAGATGAAGAGAAGTCTGTTGCAGAGCATTTTGAATGAATTTCAAGCTGTAATAAATCAATTGGCAAATATGAAGGTCAAATTTGATGATGAGTTACGGGCACTTTTATTAATGAGTTCGCTGTTAGAAAGTTGAAAATTTTGATTGTTTCATTGAGTAATTTCAATGCTAATGGAACCATCTCTCTGAAAACTGTTCGAAGCAGTCTTTTGAATGGGAGCTTAGAAGTAAAGGATCAGGTATGAAATCAATTCAAAGTGAGGCTATGGTGACAAAGGACTCGAAGAAAGATACAATTTGGAAGAAGAAGGACGCTAATGGTAAAAGCGTTATCACTTGTCATTATTGTAATAAGAAAGGTCACATACGCAACAAGTGTTATGCTTATAAAAGAGATCGAAAAAAGGCTGCGCATGGTGATACTGGTTGCGATGCACATGCATGTTTTGCTAAAGGTAGCTATAGTGATGCTTCTTGTAATGTCCTCTTTAGTGAAAATAAGACTTGGAAGATGGATTTAGGAGCCATTTTTCACATTTGTATAGATGTCAATTGTTTTTCTTCTTATGAGAAGAGTATCGGCATGATTAGGACAGCCAATGGAGAAGTGCTATCGAATATTGGATCTATTCGATTTCGTATGCATGATGGTGTAGTTAGAAAAGTCTCTGGAGTAAGACGTGTACCCACTTGTTCACATAATCTTATTTCTCTTGGTCAGTTGGATCGCCGTGATTGCACTTATGAGACTCAAGGTGGAGTTTTGAGAGTGAAGAAAGGTGGTCGTGTAAGGATGAGAGGAGCATTGGAAGAAGAAAACTTTTGTAGCTTGGTTGGTTCTGTAGTCGACAATGGAAAACGAGTGACAGTTGAAGGACCAAGTCCACAGCAAGGTCGAGAGGTTAATGTGATCACTGCTTATGATTCTAGCATTGAGGATCTTATTTTAGATAGGGGTCTTCATGTTGATGATGCTCGAGGGATTGAGCTCAGATCGAGTGATAGACGGGTGATGAATTGCAAAATCCACGAAGACAAGACGGAGATCTTTGTGGTATAACAAACGTTTTTGAGATCGGATTTGTGTAGTGCACCTCATGTGGGACATGCATCACCTGCAGACGGTGGTTGAGGTTTGTATTTTAGTGTGGTTGAGATATGGGGATTTGTGATAGATCTAGATATGACATGCTTGATATGTTGGAGATATTGATTTTGCATTAAGGTGGAGTGTTAAATTTTGGTGATATAAAATCACAAAAAGAGAAAAATAAATATGCAAAAGAAAGAGAAGATTTTGTTTCCTCTAATTAATAGACATATTTGAATATGTTTATTTCTCTCTCTAAGTGGCTAATCAAATTATTTTTTGTCATCTAATGTTAACTTGGACATTAAGTAATTGAATATATAAATAGAGATTAGAAGAGAGGGTAAAAGTGTGGTGAAAAATCTATTTGCTAATTTTCTCTTCTTCTTCTTCTTCTTTTTCTTTTTCTCCAAATTTTTTAGCCATATAGATATTTACTCTCTTTTTCAATTTGGTTATTGATTCAATGGTATTTTGTTTACTTTGGTTTTGTTCTATTAATTGTAAATAAAATTTTGATGAATCAATAAAGTGGATGGTTAGGTGGAATATTTTGTGTTATTGCGTTTTAATTTTAATTCCGTCTTGTTTTCAATCCAAGTTATATCTTTATGATTTGGGTAACAAAGATCCGTTGATAAAAGCTTCCGCAAAGCGCTACTATTTTCATAACAATTTTAACGGGCAATTCTTAATTCTTCGATGCAAATGTACCTTTATTGTATTAAATATATAAATTCGTCTTGTCATGGATCTCTGGCTCAAATGGTTAGAGGTACGACGCTTTAGACAAAAATTTTAGAGGTCGTGGGTTCATGTCCCAAAGGCATCATAATGAGTGCTCTGCTTGAATATGTAATCTTTTTTTTTCAAGATTGGTTTTCATAGTTATATATTGTTCCCTGAAATGTTGTGGGCATGTTTTGAATAAATAGTGTAAATTGATCTTAGCATGAAAACTGATGAAAAGAATTAAGTAGTTCAGATCAGTTATTATAATAATCTAGAACGAACCCAAAGAAAATTATTGCTATGACTTTGTTTTCTAACTAGCAGAGATTAAAAAGCAAAATTTTGATGTTTTTTATGATAATGTCTGACCTAGAGGGCTTAATTTCTTTCATCCAGAAAATAAGTTTAAAAAGTTTGTTTTCTTCTTAGTATACTATTTTTTTACATGACCTTTAATCCGAATAGTAAGGAATGTATGCTTATGAAATGGCCACTATTTGTTAAAATAGATATACTTTATTGCATAAACCGTTGTAAAGAGAATACTTGACTTCTGCCAAATATCGCTACTATGATATTTTTCCGTAGTTAATTACGATCAAGTGTAGAAAGAAGAATTTTGATTTGTTGATTGCACACCGTTGAGCCAGTTCCTTTTGGGTTGGAAGTGGAAGCCAGTTTTATACTTGTTGTCAATGGTTGATGGAGTGACATCTTTTAGTTCTTCATACACAATATGCGAGCTTTCAACGACCCCATTCCTGATGCTCTATAGAAGAAATATAACAAAGCAATGTATTTTATTTCGAATTCCCACAATAAGTGCTAGAGAGAGCAACTGTGTTAATTGACTTGAGGAGAAAATATGGTTTGTGGGGGTTTATATAGATAGAATAAATTTGCATCAAGTGTATCTAGTTAGAAAATGTACCGGCACAAGCATTTAACAGGGCAGGGTAATAGAGTTTGTAGTTGATAGAAAGATGAATTTGAAGAAATGATTTTTATTCAAAATGATTTGATACAGAAGTTTTCAAATGATACAATGCAATAATACCCCTTTCTATACATGATACATTGATTATATATATATACAGTCATATTGGGCTTTAGTGGATAGGCCCAAAAACCGCTTCTGTTGCCTTTATACTTGTCTTATGTATTGTGGACCGTTGGATATAATGCTAATGGTTATGATCTTAACTTCAGTACATAAAACAAGATCTTGGTAAAATATTTCCTTCGTATCTTCAATTGCCCCCCTCAAACCCAAGCTGTTAGGGTTAGGGTTTGATGGCGATTTGCAGTATCCATGTCTATTTTCAATTCGAAAGTAGAAAATCAACAAAATATCCTCAATACAACTCTATTCGACACATTTGTTTCCTTGAATTCCTTCAATCTGAGTTGCAATGTTGAGACTTGAGTTGGGTATTTAAGCGCCAGTATGTATATAGTAGAAAGTAGTTGATCTCAGCTCAGATCTTATAGATCTTTGTCGACTTGCTAAGATCTGACTCCTTGTTGAGTGATTTGTCTTCGACATGCTTTACTTGAAGATTAGACCTGAATTTTATGAAGTTCTTTGCGCTTAGAGCTTTAGTGTGTGTGTCTACTCTTTGATAAGTGGCAGGTACGTGGTTGATTTGCAGATTTCCTTTTTGAACTTGTTCGTGAACAAAAAATATGTCGATTTCAGTATGTTCAGTTCTGGAGTGTAGTATTGGATTGGCAGTCATGAATACTGCACTCTGATTATCACACCACGGCACTGGTTTTGCTTTATTCTTTATCTTCAGTTCTTACAGTATAGATTGTAACCATATTATTTCTGCTGTAGCATTAGCTATGCTTCTGTACTCTGCCTCCGTGCTAGATCTGGATATTGTAGTTTTTTTTTTGAGCACCATGATATTAAGTTGTTTCCAATGTATATGCAATATCCACTGATAGATTTCCTGTTGTCTGGATCTGTGACCCAATTTGCATCTGAAAATCCAGTTATGTTTAAGTTGTTGCATGCTTTGAATGACAGTCCATAGTCTGGAGTTACTTTGAGATATCTAAGTATTCTTTTGACTGTTTTTCAGTGTTCATCCAGAGGGTTCTGCATAAATTGAGACACTTTGTTAACACTATAAGTGATATCTCGTCGTGTTATAGTAGTATATTGTAATGCTCCTATAACACTTCTGTATTGTTTGATATTATGTATGGCTTCTCCCCTATTTTTAGATAATTAATGATTGCTGACCATGGTAATGGATTTGCACCATCCATTTTTGTTTTAGCAAGTAGTTCTTGAATATATTTTTTCTGACATAGCATTATTTCTGAATTTCCTTTTCTCACCACTTCTATTCCCAGGAAATAGTTGATATCCTTCAGATCTTTAATTGAAAATTCTTTGTTCAAGTAATTGATGACATTGTTGATTTCATCATTGTTATTTCCTGTAACAATCAAGTCATCAACATATATGAGTATATAAATAGTTAATGAATCATTAACCTTAACAAATAATGAGCTGTCTGATTTGATAGACTGATATTTCATATCTGACAGTGCTGCTTTCAGTCTATCAAACCAGACCCTTGGAGCTTGTCTGAGTCCATATATGGCTTCAGTTTGCACACATGGTTTGCCTGCTTGATATATCTTGGTGGTTGTTGCATGTATACATCTTCCTGTAAAATGCCATTCAGAAATGCATTATTGACATCTAATTGCCTCATACACTACCCTTTGTGTAAAGCAATAGTAAGAATAAGTCTTATAGTGGCTGGTTTGACTACTGGAGAAAAAGTCTCCTTAAAATCAAACCCATATTGCTGTGTATATCCTTTGGCAACAAGTCTTACATTGTATCTATTAATTGTACCATCAGGATTCTTCTTTATCTTGTATGTCCACATGCATCCAACTATATTTTTGTCATTTGGAGGACATACAAGATTCCATGTATTGTTTTTTATGAGAGCCTTATACTCTTCATCCATAGCTGCTATCCAGTTTTTGCCTTTTGCAACCTGTTCACATGTTTCAGGCTCATGTGGGATTATGCTTGCACTGTATATCTTAGGCTTGAAGATGCCACTTTTAGCCCTGGTAATCATGGGATGACTGGGCCTTGTATGAGTTTCAGTATGAGGTGAGCTCTCCTCATTTACTTGATTTGACATACTTCTGGTGTTGCTTTGATGAACAGTGTGACAACCCGATATTTTCAACCATTCGCATCCGCACAAGTCGGACTTGAATTGCTCAAAATATCAGATTGTTAATTTAAATTTGGAAAAACTTAACATATACAGTAAAATAAATCAATCACAGAATCACAAATATAGAGTAGTACAATAATACGCAGCGGAATAAATAAATAGTAGTTCATGAAGCTACTATATAAGCATCAGAGTTAGAAATAAAATACAACAGAATATCTCAGATGCAGTGAAGTCTCCAGTATGAGTAAATGACTTCTCTGAACCAATCAACTGAACAACTGAAAGGATAAATAGCTAGATCTTCTAGCAAAATTCCAACTTCGAAGGTGAGTCTCAAATGCTGTATCACTCAGTCTGATCCGAGCGTAAAGCAAAACACAAAAACACTCGAGTCAGGATTAACATTCTTATATAAATAAATCCAACTCAAGTGAAATATCAACTGAAATACAAGTAACTCAAAGGATGTTTGAGATAACCATCCTCTAAGGATCTGCGAAACTATCTACAAGGTAGATATATATACTATAACACCGCGGTCATTTCAAATTAATTTATGATTTAAAGCCAAAATATCATTTTCATTTCAAATACATCTATCTTCCAAAATAGTGTATATACATTGAATAATTTATAAAGTAAAGTATTTGAAATTTCCTCAAACTACACAAATTGATTCCAATCAACTCAAATTCCAAATTCCCATTTCTTTAAAGCTCAATTCATTAATTCAGTTCAATTCTTTATAAACAATTTAAACTTTCAGTATATTCAAAGCTTTAATATTCAACATTTTTTTTTAAAGTTAATTTTAACGGTTTCATATAGATCTTGATTTAGCTTCATTATTATTTAGTCAGGAAATATTCACTTAAACAAGTTCAATATCATTAAAATAGCCTTAGATTACATTTTACAGAATATTTACCTAAATTTATTTAAACTTAAAATATCCATTTAATCCCTTTTGCTTAAACCAAAACCAGGTTATAAAATCATATCTTAAATCCTGAATTCAATAGTTTCAAATCGATTTAATTGACTATAATTCTTAATTAAATACCATTTCCAATTAATTCAACTTTATCTTCTCAACCTTAACATATTCAGATTTTTATCAAATCAATTTTGAAATATAAATTTAAACAAATCCTTAAACATATTATATGTATTAAATCAATCTCAATTAGATTAAATATAATTATTAGGTCTATACATCAAATTTTCACTTTTATACATATAATACTCTAAGAATCAGTCTTTATTAAAACTATATGTTTCTTTCCAAAATCATAGAAATTATTTTCAAAACATTTATATTGGACCAAAGGTATCTGTATATAATTTCCTATCCTATGGTTAAGTGATATGGATATTTATTATTTCAATCCGTAATTTAAATATATATGGGTGGATATCATTTCGACCCGCAATCCCAAATTAAGTTAAATTGAAAATCGCTTGGGTTTATCATTTCAACCCATAACGATTTTCTCCTATTCTGAAGTCTGTTCGGGTATGTATCATTTCAACCCATAGCGAGTTCTATACTAACAAGGAACTTGCAGAGTGATAACAGATAATATAACAGACATATATCATCAATAACAATATAATATAAACAACAAGATATGGTGTCATATCTCACCGGTGAGCAGTTATAGATAATAGCATATATAACAATGTAAATAACTAATAGTAGCATATTTCAATTGTAATTTCAATTAAAATCAAATTTAATAAATATAAAAATCATGAGTGATTGCTCACCTTTCGAGGCCAGGGACAAACGAGATTGAGATGAGTTACAAATCCAAGCACGAATTTCAAAGCTAGATTGGCACGAATCAGACACGATAAATCAATTTGCTTATTTGATAACAAGTTTTAAAATCAGCACCCATCGCAAAATGCTTGGAAAACCGACCTACTTCAAAATTTTGTTCTTTTTTTAATCATCGGATTCACTTCACACTATTATCACTTCCAAATCACAACCGATCATCTGATCAAACAAACACAAATCCAACTCAAATCTTCATTCATCACTCGTTCACTAGCAGCAACCAACATAAATCGTACCCTTCCATATCATCTCCTACAACACACAGCTTTAACTTTTCATCACCTATATTCGCGTAAACTGCAGGCATATAAATTCCCATGCACTTAACATCCTAACAACTCAACACCGACGGTGGCCCTATATCCAATATCATAGTTCAGACCGACATCCTTCTGCTTGCAACAAGATCTAGATCTTGTCATCCAGTCATCAACGTGCATAAATTTATCAGAGTCTGGATGCGAGCATTTTAGTTTTTCAGACAAGAGTAGTCAGATTCAAACAACTCAAACACATCGCGAGTAGGCAAACGACGGCGCAAGCAGTCCTGCCTTCGGACTAGATCTCGAAATTGCAGGCGAAGTGGCGATTTTCAAACAACTTCTAAAGCAAGGCAGCAAGGCAAACTCAAACATCACGAGGCTCGAGATTGACGCAGCAAGTTCATCATCGGACAGTTTTTTTAAAGGTTTTTCATCTCTAGGCGACGTGGTCTCCAAGGCAACGTCTTCTTCATCTACGCCGTGGCAATAAATGATAGTCAAATAATTCGGAGAGCGCACCTTGGCAGCTTCGACCTGACATAGGGTAGAGCGGCATCGTGCAAAATATTTTTGAGGGAGGAAACTTCGTTTTTGAGGAGAACCTGATTTTTGGCAAAGACAATTTTTTTTTGAAGGAAAATTGTGTTGGATCTAGGGGAAGAAGGAAAAACAAAACGAAAAGTGGGTAAAGAGGCTACAAAAGATAAAAATGGCGTACCTGGTTCGTGTATAGAGTTTGGCAGAGAAAAAGCAAGGCACGCAAATAAAAATATAGACATAATGCAATGACAATGGCTCCCTTATATTCAGCTAAAAATAAATAAAGCAATCAATATTTGTTTGGGCAGCATGTACGAAATTTGAAACCGAAGGAAGGAGTAAAGTCAGAAATTATGGTACCGTTACAACAAATAGTTTATTGTTTCCGTCGTGTACCAGACCTCAAAATACAGAAATGAATATGCCGTAGAGATCAGCATGACGAGATGATCAAAACGGTATACAGATACCAGTGGCAGGATCATCCGTTCAAAAAGTCGATATGCACACTGATATACATTGCTATTCCGTACGGAAAAATCCAAACGGTGCTAGAAACGTTTGAAATTTGCGAAACGAATTACGCAGTCTGATTCAGAGTGTTCTAAATAAATTTTCTCATGTTGACAAATTTAGATTTCGAAAAAACTTTCAAATTCAACTGTTATTAACTGATTTAAACTCACTTTCTAGCGACAGATAGACCATCTATATTATTCGTCGAAATTTTTTCATTTGATATATCTAGATGGACGCAAAGAAAATATCCGATTTCCGTCATAAAATTCTATTGTTTGATAAAATGGCAGAAAATGAATGGAAAGGGAAATCGACGGTTCAAAACGGATACCGAAAATGCAGCTAATTTGCCAGAATTAAGATAAACGAAGCAGTAGCAGATCAAATTTGAAAAAACGAAAGATGACGTCTCACTCAGAAGATGTCTTAGAAATTTATTGTGTAAAAATATTCAGCTTTGGAAACATTTTATTACCATCAAATATTAACTGATTTAAACTGAAATAAAATTTACACACGAAAATAAACATTCATATTATATGATGAAAATTTACTCGTTGCTATGTTTAAATAGACGTATTCCAAATAATAAATTTTTATTTCAAAATATTACGATTTAAAATTTCTCAAAAATTCAATTAAATATGTTATAAAAATTATTAAAATTCATGGGTCGTTACACTCTCCCCCACTCAAAACTTTTCATCCCCGAAAAGGAAGGAGGTAGGAGAATAGAAACAACTGGAAAGAAAAAAAATAGATTGAAAGACAAGATAAACAATTAATTTAAAACCATATAAATTTTTTATTTGAAATATTCATTTGCAAACTCCATTTGCAATTAAATTATCCTTAATGCTTTAATACTTTTCAAGCCCACTTGTAAAATTTCTTGCTTCCTTTATAAGTATCATTTAATAACACCTTTGTAAAATATGTAAACTTTTTGAGAATAATTATTTACGTCATTACTTATATTTAAATAGAAGCTATTGAAAACAATAATCCATAATTCATACATTTATAAATTTTATCTCAAGCTACTTTTTAAATATTATTAATAAATCAATAGTCGTTTGCTGTAAATATGTTTTATTTAATTAATAACTAAAAATATATTTAAAACACTAATAATTTTCTAATAAAAAATGTAGTATATAGATAAACAATATTTAAAAAGGATATTGTCAACAAGGAAAAGAGGGTAGATTCAGAAAAATAGAATATAGGTGAATAAATAAAGCTGAGCAGATAAGGTAGATTCAAACGAATAGTATCAGGTACAAATAATTAATTCAAACCATAAGAATTTCAATTTCGAATATTAATACAAAATTTCTTTGTTAGAAATACTTTTATATCGAAACCAATTTTTCCTTTCGAAAATCTTTTATACTCGATGTTTCAACAAGTTTATCCTCGTTCTTGCAGACTCTGGCCATGCGTTGATCAGGCGCAAAGCTAGAATTCTTCAAGTACTTAATAGACATGTTTCAACACCTAGTGAAAATACTTGAAGAACCTTCAAAACTGATATGGAAAGTACAAGCCAAAAAAAAACACCTGGATCGCAGGATACATAACAATGGTTATGCTGGATCCCCCAGGAAACATCCATATCTTTTAAGCATTCACTGCCTTGCGAATCACGCCATGATAAACAAAACCCGTGGACCGTAGGATACATAACAATGGTTACGCCTGGATCCCCCAGGAAACATCCATACCCTTTAAGCAATCTCTGCCTTGCGGATTACACCACAACCGGTAGATTGTAGGATACATAACAATGGTTACGTCTGCATTCCCCAGGAAACATCCATATCCCTTAAGCAATCTCTGCCTTGCGGATTACGCTACCCAAAAAAAGACCATGGGTTACGTCACGGTAGGACACTCGAGTATCACATTCGGAAAACCAAAATCAGAGAGAATAATATCGATAGAATGAATCCACAATGTGGCCACAAAGAAGATATCAAGCAGAAGGCACTTTCCATATCATTACTTTGAAAATATATATCATATAGTACCCTTTCAAATCACTTTCAAATATCATACTTATATAAAGTCCATTATATGTAAGATTTCATCTTCAAATTGAATACTTTCCAAAATCCATAGTATATCAAATCACACTTATATAGATTTCGATTATAAGAGATTTCACTTTTCAAATTGAGTACCTTTCCAAATCAATAGTTTTCAAATCACTTCATACTTATACAAATCAATTTTATATAAGTTTGACAACTCCCAAATCAAGTATTTAGTAAAATAAGGTTCTCAATTTCAATTAGTTTCAAAATCATATACGATTTTACCAATTTCTTCCAAATTAAATATCTCAATATCAAAGTTCCTAAAATAATAGGTTTAGAAAATAATCCCAATTTTCAAATTAACATAATTCAAGTCAACAAATTCATTTCCAAAATCACCATATAAGTACTGGTTTTAATTCTAATCTAATTTCAAAACCAAATATTTTTCTCAAAATCAATTATACTCAAAATGGTCTCCAAATTTATAACTATCCCTTTAAAACCTTTAAACTATTTATTTCTATTTGAAAAATCGAATTTACCTTTTCGAAAACTATTATTCTACATATACATATGGTTTTATAAAAGATGTTACTAAGTTAAAACATTTAAAACTAAATTTTAGTCAGACATTTCAAAACTAAATTTCATATTAGTTTAATTCAAAATAGACTTGTCCATTTACATAACCAAACAGTTTCAAACCTATATACTTTATCAATTAAATTGTACTATTTGAAATTTACTTATCTTTGAAAATTAAACCTTGATTTGGAAGTGTTCGAACATCCAAAATAGTCGGAGAAATCAAATTTTCAATTCAAAAGTTGGAAATCAGCAATAAATCAATTTTAATAGGTAGGGTTAAATTCGAAACTCGAGGACTGAACACCGGCTTACTTTAAATCATTTCAAATATATATATATACATATATCTTTCGAATGTCAAACCATACTTCAAAATCTATTTACAAAATCGCTCGTATAGCAAAGCTACTAGAGTGGCCTCTCCCCCACTCTGAAACTCGAAAATCAATGTCGATGATGCATGCACTCATCACCGAAATTATTTTCCAATGACACAAGTGAGTTCTGGACTTCTATTTTCTTGAAAACTTCTTTGAAATCATTGGAACTCGTTTGAGTCATTTGAAACACTTCTTGTTCAGAAAATACTTTCAAATCGTATTATTATATATTTCAAAAATCTTAAAACCAATTTACAAATTAGCGAAGTTCAATTCCATGAATTTCAAATTCAAAACCCTTCAGTAATAAACCATTCTTATATGATCAGTTTTTTATAAAATTTTCAAATCCTTTCAAAATTTCAAATTCTAGTTTTTAAAAGGTATAAAATCCTTTCAAAAACATTTTCACTTTCATATATAGAATAAAATCATCGCTATCAAAATAATAATTTCAGTATATAAAACAATTTCTAAAATACAAACAAAGCCCGATTTTCAAAGGATGATTCAAGGATGGGTTTCAAAACAAAGATAGAGATTCGAATTAGAGGAACTCTAATCAAATAGAATTCTGATTCAAAGCTAGGCTCAACAAAGATGAGATAATTAAATTTCAAAATAGAAGATGGATATAAAACGCGGGAGACCTTATCCGGGTCAACTGTGACTTCAGAAATATGATCGATGCGGAATTCTAAGGCAAATCGACATTTGATCGCCAAAGATAGAATTCGACATAACAAGAGGTAGCAGCATCTAAACCGAGGAATATATAAATCTTTGATGAATCAATGCCAAATTGTAAAGGAGTTTCACCCCTTTACAAATTATTCAAAGATTGGTGGGATCACCTATTCTTATAGAGATCATTCGAAGTGGAGTTATGCGATACTCCAGAATCAAGAAACACGAATAGGGAGAGAAGACAATGGATTTTGGAACCATAGGAAACGTTCCAAAGTCCAAAGGAAAACCAACTCAAAGAGGAAGGAATTCAAGCTCGAACGAAAGTGGTTCTGTAAATAAATTTACCATATATGCTAAGTTTGCCTAGAGCCAAAGCTCTGGTACCAACTGGACAACCCGATATTTTCAACCATTCGCATCCGCACAAGTCGGACTTGAATTGCTCAAAATATCAGATTGTTAATTTAAATTTGGCAAAACTTAACATATACAATAAAATAAATCAATCACAGAATCACGAATACAGAGTAGTACAATTGTAACGACCCGTTAAGTTCGACCATTTAAAATTGTTTGTTTAATAGGATTTTTGTAATTTATTTTAGTTGAAAGAATAAAGGTGGTAGATAAATATTAAAATGAAGGCTAGAATAAATTATATAGGAGTGACTTAGAAACCTATTTAAAGACATTTGAATAAAATTCAAATGAATTAAGTAGAGAAAGAAAGAAAAATTCTTACCTGGACATAATATTTATTATGGGAATATTAAACCAATTTAATGCAATAAAAGATTGTGAACGATAAATTGAATAGATTAAGAAACCCTGTTCTTGCAAGTCAATAAATTTGTAAACCTTAATGAACATCTCAAAATTTATAAATTTATTGAAATTTAAGACATAGCATAAGCGTAGAACTATAGGTATGATGACAAACTTTTATAAATTGTCTAATTAAGGGTCAGCAAATTTATTTGGAAATCAAACTCAATTAAGGGTAAGTAATTATGATGGATTGATGGCATAAACGTTACTAATTTTTATCATAGTAACGGAAGTGCAGATGGAAGGCAACTGTAGAAATTTAAGTACGTATTAACAATTGAAAAGGGACTGTCGATTGAATGGAGTACTTTAGGTTGTCTTACTAAATTTAGAATTTAACATAAGACAAATAGAAATAAATCAATAAACATATAGATTTTAAGTTTATTATGATGGATTATTTTAGTGATATGACTTAGAATAAATGAAATAATTTGGGTTAATTGGTATTTAATGGAATTAAAGGTTGCAATATTCATAGGTAAGGATTTAGATGAAATAGATTGATGTATGAAATTTAATTGGATAAATGGCAATTAATTCCTTTAATTTGTGCAATTAATGTATGTTTAATTGATAACGATAAAAAGTTGATTTTTTTCAGTGTAACCAACGTAAAATATTATCATAGCATGATACTTGGTTTGAATAGAAGGATTTGATTTAATGTGAAAATTTTTGTTCTAAGTATTGAATAAAATTGGGAAGCAATTTTTTTAATGATAATAACGTTAGTATTGGTTAATAAATAGATTCCAATGCAGTAACCAAATAAATGGAATAAGATGAGTATATATTGCATAGAAATGAAATGTAAATTGTCACATTTGGTTGGAGCTAATTTTTAGAAACATATAAATGTTGAATCAGTAAATATTAAATTCCATTTAATATAAGAATTCAAAGGTGGAAGATTTACATTTGGATTGGAAATTTGATAGTTACTAATTAAAAGTGACCATTGAATAAATTTATGTAAACGTGATATAATGTAAATAGATGGGGATCAACTTTTATTTATGTGGTCAAGGGAATTTAATTTCTATAGTATGATAATCGAAATTAATGGAAGTTGGAATAGCTAATTTATATGTTAGTTGAATTTAGCTAGAATATGTAGATATTGAATGATAGTAAAAATTTAATGGATATAAAAGTTTCAATTATACATGGAAATTCATACTCGCCATAAAAGGTTAATTGAGACCAAAGAAGTAGTATAGGAATCTAACCTTCTTTATAAATTTGGATTTATTGCAATAGTTAATTTCATAAAATAAAGGTAAAGCTAATTCAAATTTAACTGGACCATTGTTGGTATAACTTTAGAAGCAAGATTTATTTATGATTTGAGTATTTAATTCAACAAGTGGTATTTACGACAAATGAAATAGAATTGAACGTAAAATATTACGTTATTAAATGGAAATGGAATTTGTAAACATTGAGTGAAATCTTAAACTAATGTTAGTATTCGTCGTATTTACAACAATAACTTTGAATAATAGAAAGGAAGTGAATATAATAAATTAATCAAATTTATAGTGTTGAATTCAATTGGATTGGAATTAATAAATAGTTAAGAAAAATAAGGGTTATTAATAATTTGGAATTTAATTATGGTAAAAAGGCTAATTGCAATCAAGATAATGAGTTGAAATGGAAATCCAATTATTTATTTAGTTAGATTTTGTTGAGAGTATAAGGGTATAAGTTTTAATAATTGGGTTTTAGAATAAAATTTTAAATTTCCTAATAATAAGAAAGTGCGGATATTAACGCTGCAAATTAATATACTTATACATTTTAATTCAAATTCAAGCGTGTTAAATCAATTGGAACTGATTGAATTATCTTAGTAATGAAATTTGGCTAATAATAGAAGTTGAAAAATAAAATTTGTTTTTATGATTTATTTAATTTATTTAATAAATATTAAAAATAGCCATTTTTGTCACGAACTCGGATTTCGACGAAACCAGTTTCATCGGATCCGTAAAGTTGAATTATAATAATGTTTCAATTTTCGTAGCGATCGGACTTGTCGTTTGATCGTACGGACTCGAAACGCCTTGAAATTTACGCATTTTGAAATCAATTTGAAAATTTTGTTTTTTTAGCATAACTTCTTCATACGATCGAATTTGGTCGCGAAACTTTTTCCATCGCGTTCAGAATATTTTAAAACACCTATTTGGATATATAGTTTTAACAAATTTGGCTCCGGAGGCATAGCGGGCTTTTTGGACCATGGTTTGTCACGCACGTTCGCGTATCCAGTCTAGCTACCCTACCTCTAGTCTATCTAAATATACATCTATAAACCCTAGCTCCTTTCTTTTTCATTTGCTGTAAGTTCATTTCTTCACTCCTTTCTCTTCCCCAAATGTATACATCTCAGATCCAATTCCAGATCTATCCACAGTTCAAAATCAAAAGTCAAAACTCAAAAATTTCAGAAAATTCCAGAAAAAATATATGTTGATGTTTTCGATACGCGTAATCTACTGGTGAAATTCGTTTTTCAATTGGAGCTGTCGTTCATCCAGAATAAATTCAAACAGCCCCAAAATCGTTCATCATCGTCACGCAAAACTTCGTCGGATGGAGAAACTGTTTCTGGGTTTTGTAGAGTGGACGATGGGGATCGCATCTATGTGGTTAGTTTGGCGTTTCGACGGTCAGATTTGCGGCAAAAATTTCAATAGGGTTTCATGTTTAGGCGGCTGCTGCGTTGACTGCTGGTATGTGCGTGAGTGCGCGGTCGTGGGTTACTGGGAAGAAGAGGGTGACGTGTCAAATATTATATTGTGAGTGAAATATGTGCCACTTTTGTTTATATTTAATTTTGATTTCAATCACCATTTTTCGCCATAACTTTCTCATACGAAGTCGGATTCACGCGAATTTTTTTTTGTTAGGATCGTAATTTAATTCCGGACTCGATGACGCTGGTTTGGACGAATTCTGAGACGGGCGAATTTTTGGGTTTAAATCGGGTTTGAATTCGATTTAAATTCAAAAGGTGAGTGTTTTAACCCACTCACAACTACTAGAAGCTTTTATGTTTGTTAAATAAATTTTAGAAATGAATAGAAATTTATTTATGAGCTTTTGGCATGTTATTTCATTCATATCTGTTGAATTGCATTTTATTGAATGTAACTGTTAATTTAATTGATTTATTGCGTGTTAATTGGCTGTTAGAAATTATTGTTTGCATATGAACTGCTAGTTAACAGTTATGTCAATTATCACTGAATATAAATTGTTAAATTAATAGTTGATAAAATTAAATTTGAATAAACTACCAGTTATCACCTGTTATATATGATCATATATATAATTGTTATTGATTGATATTTATCGATGTCGTGATTGGATGATGGATGTGTTGTTGAATGAATGTTTTATTTGGATATCATTAAACTGCAAGTTAGTATGCATTTACATTTCATTCGGGATTGCGGTTTGAAATGATATACAACCGCAGTTTTATTTTTTTTAAAAGTTGCGGATTGAAATGATAAATATCCGTATCACTTGACCATAGGATAGAAAACTATATACAGGCACCGCGGTCTATATATATAACTATTTTTAAAATGTGATTTCTATGGTTTGGATGGAGTACGGTTTATAAAAATCTTAAATTTTATACTGAATAAATGTTTTCTTCCATATTTATATACATATGAAGTTGAAAAATATAATAATAATAAAAAAAAAAAGTGTATAAATTTCTTTATTAAAAATGGAAGAAAATTTAAAAATGGAGTTTGATAATTTATATCCTATGTTCAAAGATTAAGTTGGAAATTTTAAGGGATGATATTTATCATTGGATTTTTCCCAAAATAATTTGAAATGAATATGCTAGTAAAAATTTGAATTTGGAAATATATATATATTTTACTAGAAATTAAAGTCTTATTAATTATGGATTTTATGTGAATGGTCAAGATTAATTAATAGAATATTGATTTTGAAAGGATAAAAATCCAACTTTAGTTGAAATATTAATGCTCAAAAATGGATATAAATATATATAAAATTGAAATGGTTTTGGGACTTGAAGTAATATTTTGGATTTTGGTTTAACTTTAAAAGAAGAAATATTTGGAAAGCCACGTAATTTATTTCTTTATAAAGCAACAGTAAAGTTAAACTTTTTAATTCGCATACCGTTGAATATCCAAACCATTTAGTTTTGAAAATAATGGTTTTAAAATACTATGGATTTTCGAAGAATTATGTTGAAAGTTACAAACAAAATATTGGTTACATGGGATATTAAATAATAAAAAGTGACATAATCTTTGGAAAGGAAAATTTTATTTGGGAAACGATATCATTGATTTGGGCTTTTATAAAATAGTATGAAGATAAATTATTTGTGTTTTTAAAGAAAAATTGATATCGTAATATTATTGTTTTGAAAGGGATTATGTTCTGGTTTTAAAGTATAAACTATTTTTAAATAACCGCGGTGTTATAATAACGATGGGTTGGCAAAGAGACCGGGATCGGATATGGACATACTCTCTGTCGATACCGAAAACCACTTTGACTAACCGTGTACGCGGTGGAGATTCCAGAATGAAGTAGGTGGTGGCGACGTTCCTGTAAGGTAAATACGTGGACCCAACTCCCGTGAGTTGGCATAAGGTGGCTAAAACAGGAGCGATTCTCAGGCCAATGAGGTCATTCCTCTGATCGGACGCTCCTCTTCGATATTATACTTTGACTTGGATTGATTCAGTGGCCACTTCTATATTTTGATTTTGGGGAGTTAGTCCGAGGTGGGCGGTAACTGCGGCTACGCGTTTCCACCAGCCTGGATAGCAATTGGTATATCTACCCTGGCATTGCCTAGTTGTGCCGTGTCACCTACCATACCGAGCCTTTACTACGAGTTTCTATTTGTGTCGTACCTATGGAGTATCCTCTGGTAGCCTCCCGATCAGGAGGTATTACGGTACTGTATAGACTATTGGCATTATTTGTGTTAAGGGGAATATTGGGTCACTCCTTAACGCTATTAAAAAGTAAGTTTATTTTATAAATAGACACTATTATAATAGCGCAATATACTACATAGTAAATAGTTTAACGGATCCTTAGGAGATGTAAATCCCGAGCATCTCTTGAGTTACTGTACTCATATTTATTTCTGTTTATTTAACTCACATAAGAATTTCTAGTCTGACTCGAGTGTTTTTGTCTTTTCAAATTCGCTCGGGTCAGTCCGAGCGTTTCAGGATAGCAGATTTTAGCTTTGGGGGACGAAGACGAAGAATCGGTATTATTTTATATATAGTATTACACCACACTCTTTCTATTCCGCTGCATTGCTTGTATTGGTATGTGTAACTCTGATATTTATGGTAAAAGAAGAATCGAGCTTTTGTAAACTGTTTATGAACTGTATATTTGTTATTATATTTTATCCTTCCGCTGTGAGATTCTATTTTCGTTTTAATTCTTCTCTATTTTCTTATTTACCCCATAACAATCCGCCCTTGCGTATGCTTTGAATTGGCACGTGTGTCGGTTTAAAGTGTGCGAAAAGGCGGGATGTTACAACAATAATACGCAGCGGAATAAATAAGTAGTAGTTCATGAAGCTACTATATAAGCATCAGAGTTAGAAATAAAATAAAACAGAATATCTCAGATGCAGTGAAGTCTCCAGTATGAGCAAATGACTTCTTTGAACCAATGAACTGGACGACTGAAAGGATAGATAGTTGGATCTTCAAGCAAAGCTCCAACTTCGAAGGTGAGTATCAAATGTTGTATCACTCAGTCTGACCCGAGCATAAAGCAAAACACAAATATACTCAAGTCAGGATTAACATTCTTATATAAATAAATCCAACTCAAGTAAAATATCAACTAAAATACAAGTAACTCAAAGGATGTTTGGGATAACCATCCTCTAAGGATCTGCGGAACTATCTACAAAGTAGAGATATACACTATAACACCGTGGTCATTTCAAATTAATTTATGCTTCAAAGCCAAAATATCATTTTCATTTCAAATACATCTATCTTCCAAAATAGTGTGTATATATATATTGAATAATTTATAAAGTAAAGCATTTGAAATTTCCTCAAACTACACACATTGATTCCAATCAACTCAAATTCCAAATTCCTATTTCTTCAAAGCTCAGTTCATTAATTCAATTCAATTCTCCATAAACTATTTAAACTTTCAATATATTCAAAGCTTTAATATTCAACATTTTTTTAAAGTTAAATTTAACGGTTTCATGTAGATCTTGATTTAGCTTCATTACTATTTAGTCAGGAAATATTCACTTAAACAAGTTCAATATCATTAAAATAGCCTTAGATTACATTTTACGGAATATTTACCTAAATTTATTTAAACTTGAAATATCCATTTAATCCCTTTTACTTAAACCAAAACCAAGTTATAAAATCATTTCTTAAATCCCGAATTCAATAATTTCAAATCGATTTAATTGAATATAATTCTTAATTAAATACCATTTCCAATTAATTCAACTTTATCTTCTCAACCTTAACTTATTCAGAATTTTACCAAATCTATTTTGAAATACAAATTTAAACAAATCCTTAAACATATTATATGTATTAAATCAATCTCAATTAGATTAAATATTATTATTAGGTCTATACATCAAATTTTCATTTTTATACATATAATACTCTAAGAATCAGTCTTTATTAAAACTATATATTTCTTTCCAAAATCATAGAAATTATTTTCAAAACATTTATATTGGACCAACGGTATCTGTATATAATTTCCTATCCTGTGGTTAAGTGATACGGATATTTATTATTTCAATTCGTAATTTAAATATATATGGGTAGATATCATTTCGACCCGCAATCCCAAATTAAATTAAATTGAAAATCGCTTGGGTCTATCATTTCAACCCATAACGATTTTCTCCTATTCTGAAGTCCGTTCGGGTATGTATCATTTTAACCCATAGTGAGTTCTATACTAACAAGGAACTTGCAGAGTGATAACAAATAATATAACAGACATATATCATCAATAACAATATAATATAAACAACAAGATATGGTGTCATATCCCATTGGTGAACAGTTACAGATAATAGCATATATAACAATGTAAATAACTAATAGCAGCATATTTCAATTGCTATTTCAATTGAAATCAAATTTAATAAATATAAAAATGTTAATCGTGAGTGATTGCTCACATTTCGAGGCCAGGGACGAACGAGATTGAGATGAGTTACAAATCCAAGCACGAATTTCAAAGCTAGATTGGCACGAATCAAACACGATAAATCAATTTGCTTATTTGATAACAAGTTTTAAAATCAGCACCCATCGCGAAATGCTTGGAAAACTGACCTACTTCAAAAAAATTATTCTTTTTTTAATCATCGGATTCGTTTCACACTATTATCACTTCCAAATCACAACCGATCATCCGATCAAACAAACACAAATCCAACTCAAATCTTCATTCATCACTCGTTGACTAGCAGCAACCAACATAAGTCGTACCTTTCCATATCATCTCCTACAACACACAGCTTCAAGCTTTCATCACATATATTCGCGTAAACTATAGGCATATAAATTCCCATACACTTAACATCCTAACAGCTCAACACCGACGGTGGCCCTATATCCAATATCATAGTTCAGACCGACAACCCTCTACTTGCAACAAGATCTAGATCTTGTCATCCAGTCATCAACGTGCACAAATTTATCGAAGTCTGAACGCGAGCATTTTAGTTTTTCAGACAAGAGTAGTCAGATTCAAACAACTCAAACACATCGCAAGTAGGCAAACGACGACACAAGCATTCCTGCCTTCGGACCAGATCTCGAAATTGCAGGCAAAGCAGCGATTTTCAATCTACTTCTAAAGCAAGGCAACAAGGCAAACTCAAACATCACGAGGCTCGAGATTGACGCAGCAAGTTCATCATCGGACAGTTTTTTTTAAAGGTTTTTCATCTCTAGGCGACATGGTCTCTAAGGTAATGTCTTCTTCATCTATGCCGTGGCAATAAAACGACAATCAAATAATTCAGAGAGCGCACCTAGGCAGCTTCGATCTGACATAGGGTAAAGCGACATCGTGCAGAATATTTTTGAGGGAGGCAACTTCGTTTTTGAGGAGAACCTGATTTTTGGCAAAGACAATTTTTTTTGAAGGAAAATTGTGTTGGATCTAGGGAGAAGAAGGAAAAATAAAACGAAAAGTGGGTAAAGAGGCTACAAAAGATAAAACGGCATACCTGGTTCGTGAATAGAGTTTGGCAGAGAAAAAGCAAGGCACGCAAATAAAAATATAGACATAAATGCAATGAAAACGGCTCCCTTATATTCAGCTAAAAATAATTAAAGCAATCAATATTTGTTTGGGCAGCACGTTTGAAATTTGAAACCGAAGGAAGGAGTAAAGTCAGAAATTATGGTACCGTTACAACGAATAGTTTATTGTTTCCGTCGTGGACCAGACCTCAAAATATAGAAATGAATATACCATAGAGATCAGCATGAAGAGACGATCAAAACGGTATACATATATCAGTGGCCGGATCATCCGTTCAAAAAATTGATATAGACACTGATATACGTTGTTATTCCGTACGGAAAAATCCAAACGGTGCTAGAACGTTCAAAATTTGCGAAACGAATTACGCAGTCTGATTCAGAGCGTTCTAAATAAATTTTATCATGTTGACAAATTTGGATTTTGAAAAAACTTTCAAATTCAATTGTTATTAACTGATTTAAACTCAATTTCTAGCGACAGATAGACCATCCATATTATTCGACGAAAATTTTCCATTTGCTATATCTAGATGGACGCATAGAAAATATCAGATTTCCGTCATAAAATTCTATTGTTTGATTAAACGGCGGAAAATGAATGGAAGGGGAAATCAACGGTTCAAAACGGATACCGAAAATGCAGCTAATTTGCTAGAATTAAGACAAATGAAGCAGTAGCAGATCAAATTTGGAAAAACGAAAGATGACGTCTCACTCAGAAGATGGCTTAGAAATTTATTGGGTAAAAATATTCAGCTTTGGAAAATATTTTATTACCATCAAATATTAACTGATTTAAATTGAATAAAATTTACACACAAAAATAAACATTCATGTTATATGATGAAAATTTACCCGTTGCTATATTTAAATCGACGTATTCCAAATAATAAATTTTTATTTCAAAATATTACGATTTAAAATTTCTCAAAAATTCAATTAAATATGTTATAAAAAGTATTAAAATTCATGTGTCGTGACAAATAGCTTTTGCTGCCTGATTCTTTTCACTTTCTATTTGAGCAGGAGGGTGAATTGCATGACTAGGATCACCTGTCCACTCAGAGCTATATTGATTAGATATAGTGGATTGTGTGCAGTGATCATTGGTAGACATCACTTCTTCATTCCGAGTCTCATTTTCAGAATAAATTGGTAAGTCAGGTATTAAAATTTTTGGATTATATACTTCACTTGTGGTTTTTATTTCTGAATTATTGTAGGGAAAGATATTTTCATTAAATACAACATGCCTACTAATGAAGATTCTTCCATTTTTATCTAAACACTTGTAACCTTTCTGATTAATAACATATCCAAGAATGGTGCAAGGTTTAGATCTGAAATTTAGTTTGTTAGCATTGTAGGGTCTTAAATAAGGAAAACATAGACATCCAAAAGTTTTCAAGCTATGATAGTCAGGTTTTACCTACTGGACTTATTCCACTAATTACCATTGTTGGTAATCTATTGATGAGATATACAACAATATTAAAGGCCTTAGGCCAAAATTTTAGTGATATTGATGCATGGGCTAATAAAGTAAGTCCAGTCTCAACTATATGTCTATGCTTTCTTTCTACTAACACATTCTGTTCAGAGGTATGTGGACATGTAATTATGTGCACTGTACCTTTCCCTTTAAAATAACTACCGAGAGCTTTGAATTCAGTCCCACCATCTGATTGAATTACTTTAACTTGATTACCAGTTTGCTTTTCAGCCATGACTATAAAGTTTATAACAGCATTATAGGCTTCAGACTTAGCTTTTAAAAAATAAATCCATGCATGTCTAGTATGTGCATCAACAAAAGAATTATAATACTTATATCCAAAGTTTGAACATATGGATGCTGGTCCCCATAAGTCTGTGGCAATTATGTCTAAAGGTTTTGAGTAAATTGTTGAAGAGTCATTAAATGTCAACTTATGACTTTTTCCCATTTGGCAATATGTACAAACATAAGGTAATGAGATATTATCAAAAGATATTCTATTTTCATTAAGAACATGCTTTACAACTTTCACACTTGGGTGACCAAGTTTGTAATGCCATACATCAAATACAGTTTTGAAGTCTTGCTCCACACACAAGTTACATGACTTCTGATTGTCTGAGTACACATTATTATTGGCTGATTTGAATTTATACAGTCCTTTTTCAGCATCACCCTGTAACAAAATGTCCTTTGTCAGTATGTCTCTAACTAAACAGTATTCATGATAAAATTCAGAATAAAGTTTATTGTCATTGGCAAATTGGGATACACTGATAAGGTTTTTCTTTATTATTGGTATTCTTAGTAAATTATGTAAGAACAGTTGTTTCTTGCCTTTAATATAAGCATTACCAATATGAGTAATCTTGATACACTTACCATTCCCCCTACAAATTGACTGTTTACCTCTATACTCCCTGTTGCCAAGATTTAAGTTATCAAGACTATTTGTAATATGATTTGTTGCACCGGAGTCTGGGTACCAGCGGTCATCCTGAATGCTTTCTGGCTTTGCTGTTTCATTGAAATTGTGATTCTTATCATAATTTGTTTGTGTTTCTGAATTAGCTTGAGCCATATTAGCACTGAGATTATGACTCCTTTGATCATTATTTTGATTTGAGTATCTGAAGTAGCACTTGACTGCTGTGTGACCAACTTTTTCACAGATCTGACATCTAGGTCTGTTGGTATTATTCCATCTGCCTCTTCCTCTAGATCTATTAGAATATCCTCCTCATTGTGTACTTTGGTCTAACTTGGTATTTGTAACGACCCGCTATTTTGGACTATTCGCATCCGCACATGTCGGACTTGAATAATTCAAAATACCGAATTGTTAATTTAAATTTGGCAAAACTCAGATATACAGTAAATAAATAATCACAGAATCATAGACACAGAGTAATAATATGCAGCGAAAGTAAAAGAGATAGTAATTCATGAAGCTACTATATAAATATATAAGATACATCAGAGTTTACAGCAGCAGAGTAACACGATATATCAAATACAAATCAAAATACATCACTGGAATCATCGAATACTGAAGCAGAATAGATGGCTGGATCTTCAAGCAAAGCTCCAACTTCGAAGGTGAGTCTTGAAAGCTGAACCTCTCAGTCTGACCCGAGCGTAAAGCAAACACAAAACACTCGAGTCAGGATTAATATTCTCATATCAATAAATCCAACTCAAGTGAAATAGCAATCGAAATACAAGTAACTCAAAGGATGTTGGAATCACCATCCTCTAAGGATCCGTTAAACTATCTACTATGTAGTAGTGTACGCTAAATAGATAATGTCTATCAGTAATATAAAGTATCAAAATAGTGTTAAGGCGTTACCATTATCCCCCTTAACACATTTTATAAATGCCATAATCTATACAGCACTGTAAACTCCACCGTAAACTAGTGGGATATCAGGGAGTACTCCATAGGTATAACACAAAACAAATTCGAAGTGGTCGCGTATATCGGGATACAAGTATGACAAGGCACATGAGGCAATACCCAAGGTAGTGAAACTACCGTTTGCCTGATCCGGACTGGTGAGAACGCATCGCCGCAACGATCGCAACACCGCGAAACAACACTCCTGAAATTCCGAGGGTGCACCAATCAATAACAAGTAATGAGTAGTAGTTACGAAGAAGTGTGTTCGCTCGAGGTGGCTAACCCCATTTGGCCCGGCACGGCTTCTGTTTTTAGTCATTTCCAATTTGACACAAGTGTCAAGGCTATCCATTATCGTTCTCTTTCTTCAGTCATCACGTACATCATTCCAACCACTTCATTCTGAATCATCACTCCGCGTATAGTTATTAAAGTGGTTATCGGTTTAGACAGAGAGTATGTCCATAACCGATTCCGATCTCTTTAATAACATCCGTAATTATTACACCGATTGGTCGTTTAATATATTTCAAAACCAAATAAATTTCAATTTCAATTAGAATTTGTAAATCAACATTTCGTTTTCTTTCTAAAACAATTTCCATAATTTACGTTTCAAAACTACCAAATAACCATTTCAATGTCTTACAATTCAATTTCAATTTTTTATGTAAAACAATTCAAATATTGATTCAAGTTCGTATATAGGTTTCATTCCGAAATCATTAAATTGTTTAATTTTCATTCAAATCAATTTAAATTCATTTATCGATTTCATTCAATATTCGCTATGCTAATTTATCATTTAAAACAATTTTCATTTAAATTTCCAATTCATTAAATCAATTTCTTAAGTTTAACTTCATTATATCAAAACTTCAAATTGAAATAAATTAAATTCGTCAAATCAATTCTTTAAATTACAAGTCTTACGTTAATTTCAATAAATGCTATTCATTTCAATAAATCAAAATTTTTTCTTGTTAAAGAAATTCAACTTACACTTATTTATTGACTTCGTTTCAAATTTCAAACTCAATTAATAAAGAACTAAATTTCACATAATCGAGGAGTTTCAATTTCATTTATTAACCTACTTAAATCATTTTCCCAAAACTTTAATAAATAAAAAAACTCAATTTTATTTATTAATGAAATTCAAATCCACTTACTCAAAGTTCGATTTTCTCTTATCAAAGAATTCAATTTTTTATTTCCAAATAATTTAAATCTTATTCAATTATTAAATAATGTCAATCTTAATTATTTAAAATTTTCAAAACTTAATAATTTCAAACTTGATTATAAATTCAAACTTAATTGTTAAATCATTTCAAACTTAATTCAATGAATAATTCCAAATTAAATCGTTAAATAATTCAATTCAGAACAACGTTTTTTATCAGTTATTACATTTATATTTTATTTCAGATTTCAATATTAACATTTTCCCTTTTATCAAAATTTACGTTCCAATTTTATTTCAAAACCTCATTATTCAAATAAAATCTTTAATTTATTTCAAATCAAATTATTGACCAATCGGTTTATTTAATTCTTTATCCTAAGTCAAGTTCATTTTTGGTATTTATCATTTCAACCCGATTCCAATTCAATTCACAAATCAAAGCATAACAAAGGGAACTTGCAGTGTGATAACTGGGATGGTGTCAAAGTAAATAAACAAGCAATAACAATCAACAACAATCCAATAATTAATTCAAATAATCCCGAAATAATCGTATTAATTCACATTGTTGTTTGTGTGAATTAATATAATTATTTCTAGAATCTACACTATCATTCCATGTAGATTAAAGATTATTACCTTACGGTTCTTCCACTTATCGTTCAAAGTGTAATTTATCAAATTCTACGTGTCAATTAACTTAACAATTAAAAGGGGTCATATTATTCAAGTTAACTAATCAAATTCAACACATATGTCGATTCACATTTTAAACTATCCTACGTCAAATTCAATTGCATAATATTTATCACTTTATACATTACAAATTTAACGTCCAATATAAACAACAAACAATCAATCAATTTCAGCCAAACAGGATTATCATCGTATAATTTACAGATAATGGTGTCAGATGTAAAGGTGAACTGATACATAAATAACGGTGCAATAAATAACAGCAACATATTTCAATTGTCGTTTCAATTGAAATCAAATTTAATAAATAAAAGAATATTAATCGTGAGTGGTTGCTCACCTTTCGAGGCTAGAGAGGATTTGGCGATGAAATCGAGTTACATATCCAACATGAACTTCCAGACAAGCTTGATTGACACGAATCGATGAATAAAGCTGATAAATAAGGAGTTGACGAATCAATATTAGAACTAGATCGATGATGATAGATGGTAAGCGATATGTATGTATATAACTATATACATATCCTTTATTCAAGCACCTATTAAATTTAAAATATATATACATTTATTTCAAAATACATTGTTTCAAATTATACTAATATAAACTTTATAAACTAATACAAAATTTTATAACAACAAAATACATAATACGACTTCGTTTATAAAACGACAGCCAGAACATATGTAATAATATACTACATGATAAACTAGTAAATCTACGATACGTTAAAGTGTGCATACATACTAACATACATTATTAACTATTAAACACTAATAAATAGTATCTATACAAACTAGTATCTATGCATTTACCAACATCTCTACAGCTTAAATACTAACTGTATAAATATAAAGTCTAACGAAAAATTCTAACAGTAAACCAAATTTCATTACATAGAAATACCATAAACTTTTGAAAGATAATATATATATATTCGCATGGCTCAAAATGTTTATCATAAAACAGTGTTAGCTATATAAGCTGATATACTTTAAAACCAATATATACACAACATATATATATATATGCTGAAATAACATAAAATATATAACATATTAATATAGCTGTAAACCCAATAGAGAATATGTATAAACTGAAAAACATTGTATATTCGAAACGGTAGGAATATTATATACTAAATTCTCGCAGCAAAAGCAAACTATCAATATACTAAAAGAATAGGCTGGTATGTATGTGCAGGCAACACATGTAAAACAAACATACATATATATTATCTGTATAAACACAACAAAGCATGCATACAGAACTGACATAAGATAACGTATACATATTATACTTAAAATGTCACTACTTAAACAATATCAGAAACCAGCTTCTAATTATTTATATGTAAATAAGAAATAGAAGATACACCGAGTACAATCGGGAGAGGAATATATCTCATGTATATAAAAACTGTAACTTATATAGTAAACTTACAAAATAATTATACTTTGGAACTAACAGATCCAAGCTTTATTATAATATATACATATCGCAGACTTAGTACTTGTACAAATCTATACAAATAAATCTTTATATAACAAATCTTTATTTCTAAAATGTACAGGCAAAACTTAGGATATATATATATATATATATATATATATATATATATATATATATATATATATATAACCCAAACTTCAAATATAAACTACAACACTGACTTGCCTATACAGTCAACTTCATATACATTTGGATATAGCTACCAGAGCTTAGCTTATAAATATGTATATATAAAGTGCCTAAGATAGATAGGAAAAACGTATATTAGTATATTTTAATAGAACAAACAATCAAGTGATATGTATACACTTACAAAATAAGATAAGGCCGAAATTTGGGTTGCGTGCAATCATCAGGGCGAGGGTGGGAAGATGAAGAGTCGGCCTTGGCTGATGGAGGCTGGGCGCTGCTATGGGTGGGGTGCTTGTGGAGGTCAGTGGAAGTTGGCGGCTTGGTTGTTGGCAGGCCGAAGTGGATGGAGGCCGACGTTGAGGAAGGGAGGAGGGTAGCGGTGCGTGGGGTGGTTGGTCGGCGTTTTGATGAGCGAAGCTAGTTGGTGGCGAAGTTGTGGAAGCAGTGGAGGCAAGGGCGGTAAATGGTGGTGTACGCGCATGCGTGAGGGAGCGTGCAATACAAGATGGTGGGAAAACAAGGTGTGGTGGCAGTTAAAGGTGGATATGCCAATTTGCACGAGCAGCAGCTTTCACATGAAATGTTTCGATTTTTTTTTTATTAACAGAACATCTATGGAAAGATGAAGGAAGCTAATAGACAAAAGAGGAAGAGGATGAGTTGGTACAAAGAACTAAGACAGTAGATACTTTATTTCTCGTGCATAACTTTATAATGTATGCTGTTCCCAAAAACATCAGTCGTGGTAATGAATTGGAACTAGAGAAATAATTAGAGCCAGCGCATGAATTCAAGGAAATAATAAAAGCAGCAGGCTATTGGGTTTACAGTGGAAAATGAAAGAGTAAAACCAAAAGGCTCAAATTCCGGAACCGATACGGAAGGCGTTACGCACAGTGCCACGAACACCGGACTCCGAATTCGACAATCGAATATACCGTAGAGATCAGCACGACGAGACGATCAAAACGGTATACAGATATCAGTGGTACGATTGAATTATAAGAATTCGAATTTTCCTACCAGCGGAATGCATAAAAATCGCAGAAAAATAAGATCGACGAAGCTAAAGATGTCCGAATTTGGAAAAACGACAAACTGACAACTTGCTCAAAAGATGATTTAGAATTTTTCTATGTAAAAATATTTCGATTTTGAAAACGTTTTATTTTCATCGCTTTTTAACTGATTAAATTGAAGGAAATTTACGCACGAAATAAACTTTTGTATTTTCGGACGAAAATTTACCAGTTGCTATGTTTAACTGGACGCGTTTCAAAAATCAAATTTTCGTTGCGAAATTTTATTGTTAAATTTTTATTTAACGAAAATTTTCATTTAACGCGAAACGCACGTTTCTTACGTTAAAATTATTAATTTGGTTTCTGTTATTGGTTACGACTATTTCATATTATTACATTATGTTTTAATATGTATTACATTATTGGTCTTATCGAAATTGGTCGTCTACGAATTTGGTTTTGGATTTGTAACATATATACAAAGAGATTTCCATTTAATAAATCGTAAAATTTTATCTCTATCGGATTTTTTTTATTTAAAATTTTATTTAATTTAGTATTTTAAAAGCGTTAAAAATACGGGTCATTACAATCTCCCCCACTCAAAACTTTTCGTTCTCGAAAAGGAAGGAGGTAGGAGAATAGAAACAAACAGAAAGAAAATAGATTGAAAACAGAGTAAACAATTAATTCAATTCATATAAATTTCAATTTAAATAAATTTATATTCAACAATTTATTTTTAAATTCAAGATTTTCATTAAATTGATTTGATTTCTCATTTATTAATGTTAGGTACAAAAGTTTCTTTCAAATGAAATTCAATTTAAATTCAATTAATACATCATTAAATTGATTTAATTTCAATTTATTGATTTTCAAAACTAATTTTTTACTATTAATCACACCTATTATTTATTTAACTTTTTATTCTATTTACCTCCATAACATTTTATAATTAAAATCTAAGTGAATAACATTTATTATTCGCACTCATATTTTATTTATAAAGACAATTTATATTGAATATTATCCAATTTTCTTAAATTAACAATTTCAAAGATCATACATTTGAATAGTAGTTTATTATAATCGAACTTTATTCGACATATTTGAATTTTCTTTATTTCAAATTATTATTAAATTTATTTTACTTAATATATCTTATCACCTATATATTAAGTATACCTACATTTATTATAGCTACTCAAATTATTTTTAAATTCCTTTAACATCATTTTATACTGTATACTATTCAAGTTCATAGTTAACTTTTTTTTTTAAAGCAATTTAGGTAAGTTATTTTGAATGCAATTTAGTATTATACAAGCAAATTTCTAATTCAATTCTCTCGAGTTTAAATATTAACTCAAATTTTTTTTTTGTTTCATTTATAATTGAAATCATCTTTTACCCAAATTTTAAGAATTAAATTTCCGATTTAAATTCAAACAATTTGGAGATAATTATGTATATACTATATATATCAAATCAAATTAAGTTTAAAATTATATACCTATATATATAAATCAAATCATACCTAAGAAATTTAAATCGATTTAATTTCTAAACAAAACTGTAGCAAAACTACAGAATGGTCTCTCCACTTCGAAACTCGAAAATGAATGTCGATGATGCGGCCGTCATCACCGAAATTATTTTCCAGCGACAAAGAGAAGAGCACTAATTTAAACTTTAAAATTCTTTGAAATGATTTCTATTTGAAAATATTTTAAATATTATACACTTTAAAACTTTCAAATCAAAGTTTGAAATCACCAGAAATTAAATTCTCAAATTCTAATTTAAATACATTTCAAATTCCGAATCAAATTACAACCAAATTTTATAAATTCATTTATTTATTTTATGAAATAGTCAATGATTTATAAAACAATAAATGGAAATTAACTTTAACATTTCGGACAACAGATTTATTAACCTTTTAATTTCAGAAAAATTTATGCTTATATATAATAAAATCATTCAATATTATTTTATTTACTGAACTTGAGACAATATCGTGTCAGTTTTCTCTGCTCAAGTGTTTTGAAAATCCTATCGATAGCGTTGATCAGACGAATCGATCAGAAACCAAATCAACATCAACAACTCAAACAACACAATATATATATATATATATATAAAACATTTTTAATATTAATTCACAAATACACTTCTTTGCTCGATGATACAGGAATGAATTTCAAAATAAGAATAGGGTTTCAAATTGGATGAACCCAAACTAAAGAGAATTCTGATTCGAATTCAAATTAGAAAGGAAAGATAAAATGATTCAATTTACAGAATCGGAAGATGGATAAGCTTATTTAATTTACGAGCAACCTTAACCGGGTCAACCGTAACTTCAAGAATAAGATCGATGCTGAATTCCGAGGTAAATCAACATTCGGTCTCAAGAGATAGAATTCAGGTATAGCAGGGGATAGATAGCATCGTAAACTGAGGATACAGAAATCTCCGGTAAATCGATGTCTATTGTAAAGGAGTTTCACCTATTACAAATAAATTTGGGATTGGCGAGACCGCCGACTCACTATAAAGATCATTCGAAGTGGAGTTATGGGGTACTCCAAAATCAAAAGAAGAAAAATAGTGAGGGATATGAATGAATTTCGAAACCGAGGGAACGTTCCAAAATTCAAAGGAATTGAGTTAAAAGAAAGAGATTGAAACTTGAATGAGAGCGATTCTGTAAATACATTTACCCTATATGCTAAGTTTTGCCTAGAGCTACCAAAAGCTCTGATACCAACTGTAACGACCCGCTATTTAGGACTATTCGCATCTGCACATGTCAGACTTGAATAATTCAAAATACCGAATTGTTAATTTAAATTTGGCAAAACTCAGATATACAGTAAATAAATAATCACAGAATCACAGACACAGAGTAATAATATGCAGCGGAAGTAAAAGAGATAGTAGTTCATGAAGCTACTATATAAATATATAAGATACATCAGAGTTTACAGCAGCAGAGTAACACGATACATCAAATACAAATCAAAATACATCACTGGAATCATCGAATACTGAAGCAGAATAGATGGCTGGATCTTCAAGCAAAACTCCAACTCCGAAGGTGAGTCTTGAAAGCTGAACCTCTCAGTCTGACCCGAGCGTAAAGCAAACACAAAACACTCGAGTCAGGATTAATATTCTCATATCAATAAATCCAACTCAAGTGAAATAGCAATCGAAATACAAGTAACTCAAAGGATGTTGGAATCACCATCCTCTAAGGATCCGTTAAACTATCTACTATGTAGTAGTGTACGCTAAATAGATAATGTCTATCAGTAATATAAAGTATCAAAATAGTGTTAAGGCGTTACCATTATCCCCCTTAACACATTTTATAAATGTCATAATCTATACAGCACTGTAAACTCCACCGTAAACTAGTGGGATATCGGGGAGTACTCCATAGGCATAACACAAAACAAATTCGTAGTGGTCGCGTATATCGGGATACAAGTATGACAAGGCACATGAGGCAATACCCAAGGTAGTGAAACTACCGTTTGCCTGATCCGGACTAGTGAGAACGCATCGCCGCAACGATCGCAACACCGCAAAACAACACTCCTGAAATTCCGAGGGTGCACCAATCAATAACAAGTAATGAGTAGTAGTTACGAAGAAGTGTGTTCGCTCGAGGTGGCTAACCCCATTTGGCCCGGCACGGCTCCTGTTTTTAGTCATTTCCAATTTGACACAAGTGTCAAGGATATCCACTATCGTTCTCTTTCTTCAGTCATCACGTACATCATTCCAACCACTTCATTCTGGATCATCATTCCGCGTATAATTATTAAAGTAGTTATCGGTTTAGACAGAGAGTATGTCCATAACCGATTCCGGTCTTTTTAATAACATCCGTAATTATTACACCGATTAGTCGTTTAATATATTTCAAAACCAAATAAATTTCAATTTCAATTAGAATTTGTAAATCAACATTTCGTTTTCTTTCTAAAACAATTTCCATAATTTACGTTTCAAAACTACCAAATAACCATTTCAATGTCTTACAATTCAATTTCAATTTTTTATGTAAAACAATTCAAATATTGATTCAAGTTCGTATATAGGTTTCATTCCGAAATCATTAAATTGTTTAATTTTCATTCAAATCAATTTAAATTCATTTATCGATTTCATTCAATATTCGCTATGATAATTTATCATTTAAAACAATTTTCACTTAAATTTCCAATTCATTAAATCAATTTCTTAAGTTTAACTTCATTATATCAAAACTTCAAATTGAAATAAATTAAATTCGTCAAATCAATTCTTTAAATTACAAGTCTTACGTTAATTTTAATAAATCCTATTCATTTCAATAAATCAAAAAAATTTCTTGTTAAAGAAATTCAACTTACACTTATTTATTGACTTCGTTTCAAATTTCAAACTCAATTAATAAAGAACTAAATTTCACATAATCGAGGAGTTTCAATTTCATTTATTAACTTACTTAAATCATTTTCCCAAAACTTTAATTAATAAAGAAACTCAATTTCATTTATTAATGAAATTCAAATCCACTTACTCAAAGTTCGATTTTCTCTTATCAAAGAATTCAATTTTTTATTTTCAAATAATTTAAATCTTATTCAATTATTAAATAATATCAATCTTAATTATTTAAAATTTTCAAAACTTAATAATTTCAAACTTGATTATAAATTCAAACTTAATTGTTAAATCATTTCAAACTTAATTCAATGAATAATTCCAAATTAAATCGTTAAATAATTCAATTCAGAACAACGTTTTTTATCAGTTATTACATTTATATTTTGTTTCAGATTTCAATATTAACATTTTCCCTTTTATCAAAATTTACGTTCCAATTTTATTTCAAAACCTCATTATTCAAATAAAATCTTTAATTTATTTCAAATCAAATTATTGACCAATCGGTTTATTTAATTCTTTATCCTAAGTCAAGTTCATTTTCGGTATTTATCATTTCATCCCGATTCCAATTCAATTCACAAATCAAAGCATAGCAAAGGGAACTTGCAGTGTGATAACTGGGATGGTGTCAAAGTAAATAAACAAGCAATAACAATCAACAACAATCCAATAATTAATTCAAATAATCCCGAAATAATCGTATTAATTCACATTGTTGTTCGTGTGAATTAATATAATTACTTCTAGAATCTACACTATCATTTCATGTAGATTAAAGATTATTACCTTACGGTTCTTCCACTTATCGTTCAAAGTGTAATTTATCAAATTCTACGTGTCAATTAATTTAACAATTAAAATGGGTCATATTATTCAAGTTAACTAATCAAATTCAACACATATGTCGATTCACATTTTAAACTATCCTACGTCAAATTCAATTGCATAATATTTATCACTTTATACATTACAAATTTAACGTCCAATATAAACAACAAACAATCAATCAATTTCAGCCAAACAGGATTATCATCGTATAATTTACAGATAATGGTGTCAGATGTCAAAGGTGAACTAATACATAAATAACAGTGCAATAAATAACAGCACCATATTTCAATTGTCGTTTCAATTGAAATCAAATTTAATAAATAAAAGAATATTAATCGTGAGTGGTTGCTCACCTTTCGAGGCTAGAGAGGATTTTGCGATGAAATCGAGTTACATATCCAACATGAATTCCCAGACAAGCTTGATTGACACGAATCGATGAATAAAGCTGATAAATAAGGAGTTGATGAATCAAAATTAGAACTAGATCGATGATGATAGATGGTAAGCGATATGTATGTATATAACTATATACATATCCTTTATTCAAGCACCTATTAAATTTAAAATATATATACATTTATTTCAAAATACATTGTTTCAAATTATACTAATATAAACTTTATAAACTAATACAAAATTTTATAACAACAAAATACATAATTCGATTTCGTTTATAAAACGACAGCCAGAACATATGTAATAATATACTACATGATAAACTAGTAAATCTACGATACGTTAAAGTGTGCATACATACTAACATATATTATTAACTATTAAACACTAATAAATAGTATCCATACAAACTAGTATCTATGCATTTACCAACATCTCTACAGCTTAAATACTAACTGTATAAATATAAAGCCTAACGAAAAATTCTAACAGTAAACCAAATTTTCATTACATAGAAATACCGTAAACTTTTGAAAGATAATATATATAAATTCGCACGGCTCAAAATGTTTATCATAAAACAGTGTTAGCTATATAAGCTGATATACGTTAAAACCAATATATACACAATATATATATATATGCTGAAATAACATAAAATATATAACATATTAATATAGCTGTAAACCCAACAGAGAATATGTATAAACTGAAAAACATTGTATATTCGAAACGGTAGGAATATTATATACTAAATTCTCGCAGCAAAAGCAAACTATCAATATACTAAAAGAATAGTCTGGTATGTATGTGCATTCAACACATGTAAAACAAACATACATATATATTATCTGTAAAAACACAACAAAGCATGCATACAGAACTGACATAAGATAACGTATACATATTATACTTAAAATGTCACTACTTAAACAATATCAGAAACCAGTTTCTAATTATTTATATGTAAATAAGAAATAGAAGATACACCGAGTACAACCGGGAGAGGTATATATTTCATGTATATAAAACTGTAACTTATATAGTAAACTTACAAAATAATTATACTTTGGAACTAACAGATCCAAGCTTTATTATAATATATACATATCACAGACTTAGCACTTGTACAAATCTATGCATATAAATCTTTATATAAACAAATCTTTATTTCTAAAATGTACTGGCAAAACTTAGGATATATATATATATAATCCAAACTTCAAATATAAATAAACAAATATAAACTACGACACTGACTTGCCTATACAGTCAACTTCATATAAATTTAGATATAGCTACCAGTGCTTAGCTTATAAATATGTATATATACAGTGCCTAAGATAGATAGGAAAAACATATATTAGTATATTTTAATAGAACAAACAATCAAGTGATATATATACACTTACAAAATAAGATAAGGCCGAAATTTGGGTTGCTGCAATCATCAGGGCGAGGGTGGGAAGATGATGAGTCGGCCTTGGCTGATGGAGGTTGGGCGCTGCTATGGGTGGGGTGCTTGCGGAGGTCAGTGGAAGTTGGCGGCTTGGTTGTTGGCAGGCCGAAGTGGATGGAGGATGGGAATCATGTTATTGGTTATGACTATTTCATATTATTACATTATATTTTAATACGTATTATATTATTGGTCTTATCGAAATTGGTCGTCTACGAATTTGGTTTTGGATTTGTAACATATATACAAAGAGATTTCCATTTAATAAATCGTAAAATTTTCTCTCTATCAGATTTTTTTATTTAAAATTTTATTTAATTTAGTATTTTAAAAGCGTTAAAAATATGGGTCATTACAGTATTGCTTTGGCCTTTGTTCTTGGAATGAGTAGAATAGTTGATGGTGAAATCGGAATCTTATGGTGTCTTATTATCAATTCTGGCTTCATGAGCAAGTAATATGGAGTAAACATCATCAATAGATGGCAACTCCTTTTGAGACGCAATGACAGCAAATACTGATTCATAATCATCACTTTATCCATTTAGAATAGTTAGAATTTGTTCAGAGTCTGGTATCTTGTGATTTGCAGCTCCTAAAGGATCACAAGTTGTTTTAACTTTGAAAAGATACTCTTTCATAGTATTGTTATCTTTCCTCATACCGTGGAGTTGTTTCTTGTAATACATTACCTTGACAGCAGATTGTTTGTTGAACACTTTTCAATTGTTGATCATATATCATTTGTTGTCTTGCATCCAATAACATGAGACAGTAAATTTGTATTTATTGATGATAATAGCTAAGAACAGATAAGTCTGTCTTGTCTATGATATTTCGTGTACTCCTCGTTGCTGATAGTTTTATTTTCTACAACAGTGATATATTTGAGAGGGATTGGAATGGTTCTAAGAATGTGACCTTCAAGTCCATATCCTTGAACTGCAGTCTCAATCTGCAGTTGCAAAAAAGATAATTATCTTCACTCAAGTGCACAGTTACGAGATTGCTTTGAGGACTAACTACAGTGTTGACAAGCTTTTCAGTTGTAGTATTAGAGTGATGATTATTGTTCGTATTGGCATATGCGGAAGAGATTGTATCATCAGTCATGGTGATTTCAAATTATATACAAACAAAGCAATAATAAACAACCTAATGAAGAAAATCAATCAAAGATAGAATTCAAGAAATAGAGGACAAGAATTTCTCACAACCAGGTTTGATGCAACCGCAAGACTTAAATGATGAGTCATTTTCTTTTCCTTCGGCTTTTAATCTGATAAGTCTTGCTAAAAGGCACTTTCTTCAGTTCTGTGATGATTCTTGATTTCTTTAACTGTTTTTTGAAATTTTCTTGATTGATTTTCTTTAAGATTTGATGAGAAAAGCATGATGCAGTCGAGTTCTTTGAACTGAGGCGTGGCACTTGATTTTCTCAATCGAATCTACCCACTCAGATGATGAAGCACTACCTTCTGATGAGTGGAGATTACTCAGATGATGAATCTTTTCTGATGAGCTTAATTAATCCTATGATTTGGCTGTTAAGCCTTATTAGGCTCTGATACCATAATAGAGTTTGTAGTTGATAGAAAGATGAATTTGAAGAAATAATTTTTATTCGAAATGATTTGATACAGAAGTTTTCAAATGATACAATGCAATAATACTCCTTTCTGTACATGATACACTGATTATATATATACAGTCATATTGGGCTTTAGTGGATAGGCCCAAAAACCGCTTCTTTTGCCTTTGTATTTGTCTTCTGTATTGTGGACTGTTGGATATAATGCTGATGGTTATGATCTTAACTTCAGTAGATAAAACAAGATCTCGGTAAAATATTTCCTTCATATCTTCAATTCAGGGAAATATTTTTTATGCTGTACCTTTTGGATCGTCTAAAAGCCTTTGCTTGTACTTGTGAGTTGTAATGCATTTGAAGTTTGATAGCTTTTATGTCATTTTTGTTCAATGTTTATAATACATGTATGCTAGATGAACAACAATCATACACATGAGAGATTGCTTTATTTGCTAAGGATTAATTCCATGTTTAATAACTTTTTACTTGTAGCCTTGCACCTTACTCTCGTTTTTATTTCCGTCCATTAAGCATAAACAATGTGTTGTACCCTTGGCAACATATTCATAATTCTATCAAATATTATTAGACATTTCTTTATTTTATGATGGATTCCAAATTCTTACGTTTGCATTTTTAAATCTAATTGTGACATTAAGCTGTTAAGCATGACTCATAGCTAACCTGCTTGTTATTTAGGTAAATGTGAACACTACTAGAAATGGCTCGTATAGCGACAGAGCCTAGCGACGGCTAAAAAATGCGGCCGTCGCTAGCCGTCTCTGGTCGCGAATATACAGGTTCCCAGCCGACAGAAACATTTTCACTTTCCTCCTTCCCTTCACTCAACTCCTTCTCCTCCTTCCCGCAGCCAGCCGCCGCTCTCCGCCACCAGAAGCCATCGCAACCTTCAGTCCCTAATTTGAACCTCTCCACACTTGCCGGTATCTCCTATTTTCCATTAGCTTTGTTTTATTTAGGTTTAAATTAAATTGGTTAATGATTTAGAGATTTGGAATTGGATGATTTAGGGGTTTGGAATTGATGAATATATGTTATTACTTTATGATACATAGTTTATTATTTGAATTGGGTATATAATGGTAAACCTAATTTAGAAAATTAGTTGATTATGTGTTTGAAAATGGTGATTATTGCGTATTAGGTGATGATAATTAGTGTTGATTTGGCGGTATTAATTAGTGAATTTATTGTTCACTTTGTTGTTAAAAATTATGTCCAATTTAAAATCCAAAAAATAATACATGATCATTGAATAATATGTTTATTGATAAGTTTACGAGAATGTTTGTTATACTGTTGTAAGCGCTAACTACTTATTTTGTTCACAAAATCGTTAATTATAATTTATGTAGTTAAACAAAAGTTAAAATATTAATATTTCACTACAGACCACTAGCACTTCAATATTAATATTTAAGATCATTATTTCACCACAGACCACTAACACTTTAATATTAATATTTTTTAATTTGTGCTTTATTTATGTGAACCCTTTAGAGAATTTTTGGCCCTGTCTGACAAGTGTTGTATATGATCGTTATATGGATATTCGTTTTTCCACAGAATGGACATCTATATTCATCTGATACAACATTTGTTGGATTTGTCCTAGTATTTGGACAAGTTACAAACACAATAAAGTAATCATATTTTATAAATCATTTCAGTTTAAACGGTTCAGAAAATTTCGATGGCACTTTCTTTTTTCCCTGTGTACATGCATTTGTGTACGATACAGGGAAAAAAGGGAAGTGCTGCCGAATTTTTTTAGAATCATTTAACCTGAAATGATTTATAAAATATGATTACGTTATTGTGTTTGTAATGGGAAGTAGGATAACCGGCCGTCAAAGTAAAAAACAATAAACTTGAGAATTGAAAATTTTATTGCAGTATTTATTTGAATTTGTTAAAATAGTATGATATGATATTTATTTTAAGTATTTATTTAAACTTAAGTGAGCCGTTTAAAATGATATGATTTACGAATTGTAATTACTTTATTGTATTTGTAATGGAAAGTAGGATGGTCGACCATCAAAGTTAAAACAATAAAGCAAAAAGCAAAAAATAAATTGAATTGATTATTTGGATTAATAAACGATAAACTTTATTGTGTTTCTAACATATATTTTCAAATCAGGAAAAATGTTTGATTATTTTCTCGACCATAGTTGGATGTATGAAGTCAGAACTGGTATGAAAGGTTCAATAAAGAAACATTTCTGTAATGGTGTACACGATTTATTAGATTCGCTAAATCTAATAATCGTAATAACGAAGAAATTCGTTGCCCGTGTAATAAGTGCAAACATTTGAAGCATTGCAAAGCAGATATAGTTGAAGTACATTTGTATAAAAATGGTTTTGTGCCGAATTATTACTTGTGGGATCGTCATGGAGAACTTCTTGCACCCACACCTAATCCTGTAGCGTTAGATGACAATAATGTTATGACGAATCCAATAGAAAATATGGTGAATGATACAGCATGATCAATGTTTTCAATGTTTGATCAAGATGACGATGAAGATGTAAATGCCGAAGAAGAACCATATGTGGGAGCTAAAAAAATATATGATTTATTGGACTCCGCTAAAAGGCCGTTGTGGGATGGTTGTAAAACGGCATCGAATTATCAGTAACTGCCGAATACATTACTATGAAATCAAAATTCAACCTTACAGAAGCTGGATTTACAACAGTTGTACAAGCAGCAAAACGACACATGTCACCCAACAATCTGATGTGCGATGGTCATTATAAAGTGAAAAAACTTATGTCCGCTTTCGGTCTGCCGTACTAAAAGATAGATACATGTGTAAAAGTTTGCATGTTGTATTGGAAAGATGACGTTAAGCTTAGAAAATGCAGAATATGTAATGAAGAAAGATACAAACCAAGAAAAAAAGGAAAAGAAGTTCCATATAAGAGGGTGCATTATTTACTCATCACTCCCAGACTTCAAAGGTTATATGCATCTTCTGCTACGGTTGAGATCGATAAAATTTGAAATGGTTATTTAGGAATTGAGTTGAATTTAAATTGATAAATTGAGATGGGACTAAATTTGAATTTGGAATTTGAGTAGATTTGAATCGTAACTTTGAAAGGGATAAAATTTGGAAATAAATATATATGAAATGGAAATGATACTCTGGTTTTGAAGTATAAATTAATTTGAAATGACCACGGTGTATAGTGTATGTTTCTACATTGTCGATAGTTCCACGGATCCTTAGAGGATGGTTATCCCAAACATCCTTTGAGTTACCTGTATTTCAGTTGTTATTTCACTTGAGTTGGATTTATTGATATAAGAATGTTAATCCTGACTCGAGTGTTTTGTGTTTTGATTTACGCTCAGGTCAGACTGATTGATACAGCATTTGAGACTCACCTTTGGAGTTTGGAGCTTCGCTTGGAGATCCAACTATCGTTTTAGCTTTCATCCCTTCCAGTAGATTTGTTCAGAGAAGTCATCTGTTGCATTGGAGACTTCACTGTATTTGAGATATTCTGCTATATATTATTTCTAACTCTGATGTTTATATAGTAACTTCATGAACTACTATTTATCTATTCCGCTGCATTATATTACTCTGTGTCTGTGATCTGTGATTATTTATTTACTGTTTATGCTGAGCATTGCCAAATTTTAAATTTCAACGCGGTATTTTGAGCAATTCAAGTCCGACATGTGTGGATGCGAATGGTTGAAAATACCGAGTCGTTACAGCTGATATCAGAGCTTTGGCTCTAGGCAAACTTAGCATGTATGGTAAATTTAATTACGGAATCACTTTTGTTCGAGCTTGAACTCCTTTCTCTTGATTGGTAGTTCCTTTGAATTTTGCCTCGGTTCCAAAATTCATTCTGGTCTCTCCCTATTTATATTCGCTTGATTCTGGAGTATCCCATAACTCCACTGAATGAATTGTAAAAGGGTGAAACTCCTTTACAATTGGCATTGATTCACCCGAAGATTTCGGTATCATCAGTTTACGATGCTGCTATCTCTTGATATGTCGAATTCTATCTCCAGCGATCGGATGTTGATTGGCCTTGGAATTCCGCATCGATTATATTCCTGAAGTCACGGTTGACCCGGTTAAGGTCGCCCGCAATTTATATCCATCTTCTATTATGAAATTTAATTATCTCATCTTCATTTGAGCCTAGCTTCGAATCTGAATTTATTTGATTAGAGTTCCTCTAATTTGAATCTCTATCTTTGTTTTGAAATCCATCCTTGAATCACCCTTTGAAAAATCGGGTATGTTTGTATTTTTAAATTGTTTTATATATCGAAATTATTATTCTGATAAGTATGATTTTATCCCACATACCAAAGTGAAATGTTTTCGATAAGGATCATATAGCTTTTAAAAACAAGAATTCGGAGTTTTGAAAGGATTTGAATTTTTAAAATTTTTATAAGAAATTTGATTTATATAAACATGAATTATAACTGAAGGGTTTTAATTTGAAATTCGAGAGATTGAATTTCGATGTTTTGAAATTGGTTTTAAGACTTTTGAAAATATATAATAATACGATTTGAAAGTATTTTCTGAATAAGAAGTGTTTCAAACGGCTTAAACAAGTTTCAATGATTTCAAAGAAATTTCAAAGAAGTTTTCAAGAAAATAGAAGCCCAGAACTCATTTACGTTGCTGGAAAATAATTTCGGTGATGAGTGCACGCATCATCGACATTGATTTTCGAGTTTCAGAGTGGGGGAGAGTCCATTTTGATAGCTTTACTGTGCGAATGCTTTTATGAAACCAATTTAGATTTCAAATTCCGAAGTATGATTTGATATTCAAAGGATATATGAATATATATTTGAAACAATTTGAATGAACCGCTGTTCAGTCCTTGAGTTTTGGGTTCGATTTAGTATAACCCTATCTATTGAAATTGATTTACTGATTTGTTGCTGATTTCCAACTATTGAATTGAAAATTTGATTTCTCCGACTATTTTGGATGTTCGAACACTTCCAAATCAAGGTTTAATTTTGAAATAAGTAAATTTCGAATAGGACAAATTAATTGATAAAGTATACAGGTTTGAAACTGTTGGTTAAGTAAACGGACAAGTCTATTTTGAATTAAACTAATATGAAATTTAGTTTTGAAATGTTTGACTAAAATTTAGTTTTAAGTGTTTTAACTTAGTAACATCTTTTATAAAACCATATGTACATGTAAAATAATATATTTCAAAAAGGTAAATTGGATTTTTCAAATAGAAATAAATAGTTTAAAGGTTTTAAAGGGATAGTTATAAATTTGGAGACCATTTTGAGTATAATTGATTTTGAGAAAAATATTTGATTTTGAAATTAGATTGGAATTAAAACCAGTACTTATATGGTGATTTTGGAAATGAATTTGTTTGACTTGAATTATGTTAATTTGAAAACTGGGATTATTTTCTAACCTATTATTTTAGGAACTTGAAATTGAGATATTTAATTTAAAAGAAATAAATTGGTGAAATCGTATATGATTTTGAAACTGAATTGATTTTGAAACGAATTGAAATTGAGAACCTTATTTTGTTAAATACTTGATTTGGGAATTGTCGAACTTATATAAAATTGATTTGTATAAGTATGAAGTGATTTGAAAAGTACTGATTTGGAAAGGTACTCAATTTGAAAAGTGAAATCTCTTATAATCGAAATCTATATAAGTGTGATTTGATATACTATGGATTTTGAAAAGTATTCGATTTGAAGATGAAATCATATATATAATGGACTTTATATAAGTACGATATTTGAAAGTGATTTGAAAAGGTACTATATGATATATATTTTCGAAGTAATGATATAGAAAGTGCCTTCTGCTTGATATCTGCTTTGTGGCCACATTGTGGATTCATTCTATCGATATTATTCTCTCTGTTTTTGGTTTTCCAGATGTGATACTCGAGTGTCCTACCGTGGCATAACCCACGGTCATTTTTTTTGGGTAGCGTAATCCGCAAGGCAGAGTTGCTTAAGGGATATGGATGTTTCCTGGGGGATCCAGACGTAACAATTGTTATGTATCCTGCGGTCCACCGGGTTTGTTGTCGTGGCGTAATCCGCAAGGCAAAGATTGCTTAAAGGTATGGATGTTTTCTGGAGATCCAGGCGTAACCATTGTTATGTATCCTACGGTCCATGGGTTTTGTTTATCATGGCGTAATTCGTAAGGCAGTGAATGCTTAAAGGATATGGATGTTTCCTGGGGGATCCAGGCGTAACCATTGTTATGTATCCTGCGATCCAGGTGTTTTTTTTGGATTGTACTTTCCATATCGGTTTTGAAGCTTTTTCAAGTATTTTTACTGCATGTTGAAACAGGTCTACTAAGTACTTGAAGTATTCTAGCTTTACGCCTGATCAAAGCATGGCCAGAGTCTACAAGAACGAGGATAAACTTGTTGAAACATCGAGTTATAGAAGTATTTTCAAAAGAAAATTTTGTTTTGATATACATGTATTTTATTATAATGGTATTTCCAACAAAGAAATTTTGTATTAATATTTGAAATCGAAATTCTTATGGTGAGTTAACTATTCATGCCCGATACTATTCTTTTGAATCTACCTTATCTGCTCAGCTTATTTATTCACCTATATTCTGTTTTCCGAATCTACCTTCTTTCCCCTTTTTGAATATATCCTTTTAAAGTATTGTTTATTTATATACTACCTGATTTAATAGTAAAATTATTAATGTTTTATGTAAATAATTGATCTTTATACAAATAAGTGAATGGATTTAATAAAATGAGATTAACCAAAATATTAATATTAATCGATCTAAATTGAAATTTATATGGTTTTAAATTAATTGTTTTATTTTGTTTTTCAAATTTAATTTTTCCTTCTGGTTGTTTCCGTTCTCCTACCTCGTTCCTTTTCGGGGACGAAAAGTTTTGAGTGGGGGAGAGTGTAGCGACCCATAAATTTTAATTGGTTTTAATAACGTATTTAATTGAAAAAAATTGTGAAATTTTAAATAAAATATTTTAAAAGAAAATTTTAATATTTGGATTACGTATAATTAAATATAGCAAATGGTAAATTTTCGATTAATTATATGAAAGTTTATTTTATTATGTAATCCTATTAAATTTAAATCAGTCAATAATTGATGATAATAAATTAATTTTCCAAACCTTAATATTTTTACATAGAAAAATTCTAAATCACTTCTGACTGAGACGTCATATTTCGTTTTTCAAATGTAGACTTTTTAAGCTCCGTCGATCTTATTCTTCTGTGTTTTTGCTGCATTTTCAGCTAGTAGAAAATTCAAATTTTTATAATTCAATCGTACCACTGATATCTGTATACTGTTTTGATCGTCTCGTCGAGCGGATCTCTACAGTATATTTATTTCTGTGTTTTGAAGTCCGGTACACAGCGGAATTCACGAAATCGGTAACCGTATCGGTACCGGATATGTGACCATTTGATTTCTTTTGCGTTTAAAATTTAAACGCGCATAAATCAATTGCTTTAATATTTGTCAGCTAAATCAATGGGTGACCGTTGCTTCTAAAACTGCTCATATTTAATTTGATACGTTTCTTTTCTATTTGTTCCGTTCTTTTCCCTATTGCCTTTTTCATTCCTTGATTTCTGGTGCTATTGGCTTCAACAACGTATCATATTCAGTACAAAATTATATATATTCCTTACCTTACCTGTGTCTTTTCTTTGTTTGCTCCACTTCTTTACAAGTAAATTATAAAGTGCATTAAATAGCTTTTCAGCTGAAACCAAGGGGATTGAACCGTTGCCATTATTTTGTTTATATATTTCAGGTTCTCTGTTGCTTTCGGAAAGAAATATACGTTGCCTTCTTTGTGTATTATTCCACCTGCTTAATTTTCACGTGCGTTTCTATTATTTCTCTTTTCTCTTACCTGAAGCATTTATTTTGACTCTTCAATCTCCTTCCGTTTTAAAAAATAATTTAAAAACTTCCTGTCCAATCAAATTTATTGCTTTAATAATCTTTCCTGAATCAATGCTTCTAACCGTTACTATTTTGTTGCAGCAAATTATTCATTACTTTACATTTACATCAGTACCGTTAATTGTGACAGTTAATTTCCCTTCGGTTTTAAATTTTGAAACGTGCTGCACACGCATATCAATTGCTTAATTATCTGCATCAATCAAGTGTTTATGTTACTTCTCATTTATTTTATTGCCAACAATACAAATTCAAACGGTCATCTAGCTTTATTACTTCCTTTATCTTTTGTTCTGCCCGATCATTTGAAGAAACGTATAACGTACGTACGTTTTTCTTTTTTTCATTATTTGATTTGGCTGCAGCCCATATTTTGTTTGCGTGTATAAATCAACGTGAATATTTATTGCCTAAAATCCTCACTTGCTACTTTATATTTATTATTTATGTTATACGTTTCCCAATTTGTGCCTATTCGTTTTTCCTACATTACTTGCCGCTGAAACATTTTTAACCTTTTGACAGTTCAGTTTTTCCACTCTACCCATTTTATATATTTCTTTTCTTCCCCCTCTCCCTGTTCTCTGCTTTCAATATAAATTTGCCAAATCCACCTTCATATTTTCACTCGGCAAGGAAAATTATTTTTTAATAAAAATAAAAGCATCGCTGCTTCATCTTTTGCCGTCTGGATCTCGTTGCCTTCGCCAATTCCAAAACAAGCCTTCTGCTTCCTTCCCTCTCACTTATATACTTATATAAGTAAGTAAGTTGTTTTAAAACTTATTTTGAGTTAATCTGCAGTTTTGTTATCAAGGTTAGCATGCTTTTATTATATACATAATACATATAGGTTAGTTTAATGTGTTTACCGTTATACAAAAAAAGATATGTATATGGTTTTGGTTGATATATTTTGTAATAAGGCTGTACTAGTATGGGTTGGCATGTGATATATAGTGTGATATAAACTTTGGAGACAGCAAATATATGGCCTGCAAATTTATTCATATGTATATTATGTTATAGTATATTTCATTTTATCAAATCTTTTTATATGGTGTTATAAGTTGCTTCTTCTTCTTTTTTTGTATGATGCGTGTGTTACATATAATAGTATAGTATATTATATCATAGTATATTTTATCACTTTTGTTTATGATTTTAAAATACATATATATAATTTACTGTATGTATATGTTAGTTTTGGATCAAAATACGTTAGTATATATTGATATAACTCAGAGCTTTCTATTTTAGGTTAATACATGTACAAACTTATATTTTGTTTTACGTGTGAGTTCTATCTGATATATATATAAAGGCAGTATATATTTTATTTTTGTTTATATGAATACTTTGCTTTCTGATTATACACACACACACACACACGTTTTAATATAAAATATATAAACTTATATAAATTTTAAATATGTCTGTTATACAAATTTTACCAGTCATGCATATATTAATTATGTTATATTAAAATTGGTTATAGTTTATTTGTATATGGTCTGTTTAAGTAAATGATATTAAGTTCTGTGATATATGTTATACTATTTTATATAAAATAATAAACTTTTTGTTAGTGTTGTAACTCATCGTTAAAGTTAAAAAATATAGTTATTTTGTTTTGATCGGCTATTTAAGTATTTTATATATTTGGTTTGTTTTAAAACAACATCTTGTTTTTTTAGGCGTCAGCATGGATTTTTTTGGGTCTGCGTATGTTATACTTGTTAAGTTGTTCATATTCTAAGATATGTATAAAGTATATGGGGTTATGATGGATTTAAGTATATTTTTAAGTACGCTTAAAAGCTTGTATATAAAATGAGTACTGACTTTAGGTAAATGTAGGTGTTTTAGATAAATTTGCGTTTTATACTAAAACAATGGATTTTGGAATGTGTGTGTGTATATATATATAATATGTGTTTAAGAAATTGTTGTGGGAAATAGTTTTAAGTATAATAACAAAAAAAAAAATCTTTGATTTTTAATGCTTGAGTTAAGAATGATGATTTAGAAATTTTTATATTATTTTGATTTTTGTCTTAAATTAGAATACTGAATATGTATTAATAATATGTCTATTTTCAATTTATGTCAAATTGATCCTAATCGTTCCATCGATTCCTCATTATCAGTTGTCCATCGTGCCTGTTTTCTTCATCGAATCATATCCATCTAGCGTTGCTTTGGAATTCGTAGCTCGTTTCCTTGTCAAATTTCTCTAGCCTCGAAAGGTGAGTAATCACTCACGATTAACGTTCTTACATTTATTAAATTTAATTTCAATTGAAACGACAATGGAAATATGCTGCTGTAGTTATCTAAATAGTCATCTATGCTATTATCTGTAACCGTTCATCTATGGGATATGACACCATATCCTGTTGTTTATATTATATTGTTATTGATGATATATGCCTGTTATTATTATTTTTCATATCTGTTATCACTCTGCAAGTTCCCTATTAGTATAGAATTCACTATGGGTTGAAATGATATATACCCGAACGGACTTTAGAATAGGAGAAAATAGTTATGGGTTGAAATGATAGACCCAAGCGATTTTCATTGAACTGAATTTAGGATTACGGGTTGAAATGATATCCACCCGTATATATTTAGTGTACGGATTGAAATGATAAATATCTGTATCACTTGATCATAGGATAGGAAATATATACACACGCCGTTGGTCCATATATAAATATTTTGAAAATAATTTCTATGGTTTCGGAAAGAAATATATGGTTTAATAAGTATTTATTCTTAAGATATTATATATAAATGGTAATTTTATATATAGATTTAGTAGTAATATTTAATTTAAATTAGATTGATATAATATGGTTAAGTGTTTATGTAAATCTATATTTCAATTAGATTTTCTTGTAATAAATTGAATAAGTAAGATTGGGAAGATAAATTTGGGTTTATTTGGAATGGTATTTAATCAAGGATTTTATTTAATTAAATCAATTTGAAATTATTGAATGTGAAATTTAAAGGTATGATTTTATAACTGGATTTTTGATTTAAGTGATTTAATGAATATTTCACGTTTAAATAAATTAAAGAAAATATTTAGTAAAATGTAACTTAAGGTTACTTAAACGATATCGGATCAAATGAGGGAATATCTCAAGACTAAATAATAATGAAGATAAACTAAATCTATCTGAAATCGTTAAATTTTGTTTGAAATGTTGAATATTTAAAGTTTTGGAATAATATTGAAGTGTAAATGGGTAATTTATGATTTCAAATCCAGATTTGAGATCGACAAAATTTGAAATGGTTATTTAGGAATTGAGTTGAATTTAAATTGATAAATTGAGTTGGGACTAAATTTGAATTTGGAATTTGAGTAGATTTGAATCGTAATTTTGAAAGGGATAAAATTTGAAAATAAATATATATGAAATGGAAATGATACTCTGGTTTTGAAGTATAAATTAATTTAAAATGACCACGGTGTATAGTGTATATTTCCAATCCTATGGTCAAGTGATACGGATATTTATCATTTCAATCCGTACACTAAATATATACAGGTGGATATCATTTCAACCCGTAATCCCAAATTCAATTCAATGAAAGTCGCTTGGGTCTATCATTTCAACCCATAACGATTTTCTCCTATTCTAAAGTCCGTTTGGGTATGTATCATTTCAACCCATAGTGAATTCTATACTAACAGGGAACTTGCAGAGTGATAAAATATATGAAAAATAATAACAACTGGCATATATCATCAATAGCAATATAATATAAACAACAGGATATGGTGTCATATCCCACAGGTGAACGGTTACAGATAATAGCATAGACGACTATTTAAATAACTACAGCAGCATATTTCCATTGTCGTTTCAATTGAAATTAAATTTAATAAATGTAAGAACGTTAACCGTGAGTGATTACTCAACTTTCGAGGCTAGAGAAATTTGACAAGGAAACGAGCTACGAATTCCAAAGCAACGCTGGATGGATATGATTCGATGAGGAAAACAGGCGCGACGGACAACTGATGATGAGGAATCGATGGAACGATTAGGATCAGTTTGACATAAATTGAAAATAGACATATGATTAATACATATTCAGTATTCTAATTTAAGACAAAAAGCAAAATAATATAAAAATTTCTAAATCATCATTCTTAACTCAAGCATTAAAAATCAAAGATTTTTTTTTATACTTAAACTATTTCCCACAACAATTTCTTAAACATATATTATATACATACACACACATTCCAAAATCCATTGTTCTAGAATAAAACGCAATTTATCTAAAGCACCTACATTTACCTAAAATCAGTACTCATTTTTTATACAAGCTTTTAAGCGTACTTAAAAATATACTTAAATCCATCATAACCTCATATACTTTATACATATCTTAGAATATGAACAACTTAACAAGTATAACATATGCAGACCCAAAAAAATTCATGCCGACGCCTAAAAAAATAAGATGTTGTTTTAAAACAAACCAAATATATAATACTTAAATAGCCGATCAAAACAAAATAACTATATTTTTTAACTTTAACAATGAGTTACAACACTAAAAAAAAGTTTATTATTTTATATAAAATAGTATAACATATATCATAGAACTTAATATCATTTACTTAAACAGACCATATACAAATAAACTATAACCAATTTTAATATAACATACTATAACATAATTAATATATGCATGACTGGTAAAATTTGTATAATAGACATATTTAAAATTTATATAAGTTTATATATTTTATATTAAAATGTGTATATATAATCAGAAAGCAAAGTATTCATATAAACGAAAATAGAATATATACTACCTTTATATATATAACAGATAGAACTCACACGCGAAACAAAATATAAGTTTGTACATATATTAACCCAAAATAGAAAGCTCTGAGTTATATCTATATATACTAACGTATTTTGATCCAAAACTAACATATACATACAGTAAATTATATATATGTACTTTAAAATCATAAACAAAAGTGATAAAGTATACTATGATATAATATACTATACTATTATATGTAACACACGCATCATACAAAAAAAGAAGAAGGAACTTATAGCACCATATAAAAAGATATGATAAAATGAAATATACTATAACATAATATACATATGAATAAATTTGCAGGCCATATATTTGCTATCTCCAAAGTTTATATTACACTATATATCACATGCCAACCCATACTAGTACAGCCTTATTACAAAATATATCAACCAAAACCATATACATATCTTTTTTTGTATAACAGTAAACACATTAAACTAACCTATATGTATTATGTATATAACAAAAGCGTGCTAACCTTGATAACAAAACTGCAGATTAACCCAAAATAAATTTTAAAACAACTAACTTACTTATATAATATATAAATGAGGGGGAAGGAAGCAGAAGGCTTGTTCTGGAATTGGCGAAGGCAACGAGATCCAGGCGGCAAAAGATGAAGCAGCGATACTTATATTTTTATTAAAAAAAATTCCTTGCCAAGTGAAAATATGAAGGTGGATTTGGCAAATTTATATTAAAAGCAGAGAACATGGAGAGGGGGGAGAAAAGAAATATATAAAATGGGTAGAGTGGAAAACTGAACTGTCAAAAGGATAAAAAAATTCAGCGGTTAAAACTAGTAATAAAGGAAAAATGAATAGGCATAAATTGAGAAGCGTATCACATAAATAATAAATATAAAGTAGCAGGTGAGGATTTTAGGCAATAAATATTCACGTTCATTTATACACGCAAATAAAATATGAGCTGCTGCCAAATCAAATAATGAAAAAAAGAAAAACGTATGTACGTTATACGTTTCTTCAAGTGATCATGCAGAACAAAAGATAAAGGGAGTAATAAAACTAGATGACCGTTTGAATTTGTACGGTTGGCAATAAAATAAATGAGAAGTAACATAAACACTTGATTGACGCAGATAATTAAGCAATTGATATGCGTGTGAAGCACGTTTCAAAATTTAAAACCGAAGGAAAATTAAATGTCACAATTAAAGGTACCGATATAAATGTAAAGTAATGTATAATTTGCTGCAATGAAATAGCAACGGTTAGAAGCATTGATTCAGGAAAGATTATTAAAGCAATAAATTTGATTCGACCTGAAGTTTTGAATTTTTTTTTAAACGGAAGGAGATTGAAGAGTCAAAATAAATGTTCAGGTAAGAGAAAAGAGAAATAATAGAAACGCACGCAAAAATTAAGCATGTGGAATAATACACAAAGAAGACAACGTATATTTCTTTCCGAAAGCAACAGAGAACCTGAAATATATAAACAAAATAAAGGCAACGGTTCAATCCCCTTGATTTCAGCTGAAAAGCTATTTAATGCACTTTATAATTTGCTTGTAAAGAAGAGGAGCAGACAAAGACAAGACATAGGTAAGGTAAGGAATATATATATATATATATTTTGTACTGAATATGATACGTTTGTTGAAGCCAATAGCGCCAAAATCAAGGAATGAAAAAGGCAACAGGGAAAAGAACGGAACAAATAGAAATGAAACGTATCAAATAAATATGAGCAGTTTTGGAAGCAACGGTCACCCATTGATTTAGCTGACAAATATTAAAGCAACTGATTTATGCGCGTTTAAATTTGAAACGCAAAAGAAAACAAATGGTCACGTATCCGGTACCAATACAGTTACCGGTTTCGTGAATTCCGTTGTGTACCGGACTTCAAAATACAGAAATAAATATACCGTAGAGATCCGCTCAATGAGACGATCAAAACGGTATACAGATATCAGTGGTACGATTGAATTATAAAAATTCGAATTTTCTATTAGCTGAAAATGTAGCAAAAATGCAGAAGAATAAGATCGACGGAGCTTAAAAAGTCTGAATTTGGAAAAATGAAAAATGACGTCTCAGTCAGAAGATGATTTAGAATTTTTCTATGTAAAAATATTCAGGTTTGAAAAATTAATTTATTATTATCAGTTATTAACTGATTTAAATTTAATAGGATTACATAATAAAATAAACTTTCATATAATTAATCGAAGATTTACCATTTGCTATATTTAATTGTACGTAATCCAAATTTTAAAATTTTCTTTTAAATTATTTTTATTTAAAATTTCACAATTTTTTTCCAATTAAATGCGTTATTAAAACCAATTGAAATTTGTGGGTCGTTACAGACGTGCCATATGCGATGAAACAGGGTGAGAACACCGAAAGAAGGAACTTTGATACTTCCATCCGATGGAGAAGCATGGAAACATTTCGATAGGACTTATCCCGCATTCGCTGTCGAAAGCCGTAATGTCAGACTCGGTTTATGTACGGATGAATTTGGACCATTCTCTCAGTTTGGTAGTAAATATTCATCATGGCCTATTATCGTAACTCCTTATGATTTACCTCCATGGATGTGTATGAAAACTCCATATATGTTTCTCACTACTGTCGTTCCTAGGCCTGATGATCCAACACAAGGAATCTATGTTTATTTACAACCATTGATTGAAGAGTTGAAAACGCTATGGAATGAAGGAGTTGAAACATACGACATTTCGAGAAAAAAGAATTTTCGTATGTTCGCTTCTTTGTTGTGGACTATTAGTGATTTTCCTACGTACGGGATGCTTTCAGGTTGAAGTACGGCTGGTCGTCTAGCTTGTCCTTATTGCATGGAATAAACACGGGCGTTTTCGCTATATTATGGAAAGAAAATTTCTTTGTTTGATTGTCATCGGTGTTTTCTCCATCTCAATCATCCTTTTAGAAGAGATAGAAAAAGCTTTATAGCTAACAGAGAAGAGAGTATGCAACCACCGAAGATTTGGTCAAGCGAAGAAATATATGAAATTGTAAAAGAGTATCCAAAGATACATGAAACTGGAGTGCAGACTGAAATTCCAGGTAAATCAGACATTCATTATTGGTGCAAACAAAGTATATTTTGAGAGTTACCCTACTGGAAAGATCGCTACTCCGACATAATATTGACGTGATGCACAACGAAAAAAACGTGTTTGATAATGTGTTTAATACAGTTATGAATGTAAAGGGAAAAACAAAGGACGATTTGAATTCAAGACTTGATATAGCAAACTTTTTTAAACGTCCCAAACTTCATATGAAACCCAATGACAATTAAACCCAGAGCATGCTATGAGCTAAACAGTAAGCAAGTAAAACTCGTGCTAAAGTGGGTGGAAGCACTAAGATGTCCTGATGAGATTTTTTCTAATCTTCGTAGATGTGTTGACTTTAAAAACAATAAATTGAGTGGGATGAAAAGTCACGATTGCCATATCATGATGGAATATCTATTACCCGTGATTCTCAAAGAACTGCTGCCCGTAAAAGTATGGAGCGTTATAACAGAATTAAGTTTGTTTTATAAACAACGTTGTTCGACGACGTTAAAAGTCGACCGTATACGTAGACTTGAAGTAGAAATTCCTATACTGCTCTACAAGCTGGAAAAAATATTTCTGCCAGGTTTCTTTAATGTAATGGAGCATCTACCTATTCATCTTCCATCCGAAGCACTTCTTAGAGGTCCTGTTCAATATGGTTGGATGTATCCATTTGAGAGGTAATATTGAATATCGGCAATATTTATGTTAGTTTAAAATTTAGTTTTATATACCTAAATTTAAAATAAATTTGTAATAGGTACTTGAATCATTTAAAGAATAAAATTAGGAAAAAATCACGAGTTGAAGGTTCGATTTGCAAATCATATCTTAAAGAAGAAGCCTCACTCTTTTTCTCTCATTATTTTAGTGATCATGTGAACTTATCGTTTGTAAGTGTTCCTCATAATGAAGAAGTTGTTGAATGTGATTCTTCTCAAGCAATGTTATCTATTTTTAGACAACATGGCCGACATGCTGGAAAATATGTGCAAATATGGTTAGACGATAGAGATCACCATGTAGTACACACATATGTTCTTCTAAATTGTCCAGAAGTTGCACCATTTGTCAGGTAATTATAAATTCGTATATAATTCAATTATCCTTACATATTAATTATATTAAAACATATTACATATTTGCAGTATATACGAATCACTGCATCCGTCTGGCGATCTCAGTAAAGAATTTGCTAAATGGTTTTCAAATTACGTTTATGATCCAATAAACTATGTCGTTGACGAAGGATTACGATATCTTGCGATCGGACCAAAAAGAAATGTCAGGACGTATCCAATATTCTTCGTCAATGGATTTAAATTCAACACCAAAGATTACGGTCTCGAAAAACTGACATATAACAGCGGTGTATTTGTCAAAGGTAGTGACGATCCAGATAAGCATATAAAAGTTTTTACGGCGTCTTAACACAGGTTTTAGAGTTGACATATTACATACGACCTGCAGAAAAAGTTTTTTTTATTCAAATGCAACTGGTTTAGCAATGTTCCTGGTACTAGAATCAACATGCACAAAGATTATAAACTTATTGAAATAAAACATACCTCACATTACTATAAGTATGTTCCTTTCGTATTTGCCAAGCAAGCGTTACAGGTTTATTTTGCTCCGTATCCATCCTTGAAAAGAGATAAAGCGGATTGGTCGGTTGTTTTTTAAAACAAAGGCAAAATTTACATTTGACGGAAATAATATTCCAGACGAAACAGCGTATCAAGCGGATCTTGAGCCAAATACTGAAGTAATAATAACCGATGACATTGATGTAGGGTTGTTGAATGATGAATCAAATGTTTTGGTAGATGCATTTGAAAGTGTTGAAGAAAACGATATAGAGTACGAAACCGAGTCTGAATCAAAGAACGACGAAGACTGATAATTTTAAATATTTGAATTGCATGTTGTATAATGTGTTTTATGATATATGTAATATTTAGAGTCTGAATATGACATATGTAAATATTTGAATTGCATGTTGTATAATGTAGTTTTATGACATATGTAATATTTAAAGTCTGAATCAAGTGGAATGTTTTATGCGATGATATGATATGTTCTGATATGATATGATATATTCTGATATGATATGATATATTCTGATATGATATACGATATACGATATGATATGTTCGTAGCAGATATGTCTTACAGGAAACACGGTAGTAGGTCCGAGCCTTCTCCTTCTCCCGACGCAGGTGCCAGTGGCAGTGCGCCGGATTTACGCCCCGTTGCTGAGTTAGTTCCGAAGACGACAGGGTAAGTATCAAATATATTTCAAGTATGTTATTTAAAATATATTAAATATGTACATCAAAATTTATACAGGGGCTTTGAGGTGGAGCTTTCAGATTTCATTTTACAAACGTCGAGACACGCGTTTATGAGTAGGATGTCCGGTTGTTGGCCACGGTGGGACGACATCCCAGCGCCTGTAAATAACGCAATATGGGCAGATTTGATGGTAATTAAGTATAAATTTTTATTTGATTTGAATGTCAATAGAATGTTTATAATTCAAGTTAATTTCAATATGTAGGCTGCCGTACGTGTTGAGCTCCAAGATCTGGATGTGTTTAGAAATCATTGGAATCAAAGAATGAGGAAAAATTATAGAAACACGTTAACTAAAGTAAAGAGTGCGGGAAAAAAGCCAAGTTGGATAAGCGCTGACGTATATAGCGAGTTTCTTCGGCTCTGGGATACTGCTGAATTCAAAGTAAGCTATCCACTTTCGAATTGTAATTTAAATTTTTTAAGATTTCGTATATTAGCTGCATTAATATAGTTAACCTTGTGTTTAAATGTATAGGAAATATCAGCGCGGAACTGCGAAAACATGAATAAGAATCCTGATGTACATCGTGGTGGCACGAAATCTTTTCAGCAACATAAAAACAAATTAGTAAATTTATAAATTGTGTTTATAAATATCTGTAACATTATTTAATCATATTGGTAACATTGTTTATTCATATGTATATTTTTAGTCTAAGAAGTATAATCGTGAGCCTACGATGGATGAGTTGTTTAATGCCACACATGCGGTGGAGGAGACATACGAGGAAGGAAATGTTTCGTATAAATGGACAGACGACAAATCTCAATCTGTAATGGTAAACATGCTTATCCGTAATGATAGTGTTTGATAATACTTTATTTCACAGCTAAAAAATCGTAAATTAATTTTTTTTTCGTGTCGAACTTTTATTTATCATCGCAGGAGTCATATGAGGCGGAGCGGACACGTGTGGCGCAGACCAGTGGACGTGAGGAGTTGACCGTTGATGAGTCAAACCATATTTGGGACACCATTGTAGATCCGCCTACGCGAAATAGGCGATATAGTTATGGAAATATGGAGGTAAACTACTTCATTAACTAATATATACATTTAATATAATATGAAGCATAAATTATAACTAGCTATTAACTATTTCACAGGCGATATCGTCCCAGATGGCTTACAGGAGATCCCAGGCAGAGGAGGAGATAGCGTTGTTGCGTCAGCAGATTGCGGAAATCAATGACTGGCGGAAGAGCATTGCTTTTGCACAGCAGCTCGATGCGCATATCGCGGCATACGTGGCAGAGCATGGAAGAATGCCTGAAGAGGTTGCGTCTGGAGATGATGAGTAGGTAAGGTTGTTTTGTGTTGAACTTATTGTGTTGTTTTGTGTTGAACTTATTATTGTTTGATGTATGATGATGAGTATGACAATGATGTATGATTTGTTTGATAGTACTTATATGTATTTTTGAGTATGATGTATATTAGTGAACGTTGTGTTTGATTGATGAGTTTTTGGATATGTAGTTGTTGTTTGATGGAAAATTATAAATTTTATGTTTGATTGATGAGAGGTTGGTGTTATACTTGTGTTGGAAGATTGAATGTTGCTATAGTTCGACGGAAATTGTTTATATTGTGGTTTGAAGGCACAAACAGCAGCTATTTATAAACTGGAACTCAGGCTTGCGTCGGCTAGTGACGGCTAGCGACGGCTTAGGGGTTACAGGTTGGCGTCGGCTAGCGACGGCTTTGTGGTTACAGGTTTGCGTCGGCTAGAATCGGCTTGTTACGACAAACAGAATTTTTAAAAAAACGACCACGTGGATATAGCCGTCACTTACCGACACTAAAGTGGTGACAAAGCCGACGCAAAAGTCGACTAGAATACTGTTTGGTGACGTCTACTTTTGCATCGGCTTTTTGAAACGGCATGCGTCGTCTAGCCTACGCAAATGCCGGTTTTCCTTGTAGTGGAAGATTCATGTAAAATTACATTGTTTTTCGGGTTACCAAAAGATTTTATGATGGTTATTTGGGATAGTGACAGGATATAGCATCATAGGCAAGGTATGATTATTAATGCAAAAATTACTTTCCATTTGAATGTTTCATGTATTTTCGAATGTTCTGTGGTTTTATTTTCTGAAAATAATGGAAATTTTTAGGAATACATGTTGACTACTGTGACTTGAGAGTGCTCTACATTGACTTTGAGTATAATATGTTGAATGCGTTGAAAGACATTTTCACCTGATTTTTCTGTATTGAATGAAAACTTTGAGTTGAAGTGGTTTCATTCAGCAGATAACTTGGTACTACGAATGTTCAGTTTTGGTTGAAAGTTTAAATTAGTTCATTTTAACATTGATGATTTGTATGTCTTAAATTAACCAAAACTAATTTTAGTCTGACAACTGATTCGTAACAACATTCTAGGAAAAGGCAGGTATTTGAAATGGTACAAATCAAGGCTCGAATTTTCAGTTTTTAGTTCCTTTCCGGTCATTTGAAAATTTTGAAATTTCGGTTCCGTTTCGTAAATTTCGAAAATTCCGTTTCTGTTCCGTTCCAAATCATTTTCCTTGTTGAAACATTTTTTAGATGTAATAGATTAATAAATAATATCATTTGTATATTTGCAGTTATAACGTGCTGACTATATTGGATGATGGAGTCGCACAAACAAAATTATACCATAAACAACGGTAATATTAATGCCCACTTCCCAAGCTCTCTGAAAAATTAAATTCATAGCTGAAGATCGCAATCCCTTCCGCAAGCTTATCTCTTCCATCTTCTTTCTCGGGATTCCCTTCTTCCTTTGTGATTTTAAGTGTGCTGCCTCTCCGTGACCGTGTCTTTTTTCTCGAAGGTCCTTTCTAGGGCTAGGTCTATGGATTTGGGGGTTTTTGAGCTGCGTGGTGATTTTGTGCGGTCATGTCCCTCCTTTGCAGCTATCGCTATTTTGGAGGTGGCGCGACCGCCATTATCGGTTTGCATTGTTAGCAGTTCATCAGTTATTATTCGCGTTTTTTCTCCTTGGGCCTTCGTCGGTCTTTCTCGTTTCAAGTTCTTAGTCGTCGATGGGAGCTTCATGGAGATTTCCCCATGCTTCTCGTCGGGACTGGGCAGCTCGTTCTCTCCTAGATCGAGCTTGCATCTTTCTTCCGCGACTGACTCTGGGATTTCGCCATCCGGCCTTCTGGCCTCTATCGGCAAATGGGATTTAATCACCCGCTTTGCGCCGAGGTTGTTGTTTGGGGACGTGATTGGTTTCAGGGATTCGTCTTTGTCTGACTTATGCTTTGGCTCGCTAGTTGGTCCTACCGAGCTTGGAGTTGATGGCTTCTATGATGGTTTTGATGTCTGTTCGAGTATCAAACGAGATTTAACCACTCGATTCGTTCCTCGTCTTTCTTGTTGTGGGGTAGCAGTTGCCGATGGCTCTATTGGGATTCCATGCTCATTTGGGTCAATTGGGGATGCTGGCTCTGGTTGTGGTCTCAAAGTTAGTGACGTTGTCACTGCCTCGCAGGCCTACAACTTGGTCCCATCTTCTTTTTCTGTGATTGATGGCATTGCATCTGATTCTCGGCTCGATGTTGAGGATAAGGAGGTGTCTACCTTGTCTTCACTAGCTGGTCATCAGCTGGTTGTTGAGCCTTTAATTGCTACGGGCTTTATTGTTGAAGAAAAGGAGTTGATCACCTTTTCTTCTTTTTCTTTTGAGCTGCTAGCTATGTCGCCTTCAGATGCTGGAGGTGGTGCGGTTGATTGGCTTACGGATGGTGTTCGGGGAGTAGTAGAGCAGCGTGTAGCTGCTGTTGTATCATTGGGCTTTCGCATTGGTGTTGGGTCTGGGTCCGTCCCTCTTGATTCCGCGTTCCGGTGTGGTTTGCTCCATGGGTTTAGTCAGGTTCGTTTCTCCCCTTGTCTTCTTGGTTCTTTGTCATTGTATCGGGTTAGTGATCTTTTGTTATTAGTTCTGGATTATAGTTTTCTTGCTGCTGTGAGCCATGTCACGTGTTTGTGTGCGCTCCTTCCCTCATTGGTTGCCTCTTTAGAGGTAGTCGATATCGGTTCCAGTTGTGTTTCTTTTCAGTTCGTCCGTTTGAACAGTGCTTTCTCGCCCGCCAATGGGTATTGCTTCGGGGTTTTGGGAGTGGTCAACTCCTGTTTTTTTCTTGTCTCTCTCGACCTTATTGGATGGAGATTTGTCGCTATCTCTTCTCAGTTTGCTTCGGTGGCTATCAGCATATATGTCCGTTATATGTTGATGGTCAGTCCCGCTTCGCTTGGCTCCATTAGGATTCTGGGTGCTATGAGTTCAGGGAACGATTCCGCATTTCGTCGTTTTTCCCTGGTCCCCAGCTGACTTTCGTTCCTCCATTCCTTGTATTGCTGTCATTTCTTTGACAGTGAGACTTTGTCAGGATCCTCTCCGGGTGTCGAGCCGCACGTCTGTCGCGTCTCTTCCTTTATTTTGCTTCCAGCCCCTCTCTTTTCTTCTTTTCCTTCCCCTATTTCCTCGTCGGCTGGTCCTGAGTTGTCGTTTTCTGTTGGTTTTTCCTCCTCTTTTTTTTATCGTTCTCGTCTCATCCTTTTCCAGCAATGGATTGGCTCTTACGACAACGTGGGGTGCGCCTTGTCTGCCCCCCAACGTTTTTTCGGTTGTCTTCCGATCTCCCGGATCGCTTTGTTCCTTCTGCCTCTTCTTGCTCCTCAGCGTGCTCTCTCCCCTCTTCTTCCTGTTCTTTATACATTTCCATTTCGCTTCTGAGTAAGGCTGAAATTGCGATCATCAACGATCGCCTTGCGTGCCTTACTAAGAACTCGGACCCTTCCCTGCTTTGTGATTCTTCGTCTTCTTTGTCGGAGGCCGGTTGTGAGGTGTCTTTTGAGTCCCCATCCCGGTATTCCGTTCCTCCCCCTCGCTCGTCTCGTCACAAATTGCGAAGAGTCCTCTCTACTCCCCGCACCATTCGTACACGCTCTATAGCGGCGTCCGAGAAGATCGTCATATCTACTCGATATTCGTTGTATCTTGTCTGAGTTGGGCCTGTTTTCCCTTGGCAGTTGTCCCTTCGCTGTTCTTTTCTCTCTGCTTCATTTTTCCTTGCCTCATCGTCATGTCGAATTTCTTTTTCTGGAATGTCCGTGGTATTGGCAACGATGCGTCTTCGGCCAGGCTAAAGCGCATTGTCAGGAAGCATTCTGTGGGCGTGGTTGCTCTTCTGGAACCATTTCTGGGGCCGGAGGATGTAACCAAAACCGTCTTATCCCTTGGGTTTGGCGGTGCCTTAGTCAACGTTTCCGGTAAGATTTGGATCTTATGGTCCAAATCCTTTGTTGTTCGTCCCATTTTTGACTCTCTCCAGCTTTTATCGGTGGCCTGCTCAGCTCCTTCGTTTGCTTCATCTTTTCTTTTCTCGGTGGTCTATGCCAAATGTGATCGATTGGAGAGACTGACTCTCTGGTCCGATATTCTCTCCCTCTCTGATTTGGGCATCACGTCGTCTGTCGTTGGCGGAGATTTCAATGTTGTCGCTTGCCAAGTTGAAAAACGGGGAGGAGCCGCCATCACCCGTTCTGCGGCGGCGGATTTCAACTCGTTCATTGTTAGCTCGGGCCTCTCTGAACTATCCTTTGTTGGATCTGCTTTCACCTGGTCGAACAACCAAGAGGGACCGAACCGTATTCTCTGCAGACTTGACCGTGTCTTTGGGTTGGAAGCTTGGTTTCGTCTCCCCTTTTCTTTCTCTATCTCACATCTTCATCGGACCTTTTCTGACCATGCTCCTATGATTGTTCGCTGCTCACCTTCCTCTCTCTCGAATCCCTTGTCTTTTAGATTCCAGAGTATGTGGAGATCTCACCACTCTTTTGTTCAAGTGGTGGAGGACTCTTGGAGCTCTCCTATTGTTGGCTCTCCCTGTGCTGGTTTTTCTCGTAAGCTTAAGCGTCTTAAGGCTTGCCTTAAGGTGTGGAACGGTAAAGTTTTCAAGAACATCTTCGACCGCGTTCGAGTGGTCGAAGAATCCCTGATCTTAGCTGAATCTTTGTTAGATGAGGATCCGTCCGCTGCTAATAAGAAGGCTTGGGTGTTAGCTCAATCTGCCTTCTCCTCGGAACTTCGTATCGAAAACGACTATCTTCGTCAAAAGGCGAGGATCAAATGGGTGGTCGACGGTGATACGAACTCCAAAATTTTCCACTCTTCTATTCGTAAAAAGAATAACCTTCTCTCTATTTGCGAGATTGTGCGTCCAGATCTCTCTGTTGCTTCTTCGCCCGAGGAAGTCAAAGTATCCATTTTGTCTCACTTTCAATCCTTTTTGGGCTCTCCTTCTATTCCGTTTTCCGATCCGACACTGTTTGCATTCATTCCTCGGGTGGTTCTTTCCCCAGAAAGTGCACTTTTAGTGGAACCCCATCTCCGGAGGAGATCCGTGCTAGTGCCTTTGCTCTGAGCAAGGATAGTGCCAGTGGTCCTGATGGTTTCAACGGTGTCTTTTTCCGAAGTACTTGGCCTATTATTCAGGCTGATTTTTGTCTAGCTGTTCAGTCCTTTTTCTCTGGAGGTGCTCTTCCCTTAGGTTGGACGTCCACCAACCTTATTCTTATTCCTAAGTGCGATAATCCACGTTCTTGCGTGGATTTTCGCCCCATTAGCCTGTGCAACTTTTCGAACAAAGTTACTTCTAAAATCCTGGCTAGGCGCTTGGCCCCGTTCCTTGAACGTATCATATCTCCTTCTCAAGCGGGGTTTGTTAAAGGCCGTTTAATCATGGATAACGTCCTTTTAGCCCTGGAACTGATTTCCTAGCTTGACCGGAAGGTGAGGGGTTCTAATGTTGTCTTCAAACTAGACATGGCTAAGGCTTTCGATCGTATGTCCTGGTTTTTCGTCATCAAGGTTTTGCGGGCCTTCGGTTTTCCGGAACCCCTCATTGACTTGGTGTGGAGGCTCATTTCCAACTATGGTTCTCCGTGCTCATTAACGGGTCGGCCAATTGGTTTTTCAAGGCGGGAAGGGGTTTGCGTCAAGGAGACCTACTCTCTCCTTCTCTTTTCGTGATCACGGCGGAGGCTCTCATTCGCGGTCTTCACTCCCTCACGATCTTCGGTCAGATTCAACGTTTCGGGATTCCGAGGGGCTGTCCGCTTGTTTCTTCCTTATCCTTTGCTGATGACATTGTCATCTTTTCTAATGGCAATCGATCCTCTATTCGTCGGCTCCTCCGGATTCAAGGAGGCTTCCCTTCCCTTACCTTACCAGGGCGTTGTCCTATACAGAGGTAGGAAGCTTAACGCTATCTTCGATCCCTTGATTGAAAAAGTTAGGGGAAAGATCATCCGTTGGAATGCGACTCTCCTTTCCCAGGCTGGTAGATTGGTTCTAATTAAGGCGGTCTTAGACTCGATGGGTACTCATGTCTTCGCTGCGATGACCCCTACCTCATCATTCTTCCGGTCTTATCAGTCCTTGGCCTCGTCCTTCTTTTAGGGTAAGAAGGACAACGTCAGACGTCACCACTGGGTTTCTTGGGACGCCGTATGCCGTCCCAAGAACGAAGGCGGTTTAGGTTTGCATAACCCGAAGGACCTTTGTGCGGATTTTGCTTGCAAGTTGTGGTTTAGGTTTGGGGCTAACAACTCTTTATGGGCGGCGTTCCTTCACGCAAAGTACTACATGCTTTTGGGATCAAGTTTCACGGGCTGTCCTTCCTACGCTAGTGAGACCTGGAAGCACATGCAGTCGGTGAAGCCGTTTTCAGACTCTCATGGTGGATTAATCGGCTGGGATGGCGGTTCGTTCTCCATTTTGAAAGTTTGGTCTTCGGTTAGAACCCCTGCTCCTATTCGTCCTTTGTTTTCATTCATCTGGGATTCTAGAATCCCCTCTAAGGTCTCTTTGTTTATTTGGCGTATCCTGCACGATGGGTTGCCATTAGACGAGAACCTCCAGAAGATCGGCATCCCTTCCGTTTCCCGTTGCAGGTGCTGTGGAAATGGGGATATAGAATCTTTGAACCATTTGTTTTTTGATGGTTTTTCAGCCAGAGCGAGCTGGAATTACTTTGGCAACCTGTGTAACGACCCTAGATTTTTGCTTATATTTTTAAATTGACTTTATTTTTATGTTAAGTTATTTTAAATTTGTTTTATTTCAAACATTTCATTTTTAAATATAAATGATAATTATTAAGTGATTTGTAGTTCAAACTAGTATAATTTGAATATTTTACTGTAAAGTGAATTTCTGGTCAAACCGTTCAAACTTTGACTTTTAAACTTCAAATTTAAATTATTTTAAATTCTTCAATTTTATCTTTTATTATGAAAGTACATAAAATAAATTGAACATTGCTTTTTGTTTCGTTGAAAACGGACTTAAACTGTAAAAGTTATGTACATTTCAATTTTGAGTGTACTTTGATTTATTTAACAATTTTGTCTATTATAAATTATATAAATCTTATTTTCTTTGTCATATTTTATTTTAATATGTTATTGTATGTATATATTTGTATTATAATAATTTTAAAATGAAGTAAACAATTTTCCAAAGTCAATGGTGATTTATTTGTAATTTCTGGACATTGTTTTGGATTTTAAGACATTTCTTTAAATCTTTTTCTATTTTCTTTAAACTTAATTTTTTTCTTATGTGTTAATGGATTATTTTAAGTATATTTTGTCTTTTAATATTTTTTAAAGCGATGTTATGATTTTTCCAAAGTTTACTGTGTTGATTTCTTTTTTTTCAAAGTTGTTTTCTTATTTTCTGTAATTTTCTTCATTAAAATTTTATTTAAATCTAATTTTTTTTATTTTGTGAATGTACTTTTATTTTATATTATTATTTATGTTTTAAAATATATTACAAGCTCATATGAATTTTCAAAAATTTATTTCATTGGATTTCAAATTTTCTAGACTAGTTTGCTGTTTTTAGCTATTTTCCTTAACTTAACTTTATATAATTAATAAATGTTATATATATTTTTATATTTTGATAAATATTCGAAATTTTATCTGGGATTATTATTATTTCCAAAAATATCAAGTTATATAAACATATATAAGAAATTTGAAAGGTTTTAAAAGCTTTGAAACGTAAAGTCGTTTCACCTCCTAAGACGTTTCTTTTACCGTTTCTTTTTCAATCAATACACCAATTATTTTGGCCGTACCTTTCTCTATTCTTTTTAGCTGCATTCTCTTATCTTTTTCACGTATTTTCAAAGCTTCTCAACCCTAAAAAAAATCATGGCCTCCATCTTGCAAAAATTTGGTAAAATCTTCTTCTATTCTCTTGTTTTCTAGTTTTTCTATGTGATTTTTGCAACTTGTTCTCTACTTCATGGCTCCACTCCTCCTCAACCTGATCTAGGCTGACCTCCACCTCCTCCTTCTCTGATCAACCACCCCTCTAGTCCATCACCATGACCAGGCCGAACCCACCTTAGCAAGAGACAACACCAAAAATGCACAAAACCATCACCTATTTACATAAACCGAGCCTAGTTTGCTAGTACCACCTTCTACAACCATTAGCCGCCACTTCCACCACCACCACTGACCTGACCTCCACCCTCTTCCACATCACCCACCACCACCTGGACCGACTGGCCATGCCCCTAGAGCCTATGGACGAACCCATTTATAGCATAGAAGTGATGAATTTGCCTTGTAATTGTTGTTTTGTTGCACCTATGTCCATTCACCTTTGAACCAACCTAGGCCGACCCTATTTGGGCCCAAACTAGACCTTAGTGCATGCCTTGGCTGAACCAATCCCATCCATGTGAAGTTGAGAACAAGTGCAAGTCAATTGTTGTTGATTTGGGCATTGAATTCTTATGTTGTTTGATGTTAATTCGTGTTGTAACTTATATTGTTAGTATTGTTTTGTCTCATGTATTCAAGGAAATTAACGTTGTCTCTCCCACACTCATATCATCATCATGGATGAGAAAACGAACCCCTTAGTCGAGCTTTTGAATGGTTGTAGCAAGGTCAAGTTATCTTGCCTTTATTACCTTTCAATTTTAATTTATTTCAATATATTTTGGTTGAATATTCATAAGTTGTATTGTCTTGTTTTGGGGTTGTTTACAAGATGATATCTTGGCTATTTCTCTCCATTCAAATCAAAGGTCGTGCCTTCTAGATCCGTTTTGTCATTCTAATTGATATCTTCAAAAAAAAAGTATTTCTCACCAGACATTATGTACTTATATAAGTAGTAAATTGGCACCCTGTGAATCTGTAGAACTATATGACCATGTTATAACTGCTTATATTATTATCATATGATGTTCACACCTGTTATTACACTTATTATATTATATGTTACTGTTATTTCATGCTATTCTGTTTATTTTATCTGTTTATCACACTGCAAGTTCCCTTTAGATTAGAATCACTATGGGTTGAAATGATACATACCCGAACGGACTTTAGAAAAGGGAAAATTGTTATGGGCTGAAATGGTAGGCTTGAATGATTTTCAACTTATTTATTTACTTGGGACTACGGGTTTGAAATGATAAACCCCGGATTTTTCTTTGTAAATTACGGGTTGAAATGATACATTACCCGTATCACTTTACCTAGCGTAGAAAATTATATACAGGCCTATAGTTAAAATATGTTTTTGTAAAAATTTTAAAATATTTTAGAAATTTAATTATTATAATATTTTGATTTAAAATTAAAAAAAATTGTAAAGTATTATTGATTTTCTGGAAATCTATAAGTTAAATAAATTATGGAAAGGTTAGAAAATCTGAATGTAAGTTATTTTGGAGATTTTGATTTAATTTTTAATGGAATTTAAATTAACTTTGAAAATATGATAAATTTATGATATTTTGAATTTAAATTAATTTAAAATGATTTCATAACATATTAATGATTTTTGAATAAAGTTAAAATGTTAATGAGTAAATATTGAGTTGAATTTGGAAATATAACTTAAATTGGGATTTATGAATTTGATTTAAAAGTGAAATTTTAAGTTAAGTTAAATAAAATGGAACTAAGTTATATTTGAAATTTTAAACTTAAGTGTTAAGTTGAAATTTAAAGTAATGAATTTAAATTTGAATGTTGAAATTTAATAAGTGAATTATTAATAAATATTGATTTTTGGAAGGAAACTTAACTTTATAAAATCATGAATTTAAAGAAAAGTAAATGATGCTTATAAATGTGAAAATGTATGATTTTATAAGTTAAAAATGATTTAAATAAAAAAATAAGTGTTTGTGAAATTCTATTGAATATTTGAAGTTAATTAACAGCATTTTTAAATGCTGTCTTTTGTTAAATTGAATTGTTTTGAATGTAACTTTCTATAGCATTTTCCAAATGCCGCGAAACTTGAATTTTCATTGTTTTAATAAATTTAAGTGCATAAATGAACATTGAAAATTTTAAATTTTTGGAATTTAATAATTTAATTATTAAATGTAATAACTTCATTTTTATGATTTAAAATGAAGTAATTTGTTTTGAAATATAACTATTTGATATATTAAAATGATTGAAATGTGGTTTCGAAAAGATATGATATTTTGATGTATTAAAATGATTTAAAATGTGGTACTGAAAGATATGATATTTTGGTATATTGAAATGATTTGAAAGGTGGTTTTGAAAAAATATAGCTATTTTGATATATTAAAATGATTTGAAATGTGGTTTTGAAAAGATATGATATTTGATATATTAAAATGATTTGAAACGAAGTTTTGAAAGATATGACATTTTGATATTAAAATGATTTGAAAAGAAGTTCTGAAAGATATGATATTTTGGAAATGAAGCTTTGAAAGGTTATGATATTTTGATATATTAAAATGATTTGAAAGGAAGTTTTGAAAGGATATGATAATTTAATATATTGAAATGGTTAGAAATGACTTGATATTTATTTTGATAAATATTTGAATTGAAAGATATGGTATGATGATATATTGAAATGGTTTGGAAATGATTTAATCTTTATTTTGATAAAGATTTGGATTGAAATGATATTTTATTTTGAAGTATAAAATATTGTTTTAAAGTTATAACTACGGGTTATAATAACGATTGGTTGTTAAAGAGACCGGGATCGGATATTGTCTTATAGCCGGCCAATACCGAAAACCACTTTAACAACTGTGTACGCGGTGGAGATTCCAGAATGAAGTAGGATGGTGGCGACGTTCTCGAGGTATATTACGTGGACCCAACTCCCGTGAGTTGGCATAAATGACTAAAACAGGAGCTATACCGGGCTACACAAAGGGTCGCACCCTTTCATCGAGCATGCCTCTTCGGAAACCATTTTATTAATTTTGTGATTCGATACGAGGCGCCACTTTGATTCGGGGTATTGTTCGAGGTGGGCGGAAGCTGCTGGCTTGCCGTCACCACCGGTCCGGGAGTGCAAACGGTGTATCCACCCTGGCATTGCCTCGCGTGCCGTGTCTCTCCTTATAGCGAGCCCACTACGATTTTGGTTTTAAAGATCCGACCGCGTTAAGGTTCACCATCCCTTTAACGCTATTTTCTATATAATTATACTTTACTGATTAGACACTACTGTATATATCGTATATTACTACATAGTAAATAGTTTAACGGATCCTTAGAGGATGGGCGGTCCCAAGCATCTTCTAAGTTACTTATACCTTTACTACAGTTCACTTGAGTTGGTTTACATTGTATAAGTATGTATGTCCTGACTCGAGTGTTTTTATTTTTATTTACGCTCGGGTCAGCCTGAGTTATTCATAGATTTGGATTTCCACTTTCTGGAGATTGAAATCGTTGGAGATTATCTACTTGTCAAGTTTTATCTTTTGCAGTCTGTTGTTCTTTTCAGCTCTTGTATTAGTAGACTTCTATGTAGTGAGACTTCCTTTGTACTTTATTTCTTCTGCTGTATTTTATGTAAATCTGATATTTTTATATAGTAGCTTCATGATCTACTATTTCTTTTACTTCCGCTGCATTATTATTACTCTATGTCTGTGATCTGTGATCTTTATTTACTGTATATTCTGACATTTGCCAAATTTTTATTTACAACGCGGTATTTTGAGCAATTCAATTCCGGCATGAGTGTATACCTATACACTTATAATGGATGCGAATGGTTGAAAATACCTGGTTGTTACAGTTGGTATCAAAGCTTTGGTAGCTCTAGGCAAACTCAGCATATGAAGTGAATGTATTTACAGAATCACTTTCATTCGAGTTTGAATCTCTCCCTTTTGACTCGATTCCTTTGAATTTCGGAACGTTCCCTACGGTTCCAAAATCCATTCGTGTCCTTCACTATTCATCTTCTTTTGACTCTGGAGTATTCCATAACTCCGCTTCGAATGATCTTTCTAGCGAGTCGGCGGTCACGCCAATTTCAAATTGAATTGAAAAAAAGGGAAAACTCTCTTATAATTAGCATCGATTCACCAGAGATTCTTATCTATCCTTGGTTTAGATGCTAATATCTTTTGTTATTTAAGACTCTAACTCTTGAGATCAATGTAGATTTACCCCAGAAAATTCCATATTGATCTTATTCTTTAAGTCACGGTTGACCCGATTAAGGTTGCCCGTGATTTATTTAAGCTTATCCACCTCCCTATTTTGTTATTTAATCATCTTGTCTTTTGTTTCCAACCTATCTTCAAACATTTTAAATTGTACTTGTAAATCTATGTTTTGTTTATATATTGTGTTGTTTGAGTTGGGTTTCTGATCGATTCGTCTGATCACCGCTATCGATAAAATTTCCAAAACACTTTGACAGAACAAACTGACACAATATTATTTAAAATTTGGTTAGTGAAATAAATTTTGATATATAAGTAAATTTATGGAACTTAATAAATTGATTTAAAATTGATTATTTGAAATGATAATACTTAATTTATCATTTATTGTTCTATAAATGAATTTATAAATAGTTGTTTATAAATTGATTTGGGAACTGAAATGAAGTTAAAACAAGAAATTTGAGAAATTTAATTTCCGATGGCTTCAAACTTTGTGTTTAAGTTTTAAAGTATATTATTTAAAGTATTTTCGAATAAGAATATGTTTCCAAAGGATTTTAAAGTTTAAAAATTAGTGCTCTTCTCTTTGTCGCTGGGAAATAATTTCGGTGATGACTACAGCATCATCGACATTCATTTTCGAGTTTCGAAGTGAAGAGACCGCTCTATAGACTTACTACAGCTTTGTTTTGGTAAATTAAATTGATTTGAATTGAATTTCTAAAATATGACTTGATTTATAATATATATAGATATATGATTTAAATTTGATTTGATAAATTATGTATATACATCTATTTATCTCTAAATGGGTTGAAGAAATCGAAATTTTAATTCTTAAATTTTATTTTAAAGAATAATTTCAATTATAAAAAGAAAATAATTTTTTTGGATGAATATTTAAGCATGAAATGATTTAATTATATAATACAATTGCACTCAGTATAACTTACCTTAATTTCTGAAGTTAACAATGTAATTGGATAATATACAATATAAAAAGATTTTATAAATAAAATTTGAATGGTTAGAATAAACGTTATACACTTAAATTTTAGTTGAAAAAAAATGAGATTAACAGAGGTAAATAGAATAAATGGGTAATTGAATAATTTACAATATAAAATAATGTTAAAAAAAAGAACTAAGAATAAATCTAATTTTTAATTAGGAGTAAAGAAGAATAAAATTTATTAAGTACATTGTGAGTGTAATAAATGATTATTTTTCAAACCCGTGGTTTAAAAAAAAAATTGTTAATTTAAGATGATTGGATAATAAGATAATGAAATTTGGATAGTTAAGATTTATTTAACTTGTGTAAAAATTTATTTCTATTTAAGTTGAAATTTCCACGCTTTCAAATTTATGTCCTTATTTTGTTTTTCAAACTATTTTTTTTTTGTCCTCATCATCCTTATCTTGCTATATACTGGTGTAGGCATCTTTCTATATTCTTTTTGTTTAGAAATCTTTCTATAATCTTTGATAATCTTTGGTACTCATTTTAAATCTATTTTTGCGTGCTTGTGTTCTTGATTGTAGAGAATCTTGGAAAGATCATCTCCACCTTGCGAAACTTACCTATAACAACAGTTATCAGGTATAATTTCAATCTTCTTGTCATCTTACCTTAATCCTAGTTCACTCTATCTTTTTCTGTGCTTTTCCGTACCTCATCCCTTTTCGAGGACGAAAAGTTTTGAGTGGTGGAGAGTATAACGACCCTAGATTTTTTCTTATATTTTTAAATTGACTTTACTTTTATGTTAAGTTATTTTAAATTTGTTTTATTTCAAACTTTTCATTTTTAAATATAAATGATAATTATTAAGTGACTTGTAGTTCAAACTAGTATAATTTGAATATTTTACTGTAAAGTGAATTTCTGGTCAAATCGTTCAAACTTTGACTTTTAAACATCAAATTTAAATTATTTTAAATTCTTAAATTTTATCTTTTATTATGAAAGTACATAAAATAACTTGAACATTGCTTTTTGTTTCGTTGAAAACGAACTTAAACTGTAAAAGTTATGTACATTTCAATTTTGAGTGTAATTTGATTTATTTAACAATTTTGTCTATTATAAATTATATAAATCTTATTTTCTTTGTCATATTTTATTTTAATATGTTATTGTATGTATATATTTGTATTATAATAATTTTAAAATGAAGTAAACAATTTTCCAAAGTCAATGGTGATTTATTTGTAATTTCTGGACATTGTTTTGGATTTTAAGACATTTCTTTAAATCTTTTTCTATTTTCTTTAAACTTAATTTTTTTCTTATGTGTTAATGGATTATTTTAAGTATATTTTGTCTTTTAATATTTTAAAGTGATGTTATGATTTTTCCAAAGTTTACTGTGTTGATTTCTTTTTTTTCAAAGTTGTTTTCTTATTTTCTGCAATTTTCTTCATTAAATTTTTATTTAAATCTAATTTTTTTTATTTTGTGAATGTACTTTTATTTTATATTATTATTTATGTTTTAAAATATATTACAAGCTCATATGAATTTTCAAAAATTTATTTCATTGGATTTCAAATTTTCTAGACTAGTTTACTGTTATTAGCTATTTTCCTTAACTTAACTTTATATAATTAATAAATGTTATATATATTTTTATATTTTGATAAATTTTCGAAATTTTATCTGGGATTATTATTATTTCTAGAAATATCAAGTTATATAAACATATATAAGAAATTTGAAAGGTTTTAAAAGCTTTGAAACGTAAAGTCGTTTCACCTCCTAAGACGTTTCTTTTACCGTTTCTTTTTCAATCAATACACCAATTATTTTGGCCGTACCTTTCTCTATTTTTTTAGCTGCATTCTCTTATCTTTTTCACGTATTTTCAAAGCTTCTCAACCCTAAAAAAAATCGTGGCCTCCATCTTGCAAAAATTTGGTAAAATCTTCTTCTATTCTCTTGTTTTCTAGTTTTTCTATGTGATTTTTGCAACTTGTTCTCTACTTCATGGCTCCACTCCTTCTCAAACAGATCTAGGCTGACCTCCACCTCCGCCTTCTCTGATCAACCACCCCTCTAGTCCATCACCATGACCAGGCTGAACCCACCTTAGCAAGAGACAACACCAAAAATGCACAAAACCATCACCTATTTACATAAACCGAGCCTAGTTTGCTAGCACCACCTTCTACAACCATTAGCCGCCACTTCCACCACCACCACTGACCTGACCTCCACCCTCTGCCACATCACCCACCACCACCTGGACCCGCTGGCCATGCCCCTAGTGTAAGTACCCGATTCTTCGACTTCCGAAAACCGACATCAATACGTTCACTGTATCAACTACCGAGCACTCGAATGCCGGAAAACCAAACACTTAGGTTTTAAGAAAAGAAAAAGAAAGAAAAGAGGTAGAAGAAGAGATAAAAGGTGGAACAGAACAGAAAGAAAACAATAGAACAATATCAAAATCTCACAATCGCAGCGGAATAACATATAATAGATAAATGAATAATCTTTAAAACTATATCAGTTATTACATTACATCACATTACATTACATTACATCATCAGAGTGTACAACAATCAAACAACAACAAACAGCGGAAAAGAAATACTATATACTAGTGATACGCCATGCCATCTAGCTTGCCTCCAGCAACTCCTGAATTCCAGAATATCCTGATAACCTAACTCTAGACTGCCCGTGTGAAAATTGGTGGGCACCCAGAGTTTAGGAAGGAAAACAATAAACTCCGAGTCAGTCATGTGACTGGTGTGAGAACTAAAACAGTTTATTTTATCTTCAAAAACAAAATAGAGGAATATTTTTAAAGTCAATTCGCAATGCTTTTAAAAATGAGACTACCATACGGCATCCCGCACACACACAATGCAAACGCAGAATCGGAGGAGATTTCTCCTTATGATAGTCAAAGATGCTTGATACGCATTTAAAAAGAACATTTGATATTATTACTAGTGAATAGTGTAGGAAAAATTCATTTCGAAAATAAAGATATAAATCTTAGCCAGCATAGGCATTCCGCACTTATGCCTACTATAGCTACCATGTTCAATAGCAGGTTACCGCCACATTCCATGGCAGGTTATACAACTAAAACCGTACAAGATCGTATTGTTTCTTTGGATTTCCAACAAATGGTCAGGCCAAGGAACTTCCCATCGCCACATGGAAACGCCTCTGTAATGACGTCCCGAGAACCAAACCGGATCTCTGCCAACACAAGGCCGGGTTACCCCTAACTGGGTAACTACTGACATGAATATGCCATCTCCCGATCATAACCGATCTACATCCAAGGATTCTCGATTTCCAACAACCACAAAATAATAAGTTTGCAACAACAACATAGGTTAAGTATCTGGGCTCCATACCATGATACCACCTCTATCCAGAAGGAATGACATACACTAACGGGCGTTACCCCTAATAACCTTGACGCATCCTTCCTGTTTTGACCATTTCGGGGTGTGAGGTCCGACGAAGTCTCGTCCACAAAGCCACGCTTTGGGTCAATAAATGATCAAAGTAATGATCACAAAGATAAATGATCAAACAAATGATCATATCACAAATGATCAAACAATGATCATTTCACAACAACACTCAGCATGACACATTACCAAATTGGAAATATATCGCTGATAACCATCAACTACAAAACCTCTGAGCTTGTACGTCTCAGAGAAGGGTGTTAAGCTAAGAGAATAAATTCTCCGCCACCAACAGAAATGTATTTAAAAGAAATCAGCTTTATATCTCAATTTGTAATGTCAGACATACAATCCATACAAGTCTGTTCCGGGATCGAACAGAACCGAAGGCACTTACAAAGAAGTCCTTGCAATCCGGATATTCACTAATCACGTCCGGACTTCCCATCACATATGGAATTTCTATACCAGGGCCATTCGGTGTAGAAACATTCGACGGTAATCCTTACGTTTTCAAAAATATCCGGTCTTCAACACCGGTCTTCAATCCAATTCATAACGACGTATCACATATTCGGAATGGGTTATACGACCCCAAGGTCCTTTCCCGACTAACCCGAAAAGTGAGCGCATATTTTTTTAAAATAAGTGTGGCGTTCAAATTCAAGCAAATCACAACAAAATACCCATTCAAAGGTAATTATTGATAGTCGGTTATTGAACTATCAATGGATATGCACAACATCACCAGATTCCAAATAATTTTCCAAATTATTTATTTTCTAAAAATATCTTTACAAGATATATAATTTTCACACTTCAACCATTTGAAAATAATTTTCAAATCACTTTTCACCTTTACCACTTTTGAAAACAAATTTCAATCATTTTCCTTACGCGGAAATATTTTCATTTCAACATGGTTCATTTAAACCCATTAAATAAATCCTTAACGATTTACTTTATATTTACGTTCAAAATCCGTAAATTTATTCTCACACTTCAAAAATAAATCAATGTTTATTTTTAAACAATTTCCCTTTATTTTATAAATTCCATAGTGAATTTACATTCCAAAATATTTATGAATATACGATTTCAATTATTCATTTTCAATTTATCTTCAAAAAGATAAATTCTCAAAACATTTCATTTCACATTGGAAAAACATTTCCATACTTACTTATTAATAAGTAATTCACAAATCTATTTATTTTCAACACTTGGAAAATATTCAATATACTTAAATCGAGATTAAGTATATATTTAATTTTTAAGGAAATCATTCTCTTAAAACACATTCATTTGGGCCACAACGAATGTTACGTAAAACATCGTTACAACGTCCCAAAATCACTAGTATAAGGATTTGAAATTTAAAATAGATATATAAATCCCAATACTATACAAAACATTTCCTTTCGGAAATCATTTACTATAACAACAGTGTCATAGTCCACCATTTCCTTCTATTTCTCGAAAACGTCTATTTCAACAATGAATGTTGAAATCTATGATTTCGAATCTTAACACATTTAAAAACATCGTTAGATCGTTTTAATTCTATTTAAAATATCACATCCATAACAATTTGTTTTAACATATTATTCACTATTCAAAAACGTGAATACACTTCGTTAACCAATTTCATCATTTCTATACATTTTATTTTAAAGGATTATTCACTGTCTAAAACGTGAATATAACTTCATTAATAAGTTATAACAATTTACTTATCAAAATAAGCCGTTTGCGGATTTATAAAACAATGTTTATAAATTCCATTTTTATTTATTTTGTAACGACTTCCTTTTATAAATCTCCTTTATTATCCTATTTCAATTTATAACTCAATTATATACCAAAAGTTCATATTATAAGTTAAATACTTATAATTTATTTGTTTACAAAATCGTTCTTTTTAACTTCCCAATTTATAAATCTTATAACTTATAAGATTCATTTATTTACCCAAATTTATTCTTTTAATAACTTTACAAATTTTATAAACCTACTCCTTATAAAATTCCATTTATAACTTCACCGTTTATAATTCTATAAATTTCATTCATTTATGAAGTTCATTTACAATTCATTCTAACACTTATAAAAACTCGTTTTATAATTCAAATATTTTTAATTTATAAATATCAATTTATAAATCCTTTATATAAATCAATTTATATTATTATTTTAAAAACGTCTTTAAACTCCTTTATAAATTCACCATTTTCTTTGATTTATAAAATAATCAAATTTCATAAATCCTATATTTAAACTTTTTACAATAAATTCAAAAATCCCAATTTAAACTATTTTATAAAATCATTAACCACATACTTTCAAAAATCAACTTTTAACTATATTTCTCAAAAATCATAATTTTTATAACATTAAAATTATAAAGTTTATTTATTTAAAATGAATCAATTCAAAAAAATATTTTATAAACGTATACTTTCAAAAATCACTTTAAAAATCCTTTTAAAATTCCAAAATTGGCCCAATGATTCTACACACCAAATAGTCAATCACGACAACAACGACATCATATATCGATATAATAATCAATCAAATATCAAAATATCTGAAATCAAATAAATACTATTGAGGAATCCAGTTGGATCCCTCCAACCTGTTTTCCTGCATCCACAAACATTAGCACAATACCAATTCCGTTCCAGTACGGAATTATCGCGGTATATGGGATTTAAAATATTATCCGCTTAATAGACGGCGCAATAGGGTCTCATCCGCTATATAATGCGGGAAATCAATTCCAAGTACATAAATAATACCAATTTCATTATACTGTGAAATATTCGCGGTATATATTTTTAATAAATAACCTCCGCTTACTAATGGCGTATAATGTCTATTTTAACAATCAATAGTTAACAATCATCATTCAAACATGCATTCAAGAATTTTAAATATAATTATTTAAAATTAAAAATCGAAACCGATTCGATTGAGTGAGAAGTTCTCACCTTGATTTCAATTTCGTTTTCAGCTTTTATTTCGAATAAAATTAAACGGACGTTTAATTTTACCCGAAATTTTTGCTAACTCCAAACGACTCCAATCCAATTCCATAGCGTAGTGCTCGTCCATACAATTCCAACGCACTTCGTCACGTCGAAATCCGACCTCATATGACAAAGTTATAACATTTAAAGATTACAAAATTTTAATATAATTATATTTACAATTTATTTTCATTTCTTAACCTAAATTCAAATCTGGTCCCTTCATTTTGAAATCTTAGATCCTGGCCACATGATTTACTTCTTCCCTCTCCATTTCAACTCGTTCGTGAAACCCAACTGCCGTTCGTCTCCTCCAAAGTCGCGCCCCCTAAACGACTTCCAGACCCCATCATCTCGCCACCATACGAAGCGCCATCACCAGAGCCACCCACGGCCGCAACCCCTTGAGTTTCGGTCGCCCCTATAGCTCGCATCTCGAGGACGAACGGCCGACCTTTAAACTAAAATTGTCGTTGATCGGTTGCTCGAAACTTCATCATCACCGTTCAGATTATAGAGCTCGATATGCTCTACAATGTTGTAGTTGACGACATTACGAAATAATCAATGGATTTTGAGAAATTGAAGAAAGAAGTGGAAGGTTTAAGACCATTGATGTTTAAGAGGCGGCTGACCTAGGTTGCTAGGGTTTTGAGTAAAATAGAAGAATATGGTTCCTTTTTATAGAAAATTTCCAAAAAATCACTATTCACTCCGTTTTTCGAACTCCAAATCTCGCGCGGTGACCGGTGTTTCTAAGGTTTACCCCGCGTTCCGAACACAATGGAACGTGTTTTGGGATCTAATTCGATCATCTGTGCGAGTTATGGCAATAAACGATCGATTTAAAATTAAATCGATAAATCAAATTTCTAGGCGTTTTAGCTTGCACCGGACAAACGGTAAATCCGATTGACATGAAATTTGAAACCATACAATAATATCACATTACGGATCCGATGAAACTGGTTTCGTCGAAATCCGAGACTGTTTGAAAAATGGCTATTTTAACTCGCCAAATTAATATTAAAACAATTTCGATGCGTTTCGAGCTGCCATGGTCAAACGAAAACTCCGATTCCTACGAAAATTGAAATCCGATAATAACAAACTATTACGGATCCAATGGGACTAGTTTCGTCCAATTCTGAGATTGTTCGAAAATTGACTAATTTCACTAGTCGATTAAATATTAAAATATTCAATTTTCACAAATAAACTCTTAATTCGATTTTAAAAGTTCTAAAACATCGTTCTAACTTCAATATGATAAAATAAAATTTTACAAATCATTTTCAATCATATTTAACCCAATTTTCAATTATTTCTGTATTTTAACATATTAAATTATCGATTTAATTATCCAATTAAATACAATTATTCGAAATAAAATTTATTCGACTTATAAATTTCACTTATTAATATTTAAAATCAATTAAATATACAAATTTTAATTAATAGAAATTCTGCGTCGTTACAAACTTCCCCCCTTAAAAGAATTTCGTCCTCGAAATTAACAAGTAAGAAAAGTTACGGAATCTATTAACTTTCCCAAAATCCATAGTTAAACTTCTTACAATAACTTTACTAAGTTTTCAAATCATACTTAGTTATCTTATCAAAAACAACTACTATTGTTTAACTTTCAACTCCAAATCAAAATTTTAGTTTTCAAAATTTTCCAATTTTTCTCAAATTTTTCTAACGCCTTAGATTTTCGAAAAATTCGCCATAGTCTCCTTTGCGCGGCTCGATCCGAAAAAAAATGACAGTATATATATTACAAATATACATCTCATCAAGTGATGAGGCATCCCGCAGGGAAAAAAGTGTAAAACTACGATATTTAATCCGAGATATGTACCTTATATTTTATTAGCGAGCATATACGGCTAATATAGCGCGAAAGCGAGCTCCAAATGCGAAGCAAACGCGATCCGCACCTACTAAACACTCAACAGCAGATGAGAAACATGTATATAGACAATAGTATCGATATACAACATATAGCAATATAATAACTATATATGTCAACATAGCAAATGCAGTAAAAGCAATATATTCAACCATCAACCAACTATCATTCAACTAACATCCATAACCAATAAATATTCATCCATGTTCTCATTAATATTTAATGAATTGGGTTTTCAATTTTAATCACATCGATTCATTAACAGTGGACGTTTTTACTAACATTCATTTTTAATTAGTTTATATTCACTAATTCATATTTAAGTTGGTTCACTTCCAAATCAAATCCAATTCTATTTGAGATTCACTTAACTTCCAATTTGATTTCAATTATTTTAAGTTTCAATTTCATTAACACTTAATGAATTATATACAATCAACTAACTATCATATAAAAATCAATGTATATTAATTACAACCAAATTCCTTTGCTTATATTCATTCAATTTGGTTTAACACCTATACTTTCAACTGGTTTAATTAAATTGAGTTTCATTCAATTATTCAACTTCCAATAACATTAGATTTTAATGAATTAACACTTACATTCATTATTTCATATCAATTATTTACATTTAATTGATTAACATTCAATCCATTAATTAATTCAATTACAAAAGTTGAATTTCATTACATAACTCAAGTTCACATCTATCATTTAACTTTATTAATTTACTTTGATACCAAAATCAACTTCATTCAACATCTCTTAAGTTATATTCCATTTTAAACATTATTTGGTTTTACTTAACTTAAATTCCCACTTATAAATCAATTCAGATTCCCATTCTAAAGTAAAATTTCCATTTAACTTTAAATTCATTTTTATTTACAACTCATATTCATAAATATATTCATATAGTTTCACTTCTTATATATATAAGTTTATTTCACAATTGTAAATCACTTTAATTATAATTTAATTCTTATAATTCTTTTTACTTATACAATAATTCTTTTATTTAGATTATTTAAACATCTTTTAATTAACTTATATATATTCTTACATTTTCAATCACCAAACAATCAACTTATATATACTTTAATAATTCTGAAAAATTATTCCTTTATATATAAAATATAACCAAGGTAAAATTATTTCATTCACCCAATTTAAAACAATATCGTGTCGAATTGTTCTGTACAAGTGTTTAGAGATCCCTATCAACAACGTTGATCACACGTATTAACCAGAATCCATATACCACTCAACAAACCAATCATCACAATATAAAAAAAATTTATATTCACTAACAAATACGCTCTCATAGCTATTATTACACTCAAACTCATTCTAGAGTACTACTGACTCTATCTCTAATGAGTAATACCCAACAGAGCCATGGTTGTCGCTTAACCATATGCTCTGATACCACATTGTAAGGACCCGATTCTTCGACTTCCGAAAACCGACATCAATACGTTCACTGTATCAACTGCCGAGCACTCGAATGCCGGAAAACCGAACACTTAGATTTTAAGAAAAGAAAAGGAAAGAAAAGAGGTAGAAGAAGAGAGAAAAGGTAGAACAGAACAGAAAGAAAACAACAGAACAATATCAAAAATGTAACAATCGCAGCGGAACAACATATAATAGATAAATGAATAATCTTTAAAACAAAGAACTATATCAGTTATTACATCACATTACATTACATTACATCATCAGAGTGTACAACAATCAAACAACAACAAACAGCGGAAAAGAAATACTATATACTAGTGATACGCCATGCCATCTAGCTTGCCTCCAACAACTCCTGAATTCCAGAATATCCTGATAACCTAGCTCTAGACTGCCCGTGTGAAAATTGGTGGGCACCCAGAGTTTAGGAAGGAAAACAATAAACTCTGAATCAGTCATGTGACTGGTGTGAGAACTAAAACAGTTTATTTTATCTTCAAAAACAAAATAGAGGAATATTTTTAAAGTCAATTCGCAATGCTTTTAAAAATGAGACTACCATAAGGCATCCCGCACACACACAATGCAAACGCAGAATCGGAGGAGATTTCTCCTTATGATAGTCAAAGATGCTTGATACGCACTTAAAAAGAACATTTGATATTATTACTAGTGCATAGTGTAGGAAAAATTCATTTCGAAAATAAAGATATAAATCTTAGCCAGCATAGGCATTCCGCACTTATGCCTACTATAGCTACCATGTTCAATAGCAGGTTACCGCCATATTCCATGGCAGGTTATACAACTAAAACCGTACAAGATCGTATTGTTTCTTTGGATTTCCAACAAATGGTCAGGCCATGGAACTTCCCATCGCCACATGGAAACGCCTCTGGAATGACGTCCCGAGAACCAAACCGGATCTCTGCCAACACAAGGCTGGGTTACCCCTAACTGGGTAACTACTGACACGAATATGCCATCCCCCGATCGTAACCGATCTACATCCGAGGATCCTCGATTTCCAACAACCACAAAATAATAAGTTTGCAGCAACAACATAGGTTAAGTATCTGGGCTCCATACCATGATACCACCTCTATCCAGAAGGAATGACATACACTAAAGGGCGCTACCCCTAATAACCTTGCCGCATCCTTCCTGTTTTGACCATTTCGGGGTACGAGGTCCGACGAAGTCTCGTCCGCAAAGCCACGCTTTGGTACAAAGCCATGCTTTGGGTCAACAAATGATCAAAGTAATGATCACGAAGATAAATGATCAAACAAATGATCATATCACAAATGATCAAACAATGATCATTTCACAGCAACACTCAGCATGTCACATTACCAAATTGGGAATATATCGCTAATAACCATCAACTACATAACCTCTGAGCTCGTACGTCGCAGAGAAGGGTGTTAAGCTAAGAGAATAAATTCTCCGCCACCAACAGAAATGTGTTTAAAAGAAATCAGCTTTATATCTCAATTTGTAATGTCAGACATACAATCCATATAAGTCTGTTCCGGGATCGAACAGAACCGAAGGCACTTACAAAGAAGTCCTTGCAATCCGGATATTCACTGATCACGTCCGGACTTCCCATCACATATGGAATTTCTATATCGGGGCCATTCGGTGCAGAAACATTCGACGGTAATCCTTCCGTTTTCAAAAATATCCGGTCTTCAACACCGGTCTTCAATGCAATTCATAACGACGTATCACATATTCGGAATGGGTTATACGACCCCAAGGTCCTTTCCCGGCTAACCCGAACAGTGAGCGCTATTTTTTTAAAATAAGTGTGGCATTCAAATTCAAGCAAATCACAACAAAATACCCATTCAAAGGTAATTATTGATAGTCGGTTATTGAACTATCAATGGATATGCACAACATCACCAGATTCCAAATAATTTTTCAAATTATTTATTTTCTAAAAATATCTTTACAAGATATATAATTTTCACACTTCACCCATTTGAAAATAATTTTCAAATCACTTTTCACCTTTACCACTTTTGGAAGCAAATTTCAATCATTTTCCTTACGCGGAAATATTTTCATTTCAACATGGTTCATTTAAACCCATTAAATAAATCCTTAACGATTTACTTTATATTTACGTTCAAAATCCGTAAATTTATTCTCACACTTCAAAAATAAATCAATGTTTATTTTTAAACAATTTCCCTTTATTTTATAAATTCCATAGTGAATTTACATTCCAAAATATTTATGAATATACGATTTCAATTATTCATTTTCAATTTATCTTCAAAAAGATAAATTCTCAAAACATTTCATTTCACATTGGAAAAACATTTCCATACTTACTTATTAATAAGTAATTCACAAATCTATTTATTTTCAACACTTGGAAAATATTCAATATACTTAAATCGAGATTAAGTATATATTTAATTTTTAAGGAAATCATTCTCTTAAAACACATTCATTTGGGCAAAAACGAATGTTACGTAAAACATCGTTACAACGTCCCAAAATCACTAGTATAGGGATTTGAAATTTAAAACAGATATATAAATCCCAATACTATACAAAACATTTCCTTTCGGAAATCATTTACTATAACAACAGTGTCATAGTCCACCATTTCCTTCTATTTCTCGAAAACATCTATTTCAACAATGAATGTTGAAATCTATGGTTTCGAATCTTAACATATTTAAAAACATCGTTAGATCCTTTTAATTCTATTTAAAATATCACATCCAAAACAATTTCTTTTAACATATTATTCACTATTCAAAAACGTAAATATACTTCGTTAACCAATTTCATCATTTCTATACATTTTATTTTAAAGGATTATTCACTGTCTAAAATGTGAATATAACTTCATTAATAAGTTATAACAATTTACTTATCAAAATAAGCCGTTTGTGGATTTATAAAACAATGTTTATAAATTCCATTTCTATTTATTTTGTAACGACTTCCTTTTATAAATCTCCTTTATTATCCTATTTCAATTTATAACTCAATTATATACCAAAAGTTCATATTATAAGTTAAATACTTATAATTTATTTGTTTACAAAATCGTTCTTTTTAACTTCCCAATTTATAAATCTTATAACTTATAAGATTCATTTATTTACCCAAATTTATTCTTTTAATAACTTTACAAATTTTATAAACCTACTCCTTATAAAATTCCAATTATAACTTCACCGTTTATAATTCTATAAATTTCATTCATTTATGAAGTTCATTTACAATTCATTCTAACACTTATAAAAACTCGTTTTATAATTCAAATATTTTTAATTTATAAATATCAATTTATAAATCCTTTATATAAATCAATTTATATTATTATTTTAAAAACGTCTTTAAACTCCTTTATAAATTCACCATTTTCTTTGATTTATAAAATAATCAAATTTCATAAATCCTATATTTAAACTTTTTACAATAAGTTCAAAAATCCCAATTTAAACTATTTTATAAAATCATTAACCACATACTTTCAAAAATCAACTTTTAACTATATTTCTCAAAAATCATAATTTTTATAACATTAAAATTATAACGTTTATTTATTTAAAATGAATCAATTCAAAAAATATTTTATAAACGTATACTTTCAAAAATCACTTTAAAAATCCTTTTAAAATTCCAAAATTGGCCCAATGATGCTACACACCAAATAGTCAATCACGACAACAACGACATCATATATCGATATGATAATAAATAAAATATTAAAATATCTGAAATCAAATAAATATTATTGAGGAATCCAGTTGGATCCCTCCAACCTGTTTTCCTGCATCCACAAACATTAGCATAATACCAATTCTGTTCCAGTACGGAATTATCGCGGTATATGGGATTTAAAATATTATCCGCTTAATAGACGGCGCAATAGGGTCTCACCCGCTATATAATGCGGGAAATCAATTCCAAGTACATAAATAATACCAATTTCACTATACTGTGAAATATTCGCGGTATATGTTTTTAATACCTCCGCTTACTAACGGCGTATAATATCTATTTTAACAATCAATAGTTAACAATCATCATTCAAACATGCATTCAAGAATTTTAAATATAACAATTTAATATTAAAAATCGAAACCGATTCGATTGGGTGAGAAGTTCTCACCTTGATTTCAATTTCGTTTTCAGCTTTTATTTCGAATAAAATTAAACGGACGTTTAATTTTACCCGAAATTTTTGCTAACTCCAAATGACTCCAATCCAATTCCATAGCGTAGTGCTCGTCCATACGATTCCAACGCACTTCGTCCCGTCGAAATCCGACCTCGTATGACAAAGTTATAACATTTTAAAGATTACACAAAATTTAATATAATTATATTTACAATTTATTTTCATTTCTTAACCTAAATTCAAATCTGGGCCCTTCATTTTGAAATCTTAGATCCTGGCCGCATAATTTACTTCTTCCCTCTCCATTTCAACTCGTTCGTGAAACCCAACTGCCGTTCGTCTCCTCCAAAGTCGCGCCCCCTAAACGACTTCCAGACCTCATCATCTCGCCACCATACGAAGCCCCATCACCAGAGCCACCCACGGCCGCAACCCCTTGAAGTCCGGTCGCCCCTATAGCTCGCATCTCGAGGACGAACGACCGACCTTTAAACTAAAATTACCGTTGATCGGTTGCTCGAAACTTCATCATCACCGTTCAGATTATAGAGCTCGATATGCTCTACAATGTTGTAGTTGATGACATTATGAAATAATCAATGGATTTTGAGAAATTGAAGGAAGAAGAGGAAGGTTTTCAGCCATTGATGTTTAAGAGGCGGCTGACCTAGGTTGCTAGGGTTTTGAGTAAAATAGAAGAATATGGTTCCTTTTTATAGAAAATTTCCAAAAAATCACTATTCACTCCATTTTTCGAACTCCAAATCTCGCGCGGTGACCGGCGTTTCTAAGGTTTACCCCGCGTTCCGAACACAATGGAACGTGTTTTGGTAGTTAATTCGATCATCTGTGCGAGTTAAGACAATAAACGATCGATTTAAAATTAAATCGGTAAATCAAATTTCTAGGCGTTTTAGCTTGCATCGGACAACGGTAAATCCGATTGACACGAAATTTGAAACCATACAATAATATCACATTACGGATCCGATGAAACTGGTTTCGTCAAAATCCGAGACTGTTTGAAAAATGGCTATTTTAACTCGCCAAATTAATATTAAAACAATTTCGATGCGTTTCGAGCTGCCACGGTCAAACGAAAATTCCAATTGCTACGAAAATTGAAATCCGATAATAACAAACTATTACGGATCCAATGGAACTAGTTTCGTCCAATTCTGAGACTGTTCGAAAATTGACTAATTTCACTAGTCGATTAAATATTAAAATATTCAATTTTCACAAATAAACTCTTAATTCGATTTTAAAAGTTCCAAAACATCGTTCTAACTTCAATATGATAAAATAAAATTTTATAAATCATTTTCAATCATATTTAACCCAATTTTCAATTATTTCTGTATTTTAACATATTAAATTATCGATTTAATTATCCAACTAAATCCAATTATTCGAAATAAAATTTATTCGACTTATAAATTTCACTTATTAATATTTAAAATCAATTAAATATACAAATTTTAATTAATAGAAATTCTGGGTCGTTACACCTAGAGCCTATGGCCGAACCCATTTATAGCATAGAAGTGATGAATTTGCCTCGTAGTTGTTGTTTTGTTGCACCTATGTCCATTCACCTTTGAACCAACCTAGGCCGACCCTATTTGGACCCAAACTAGACCTTAGTGCATGCCTTGGCTGAACCAATCTCATCCATAACTGATCCATGTGAAGTTGAGAACAAGTGCAAGTCAATTGTTGTTGATTTGGGCACTGAATTCTTATGTTTTTTGATCTTAATTCGTGTTGTAACTTATATTGTTAGTATTTTTTGTCTCATGTATTCAAGGCAATTAACCTTGTCTCTCCCACACTCATAGCATCATCATGGCTGAGAAAACGAACCCCTTAGTCGAGCTTTTGAATGGTTGTAGCAAAGTCAAGTTATCTTGCCTTTGTTGCCTTTCAATTTCAATTTATTTCAATATATTTTGGTTGAATATTCATAAGTTGTATTGGCTTGTTTTGAGGTTGTTTACAAGATGATATCTTGGCTATTTCTCTCCATTCAAATCAAAGGTCGTGCCTTCTAGATCCGTTTTGTCATTCTAATTGACATCTTCAAAAAAAAAGTGAGTATTTCTCACCAGACACTATGTACTTATATAAGTAGTAAATTGACACCCTGTGAATCTGTAGAACTATATGACCATGTTATAAGTGCTTATATTATTATCATATGATGTTCACACCTGTTATTACACCTAAATATTATATGTTACTATTATTTCATGATATTCTGTTTATTTTATCTGTTCATCACACTGCAAGTTCCCTTTAGATTAGAATCACTATGGGTTGAAATGATACATACCCGAACGGACTTTAGAATAAGGGAAAATTGTTATGGACTGAAATGATAGGCTTGAATGATTTCAACTTATTTTATTTACTTGTGACTACGGGTTTGAAATGATAAAACCCGGATTTTTCTTTGTAAATTACGGGTTGAAATGATACATTACTCGTATCACTTTACCTAGCGTAGAAAATTATATACAAGCCAATAGTTAAAATATGTCTTTCTAAAAAATTTAAAATATTTTAGAAATTTAATTATTATAATATTTTGATTTAAAAATAAAAAAATATAATTTTTGTAAAGTATTATTGATTTTCTGGAAATCTATAAGTTAAATAAATTATGGAAAGGTTAGAAAATATGAATGTAAGTTATTTTGGAAATTTTGATTTAATTTTTAATGGAATTTAAATTAACTTTGAAAATATGATAAATTTATGATATTTTGAATTTAAATTAATTTAAAATGATTTTATAACATATTAATGATTTTTGAATAAAGTTAAAATGTTAATGAGTAAATATTGAGTTGAATTTGAAAATATAACTTAAATTGGAATTTATGAATTTGATTTAAAAGTGAAATTTTAAGTTAAGTTAAATAAAATGGAATTAAGTTATATTTGAAAATTTTAAACTTAAGTGTTAAGTTGAAATTTAATGTAATGAATTTAAATTTGAATATTGAAATTTAATAAGTGAATTATTAATAAATATTGATTTTTGGAAGGAAACTTAACTTTATAAAATCATGAATTTAAGGAAAAGTAAATGATGCTTATAAATGTGAAAATGTATGATTTTATAAGTTAAAAATGATTTAAATAAAAAAATAAGTGTTTGTGAAATTGAATATTTGAAGTTAATTAACAGCATTTTTAAATGCTGTCTTTTGTTAAATTGAATTGTTTTGAATGTAACTTTCTTTAGAATTTTCCAAATGCTGCGAAACTTGAATTTTTATTATTTTAATAAATGTAAGTGCATAAATGAACATTGAAAATTTTAAATTTTTGGAATTTAATAATTTAATTATTAAATGTAATAACTTTATTTTTATGATTTAAAATGAAGTAATTTGTTTTGAAATATAACTATTTGATATATTAAAATGATTGAAATGTGGTTTCGAAAAGATATGATATTTTGACATATTAAAATGATTTAAAATGTGGTACTGAAAGATATGATATTTTGGTATATTGAAATGATTTGAAAGGTGGTTTTGAAAAAAATATAGCTATTTTGATATATTAAAATGATCTGAAATGTGGTTTTGAAAAGATATGATATTTGATATATTAAAATGATTTGAAACGAAGTTTTGAAAGATATGACATTTTGATATTAAAATGATTTGAAAAGAAGTTCTGAAAGATATGATATTTTGGAAATGAAGCTTTGAAAGGTTATGATATTTTGATATATTAAAATGATTTGAAAGGAAGTTTTGAAAGGATATGATAATTTAATATATTGAAATGGCTAGAAATGACTTGATATTTATTTTGATAAATATTTGAATTGAAAGATATGGTATGATGATATATTGAAATGGTTTGGAAATGATTTAATCTTTATTTTGATAAAGATTTGGATTGAAATGATATTTTATTTTGAAGTATAAAATATTGTTTTAAAGTTATAACTACGGATTATAATAACGATTGGTTGTTAAAGAGACCGGGATCGGATATTGTCTTATAGCCGGCCAATACCAAAAATCACTTTAACAACTGTGTACGCGGTGGAGATTCCAGAATGAAGTAGGATGGTGGCGACGTTCTCGAGGTATATTACGTAGACCCAACTCCCGTGAGTTGGCATAAATGACTAAAACAGGAGCTATACCGGGATACACAAAGGATCGCACCCTTTCATCGAGCATGCCTCTTCGGAAACCATTCTATTACTTTTGTGATTCGATACGAGGCGCCACTTTGATTCGGGGTATTGTTCGAGGTGGGCGGAAGCTGCTGGCTTGCCGTCACCACCGGTCCGGGAGTGCAAACGGTGTATCCACCCTGGCATTGTCTCGCGTGTCATGTCATCTCCTTATAGCGAGCCCACTACGATTTTGGTTTTAAAGATCCGACCGCGTTAAGGTTCACCATCCCCTTAACGCTATTTTCTATATGATTATACTTTACTGATTAGACACTACTGTATATAGCGTATATTACTACATAGTAAATAGTTTAACGGATTCTTAGAGGATGGGCGGTCCCGAGCATCTTCTAAGTTACTTGTACCTTTACTACAGTTCACTTGAGTTAGTTTATATTGTATAAGTATGTATGTCCTGACTCGAGTGTTTGTATTTTTATTTACGCTCGGGTCAGCCTGAGTTATTCACATATTTGGATTTCCACTTTCTGGAGATTGAAATCGCTGGAGATTATCTACTTGTCAAGTTTTATCTTTTGCAGTCTGTTGTTCCTTTCAGCTCTTATATTAGTAGATTTCTATGTAGTGAGACTTCCTTTGTACTTTATTTCTTCTGTTGTATTTAAGTAACTCTGATATTTTTATATAGTAGCTTCATGAACTACTATTTCTTTTACTTCCGCTGCATTATTATTACTCTATGTCTGTGATCTTTGATTTTTATTTACTGTATATTCTGAGATTTGCCAAATTTTTATTTACAACGCGGTATTTTGAGCAATTCAATTCCGGCATGAATGTCTACATATACACTTATAATTGATGCGAATGGTTGAAAATACCTGGTTGTTACAATCTGGTTGGTGTTAGGGGTATTGCCAGGTCTCCTAATGATTTTCTGAGTAACTGGTGGGCCGGAATTTCTGGTAGATCGCTTCGGTCGACCCTGTTCCGCCTGATTCCTTGCCTGATCTGCTGGCACCTCTGGTGCGCGCGGAATAAGGCAACCTTTGAGGATTCTCCGATGGACCCCCAGTCCATCATTCGGCGTGTTAGGAATGACGTCTTCCTAGCTTTCCGAGGTAGACCTTTCTGGGGACCCGTTGGCTCCCGCTCTCGGCGGCTGGTGGGTCTTCTTTCTATTTCCTGTGTTCTGAATTCCGCTAGATTGAGAGTTGGTTGAGTCCTTTTGGTGGGGCGTCGGCTTTCACCCTTCGCTTCTGCTTCCCTCCTCCCTCCCTTTTTCTTTCTTATGTGGTTGCTAGTTTCTCAGGTCCAGGCTTTTCTGGGTTCTTAGCCGGTCAGCGATCCTTTCGGTTAGCGGTCTGCTTGGATAGTGATGGAGTTGCTTGGGCCGTGGTGCCTCCTTTGAAGCAAGTTTTTTCTTTGGTCTTCTCCGATAGCGTTTGTGAGGCCCATGTTACCTCTTTGTCTTTGGTGCTCAGTTGGAGATTCTTCTTACATCATCATTGAACGGCAGCCTTGTCGGTGCTCAATGATTATGTCGTATGGGTGGTGGTTTTTTCGGAGCACATCTTCTTTCTCCTGCGCTGTTTCCTTTCTCAGGAGACTGCTTCTTTGGCTGTCGTTGTTTTGGTGTTGGGTTCTCTTTCCCTGCTTTTTTTGATTCAATTGTATTTGTTTTTGCGTTTCTTTCCGCTCTGTTAGATTTTGCATTCGCTTGCTACCTGCCAGGCTTGTTGGCAGCTTTTGGTGCTTGTTATATTCATATATTTTGTTTAAAAAAAAGGATGATGGAGTCGCATGCTCGTTCAAAATAACTAACCCTAATAGCGGTATGTACAATGTTCCAGTCAATTAATCAAAGCCCAACAAATACATTCCCGTGCAGAATAAGAAGACGGCCGGATAGGATTCCTGTTCTCTTGCATAAAAAACCCTAGCTCATCTCTTTCATTAATTTGATCCGCCGTCTCTTTCTTAGAAAAACCCTAACTTGTCTCCTCTTTCATTTGTTCGATTCGTCGTATATTGTTGCTCAGTCGATCATCAATGATGCTACCACGGTATCGCCAGATGCTACTGTCTTTCCTTTCCTGATTCTCATTTCCTTTCCCGTCATTCATGTTGCTTAACTTGTAGGTAATATAAATCTTTGTATCCGAAAACGGGATTTTGGACGATTTCTGTTCCGGTCGATACCGGAACCAGACCGAAATAATCGGGTGCCGGACGGAACGTTGAACAATGGTACAAACTATAAAAGAAAAAATATTTTGTTCTTTTCACTGTGAAAAACAATAACAGGAAGGTTATAGTGCACTATTGTAGTATATTCCGAATATTATCTCAGTCCAAAATTACGTTCATTAACAAATATTATCAGAAACATTTATCTTAAGTTCTTAACCTGTCCAACACATGTTGCATATACATAAACCAGTAAAAAAACAGTTTAACATAAATATTTTGTACTTCAATTAATTAATTACATTATACTTCAATAAGCAACTCTAAATTTTCTTTGCATGATAGGGATTAATATAACTTTACAACACAAGACATATTTAATTCAAATTAGAATCCACATGTAAGCTTTTGATAGAATGAGACCGAATAGATTGCATGGGTTGGCAAAATTTTCATTGAAAGTCTACCATCATAATGAGAAAGAACGTATTAAATATCCAAATGACAAATTTTATTTTGCAATGTCCAGCGTGTGATGGGCAGCTTATTCAATATTGTTTCTCTCTTTCTATACGTACATCTATATTTATATATATATTATTATGTTTTGACTGGAGTTAAAGAAAAACAATAAAGATTTTAATTTTCCGTCTATACATAGTTCAATCTATATGATTGTTGACTCAATAAATTTTGAATCTTAACTGTCCAAGAGTCTTATCTACGTAAACCATGCAGATATTCATATAGCAATTTCTTCAGTCAAAAAACCAAAATAAGCGATTCCTTGCATTGGGAAGTTAAAACGAAATCCTCCTTTGAAACCTTTCAGGTAGATCTATCAGCCCACCTCGATTTTGGCTCTTTCTCATATAGAAATTTGAGGGGATTTCTTCCAGCTCTACAAGAAGAAGTAAAAGCTAGGATTTCGATCTTAATGTTCTTCCAAATTTATTATTTTGGAGGAATGTCCTTTAAGCTTATTGCACTTAAAAGATGTTTTGTATGGTTTCACTTAACGGCTTTGTTTACGACTGTTTTATCGATTACAAAGCACGACAAGGTATGACACATTAATCAATTCGGTTCAAACCTTTGGTCCATATATAGTTGGATCATTTATTACTAAGGTAAACTCGTTGCATTGGCAAAAATAGTCAATACATCCACTTGACAAAAAGTAAACTCGTTGCGTAGAGAGTATAAGGGCAAACATATTGTCTTATTCTTGCAAAACCTTTTACCTTAAAAGCAGGATTCCACTATTCAACTTAAATGCTACATGCAAACATCCACTTGATAAGTAACTTCTTTTCCTTCTTGATTATGAAACAGTGATTGGTTTCTATTTTTTTATTTTCTGGAAGAAACTTGTCTTCTGCACATCCTTTATATGAATAGAACATGCAAAATGGTATTAAATAAGGTATTTGCTTGATAGTTAAAATTTTCCAGCCATTAGGTTTAATGCAGCTCCATAAGCAAATAATTATTAACTCCGGAAACTGGGAATTGCACAATGTGATGGCCTCATTTAGATTATCCATTGACCTTACTAGCTTTGGAGTTTGCAAATTAAAAGAACCTTAGTGGCAAAATTGGAATGCTTTTGTCGTGCAAGTAGCTTATGCTGTGAGGCAATTGGAGACACCTTGTTAGTTTTTCACTTTATTGTGTTATTATTTTCATATAACTTAGGACAAAATAATATGATATTGGTAAAGTTAGTACAGGTGCAGACTTGGTACAGTTTGATAAGTAGCATAATGTTTAAAGCCCTATTCTTAATTCAGCTAAAATTTACTAGTTGGAAAGCACTAGTTTAGAAAGATAGGAAGATTCTATATATAATCCAGTGAGCTCACTTTTAAGTTGAGCACGATGACATAGATACTAATAGATAATAACATCGTAATCATTTTATATGAAAATATAGATTTTCAGTTTATAGTTAAGCATTAGATCATATGGGTGATTGTAATTGGTTCCTGGACATAACATGTGCTTATACTTTTTTGTAGTGCTTATGCTTTTTTGCAGCATTCACAAAAAGTTGGGAAAAAATGTGCTATTGCTTGCTTATTATAATTCTGGACAGTATCATAGTACTTCTTTTGTTATTGACGTCTTATATGTCATTTTCTCTCTCTCTCGGCTCGGTGCAAATGCATATGACAAATACAAAGAAATGAACAATGCATGATGTGGAAGACCGCAAACGTAACTTTGTAAGTTGAATATAATTTAAAACTGCCTGCTTTCTTCCTATATATAGAATAATGCTGAACTTACCGGCCTGCTAAACGTCCTGATATGGATAAATACTATGAACTTGCTAGGCCTTAGCTGAAAATTTTCCAATCTTGGCACAAAATGTTATAAATTTGATGTTGGCCCTATCTCAAATATCATTATTGCCCTATTTGAGGGTAAACCGGCACTATAGAAGCCCAATTTCATATATTAATGAATATTTATTAAACTTCCAACTATAAAATGAAGATGCCGAAATGAAAAGTTAAAGGATACTAGAATATGGTTCCAATAATGATATATGGTTTATATGTAGTTTTTTAAGCTATGTTTGTATGTTTTTATTTAGGGTTACAACTATAGTTGGCATGTTCATCAGGGTAGTATAAGAATACTTTCGTATATGCTAAACACTATCATGAACTTTTCTAACATTTGATGTTAGAGCTGGGCTTCGATCCACATAAAGAAATGTTATTTGTTTGCTAGTAAGTTTGGTTCAAACAAAATGGCTATAGATTAATAACATTATTTTATTTAATAATGCATAGAGACAGTGAAAGAAAATAAAAATAGAAGGATAGTCGATTTCAACCTCGTATGTTTTAATGCTGTTATATTCAGGTTCAAGTTTATATTGAAATTCATGTCTAAAGTTATATCTCCACTTGTATATTGTTTTTATTTTTTACTATTGGTCTTTTAGTTTATGTATTGATTATGGTTAACACATTAAGATCAATATGCATATTCAATTTATGTTCTTATGATTGTTGATGTACACCGAATGACATAACATTACTTTATTTTTGTCACCAATTTGCTAGTAAATTTATATTCTTATTATATATAATTTATAATGCTATAATCAAAATGATCTGCATCATTACTATTAAAGAAGCTCGTAATTTTATTTATAGGCTTCTAAAGTGTTAATGCGTTCATGTTCAAGTTCAATGTCTTTTCTTATTATTGCATAGTTATAATGTGCATTTGTATAAAGTTATTCAGGACTGTTTTATATTTGTAAAATAGTAGGTTTGTATTCTATATTGATGTGCGCTTTTTTTTCTTCTTTTTTTCTTTTGGATGAATTTTGTTTACAGCGAAAATATCTATTTCAACTTTATGCCTAGTTTAAAACTAATTACGAAAAAGGAAAAAATGTAAAAGAACGAATTATTCTAATATGTCGAGCACAATGACATAGATCTATTTTTACAAGCACAGATCCAAAATCCATTGCAAAATAAATCGTTTCCCTTACCTTCCTATTTTCTTTCATTCGACACACTCCTTCAATTTCAAAGTTACTCTTCGATTAGCACTCAAAATTCATAATCACTATAACAATGTCGTTTCAAACCAAAAGGAAACCAGTATCACCCACAGAACCGCAAAATTCAACGTATGATGAACAACCATCAGAAATTCAACAGCAATGTCCAACTCAGGAAACCGAAAACCTAACTCAAAACGATCCAAATTCACAAATGAAGAAAGTGAAAGATAGAAAGCAAAAATTACAAATGAATTATAGAGAATTGCAAAGAGGAAAAAGAAAAGTGAAAAAAATGTCATAGATGGACTGGTAAATAAATTTATTTTTTTGCTTAATAATATTGCTCTCAGTCAAAATAATTACAAAAACTAATAGCTAATGTCTATTTGATGGAGTTGATGCTTAATTATTTTATAAATTTTTTGATTGTCATTTATAATAAAACTGATACTAGAATATTTGCAGAAATGATACATGGTTATGTTTGATAGAAGTTGATGTATTGTAATTTTAGGAACTATTTTGAATGTCATGTATAACAAAACTGATATCAAAATAATGCAAAACTTATACTAATACTTTCCAATATATACTTTCCAAAATTGCGATTTGTTTATTTTGTCAGCCTTTCGGTTATACTACGGTCTCCTGCCCTTCTGGTCCCGTTACTATCTCCTAACTCCTCCGGTCAAGATCACTTGTCACCGTCCAGTCTTGAAGTGGGTTCCTAAGCCCAAGGCTCTTGATCCTTCCATTATCTCAGAAGCTTCTATTCCAGTTGTTGCTGATCCTGTAGTTCCCGAGCCTAATGTTACCGATTCTGCTATCCATAATATTCCTCCTCCGGTAGTTATTGAGCCTGATGTTGCTGATCCTCTACTTGTTATTGATCTTATAGCTACTGACTTTTATATTTTCGACTCGGTTCTGTCTTCTGTTGTTGGTCTGGCTATGGCCGATGTTGTTGTCTATTCGGTTCCTGATGTGATTGGGTTTAACTTGTTGAGACTTCTGTTGTGCCACTCCCTTTGTTTCTGGGCCATTTTATTGGAAGTCGTAGAAAAAGTGTTGGATTCATGTGAAGACTGCTATGAGATATAGCCTTATTGAGGATTTTTCTTCCGATTGTGTCAGATGACGAGTTGGACCTGAGATGTCTGTATTATTGTAATTCAGGCGATTCGCTTGCGAAAAGGAACGAAGTTATGCTATTTGACACCTTTTGGGATATGTCGCAATCCATGGACTATGACCCTTCACTTGGGTTGCTTATTAGTCCTTTTGTTTATAGCAATGGTGGTGACCCCAACGGTGTCGATCATGCATTGTCAGACGTTGGAAGTGATCCCTCCTCTTCTGAGGAGGAGCTCTTAGATTATTTACAATGGTATAGACTCCTTGCCAATCTTCTGGGCTGTTTTTTCCTTTTTCTCTTATAGTAGTTAAGGTGCTTTGACTTACTCCCGTGCTGTGAAAGTTTTTATTATGTTAGTACTAAAAAGTGGACGACCCACGATAAAACCGTCAGGCTTTGACAATACACACACACTGCCACTATTCAGATTATTGATACTATTTATTATTTAACACTACTTAACCAATAACAAAAACTAACAATTTCCTATTGTTAATATAGATAATAGATTAGGATGTCTCAAAATATAAGCTGGTAGAGCACAACCATGCAAAGACCACAACAACGATGATAACTAAAACTTTAATATGCAAGTACATAATAATTGCTACATACACTGAATTGTAACTAATTTCTCTATTGAACAGAAAATACTAGTCACTAATTTAGAAAGTATTAAAAGACATTTAGTCATGTCTATACTTGAAGAAATTGTACGAGATAAATATGCAGATATTATTTATTTCCATTTGCGTTGTGAGGACCATTAGACGTTGGTAACATCGACATATCCTACAATGCAACGGTCTCACGTAGATTCTTTACGGCCTACAACATCAAATGAAGGTAACAACCCAAGTCTAAAACAAGCAATAAAACTGATATGATATTTTTTTCAAAAGAATTAACTAATATAATTGAAACAAAGTGAATATTAACCGACTTTGTATTATTTTGTCTTTAATAGAGAAAAGAAGTTAAGGAAATCGTGCAGGACCTATGGAAAACCAACAATATACAAGATATGGAAGTGAAGCAAGATGAAATTCATCAAATTTAATACATAAGACACGTAAGCTATTTTATTTGTTAAAAATGATACCTACTGACAACAAAATTGATATAAGAATTGAAACTAACAATAATACATAAATGATAGTTACTTAATATTTAGAACTTGTTATGTGTTTGAATTATGGTCTTTTATATACAATACTATACATCTCTTATATGCAATACTATACATCCTAGGTTCAGCTCAGGTACAACTCGGGTTCGACCTAAAGCATCGAGTTGAAATACTTGAGTCAATTTTTTTCGCTAATTTTTTTATAGTTCCTTTTTCTTGCATTTTTATGATGGTTTCAAAACTCTTGGGTCATTTCTTTATCATTTGTTCGTCCAATTCGCTCGTTTAAGTCTGTTCGAAAACTGTGGAAGATTTGATTGTGTCTTATTGTTCATTTATTATTCCAATGATTATTTTATCATTTGTCTATAATTATATGTATACGGTATTGTTATTGTTTAAATTATTCAAGCATTTTGTTTATTTACTCGCTTTTATTTGTTGCATTAATGAATATTTTACACAATATTAATCTAATTATAATTCTATTTTCAAGCAATTATAGTAAACAGAAACTGAAGGCAACATGTTTTTCATCAAATTCTCATAGATTTATTATTAATTCAAACAAAGAATTCATTCTTTATTACTCTCAAAGTACTAACTCAGTAAGCTAAAACAAAAAAATTGAAAACTCAGGAGAACCCGACGGACCAGTAAACTTCTGAGGAGGGTATAGTACAGTCGTTTGCTGATCCAAGCCCCCATACCCGGGATAAATTTACATAGGATAAGGAAGCGTGTGATAGGAATCGAGCCTGAGTCTTTTTAGAAGAACCCAAACCTTTTTTTTCACTGCGCCGCACCCAGGACAGTAAGCAAAATATTAAAGCACTTATGCCTCAAACACTTCGTATGTGATAACTTATGCTCCATTCATGTAAGGCCTCATCAACTCCCATGCATGAATCTCTGTAATTTAGATTAGGGGTGGGAATGGAAAATTTCCGTACCAACCGGGACATTTTCGTTTCTTCCAATTATTGGCGGAATGTTACAACATGTTCTGTATTCCATACCGTTAACCTCGGAACTCCAATAGATGGAAACTGAAAGAAAAGGAAGGAAATATGGAATTCCATTTTTCCGACACTTAAGATTTTTAAATGCAGAATTTGTAATCAAAATATGTTATGAACAGAAATTTAATGTAAGAGACTATTTGCATAAAAGACTACTTGTAGGTACCTGATCATGCATAACACATTATTTACGAAATAACCAATATGAAATTTAATATAAAATATAGAACTGACCAGCTAATGATTAATTGATCAAGCATGTAACAGACTATTTGCAAAATGTGTTCAAGCATGTACCACACTATCTGCATAACAGACTATTTAATACATGAATTGATCAAGCATGAAACAGAATTGATCAAGCAAAATCTGTTCTAAGCAATCATAAATAACAGAAAAGAAAATATAGAACTACATGTACTGTTAAATTCAAATAATATATTCATAACTATGAAACACCACAAGATCTAAACAGTTCCTTCATAAATCATTTTGTTGCCTTCATAAATTCTTTCCAACAGTTCTTCATTCTGCTTCATTTTGTTGTGATGATGATGATGCTTCCAAGGATAAAGAAGAAGTCCTTATACAAAATATTAATTAGCATTTACATACTAGCATTAATGTGTAATCTGAAACATGAATAATTTCAACAAAAGGCTTTAAACTTCTTTCAATCTAATTCAATTCTTTATTACTGGGTTCAGAAACAAAAGTATGCAGGCAAAGTATAAAAGCAAAAAAAGGGTATCAAGCATGGATACAAATTTTGTACCATGAACAACTACTAATCGGGTTCAGATCAAAACTTAGATTAAGCAGGAATGAAACTGTATTGATCCTGTTAAATAATAACCGAGTCTGGTCCAAATCTAAATTTGGATAGTAAAAGCTAAAATTGTATCCAATTTAATAAGGTGGATTCCGTTGCAAAGGAGATACAATCAGTTTATATGGTAATAATATATGTGTGCTCTCCAAGTGATCAAATAAGGCTGAACCCGTGTCAAACAAAAGTCCAGTATACTATTACAAGCCCAGTTTTTGTATAAGCGTGACAAGTTTCTTTTGGCTTGATCCCATTTTTGTCTAAGCCCACCAAATTTACATCTTCCTTTCACTTGTTTTTTCACAGAATTATGCATATTGACTTAAAAAAAAGTAACCTTTTAATGTGTATACAGACCCAGACTCTCATTAAGATTAAAATAAATTTTTATTTTATTTAAAGTACTAAAAATTCAATTTCAGGTTAAGGTGCAAGGAAGTTGGAAAATCAAAAACATTAACCGAAAAAAAGAATATCATTCATATTTGAAATTGTATTACTAAACATGTTGAGCAACTTTTCATATTCATATCCAATTTTATGACTGATAGTGAAAATATTTTCATTTATCTAAATTTTTTATGTAAAATTCAAGGAAAGCTGTGAAGCAACTACTGTGAATTTTATGACTGACATAATGTAATAGTGTTAAGCATATATACATCTCAAGGGAGCATGTTCATGTAATACCGTAATAAATTGATAATCCAAAGGTTGCAAGGCTATGTGAACAAGTGCTCAAGGGAGCATGTTCATGTAAAGCAAGTTTATAAGCTATGTCAGCAAAACATTGAAGTCCTACCATCTTAATATAAGGAAATAACACAACATAGCATAAAAGTATATAAATTTTATTGCCCAGTTAAATCACATAGCGATGCAACCTTAATACACAAAAGCCTGAAATCAATCTGATGATAGAAATTAGGGACCTTTTTCAATTTACTTTAACTCTTATGGACATAATGGAGAGCATAAGTTATATTGGCTGAGATTAATCCTAACTACAGGATTAGAAGATAGGATGATCATCACCATTAAGATATAGAAGATTGTTTGAAATACGAGATGATCAAGAAAAAAAGTAAATATAAAATAATTAATTAAGATGAGTGCCTATAACATATCAATACCAACTAAAAATTATTTACCTTCACATATCGCCTCCGTATCCATGAATAATTCAACGTCTTCTTCAAATTGCATTTGATGAAAATTAAAGTTCTCCGCTTTCAACCAATCATTAAGACATACCAATGCTTCAACCATTCTAGGAGCCAATGAAGCCCTAAAAGGATTAACGACTCTCCGACCTAGACTAAATGCACTTTCACTAGCAACGGTTGAACTAGGAATTGCTAGAATGTCTTTAGCTATTTTGGAAAGTATTGGATATTTTGTTTGGTTGCCTTTCCACCAATCTAATAAATTGAAATCTCTACTCATAAGATTTTCAAATGGATCATTTAAATATCGATCAACCTCATTAGTTATCTCAAGCGATTGTTCTTCTCTTCTTGTTTGTTGAAGTCTTTTTAACTTTTTGCTTCTAACATTATCATCAATTTGTTCATCGACTTCTTCAATTCTTACCACCAAATTAGATCCAATTATATTAGGTATGTTCATGCTCTTTCTATATTCATTGTATAACTCATTTAAAGCATGTTTTATAACATTGAGAAACTCATTTATTTTACCATCACTCCAACCTATATCAAGAAAACTAATCTTCAAAGATTGAAATTTATACCTTGGATCCAAAATATGTGCTATGAAAATAACTTTGTTAATTACTTCGATGCTACCCCAATATTTGTCAAACTTAACCTTCATCAATTTTGCTACACTTTGCAAATTAGAATCATGAATATCGTCAATAGCTTGTTCAATCACTTCTTAAATCAGTATAACCTCATCAAAAATTAATGAAGAAGTGACATTCTTACTTGCACTAAGTTTCATTGTAGTTTCATAAAATCCATTCAAAGACTCAGTTAAAGTACGACTTCTTTCCCAATCCTCTTGTTTCGGAGGTCCCGTTCTTTTTACCAAATTCTTTTTCTTATCTTTGACCATCTCATTAAAGTAAGCTTTAATCGATTCATCTTCTATGCACATCCTATCAAGCACTTTTCTAAACTTGTGAGCAACATCAAGTATTTTAAATGTTGCATTCCATCTTGTAGGACAATCAAGTGGAACGATAGCCATTTTATCTTTTTTCATCAAGTTGGAGTAATATCTAAATTTGTCTAACCTAGAAGGTGATGAGTGAATGTACTTGACTAAGTTTCTAATGCCTTCGACGGCTTCACAATAAAATTTTAGTCCATCCTTAACTATTAAATTTAAGACATGACAAACACATCTCAAATGTAAATATTTTCCATTAAGCAATAAAGAATTAGAATATTCTAATCTTCTCTTTATATAACCAATTGCAGTATCATTTGCACTAGCATTGTCAACGGTGATGGTAAATTTTTTATCAATCCCCCATTCATTCAATCAATTCTCTAATACTCTTCCAATTTCATCATCTTTATGACTATTGATTTCTGTAAATGCTACGATTCTTTTGTGTAATTTCCAGTCGTTATCCATAAAATGTGCGGTAATTACCATGTAATTAATATTCTAAACTGAAGTCCATGTATCGGTGGTAATACTAACCCTTTGATCCCCTATCACGCTTTTTAATTTAGTCTTTTCTATTGTAAATAAATCCCAAATAGCCAAGGCACATTTCTTCCTATCAGGTACAACGAATCTGGGTTGAAGTTCAGCAAATAATTCTCTGAACCCTTCGCTTTCTACCATCCTAAATGATATCTCATTTTTAACAATGAATTTAGACAGTGCTAACATACATCTATTTTGATTAAAAGAATGTGGAACCAAAGATCCACCTAATCCATCTTGAGGTTGACCCTTATCTATGTCTTTTTTCTTATATATAGGAGATTCTGGACATAAATAGAAAAGATGATACCGTAAACCAGTTGTCCCTTGATTCGACTCGGCTGGGCATTCCATTTTGCAATACTTGCATAGTGTAATTGTCTCCATTTTCCCATCGTCTTTCTTTCTGACAATCTTTGTCATGTGATCCGATACTATCGACTTAGGTTGCCTTAAAGGTTTTTTATGATGAATCTCAGTCCGACTTTGTGAATCAGATTGTGTTTGTCCTGATTCATTCGCCGCACTTGATTCACTCGAGTCCATAAGAAACCTATATCAAAATAAAAGATGTTAGAAGATATACATACACAACATGAAGTCTTAAGTAACACAAAAATAATTATCCTGATAGGTGTTTTTACCAATTGACTTCAGGTTCAGTTAGCTCAATGTTCGATAACAGTTCTGGAAACTAAATGTTATCTGAAGTGAATGCACGAGTATGCGTCAGCTGAATAACCTGAACATCAACCTGACATACAAAAAATATATTCCATCATCTTTTGCAAGCAAGAAGAGGAAATGGGTAAATAGGATAAATTTGTTGCCAGACCAAACATAAATTTACACTGTCTAAAAAACAGAAAATCACACGAAAAAATAACTCATAAGTCATAAGTGATCAGGCTCAAGTATTCAACATTTTAAACATGCACTACATAAGTTCCCAGTAGCACCCACATCATTACTTTTGAATTGCTCATATGTTTACCCACAAAATGTAAAATGTAAAAGAAAGATGCATGCAATCATATTAGCACATTGTAACTGAGTACTCCAAAATGAGCACATATCTTGTAGCGCTAATTGTGAAACAAGCACATTATATAGTAAAGATCATCGTCACAATATCCAATAAAAGATTAAAAAATAAAAGTAAATGAACAGCTACCATAGCATTGATGCTCATAATCAAAGTAGCAACATGTTATTTTCCACAACAGTATGTATGTACTTCAATTATAAATAACAAAATTGTGGTTCATTAAGGTACAAGTTTCTCTTTAATTTCACTCACCAAGTTCATGGAAATAAAAATATAAGAAAACATATTGTGTATGAATTGAACAACTTGAATGTACTTTTTTTTCCGGTGGTTTACTATATCCTTGGTTAATTGTTTTTCAGTTAGTAGGAACTATGTAGTACATCTCACCATGAATTGTAGCCTAGATGCAATGTACTAAACTTCGAAATTTCTCAGGGAAACTCAATCCTGTGTTACTTGCAAAAATATTATACTAAACCATATCAGTGTAATTAAAATGCTAAGTAACCACTCAAATGATAGATCTATTTTTGGGTGTCCTCGTGATTTTAGACAGTGATTTTTTTTGGATTAAGTGCGCCAAACGGAAGTATGTATATAGACTAGCAGAAACATGATGTTGAAGTGTTAGTGAAGACATGAATATGGGTTGACGCAAATGTAGAGTTTTGGAATTAGTGAAACAGTGTTTTAAGACTAACGAATAAAAATTGATGACTATGATGACTAATAGTAAAACATAATTTTTTTAATGCTCTGTAAATATATCAATTCTATATCCATTATAGTAATATATATGTAAAAGTAAATATGGCCTAACCTCACAAGTGTCAATAATCATTGATAGTATGATGTATTTCAGCATATATACTCCATACTTGAAAGCAAGAATTACAGTATTCAGAATATATGCTTACTCGCAATTGTCTATTAAACGCAACAGGTACTGATTATTTGAAAAAATGATGATGAATTTAATTAGTGAACTAAAGTGAAATGAACTGAAGTGGACTTCTTATTTTCCAGTAAAATCTACTCAACAATATTTTTTTTAGCAACAGAAAGGATAACATACATTCTGTTTTTCATTGGGTAGCATTTTCCATTGGTACCACACAACTTGTTAAAGAATATTTTAAGCAAATGTGAGATGAAGTGCAGTACGTAGAATATTTTTTAAAAAACTAAATAAATGGGTAAACGAAAGATGAATGAAGAGTATACAATAAACTAAAAAATGAACTAATACATTGAAAGGGGAAAACTGATTTCATTAGGAAATCAAATTAAACCAGAAAAATCACACAAACAAGTGCACTAATACAGAAATCAAAATAAGTACCACATAAATAATAAGTCAATGCAATGGAAAATCATGAAATAGTTTATTACCGATTTCACGCAGCAGGTAGTGAAGTAGAACAACGGCGTGCCATGAAATTAGGTCAAGCTAAAGACAATTGATCGAAAGATGGTTATGGCGATGATAAAAATTAGCGACCTGGCAATCTGAAGATGAAGATGAGACGGTCAACAAGAAGAGGGACGAAAGCAAAATTAGGGTTAGGTTTGTTACGTGCGTGAGAGAATAAGAAATAAACGCCTAATTAGTTATGGGCCAGGCCCAAGCAATAAAAGCAGGAAGGAACGGAATTACCGTGGAAAACTTGAAAATTTCCGTTTTTTATCGTTTTGAATCGGAAGGAATTCCTTCCGACTTGTTTATTTCGGAAAAACATGGAAATCGGGAATTTCGAAAATATTCGAAAGGAAAATAACGGAAAAACGGTAAGACGAAAAAAAAATCCAGCCCTAATTTAGATATCTTCTGCACCATTATTGAATACGAATAAATGAGCATTTTGGCCATTAGCAAGGCTTGGATAAACTCTAGAAGTTATTCATGTCCTGCCTCGTGCTCCAAAGCTCTCCACAACGGAATGATCAATCTGCACTTAAACATAATTTTTGTTAAATTTGCACGTACTAATACTCTTCTCATAATTTTTGTTAAATTTGCACGTACTAATATTCTTCTTATTTTTAATGAACAACTTACCAAGTTTCTAAGAGAAATTTTGCCATTTTTCTGAATGTCAATATCAACCCACCCTCCAAAAGTAGGTTTGTACAGTCTTGGCTTTACTGTAGAACTGTTTGTGACGTTGGGAAGGAAGAACGATTTCGAAGCTGAAGGATCATGACACATAAGTGCCACGTATTTATTCGTATCTTTAAGTATTCTGAAGAAAACAGCAGTTTCTTCCTCTCTTTTATGAGATGTTAAACTTAATGTTCCAAATCATGGTATGAGGTATCGTTCAAAACAGCAAAATCTCGGCTTTCTCGAATCGTTATTGGTAAACGACGAACCGAAATTAAACTCTAATTTCGGTTCGGCCATCGCGTGTTAAAAAAATCGCGGAACCCTAAATTAAAGCAAGCACGGGATGAAAAAAAAAGGCGAAAGCAAAATCAAAAGCACGCGCGAGATTGAAAAACAAAAGCAAAAGCAATCACGTCCAATCAACAACAGTTTTAACATGATTATACAGTGAAGATTCGAATTTGATTTTGTGTGTGTAAATAAAGTCGAAATCGTCTAAGAGAAAAATAAAAACATTATCTAATCATCTTCTGAGGAGAAGACGAAGGCTCGGCGAAGTCGAGGAGAGGCGAAGGCACGGCGAAGTCGATAAGCGAACGAAGTCGATCGAAGGAGCATGTATTTATTTTTCCAGTCATGAATTACGCCACTCGTTTTTTTTTTTTGAATTAAAGAAGCCGTGGATGACATCATGGATTGGAAAATTTTAATTCAAATTAGAATCCACATGTAAGCTTTTCTCAGAATGAGAACGAATACACTGCATGGGTTGGAAAAATTTTCATTGAAAGTCTACCATCATAATGAAAAGGAACATATTAAATATCCAAATGGCAAATTTTATTTTGCAATGTCCAGTGTATGATGAGCTGCTTATTCAATATTGTTTCTCTCTTTCTATGCGTACTTCTATATTTATATATATATTATTATGTTTTGATTGGAGTTAAAGAAAAACAATAAAGATTTTAATTTTCCATCTATACATAGTTCAATCTATACGATTGTTGACTCAATAAATTCTGAATCTAAACTGTCCAAGAGTCTTATCTACGTAAACCATGCAGATATTCATATAGCAATTTCTTCAGTCAAAAAACCAAGATAAGCGATTCCTTGCATTGGGAAGTTAAAACGAAATCCTCCTTTGAAACCTTTCAGGTAGATCTATCAGCCCACATCGATTTTGGCTCCTTCTCATATAGAAACTTGAGGGGCTTTCTTCCAGCTCTACAAGAAGAAGTAAAAGCTAGGGTTTTGATCTTAATGTTCTTCCAATTTTATTATTTTGGAGAATGTTCTTTAAGCTTCTTGCACTTAAAAGATGTTTTGTATGGTTTCACTTAACAGCTTTGTTTACGACTGTTTTATCGATTACAAAGCATGACAAGGTATGACACATTAATCAGTTCGGTTCAAACCTTTGGTGCAGGGATGTAATCAGGAATTTATTTTGCGGTGGGCGAATAATAGAAGAAAATTAAATAATAAAAAAACTAAACTGTTTTAATATAATTAATTCCATCGCATTCATGATAATCAAAATAATTAAGTTCGATTGATTCCATTAACATAGAGAATTTTGATAAAAATCCTTAAACAAAAAAAACATAAATTACTAAATATCCTACTTAAGCCGTGCTCTACGAACTTCACGAAAATAAAATTCATCTACAATCGTCTCAACATCAATTTGATGCATAAAAAAAGTAGTAAAATTCATTCACCAAAATTTACTGCCAGCATCTTCATTATTTGATTCACTAAAATTTACTGTCGGTAGATGGTCGCACAATTTACTGCCAGTATCAACAAAATAGCCACTGTGCTACAAATACTTGCTGCTAGTATCAACAAAATAGCCTATCGTGCTACAATTTACTGCATAATTTGCACAATTTACTACCAATTTATCGGTCAAGCACTTCATTGCTACAAATACAATGCTACTGCCACTGCCAGTACCTTCATTGGTACTTGTTTGCAAGTTGCAACTTCATTGCTACCAGCCTACTGCAGTACTGTCTAACTAAGGTTTATGTTTACATCTAAAATTCGAATTTTGAATTTTGAATCAAAAATTTGGAACATCATTTACAATTCACAATGCCAACTAAGGTTTATGGAATTCGAATTTAAAATTGGGAACTTACTAGATTTTCCTAGTGACGGGAGAAGGAGGACTGAAGGCTGAAACTGGAGCCAGAGTCTGCTGGCTGCCGCTGGAGAAGGCCAGAAGGCGGAGCGGCTGCGAGCGCTCGTCGAATCTCGAAAAGCCTGAGCTATAGGACGAGAACAGTAGATGCGTCCCTCTTAATTTCTTTTCTTACGCTTTTTTTATGCTAAATAGATCCGTCCCTGCTTTGGTCCACATATATAGTTGGATCATTTATTACTCGATTAAAGTAAACTCGTTGCATTGGCAAAAATAGTCAATACATCCACTTGACAAATAGTCAGGGCCGACCCAAGGACAAATAATGCTCTAGACGAGCTTTATTTTTTCATTTCCTTTTGCCCTATTTTTTAAAAGAGACCGATAATTATAAATGTAGAAACAAAATGAATTTTTTAATGTAGAAATAATATTAAAACTCTTTCATATATAAAACGATAATTACAAAATATTGGTCTACTAAGCCATTTAGAGTATGTATCAAAAACCAAAATGTCAACATGATATCATAGCATACTAATGCGATTAACGGAAACAACTCCTTCTCGCATTTTTTGAAGCAAACTCGTCTATTATCCCTTCATAGTTAAGCATATCTAAGTACTCATTTTCAATTGAAATCATTGATAAGCTGCTTAGCCTTTCCTGCGACATAGTAGTCCGAAGATATGTTTTAATCAATTTTAACTTTGAGAAACTTCTTTCCGCCGAAGCAACCGTTGCCGGAATAGTCAACAAAATTCGATAAGCAATCCAAACATTCAAAAATCCACTTACATCTCGATAAGACCTCAAAAAATTTAAAATACCAATGGATTTAGTTACTTTCGATGTTAGAATCCTTTTTAATTGTCGAAGCTCATAGAATAATTCTTTACCACAAATATCTTGCTCTTCATTATGTTTCAAAAAACCTTCTAATTTCATGCAGTGGTCTTCAACTCACCATCGTCAATATTTTTAAACTTCAAGTTTAACAAGAAACCAAAAGTACCTTCATAAAGCTTAAGTTGCTCAAACCGATCTCTAAGTGTAATTAAAGCTTGATCTATTATATGAAGAAAACACGTAACTCGAAAATTATCTTCAGGAGGCTGCATATCACTATTCTCTTCGATATCCTCATCAAATTGTTTTTTTCTACGCACAACTCTCTTTTCCGAAAATTTAATCAATACCGACTTCAATTGCAATTTCTTTAGTTTCATTCGTCATGGTTTCAAATCCATCTTCTCTAAGTTTTTCAAAAAATGCTACAAGCTCCTTAATATTTGTAATTGCATCTTCGATATCCATTTTCTCTCGTTGAAGTATTTTACTTACTCGATTGATATTGTCTAATATTGTGAACCAAATACACAAACTAATCAAGAATTCAAAAAATTTCAAACCATTTTGGCATAATCCTTTAGCCTCCATCATCACAACATCATCTTTAGAATTATTTGCAATATCAATTAAAGCATCTCTTAGTTCTGATGTTTGCATTCTTATTGCTTTAACACTTTCAATGTGACTTTTCCACCGGGTTACCGATAATGGTTTTGGAGTCAAACCTTTCACATAGCTTCGAAGTATTTCCCATCGATGAGCTGAGCCAGAAAATATAGTATAAATTTTTTGCGCATATGCAAAAAAGATTCTAGCTTTCATACATGATTTTGCCATATCGCATAAAGCAAGATTAACACTATGACACCCACATGAAATATAGAAGGCTCAAGGATTTATATCAAGTAGCCTTTTTTGCACACCTTGATATTTACCTACATTACGTTCAATTAAGTATTTAATATTATTGTCAATAAATTAAACTCAAGTTTAAGAAAAAAAATTATTTACTATTATTACCTTTTATGTTCGAACCATTGTCATACCCTTGTCCTCTCACATCATTAATATCAAGTTTAAGCTTAATCAAAGCATTTTCAAGCTCTTTAAAAAGAGCAAGTCCGGATGTATCATCCACCGTAATGAATCCAAGAAAATTTTCTTCTACCTTGATGTCATTTGCATCATCAACATTCACACATCTTATAATAATGGACATTTTCTCCTTATGGCTCAAATCCGGAGTGCAATTAAGAATAATAGAGAAGTATTTTGCTTTCTTAATCTTTGTAAGAATTGCTAATTTGATCTTGTTAGCCAACAAACTTATCAATTCAGTTTGAATTTTATGATTAAATAATGATTATTGATTTCATTATTTACCACCCGTCTAAGATGATCTTCCATAATTGGATCAAACTCGGCTATAAATTCTATAAGTTGACAAAATAGCCCATTATTTTTTCATAAATTTTCTCATTTGATCCACGAAATGGTAAATTATTTCTAGAAAGTGTTTTGACAACACCAATTATGCACACAAGTACTTTTTTCTAACGTTGTTTCTCTTGATCAATTTGCGCTTCCATTGCTTTATCGATTGTTGCTTTTTGTTGAAGCCCTCTACACAAATCCACCCATTTAATTAGATTTTCATTGTGCAATGTATTACCTTCATGCTCTCTTAATTTAGTAGATAAATTATGTCAATCGTTACTTCCTTCATCGGCTAACTTGGATGTTTTTTTTTGTATGCTTAAATAGCTTACAACAAAAACAATAAACTTTATCATACTCATCCGAGTACACAAGCCATTTTCTTTCATGCTCTTCTCTCCGTGGATAGCCGCCGATGTAATGTTTAAATGAGAAGTAAACTCGTTGCGTAGAGAGTATAAGGGCAAACATATTGTCTTATTCTTGCAAAACCGTTTACCTTAAAAGCAGGCTTCCACTGTTCATTTTTTTTTAACAGAAAGATAGCTTTTCATATATAATCTCAACCAAAAGCTGTCAACACGCCTGACAGGTAACCAAAACAATCCCAAAAAGGAAATACAACACCAAGCACCCACAACAAAGGTAAAAACAAAACAACCTAAAAGGGAAACCAATAGACACTATCGAGAAACAGAGGCATAGGATCTCTGGCCCAGCCACACAACACATCCGATGAGCTCCTGGATACCCACCGCCCATCCAACATCGTAATCGAGCTCCGGCAAGGCCGCCGCCCGACGACGATGTTGAGGGACCACCAAGAACAGAAAAGCAAGCCCAATCGCCGACCTTTCAAAATGGAAGGAAGAAACGGCCAACACCCCAACAACTGTAAGGCCGACAGTTGGAAGAGAATAACGTAATTCCTTGAAGCAAAGTCCAAACAGAAGAGTAACACAAAGATAATAACCACCCCAGAAAAGCAATAGCCTGAAAGCAATAATCACACTAACAAGGGGGGAGGGGGGAAGACGGACAGGGAGGAGACTAGTTAGCCAGAACCACCAGTCTCCGGATCGGCAATCATCCAATTCCCGCTCTATAAGAAGATCGAGAACAGGATATAGATAAAAGGTTCACTAAGCGACCAGAACGAGCACTGACCGATCCTCTGAAAGGTCGGCCCCGAAATGCTAAGTAAACATCATCTCTAACCCACCGAATAACGGATAGGGGATCCATAGGAATCTCGTCAAAAATTGCCTTATTCCGCGCACACCAGACATGCCAGCAAATCAGACATGGAATCAAGCGAAAGATGATAGAGCGAAGAGATTTTCCAGAACAATCTAACCACCAAGAAGACAGCAAATCATACGGCGAGGAGATGGTGCCACGGACACCCAATAAATTACCGAAATAATTCTAGCAGGATCTGGCACACCAGCCAACGAAAAGCAAATGATTCATCGATTCTATTTCCCCGTAGCCGCAGCACCTGCACCGGGAAACAAACGGAGTGCCAATATGCTGGAGGTTCTCATCAACCGGTAACCCATAATGGAAGGATCGCCACATGAGGAGAGAGACTTTTGGAGGGATTCGAGCGTCCCAAATAAATGAAAAAAGAAGAAGCACTGGAGAGGGAGTACGAGAAGAGCTCTAGGCCTTAAGAATAGAGAACAGACCACCATCCCATCCGGAGTGGCCGTTATGAGAATCAACGAGCAATTTGACCGATTGCATATGCTTCCAAGTCTCACTGGCGTAACATGGAGAGCCTGCATATCCAAAAGACGCCAGTCTCCGGTACTTAGCATGAAGGAACTTTCCCCATAAGGAGTCGTTAGTACCAAACCTGTACCACAACTTACAAACGAAAGCCGAACAGATGTCCTTCGGATTACGCAATCCTAACCCACCCTCACTCTTAGGACGACAGATAGCATCCCAAGACACCCAGTGGTGTTGGCGATTGTCACCCTTCGAACCCCAGAAGAAAGAGGATGCCAAAGATTGGAACGAGCGAAAAAAAGAGGAAGTAGGAGTCATAGCGGCGAAAATATGAGTACCCATAGAGATCAGAACCGATTGGATGAGCACTAATCTTCCAGCTTGAGACAGAAGAGACGCATTCCAACGGATAATCTTTCCCCTTACTTTGTCCGTAAGAGGATCGAACAGGGCGTTAAGTTTCCTACCTCTGTAGAGAACTATACCCAAATAAGGAAGGGGAAGGGAAGTTGCCCTGAACCCAGTAAAAGATTTGACCCAAGAAACTCTCACATGGTCCATGTCCTTCGCGTGGACGAAGCAACTCTTCGCAGAGTTGACCAATTGGCTCGAACACCTCTCATACAGTTTAATGAACCGAATGAGGCGGCGAATAGAGGACCGATTTTCGTTGGAGAAAATGACAATGTCATCCGCGAATGACAAAGAAGAGATGAGCGGACACCCACTCGGAAGACCAAAAACGCTGAATTTGTCCAAAAATCGTTAAAGAGTGGATGCCACGAATGAAAGCCTCGGCCGCGATAACGAAAAGACAAGGAGAAAGAGGATCGCCTTGACGGATACCTCTACCAGCTTTGAAAAAACCATTGGCCGATCCGTTAATGAGAACAGATTACCAACAGTTGGAAATGAGTCTCCAAACCAAATCGATTAGGGTTTCAGAGAAACCGAAAGCACGAAGAACCTTGATGATGAAAAACCAGGACATACGATCGTAGGCCTTTTCCATATCAAGTTTGAAAATAATGTTAGAACCTCTGACCTTACGGTCAATCTGAGAAACAAATTCTTGGGCTAAAAGGACGTTATCAGTGATCAAACGACCTTTAACAAAACCCGCCTGAGAGCGTGAAATAATGCGATCAAGGTAAGGAGCCAACCGATTGGCCAAAACCTTTGAAATCACTTTGTTAGCGAAATTACAAAGGCTGATGGGGCGGAACTCCGAGCACGCACGAGAATTATCACACTTAGGAATAAGGACCAAATTAGAGGATGACCAACTAATGGGAAGAGCGGCCCCGGAAAAGAAATGCTGAATTGCCAGGCATAAATCAGATTGGATGATATGCCATGTAGTCCGAAAGAAGGATCCATTAAACCATCCGGCCCACAGGCACTATCCTTGCTAAGAGCAAAGACACAGGCACGAACCTCATCTGTCGAAGGCGGGGAAGCTAAACCTTCACTTCCCTCTGCAGGAACAATCCGAGGTATGAAAGACAGGATGTCCGAAACCGGATCGGACACAGAGGGAGAACCCAGATATGATTGAAAATGAGAAACTAATACCTCTATGACTTCAGACGGAGTCGAAGCCACAGATTGGTCCGTTCTCACAATCTCGCGAATCGAAAGCAAATTAGCTTTCTAACGAATAGAAGAATGGAAGAATTTGGAATTCGTATCACCTTCGACCACCCACTTGATCCTCGCCTTTTGTCGGAGGTAGGAGTTCTCAATACGAAGTTCCGAAGAGAAAGCCAATTGAGCGCAAGCCCATTGCTCCTTGTTTTTCGCCGATGGACTCTCGTCGAACAAAGCTTTGGCAAGAATCAGGGACTCTTCTGCCGCTCGCACACGATCGAAAATATTCCGAAAAACAAGGGAATTCCACGTCTTTAGACAAGCCTTAAGACGCTTCAGTTTTCGAGAAAAAGCCCCCATGGGAGCAGCCTCAATGGAAGTGGACCACGATTCCTCAACCACCTGAAGAAAACTATGGTGGGAACTCCACATGCTAAGATAGCGGAAAGAAGAAGGACCCGATAAAGATCGCGAAGCGCACCGCAAAACTAGAGGCGCATGATCTGAGCAAGACCGATGAAGATGAGAGATAGAGAAAGAATAAGGGAGGTTGAACCAATCAGCAGACCCAAAAATCCTATCCAACCTGGAGAGGATCCGGTTCGGACCTTCCTGGTTGTTAGACCAAGTAAAAGCAGAACCAATGAAGGGAATTTCAGATAACCCAGATCTCACAATGAAAGAATTGAAATCTGTAACCGAGTGACGATTGACGGCCACCCCGCCTAATTTTTCAGCCTGACTAGCGACAACATTGAAGTCGCCACCCACCACTGAAAACGAGGTACCGAAATCAGCTAGAGACATAATGTCATCCCAAAGAGATAATCTATCTAACCGGTCACACTTGGCGTAAACCGCCGAAAGAAGAAACGGATGCGGGAAAAAGAAAGAAGAACACAAGACAGATAATAGTTGATACGAGTCAAAAACCGGGCGAACAACGCAATCTTTGGACCAAAGAATCCAGAACTTACCCGAAACATTAGATAAAGCACCTCCAAAACCTAGCGACAAAACCGCCTTGGTAATCTCGCTGGGACCCACTAAAGGTTCTAAAATAGCCACCAAGCCAATGGAATGCTTACGGACAATCCGCTTAAGCCTAGTAGAAGATGCTTCGTTGCCAATACCACGAATATTCCAGAATAGAAAGTTCGACATGAAGCCAACACCAGCCGGAGAAAAAGAGACAAGCCAAAAGAGACCACACAGACGAAAATCAGATACGATATAAGGAGGATAGAGCAGATCTATCAATCTGCTCTGTCACCGCTATAGAGCGAGTACGGATCGTGCGGGAGATGACGGAAGCGCCACGCGATCTACGACTAGAGGATCTGCGCAGAGTCTGACGCAAAGGTTCGGACACCGAAGAAGCACCTAATCTCTCCTTCGAACCGGACAGAGGAGAAGAGGAGCGGGATGGGGCAGAGTTCTCGGTAAGACGAGAAAGCCGCTCATTTATCAACGCAATTTCCTCTACAGAAAGCATTGGAATGACGATCGATAAGGCACAAGAAGAAGAAGGAAGAGAGCACCGGGAAAAGCAGCAAAGAGGCGAAGGATCAGGAGAAACCGGAACAGATAGAGGATAACGATAGAATGTAGGGGAGCTAAAAATACGCATCCCACGCTGCTGTAGGAACCTAACCCATGCCGGACTGCCACTGGAGAGACAGCCCCGCGAGACAGGTGAGGTTCGCAGGGTGGCCCTAGCAGAAATATCACCCGATCGGGTCGCAACTGACTGGTAATGTTCCATTCTGCCCGCATAGTGGACCGCATCAGGGTACTCTATGAAATCAGGAATGGAACACCGCCTGGACCAATCGACCCAGACAGGGTAATTTCTCCGTAGAGACCAATGGGGACCAACCAGAAGAGGGAGACGATAAGCCACAAACGACACTGACCAGGCCTCGCTATGGCTAAGAATAAAATACCAACAGGGGGAACCACACTGTTCGCTCCAAGCGGAGATCACAATGCCTAAATGACCTGACACATCACCAAACATCAGTAGGGTAACAATATCAGGGAGCACACGCCGAAGCGCGCCAAGGCTCAAAACCATAAAGATCATACCAACAGACTCAAGCCGACAAGGTAATAAAATCCCACAATCAAAGACCAAGAGAAAATGCACAAACAAAATACTCACCTGGCCGGCCAACATAGCACTTACCTGCTGCTGCGCGACGAGGTAAACAACTGAACAACCCACCAAGAACTGCACGCGCAACAGTGCACCCAGCAAATAGGTACGAGAGTATCGAACACAAAGACAAGAAGGAAACACCCAACCAAAATCAACCACAAAGGAACACATCGCTACACCGCTACTACCAACCCAAGAACCACTAATCAAAGACATAGGGAGGAGAAGCTTCGCATCCATAGAGGATGGAGTGGCAGAGATCCCTACGTCCAACAGATCAAGCACACCGTCAAAACCATCACCACAATCACAAAATCCCGAGCCCACCTCCATCGGAGCAGCGAATTCCACTGCCAAACCTCCAAGACCTTCCCCAAAAACACACAACGGCGAAACGCGAATCAGGGGGGAATCACCGTATCAAGAATGGAAGGGGTGGTGAAATCCCCTTCGATCACAAATTCCATGCCAAAGCTAAAATCACAGAGAACCGAGCCCACCACCAGAGACTCCTTTCCACGAGGCAAAACCTCACAAGCATCAGAGATATTAACCGATGGAGCGAAGTGGGTGATGAAATCCCCTTCGTCTAGAAAATCGAAACCAGAGCTAGAGCCGCAACTCACCGAACCCACCAACACCGCCTCCTCCCCACAAGGCAGTATCTCACAGTTGACTGAGAAAGCTAACCGTGGTTCGAAAAAGGTGTTGAAATCCCTCTTCGAACCAACAGAGGAATCAACAGAGAGAGACGACACCACCAATTCATCATCGAACTGCCAAATTCGACAATAGGGGGGAGGACAGCACACAATACCATCATCAGAGATCGGTATAAGCTCCATAAAACAGGATTCAACCCATAAGTAACGAGATCTGGCAAGATCCCCAAAAGAGGCCAGTGAGTAAACCCTAATCTCAACAGAGCATTCACCAGAAAAGACCACAGAAATAGGACCGGCGGCCACCGCAAGAATGGCTTCGCCAATCGCGGCGAACGAAGGGCAGTGGCGAACGAAAGATCCGACGAGAACGAACTCTCCATCGCCACCCTTATATGGCAACATAACCAACAAACAAGCAGTACTTAAACGCTGCGAAGAAGACAGCAGCCTCTGGGAGAGAACGATTAAAGAAAGGGAGAAAAAGCAGTAAGAAAATAAATCTAATTCGTCAGAGAGAAGCGGCCATGGAAATAGCCGTTGAGTTTTTTCTAGATTAAAATTTAATTTGAGGCTTCCACTGTTCAACTTAAATGCTACATGCAAACATCCACTTGACAAGTAACTCCTTTTCCTTTTTAATTATGAAATAGTGATTGGTTTCTTTTTTTTATTTTCTGGAAGAAACTTATCTTCTGCACATCTTTTATATGAATAGAACATGCAAAATGGTATTAAATAAGGTATTTGCTTGATAGTTAAAATTTTCCAGCCATTAGGTTTAATGCAGCTCCATAAGCATATAATTATTAACTCCGGAAACTGGGAATTGCTCAATGTGATGGCCTCATTTAGATTATCCATTGACCTTACTAGCTTTTGAGTTTGCAAATTAAAAGAACCTTAGTGGTAAAATTGGAATGCATTTTTGTTGTGCAAGTAGCTTATGCTATGAGGCAATTGGACACCTTGTTAGTTTTTCACTTTATTGTGTTATTATTTTCATATAAGTTAAGACAAATAATATGATATTGGTAAAGTTAGTACAGGTGCAGACTTGGTACAGTTTGATAAGTAACATAATGTGTAAAGCCCTATTCTTAATTCAGCTAAAATTTACTAGTTGGAAAGCACTAGTTTAGAAAGATACGAAAATTCTATATATAATCCAGTGAGCTCACTTTTAAGTTGAGCACGATGACATAGATACTAATAGATAATAATATCGTAATCCTTTTATATGTAAATATAGATTTTCAGTTTATAGTTAAGCATTAGATCATATGGGTGATTGTAATTGGTTCCTGAACATAACATGCTTATACTTTCTTGTAGTGCTTATGCCTTTTTGCAGCATTCACAAAAAGTTGGAAAAAATGTGTTATTGCTTACTTATTATAATTCTGGACAGTATCATAATACTTCTTTTGTTATTGACGTCTTATATGTCATTTTCTCTCTCTAGGTATTCGGTGCAAATGCATATGACAAATACAAAGAAATGAACAATGCATGATGTGGAAGACCGCAAACGTAACTCTGTAAGTTGAATATAATTTAAAACTGCCTGCTTTCTTCCTATATCTTATATATAAAGGGAATACTTGAGAGGGTGAAGCCTTTTTCGCACTTTCAAAATTGCCCTGCTTTCACAATTGAAAATATTAATCCGTTTCAGCAGCTCAGGGTAGGTTTGTCTTTCAACTTCTGCACGTTTTCCTCCATTTCTACTCCACGTTTCCTACACCTTTACTCTCAATCCGTTTCCTCAATTCGCCATCCCCAATTTCCTTCTCCCTTCACTCGCTTTGCAATCATATCCATTTGCGGCTGATTTTGGAGTACCTGCCTTACCACGGCTCTGGGGAAACTGACTGCCCATCTCCATGTCGGTAAGCAAGGCGACTATTTCCTTTTTCAGAAGAGAGACCGTACGAAGATTGAGGGGAGCCTGGCACGACAACTGATGGCGCTCGCCACCTCTTGCTGCCGTGACGTGGTAGTGGCTCGAAGGTAAGCCTTACGACGTCTCTGGGGAAAAGTGACTGCGAATCGCTGCCGTGACATGGTGATGCCTCGGAGGTAAGCTGTGACTTAATTGCGGTTTATTTTTTTGCTTTGTTCAAAAGTTAATTTTTTTTTTGTTCAAATAATTCCCAATTTAACATCTCCAGCCCTAAAATTTTACAGATCTACTTTCACCTACCGTGTCCTGCGACGGAGAGTTGGATTTGATAAATTGGCTACCCGTATGTATTGCTTTCTACAGTGCTCCTACTTTCCATTATACTATTTATGACTTATTTGACTGAAACATTAACGTACCTTTTCCTATCACTGCTTTTAACACTTACATTCCTAGGACATGCTGACGGAGAAAGCTTGGTCCTACGTTTGTTCACGGCGTTTGGGTTGAAGTATGGCTACAGAAGATAGTAGGTACAGTTTTTTCTTAAATTTGTTCCTATCTATATTTTTCTTACATGACCATTGTTTTTCTTCAACGTTGTTTCAGAAACTCATAATAATAACCTTATTTGCTTACGAATTGTATTCATCCTCCGTACAAATCTAATTGGGTGCAAATAGTGTGAAAAATCATGTTGGTGTACATGTTTACTTATTGTTGGTGTACATGTTTACTTATTGTGTTCCATGCTGTTAAAAATTTATTTTTATTGTACTAAACTTCCTGCTTAACAATTTAACCCAAAATTTTATTTTATATATTTTATCTGCAATTTTTGGTTGATTTGACGTAAATTTATACTATCATGTTGCATGCCGCCACTTTGAATCCTCGCCATGCTTTCCTCCCATCCTCCTTCCTCTCCCTCTCTGTCCACCACCACTCGAACCCAAGCCCCACGTCAGCCCGGTCGACCATACCACACAGACCCAAACACCCCACCTGACTTCCCTGCAACTTAGCACAGCCGGCCTTCCCTCCCAGAACCCGACCACATAGCCATGTCATTCCAGCAGCATGCTTCTAACACCCATGGACCATTAGTACCTGCAGTTGATATAGTTTGATGAGTTAATATAAAGGTTAAATGTATGTACTCTTGATCTTTGAAATGTCATTTACAGTGGATTGAAACGTTGAATTTGATGATGCAAGATAATATCAAAATGGTTTGCACTATTTTTTATGGAATCCCCCGATGATTTTGAAAAGAATTCAAGATTGTTGATTTTTTCAGTATAACCTAAGCTAATAAACAAGTGATTATTTGTTGCACAAATTTATGGGTTTATTTATTTTAAAATGATCATTTGCTTGAGTAGCTATTTTGGGTTGGTTTTTGCTTTTGCTGAAAAAATTTGTTGTCGACTTTGTGTTTGCAGGATAAGATTAAGATGAAGAGGACAAGTCTCAATGTGGATATGTGGAACTTTAAGTTGGCTTTGCTGTAAGTGTTTCTTTACTGACTTTGAAATTATAAATGACAAAGTTAGTCCACACTATCAGTGATAGGGTTTTATGTGTGGCTTATACATGTTGCATGTATCTCTCATTTCAGTAAATAAATATGACTGTAAATCTATATATTACACATGAATAGAACTAATTTATTTGTTGCATTGCATGTAGTTTTGCGTTTTAGCGTTCAATTGATAGCAATAATTTCGAGTTTTATTACATTGGTTGTTGGGCCTGATTATGATAGAGGAATTGACACCAAAACATTAACCGCTATTGCAGTCAATGCAACATTAAAATGTAAATTTTGTAAACATAAACACGAACATTAAACGTTGTACAAATTTTTTTCAATTTTCATAATAGTAAACATTAGTTTCATATTAATCATGGAAGAGTTAAGAGGAAGTGATACCAGAACATTATCGAGGATGCTTAACTTTAAGAAAATAGTATTAAGAAGTTAACTCTGATGCTTTAAAGAGTTAAAGAGGAATCAATACCAAGACATTAAAGAGGAATTTATTTTTTAAGCAGCTTCTGTTTTAGCACCATCAGTTTTATTATGTATGAGAATCCATGTTTTACCGTCAATACCTATACTTAAAATGAGAAAGTAAACATCCAAATTCATCTTTAGTTTTACAATACGTACATATTTTGTGTAATACTTCCTTCCTTTGCTAATAAGTTTTATCAGCAATGATTGAATTTTGGTATGCTGAGAGACAATAATGATGGTTGTCTAATTAATATTCCTTATCAAACTTTTGATTCTCCATCAAATCATTAGTTTAAGAACCGCATATGTACCATGTTTTTGTAACCTTAGAAGGGTAGTATATAATTTGATTATGTGCATAATAATTGCTAGGTAATTTTTTCCTACTGTACTGCGCTCCCTCCGTAGCATTTTTGAATTTGGTTTAATGTTATTTTTTACTGTGTGAAAAAATAAAAACAGAGATTAAGCACTCCAACTGTGGTGAAATCTACATTGGCTGCACTCATCACAATTAATACTTAACTGACTCTCCTTTGTATTGGAAAAAATACAGTTTGTATCATGCACACAATGAATCATGCGAAAAACTTTACGATATAACTCATAATGTATGATATTTGCTAAAGAAATAATAAATACAATTGCACTTGAACACTACATACATGCAATATGACCCCTGAAATGTTGTACGTATTTTGAAATTTGTTTATTCTATTTTAATAAGCTACTACTGTTACTTAAAATTTTATTGACCTTTGCAGGATAAGATTAAGATGAAGAGGACAAGTCTCAATGTGGATATGTGGAACTTAAAGTTGGGTTTGCTGTAAGTGTTTCTTTGCTGAGTTTGAAATTATAAATGTCAAACTTAGTCCAAACTATCAGTGATGGGTTTTATGTGTGGCTTATACATGTTGCATGTATCTCTCATTTCAGCAAATAAATATGGCTGTAAATCTATATATTAAACATGATTCGAACTATTTTATTTGTTGCATTGTCTACTTGTTCCACTAATAGGACAGTCGGTCAAAGTTATGACATCTTTTATTTCGTTCTCTCCCACTAAATCAATTCAGCTGTAGTGACATGCTAAATGTTAAAAGATAACTTTTAACGTTTATAACATTTTTTGCCAAAACAACCAAAAATTTGTTAGTCTGGTATAAATACAAAAACACTATGTGATCGTTCGCTCTTACTTTATTTTATTAGGACTTTCCTAAATTATTGTTTTTTGTCGAATTTAAAGTTATTCTTACTGTATTATCCATCATGAAATCAAAGCTCAAATTTTGTTTTCTTTCAGTTATTGGTAACATGTTATAATTTAATGTTGAAACAAATTATCAACACCTTTACCCACAAATTAAATGGACATAAACTATAACCCCATCTTATTATCAGATATATGGATTATGTGTTGACTCCTTATTTCTTTGCGTTGAGAAAACTTAAATTCTTTTGTAAATGTTTTGTGTCTTCATATTGCTTTGTTACATCCGTACTGCAGAATATGATTATGGTGAATGGAGGAGGGGAAGAATTTGAATCTACCAGCAATGTACAAATGAAGTTGAACATGTGTGAATATTTGGTTCTTTTGCTCGACGATCACATTGACGACTTCCACAAATAAGTTGATGCTAACAATGATCAGCTGGATTTTAGCAGAGCTTAAGCAATATTGTAGGAAAACTATGTTGCAATTGTATATTAGGGATCATAGTGCATCTATGACAATGGGATGTCATAGTGCACTATGTGAATATACGTGCCTTCTGTGGTATCATAGTGTATTTGTGTATGTGCAAAGTTGAAACATATAATATTAATTCACTGTCTTACAATATGTTCAGTACATAAGAAAGTTATATTGAAACCATGGTTTATTATCACATTGCTGTACATAAATGTTTCCTTGACGTAGGGCCGAATGAATGTGAATTTTACTCAAGTACTTTTACTTTATTCAACCCAGTTTGGTGATTTATATTTAGTTATTTACTTATTAATAATATACTACTTTCTACCTATTTAAATATATTCTATATGCAGTTGTTATTTGCAGTTACTGAGGTCATGTATGAATTTGGCGACAAAAAACAGTTAGTTTACTTTTTCTTTTTCTTTTTGCGCACGTGTTAGCAAATATTTTTTCTTCCTACTCTGTAAGTGTCCATCTCTGCCCTACATTATCATTTCAACAGCCGATGTGGGACCCTTCACATTTTGATATGAACTAAACTGCTACATACGCTTATTTTCCTCACTGCCATTTCCACCTTATTCGCCTTACCACGTGATACGCTTTTGTTGTCCATGTTTCCTATTATTACTGCTTCAACTTTTCCTCCATACTAGGCTGCTACATACTTTTCCACCCACACATTTTAACAATTCAACCGCTACATATTATATATACATCTACATTCACAGTCTTCACAAACCACTGTGTTTCCTCAACAGATCATCTCCATAAATTCTTCCGCCAACGTGAATTCCACTCCAGCTTTCTAAACCTTCTCATTACTTTTTATTCAAAATGACAAAGGTACTCCTACGCTATCTTTTATTCACACACTTACTTATCCTATGTCGATTTGTCACAAGTTACCATTTTTTTACCTGCAGAACAAATGCATACAACAAGGAAAAGAGCCTGCATTCTCCCCTTCTGTAGACAAATTCAAACGTAAAAGTACACGTTCAACAAAGCACCTTCAATCCGCTACCGAAGAAAAAGTTAATGCTTCATCAAACGTCTCCCAGATTAATATTTCCCATACTGAATTAGACAATGTTAACAAACCAACCAACTCTGTTCACCTTCCTCCGGTTACGACAAAATTTTTGGATACCAACGACTCATTATCACAATCTTCCAACAGTGAAGGACAGACGACACAATCTGATGAACTCCAGTCTTTTCCACAATTTTGTCAACATGACAAATGGGACGATTTTTTTACTCCTGAAGTGGTATGCCAAAATTTATTCATTTGACAGACACACGGACACACACATATATATGTGTGTGTGTGTACAGTACATGCTAACCATCAATTTTTATTCCTTCTACAGATTGCCCAATGTGATGCAGTTGTTGAGCATTTTCTCAAGAACCGTACTTAATACAACTTCAACTCTATGACATCCAATAAATTGTTCATTTTCGTACTTCCGTACCTTTTCCTTTCGTCGCTGTTAACGAAAAGTTATTTGTTTCCGCTGTATTCGTTGATGTTACATTAAATTTGTCCTGTACTCCGTGTTTTCGTCATTGCCTAAATAAATTTCATGTTTTTTCCATGTGCACGTAAGCTCTGTTAAAAACTTATATGTCGTCTGTATATATTCCGCACACAGATATAAGCCTATTAAAATACCCGCCACTATGAAATATGTATAAAAAATATTTTCATTTTTCACGTCGTACACTAATTCAATCCATCCCCGTCGACACTTTAATACTTCCTACAAATAATAAGTTACAGAGCTGAAGTGTTAAAAAACCGGGGCAATATCACATTTGCAGTTGAATTGTACGTAGAGCAAGCACAAATACTTCATCATCCAAGAAAATAACCAGAATTTGGACCACAAACAGATGCGTACAAACTTCTTTGTTCGATTCTACGTAGACGCAGTTAGCTTACAACCGAATGTTCATGTGTGCTTCCATTAACTTCAAGGACTTACTCCCTTAAAACATCCACAAAGCAACTACAATGAAACTGACCATTTTAAAATACATTAAAACTGGACTAAAAAGATGCCGCAAACTTATTTCACAATTCTTTTCTTAAACTAATCAGTTCGGAGGTTTTTTATATTCGCTACTAACAGTTCTAATTTCTTGAATATCTATTTTCTACAAAACTAATCAGTTCGAAAACTTATTTCGCATATTTATCTGTACAAACGTTTACATATATCAATTTAGAATATTATATCAACAATATCATGGTATGAGTACTCACATATATGAAGAGATGAGATCTCTGCCCTCAAATGCCATACCCTTTAACAGTTTAATTTATTTACCTATCTACCTAATTTAATTACTTAATGGACAATGAAAGGTCCATGTTGCAAGGGCACAAAGGATTGAAAAAGAGGAATTAAACCCCAGAACAGTTAGCAAACACAGCACACGCAGTATCATTTGTCTTTTCTCTAAAAAGAGGATGACTGTGGGAAACGTACGTTAAAAGGGAAAGTAGGTCTGAACAAAAGATTTCAAAGTATCATTACTGCATACGACGTAAATTTTATTTTCCTGTCACTATCCTCTTACTATTGCCAACGTAGCTAACGTACAAGCACGTTGCTGATGTCCTACATTTTGTCCTCTACCTGTACTTTATTTACTACATGTTCTATCTTAACTTAAAAGTAGACTCATTCCACTCTTTAAACGCAAACGGTATAAAATATAATTCCAACGTGTTACTATATATCTCCAGCTCCCATCCGCATGTTTACCATTTCAACAACGGTTACTACTGTTTTCGGCTTACATAACCGTTAGTTTACGTATGTATATATAGATACTTGCCACTACATTGTCCTTCACTTACTACTGTACTACTGTTTTTACTGCTGCCTTATAACTCTCCAAATCAGTCGTAAATAAAAAATTATTCTTACTTCTACTTATTACCTAATGGAACAACAACAAAGAGAAAGACGTAGAATTAGTCAACGTGCTAGACGTGCATTCGCAAGAGAAATAGCTATTGCAAATAGACGAACTCATTTGACTGAAGGCTTCCACAGTCCGGCTTCATCAGGTAATTAATTTTTTTCCCCCTCACCATGCTCACGAAAGTCACACCAACTCTACACCTCAGTTCATGTCATGTGGTATTTTGACGTGCAACAAATTTAAATATTTCATACTTATTTTTCCTACTACGATTTTTTTTTTTTTGGTTTCACGATATGACAGGAAAGATGCATCACACATCAAACCCTTAATACTGTACGATGCAAACATATAGGCTGTAATTGAAAAACAATATTATTTTTACCCCTGTCCTACGCATCCTTTGAAACGCGTAATATTAAGAAGATACAATTATGTTCAATATTTGTCTTCCATACTATTATACATATAGGTAGAAGGCGGTCAGTCTTCATTTCATAAAACATGTACGACTTTTCTCTTGCGTAAGCTTTTTCCAATTTACTATAGGTCATGTCATATGTTATGTTCACACGCAATTATCAGCCATCACATAATTTTCAAAAATATATATTCTACGTCCTGACATTATAGCTTTCTACGCCTACTCTAAAGTATTCACGGTTGTACTAGAAGCCTCTAATGGAACCTATTCACGGTCGTACTAGAAGCCTGTAGTGCTACAAGCTTCAAATGTAAATTATTGACGGTAGTACTAAAGGTGAAATACATATGACATATATGTAGACTCCATATTGAAAACAATGAAGTACAACTGAACCTACGTATAAAATAAATTAAGTACCATATATATATCATACTGTAACCTTTATAACTTATATATATTACAAATTTTTCCTAACCTATATAACTTATATGTACCACTAACAATTATATGCATCTTATAATATCATTTTTCCAGTCGCCATCAACCGCTTTCAAAACTGTAAAGAGAAATTTTTTTTAACCATCAGTCCATAAATACAGCTAAACTATATTGCAAGTGCGGTAAATAATTCACTTCTAATGGAATTATAAGTTCTATTACGTGTAGTTCATCTAGGAGCTTCAGCAAATGAGTGATAATTATATGCTATAACGTAAAGAACAAATTTAAATATTATACGTCATAATTAATAGTCTACATATATGCGTATTTCCAATTTAACATCAATATTAGTAAAAAGTACGTTATCTTTAAAATTCACATTATATATGCAGTGAACACAAATATGAGTGCGGCTGTAACAAAGCAATTATCAGCTTACGTAACAAATATGAGTGCGGCTACGTAACAAAGCATATTACATATGTAACCGCAACCCATGCATAATAACTCATAGATTTACAGCATATGTAAACCAACGTACAAAATATCTATTATATTAAACAACTAATATAAAGTTATACTCAGCTGTAAACATAGATTCAATATATGTAAACCAGTAGTAAATATGTTTACAATATCAGATACTCATTTTTCAACCAATACTTGCATCATCCATGAAATCTTCGATTCAGTTCATGCAAACTCCGAGAACGCATGAACAAAAACAATTAAGTTTTGTTTATATATTTGCTTGTTCATTTTTTGTATATTATGTTATCAAAATTTAATTATAATTGACAAATATGCTACCATGTTGAAATTAAATGTCATAAATTATTTGATGAATATATGCAAATTAACAGAAAACATTCTACATTCAAATGAATATAAATTAACATATTTAAAAAACACGTGATGATATAATTAAATACTCATTTATTTTTTGCGACTTATTCATTATGCTTATAACAGCAGACTTGAACAAAATTCAAAATGAAGAAAATATTGGTCAATTTGCTTTTTACAGCATATTCCACTTTTCTCCCAACATAATTTCTGTCCTTTTCAATGATTCCAGTATTTCTTTCAAAACCTTATTGTTAATTGAAATCGGATTATATTACCGCACCCTCTTCCATATCCACTGCTGCTCTGGCTTCTAAGGTTACCAATCATTGCACCGAAAATAAAATTTACTAACCGGAGTCCTTGATGTTTTCTTCCCCTAAATACTGTAACAAAAATACTCCACTGGCCATTGCACGGACTCCACACGTCAGTAACTGTACTCAGCTACTTAATTCTGTACCACATTACATATGTCGTACAAAATTTTTTACTCATCGGCTCTTGGTCCACTTCGTAGTACGATTTACTTTACTGTTACTGTGTACATATTTTAATAGACCACTTTAACCAATGCTTTCAACACTACAACATCTCATTTAAGATCAAGTGCGAAAAGTTTTGAAATAATAATTGTACTAAATTTTTATAAACTTCACATTTATCTTTGTATACATTTATGCTTCCAAATATGTACGTGACTTTGACTGTATAAATGATTCCAAAATATGCTCCAGTTGTACAGTACATTAACATTTCAGTACAAGACTTTAACATGTCTAAATTTCAAGTATATTCGTTTTCCATATATATGTACATATGAACGGTTTTGAACATACGTGAGCCTTATAGATGCATATGAACTTTGGAATTTGTAAATATGCAAAGATTTCAACATATTATTAATTTTTCAGGAGAACTATGGTTTCTTAATATTTTGCATAAACATGACTTCTCAGTACATGGACAAATAAGTGAATTCTCGAAAGATGCATGCGAATTTAAGTGTGTACAATGTTTAAACGAAGTGTAGGTTTTTTTGAACTAAGCTGTTTTACACCATCAAATATGAACAGTTTTGAAACAAAAGGGTAGTATTACAACAGGCGGTTTGGGAATACACTTTGCTTATTTGATTTTGTTTACTTTTTTATTATTCTGAGAAAAACCACATAGATTCTTTACATTATTTAGAAGATAAAATATAAAATTTTGGGAAGTAATTTTCTTTATCTCACTTTCTGCACGGTCATTATTTGACTTAAACCAATGATATGTTTACAATAATCAACATTTCAAGTCCAATGACAGTGATGTGAAGTTGTAACAGTATGACTACTACACTGAATAATAACCATATTTTTTTTAGGTTCTTCAATAACACGGGATGGCGAAGAAACGATACTGCGGACTGTATTAAGCAGTAGTCATAACTGTGTTCGAAATTTTAGCGCAACCATTCCCTACCACAAACATCGACTTCCTAACCCAACTTACTGTGATTTCTGCAATGCTAAAATATTTTTCCACGAAAGCTTACATAACTGTTGCTCTCGAGATTCTATCGACATTCATCGTCCTACCACAACACCAGAACAGTTACTGAGCTTATTCCAAGATCAAGGTGAAATGGGTATCCATTTTCGTACAAATATCCGATCCTATAATAATGCATTTTCATTCACGTCTATGGGTGCATCAATTGATAATAACCTAGCCAATGCTAGAGAAGGAGTTTACACATACCGCGCGCAAGGTTCAATATATCATAGTATTGGAAGTCTTTTACCCTTGGCTGGAAGTAGACCAAGATATTTACAACTGTACATATATGACACTGACCATGAAATTGACAACCGACTTCAAGATAGTGAAGCGATGAGACCGGAGATAATTATGATTTTGAAACAAATTTTAGATACTCATAACCCATATGTCTCAATACTTCGACAGTTGGGGCAACAACCTGACGTGCAAAAACGTAGGATCAAAATCAAAGAGATCACAATAGATCGACATCTTCATGAGCTGCCAACCACATCCCAAGTAGCAGGAATAATAACTGGAGATGAACCAGACAATTTTCAAGGTCGAGATATCATTGTTGAGACAACAAGTGGAAATCTACAGAGAATATCAGATACTGCAGGTTTTTACGACCCGCTGCAATACCCACTATTGTTGCCTTACGGTCAACATGGATGTGATTTAAGCATCCACGAAAATGGAAATACACCTATTAGTTGTACATCTTATTACTCTCATATTTTACAGGTACGTATAGCCTAATTGATATCCAATATTATCTGTTCGTAAATAGCACAAACTTCATTTACATCAACATCAGTACTAACGTTACTTGGCCTACACGCACAGATACGACCAACAGAGACATCACTTATACTGCTTGGTGGTCGTCTATTTCAACAATATGTCGTTGATATGTATGTAAAAATAGAAACAATGCGGCTAAGGTTTCTTCGCAACAATCAGACTACTATCAGAGCGGAGTTATACCAAGGTTTACAAGATGCCTTAGCCACTGGAGACACATCTGCCAGTAAGTTTCTTTATCTCCTTCAATCAACTATTTGATGTTCCCAATAATTGCTAACCACTTAATTCACTGCTACTCAATCCTATGCATATTCACACATTAGGAAGTGTTGGTGTCAAGAAGATTCTTCCTTCCTCCTATATTGGTAGTCCACGAGATATGCATCAAAGATACCAAGATGCAATGGCATTAGTGCGAAGGTATGGAAAGCCTGACTTATTACAAGGATGTGTTGTTACAATGCACTCACGAACTTAATTAACAATACTTCATTTTTCCGCTTCACCTGCCATACTTCTACTATAATTACTACTCTAAACTAAAGGGTCCAAATATAAGTTCTTCACAGTTGTTTTACTACTCTATTTAAATAAATTCGGTACTTTACGACCATATATGAGTAATATCTTCACTTACAATATTTTTCTTCATTTTACTGTTTCTTCGTCATATATTCGCTACAACAAAATACAAAACTGGACTAACAAAAATTCCCTCTTTTACTACTCCAACTCACTTTCAATTCCCATATATAAATCCCTTATAAAAGGTTTTTAACTCCGCCATCAGCTTACTGCTGATGCCGGTCTCAAGCCCGGAACAAGGAGGAGGGAAAACGGTTACAACAACTACTCACAACATTACGTACACATCAACGTCATTTCATAAAATTAAACAAACCTCGCATCCACCGTTTCTTAATACCCGTTCCTCTTGCGCACGTGCATCGCACGTGCCAACGTACTCGTATAGATTAATGCTGAACTTACTGGCCTGCTAAACGTCCTGATATCGACAAACACTATGGACTTGCTAGGCCTTGGCTGAAAATTTTCCAATCATGGCACAAAATGTTATAAATTTGATGTTGGCCCTATCTCAAATATCATTATTGCCCTATTTGAGGGTAAACCGACACTATAGAAGCCCGATTTCATATATTAATGAACAGGCCCGGCCCTAGGGTATAAGGCTGTCAAGACATCCGTCTAGGGCAGCGGGGAGAGAAGGGGCAACAATCTTCTAGTTCGCTAAGTATAGACTTTTATTACAAGATAACTTCAAATGTTAAGTTGCTTTAGTGGTAGTGGGTATCTACTTTGATTTTTTTTTTTGATTTTTTTTTTTAGACAGGAAAACTGTCAAGTAGGGTTGGTTATGCATTAACTCTCAAATAGTTCACAACAACTATGCAATCAAGATAGATATATAAAAAGAAGGTCGTTGAACAATATTGAATGAAAAAACATGGTTTTATTGTCTTCCAGAAACATATGCAGCCTTAAGCAAAATCCATACCTCTTCTAAGTGGAGTTTAGCCAAATAGGAAGAAGAAGACTCGGATATTGACAAATCACTAATGTGTACCATATAGATGATAAAGAGGAAGAAGAACCCACAAAATAGCATCGGTGGTTCCTTTGTGGGCTCAAGACTCACAAGACCGCATGCTCTTGCGGCAACACCAACAATTGTGTGATACAACAATGATTCCAATGGAATCCGGACTAGGCTTCTAACCATCAGCAAAATCACCACTGGGTATCTACTTTGATGGTAGCAACCAGGGTTCGAAATTGGCATCAATAATTTCTATATGTTTTTATACTTTCTAGATTAGATTACATTTTTTGTTCTGTCTGGGGCAACAAAATCAATCGGGCCGGGCCTGTTAATGAATAGTTATTAAACTTCCAACTACAAAATGAAGATGCCGAAGTGAAACGTTAAAGGATACTAGAATACGGTTCTGATAATGATATATGGTTTATATGTAGTTTTTTAAGCTATATTTGTAGAAGATGCCGAAGTGAAAAGTTAAAGGATACTAGAATACGGTTCCAATAATGATATGTGGTTTATATGTAGTTTTTTAAGCTATATTTGTATGTTTTTGTTTAGGGTTGCAACTATAGTTGGCATGTTCATCAGGGTAGTATAAGAATATTTTCGTATATGCTAAACACTATCATGAACTTTTCCAACATTTGATGTTAGAGCTGGGCTTCGATCCACATAAAGAAATGTTATTTGTTTGCTTGTAAGTTTGGTTCAAACAAAATGGCTACAGATTAATAACATTATTTTATTTAATAATGCATAGAGACAGTGAAAAAAAAGAAGAAGGATAGTCGATTTCAACCTCGTATGTTTTATTGCTGTTATATTTAGGTTCAAGTTTATATTGAAATTCATGTCTAAAGTGATATCTCCACTTATATATTGTTTTTATTTTTTACTATTGGTCTTTTAGTTTATGTATTGATTTTGGTTAACACATTAAGATCAATATGCATATTCATTTTATGTTCATATATGATTGTTGTACACCGAATGAGATAACATTACTTTATTTCTGTCACCAATTCGCTAGTAAATTTATATTCTTATTATATAATTGATTAATGCTATAATCAAAATGATTGGCATAATTACTATTGAAGAAGCTCTTAATTTTATTTATAGCCTTATGCATTCATGTTCAAGTTCAATGTCTTTTCTTATTATTGAATGGTTATTATGTGCAATTTTTATAAAGCTATTCATGACTATTTTATATATGTAAAATAATAGTTTTGTATTTTATATTGATTTGCGCTTTTCTTTTTCTTTTTTTCATTTGGACGAATTTTATTGATAGGCCTTAAAATATCTATTTCAACTTTATGTCTAGCTTAAAAATAATCACAAAAAGGAAAAAAAATGTTAAAGGACAAATTATTCTAATAAATTAAGCACAAGAACACGTAACTTTTTTTTCAATAATTACAGACCCAAAACTCATTACGAAATAAATCGTTTTCCTTACCGTTTATTTCCTTTCAGTCGATCCTCTCCTTCAATTTCAAACTCACTCTTCGGTTAGTATCCAAAGCTCATAATCACTATAACAATGCCGCCTCAAACCAGCAAATCAATATCACCAACAGAACCGCAAACTTCACCACATGATGAACAACCATCAGAAATTCAACAGCAACGTCCAATTCGAGAAACCGAAAACCTAGCTCAAAACGATCCAAAACCATAAACGACGTAAGTAAAAGGTAGAAAGCTAAAATTACAAATGAAAAATAGAGAATTGCCAACAGGAAAAAGAAAAGGGAAAATATTTCACAGATGGATAGGTACATAAATTTATTTTTTTGCTTAATAATATTGCTCTCTATCAAAATAACTACAAAAACTAATACATAATGTATGTTTGATTGGAGTTGATACTTAGTTATTTTATAACAGTCATTTATAACAAAACTGATACCGAAATATTTGCAAAAATAATACATATTTTCTATGTGACAGAAGTATACGCTTTGTAAATTTAGAAACTTTTTGACCGTCATGTATAACAAAACTGATATCAGAATATTTGCAGAAATGATACCTTGTTTCTGTTAGATGGAAGTATATGCTCTGTAAATTTAGAAACTGACACTACAAGGTTAACAGTAATTTCTGACAGCCGAAAACCGTTGGTGGCCGTCGGAAATAGCCGTCGGAAAATAAGGCGTCGGGGAGCAGGTTTTCCGACGGCTTCGGACACATGGCGCAGAACATATTTCCGACGGTTTCCAATGGATTCCGACAAGTGTCGGAATCCGTCGGTAACCATCGGAAAAAGTGACCTACAGGCCGTCGGAAGCTGTTGGAAGCCGTCGGAAAATGACCACCTGGAAGCTGTCGGGAGCCGTCGAAAATCTGTTGTATTTTTTTTGTAACTGCTGTAATATAGCTTTCCATTCACATTTCCTATCCAAACACTATTACACCAATACTGCACAAACCAGTGTACATTATTCCAACCAAATATCAAAACCCAAACTACACAAAATTCATCAAACACACAAATACATCAAATTACATCGAAATAAAATACTTAATATACATAACCATTCCAACATTCACAATAACCCCAACAACAAGTTTTCTACCATGTCATACATACACAACATAACACAAAATCATCAACATCCACATCTTCATATAACCACACAACCAAGTATATCAAATATAATCATACAAAAATCAACAACTACCTACATCGTCTACCAAATCATTCAAAAATAAAAAAACATACCTGAAAAAGCAAGCAAGCAATGAATCAATCTCCTCCAGATCCAGAGCTAGTCGAGGAAGAGAAGCGGCCACCAAACTGCTACATGTACTCTAGCAACTGTGTGGTCTGCATGGCGTGTTGGCGGTTCTGCTCCTCCAGTTGGAACACTCTAGCCCGCAATTCTTCTATATCTGCTAGATCGCTCTGAGCTCTATTCCGCCGACCCCGTCTCTGACTGCTGGCCTACATTAAATATTTAATTTAGCTGTGTGATCTCTGTAAGTGTATATGCATATCTATGTAAGCTAGTAAGTAACATAACGTTCATATCTTCTGCCTTCTTGTGCTTTAATGGTGTGATAAAGTCATTTGGTTGGTTTGAATTCAAATTCAATATGAAGGATTTTTCAAGGTTCAAATATTTTTAAATAATGAAAAAATGAATAAAATTCAATTTTATTGTTTTGAAAAGTCAAAATAGCATATTTGAAGTATTTTAAGATAAAATTATATAATCCAACATAGAATTATGACTTAAATATCAAATTAGCAGTAAAATAAATTATTTACGACTTGATTGCTGAATCTGTATCGTCTATCATGCTTTGTTGGATCCATAACGGACTCAAAAATAGCATCCTCCTCATCAGTCGTCAGCTGATCTCGAACTGTATCAGCAAGGAGTTCTGGCGCTGCTCCATAAACTTTTCCTGCATTAACAAATTAATAACATCATATCTTATTTCATTATAGTTTAACAAGCAGAACAATTACTAATACTGCATAAAATGAAATATGCTTACATAGCTCTTGCTGGATTTATCGTCCTGCCATGTATACGAAACAGTCCCGTCCAGATTTGCATGCTCAACAGCATGCGTACGAGTGAACACGTCCATATAGCCCACGGGACCATGCGCCTCAGCTTCCTGAAGTTGATTTTTACATACAATTATTATATATTTAAAATTATATGGCATAAACTATTTACAATTATCATTCAATAAATTTAGCAACTCCTGCCGATACTGCTGAAACGACTTAGATCCTCTGCGATGAGTGATAGGATTTTTATCTCTGTTTGCAGAGTTTCTATCCGACTATGCCTGTGCATTCAAAATTTGATACATTATTTTTCGATCACGTCAAATTAATAATTCAAAAAAAAATTTGTATACTTGCCTTCGCCTCGTCCGTCTCCCAGTATCTCAACCAAGCTTGTCATACGCTCTCCCCCATCCACCGTGGTTTCTTACCAGATTTCTTAATCTCAGATATCGAGTCCTTGTAATTCTTGCGCATCTTCTTCATCCAGTATCCTCGTGCTAGCAGTATATCGTCTGTCTGGATGTCTATCTCAGCCTGTGTTTTACGATAAAAAGTAAAAAAAAAAGATTACACTGTAAATGATAAACAGTAGAAAAATGACAAAAACGAATTAAAAATGGAAAACAGAAAAATATACATACTAGGACATCCTGCCATATACACTCTATGGTGTGGGAAGGGATGTTATCCCACTTCGGCCACCAGGCACACATCCTACTGCGATAAGAAGTTCTAGAGACATTCAGCACAACCTTCGAGGGAAGTAGGTCGAACCCCCTGTTTTTAAATACGATACAGATAAGTATGTACGTATATCATATAAAAAATAAGATGCTGAATAAAATTTAATTCTTACCCCTTTGCTCTAGGGACTAACGAAACTATTGGACGTTGTGGCTCTTGCGATGGGCCACTGCCATCGCCTCTTGATGATCGGGAAGAGCACCTACCTCTATATGACATTATGATAAACCTGTGACATATATACACATCATTATATAAGAGAATAACAACATGATAATGAAATACATTTCATATGTAAATGACATCACCGGTATAAATTGCTTAATTAATGACTGAAATGGAAATAGAAATGAAAGTGTGTTATACCTGATTCATAATGGGTATACTGTTCCGACGATAACCAGATTTCATTGCATTTTTAATAAAAATTGCTAAATAAATGACAAATGGAAATGACACAAAATATATAAACGATGGTAAAAAGATTTGGTTTCATAGTCACATCAGTTTCATAATACATCAAGAATTCAACATAGTTACACCAATTGCAAAAAAATCAGATTCAGACTTATATCAGTCATCATCGTCTTCTGATTCAGATTCGGTCTTGTTTTCTACGATATTTTCCTTTGCACTGTCAATTGCTTCTACCATAACATTTGATTCATCGATCAAAGGACCAAAATCTGTATGATCGTCTGTAATTATTATTTCGTTATTTTGCTCAAGATTTGCCTGATAAGCTTGTTCGTCCGGAACATTCTACCCATCGAATGTGAATCTGGCCTTTATTTTAAAAACTGCAGACCAATCAGCTTTATCTCTTTTTAGAGACGGGTAAGGAGCGTAATAAACTTGCAATGCTTGTTTGGCTAGTACAAAAGGGTCATGCTTGTGATAGTGCGATGTATGCTTTATTTCGATAAGATTATAATCCTTGTGCACATTAATTTCAGAACCTGAAACATTGCTAAACCAATTGCATCTAAATAGAAACACCTCCTCCGCGGGTCGTGAGAAATATGTCAGTTGCAAAATTGTGTTAAAACGCCATAAAAATCATTTAAGTGATTTTCTGGATCGTCACTACTTTTAACAAATACACCAGCATTATTTGTTAATTTTTCTGCGTCGTATTCTTTGGTGTTAAATTTATATCCATTGACGAAATATATGGATATGTCTTGACCACTCTTTTTGGTCCCATCGCAAGATGTTTCAACCCTTCGTCAACAACACAATTTCTCGGTTCATAAACGTAATTTGAAAACCAACCGAAAAATTCTTTACCAAGATCTCTGTTCGGATGTTCACGTTCATAAACACTGTTTATATAAACAAATTATTACATTAGGTTATACACGCGCATGCATTATAGAAAAGAATAAAATACAAATTATTATTTCAGATTACCTAACAAACGGTGCAACCTCGGCACAATTTAAAAGAATATAAGTGTGTGCTATATGAAGATCCCTATCGTCTAGCCATATTTCTACGCATTTTCCAAAAGGCCGACTACGTTGTCTAAAAATAGATAACATTGCTTGAGAGGACTCTTGTTCGTCACCTTCATCGTTACGAGGAACACTTTCAAATGAAATATTCACATGGTCACTGAAATAGTGAGAGAAAAAGAACGAAGCTTCTTCTTCGTTGTAAGATTTACATATCGAACCTTCAACTCGTGCTTTTTACCTCATTTTTTCTTCAGATGATTCAAATATCTATGCAAAATTAATTTATACTAACTTCATCTTTCAAATGCAATTAAATTATGTGATAACATATTACATACCTCTCAAATGAATACATCCATCCATATTGGACAGGACCTCGAAGTCCTGCTTCAGATGGAAGATGAACAGGTAAATGTTCCATTACATTAAAAAAAACCTGGCGGAAATATTTTCTCTAATTTGCAAAGCAACATAGGAATGTCCACTTCAAGTTTATGTAAACGTTGCACTTTTAAAGTAGTCGAACAAAGCTCTTTGTAAAACATACTAAGCTTCGTTACTACCTTCCAAACTTTTAAAGGCAGTAGTTCTTTGAACATAACGGGAATAAATTTTCCATCATTATGTGACAGTCATAACTTTTCATTCCGCTCAATCTACCATTTTTAAAGTCAACACATCTACGAAGATTTGATGATATCCCATCAGGAAATCTTAACCCTTCCATCCAATTTAACACAGCTTTAACTTGATTATTATCTAATTCGTAACATGCTTTGGGTTGTTTACTATCATTTGGTTTCATATGAAGCTCAGGACGTTTGCATAATTCTTCTATACCACGTCTTGATTTCAAATCATCCTTCGCCTTCCCTTTCACATTCAAATTTGTGCTAGAAACATTATCAAATATTGTGCATCACATCTATATTATGACGAAGCAGAAGATATTTCCAATACGGCAACTCCCAAAAAACAGTTTGTTTGCTCCAGTTATGAACAACTGATTTGCCTTCAATTTCTGTTTGCTCTCCAGTTTCATATATCGTTGGATAGTCCCTAACAAGTTCATATATGTCTTCGTTTGACCATTTCGTCGGTGGTTGTCTGGTTTCTACTCTACTAGCTAAAAAGTTTTTCTTGTCTCCTCTAAAGGGATGATTTACATGGAGAAAACATCGATGACAGTCAAACCATGAAATTTTTTTACCACGAGGCAAAGAAAACGCTCGTGTTTCATCAATGCAATATGGACATGCAAGACGACCGGCAGTACTCCATCCTGAAAGCATTGCATAGGTAGGAAAATTAGTTATAATCCATAACAAAGAAGCAAACATACGAAAAAATTTCTTCTTGGACACATCGTATGTTTCTACTCCTTCGTTCCATGGTATTTTTAACTTCTCAATCAACGGTTGTAAATATACATCGATTCCTTGCGTCGGATCGTCGGGGCCAGGAACGACATCCGTAAGAAACATATATTGCGTTTTCATACACATCCATGGAGGTAAATTATACGGTGTGACGATAATGGGCCAGGATGAATATTTAAAACCAAATTGAGAAAATTGAGAAAAACCGTCCGTACATAATCCTAATCTAACGTTTCGACTCTCCGTTGCAAAATTTGAATACATTTTATCGAAATGCTTCTATGCTTCTCCATCAGACGGATGTGTCAACGTACCCTCTTCCTCCGTTCTCACGCTATGTCATCTCATATTAGATGCAGTTACAGAAGATGCATATAATCTTTGAAGTCTTGCAGTTATGACTAAGTAATTCATACGCTTGTACGGAACTTCTTTCCCCTTTTTTTTCTTGGTTTGTATCTCTCCGGGTTACAAATTTTACAATTTCTAAGGTTTGCGTCTTCTTTCCAAAACAACATGCAGCCTTTTAAACATTATCTATTTTCTGATAAGGTAAACCAAAAGCCGACATAAGTTTTTTAACTTCATAGTGATTTTCACACATTTGATTATCGGGCGACATATGTCTTGTTGCAGCTTGTACAACAGCCGTAAACCCAGCTTCAATGATGTTGTATTTTGACTTCATCACAATATATTCTACGATTACTGACAGTTGAGTGCCGCTTTTACAACCATCCCAATAGGTTTCTTAGCAGCATCTAGTTATCATAATTTTTTTTGCTTCAATATTTGGTTCTTCAACATTTCCATCATCGTCGTCAACTACAAGCATATGAAACATTGATCGTGCTGCATCTTCGACCATATTTTCTATACGGGTCGTCATAACTATTTCGTTAACGACACTTTCAGACTCTACAGGAGTATTTGCTACAACTTCTCCATGCCGATCTCAAGCATAATACTCGGGTATGAAACTGTTTTGGCACAAATGAACTTTCACAATATCTGATAACAAATACTTCAAATGTCTACCCTACTACACGGACAATGAATTTCTGGATCGTTTCCGTTGTTACTTAAAGCGAATTCAACAAACATGTTTATACCATTATAAAAATCTTCTTTTATTGAGCCGCTCAGTCCTTTTCTTTGGTACATCCATCTCCTCCGATCAACAAAATAATCAATCATTTTTCCTATTGGACAAAATGAGAAGTTCAAAATTTAATACTTATTTTCAAGAATACAAATTCGAAAAAGATTATTTTCATGGTCGTATAATATTTGAATCTAAAGAACTACTTCACAGATTTAAAAATATTTTCAAATAGGGCACATTTTATTTTTTAACGTATCGATATAAAAAATTGTATAAATTTTTTTTCCATGGTCAGGCATCCTACTTCCCATTACAAACACAATAGGCATTTACATTTCGTATATTATTTCGTCTCAAACGATTCAACAAAATTTCGGCAGCATTTCCCTTTTGTTCCCTGCATTGTACACAAATGCGTGTATGCAGAAAACAAAAAAGAAAAGTTAGGCCGAAATTTTATGAACCGTTGAGACGAAGTAGTATACAAAATGCAAATGCTTACTGTGTTCATAACTTGTCCAATACGGACAAATCCAACAAATATTGCACCAGATGAATATAAATGGTCGTTTTTTGAAAAAAACGACTATTATATAAAGATCATATGCAACATTCGTCAGACGGGGCCAAAAACTGTCTAAGGGACATTAGTTAATTAAATGTGCGCATTTTACGAAAAAATACAGCTTTACTAACTGTTCACATTTACAAAAATATATTTTAATTTAACATATTTATTCGACGTATTACATCAACTTAAGGCTGGTTTAATATTTTTGTCATTTTTCAATACACACAATTATAATTTAGACTCATGTTTTTTAGTTTCATAAGTCAATACATGCACAATATAATACTTCTAACTCGTTCATTCATTTTATCTTATTCCAACTAATACAATACAATGATAGTAGCGCTACACACATATACAATCGTAGAATCAAGGCATACACAACCATTTACATGTACATGAACAACCACAAATTTTACACGTTTTTCATAATTTCACGATAAAAGATGAAATAGGTATACCATGTGATGCTATAAACCGTTATTACACTATTGGAAACAATTGCAATTATTAATTAATCATAATTTATCAACTTATGCAAATTTACATTTAGGGTAGAAATTTGGATTTTGATGAAAGTAAGATATTATACCTGAGATTGAGAGCCATATAGGTTGATTAGACAGCCGTGGAGGATTCTGAAGCTCGAAATTAGAGATTGAAGGCTTGGAGAAGGGAATTGGGGTTTTTTCTTAAAATTTTCGTATGTAATACTGAGGAAGAAGAAGGCTCGGCTGAGCCTTATAATTCGCGAATTTCCGACGGCTTCCGACGGCCGCCGATGGCATGTCGAAAGTCGTCGGAAAACAGCCGTCCGAACCCGTCGCCCCTTACTGTCGGAATTAGAGCCTTTTTTAGTAGTGTGAATACCAAAATAATGCAAAACTGATATCTAGTATCTATTTGATTGAAGTTGATGCTTAATTATTTTATAAATTATTTTGACTTTCATTTATAACAAAACTGATACCAAAATATTTGCAAAAATGATACTTAGTTTTTGTTTGATGGAAGTTGATGCTTTATGATTTCCGAAAATATTATGACTGTCACGTATAACAAAACCGATATCTAAATAATGCAAAACCAATACTAATATTTTTCAATATAAACTGCAACTGTTCAGATTATTGATGTTATTTATTATTTAATACTGCTTAACCAATAACAAAAACTAACAATTTCCTATTGTTAATATAAATAATAGATTGGTCTATCTCAAAATATGCGCTGAAATAGCACAACTATGCACTGATCACAAGAATGACGGTAACTAAAATTTAGTATGCAAGTGCACGATAATTGCTACATACATTGAATTATAACTATTTTCTGCGTTGAACTAAAGGACTAGTCGCTAATGTAGAATACTATACATCTCTTATATGCTTAGTATATTGAATTGAATTTGATCGATACACAAGCTATTTTCTTTCAGTTAAGTAAACGTTTACTTCAAATCAAAATTGATACCTGCAGACACAAAAACTGATATTTCAACTATATATAATTAAAAAAGAAACAAAACAATTATCATGAATCTTAAAAGTGGTACATACGGGCATTAAAATTGATACTAAAACTGATGCTGACATTGATACTAAAACTGATAATTATTTTATTTCAAAGCGTATGACCTGTTTGGTTCATTATCTTTTAAACACAATGTTATATACCTGATACTACAAGTGATGCAAACAAATACTAACAATATATTTTGCTTTAAACATGATTGATTGTGGAATATATGCCATGGTATTTCATATCACTGAACAAAAGCCAAATTCCAATCAAGATAAAACTTGAACTTATGTTGTAAACCAGAGCAAGAATTGTGTTAGAGATATTGATAGATAGCGATCACTGTTAGATGCTATCCGATTTCATGTCAAATCTGAAAGAAAGATAAAATATAAAGAAGTAAATTTGTTGTAAAAATTGATGTGATATTCAGTTCAATTAACATACATTTTTTTGTTAGAACTAATTGAATTTAGCTTTGTTTTAATGTAGATATAAACATTTGTTGAAATTTTGTCAAATTGTTATAAAAAATATGATCTTGTTTTCAATATTTTAAACATTGGTTTTGTTTAACTTTACCTATGTGTGATGCTATTTTATGACTATATTTTATTTCTAGTTATACTTGAAGCTGGTACTAATAGTATATAAAAATTGATACCATATTTTTGCATACCTCAAACTAATACTCTATTTTGTTATACATGAAACCGATACTAATAGTATGCAAGAACCGATACTACATTTTGTTATACCTCAAACTGATACTGATAGAATGCAAAAACCGATATCATATTTTTTTTATACATGAAACTCGTACTAATAGCTTGAAAAAACCGATACTGTATTTTGATTGTACATGAAACTGATACTTATAGCATGAAAAAACTGAGACCATATTTTGTAATACTTGAAACTTATACTGTTAGCATGCAAAAATCAATATCATACTTTGTAATACCTGAAACTGATACTAATAGTATGTATAAACTTATACGGGTCATACTAGAAAGCTGATACTGAAACTAACACTGCAACTGATACTATATAACCTACAAATAAATAAATAAAAAATTGATACTGGTTATACTACAAAACCTAAACAAATAAATGTTAAAAATGATACTGATTATAATACTAAACTGATATTGGAACTGAAACAGCAAACGATGCTATATAACCAAGTACAACTACAAAGAGAAAGTCAATGTCAAATTAAAAATATACTAAAACCAATGTACTTTTATAACTAGGTTCAATTACAAAAATTGCCAAAAAAAGTCATACAATCAAGTATAAATCTCAACAAATTTATAACATGAAAAAAAATCATATCTTCTTAGAAGCTCGACATTACGTTTATTGTAATCAAATTGCTTACATACACCGCATCTATTTTGCTTATTTTGAAAGAATGCAAATCCTCCTTTGTGTTTGATAGAAGGTCTACCAGCACCACATTTCTCTTTAGGTGGCTTAATAACATCTTCAACACTAACATCAACAATAGATTTATCAAAATTAAGAATATGATTTATAGCATTGGTACAAGAAGAACGATAAACATCAACTGTGAAATATTACTCAACAAAATCATAAATGGACTATTTCGACTTGTTCATGCACTTGACAACATAAGCACAAGGAAATCCTGTAACTTTCCATCAATTTCAACTATAAATCCATTCTTTAAGATCAATACGATGAGAGTTTGGCGATTTCATTTCAAAACCAAGATCTGAAGAATTGAATACATCTCATCCAACTCCTTTTTCAATCAGATCAATTAAACGAAACTCAGTAAAAGGACAAAGAGTAGTATTCTACAAACGACACTCCTCTCCTTCTAGCCATTTATTCCATAACTTTAAGAATTACATCTAAACATGCAGTAATAGACAAGGCTCATTCATCCAAAATCCAACTATTAAAATTTTCAGCAACATTTGAACTATATTCACCATAATGTTTCACCAGAAAAAACAAATCAACCCACTTATCATAAGGCTTGTTGTTCAAAAAATTCATAGCAACAATACCACCAATTTCACAAAATTTAGAACATGCTTCTTCAAATTCATATATATTAGAAGCTCTAGAGCACATCTTGAACAAATCAACAATTGACAAATTCGCATTTTTCCCTTTTACTGCTGAGATTCTATTCCATATGAAGATAGCAGTAACTATGAAAGGCTAAAGGAAAAACGTCTTCACGAACGCCTAAATTCAAACCTTGACGACGATCCGACATAGTAACCAAATCACGATCTTTTTGAACTATTTATTTTAAATAATTCAAAAACCATTTCCAATTATTCACATTTTCTAATGAAACTATATCTATAGCTAAAGGAAAAAAGACCTACAAATAAAAAAAAGGTAAATAGGCACAAGGAAGAAGTTACAAATCAACTTAGTCTTAGAGACAACAAGCTTGCTTTTTTGTCTGAAGGACACTTTTTAGTGTAAACTGAAAATGATAGTTACAACTATCATTCTGTGATTTACACTTAAAAGTATACTTCAGCCTAAAATACATACATTTTATCCTTAAAACTAAATTTTTCTCTAACTTTCTCCTTAAGCATAAAAATCCCTGAAAAACAAAATTTAATCATATTTTAACTTAAAAACTGATACCTAAAAACTGATAACTAAATTCCAATGCTATACAGTAAAACATTTTTAAATTCTAATACCTAAAAACTGATACTATGTAGTAATCCAATACACAACAGTGCCAAAACCATGATAATACAGAATACCAATTTTTTCAAATCCTAATATCAAATTCTGATATTTTCGCGTACCACACAATGTGGTTGTTCTTATAGTATGATACTTTCTATGAAATCCTGATACTAAAACGTAACAATAATCTAGAACTAAATCTTTTATACATTTATTAAAAAAAATACAACTACATTAAAATAAAATAAAAACATACATTGATTACATTTTTTGCAGTAGCACCCATTAAAACACCTGGACATCCCCTTAAATGAGTAGCATCTAAAAATATTATAGCTCGGCAATGCTTAAAACCAAATAAACAAGCACTAAAATCAATAAACACCCTCCCTAATTGATTACTGCAAGGTTTAACATCCATATCAACATAACTACTTGGATTATACTTGTTCGATCCTTCTAAATACCAACTCAAATCATTGTAAGACATAACATCATTACCATGCAATTCCATCATAGCAAGTGGTATTCCAAAATAAGTAATAAAAGAATAAGGCAAATGAAGATTGTATTTTCTTCTAAAATCATCTATTATATCTTTGGTCTTTTTTACTAGAACAATCACGAATGTCATCAATGATCAACGATTTAACAAACGCACTCAAAAGATATGGATTATTCTATTTCTAAGACCAGCCCCACAAGAATGATCACTAACTAAACGTCTAATGAAAAACCTATTAAGCTGTCCAGAATCATAAGAACCATGCAATTTAAAAAGACGATCCTTGGACGAAGAGAAAATAGTAATAATTCTCATAGATCAATTCTTTAAAAACACTAATTCATATCCTTTTGAATTTAGTATGTCATCAAAAGTTCTATAAAACCATCAACTCCTCAAAAACAAAAACCAGCAAAATCAAAAATTGATAATTTCTAATCTCTCTTCAACATATCCTTCAAATAACTTTTACTACAAATAAAAATATCGAAACATAAAGATCTATTGGAAGATGAATAACTCGGAAGGTTAGATGAAATTGAAATAGAACTACCCACCATCATTTTCCATTAAAGAACTCTTCACCTTAATAGTAAAAGGAAAAAAAATACTTTCTTCTAATATAATTAAAAACAAATTATACTTGAAGATCAAAATCGATATTAAGCACGATAACTTTATTCTTAAACACGTAAGATATCTCAATGGACAAAGAGTTAATTTGAGACCAATAATGACAAATTTCATTCTTCAAATCATAAAAAGAACTATATGCAGACAATCGAGTGCTGAAAGTATCATCATCACAAACACAAAAAGAAAGCTATTCTCACCACATAAAAAAATTTGCTTTAGATTGTCATTTTATTCTAGCACAATAATTTTCTTTATACAAACAAAAATAGAAAAAAAAATATTAAAAATGATTTTTTATCGACACTAAAACTGATACCTAAAAATTGATTCTCAAACAGATACTAAAACAGACTCCATTGAATGTCTGATGGTAACAAAAAAACTAATCCATTGACTGTTTAATGCATATCATCATATATACTCTTTAACAACTTCAAAGATTTTGTTTTATATGAAAATAGCATTAACTATGAAAGGCCGAAGGAAAAACTTTACGAATACCTAAAATCAAAACTTGATGGCGATCCGACATAAAAACCAAATCAAGATGTTCTTGAAGCATTTATTTTAAATGATTCAAAAATCATTTTCAATTATCCATATTTTCTAAAGAAACTATACCAATAGCTAAAGAAAAAAACCTGCAAGTTAAAAAAATATTAAAACAAAATTTTAGTCAAACGTTAACTTAAAAACTGATACCCCTAAAAATTGATAACTAAATTATGATATTGTATAGTATAACATTTTTAAATTCTGACACCTAAAAACTGATACTATGCGGTAATCTAATACACAGTAACGTCAAAACTGTGATAATACAAAATATCACTTTTTTAAATCCTAATATCAAATTTAAAACACATAAGAAAGAGAAGATGCTGCTACTTTTCAAATTTTCCATAGAATATCAAAGAACTAAACACAGCAACAAAGCTGCATTTCATGTTTAAACAGAAAAATAAGAATAATTTAGAAATAACCTAAATCAAACTCTGATAGAATAAACTATGAAAACAAAGTCGAAGAATCATACTTAAATTTGAAAATAACAAAACCGACATTATAAACAAGTGTCGAAATAAATAAGAGGAACAAATTTGTGCACGAGAATAAAGAAAGATGAAGAGAAGAATTAAATTTTCAACGTGCAAATTCGAAAAACAACAGGAAAAATGAGCTCGAAGAAGAAGAAGAAAGAAGGCATGACACTAAGGGCTCGAATACAAAGTTGAACGTTTTTGTCCTTGAAGAAAAATATCAATGGTTGTCCTAGATTATAAAAAAACTTTAAATTTGTCCACAAAAATATTTAACTCTTACAAAAATGTATCTTTTCTCTTACATCAACATTTTATACCTGCGCAACCTGAATTTGTGCAAACGCGGATTCTTTAAGGAAAAAAAGAAAAGAAAACGTATACTTGTGCAGTTTCAAATCGCGCAGTACAATTTGGGATTTTGTGCGTGAGCACTTTAAAATTACATAAATACACGTCCCGGTCTTGTGAAAACCAGGCCTATATTTGTATTGAATTTGCATGAGAAGACTTAAAGTTGAAATAGTTTTTATTTATGGTGTATAAATAAAAAAAATTCCTTAAGTCTATGTGGTATTGATATGTTTTGTTGATTTTGCAAAGTAAATTACTATACAGTAAGTAAAGTCAGATTTGAAATTGCTAGAAACTTATATAGGAAGCAAATAAAGTACGATAACAAGTTTTCATGTGATTTTTACAAAGATAAAATGATGATAAAATTCATAAAATTGATCAACGCTTTAAATATTTACTGTACGTTGGTGTAATATTTGTATGCTAGCAAAAATTATGTGATGCAGGTAAAGATTGAGATTTTAAGCACCTATTTACTATATTTGTCGGTAATCATTTGATGTATATGGAACATCTGATTTAAGTTTTTAAATATATCAAAAAGGTCTTCATTCATTGCATAAGGTGGTGTGTTTTACCATTCAGTTTGTATAGAATTTAAACTATAAATAACTTGCATGCCATAATATTTTGATCTAAAGTTTATTTGATGGGATGCAGTTGTATTTCATTTTATGAACTACTCGCAACATCCATGAATTGGATTAGCATTTACATCATTCATCCTGACAAACACATAGCATTGTGATTGTTCTGCATCTCATGTTACATTTCTTTGCATGAAACTAGTAACTAATTTACTGGTTTTCATGACAAGACCGTGAATCAAACAGAGATAATTCAAGATTTTGATGGTTCAATCGATCAAACCATCGGAACTGTGAATTATTTTTTTGAAAATTTATACATTTAAATACAAGTTATGCGCAAAAATTATTAGGTGACGAAGCTGTATACTACTCGTAGCACAATTGCACTAACATAACTGTGGTTGTCTACATGGTAGCAGTGTACAATGACAAAGTTTACTAACATCGAACTTGACGAATTTTGCAGTGGTTTGAAGTAGTTTGATTTTGCAATGTAGATTTATTTTTTCGAAATAATACAAAGGATGAAAATGAGTGAGAATGACATACTGAAAAGGTAAAAGAACAGCTGTTCAATTAGTTAAAATGAACGATTAAAACTCTGGTTCAAAAGTCCAATCCAGATTCGTGGACGACCGATGTGTCATTAACTTATGGACCGAAGTGGTCCACGGTTCAGGATTATACGAGGTGGGATACGGTTGGATATGGTCGTGAAAATACTAAATAATGTATAAGAATCAATGCATAGACTTTAGCGACAATAATTTCTTTTGGCCACAAGTATGGAATTTCTCAATGTGTTAATAAACTTTTTGTGTAATATAAATAATAAAATATGTAGAGTACATTCTAATGAGTATTTTATGTGTGTGCACTAATAATAATAATAATATTTTACAGATATATGTAGATTAATGGGTTAAGTTAGCTAGCTCCAGCAGATCAACAAGATTAGTCTACAGTCTTTATTTCAATAATCTCTGTTTCAGTGATGATGCGTCCACCGAGGTAAGCCAACGCAAACCCCATCAAAATCGATGTTGTTGCGACCTACTTAGATAGAACTCGTCCCAAAAGCCAGCGTGTAAGGGAAGAGTGTCTAATGGGTTATATATCCATGTTAGACGACGTGGGACATTACAGATTTTCTCGGTCTTAGTTTTGAAAATTCTTTAAAAAAAAAATAGCAGGACATACATCCATGTCAAATAAAAGCCTAACAGGCCCTGCCTCATCATTAGCTTTAAGTCCTTTTTCTCCACGAACGTTTGAAAATTCCACGGCCCAATTTGCGTCTAATTGCTCTGCTGCTCCATTCATGTTTGCTGTCTGAACAGTTTCTGATAGGTTATGTTTTAATTTGTGTGGTATGCAAAATATAAATCGATAAACTTGGGCTGTGAAGCAAGAGATTACTTGCTTTTCATTATTGCTTGCTTTTCTGGTTTGTGGTGTTTCAATGAGCCATTTGTTTGTTTGTAGTTTTTCAAGTGGGTTGCTAAGAGCAGTTGGTTTCTAATAATGATAATAATGATAATAATAATATACGCAATAAAAATTTTATGGTTTCTATATCAAATTCATTTCACACAGCAATCAATCATCACGTAAAGTCGTTTTACACAGTGAACAACCATCAACTAACACCGTTTTCCACGATCATCAACTATCAAACTATTGTTCGCAGTACTTGATTGTTGTGGAAAATAGTGTTGGTTGATGATTATTTGCCAAATAAATAAAAAATCGAAAATGATGTCTTTGATCGCCTTTTAAAAAGTCTAGAATGAGGAAACAGTATGGTGTAAATTTTTATGATATTTTTTAGCAAAGTTACTAGAAAGAGGAAATAAGATTAGCCATATGTTTTTAACCATGTTTCTAATATCTATTATGCAAAGTGCATCCATAGTCCATGTTGTTTAAACTTAAGCGTCCAGTGGATGTATTATCGATGCAGCATGATTATGTAATTGTAATAAAAGCTGCAAAGGAGCCGTTATGCTAACGGTTGCCATTAGAATTTTAAAGTTACTTTTATTACCGTACCATTTTATTAACAAGCAAAAATTTGTGTGTACTGATATATTTGTACATTAAACGTTGTTATACTGATAAACTGATCATCATTCCATGGACAGTCTGAATAATAAAAATTTTGACATTTTTTTTTCCACCATAATGATACTTTAGGATACATTTTATTGCCTTCAAACGAGCAATGACACTAAGGATGGAAAGAAATCCAATTAGCTTCATTTTAACCGAAATCTATATCAGAACTTTTACTTGGTCAAATATATTAACTACAAATATCATTATATATATATATGTATATATATATATATGTATATGTATATGTGTGTATATATATATGTATATATATATATGTATGTATATATATATATATAACAAAAGCACTGATCGGTACACTTCTATAACGACTCGTATTTTTTACAAATAAAAATATTCAATTAAATAAGATTTTTGGAATTTAATAGTGTGAGAAACTAAAATTTATGATTTATAAATGAAAAAAATATTAGAATATAATTTAATAATACTGATTGGATGTAACTGACAACTATTAATGTAATTCCAATCAATTATAATTTCAAAGGTCAATAAGGAATAAATTTAATGCTGTATTAAAGATAAAAATCATATGTATTTAATTGAAATTGGTTTTAACATTTGTAAGTAGATTTATACTTCCTGTTGTGAACAATAAATTAATAGATATGAATTAATAAGTTGTAACAATTAATTTATTATCATCTCATTAATTAAATCAGTTTGCAATTTATATGGAAATCAATAAAATTAACGTAACTGAAATATTGCAGTTAATATAAGAAAGATGTTAACCGTTTAGTGAAATAAGATGGAAACTTATGTTAAATAAATTCATAAGGTATTTACTGATTTGATAATAAGAACATGTAAATAAAAAAAAATAGAATTTATTTAAATTTAAAATATAATTAACGGGGTCTTATTACCGTTGTTATTGAACGCTGAAATTAATGTAATATTTAAATATTGGATTTTTAAATGGAAATTTGAGTTTTAAAATATTATTAATTTCTATGTAATTGAGAATGATAAAATTGTTAACTTTTAAATATGAATTTAAAAGTGATTAAATTGATTTTTAAATAGATTGTCTAATTAAGTGTGAAATTAGTCTTTTGGGTATTGTCTCGGATTTTGACGAAACCAGTTCGATCGGATCCATAATATTGAATTATTATAGGATTCAAGTTCGTAACGATCGGATTTACCCTTTGATCGTGCGAGCTCGAAACGCGTAAAATCAATCAAAGGAATTTAAATGAATACAAATTCAATTTTAAAGGCTAACTTCTATATACGACAGAATTAGGATTTGAAAGTAGTTTCATTGAGTTTAAAAATATTGGAAACCTATATTTCAACATATGGGATGACCTATTTTCGTTTCGGGAACGAAACAGCCTTTACGGGTCTTTGTTATCATCTCGACCTAAATCGATCCGTCTATCCATTCCTATTCCATCCCTGTCTATATAAATAGATTTTTCCTGAACCCTAGCAGCTTCTGTTCCATTTTCATTTTCTGTACGTACTTATTATTCTCATCTTGCTCCTCCCCAATGACAGACATCTCAAAACCGTAAACTACAATTCCTAAATAAATCGAAAAATACAAACTTCTCAAACCCTATCATATAATATATCAACGCGAAGCTCTCGACGAACGTAATTTGTGTCTGCAATTCGTTTTTCGATTGGAGGTCCCATTTGTCTAGAAATTGGCAAAACATTTTCGACCGTTCGTGCTAGGGTTCCACGATTCACGGTGGATCGTCGACCAATCGATGATTGGGAAGCTCTGGAGCGTAGAGGGCAATGAGGCGAATGCATCTGTGGTCTCCGATCGTGTCAGAGACGCACGAGAGCGCCAGGGTTGGCGAGGAAAATGGGGGGGAGGGCGATGATGGCTCACCAAGGCGGCGGAGATGGTCGTGACTTGATGGAGTGGACGACTGGAGGTGGGGAAGGCGACAATGGTGTTTGATCTTGGCGAAGTTGGCCGTGGATGCGTGCGGCAGTAGAGTTTGGTGGAGGCTGGATGTGGTTCTAGGTTTGTTCGTTCTGATCACGTGTGTTTAGGGTTTTGGAGGTAACATAATTAACAAATTGCCGTGTTTTATTTTAAATTAAATTTTAAAATTTCAATCTTCTAACGTTCATAATTTTTGCATACGATCTCGCATTGACGCGCGGTTTCTTCTGTTGTGTTCGTATCGAAATTCCGAACAACATGAAACTGGTATGGTAGAATTTGAAGACTATTCAAATTTTGGGCTTTTATTGAATTTTTACTCAATTATAAATCAACGGTGAGTGATTTGACCCACTCACGCAATACTAAATCTTCTTATGTTAGTTGAATTAAATTTATGAAGTGATATGCATTTTATTGCTTGTTGTTTGGTAGTTTAAATTGACATCTAAGTTAATTTGAATTTTATATTGAACTAAATTGACATTTAAATTAATATTAAACATAAATTGCTAGTCAAACACCGACGATGATAATCAGTAACTGTTGTGATATATTGGTTAATTTGGATGTTAATTGTTATTGTATGCCTATTGATTGATGATGGATGTATGGTTGCTTATTTATTTGACTTATTCATGTTATTACCTATTTATTTATTTAAATCATTTATATTATCACTTGGACCATTGGAAATGAACTAAGAAATAGGTTGAAATGATATATACCTATGACACCTTGATTTGGATTGAAATGATATATATCTATCCCTGAACTTTAAATTGAAATAACCGATCACTTGGTCATAAGATAGAAAATTATATACGGACACCGGATTTATTAAATTAAATGGTTTTAAAATCTTGAATTTGGATTTTGGTTAAATGATATTGTTTTAAAGGAAAAAATGGTGGATTATATGAATTAAATTATTTCTAATTTAAGCTTTGGAATATTGAAAATGAAATTGGTTAAAAGAAATTATTTTAAAGAATTGAATTGGAAATGTGAAGTTATAATCAAGGTGTGCTCTAATTTTAGAGATTGAATTATTTTAAGATTTGGACCTTAAAATTGAACAATGAGGTTTAATTCGATTTAAGCGATTTAGATTAGTAAATTGAAATCGGACCAGTTGTTATAACCTAAGTTGGGATTTGAAATGATATTTTCAAGTGAAATGACATATTTTGAGTAAATATGGTACTTTGAAATGATGTGTTATTTTTGATGATATTTTGATATCAAATATGATTTTTTTTTTTTCAAAATGTAAATGAACCAAGCGTCATGAAAAATGACGTTTGGTTGTTAAAGAGACCGGGGCCTCTTATTGGCATACTCTCTGTCAATATTGGAATCTCTTTAACAACCATGTATGCTAGTGGATGATCCAGAATGAAGTGGTTGGACGGATGAATTTTTTCTGAATTTGAAGAAAGAGAACGATGATGGATAGACCCCAGCACTTGTGTCAATTTGAATGACTGAAACATGAGCCATACATGACCAATGAGGCTAGCTACCTCTAGCGGACACATTTCTTTGCATTACCATCTTGACTTTGAAACTTGATTGGTGTGCGCCTTCGGATTTTGGGAGTGTTGGACAAGGTGGGCCATTAGGGGTTACCACCAGTCAGGAAAGGAAAAACGATAATATCCTATCTTGGGCATCGCCTCACGTGCCTTGTCATGCTTTTACCCTTATACGCAACCACTACGACTTTATTTTAGTGTTGACTTATCACGGCGCCTTCCTAACCACCAACGTTACTGGTGATGCTACTAAGGAAAAATGTAGTACAATGCTTAAAAATGTGTTAAGGGGGATCAATGTAAAACCTTAATGCTATTTTAATACTTTACACCATATATATAGTGTATCTTACTACATATAAATAGTTTAATGGATCCTTAAGAGAAGGGAAAATCCCGTAATATTTCTGAAGTTATTGCACTCACGTTGTACACTTGATAGGAGATGTAAAATCCCATAAATATCTGTGAAGCTATTACACTCATATTTAATTATTGTTGATTTAACTTACACAATAACTTTTAATTCTGACTCGAGTGTTTTGTCTTTTCATTTCGTTTGGGTCAACCTGAGCATTTCAGTGTTTGAAGACATTATTTCTGGAGGACGTAGACATTGGAACATGGTGGTAGTGTTCGGTGTCAACTTTCGATGGTCAAAATGGCGGGTCGTGACAGCATGATATCAGAGCATGAGGTTAAGCGAGAACCTTGGCTTTGGTAGGGTTTGGCTTATTACAGATAGAGTAAGCGACACCTTAGAATGAGTTTGAGAGTAAAATATACGAGAGCGTATTTGTTAGTGTTATAAAAATGTATTATGTTAATTGGTCTATTGATTTTTTATGAATTCCGGTCGAGACGTGGGACGCCACGGTATCGATAGGGGTTTCTAAACACTTGACCAAGGCCAATAAACATGGCATTGAATTTTTTGAAAATTTTGGCAAATTGAATATTTTGCATAGGTCTATATTTTATATATATAAAGGAATAATTTTCAAAACTTTATATAGTTATAAAGTGTGTTGATTTAAATGTGATAATATTTATTTATTATTACTATCGTTTGTTCGGTTATGTTTAACGTAAATGAGAAGCATTGACTGTTGTTTGTTAATTGCAAAATTGTGCTCGGTTTATTTAGGAGCATTTATCGTTTTGATTTAAAACGAACCCTTTGTGAATTAATTGTCACAATTTGACAATAAGGTGTTCGAAGAATATGATTAAGTTAAAAATTCACCATTTAATAATAGTGAGTTAAGGATTAAACTTTAATAATAAGTTGTTAATAAAATCTAAATAGTGGGATAAGATATTTAGAGAATAAATATTCGAGATAATTCTAGTATAATAAAGAAGAGTTATTATAATATGAAATGATTTTTATATAAAGGAAATTTTATATAAATTTAGTTTATAAAACGTGTTTTAAAAAGAGTTTATGAATCTAAATCCCAGAATTTTTGAAAATAGTTTCAAATGAATTTTTTGGGGAATGAAATAGAAGTGTTTCTGGATTTAATTGAAAGTAAAAATATCTTAGAAAGCAAAATCTTAAATGAAATACATTTTCTTTGGGATAATTAGGAGGAAATCGTTTCGATTGGTTTGTGGTAATCTGAATAATATTTTAAGTGACGATCAGATGTTTGCTTAAACGAATATTGTGGAGTACTTAGTAAATTATTCTTTTTATCATTTTGCAACCGAAATGAATACAAATTCCAATTAAACCCAAAGTGAATTTTAAAACATAAATTATTTAAAATTATTATACATAAAAACACGTGTAGTATGCTTTCAAAGATAAATTTTGAAATCTAAAATCGGGTATCTAATTTTAAGTTCCTTAAAAGAGAAAAAAATTTCCAAAACAGAAAAAATTTCTAATAAGAGATTGTTTTGATAAATGAGTTTTTTTCCCTTAGATAATATAGGGGTGAATTTAAAACAGGTTTAAATTGGATTAAGTTAAACAAGAAGGTTTTGATGAACATTGTTTTATTAAAACCCTATAATTATTTAAAACATATAAGTAGTATGACCTATTTGTTGATTGGATCAACCCATAAATATTATTCGTTTTAACACTCTAAGTTAAAAAGGTTAATAAGTTGACTCGGTTTTAAGAAATCATAATTTGATTTGATCTCCATCTGGATCTCTGAAAAAATAAATAAAATTGGTATGCACTCTTAGAATAAAGAAGAGTATTATACAAGTAAATAAAGGGAAATAAATTATTGTTTTATGTTTTATAAACAAATGACTTTATAAAATATTTTTAAACTTAGTGCGAGAATTTATGAAATGATTCATAAAAAAATTTAGTACTAAATAAAATACTAAGTGAAAATTAAGAAAGTAATAAAATATAGAGTATAACTTTCCATTTTTTCTGAAGTGAGTTTGGATAATCTTCTAAGCAATAACCAAATGCTAATGGGAAAAACCATACGCTTAGCTAATTATATATATTTTTGGACCACTAAGAAAGTTTTGAACCTATGTTAAGATTTGTTTGCTAGTCATTTGACATTTTGAAACAATGTTAAGTGATAGTGGAATTTGACTGACTGTTAGTGTTAGTTTATTCCTTCATGGAATTTGATTGATTTGATTTGATTGAGTTGAATTGATTGGTTGTGTGATTTCATACACTATTGCATATAAAGTTTAAATTTGTAGACAAAGAATTTTGAATTGTTGTTATTAGGGCCTAAATCTCGGTGATTTTGAACAAGGAAATTTTTGAAGATTTTGAGAAAGGAATGATATTTATTCAGTCTAGTTGATGTTTTTGAAGAAACCGGAATACCACTGAACGTTCTATGTTGTTTTGATTCTAGAGTTCCACCATAGTTTATTAGGAGGAATCCCCTCCTTGTCACTTTGATTTTTGATCTTTATTTTTTCTCGTCTGAGAAATTTGAAAATAAATTTTAAAATTGAAAAACACTGGTATTTGGATCTAAAATTATCTTCTGAAATAATTGGATGCATGACATCTATTACAGAATATTCTCTGTATTTTGTCGCATATGATTGAGATATGGTTGTTGATTGCATGTGGATTTATATCAAACTAGTTTTTGCATGTAGAGTTACATCATATTGCTTTTGTCAACCTGATTTTCTTTTAGATTATGTAAGTACAGGAAAGCAGGATTTCCACTTGACTTCTTACGCACCTGCGTTTGCATAGAGATAATAAATTACCTGCCAAAACATATATCAAACACAAAAAGGTCACTACACCAAAACAGGGATTTTGCAACATTTTATATTTGTTAATTTCTAACACTTATAAGTGTTACAGCCTAGTGACAATAAAAAAGTGTTAGCATACCTAAAATAGTGTTAGGATACCTAAAAAAGTGTTGGGAAATATAAATAATGTTTTTTATTAACTTTCCAACACATGTGCTATAATTTACAACACTTATAAATGTTAGAACAATTGGTAAATTTGTAAATAACTCACTAAAAATTGGTTCCTTTTGTAATGTTGTACATGCAGCGTTTTTCTAACGCTTTCCCTTCAATCTCCACTATCGGCCGCCTAATTTTTAATCTAATTAGGGTTCCCGCGTTCCCCGCTTTCCCATTCGCGCATCGTTCTTCTCGCATTCACGCATCGTTCTTCTCGCAACTCTCCAGTTCTTCTCGCGTCCAGTTCTTCTCACAACACATTTCTTCTCGCAATCTCTTGTTCGATTTCAAACCTTGAATCAGGTATTTTCTTTAAGTTATGATTGTTCGATTTATATTTGTTCGATGGCAAATTTTTCTGGCCAAACGAAATTGAAGATTTAAATTTGAATGCTCTTGAATTGATTTACTTATTTATCATCATCCATTCCATTTTGTATAATATCATGCTTAAGAAGATACTGATAGTGTCATGCCTGGAAGAAGATATTGATATGAATATCAACCATATCGATTCATTGCTTTGCTTAATCTGTTAAAAGTATCACAATTACCAAACAGAATTAGAATTAGAATCATATGTATTAAGTTGTGTACATAGTTTCCTTTTTGCGAAGTTTGAAAACGAAAACTATAACAGGTTTGCTGAGGTTGTTTTATGTTGTTCCTCATATAATGGAAAATATGTATAACTATCCAATTTTTTATATCTAATTTTTGGCAATTGTCCAATGGGTTAGTTCTATGACCCTTATTTTTATATTTTGGTTAATCTACAAAATGTTTGATGAATGAAACATGTCGGCAAAAGAGGGAAACGTTTTGCATTTCATTGACTATAAGGAAAGATGCGATGAGGTTCTTCTTCTTTTTGGGCAAAGCAGGTTTTATTTATCTATTGCATTATGCTTAAGAATCTGTGATGTTATTCTACTAATCAATTTTTCTATGACAACTTCATGTCGTACTTATGTCTATTATAATTAATTTCTTTTATTTTACAGATATATGTGGATTAATGGGTTAAGTTAGCTAGCTCCTGCAGATCAACAAGATTAGTCTATGGTCTTTAGTTCAATAATCTCTGTTTCAGTGATGATGCGTCCACCGAGGTAAGCCAACGCAAACACCATCATGATTTTGTTACGACCTACTTAGATAGAACTCATCCCAAAAGCTAGCTTATAGGGGAGAGTGTCTAATGGGTTATATATCCATGTTAGACGATGTGGGACATTACAGATTTTCTCGGTCTTAGTTTTGAAAATTCTGAAGAAAAAATAGCAGGACATATATCCATGTCAAATAAAAGCCTAACAGGCCCTGCCTCAGATGAAGTCCTTTTTCTCCACGAACGTTTGGAAGTTCCACGGCCCAATTTGCGTCTAATTGCTCTGCTGCTCCATTCGTGTTTGCTGTCTGAACAGTTTCTGATCGGTTATGTTTTAATTTGTCTGGTATGCAAAATATAAATGGATAAACTTGGGCTGTGAAGCGAGAGATTACTTGCTTTTCATTGTTGCTTGCTTTTCTGGTTTGTGGTGTTTCAACGAGCCATTTGTTTGTCTGTAGTTTTTCAAGTGGCTTGCTAAGAGCAGTTGGTTTTTCTCTTTCTAATTAATAATAATAATAATAATAATAATAATAATAATAATAAACGCAATAAAAATTTTCTGGTTTCTATATCAAATTCATTTCATACAGCAATCAACCATCACGTAAAGTCGTTTTACACACTGAACAACCGTCAACTAACACCGTTTTCCACGATCATCAACTATCGAACTATTGTTTTTGGTACTTGATAGTTGTGGAAAATTATGTTGGTCGACGGTTGTTTGCCAAATAAATAAATAAAATCGAAAATGGTGTTGGTCGAGGTTGTTTGCCAAATAAATAAAAAAATCGAAAATGATGTCTTCGATCGTCTTTTAAAAAGTCTAGCACTAGGAAACAGTATGGTGTAAATTTTTATGATATTTTTTAGCAAAGTCATTAGAAAGAGGAAATAAGATACTTTTAGCAACACGCTTTTAGCCATATGTTTTTAATCATGTTTCTAATATCTATTATGCAAAGTGCATCCATAGCCCATGTTGTTTAAACTTAACTATCCAGTGGATGTATTATCGATGCAGCATGATTATGTAATTGTAATAAAAGCTGCAAAGGAGCCATTATGCTAACGGTTGCCATTAGAATTTTAAAGTTACTTTTATTACCGTACCATTTTATTAACAAACAAAAATTTGTGTGTACTTATATATTTGTACATTAAACGTTGTTATACTGATAAACCGATCATCATTCCATGGACAGTGATAAACTATCATTTGTCTGAATAATAAAAATTTTGACTTTTTTTCCACCATAATGATACTTTATCATACATTTTATTGCCTTCAAACGAGCAATGACACTAAGGATGGAAAGAAATGCAATTAGCTTCATTTTAACCGAAATCTATATCAGAAATAACTTTTACTTGGCCAAATATATTAACCACAAATATCATTATATATATATATATATATATATATATAACAAAAGCACTGATTGGTACACTTCTATAACGACCCGTATATTTTTACAAATAAAAATATTCAATTAAATAAGATTTTTGGAATTTAATAGTGTGAGAAATTAAAATTTATGATTTATAAATGAAAAAAAAATATTACAATATAATTTAATAATATTGTTTGGATGTAACTGACAACTATAAATGTAATTCCAATCAATTATAATTTCAAAGGTTAATAACGAATAAATTTAATGTTGTATTAAAAATAGAAATCATATGTATTTAATTGAAATTGGTTTTAACATTTGTAAGTAGATTTATACTTCTTGTTGTGAACAATAAATTAATAGATATGAATTACTAAGTTGTAACAATTGATTTATTATCATCTCATTAATTAAATCAGTTTGAAATTTATGTGGAAATCAATAAAATTAATGTAACTAAAATATTGCAGTTAATATAAGAAAAATGTTAACCATAGAGTTTAGTGAAATAAGATGGAAACTTATGTTAAATAAATTCATAAGGTATTTACTGATTTGATAATAAGAACATGTAAATAAAAAAAAAAGAAATTATTCAAATTTAAAATATAATTAACGAGGTCTTATTGCCGATGTTATTGAACACTGAAATTAATTTAATATTTAAATATTGGATTTTTAAATTGAAATTTGAATTTTAAAGTATTATTAATTTTTATGTAATTCAGAATGATAAAATTGTTAACTTTTAAATATGAATTTAAAAGTGATTAAATTGATTTTTAAATTGATTGTTTAATTAACGTGTGAAATTTGTCTTTTTGGGCACTGTCTTGGATTTTGACAAAACCAGATTGATCGGATCCGTAATATTGAATTATTATAAATTCAAGTTCATAATGATCGGATTTTCGTTTGATCGTGCGAGTTTGAAACGCGTAAAAATCAATCAAAGGAATTTAAATGAATAAAAATTCAATTTTAAAGGCTAACTTCTATATACGATAGAATTAGGATTTGAAACTAGTTTCATTGAGTTTAAATATTAGAAACCTATATTTCAACATATGGGATGACCTATTTTCGTTTCGGGAACGAAACGGGCTTGCCAGGTCTTTGTTATCATCTCGACCTAAATCGATCTGTCCATCCATTCCTATTCCATCTCTGTCTATATAAATAGATTTTTCCTGAAACCCTAGCAGCTTCTATTCCATTTTCATTTTCTGTATGTACTTATTATTCTCATCTTGCTCCTCCCCAATGGTAGACATCTCAAAACCCTAAACTACAATGCCTAAATAAATCGAAAATACAAACTGCTCAAACCCTATCATATAATATATCAACGTGAAGCTCTCGAAGAACGTAATCTGCATCTGCAATTCGTTTTTCGATTGGAGGTTCCATTTGTCTAGAAATTGGCAAAACATTTTCGACCGTTCGTGCTAGGGTTCCACGATTCACGGTGGATCGTCGACCAATCGATGATTGAGAAGCTCTGGAGCGTAGAGGGCAATGAGGCGAATGCATCCGTGGTCTCCGATCGTGTCAGAGACGCACGAGAGTGCCAGGATTGGCGAGGAAAATGGGGGGGGGGGGCGACGATGGCTCACCAAGGCGGCGGAGATGATCGCGACTTGATGGAGTGGATGACTGGAGGTGGGGAAGGCGACAATGGTGTTTGATCTTGGCGAAGTTGGCCGTGGATGCGTGCGGCAGTAGAGTTTGGTGGAGGTTGGACGTGGTTCTAGGTTTGTTCGTTCTGATCACATGCGTTTAGGGTTTTGGTGGTAACATAATTACTAAATGGCCATTGTTTTATTTTAAATTAAATTTTAAATTTTCAATCTTCTAACGTTCATAATTTTTGCATACGATCTCGCATTGACGCGCGGTTTCTTCTGTTGGGATTCGTATTGAATTTCCGAACAACATGAAACTAGTTTGGTAGAATTTGGAGTCTATTCAAATTTTGGACTTTTATTGAATTTTTACTCAATTATAAATCAAAGGTGAGTGATTTAACTCACTCACGCAATACTAAATCTTCTTATGTTAGTTGAATTAAATTTATGAAGTGATATGAATTTTATTGCTTGTTGTTTGGTAGTTTAAATTGACATCTAAGTTAATTTGAATTTTGTATTGAATTAAATTGATATTTAAATTAATATTGAATATAAATTGCTAGCCAAACACCGACAGATGATAATCAGTAACTGTTGTGATATATTGGTTAATTTGGATGTTAATTGTTATTGTATGCCTGTTGATTGATGATGGATGTATGGTTGCTTATTTATTTGACTTATTCCTGTTATTACCTATTTATTTATTTAAATCATTTATATTATGTAACGACCCAGAATTTTGAACAATTTAAATTGAAAATATTTAATTAATTTTAAATATTTAAATGATGGTTTAGTTTGAATTCTCAATATAACTTTGAATTTGGCAATTAAATTATAGAATTTAATCTATTGAAAGTTGAATAAAAATTTGAATCTTCAATTTTAACCTGATTAAAAATATTTCAAAGGCTTGTAAAATTCATATAGATAATACTGAAGATAATAGAAGCTTCAGAATTGAATTTGAAAGTGATTTGATTAGTTTTGAAATTATCTCGTTTGAATCGACATTTAAAAGTAGCCTTCCGAGGCATAGTCCCGGAATTTGACGAAACTAGTTCCATTCGGTCCGTAATATTGAATTATTATCGGGTTTCAAATTTCGTATTGATCGGAGTTGTTATGCGAGCATACGGTGTATAAAAGCGTTGAAATTTAAATCAAATTCAATTTGAATTTAAATATATAATTGGTCAACATCAGTACATTATCTTTCGTAAATCACGCCCTAAAATTGCGCCTAAGATCACAAACGAAATCGTGCAAACCATGCTCTTTCAATTTTAAATATTCACGTCCTCTCCCTCACTTTCAAAATCAATTCACAGAGGGAATAACAATGGCCGAAGCCTGTAAAGGAATCACGCTACCCTCCTCTTTAATTCGTTCGTAAGCTCCCTCCATCTCTTTTAAATCATCACGCAATCGAAATCGAATGGAGATAAATTAAAAATCGCGTAATCTCCCTTCTCCCTCTTCTGTGAATTCACGAAATTGATCTTCATTTAAAAAAGAAAAGAAAAGAGAGTCTCGCGAAATCGATCGCGATTCTGAATCGCGCGCGTGGGCTTCAAGCGCGTGGCATGAGGCCAGAGCGGCGGAGGCGCGTTCAACTTCGTGGAAGGGGAGGCTTTCAGTTGTCAGCAACGAGCTCGTTGGGGTTTTAGGGCACGAGCCGAGGCAATCTCGAAGTCGCGATCGCTCAAGAGAGCGGTGATTGCTGAAGCGATTTAGGGCCGAACTAGGGCTTCGTGTTTTCAATGGTGCTAACGCGAGAAGTACGGGGATCGATAGGGGATGTAGTCGCGACGCTGTTGCTTGGTTCTGGAGAGGCGGTAGGGTTCGTTGACGAGAGACTGGGTGAGTAGTTCCTTGTTCTCCTTTTTATTTGTTTTGAAATTTTAGATATTATAAATGCATATACAGAATTTATTTTTACACAGTAAGGTGAAACTTTTTTTCTGATTAGTTACAAAGAATATAGATATACCTATAATAATAATAATATATAGTTCTAAAAGAGAAAAAATATATATATAGATATATCTATTTTTCATTTACTGGTTTAAATTCTAAAATAATAAATTATGGGAATTAAAACTTACTTAACTGTTGGTCACTAGAAAATATATGTCTAACTTTTACAGTAAAAAAAGTTGAAGATTGTATTACTGTTTATTTATTTGTAGAAAATAAAATATAAATGTATTATTGACTTATCTAAAACAGAAACCTTTTTTAACCTGGGAATCATATATATATATATATATATGTATGTATGTATATACAGTGGTTGAAGAAAAATAAATGTTTGATGATTTATTTTATTAAACTACTTAATCATTTTGACTACTGAAAATAAAATTATTAAAAGAGAAATTTGTTAATTAAAACTATCAAAACGAAAAATTGATTATTTGATTTACTTCGAATATTTATCAATTGTATAATATTTATACAAGGTCAGAACTGCAATGGAAACAAACTGGAATGGAAAATGGATTGCAAATTAAAATCAAAGGTGAGAGCTTCTCACTCAAAAGAGTTTTATTTAAATTTTAAATAGTTAGATTTAAAATTTTGATTGTGTTGATTGCTTGTTTGGATGACATAGTATTATCTATTGTATTGAAATAGACCCTATACGCCGCCTATTAAGCGGAGGTTATTTATTACACACATATACCGCGATATTCCACCTCGAAGTGGAATTGTTATTATATATGTACTTGGAGTTGATTTCCCGCATTATATAGCGGATGAGACCCTATTGCGCCGCCTATTAAGCGGATAATATTTTATAAATCCCATATACCACGATATCCCGTCTTGAAACGGGATGAGTATTGTGCTAATGTCTGTGGATGCAGGGAAACAGGTTGGAGGAATCCAACTGGATTCCTTAAATAATTGAATTGGTTTCAATATTGTGTGTTGATTTCTTTTTATCATAATCCCTGTGTGATTATCTGTATGATTGAAATCGTTGAAGGCTAAAATTTAGCCGAAAAAATTCTGGTATCATTAGATATCGGAAATAAATAAAATTTGATTTTTAAAATAAGTAGTAGATAAATTTGTAAAATGGTTTGAATTGGGATATTTGAATTATTATAAATGGTTTATATAAAAAGATTTGTTAAATTGATATTTATAAATTAAAATATTAGGATTTTAAACAAGTTTTTATAAGCATTGAAATGAATTATAAATGAATTCATAAGTGAATGAAATTTATAAATTTTGAAGTTATAAAAGGAAATGATTTTTGTAAAATAAGAGAATTATAAATAATTTACTTATAAATTAGGTTTTAGCATTTAAATGAGATATAAATAGAATTTGTTAATTAAAGGATTTTATAAGTTGAAGTTTTATAAAAGTTATAGATGTGAATTTATAAACATTGTTTTATAAAATCCGAAATCAATTGAATTCGACAGATTAGACATAGAAGTTTATTAAAGGAGATATATTCACAATTTTGGACGATGAATATATTATTAAAAAATATGGATACGTTTTAAGGAAAATGATATTTTAAATAGAGTTAAAACGATTAGAGATGTTTTAAATGTATTAGGCATTGAAAACATAGATTTCAACATTCATTGTTGAAATAGGCGTTTTCGAGAAAGAAGGAAATGGTGGACTATAACACTATTGTTATAGTAAATGATTTCTGAAAGGAATTGCTTTATATAGTATTAGGATTTATATATCTGTCTTAAAATTCGAATCCCTATATTAGTGATTTTGGGTTGCCGTAACAATGTTTTACGCAACATTTGTTTGGACTCAAAAAAAGTGTTAAAGAAAATGTTTTCCTTAAGAAATGAAATATGTACTTAATATTAATTTAAGTATATCGAATATTTTCCAAATGTTGATAAATAGATTTGTGAAATACTTATTATTAAATAAGTAGGGAAATGTTTTTCCAATATGAAATGAACGTTTTGAGAATTATATTTTTAAAAGATAAATTGAAAGTGAATATTTGAAATCGATTTGAAAATCGTATATTCACAGATATTTTGGAAATGTAAATTCAATATGGAATTTATAAATGAAATTGGGAAAATTGGTTTAAAAATAAATATCGATTTATTTTTGAAGTATGGAAATTATATATATATATACCTTGTAAAGATATTTTTGGAAAATAAATAATTTGGAAAATTATTTGGAATCTGGTGATCTTGTGCATACCTATTGATAGTTAAATAACCGACTATCAATATTTACCTTTAAATAGGTATTTGTTGTGATTGCTTGAATTTGAATGCTACACTTATTTTTAAAATAAGCGCTCACTATACGGGTTAGCCGGGAAAGGACCTTGGGATCGTATAACCCATTCCGAATATGTGATACGTCGTAATGGATAGCATTGATGACCGGTGTTGAAGACCAGATATTTGTGAAAACGGAAGGATTACCGTCGAATGTTTCTGCATCGGCTGATCCCCGATATAGAAATTTATTACCCTTTGTGATGGAAAGTCCGGTCGTGGTTAGTGAATATCCGAATTGCAAGGACTTCTTTGTAAGTGCCTTCGATTCCGTTCGATCCCGAAATGGACTTGTATGGATGTGTGTCTGACGTTACAATTTGAGATGTAAAGATGATTTCTATCAAATATGTTCCCGTTGGTGGAAGAATTTATTCTCTTAGCTTAACACCCTTAGAGGTTATGTACTTGATGGTTACTAGTGATACATTCCCAAATTGGTAATGTGGCATACGAAGTGCTGTTGAGCATTTGTTGTTCGAAGCATGGCTTTGTATAAAGCGTAGCTTTATGGACAAGACTTCGTCGGACCTCACACCCCGGAAATGGTCAAAACAGGAAGGATGCAGCAAGGTTATTAGGGGGTAGCGCCCCTTCAGTGTATGTCATTCCTTCTGGATAGAGGTGGTATCATGTTATGGAGCCCAGATATTTAACCTATGTTGTTGCTGCAAATTTATTGCTTTGTGGTTGTTGGAAATCGAGGATCCTCGGATATAGATAGGTTACGATCGGGGAATGACATATTCGTGTCAGTAGTTACCCAGTTTGAAGGGTAACCCGACCTTGTGTTGGCAGAGATCCAGTAAGGTTCTCGGGGCGTCTTTTCAGAGGCGGTTCCATGTGGCAATGGGAAGTTCCTTGGCCTGACCATTTGTTGGAAATCCAAAGAAATAATACGAACCCTGTACAGTTTTAGTTGTATAACCTGTCATGGAATGTGGCGGTAACCTGCTATTGAACATGGTAGCTATAGTAGCATAAGTGCGAAATGCCTATGCTGGCTAAGATTTATATCTTTACTTTCGAAATGATTTTTCCTACACTATGCACTAGTAATAATATCAAATATTTCTTTTTAATGCGTATCAAGCATTTTTGACTATCATAAGGAGAAATCTCCTCCGATTCTGCGTTTGCATTGTGTGTGTGTGTGTGTGTGCGGGAGGCCTTATGGTAGTCCCATTTTTTAAAAAGCATTGTGAATCTATTTTAAAACTATCCTGTTCTTTGTTTCAAAGATGAATAACTGCTTTTAAGTTCTCATACCAGTCACATGACTGGCCTGGAGTTTATTGTTTCCCTTCCTAAACTCTGGGTGCCTACCAATTTCCACACGGGCAGTCAAGAGTCAGGTTTATCAGGATATTCTGGAATTCATGAGTTGCTGGAGGCAAGCTGGATGGCATGGCGTATTTACTAGTATATAGAATTTCTTTTCCGCTGTTTTGTTGTTGTACACTCTGATGATGTAATGTAATGTGATGTAATGTAATATAGTTCTTTGTTTAAAGATTATTCGTTTATCTATTATATGTTGTTCCGCTGCGATTATGAGATTCTGATATTGTTCTGTTGTTTCTTTTTGTCCCGTTCTATCATTTTCTCTCTTCTTCTATCTTTTTCTTCTTCTTTAACCATAACGGTACGGTTTTTCGGCATTCGATTGCTCGACAGTTGATACAATGGACGTATCGATGTCGGTTTTCGAGCGTCGAAAAGTCGCAACGTTACATATTATCACTTGGACCATTGGAAATGAATAGAAATAGGTTGAAATGATATATACCTATGACACCTTGATTTGGATTGAAATGATATATATCTATCCCTGAAATTTAAATTTAAATAACTGATCACTTGGTCATAAGATAGAAAATTATATACGGACACCGGATTTGTTAAATTAAATGGTTTAAAAATTTTGAATTTGGATTTTGGTTAAATGATACTGTTTTAAAGGAAAAAATGGTGGATTATATGAATTAAATTATTTCTAATTTAAGCTTTGGAATATTGAAAATGAAATTGGTTAAAAGAAATTATTTTAAAGAATTGAATTGGAAATGTGAAATTATAATCGAGGTATGCTCTAATTCTGGAAATTGAATTATTTTAAGATTTGGACCTTAAAATTGAACAATGAGGTTTAATTTGATTTAAGCGATTTAGATTAGTAAATTGAAATTGGACCAGTTGTTATAACCTAAGTTGGGATTTGAAATGATATTTTCAAGTGAAATGACATATTTTGAGTGAATATGGTACTTTGAAATGATGTGATATTTTTTATGATATTTTGATATCAAATATGATTTTTTTTTTCAAAATGTAAATGAACGAAGCGTCATGAAAAATGACGTTTGGTTGTTAAAGAGACCGGGCCTCTTATTGGCATACTCTCTGTCGATATTGGAACCTCTTTAACAACTATGTATGCTAGTGGATGATCCAGAATGAAGTGGTTGGACTGACGAATTTTTCTGGATTTGAAGAGAGAGAACGATGACGGATAGACCCCAACACTTGTGTCAATTTGAATGACTAAAACATGAGCCATACGTGACCAACGAGGCTAGCTACCTCTAGCGGACACACTTCTTTGCATTACCATCTTGACTTTGAAACTTGATTGGTGTACACCTTCGAATTTGTGAGTGTTGGAAAAGGTGGGTCGTTAGGGGTTACCACCAGTCAGGAAAGGCAAAACGATAATATCCTATCTTAGGCATCGCCTCACGTGCCTTGTCATGCTTTTATCCTTATACGCAACCACTACGACTTTATTTTAGTGTTGACTTATCACGGCGCCTTCCTAGCCACCGATGTTACTGGTGATGCTACTAAGGCAAAATATAGGGCAATGCTTAAAAATGTGTTAAGGGGGATCAATGTAAAGCTTTAAGGCTATTTTAATACTTTACTTTACTTATAGACACTGTATATATAGTATATCTTACTACATATAAATAGTTTAACGGATCCTTGAGAGAGGGAAAATCTCGTAATATTTCTAAAGTTATTGCACTCACGTTGTACACTTGGTAGGAGATGTAAAATCTCATAAACATCTCTGAAGCTATTACACTCATATTTAATTGTTGTTGATTTAACTTACAAGAGAACTTTTAGTTCTGACTCGAGTGTTTTGTCTTTTCATTACGTTCGAGTCAACCTGAGCATTTTAGTGTTTGAAGACATTATTTCTAGAGGACGTAGACATTAGAACATAGTGGTAGTGTTCGGTGTCGACTTTAGATGGTCAAAATGGCGGGTCGTGACAGCATGGTATCGGAGCACGAGGTTAAGCGAGAACCTTGGCTTTGGTAGGGTTTGACTTATTACAGATAGAGTAAGCGACACCTTAGAATGAGTTTGAGAGTATTATATATACGAGAGCGTATTTGTTAGTGTTATAAAAATGTATTATGTTAATTGGTCTATTGATTTTTTACGAATTCTGGTCGAGACGTAGGATGCCACGGTATCGATAGGGTTTCTAAACACTTGACCATGGCCAATAAACATGGCATTGAAATTTTTGAAATTTTTGGCAAATTAAATATTTTACGTAGGATTATATTTTATATATATAAAGGAATAATTTTGAAAATTTTATATAGTTATAAAGTGTGTTGATTTAAATATGATAATATTTATTTATTATTACTATTGTTTGTTCGGTTATGTTTAATGTAAATGAGAAGCATTGACTGTTGTTTGTTAATTGCAAAATTGTGCTCGGTTTATTTAGGAGCATTTATCATTTTGATTTAAAACGAACCCTTTGTGAATTAATTTTCACAATTTGACTATAAGGTGTTCGAAGAATATGATTAAGTTAAAAATTCACCATTTAATAATAGTGAGTTAAGGATTAAACTTTAATAATAAGTTGTTAATATAATCTAAATGGTGGGATAAGATATTTAGAGAATAAATATTCGAGATAATTCTAGTATAATAAAGAAGAGTTATTATAATATGAAATGATTTTGATATAAAGGAAATTTTATATAAATTTAGTTTATAAAACGTGTTTTAAAAAGAGTTTATGAATCTAAATCCCATAATTTTTGAAAATAGTTTCAAAGGAATTTTTGGGGAATGAATAGAAGTATTTCTGGATTTAATTGAAAGTAAAAATATTTTAGAAAGCAAAATCTTAAATGGAATACATTTTCTTTAGGATAATTAGGAGGAAATCATTTCGATTAGTTTGTGGTAATTTGAATAATATTTTAAGTGACGATCAGATGTTTGCTTAAACGAATATTGTGGAGTACTTAATAAATCATTCTCTTTATCATTTTGCGACCGAAATGAATTCAAATTCCAATTAATCCCAAAGTCAATTTTAAAACATAAATTATTTAAAATTATTATATACAAAAATGCATGTAGTATGCTTTCAAAGATAAATTTTTGAAATCTAAAACCGGGTATCTAATTTTTAAGTTCCTTAAAAGACAATTTTTTTCCAAAATAGAAATAATTTCTAATAAGAGATTGTTTTGATAAATGAGTTTTTTTCCCTTAGATAAGATAGTGGAGAATTTAAAATAGGTTTAAATTGGATTAAGTTAAACAAGAAGGTTTTGATGAACATTGTTTTGTTAAAACCCTATAATTATTTAAAACATATAAGTAGTATGACCTATTTGTTGATTGTATCAACCCATAAATATTATTCATTTTAACACTCTAAGTTAAAAAGGTTAATAGGTTGACTCGGTTTTAAGAAATCATAATTTGATTTGGTCTCCATCTGGATCTCTAAAAAAGTAAATAAAATTGGTATGTGCTCTTAGAATAAAGAAGAGTATTATACAAGTAAATAAAGGGAAATAAATTATTATTTTATGTTTTATAAACAAATGACTTTATAAAATATTTTTAAAAGTTAGGGCGAGAATTTATGAAATGATTCATAAAAAATTTTAGTACTTAATAAAATACTAAGTGAAAATTTAAAAAATAAAAAATAAATATATGAATGAATTTTAATGTAATTAAGAAACTAATAAAATATAGAGTATAACTTTCCATTTTGTCTGAAGTGGGTTTGGATAATCTTCTAAGCAATAATCAAAGGCTAATGGGAAAAACCATACGCTTAGATAATTATATATACTTTTGGACAACTAAGAAAGTTTTGAACGTAAGTTAAGATTTGTTTGCTAGTCATTTGACATTTTGAAACAATATTAAGTGATGATGGAATTTGATTGACTGTTAGTGTTAGTTTATTCCTTCACGGAATTTGATTGATTTGATTGAGTTGAATTGATTGGTTGTGTGATTTCATATACTATTACCTATAAAGTTTAAATTTGTAGACGAAGAATTTTGAATTGTTGTTATTAGGGCCTAAATCTCGGTGATTTTGAACAAGGAAATTTTTGAAGATTTTGGGAAAGGAATGATATTTATTCACTCTAATTAATGTTTTTGGAGGAACCTGAGTACCACTGGACGTTCTATGTTGTTTTGATTCTAGAGTTCCACCATACTTTATTAGGAGGAATCCCCTTCTTGTCACTTTGATTTTTGATCTTTATTTTTTCTCGTCTGAGAAATTTGAAAATAAATTTTAGAATTGAAAAACACTGGTATTTAGATCTAAAATTATCTTCTAAAATAATTGGATGCGTGACATCTATTACAGAATATTCTCTGTATTTTGTCGCATATGATTGAGATATGGTTGTTGGTTGCATGTGGATTTATATCAAACTAGTTTTTGCATGTAGAGTTACATCATATTGCTTTTGTCAACCTGATTTTCTTTTAGATTATGTAAGTACAGGAAAGTAAGGGATTTCCACTTGACTTCTTACGCACCTACGTTTGCATAGAGATAATAAATTACCTGCCAAAACATATATCAAACATAAAAAGGTAAGTAATAAATTTAAAAAATTTAAACTGGTTGATGATTTTATGTCCCAGATATGGAAGGCCATTTGGCTTTTGCTCTCTTTGGTTGGTTTTGAACCCATAGAGGCCATTTGATGTTGTTCTGATCGCGCCTTACAAAAAAGTTACTGGTGTAATTTTTTGAAAATTTAGGAGTCGGAATTTTTTTGAGAATTTTGGAAAATGTTTGAAAACTAAAAATTTGATTTCTTAAGTTATAACTTGTAATGAATGAACGTAGGAAATTAGTTGGTATAGGCGAATGGGTTTATAAGACATGGAAATTTTAGAACCTATTCCAGCTAATTACTTTTGAAATAAGTTTAATAACTCATTTTTATTAATAGTTTTAAACTTAAGGGTTCGGAAACATTTTCTTCCTTAGGAATTTCAGGGATAAAATTTATTTAAGGAGGGAAAATGTAACCCCAAATTTTGGACATTTAATTTTAACTGTTTCATCTATTTTAAATATTTAAATAATTGAATTATGGAATTTAATAACTTATAATTCAAATATAGAAAATAATTAAATATTGAATTGTGAATTAAACGTTAATTAAATGGATTTAATAATTTTATTTAACTCATTTTATTTAATAAATAATATTGGTGTAATCAATTTGTAAATTTATTCACAAACGTGAATAGATCAGATAAATATCGATAATTAAATGTAAATACAATATTTGAATTCGTGAAATTGTCATTCCGAGGCACTGTGTCGGATTTCGATGAAATCAATTTCATCGGATCCGTAATAGTGAATTATATTATGCCGTTGAATTTCATGGCGATCAGACGAATCGTTTGGTCATGCCAGTTCGAAACGCATTGAAATTAATATTAAAAAATTTAATATAACAAGTGGGTTCAAAAAGCTATCTTCTGCATAAAATCGAATTAAGGCTCGAGACTAGTTCTGTTGCATTCTGAATAGGGGTATAACATATAGAATGTCAGGTGGCATGTCTCGTTTGGAGTTTGACATTTTTGGGTATGTCATACCAGAATATTTTATTAAATAAAATAATATATGTACATGTTTTTCAACTCCATACTCACCATTTCTACCATACCATTAGCCCATACCCCATCATTTCTTAGTCCATGCTTATCCCATACCTTTTTTCTCTATTTAAACTTGCCTCCAAATGAAATTGGAGCTTTTCCTTTTGAAATCAAACTTCAAAAATTTAAAACCAATGATCCACTCGACTAAAAATCCAAATTCTTGATTTGTTGAATTCATATGGTGATCAACTTCACCTGGGTATGTTTTGGTGATGTTCGATCGAGGTTTGGGCGGAGGCCGTGCATTTAGATGGTGCTAGGCTTGGAGATTCTTGAACGTATGGTGGCCAATTCGACATTTGGAGCTTGGATTTAGCTTCGGCATGCCAGAGAGCAGCTCGTAGCAAAATTTGGAAGAGTTCGATGCTAGATTGAGAATCGCATCACCTAGGCAGTTAGTAAGGGAGGACAAGGCCATGACTAAGGGGGTGGCCTTTGGGCGTGATGTTTGGTTCGGTCGAGTCACGTTCGGCGAGAGAAGTTCATCGGTGAATCGATTTTGGATTTCGTCGACAAATGCTTCATATCACCTCGTGCCATGCATGAAAGTTTGGGTTTGGTTGTGCATCTCTATTGCTGTGCATGTATAATTGAGAAAGATGAAGTGAGGGGCAATCTTGTAATTTGTTTAAGTTTATTTATCTTATAATTTAAAATTGACGATAACTTATTAAATCCATAACTTTTGTGTACAAGATCAGTTTTGAACGCCGTTTTTTGCGTTGGACTTGAGTTGTCGAGATCTTCGCGATGGGGTAGGTTTGGTCAGATTTGGTGCAAGTGAAAATTTAGACTAAATTCGGACGACCGTTCGGTTTTAGTCCAAATCGGGACGTTTCAACGAGAGAAAAAAGTCAATGTGAATTTAACTCACATTAAATTTTATTATATCATATCTATGATGTTATATACGTTTACTGATTATTTTAGATGTTAGTTAAATTGCTTGATTTCTTGTTCGGTTGAATTTCCTTTTGAAAAATGGATGACATATTAATTTGATCGTTATAAACCCATATGAAACCATACACATACATACATATATACACACATACATACATACATACATACATACATACATACATACATACATACATACATACATACATATATATATATATAAAATCCATAACCATTATTTTGCAGGGAAAAATCTGTAGAGAGACCCTGAGGGGTTTCTCGCCCATAATTTACATCCTTATGCTATTATATTAATGTTTAATTGAAATAAATCCTGATATTCCATTTAATTTGTTAACTGTCATTATAACAATTTTGCCATATCGTCATTTATTCAATTTTATGCCTAAAATCCTGTTGTATGAACTTGAGCTTGTGTTTTTGCTAAATAGAATATTAAAATTCATTAATCATTTAGATTAATGATAATTTAAAATAATCAATCATTTTAAATAATGATTTTGAAAATTTATTTAACCAGATTAATAGAATGTTCTAAAATTGGTTTATCTTTAGATTTAATTAATCATTTTTGCTAATGATGTTTTATACTTAATTGATTGTTTTAACTAATGATTATTTGAGTTTAATTAATTCTTTCAATTAATGATAATGAAGTTTAATTAATTTATCGAACTTAATTAATTATTTTAATTAATGATAATTGAAATTTAAAATCATCTTATTTGATGGTATTTAAATGCAATTAATCATTTTAAATAATGATATTTGAATTTTTTTAATCATTTTAATTAATGATTGTTTTAAATTTAATTAATTGTTTTAACTAATGATATTTGGAATTTAGTTAAATAATTTTAATTGATGATGTTTTATAATTAAATAAATCATTTTAACAAATGATATTTTAATTAATTATTTTAACTAATGAGGCTTGAATTTAATTAATTCAATTAATTTATGATTATTTAAACTTAATTAGTTGTTTTAATTAATAGAATTTAAAATTACTTATCATTTTAGTGAATGGTGTTTGAGATAAATTATTCATTTTTAACTAATGATTATTTGAACTAATTAGTCTTTGTAATTAATGATATTTATAGTTAATTAATCGATTTAATAAAAGTAATAATGTAAATTAACTAAAATAACAAAATTGCTTTAATAAACTGATTTAAAGTTAATAAACCGATTTAATAAAGATTTTAAAGTTAATTTACCAAATTATAAAAGTGTTTGGAAATAATTATCTATTTTATCAAAGATAATGGATTGGTTTATTTAAAATAGATTTTAAACGTGATTAATTATCTTTCGGGATAATTAGTATTGCTTTGAAGTTATAAAAGATATTGAAACATTTAAATTGTTTTACTATCTTTTGGGATAATGTTATGGGTGTCGATCTGATGTTGGTTTAGGCCTTCGGGTCGAGCACTTGGAAAGATTATTCTCTTTACGTTTTTAATCATGAGCTAATTCTAATATGGAAATCAAGCACAAGTATAGTTTATTTTTAAAGACAAAAAGTTTAATTCGTTTATGGAAATGAATTATTTCCGTAAAGTGAATCACTTATATGGATATATTTATTTGTATAATCAACACTAACATCGAAATCTGCAGCTATTTTAAATTTTAAGAATAATCGTTGGACATAACTTTAAGGTAACATTACCTTGACTTCTCTGGTATTATTGATACCAAGAAATAGTACAAGTTTGAATTAATGAGTGGTGATAAGTATACAAGACTTAATTTTCCATATCGATTACTTCATCTACTTTATTTCTGTCATTCTAAGATGATTTAGTGCTCTGTTGAGCGTTGCTATCTTTTGTCGGAAATGATTAAACCAAAAGCATGAGAGGAAGCCAAGTTATATAGAGTTTCTCCCATCAAAATGGTATTTTCATATTTCATCTAGTTTTGATTCGGTTGTGCACTTAGATGTGGAAATATTCCGATTCACGTTAAGGTCCAGTAGGGTCCGGCTTGGTATTGTCCGAGAAGTGTCACGAAGTATATGAGCTTCTCAGAAGTATATTACTAGGGGTATATTAAAAGGGAGGGTGCACCGCCTTAATCATTTGTTGGAAATTTTCCTTTCCTTAATAGATTCGAAAATTTTGAATCTATTTTAGCTTTAAATTTCCATGAGTAGAGCCAACTCGTCATCACGACATTTAAGTATTGATTTAGTCCATTCTATCAAGATGGACTGTTACCTTATTCAGTCCATTCTATCAAGTTTGGACTGTTACCATATTTATTCCATTCTATCAATTTGAATTGTTTTCGTTGTTCTATCCATTTTGTCCAGTTTGGATTTTACTCGGTTTATTTTCATTCTTTCAAGTCTGATTTCATATTATTTATGCTCATTCATATATGGATTTGTTCCCAACATTTATTTTTTTCTATTCTTGCAGGTATGGATGTTATTCTTGTGAGGTGAAAACTCATTCTGCGTTAACGGCGTAGTTTCACCGAACTTTTATATGTTCCCCATTATTCGAATTATCTCACACTGGTATTTCCAGACTGATCCGGGTGTTATTTTATTATAATGCTCGGGTTTGACCAAGTTTTCCTAGGTTGTCCATGGTGTTATGGAGATCTTGAACGGGAGCTAAATATTCACCTATCGTAGTATTTTATTTTCCAGTGTATTATATAGTATACCTATCGACATTTGTAAGGTCAGGATTTTATAACTGTCCAGCTGATAAGGTTTGTTTTTAACTCTAATATACTCTGTATTTTTGAAGTGATGGTTTCTACTGTTCTTGTTATGTTGTATATTGTCGATTCCACTGTGAGCTTCTGTTTTCTTCTGTTCTCTATTCTTTGTTTTAGTTTACTTTACCAATCTGTCCTTTTGTCGATAGGATGTACGACATTGGAACATAGTGGTAGTGTTCCGTGTCAACTTTCGATAGTCAAAATGGTGGGTCATTACATTAGCCATTTCCCATGGTGAAGTCACATTCAATATCTCAACACACAAGCCTTCATCTCTTGAACAAATATAGAATCTCTATTTGGATTCCAACATCTTAAACAGTCCATGAATATCTACAAGGATCCCAACATAAGTCTTTCAACGAATACTACCTCTATCCTCTCTCTTGGAATTAAACTCAAGATAGACAATGCAACATGATAGCCTCGTTTAAAATGTTAACGCTGACCTCTCCTTGGACTTAACCTTAAAATAGGCAGTTCAACTCTATAATATTTCACTTCACTACCGCTTCTAAAATAAAGAACTCATATATCAATTTTGATGTGGTTTACGGTAAGTAAAACACTTATCCGATCTCGGTCTCTTCAAAACTAAATCGATCCAGTAAACTCAACATGGGTCTTTAAGAAGTAAACAAACGATGTAAAGGAGTCCGTTGGGGGATCTTGTATATATACATTCTTAAAACAAGAGACGATTCATACGAATGAGTCCTCCATGAGGAATCTCAAACCGTATCAATACATGATGCTTACATATACTTCCAAAGTTAATTTGGTCAATTTCGATTTCGACTAATTGACTATTAAGCATAAAATAGACGATCGTATATGGAAACTAAGTTTCGTATGCTTATCATGTTTCTGACTTTCTCAACTTATATTATCCCTCGGTTAAGAATGAAGCCGTTAAGTTAAAGTACTATTGCTTCTAAACCCTACTCAAACATTAGTCTTAACTCTCAAAGATAAAATAAATCTATATTATCGGCTTTTAGTGCTAAGTGCACAATTGAATACTTTCTATAAACAAGTAAACACAAAGCATGATTAAGTCACAAAACACGATTATGTCACATAAAGCATGATTAAGTAACACAAAGCGGCTTTTAATCTCTGTTTATTTAATTAATCCTTTTATTAGTTAAAACCTCTTTATATATACTTATTATGTATAATTAAGGTACTTCATACACATGCATACTGTTATTTCATGATTCATTTTTACTATTTGAATATTTAGGAATGTACCAATATTCGTATCCTGAACGGTATAAGAATATTCACAAATCTTAAACAGGATTTTGCATTTTCAAAAGTATGATTAAACGGGTCAAAAAAAATGTCAATAAAACATTGTTACTATAAACCCAAAACCATTCCACTTATAATTATCTTTAAAACATTCTTTTAAAGATCTCATTATATTACTAAACATAATAAAAAATAGTTAAAGACAAATGTTATTAACACATCGTCACAAAAAACTCAAAACCAATTCATACTTGTCATTATCTTTAAAAACATTCAATTAAAGATCTAAGTATATTTACATATATTTTTAGCAAGGCTACCCCGCTTTATAGTGGGCCATCCACTTTTTATAAATGAAATTAAAAACAGGTATTCTACGCATACGTAGAACAACTATAGAACTTACAACACAAGAGTTTGACAAAAATGCCAAATCTATAAAAGAAAAAGCCACCACACAGGGTGAACACATTCAAAACAATACTACCGAAGCAGACACAGACTAAATAAGCATAGCGCTGGGTGCAAACTAGTAAAACCTACACACGGTAGATGCATCGACTCACATAGTCATACATACCAAACCAGAATATAATGACATGAGCAACCAAATTACACAGGCTGAAAAACCGTTAGCTTCCATCCATTCATATAATAACATTGACAAAGTAAACAAGTAATCAAATTTCAGCAAGAGATTAGAACATTGCAAGACTCATAACCCATCAAAAACACCTATCTCCAAAGAAGACAAAGTTTACATAGCCTCGAAAGAAGAAGCATAGCAATAGAAACCATCCAAACTATTGCATTAACATAGCATGTTAACGGAATGTTACAAGCATACATGATACACATATGCAAAGCATAACAGGAAAAAAAGGCTTGAAAAGTCACGAGAAGGACCAAAACTATAACCGTAGAGAAGTCTGGAGGGAAAGACAAACCACCTAGGGTTTTAGAAATAACAAGATAAAATAGGAGAACTCAAGAGGGCAATTCCTATCTAAACCAAAAGGAGGAGCGGCACACGATAAAAGGAAGAGCTCAAAATAGGCAAATGGGGAAATGTAGAACAACAAGGTAGCAACAGCAATGGTGAAAGCTAGGGTTGGGAAATAGAATTGATGAGATGATGGCGAGAGGCAAGGAAATGAAACAGACGAAACGCGGAGGAATTTGGGAAAAGGAAAGGGGCGGCGATAGATAACCCTAGCCCTCTTTATGCTGCTACTATACATGCTTCATATAATAATAAGTATACCTACACTTATTAAACAAGGTAACATAACTTTAAATTAACTTTACAAAACCATTTATTATAACATAAGTGTTACAATCCAAAACTACCTTTATTCTTTTGTGAAAGACGAAACTTAGTTTTCCTAACTTACATATATATACTGTTAATCTTTAAAAATGATATACACACACACACACACACACACACACATATCTTTGTATGTGTGAGTGTATGTATGCTAATTTATTTATAAAGCTAAGATATTTAATAAAATCCTAAAAACAATGTAAAAGATATTTATATTATATAAGCTTTTAAATGTTTTTAATAAAATAATCAACTAATTTTCTAAAACTATATATCATAAAAAATACTTATAATATGATTTAAAATATTTATTTAAAATATTACTTAAAACACTTCTTTTATAATTTATTTAAGAACCTCAAAAGGTATGTTTTTCTTTTACTTTAAAATAAACCTCCTACTTTAATAATTCAAAACTAATTATTAAAAATATATAAAAATTCCAAATCACTTTTAATATACTGCAATATAAAATACGATGAAAAAGATTGAAGATAAATAATTAAGTTTAAAGTCATTTCAAAGTAATTTAAAGTCTCGAACAAAAATATAGCATTTACATAATAAAACGTGGTTCAGAGAAAAGACAATGTTTTTAAAGTGCAGTGGCTGAATGTTATACATGACTGTAACCTAGGGCATTTTTATACACTTAAAAGTTCTTCTATTTTCCAATATGCTATCAAACTTTTCAGCATCCAATTTTTTTACAGTAACTAATATACACATAATAAATCATAACCATGCCAAGAAACCTATAAGGATCTCTATAAAAATTATATAAAATGTCGAACACAAGGCAATTTCGAAGTGCTTCAGTAGCGACTATCGCTATAAAACCACTTCCGATTCAAGTCCGATTCAAATCAAAGTCTAACCAAACTCTTTGTGTTTCATTAAGGGTACGCAACAAGTCATAGAAAGTCATACAAGTCCAACACATCATTTACGTATGTTATTTGATTTTCAAAGCAAGAATCACACAAGATAAAACAATAATATTCGTTCACGGGGTTATGCTCATGGCCGTCACCCTTTCCTATAACAACCTTGCAAACACCAAAACACCTCTGCCATTACCTTTTGCTCATGACCATGCCTTTCCCCTCCATATTTGCTCATGGACTTGATTAGTTCAAGGGGTTTTGCTCTAAATCTTCGAGCTTTGAGTTGTTAGTAGTTGTTGCTATTTGTATTAACCCATACAATAGAGTTTGGTAAGAGTTGTAGTTATTTTGTTTAGCGTTGTTTTTAGGAAATTATAAAGAGAGGAGAAGTGAAGAGTGCTTTTATTTAATTTGCTAAAAATGTAAAAGGGATTCTTATGTACATGCACACTTATATAATCTTCAAGACCATGACCTTCTCCTCACCTCTTCTGCACGATCAAAGACCTCTCACCACCCCATGTGCCTCCATGTGCTTGCCTTTCCCCCTCAAAAGTTAAAACAAATATCTCTAGTCACAAATGTCTTATTTCTTTCTAGAAGCTTTTGAAGATGCCCTAAAGTGATTTAGTGCAAATTATTTTTATTTCCTATTAATAATTTTCTAAGTTATTTAGTGCATGCGCAAAAAATTTAAAAAACTTATATATAATAAAAAGTTGTTTATTAATAAAATGATTTTCAGTCACGTTATTGATATTTCTTCAAAATATTTATTTTTATAAAAAAATTCAAAAATTAGTTTACCGCCATTTGTTATTAATAAAAAAGGTTAACAAAGTTATTAAATCAATTTAATCGCATTAAATCCAAGATTTAAATATTTAAATACGAAGTGTTCGAAATTTTGAGTCATTACAATGATTGCATGATGGGTGGATTCCTTTGCTACTTGAGCCATAAGGGTCGACCACTTTGAGGGGATTGCCATCCTTTTTACCTTGTTGAAGGGTATTTTTTCGATAAGACATGATTTATAAAGTTGTTAAATATTTGGATTTTATTTTTATTTTTACATGTGTATAATATGTATAATTAAATAATTGTAAATTTTGTGGTTAAATGGTGAAAATGGGAGTAATAACATGTAGTTAATCCGATATTTCCTTTAAAGTTGTTACGTTTTTAAACTTTCAAATTAAATTGTGAGTAATGCATTAAAATGCGGGTAGTAACATGCAGCAAAAAGGTAAATGTTTGAGCATGGACTTGATTTATAGAAAATTATTAGTACGTGTTTTTGGTTGTCGAATAGAATCCCTTAATTTATATAGTAATTTTTGCTCCATTAATAGCAATAATAAGTATAAACTTGCATAAGGAAAGTTAGGGTGCAGTATAATACATGCACACGGAGAGTGGGAGCATTTATGTGCTTCATAATTTTGCAATATATTGTGTAATTTTGTAATATCATGTAACGTTAAGTAATGTTTCAAAACAGCTTAAGATTTGTAAAGGTGGTTAAAGAACAAGTTGTCATATATATAGTGTTTGATTTACTGTATTAATGGACACATAAAGACAAATGAATACAGTTCGCTTTTTTGGTTTTTATTCCACAAACATATAAAGGCTATTATAGAAATACAAGTAGTTTTGTCTATATGGATCGAATTAATTATCAACATAAAGGTACATAAATAGTATGCATGGATAATGGCCCGTATATGTTATGTTACATTTGATTTTAATTATTTAGCACTTGCTACACGGTTTCAGTTTATGCATATGAAATGTCATTTCTGTTTCCATTTCGAAACGAGGGTTGGATTTCAACCTCATGCAGTAATCTGGTCCAACCCACTAAGAGCATTGCCAACAATGGGGTTTAGTCACCCATGTCATGTTGGCTAAAATGGGGTAACTGACCCCACGTTGGTCCAATAGCAAAATTAAAATTTTCTTTTATTTGGCATTTATAATGCCGGATAGGTTCCTATCCTATGAGATAACCCCACGTGGCAATCAGTTTATCCGGCACTATAAATGTCAAATAAACTAATATATCATAGCCGGCTTCTTCTTCCAGCCGGCTATGTTTTCTCCATTCCAACTCATGCAAAACCCATTTCAACAAATGAAAATCACCCCCTAACACCCCACCTTTCAACCAATTTTAAACCAAATTCTCCAAAAAAATTACCTAAAAATGAGAAAAATGTTGTGTGATGTTTGTGGTAGCGGTAGTTCTCCACAAATCGTAAGGGCAATGTAGGTGATGGTGGTGAAGGCCCTAGCTCTATGAGAGCACACAGGGATGATGGGACAAAGGTATCTCAAAGGTGGCACATGGGGTTTATTTCTAACGACTTGGCTTTGTTCCCAAATATCAACCAAAACTTAGGACAGGGGAAGGAGTTAATCAATTTTGGTCTGTTTCCTGATGAACAAGTGCACTTTTCTACACATGTCGACATCTCTGTAAGTACCACTTTAAATTCAAATACAACAATTATTATAATCTATTTACATATTTAGAAAATATAGTGTACGGTTCTGTACAAATTGACATTTTAGTTTATAAATCATATAATTATACATTTAATTTTTAGGAGTTAATAGCCAAAATAATTTTCTCAATAGGCTAGGGAATGGAAAACCCGCAGGTCTCTGCATCCTTTTTCCGTCTATATCGAGAGATCTTAGAAGTCAACGTCGATCAACGTATTACCTGATTTTTGAGCGATATAGGATTTTCGAATTTTATTAGGCATGATTTTTTAATCCTAAATAATTATAGTTGCATTTTATTTTTCTTAGCCCTGTGTATTCCTTATTTTATGGGCATTTAGTTGACTTTATATTCTAATACACAATTGTGTGGTGCATTAGCGTCATTTTGGTGAAAGGCCAACCACACTTTTCATTTTGCTTTTAGAGAGATGGGCATCGCTCCATTAGATTTTGTTATGCTTACTGGGATTTTGGTTGGATTGCACCTTCCTTTACCTTACGATGAGCAATACCAAAGACATGATAACCTTCTACATATCTTACCTATTATTATTATTATTCCGTAATTCTTATCGTTGGTTTCCTTAGGGATACCATTAGAAGACTGCTTAGACAGTATGATTCTGCCCATGACTTGGAAATAGCTATTCCTTAGGGATCCACTATACTCCCATTAGGACATGTTGTAGAGTTTGATCTTTGTTCCCTTGTTCTTTACAGTAAGGGAACGACGATCATGGCCTACTTGTATAGGTCATTGGACTTATAGTGTGTGGTGATTAGTCATGGTTCATCGTTATATGGTTTTTTGAAGGTTTTACAGTATTAGTGGTATGAGTATAGCCACAATCTAGCTCACCCAACTAGAGACCATTAGTTATCATTAGTTTGACCGAGGCTCTTTGTATGGTCACCTCAGAACAGGTAGAGAGTTTGTGACGGTGAGGCTAGTCATGTTTTTGTAGTTGCATGCAACCAGATAGAGATATGATGTACACACAAGCTTGGACATTATTTGGCAGTCGTTTGATGGATCTCCATATACCTTAGTGTCATACACACTTTTGTTTTGTCGAGTAGACGATTTACCTTGGTATCATCTCCTCTTATAGCTGGTTGTATGTGATATCATGGTGAGCGATGTTGGCCCCAGATATAAGGAGGAGACATGGTACCTAATGATCCTCATCCTAATACTCCTTATCTTAAAGTGTATTCCTCTGCCTCCTTATAGCATGCAGGGGCGAAAATCTGGTGTTAAGCGAGTTACTTTATTATTCGGCACATGGATTATCTTCAGTTCTGGCGTAGATTCTGCGTGCTCCGCCATCTACCAATTTTTAGTCATGGAGGAACTGTCGATTTAGTCAGGCCATTTGCCATCCGTCCCAGTGTTGCACCCCAGTCGTGCACAACTTATCTCAGCCCACTCAGAGGTTTGTTACTCACCACCTGAGATTCCAGGTGGACTATGTGGATGCTCTTTTATTGTACCTAATACATCTGGTCAGGATGGGTTTCTTGATATAACACAGTTGTTAATCATCCATTATCTAGATCCAACATCGTTTCCGTATGATAATTTATTCCAGATGACAGTTTGACTTAGGGATGTTGCATACAGATAGCATAGACGCAGCATAGATGAGTACGAAGAGAGAATTTAGAATCTAGCATGTTGATGGGTTGATTGCTGAGGATGAGGACAAATACCGGCATCGACCGAGACACATTCCTCATCCAAACACAGTGGTTAATTTGGGGTGCTTCAGATTTCAGACATGCTGGAGTTAGTAGGGAAGACCCAGATAGCAAGATTCCATATCTTGACAATGACGAGGAGGAGGAGGATCATTACAATGAGATGAGTAATTAACTATGTTTTTTTATGTATTGGACTATTTATTCAGTTTTTATCTATCCTGTTGGACTATGTTTTTTATGTACTTTTTTAGGCTATGTTATATCATGTTGAACTATGTTGTATCGCAGTGGACTACATTTTAGTGTACATATCCTGTGTTATTTGTGTTGTACTCTGTTTTACAATATATCCTGTGTTATCCTGTGTTATATCCTCTATTATTCATGTTGTACTCTATTTTACATGATATCCTGCATTAGCCTGTGTTATATTCTTTATTATTCTGTTGTACTCATTTTGTATATGTATTTTTATTAGACTATGTTCTTTACTCAAGTAGACATAAGATTCAACCTTTAGAAATAAACTAACACAACATGAACAACGTTACACTTACAATATTACAGCATACATAAGTTTCAACCAAAATTAAAATTGAAATAAACTAACAATTGGATGAACCCCCACACTTGCATAATATTCTCTTATTTTACCCTCCACGTTAGCCGTGAGCTTAGAGAGATAACAAGTCATCAAACCACCACTGAATCTGCTTTCCATTGCCTCATTTTCTGTCTTTTTAGTTTCAAATATTGTTCTTGCATCTGAAGATCCACCTTTCTTTGCTCTTCTTTCTTGGCCTTGTGCTCAAGATATTTCTCCATTCGCTTTTGCTCCTTCCCTTCCTCAAACTATCTTGTGTTGGTATTCACCGAACTCGTAGTTTTATAATCAATTTAACTCTTCAGTCTCCGTTTTCCTGCTGCTTCCCTGCATTGCTACTATGAAATAATTAGGGTTCTTATTCTTCAACCATCCAGGACATCGAACACCCGTATTAGATCGGCATTCATTCTTCTTGGTGCAAACTGAAATCTAGTGTGTTTCTTTTTTATTGTATTCCATTTGTCTTCAACTTTAAGAAGATTATAAATGTGCATAAGATTGAAAGCCGCTCCCTTATTTTGTTGTACATTGACGTCATGAGCCTGTTTGAGCTGAAAATAAACATAAATCCTTAGTGGAATGTCTAATAATTACTTTACTCCAGGGACGATTGAAAGACAAAACTCACCAAGTTAACATTTGTAGCCCTACTTTGTTTTCTCGTGTTCACAACAGTCATGATTTCATTCCATTTTTAACAAGCTTCATTCATACGACTCTATTGAGTTTATAAAGATTCAACAGTTGTACCAACCCACCTCAGAACAACCCTAAATTTCAACCCAGAAAAGGCCCATCGAAATTTGGATCCATTCTAAGGTAAGCTATTAGTAGAACTAAGAAAATAACAATATAGAGCCATAACTAAACTTTCAATATTCACCGTGGATGGAGCAAAATGCAATAGCAAAGTGCACCCATTTATTTCAAAACCATAAAAATGTCATACAAAATTCCTTAAAACACATAACATAATACCCATCACAACAATTGTCTAAATACATGGATACACATAAAAGCAAGTAATAATAATAAATACTGCAACAAGCCAAGCTTCTTCATCTCTACGTATCGCCATCACTCCGCTCTTAACATGTGTTGTAATGATGAGAGTGTTAGAACAACAAGTGTCTTGTGAATAAAATCCTAGAGTCTTTCCTTTTAAGTACTTGGGCAGTATATTATGTCTAGGAACATAAAACAATTAAAATCATTTAATACTTCGTTATGAGGAAAGGAGGCGGGTCCAACCACTTAATATGTTCCATTCCAAAAGTTAATTTATAAAATCTCAAATCCCAATCATGCGTCATAGATAGCTAGTAAAGTGAGAGACGATACCCAAGCCACTTAATACTTCCCAGTGGAAAATAGGCAGACCCCTTCATTTAAGATCTTTTTTCAGAAACATGCTCCTCAATGGTACTATCTACCTCACATCATATGTAATCTCATACACCACTTAATACTTTCAAGCGAAAAATAGGCAGACCCCGTCATTTAATCTGACGACCCAAACTCGATGTCCGATAAACGACATCAAATTCGCATCGCCGAAGCTTATAACAACAATTAGATGAATATAAAATAGCGGAACAGAATCAATATCATAAATATCATCACAGTTACAACATCAACATAATATCATACTACAATAGAGTATATAATACATACATACATCACAACTCCAAATACAACATCATGATAATATAACAGTGATCATATATCCAAAAGTCCTCAAATGAGAGAGGTGATAACGAACTCCCAAAAGCTAAACACCTGAAATCTCCAAAAGCTCCTAAGATATCTCCAAGATGAGAGCTCCAAAATACTGCTACTCCAAAATACAGAACCTGCTACTAGGCTGCCCGTGTGGAAATAATGGGCACCCAGAGTTTAGGAAAGAAAACAATAAACTCCGGATCAGTCATGGGACTGGTATGAGTAAACAAAAACAGTTGCATTTAAATAAAACAAGATTTATAAAAGAATTTTCGGGATGCTTTTAAAAATGGAACTACCATAAGACCTCCCGCCACACACACAATGCAAACGCAGAATTGGAGGAGATTTCTTCTTATGATAGTTAAATATGCTTGGTACGAGAAAAGAATTCTTTGGTATTATTACTAGTGCATAGTGAGGAAAGCATTTCAAAAGTAGAATATTAATCTTAGCCAGCATAGGTACCATTATATTATGCCTACTATAGCTACCATATTAAATGGAAGGTTCTACAACTAAAACCGTACAGGGCTCGTATTGTTTCTTTGGATTTCCAACAAATGGTCAGGCCAAGGAACTTCACATTGCCACATGAGAACGCCTCTGGAAGGACGTTCCCGAGAACCAAACCGGATCTCTGCCAGCACAAGCCCGGGTTACCCCTAACTGGGTAACTACCGACACGAGTATGCCATCTCCCGGTTGTAACCAACCTTTAACCGGGGACCCAGCAACAAATCACAAAGTAATATATATATATATATATATATATATATATATATATATATCTGCGATATCAACATAAGTTAAGTATTTGGGCTCCATACCATGATACCACTTCTATCCAGAAGGAAATGCACATACCCTAAGGGGTGCTACCCCCAATAACCTTGCTGCATCTTTCCTGTTTTGACCATTTCGGGGTGTGAGGCTCGACGAAGTCTCGTCCACAAAGCCTCGCTTTGGTACAAAGCCATGCTTTGGGTCAACAAATGATCAAAGAAATGATCACGAAGATAAGTGATCAAACAAATGATCATATCACAAATGATCAAACAATGATCATTTCACAGCAACACTCAGCATGTCACATTACCAAATTGGGAATATATCGCTGATAACCTTCAACTACATAACCTCTGAGCTCGTACATCTCAGAGAAGGGTGTTAAGCTAAGAGAATAAATTCTCCGCCACCAACAGAAATATATTTGAAAGAAATCAGCTTTATATCTCAACTTGTAATGTCAGACATACAATCCATACAAGTCTGTTCCGGGCTCGAACAGAACCGAAGGCACTTCCAAAGAAGTCCTTGAAATCCGGATATCCACAATCCTGATCAGATTCCCCATCACATATGGAGAACTCTATACCGGAGCAACTCGGTGCAGAGTCAATCGACAGGTCATCCTACCGCTCTCGCAAATACCCGGTCTTCAACACCGGTCTTCAAATGCTATCCATAACGTCGAATCACATATTCGAAATGGGTTATATGACACAAAGGTCCTTTCCCGGCTAGTTCGAATAGTGAGTGTCAAATTTTTTTAAAACATGTGGATGTCATTCACAAATATTTACAGGTTTGATGTGGGTTTCGATAACCAAATGAAATCCGATTCCCTGTCGCATCGAAGTTTAAATGTCGTTTTATGGGCAAACAGGTTTTCACATTAATACAGAACGAATCACAATCACAATGCAGTACATGGCAATTTATATAACACGGCATCACAATCAGAACAGAAATATCAATATAGTGCACATCTATAGTTAATCGTTTTCCAATCAAAGTGAATGGGATTTAATAAATTAACCATATAAATAATTTTTTTTACTTGATTACTTTAAATCGATGATTTATTATTTATAATGACAAATTAATTAAATCTCAATCGACTATATTAATTTATTATTCCTTAATAAATTATCTTAATGTAACTATCACTTTTGAATCAATCAACTTAAATTATCAAATTAACGATTCTTAATTTACAATTTTAATTTTAATTGCTTTTATTTATTTATTATTATTAATTACAAAGTAATTATAAATCATAAATTATTTAATCATTATTTAATTATTATAAATTAATTTGTTTTTAAGTTAACAATTTGAATCTTTGATTAACTTCTCAATTTTTTTTATTAAGTTCAATACATAAAAAAAAAATTATTTAAAAATACGAGTTTAAAACATCTTTAAACTTAATTAATTTTAAAAAAAAAATTATGTCAATACCATTAACTTCACATTCCATTAACAAACAATCATCATTTTATAAAGAATGCTTATAAAAATTGTTTAAACTTAAGTTTTCGACAATTTCAAACTGAATATGTTGTTTCAGGTGGCCAACCCGAGGCTCCCTCGAGTCACGCCCGAGCTCGAACGCTCCCTGCTTCGAGTTTCAACCCAATGCTACCCGTGTAATAATTTTTTTACAAAATTTGTTTAAGTCCCAAATTAGCCACGACACAACGCTGAAACTACCTGAGTGTCCCTTCGAGTTCTGCCCTGTTTTCCCCATGTAAAGCTTCGAGTACAACCCACACGAGAAAAAACCTAAAACACTTCAGGCTATAAACTTCCAGATCATCAACTCGTGCACGTATACGTGCACAACTGGAATCGCCTCCTCCGGTCGAACTTCTGGTCGTCCACACATCATCGACGACGTGCTCGTGCCTCTCAAACACTCACAAGTTCGAACTAATCACAATTTTGAAATCTCATTTCCAAACCCAAAAGCTTGAACGAACAACCCCTTAAACAATTGCCTCGCCCCGATGCCTGACGCCGCCAGAAACCAAGCAACTTCGTCCATAGTTCGACAACACCCCAAGCTATCATTCCTCAAGTCCTCGTGAAGCTCGGTCAACTTAAGAGGGCGCAATCCTCTTTTTGCTAAACACGTTCAAAACTGGAACTAAAACCCTAATGGGACTTTGAATCCAACTTTCACGCAATAGAAAAATTAATTAATAATTTTCCTGAGATCCTTAAGGTTTCAGCATGCTTCAAACCAAATTTTAGAATTTTCTATAGATTCGCTTGTCTGAAATTCGAAAAAAAACAATCTTTGTTCATATACACATTGCTCTGAGAATACTAAACTAAAAATTTTAATTTTTGTTTTAAAATTCATGCATTGCAGTATATATTCAATAAATATTCTTGAATTCATAATTTACAACAATTTATTTTTGTCAAGTATTTGTTGGATACCTGTAAACAAGTTTACAGTGGAAAAAAAAATCTACTGTATGTTCAAACAACTTTACAAAACTTGTTTGAGGATTAAAACAACTTGATTTATTTGAAAAAAACCCAAGCATGTCAGTGATTAAAGCAAAAATTTACTTTAGTTTGAATATTAACCCATCCCTGTAATTCATAACAGAGAAGAACCAGTGACAGATATATGCACAGATACATATCAACATAAAAAGCATATACAAACTATCTATTTAAAACATCATGAACTGTTTAATTTAAATTTAAAACTTTTTAAAGAATATGTTTACTCACATTGGCAAATATTGAAACAGGGGCTATGTTTGTTTTGAAGCTGCAGTTTTAAATCTCCACTCTGGTTTGTTTTTCTTTCTTCAGCAAATTTTTTTTTTTTGAACTTTAAATGAAAAGTGATATTTTCTTTTCTTTTATTTTCTGATCTCAGTTAATATTTGTTTCTCTGATTTACAAAGTTATGTTCGAATGAACTGAAATGAGAAAGTAGATTGATGTATATATAACAGGTAGTGTGTATACTGAGGCTTACTAAAGCAAGTACAGGATGAATAAACCCATGCTGGAAGTAACAACATTAAATGCAAGCATTAAATGAAAGTATGTATGCAATGCTCCTCTGCCTCCTTGTATACTTACAGGTAATGTTACTTTATTATTTTTATTTTTATTTAATACAAACTTACTTTATTTTGTTAAATGGAAGAGTTTTGTTTTCTTTTACAATTTATATTTCTTCTTACTGTTTTGTTATCTTGTTTAATTATTTGTTTATTTGTTTAATTATTTGTTTATTTGTTTACATTGCTATGGTTTACAGCAACTTGTTTTATTCTTTTTGCAAGTATTATTTTATTTTTGTTTTTTTCTAAATGAAAGTGTTTGTTTTAACTATTGTTTTCTTATGTCTATGTTTGAATAGAATAAAATTGAGTTCTTATTTAAAGTTTTTAACTATTATTATCTAAATTTCAACTTACTTTTTTTTATTTTATTGTTTAATACAAAATCTTGTTTGTTACTTAATTTATTCATTATTTACTTAAAACTCAAACCATCAGTTATTTATTTATATTAATTTTAACAATATTTTTATTTCTATTAAAAGCTCATCTATCAATATTTAAATTTATAACCCATATTTCATTTAACGGTTTTAAGACAATTTCTTATTTTACTTTGTTAAAAGGAAAAGTTGTTTTGTTTTAGTTATTGCTTTCTTTTGTTTAATAATACTTTATTTCTGTTAAAATTACACAAATTAAATTCAAAAGTTCAAACAATTTAACGAATTTATTTTAACAAAATTCCGGGATGTTACATTTAAGACCTATTTCTAGAAGAAGATCCCTGTAGAGATACTACCTAACGTAACACCTTGGCCATTTAATACTTCGAATGGCCAGAAAGGAGGGTCCAACCACTTAATTCCTTAAACACTGAAGCAGGACCTTCGTCTTATGGTCTATACCCAAAATGACGTCTCACATTAGTCCTCTATTTGTTGGAACTGGTAGTCAGATTAGCTAGGTAGATTTCCCCTATAAAATTTGTAACTAACCTCGCGTCATCATAAATATTTATCATAAGGATATCTTACATCAATAAAAGTGTACACAACTTTTGCTAGTCTCAAAGTGAAGGACATACTTCCGTCATGTAACTCTATTGACCTTACATGCTTATGACTTAGCTGCAAATTCTCTCTCTCTCTCTCTCTCTCTCCACACACACACTCATCTCACCGTTTCATAAATAAGGCCTTATAAGGAATCTTCCTTATTACGCCTTAAAATAATAATTAGGCTATATATGTGCTTCCTCTTAGTTTTGCCTCAAAATCAATTACCTTCCTAGAAGGGGAAATAAATGAAAACAAATGCCTAATTAATTACGCCATACATGCAATAATTATACATTAATTGCGCAAATATAGATAAATAAATATTCGTGCCTACTAAGTTCTAAATGCACGGATTACGCTCTAACCTAGCGTTAAATGTCAATTCCTTAACCAAATATTATTACAAGTCTTTTTTCTTCAAATTCCCAAGATTTCATGAGATTCTAATATCCAAAACAGGATATAAACATTCATACAATGACAGACTTGTAAATAAATAGAAATCAATTTATTACACCAATTCTATAGAATATCTTAAACAATAAGAATTGCAATCTAAACCCTATATTTTATTCAACTCCTCTTTTAAATTGATAAGAGTAAGTGGGGTAAACTACGAATAGAATTCGTAATCTAAATCCTCTATTGTATTGAAGAATCATAATTTGACCCAAAGAAGAAGGAGAAGTGGAATAGACTATGAAATTATTAAAAGAATAAACGAAACAAATTCCATCAAATTAATGTAAATAACTAGGAATTTCAACATAAAATTGATATATTTAATTAAATAGAATTTTAGAGGATTTTATTTATCATATTTTCAAAATCTTAAATCCCTAAAGCATATTTAAATCCAAAAGAAAGTACACTAATAATTGCTGAAAATAAATACTAAGGTTTCTACTCAAAGAATAGTCTTAACTTTGCCTTCCTTGGATTTGCATGCCTCACGATCTCTTCTAGAATCTCTCTCTTTTGATACACACACACACACAATAGGGAAGAGGTATATACATTTATTAGATTCACAATGGTTAAAGGAGTATAGAATAAGAATATGTTGGAGGAAGAAGAAATAAATAGAAAATAGATTGGATTCTTACCTGAATTCTCTGTGGAGTTTCTTAATCTAATTTGGAGAGATAACGACGACAGAGTTTCATTATCGTTCCTAAAATTTTTATGGATAAAAGTGAAAGGTCTAGGGTCTAATTTATAGTAGTTAGAAACGAAACAGAACTGTTGAATGAGAATAGATTAAAAATGGATAAATTTGGAACGTACAACTCATCAAAATTGGCTCCACGACAAGTAAATGGTCGACTTCCATGCTTCAAGCGGTCGATCCCTTGAAGTGCTGGGTCGACTACTTCCCTTATTTTGGAAATGTATTAATTTTATTTTACTGTTGCTTGATTATTTGTTGATAATAAATTTCAAATTAGGGAATTAATCATTTATTCAAATCTTATTCAAATTATTTTAAATCTGAAAACTTCAAACGCTCATAACTTCTTCGTTCGAGCTCCGTTTTCAGCATATTATATTAGAAAATTAATTAGAATTTTGTTGGTATAACTTTCGTGGACAAATTCAAACTTTTATAAAATTTCCATTTTCTATCTTATCACATTTACTTTAATTTAATTTATTTAGTTATGGTTCAATTTACGACGTGTTACATTCTTCCCCCTTTAAAAGGATTTTGTCCCGAAATCTTTCAAGGGCCGAACAGTATAATGCGTAATAACATCCATATTATACAACCAAGTTATCTACACAACCATATACTTAATCAATAGTGCAAAGTGATTATGTATCGCAGACATACTAAACTGAGTTCATTCCTAGTCAATCCTAGCGTGTTGTGTAATCGTATCATGATAGTATGTATGCAAATTCTTTAAACTGCTTAAAAATTTCTATATGAGTGTAAAGTAGTTGTGAAAAAGTGTAGCAACCATCTCCTACCATCCAATCTACCAACCATGATGCAACCAAAATCCTAATTATGGAGAGAATATTTTCCATAGAAAGGTATTGGACGAAGAGTCATCATGCCTCCCATCGGATTTTCTCACTATCGTGCTCAAACCAATCTAATTCTTTGTTGCAAAGCCTCTGAGTTCCATGCTCTACAATGCACATAGTGACACAGGACGCTATTGGCTCCATCTTAAAATCTCCCAATTGATTAGTCTCTACAACAATTGTTATGTTATAGTGGTATTTCTTCGAATGCAAATCGTCATGAACTCCAACCAACATAAAAGTTTTCTTGTTTTCCCCATATTGGAAAAAGGCCTAATAAATATGGTGCTTACTTTCCAACTATCCAAATCGTATGCTGCCTAATCAGTTCTAACTTTCCAAAATCTCGCAATACAAATTTAGTTCGAGCAAAATTTTTTAGTGATCTCCCACCCATAATTTGACGATTTGCTTGGCTTCCCCAAAAAATGCTTTAAAGGTGCCATACTAATTGTCCATTGATGAATACAATCCTACCGAATTTTGTTAAGGGTAAGCACTACTCCTAAGGTCCTCCATAGTCCAAGATGCAAGATCTTAGCAAATCCTCCAAGTTCTCATCCATTCCTTCAGTTTTCCATTGGTCTGCAGTCGGTAAATGATGCTCCGCACGAAGTTCCTGAAGCTACTAGTAAAACTCTCCAAATTTGCTAGTGAACTAAGGGTCCCTAACACTAATGTTGCAAAGTGCAACCCCATAAAGCTATTTTAGAGTGCTACGGTTCTACTACTTTTAACGAAAAATTTCTGACACCTTCTTCTTAATCCTTGATCAATAGGAAATTTCATTCTTGTTCCTATACGTTTTCTCTTTTCCTTGCATCTTGGCATTTTGTAAGCTAAATCCCTTACGTATCCCAAAATCTAAAGTTCTGAGATTGAATCATTTAGTCACTTTAGACTGTTAACCTAATTTTCTCATTAACTTCCAGTTTTACCTATGGTCTATCACTAGTTAAGTATTCCCATAAAATTTCCTTACTTGCTTTGCTTTCAAACATATATAAAGTGGTTCAAATTCCATTTATAAAGTCTACACAGGAATTAAATGGGAATATATCTGTACCACATCATACACTTTTCTAATAACTAAGGACGACAACTAGCGACTGTAATCCAAGAACTCCAAAAGAATTTTATTGGAAGTTGCCATTTATTATCAGTTAATATAAATGGTGTTGAGATCCTAACACTCCTTTCTAAATTAAGATGAGCTATCTTTAATATTTCATTCTATTTCTACCCATTTTCTTAATTTCTTCTTCTTTTTTCGATCAATCATAAATGTGATCCATTTATCGCTTCAATTAATATCCATAACAACTGATCATTACTGCCAGTATTGGACTATTTCCAAGTAATCCTTCTTTAATCCTTTTAACCTTCTTCAGGCTTTCAAAATTCATTCATTACTCAAATTTCTTTCATCCACAAATACAATATCAAGTTTCCTTGATCAGTCCCCCTTTAGATTACTTTTCCTCTCATTAATTACAAATTTATTGCCCGTTAAATTTATAACTAATATCCACAAATCCTAATCCTTCGGTTACTAACTAATACGCATATAGTCATAACCTATTCTATTTATATATATTCTAGTCGTTTAGCGTAGTTGTACAATATCTATATCTAACTACTAATTCTACAACTAGAATACACTTTTTCATATTTTAATTCATTGAAACTATCCTTCCAAATGATTACTATCATAAATTAACCACAATAAAGATTTTCATAAATTAACCACAATTAAGATTTTTTTTTCTTTATTTGAAATTACAAGGATCATCTCTTTTTTTATTATTGAAATAGATAGTGTAAATTATTGAAAGGAATGTCCATCTCTTACACATCTCTTTCTCTTTTAGTGTATTCTTTGTCACTTCAAACCATGCACTTTTGCATGAATTTTAAAATTGGATTATTTATGGAAATTATGAGGAAAAGAAATTAAAATATGTAAATTCATATTCTATGGGAAACTTAATTCATGACCAATTATAGATCTGGAATATCTTTACACTTACCAACTTCTTCAAATAGAGGTTTGAGACCGACTTTAACTTTCTAGATCAGGTTATAAATTCTATTTCTATTTTATTCATATCCCAAAAAAACCTTAGTCCATCCTACCTAGGTCATGATCCGTATCTACTTTATTAAATTTTATAAAATCATAACTTTCACACACAAAATAAAATATCTTCACACAAATAAACTTATTTAAAAATAAGTATTTATTATTTTATTTCTTACAATACTCAAAACATGAAGTATCCAATTCAATATCTCCATCTTTGAAAATGTAAACTTTAACAAAAATCTTTATCAAAGATTCAGAATTCCTTTGTTCCCAAATAGGAACGAAATAATCTTCCTTTTTAAAACTTTCTTTATCGAAACTTTTTCTTAAAAGTTAGACTTTCTAATTTACGGCATTCAAAATTCTCTTGGTTTTTCAAAAAGAAACTTATGAAAAACGTTCCATTTCAAAAGCTTACTAAAATAAGAATTTACACTTCTTTGGAAATAGGAAGTTTAACGCAAAAGATTCAAGACTTAATTATCTTTCAAAATAATATGTTAAACCATTTTTGTTTCAAAGAGTTTTTTAGCTGCAAGAATTATCGTTTACAAAATAGTAAAATTTTCACAATCATCATTTCAAAATAACAGTTATTTCCTTCTCTAGCGTACAATAATATTTATTACCTTATTACTCAAAATATACTTTTATTTGATGAAATATATCTTGTTGCTAAAAAGCTCTTAAAATATCTTGCAACACTTTTCTTTATCAAGTCCAATATTATTATTATTATTATTATTATTATTATTCAAATAACTGTTATATTCAACTTAGGAAGAAAACATATAAAATTCTCATTTCTACATAAATGCTTCTCCTTATACAGAAACATCTAACTTATTTATCAATCGTTATTTAAATCCAATCAATATCCCATCTACCGGAATTCACAATTCTATTATTATCTAAATTTCAGCCATCATTCTCTTCATCGCCTTACATGGGAATGCTCTCCTTCTTATACTATCGGGCATTCCTTTCTTCCTATTTTCTATTTCTCTATCCTAAAATAGGTGATATTTCTATTTATAAACCCTTAAAAAGAGTTCTAAAGAAAGAAATTTTAGGTTTATGAAGAAGGAAAAAATAGAAGGATCAAAGAACCAAAAATTGAAATCATTTTAATAAAATTAAAAAAGTTAACAAATAAAAACTTTTCAAGGCATTAATTTACAATTAAAACCATCCACCATTTTGTCTTAAAGAAATTCATTGGTTTTAAAATATTATCTTTACAGACTTTTCCAAAACTAATGGTGATATATTTCCAAAATTGTCTAAACCATAATTACATTTCTATAAAATTTCAACTTGTACTGCCTCTAAGAAGTTACAGAGGAAAGAACTTTCAAATTTACTGCTTAGAAAATATAACATTGGAAAATAAAAAATCAAAAACATTGAAATTAAAAGCTTTTATAATCCAATCAAATTTTAAATTGAGAAGTTAATAAATGGAAACTTTTTCTTTCAACTTCTCAAGTCGCCAAATTTTTAAATTAAAATCACCTACCAAAATGTTTCACCGTCCTTTTTAAATTTACATCCTCTTTTCAAACTTTTTACAGAACAAACGGTGGTATAATTAAAAAGTCATCTAAAATCACTTTCTTTCAAGAAATTCTAACTTATTAGATTTTCATTTCTAAATCTTTTGGAAGGGACTTTCAAAATCTTCAATGGGTTTTCAAAGAAACATTTTTATCAAATTATTTCACAGAAGGTAGGATTAAAATTTGTTCATTCTTTAAAACTTTGTACTCTGTGCTTTAAAGTCTAATTTCCTCTAAATATATTCCTTCTTATGGAAGTTTGCTCATTTTCTTACTTCCGTATTTTATTAATACATAACATCTTCATTTGTTGCCTCCATAAATTTTAATTTGTTCGTATTAATTATCAGCCTAACGGACGTTTCCTTAAGGTCATTTATTTCCTATCAACCTTTCCATCTACGATTCATATTTCTCTTACTTTAATACTTATAGGGCCTTCAATGATAAGGAAGACTAGCTTCGATCAAGGAGTTAATTACTATTGAGCTTTTAGGGTGCTTCCATGAGTTGAGGTCACGCTCTCCTTTGTTTTCTCCTAAAGACACGATCTCCACTCCATGGGTAATTGGAGCAGGAGTAGGAATTTCCTCTATTTATTCTTCCAACTCATAGCCGCATCACTTATCCTTTTGGAATATGGTCACAACTACTTCTATAGTTGGAATTTATAGAGTTAAGCTTAAATTCAAAATAAGAACACACATATATATTGCAACGACCCACTATTTTGGACCATTCAAATCGACAATAAAACCACATATGTCTGACTTGCATAATTCAAAATACCAGATTGTTAATTTAAATTTTGCAAAACTCAGAATATACAATAAATAAATAAATCACAAATCAGAGATACAGAGTAATATAATGCAGCGGAAGTAAAGGAATAATAGTTCATGAAGCTACTATATATACATCAGAGTTAAACAAGATACAACAGAAGTTTCAATATGATAATCAAGTAATATCTGGATACATCACTGGAATCAACTGGATAACTGAAATGAAATAGATAGCTGGATCTTCAAGCAAAGCTCCAACTCTGAAAGTGAGTCTCTAATGCTGTATCACTCAGTCTGACCCAAGCGTAAAGCAAAACACAAAACACTCGAGTCAGGACATACATACTTATACAATATAAACCAACTAAAGTGAATTGTAATAAAATGTGTATGTAACTTAAAGGATGCTTGGGACTACCCATCCTCTAAGGATCCGTTAAACTATTTACCATGTAGTAATATTTCGCTATTATAATAATGTCTATAGTAAAATAAACTTTTTGTTAAATAGCGTTAAGGGGTGGCCCAATATTCCCCTTAAAACGTAATAGTCCCAGTAGTCCATCCAGTATCAGCGTATCTCTAGATCAAGAGACTACCCTAAATACTACACGGGCTACGGGAGAAATCCAACTCATACAAGGTGCGATATGGTAGGTGATACGGCACAACAAGGCAATGCCAGGGTAGATATACCAATTACTCTCCGGACCGATGGTGACGCATAGCGCACAGCTACCTCCCACCTCAAACCACACCCCCAAAAATCAAAGGGCCCCAATCAATCACAAAGTAATAGAATGGTATCGAAGGAGTATGTCCGATAAGAGGAGCTACCTCACTGGCCCGGAATCGCTCTTGTTTTAGTCACCTTATGCCAACTCATGAGAGTCATGTCCACGTATATACCTCAAAGGAACGCCGCCACCATCCTACTTCATTCTGGAATCTCTACCACGTATACGGTTGTCAAAATGATTTTCGGTATCGACAGAGAGTATGCCCATATCCAATCCCGGTCTCTTTAACAACCAACCATTACTAAAACCCATGGATATTTCTTTAATAACATTTCTATTCCAAAACCATTTAAAATCAAATACCATTACCTTCCAAAATAATATCCACTTCAAAACTAAATACTATATTATTTCATTTCATAACCAAAGTAATAATATATTATTTAAATTCCAAAACCAAATAAATATATCATTTAAATAAAACCCAAATTTCTAAATCACTAAATATTTCCTTCAATTTCTTAAAGTTGAAATATTCCTTTAATTTATCTTAAACCAAGCCTTTTTATAAAGTCATATTCTTAAATCTTCAATTTCAACAAGTTTCAAATTAATAGATATAAAGACAATTCTTAATTAAATACAATTTCCAATAATTTTATTTCCAAAACCATATTACTTTGAAGTTATAACAACTCTGAAACCAAACACTTTGAAACCATAATACTTTGAAATTATAACAATTTAGAAATGTTATCATTTGGAATTCATGCTACTTAAAATAACAATACTTTGGAAGCGTTATTCTTTTGAAATTCATAATACTTAGAAAATTATAACACCTTTAAATAATATTCATTACCAAAGTTGTAGCATTTTTAAGTTCATTCAATTATAAAATTTCCAAAACATTGTAAATTTCAGCTATAACAACACTTATTAAATATTACGGTAGATGTATTAGTATTTCAAAACATTGTCAAATTCGAAAATAGCAGCACCTATAAAGTGCTACGGTAGGTATTTAGTTATTATTTCAAAATAGTTCAATTTCAGAAAAACAGCATTTATAAAGTGCTGTAGTAGTTATTTTCAGAAATAGTTTAAATTCAAAAACAACAGCACTTCTAAAGTGCTGTAATAGGTATTTAGTTATTTCAGAACCTAGTTAAGTTTCAGAACTGATAACACTTAGAAAATGCTATCCTAAAACCATAGCATTTCTGAAATGCTACCAATAAAATTCCAGATTTTATACTAACATTTTAGCCACATTAAAATTTCAATTTTTAGTCATTTTAACTTATAAAAATCATTTCACGCTTCAGAAAATATTCATTTTGGATATTATTTATCTTCTGATTATACAAAATAAAATTTATAATAAAATATCCGAATTAACTATAATTCATTTATAAGTCAAAATTACCCTATTTTACTTAACTTTTATTTTTAACAAATAGCTTTACACTTTATTATAAAGTATCCATCCCATAAATAAAATATTTCTATCACTAAATTTTCTTAACTTTCATTTGAAAACTAAATTTTCAATTATCAAGTTAAGTCTTCTTTAAGTTACATTTTTATTTTCATTTAAATCATGATCATTTATTTTTACAAACATAACCATAAATAAAATATTTTATCATAGTTAATATAACAATCCAATTCTCTTTATAAATCTATTCATATAGACATAAATTAACTTTGATTTCAAGTTAAATAAATTTTATTACAAAATGCCCATTTAAAACTGTATTTCATTTTCTAAATTTAAAATACATTATTTATTATACAAAACATATCCATTTCATAATTAAAATTCATAACAATCTCTAGATTAGATTTACAACTTCCATATTAGGTCAAACTTAATTATTAAGTTATTTATCATCAATAAAAATCTTTAGTTCAACTTGAAACCAATTATTAACAAATAAAATTGAACTTATAGAAAAACCAATACACCGTTATAATTCAAAGCATAAAATCAATTTTTAAGTTAAAATTTCATGTATTTATAAAACTCAAAATACTTAATAATCTTTTAGGGAAATATTATTTTAAAATACTTAATAAATTTTTAGGAAAATTTTATTTAGAAATATAACATGGGCTAGTATAATATTTTCTGACCTTGGTCAAGTGATATGGATATGTATCATTTCAATCCGTAATTTAAAAGAAAAATCCGGAATCTATCATTTCAAACCTGCAATCCCAAGAAAAATAAATACAATAAAAACCACTCGAGCCTATCATTTTAGCCCATAATGATTTTTCCTTATTCTACAGTTCGCTCGGGTATGTATCATTTCAACCTATAGTGATAGGGAACTTGCAGCGATAAACATGAAATAAAATAAGAGTATAGCGTATAATGTCATATGAGATGATGTGATAGGTATATAAACAGCATTTAACATCATATAAACATATCACAGGAAGGTATGAATATATCATATTAATTTATACAATTCACTTGTCATCATTTCACAATTGTAGAAGTAAGTATGTCAAGAGTGATGAACTCACCTTTTTAAAGCTGGAAATCTTATTCAAACACTCATCCAAACTCCGAAAAGCACAAAAAGACACGACAAAGCACGACTATATTTTTGAGTGGACGAAGAGTAGATACAAATCTTGTATGCAAACAAATATAATATATGTGATAATATATTTCAATACAAAAGAATAGAAATTAAAACAATGGAAAGTATGAGATAAAAGTGACACAATCTTTGCTCTAACCCACAAGTGGGCTCGGCCTTGTCTCAATAGGCTAGACCACATCATGTTGTGCTCGGCCGTGACTTGTTTTTGGTGTGCTAGGCTCGTCCAAAGGTCGATAGGTACGACTATGGCTAGCCGGTGATGAGATGGTGGAGTTGCAAAGCATAGAAGGCTAAAAGGCAAGGGGTTTGGAAGGTTACAAGCAACATAGGCTCGCCCCTGTGCTTCATGTGCTCGGCCCTATGGCTACGATTGGTCAAAGTGGCACGGCAAGGAATGGTATGGTCAAGGAAAAGCAAGGAGGAGGTGGTGTTGTGGTTTGTGGCCGAGGCAATCAAATAGAAGGAGGTGGTGAAATAGGAGTTCGGCTAGGATTTTGGTCATGTTGTGTGGATCAAAGAGGTCACGGCCAAAGCATAGTGGGGAAGTGGAGGTAATCATGGTCGGCATGGTGGTGGTAGAGTGGTGTTGAGGTCGGCTAGGAGGTGGAGAGATGGTGTAGGCCGAGCCAAGCAAGGAGAAAACAAGGAAAAACGAAATGAAGAGAGGAGAAAAAGAAAGAGAAGCCATGAAACTTGCTAAATATTTTTTTTTATTCACACAAATGGGATGAGAAAGAGAAGTTTTTCATGTGAATAAGAAAAAAAGAGGAGGCGGCTAGGGTTTACAAATAGGAACGGCTAAAGTTGTGAAGGAGTGAATGGCTAGAGATGTGAAGAGCTAGGCAAATGAAAAGGCAATAGTTAAGGAAAAAGAAACCAAAGTCTTTTGAAATTTCCAAAGCTATTATTGAAAATAAAACCAATCAAAATCAAATAAATAAAATCAAGGTTTATACAAATAAAAATAGAAAATAAAATTAGAGAAATAAACATAGCAAAAATAGAAAATAAAATATAGAAAATCATTGCGTGCAAAATGTTGTATTCTAAAAGCATAAATCAGAATTTAACGAAACGAAAAGCAGAACGGATATCAGAATTATATTCTGCTTCAAAGAAGAAGATTAAAAATTTAAAATTCAGATTTAAAATTTTCAACTGTGGTCAAACTTTGACTTTCAGTCGACCAAAATATAAGATTTTCAGAAAATGTTTGTTTTATTGAAATTGGAAAATAAATAACAAACAAAATCCAAAGTTATAACGGAAAATTTTAGAAATTCAATTTTAAATGATTTAAAAATCAAATTTTCAAATAAAAATTAGATTAAAATACTTACAAAAATTACGGGCTGTTACACTCTCCCTCACTCAAAACTTTTCATCCTCGAAAAGGAACGAGGCACAGAAAACCAAGAAAACAAGATAGAATGAGATAGGATTAAGACATGATGAAAAAAGAAGACTGAAATTATACCTAATAACTGTCTTTATTGGTATATTCAACAAGATGGAGATGATCTTCCCAAGATCCTCCAAAATCAAAAACACAAGCACGAAGAAGATCCTCTAGAATCTGATTCACTCTTTCCATTTTACCGTCGGTCTGTGGATAGTAAGCAGTGCTCAGATTCAAATGAGTACCAAAGATTCTTTGAAAAGTTTCCAAAACTGACAGGTGAAGATAAGTTTTCTGGGAGGAAGAAGTATAGGATGAACTTCAGGTATAAGATCAATTTGGAATTTGTATTTCCCTCTTTAGTATGCAGGAGAATAGGAACATCCTGAAAGAAAAGAGATTGGAAAACAAGATAAGATAATAAATTTAAAACTATGAAAATTTCAACTTGAATTAATAATTGATTTCACCTAAGTTAAATAAATCCTAACTATTTCTAATTTCATTATCTTATTATCCAATTAAAAATCATGAATTTGGAAAAATCATTTATTATACTTATAATTTATTCAATAAATTTAATTCTTCTTTATTCAAAATTATTATTAGATTTATTCCACTTAATATATCCAATCACATATATTAAATATATTTATATTTATTATGACTACTCCAATTTATTGACGAATTCCTTTAATACCATTTTATATTGTAAATCATTCAATTAACTTTTCATTCTATTTGCCTTTATTAATCTTTTATAACTAAATTTTAAGTGTATAACATTTATTATAGCCACTCAAATTTTATTTATAAAATCCTTTTTATATTGTATATTATCCAATTACATTGTTAACTTCTAATAATTAAGGTAAGTTATATTGGTAAGCAATAGAATATTATACAAATAAATTTTCTAATTCAATTATCTCAAGCTTAAATATTTATTCGAAAATTTGATTTCATTTTATAATTGACATTATCCTTCAAGATAAAAGTTAAGAATTAAATTTCCGATTACTTCAAACAATTAGAGATAAATAAACATATATCAAATATATCAAATCAAATTTAAATCTTAAATCCATATATATTATAAAGCAAATCATATTTTAGAAATGAAAATCAATTTAATTCCCAAAGAAAAACTATTGCAAAGCTACAGAATGGTCTCTTCGCTTCGAGACTCGAAAACGAATGTCGATAATGGTGCAGTCACCACCGAAATTATTTTCCAGCATAAAGAAAAGAGCACTGATTTGCAAATTAAAATTTGTTTGAAATAATTTCTACTTGAAATACTTTAAATAATACATCCTTTAAAACTTTAAACACAAAGTTTGAAACCATCTGAAATTAAATTCTTAGTTTCTTGTTTTAAATTCATTTAAATTTTCAAATTAATTTATAGTCATGTTTAATTATTTATATATGAAACTAAAGCCAATGGTTATAAAATATGCACCCAGTCAAATATTATTTCTCAACTTCCAATTTAATTAACTATCAAAATTCAGGAAATTATGCCTATATACATACACAATATAATTATAAAAAATTTATTTCATTTATTAAATTTGAAAACTATATTGTGTCGGTTTGCTCTGTTCAAGTGTTTTGAAGATCCTATCGATAGCGTTGATCAGACGTATCGATCGAAAACCCAAATCAATATCAACAACTCAAACAACACAATATGTTAAACATTTTAAATATAGATTTAAAAATACACAATACAGGAATAGATTTTCAAAGCAAGGATAGAGATTCAAATTTGATTAACTCATACCAAAGGAAACATGGATAAGCTTATATAAATCACAGGAAACCTTAACCGCGTCAACCGTGACCACAAGAATTTGATCGATGCAGAATTCTGAAGCAAATCTACATTCGATCTCAAGAGTAGAATTTAGGACATAAGAGATACTAGCGTCTAACCGAGGATATATAGAAATCTCGGTGAATCAATACCAATTGTGAAGGAGTTTCACCCCTTTACAAGTCATTTGAAGATTGACGAGACCGCCGACTTACTAAAAAGCTCATTCGAAGCGGAGTTATGGAATACTCTAGAATCAAAAGAAGATGAATAATGGGGGACAAAATGGATTTTGGAACCGCAAGGAACATTCTGAAATTCAAAGGAAACCGAGTCAAAGAGGAAGAGATTCCGGCTCGAATGAAAGTGATTCTGTAAATAGATTTACCATATATGCTAAGTTTTGCCTAGAGTCAAATCTCTGATACCAACTGTAACGACCCACTATTTTGGACCATCCACATTGGCAATAAAATCACACATGTCTGACTTGAACAATTCAAATACCAAATTGTTAATTTAAATTTGGAAAAACTCAGAATATACAATAAATAAATAAATCATAGACCACAGACACAGAGTAATATAATGCAGCGGAAGTAAATGAATAGTAGTTCATGAAGCTACTACATATACATCAGAGTTAAACAAGATACAACAGAAGTTTCAATATGATAATCAAGTACAATCTGAATACATCACTGGAATCAACTAGATAACTGAATGAAATAGATAGCTGGATCTTCAAGCAAAGCTCTAACTCTGAAGGTGAGTCTCTAATGCTGTATCACTCATTCTGATCCGAGCGTAAAGCAACACAAAACACTCGAGTCAGGACATACATACTTATACAATGTAAACCAACTGAAGTGAACTATAATAAAATGTGTAAGTAACTTAAAGGATGCTTGAGACTGCCTACCCTCTAAGGATCCGTTAAACTATTTACTATGTGTTAATATTTCACTATTATAATAATGTCTGTAGTAAAATATACCTACTTTTAAATAATGTTAAGGGGTGATCCAATATTCCCCTTAACACATAATAGTCCTACCAGTCCATCTAGTGTCAACGCATCTCCAGATCGGGAGACTACCCTAAATACTCCACGGGCTACGGGAGAAATCCAAACTCGTACAAAGCACGATGGGGTAGATGACACGGCATAATGAGGCAATGCCAGGGTAGATATACCAATTACTATCTGGGCCGGTAGTGATGCATAGCGCGCAGCTACCGCCCACCTCGAGCCACACCCCCAAAAATCAAAGGGCCCCAACCAATCACAAAGTAATAGAATGGTATCGAAGGAGTGTGTCCGATAAGAGGAGCTACCTCACTGGGCCTGAATCGCTCCTGTTCTAGCTACCTTATGCCATCTCATGGGAGTCGGGTCCACGTATATACCTCAAAGGAACGCTGCCACCATCCTACTTCATTTTGGAATCTCCACCGCGTACATAGTTGTTAAAGTGGTTTTCGGCATCGACAGAGAGTATGCCCATATCCGGTCCCAGTCTCTTTAACAACCAACCGTTATTCTAACCCATGGATATTTCTTGCAAAACATTTCTATTCCAAAACCATTTAAAATCAAATACCATTACTTTCCAAAATAATATCCATTTCAAACTAAATGCTATATTATTTCATTTCAAAACCAAAGTAATAATATACCATTTAAATTCCAAAACCAAATCAATATATCATTTAAATAAAACCCAAATTTCCAAATCAATAAATATTTCCTTCAATTTATTAAACTTGAAATATTCCTTTAAATCATCTTAAACCAAGTCTTTTTATAAAGTCATATTCTTAAATCTTCAATTCAACAAGTTTCAAATTAATAGATATAAAGACAATTCTTAAATAAATATAATTTCCAATAATTTCATTTCCAAAACCTTATTACATCCAAGTTATAACAACTCTAAAACCAAACACTTCGAAACATAATACTTTGAAATCATAACAATTTAGAAATGTTATCATTTAAAATTCATACTACTTAAAATCACAATACTTTGGAAATGTTATTCTTTTGAAATTCACAATACTCAGAAAATCATAATGCCTTTAAATAATATTCATTACCAAAGTTGCAGCATTTTCAAGTTCATTCAATTATAAAATTTCCAAAACATTGTAAATTTCAGCTACAACAGCACTTATTAAATGTTACGGTAGATATATTAGTATATCAAAACATTGTCAAATTAAAAAACAGCAGCACTTATAAAGTGCTACGGTAGGTATTTAGTTATTATTTCAAAACAGTTCAATTTCAGAAACAACAGCATTTATAAAGTGTTGTAGTAGTTATTTAGTTATTTTCAAAAATAGTTCAAATTCAGAAACAACAGCACTTCTAAAGTGTTGTAACAGGTATTTAGTTATTTCAGAACCTAGTTAAGTTTCAGAATTGATAGCACTTAGCAAATGCTATCCTAAAACCACAACATTTCTGAAGTGCTACCATAAAACTCCAGATTTTATACTAACATTTCAGCCATATTAAAATTTCAATTTTTGGTCATTTTAACTTATAAAAATCACATTTCACACTTCAGAAAATATTCATTTGGATATTATTTATCTTATGATTATATATAAAATAAAATTTATAACTAAAATATCCAAGTTAACTATAATTCATTTATAAGTCAAAATTACACTATTTTACTTAACTTTATTTTTAACAAATAGCTTTACACTTTATTTTAAAATATCCATCCCATAAATAAAATATTTTTATCTCTATATTTTCTTAACTTTCATTTGAAAACTAATTTTTCACATATCATGTTAAGTCCTCTTTAAGTTACATTTTTTATTTTCATTTAAATCATAATCATTTATTTTTATAAACATAACCATAAATAAAATATTTTATCATAGTTAATATAACAATCCAATTCTCTTTATAAATCTATTCACTTAGACATAAATTAACTATGATTTCAAGTTAAATAAATTTTATTACAAAATGCCCAATTAAAACTGTATTTTATTTTCTCAATGCAAAATACATTATTTATTATAAAAATATGTCCATTTCATAAAGTAAAATTCATAACAATCTCTAGATTAGATTTACAACTTCCATATTAGGTCAAACTCATTATTAAGTTATTTATCATCAATAAAAATCTTTAATTCAACTTAAAACCAATTATAAACTTACAAAATTTAAATTATAGAAAAACCAATACACCTTTATAATTTAAAGCATTAAATCAAATTTTAAGTTAAAATTTCATATATTTATAAAACTCAAAATACTTAATAATCTTTTAGAGAAATATTATTTAAAAATAATTAATAAATTTTTTGGAAAATTTTATTTAAGAATATAACCACGGGCCTGTATAATATTTTCTAACCTAGGTCAAGTGATACGGATATGTATCATTTCAATCCATAATTTAAAAGAAAAATCTGGGTTCTATCATTTCAAACCCACAATCCTAAGAAAAATAAATACAATAAAAATCACTCGAGCCTATCATTTTAGCCCATAATGATTTTTCCTTATTCTAAAGTTCGTTTGGGTATGTATCATTTCAACCCATAGTGATAGGGAACTTGCAGTGATAAACAGGAAATAAACTAACAATATAGCATATAATGTCATATCAGATGATGTAACAGGTATATAAACAGCATTTAACATCATATAAACATATCATAGGCATGCATGAACATAGCATATTAATTTATACCACTCACTTGTCATCATTTCACAATTATCAAAGTACATATGTCAAGAGTGATGAACTCACCTTTTTAAAGCTAGAAATCAAATTCAAACACTCATCCAAACTCCGAAAAGAATAAAAAGGCATGGCAAAGCATGACTATATTTTTGAGTGGACGAAGAGTCAGATCCAAATCTTGTATGCAAACAAATACAATTATATAATAATATGTTTCAATAAAAAAGAATAGAAGTTAAAACAATGGAAAGTATGAGATAAAAGTGACACAATCTTTGCTCTAACCCACAAGTGGGCTCGGCCATGTCTCGATGAGCTAGACCACCTCATGTTATGCTCAGCCATGACTTGTTTTTGGTGTGCTAGGCTCGGCCAAAGGTCAATAGGTACGGCTATGGCTAGAAGATCATGAGATGGTGGAGTTGCAAAGCATGGAAGGCTAAAAGGAAGAGGTTTGGAAGGTCGCAAGCAACATAGGCTCGGCCCTATGCTTCATGTGCTCGGCCCTGTGGCTAGGATTGGTCAAAGTAGCATGGCAAGGAGTGTATGGTCAAGGCAAAGCAAGGAGGAGGTGTTGTGGTTTGTGGCTGAGGCAATCAAATAGAAGGAGGTGGTGAAATAGGAGTTCGGCTAGGGTTTTGGTCATGTTTTGGTGATGTGTGGGTCAAAGAGGTCACGATCAAAGCATAGTGAGGAAGAGGAGGTGATCATGGTCGGCATGGTGGTCGTGGAGTGGTGGTGAGTTCGGAAAAGAGGTGGAGAGATGGTGTAGGCCGAGCCAAGCAAGGAGAAAACAAGGAAAAACAAAATGAAAAGAGGAGAAGAAGAAGGAGAAGCCATGAAACTTGCTAAATATTTTTTTTCTTCACGCAAATGGTATGAAAAAGAGAAGTTTTTCACGTGAATAAGAAAAAAAGAGGAGGCAGCTTGGGTTTACAAATATGAACGGCTAAAGATGTAAAGGAATGAATGGCTAGAGATGTGAAGACTAGGAAAATGAAAATGCAATAGTTAAGGAAAAAGAAACCAAAGTCTTTTGAAATTTCCAAAGCTATTATTGAAAATAAAACCAATCAAAATCAAATAAGTAAAATCAAGGTTTATACAAATAAAAATAGAAAATAAAATTAGTGAAATAAACATAGGAAAAATAGAAAATAAAATATAGAAAATCATTGCGTGTAAAAAGCTGTATTCTATCCAACTTAAAAAGTATAAATCAGAATTTAACGAAACAAAAAGCAGAACGGATATCAGAATTATATTCTGCTTCAAAGAAAAAGATTAAAAATTTAAATTTAAAATTTAAAATTTTCAACCGTGGTCAAACTTTGACTTTTAGTTGACCAAAATCATTTGAGAAACCTTTTTCAAAAATAACAAGTACGCCACTCATACATATAGTATACTTTCCCCTTTGATTGGGTAACCCATGCTCTGATACCAAAGTAACAACCCACCCTAGAACCAGTCTAAATTTCGACCCAGAAAATGCCCATCGAAACTTAGATCCATTTTAAAGTAAGCTATTTGTAGAACTAAGAAAATAATAGTACAGAGTCATACTAAACTTTCAGAACTCACGGAGGATGGAAAAAATATAATAGTAAAGTGTACCCATTTACTATAAAACCATAAAAATGTCATAATACAAAAATCCATAAAAACCATAACATAATATCTGTTACAACAATTGTCCAAATACATGAGTACACATAAAAGCTAGTAATGATAACAAATACCATCATAAGCCAAGCTTCTCCTTTTCTTAGCATCGTCGCCGCCATCACTCCTTGCTTAACTGATGTTGTAATGAGGAGGGTGTCAGAACAACAAGTGTCTGGTGAATAAAAATCTCGAGTCTTACCTTTACAGTACTTGGGCAGTATATTTAAAAATAAGAATATGTCTACAAACATTAAAGCATTAAAATCATTTAATATTCTTTATAAGGAAAGGAGGCGGGTCAACCACTTAATACCTTTCATTCCAGAATTAAATTTCTAAAATCTCTATCCCAATCATACGTCATAGATAGCTAATAATGTGAGAGATGGTATCCAAGCCACTTAATACTTCCTAGTGGAAAATAAGGAGACTCCATCATTTAAGACATATTTTCAAAAGTGTGCTCCTCAATGGTACTATCTAGCTGACGTCATATGGAATCTCATAGACCACTTAATACTTTTAAGTGGAAAATAGACAAACCACGTCATTTAAGACCTATTTCCAAAAGTGGATCCCTATAGAGATACCGCCTAATGTAACCCCTTAGCCATTTAATACTTCATTTGGGGAAAAAGGTGGGTCCTACCACTTAATACCTTGAACCCTGAAGCTGTCCTTCGTCTTATGGTCAATACCCATAATGACATCTCACATTAGTCCTCTATTCTTTAGTAGCAAGATTAGCAGGGCATATTTCCCATATAGAATTCGGAACTAACCTCGTGTCATTACAAATATTTATCATAAGGGTATCTCACATTAATAAAAGTGTACACAACTGCTGGAAGCCTCAAAGAGAAGGGCAGACTTCCGTCATGTAACTCTACTGACCTCGCATCCATATGACTTAACCACAAATCAATTACACACACACATACACATACAGACGCACTCATCTCACCATTTCATAAATAAGGCCTTATAAGGAATCTTCTCTATTACACCTTAAAATAAAAATTAGTCTATATAAGATCTTCCTTTTATTTTTTCCACCGAATCAATTACCTTTCTGCCGTAGGAAATAAATGAAAACAAATATCTAATTATTTACGCCATATAAGAAGTAATTATACATTAATTATGCAAGTAGTGAACACATGGCTTTTATGCTCTAAATAGGCATTAAATGTCAATTCCTCAAACAAATATTAGTATGATTCCTTTTCTTCAGATTCCCAAGATTTCATCGGATTCTGATATCCAAAAATGGAATAAATATTCATAACCAAAAGTGCAATAACAAACTTGTAAATAATTTAGAACCTCAATTTATCAAACCAATTCAATGGAATATCTTAATAATAAGAATTGCAATCTAAACCCCATATTCTATTTAACTTCTCTTTTACAAAGAAATAGATAAGAATAAGTGATGTAAACTACATATAGAATTCATAATCTAAACCCCTTATTGTATTTAGAATCACAATTTGACCCAAAAAAGAAGGAGAAGTGGAATAAATCATGAAATTATCTAAAATTGCATAAACAAAACAAATTCCACCAAATAAATGTAAATAACTGGGAATCTCAACATAAAATTGACATATTGAATTAAAAGGAATTTTTGGGGATATTATTTATCATATTTTCGAAAACCCAAAATCCTTAAGGTATATTCAAATTCAAAAAAAAATACACTAAACAATTGCTGAAAAGAACTACTAAGGTTTCCACTCAAAGAATAGCCTTAGCTTTGCCTTCCTTGGATTTCCATGCCTCATGATTTCTTCCAAAATCTCACTCTTTTCATACACACACAATAGGGAAGATGTATATATATTTATTAGATTCAGATTAGTTGGACGAGAATATGACAAGAATAGGTTGGAGGAAGAAGAAATAAATAGAAAATAGATTGGATTCTTACCTGAATTCTTTACGGGGTTTCCAAATCTAATTTAGAGAAAATAATGACAGAGTTTCGCTATTGTTCACAAAATATTTGTGGATAAAAGTGAAAGGTATAGGGTCTAATTTATAGTGGTTGGAAATGCACAAGAACCATTGAATAAGAATAGATCAAAAAAAAGGATAAATCTGAAATGTACAACCCATCAAAATAGGCTCCACAACAAGGAAGTGGTCGACCCTCATGCTTCGAGCGGTCGAACCCTTGAAATGTTTGGCTGTCTACTTCCCTTATTTTAGGAATGTATTGATTTTATCTTGCCATTGCTTGATCATTTATTGATTTCATACCCTAATTAACTTTTAACATTAATTATTAATTTTTAACGTTACTTAACCCCGAGTCTAATCATAATTAATAATAAATTTCAAATTAGGGAATTAATCTTTTATTTAAATCATATTCAAATTATTTTAAACCTAAAAACTTCAAACACTCATAACTTCTTCGTTTGAGCTCTTTTTTCAGCATATTATATACGAAAATTAAGCAGAATTTCACCACGAACGCAATAGTATTACTTTCTTGGTCAAATTATAACTTTTATAAAATTTCCAATTTCTACCTTATCACATTCAATTTAATTTACTTTATTTATTTATGGTTCATTTTACGGGGTGTTACAACAGTTCTATGAATATTATTTGGTAGACGAGCATGAAAAATGTTTGCAGTAGGTTCCCAAAAAGAAAATTCAGATTGTGATGTACCTTTCCATTCATCAACAGAACACTATAGCCAACAAATAACAAGTTTCTCCTGTTCATCTTTTGACCATTTCCGCTGTGTAGAAGTAGCACTTTTAGATGCTTGAATTACAATTATTTCTGCCATTGGAAACTAATTGATGTTGATTCCTCCTGGATTTGCCCTTATTTGATTCAAAGGGATTGCTGACTAAAATATTGTTTCTGTCCCATAAGATTTCCTCTTCAGCAAATTCTTCATATTCATTTCGATTTTGATTAAATCCATCGTTAACTCCTTTGAAATTGGAATTTAAATTTATGTTAGAGTTGTTTGTCCGTGTGAAATTACCTCGCAAGCCACCTCTAAAATTTGGTGATCAATATCATGGATTGCTATTTGAGTATTGGTTGCTAAACTGATCACTGTAGCCTTTACTCATATGCTGCGTTTACTGTTGCGAACAATATTGGAATGCATACTGATAATTCTGATTGCTTTGTTGATTATATGACGAATTGTCATAAGCATTATAATTTTGATTATATTCTTGAAATCATTGGAATGGAGAGGATATCGGCTTTTTTCCTCTTTAATTTTTGGACATTTTTTTGCAGATATTACTAGGTGTGGTTTTGTATATAGTAAGAAAGGAAGAAGAACTTTTTAGTGTGAGTTGATAAAAAATTGGTTGGATATATATATATATATATATATAATAAAATTGGCAACGACAACAAATAATTACCGTTTCTTATCCGACATTATTAATGTCGGATAAGATGCAATGGTAAGAATTTTCTTAACTTCATTAGTGCTGGATAATTATCCGGCGTTATTAATGCCGTATAAACCACTGACTGCCTTGGCGAACTTGGCAGTCAGTGGAGAGCTCAAAATGGGGCTCATCAATCGTCTATTGGGGGTAAGTTAGACTGACCCTCTGTTGGGGATGCTCTAAATATATAAATCACTTATTCGATCCATTAAATGATTTAAATTAGTATTGGAATTTAAAAATAAAAAAAATTAGGCCCCATTTTTTTTTATTTTGGTTTTTGAGTTTTGTGTTTTCAACTTTCACTATGAAATACTAAGAAAGAAAAGAAGAAGATTTATAATTTTTAGTCATTCCTGCCGACCAAAGGACAACAGAGAAGTTGGATCGTTCTGCATGCTTTTGTTATCTTTTACAATACAAAAAACAAAATGTACATGTTTTCTATTTTACTGGTTAATTTCAATTTGAAAATTATCTGTTTTCCCATAATACATACGACAGGCGCATTTTGTTTAGAAGAAATATAAAACTAAAAACAACAAACCAAACGAGGCCTTAACGTTTGACTTATGCTTTTGGAATTTTTGAAACAATACACACAAGATTCAAGTTTTCAAATTTCAAATTCAAAATTTTATATTGTTAAATTCAATTTCTAAATTTCAAAACATCAAATTCTAAGTGAAAACTCAAAATTTCAAGTAGATAAATTTTCATGTCCAGATTCAAATATAAAAATTAAAAAAATTTAGTATTCAAACTTAGAATCAAGGTAAGCCAAAATAAACAATGATCATAATTTTCTTAGTCTTAGTATTGAAAATTCTGAAGAAAATAACAGGACGCAGCTCCATGTCTTCGGAAGCAAGCAATAAAAGTCCAACTGGCCCAATCATATCGTTCGTATGAAGTCCCCTAATGTTTAAAAGTTCCACGGCCCAATTTGTATGGTATCTAATATTAATGGATAAAGTTGGGATGTGAAGTGAGAGATTATTTACTTTTTATTGTTGCTTGCTTTTCTGGTTTGTAGTCTTTCAGCGAGCCATTTGTTTCTAACGATGTTTCTAATTTCTACTGCGCAAAGTGCAACCATAGCCAATATAATTTAAACTTCAATGTCAAGTGAATATGTAATTGTATTAAAAGAAGTTATTCCTTTTAGTTCAACCATTACGCTAACGGTTACCGTTAGAATTTTGCAATTACGGTTATTGCCATACATTTTTATTACTATACACAAATTTGTGTATTTATAGATAGATTAATTGCCATTTGCATTGATAAATTATCGATTTTCTAAATAATAAGAAGACTTAATATTTTTTCATATCGTTTAAATTACATACCTCCTCCAACGATTATCGATTCAAACAGCAGTTATTCAAACATTCAGTCATCAACTAACAAAAGGATTAAATATTTTTTCGTACCGTTTGAACATCAATTATTAATAACAAAAATTGTGTATTTCTAATTATTGATATTAGAATTTTTACTTTTTCAAAATATATTAGGTATAAATATTATGTATATAAACATATAAAGTAGTCGCAAATATTAATTATATACATACATGCATGCACATAAACACATACAAACATATACACGCGCGCATACATACATGCATATATACATGCGCACGCACGCGCGACACATTTTTTAAAATTAAATCTTTATTTCAGACTTTACATAATACTTTTACTAACTCAAAATATGATATGCGCGCACACACTCTCTCTCCTATTCATACAATTATTTAAATTGGAACATGTGATTAAACCAGGGGATTTGAGATATAACCGATCCTTTCCCATATAGGATTTTATATATATATATATATATATATATATATATATTTAATTTTTCTGATATAAAAAGGTTATTGGTTTTAATGAAAGTTAATTTTTTACATACATATTATTTTATGTATATTTATATAATTATTTAGTCAGTTTATGTATGAAGACCCGGAATTTTGGATAATTTAAATTGGGATTTTAATTGATTTTATTATTTAAACGTTAGTTTTTAACTTAAATTTCGAATATCACCATTATTTGGAAATTTAATTTTTGGATTTAATTACTGGAAATTGAGTAAAATGTTGAATCTGGAATTTTAAGCCTTTTAAAAATAATTTAAGGGTTTGTAAAATTTATATCGATAGCACTAAAGATAGTAAAAGTGTTGAAATTGAATTTGGGAATGTTTTGTTAACTTTTGAAATTATATCGTTTAAATTGACGTTAAAAAATAGCCTTCTGAGGCACAGTCTCGGATTTCGATGAAACAAGTTCCATTGAATCCGTAATATTATATTATTATCGAATTTCAATTTTCGTAGTGATTGGAGTTGTTGTGTGAACGTACGACATATAAACGCGCTGAATCTATATCGAAAATTTAATATAATGATAGAGTCCAAAAAGCTATCTTCTCTATACGATCGAATTAGGGCTCGAAACCTTTTCCATTGCGTTCAGAATAGGGGTATAACATTATAAATGTCTAGCGGCACACCTCAACAGGAGGTCAAGTTTTTAAGTTGCGTTTATCGGAACAGTTTGAAACTGAATTTAAATTGAATAATTTTACTAGTCAAATGCATTTGAAATTATCTCACATCAACCCTTTTCCAGTCCTTTCCAAGGCACTGTAACCTGCAACTCCTCAGGGAAGCGTCATAACCTGTTCCCTTTTCCCTACCCAACACGCAACATTTCAGAGCACGCTTCTTGTCTTTCCCATCTCCTTTTTCAAATAATGTACGCATCAGATTAAATTTGAAATGATGAAAAGCTTTAAAGAAAGATTTATGGCCGATACTTCAATATTTATCCCTCTCCCTTTTCTGTTTTTCAAAATCGAGCAAAAAATTTAATCAATGGCCGAGCCTTTTTGAAATCAAAACCCTAGCTCCTTCTCTTCTTCATTTTTAAATTGAAATCGAAACCCAGGAAGAAAAAAGAGAGAAAGAGGGTCGCTCGCGAGCACGCGGCACAAGAGGGAGGTCAAGAGAATATCTACGGTTGCTAGAGGGGGAAGCACACTTGCGTGCGCTTGCGCGCGCGAAGGAGGATCGAAGTCGAGATGGCGAATTGATGTGGGGAACTTCGATCGTCAATGGAGGGTGCGTGTGCGACTCGAGTGAGGGTCAGGACAGGCGAGGTTGATTAGGGTTTGCGTGATGGAACTTGGCAACAACGGCACCAGTCCAATAAGTATTTCGGTGGCATACGATGTTGAAGGTGGCGGGGTTTGCGGCATAGGGTGGCTGGAGGATTCGATGAGGTGGGGCAGCGTCGTTCTTGGTAGCTCGGCTTCGATTTGGTGAAGGCCGGGATCGATAGGTAGTTTCTAGTCGTGGTGGTCCTGGTAATTAATTTAGCCTGAATTATTTTTACTAAATCTAATTTTAGTTATACTTCTGAATTAATTAGTTAATGACAGATGTTTTAAATTTTGATATCTAATCCAGAGAAAAAGAAAAAAAATTAACAGTAAAGTAAACATTCATTTTTGTTATTTACTGTAGAAAAAAAATATACATACTGTTCACTTTTAAACATGTACGATGGTAATTAGGACACATATACATCCTGTTATAAAATTTATAATTTGGTTAGAAGAAAAGAAAATGCAAGCTAGGTTAGTTTAATTAACAATTAAAATTAGCTAATTGAATTTAGTAAATGGTAATTGATTTTTCAATTTTTTTCAAATGTTAATAAACAATAAAATGTTTATACAAGGTCTGAAATTATGAAGGAAACAAGCCATTTGGATTTGATTGCAAATAAAATCAAAGGTGAGTTAAGCTCACTCATCTGGATTTGTATATAAATTTAAATAGTTGGATTTAAATTATTGTTTGTTATACTGATTCCTCAAAATATTTAGATTTGTTAAAAAATTCTATGATATAATTATTTGCTATCCCGTGATGAATTATATTGATAATTGGAAATGTTGGATACTATGGTTGATTTAAAATATTTCGGTGAACTGAGTTATCAAAATCTATAGAAATGGGATTTCTGAAAAGAAAATAAGAGAGTGGATTTTGAGTAAAGTAATCATAGAAATTTGAATAAATTAAAAATGAATTGGAAGAGAATGAAAAGTGATTTTTGAACTCTGATAAGTAAAATTCCAAGTGCGGGAAATGAGGTTTTGAATAAATGGGAATAAGTGATTTTATGTAAAAACGCAAGTGTTATTATTTAAAGGAATAAATCAGGATTCGTAATATTATATTATTATCGGATTTCAATTTTCGTAGTGTTCGGAGTTGTTGTGTGAGTGTACGACATATAAAAGCGCTGAATCTACATCCGAAATTTTATATAATGACTGGGTCCAAAAAGCTATCTTCTCCATACGATCGAATTAGGGCTCGAAATCTTTTTCATTGCATTCGAAATAAGGGTATAACATTATAGACACCTAGTGACACACCTCAATAGGAGGTCAAGTTTTTAAGTTGCATTTATCAGAACGGTTTGAAATTGAATTTAAATTCAATATTTTTACTAGTCAACTGCAGTTGAAATTATCTCACATCGACCCTTTTCCAGTCCTTTCCAAAGCACTATAGCCTGCAACTCCTCAAGGCAGCATCATATCCTGTTCCCTTTTCCCTACCCAACATGCAACATTTCAGAGTACGCTTCTTGTCTTCCCCATCTCCTTTTTCAAATAACGCACGCATCAGATTAAATTTGAAACGATGGAAAGCTTTAAAGAAAGATTTATGGCCGATACTTCAATATTTATCCCTCTCCCTTTTAGTTTTTCAAAATCGAGAGAAAAAAATTTAAATCAATGGCCGAGCCTTTTTGAAATAAAAACGCTAGCTCCTTCTCATCTTCATTTTTAAATTGAAATCGAAACCCAGGAAGAAAAAAAGGGAGAAAGAGGGCCGCTCGTGAGCACGCGGCACAAGGGAGAGGTCGAGAGAAAGTCTACGGTTGCTAGAGGTGGAAGCGCACGCTCGCGCATGCGAAGGAAGATCGAAGTTGAGATGGCGAATTGGTTTGGGGAACTTCGATCATCAATGGAGGGTGCGTGTGCGACTCGAGTGAGGGTCGTGACAGGCGAGGTTGATTAGGGTTTGCGTGATGGAACTTGGCGACGATGGCACTAGTCCAATAAGTATCTCAATGGCAGACGATGTCGAAGGTGGCGGGGTTTACGGCATGGGGTGGCTGGAGGATTCGGCGAGGTGGGGCAGCGTCGTTCTTAGTGGCTCGGCTTCGATTTGGTGAAGGCCAGGATCGATGGGTAGTTGCTAGTCGCAATGATCCTGGTAATTAATTTAGCCTAAATTATTTTTACTAAATCTAATTTTAGTTATACTTCTGAATTAATTTAGTTAATGACAGATTTTTTAATTTTTTTACCTAATCCAGAGAAAAAGAAAAAAGTTAATAGTGAAGTAAACATTCATTTTTGTTATTTACTATAGAAAAAAAATACACACTGTTCACTTTTAAACACGTACGATGGTAATTAGGACACATATACATCCTGTTATAAAATTTATAATTTGGTCAAAAGAAAAGAAAATGCAAGCTAGGTTAGTTTAATTATCAATTAAAATTAGCTAATTAAATTTAGTAAATGGTAATTGATTTTTCGATTTTGTTTCAAATGTTAATAAACCATATAATGTTTATACAAGGTCTGAAATTGTGAAGGAAACAAGCCGTTCGGATTGGATTGCAAATAAAATCAAAGGTGAGTTAATCTCACTCATCTAGATTTGTATTTAAATTTAAATAGTTAAATTTAAATTATTGTTTGTTATGCTTGGATGATGATTGTTATTAGTTAAAATTAAATAGACCATATGCACCGCATAATAGCGGATGATATTATATATATAAACTCATATACCACGATATTCCACCTCGAAGTGGAATTGGTATTTTATTGTGCTAACATCTGTGATCCTACTGGATTTCTCAAAATATTTAGATTTGTTAAAATAATCTGTGATGTAATTATTTGCTATCCTGTGATGAATTATATTGATAATTGGAAATGTTGGATACTATGGTTGATTTAAAATATTTCGGTAAACTGAGTTATCAAAATCTATAGAAATGGGATTTTTGAAAAGAAAATAAGAGAGTGGATTTTGAGTAAAGTAATCATAGAAATTTGAATAAATTAAAAATTAATTGGAAGAGAATGAAAAATGATTTTTGAACTCTGATAAGTAAAATTCCAAGTGCGGGAAATGAGATTTTGAATAAATGGGAATAAGTGATTTTATTTAAAAACTAAGCGTTATTATTTAAAGGAATAAAGGATTTACTTCAAAATTCAAGGTTTAAATTTATTTGGAAAGATAAAGAAGGAATTTGGGAAACATGAAATTGGTATTTTCAGTTAAATTTTTTAAATCATAATTAAGAAATAAAATCTGAAGTTAATGGGTTTTGAATAAATTGAGTAAGTAAAGGAATTTATTTCAAAATGGAATAAATTGAAAATCAATTTGGAAATTGATTTAAGTGTTTGAAATTGGAAATTTAAAGGAGAATGTAACTATGAAAATTTATAAACTGGGTTTACTAAGCGAAACGGATGTCAGTGGATATTTGGAGGAATAAATTCACGGTGAGAATTTATTAAAGGAATGGGTAAATTTGTTTAAAAATAAATAGTGATTTATTTTTAAAAAGATGTGGAAGGGAAGCGTATTTCCCGGAATAGCCAAGTACATTTCAAATAAATTTTAAGTATAAGTAAAAAAAATTAAGTTGTTTAAAAAGCATGGTTTAGAAAATTTATTATTTCTAAATGTTTAAATTCTAAAGTAAGTATTTTTCAAATCTATTATCGTAGTAATTATTTAAAGGTGACTTGGTATTTGTTTTAAAAGAGAAAATCTAGTTTTATATTTTATAAGTAACCTCATCTTATATATCCCCAAAGTATATATTGTTAATAAAGTATTAAAGTAGTTTTTATTTTAAATGTTTTAAAGTATAATTTATAATAAAGTGTTTCAAATTATTTTAAAAATCTAAAGTATTGTACTTGGTGTTTTCAGTGGAAATAAATATTTGGGAATTTATTCCCTGAGAAGAGTGTGGTTTGAAAATTGTTTTCAAAGGGTTGAAAGTGGAAATATACCTTCAAAGATATTTTGAGGATAATAAATAATTTGGAAGATTATTTATTATTTGATGGTTGTTTGTGAATGTTAATTGATGGTTAAATAACCGACTATCAATATTGGCCAATGCGTTGATCGTTTCGAAGAGACCGGGATCAAGATTTATTACCTGAAAACCACTTCGATTCGGTTTGAACGTTTTCGTGTGATAAACAAGAGTTTGGATTCAAAGGTGAAGCGGTGAAGTGCAAGAGCTAGTCGCTACTAATCCTGAGGTGATTCCAAAATGGATGTTGTAGGAGTAGTGCCTTCGGTTCCGTTCGAACCTGAAACAGACTTGTATGGATGAATGCTTTCAGAACATCATCAGGTGAATGGTGAGCATTCTAAGTGATGTGTTCTAAAAGGTAACGCTTAGCCTCGAGCCTCATCAACCGGGAATGACTGAAAATTAGGGGTTATGCAGCAAGGCTAAGTGGGTAGCACCCATTAGGGTGAGGTCATCCCTGTCTAGATGTCCCTTTTTATTTCGGCTTAGTGGGAGGTTGTTGATCCCAACCGTGGGGTGATCTTACTCAGGATTATCCAGCATGGGGTAGTCCCGGTCTTGTGTTGTAGGGGATTTAGGGTGGATCCTCGATACGGTGATCTAAGCCACGTACTGTGACAGGTGGTCCCTAGTGCCTAGTCATAAATTGGAAATCCATTCTCCCTATGCACCTGTACGGTTTTGATTGTATCCATCTATTGCTGAAACGTGAGATGCAAGCATTGCAGCTAGATTCTATTTTACTTTCTATAGACACTATTATAATCTAAGAGGATTTTGATAAAAAGTGTTTTAGCTATCGTAAGGTAAAAACCCAACATGTTTATTTGTGGCGTGGTCTTACGATATGTCTTTGATTTTCAAAGAATTTTGAAACTTTAATAATCAATTTGAGTGTGGTTTTTTCACGTTGTTATTCCAGACTGACTCGGGTGTTATTTAACTATAATGCTCGGGTCAGACCGAGTATTACAGATACAGGAAAGGATGCGGCGGAGCTCAGGAGACGAGCTGGATGGCGATATGTACTTTCGTATTTATGTTAAATATTCCGCTGTGTATTCAGATTGTGAGGACAGGTTATGATTACTGTCCAGTTGCGGGTTATGTATACTCTGATGATGTAATGTATAAACAGATTTGTTTTTGTGTAAAGATCATTTATTATCTATTATATTTTATTCCGCTGCGATGGTTAGATTCTGATGTTTTTTCTATTTTCTTCTTCTACCTCTTCTTCTTTTAACCAAATGGTTTGTATTTCCGTTCATTTTGAGTTGATTAATGGAGAATAGTGTCGACTCAAGGGGTACGGAACCGCGGGTCATTACATTATGCATACATATTTTCGAACACACACATCGCAACATGTAAAAATAATTCTTTCACGATATACTAATGTAGTTAATTTATGTAGTTTTTTTAAAATAATTTTCTAAATGCTAAAACTAATTTAAAATATACATTTAATTTATAAATTTATTGAATCAATTATGATATACATGCATGCATACATATATACATACATACATATGTATGGGTGTGTGTGTGGGTGTATATATATATAATTCAATATATATATGTACGTAAGTGTGTGTGAATGTGTGTATGTGTATATCAATCAAAATAAAGGAAAGTTGTATAAAACATTATTCTGTAAGCCATATTATACTTCCGTCGCTTTCAGAAAACATATTTCATGAAACACCACTTGAATTATTTTTACGAAAATTTGCATTTTTTTTCAAGAGATATTAATGTAATGGCAATATAAGTAGTTTTTTTTAAATGATTTTCTAAATGCTAAAACTACTTTAAAATATATATTTAATTTATAGCTATATTGAATCAATTATAGTATGCATATGTTCATACATGTATACATACATACACACACACATATACACATTTTGAACGATGTACATATGCGTGTGTTTGTATCTATTAAAATAAAGGGAATTTGTATAAAAAATTATTGTATAAGTTCCATATTATACTTTTATTGCTTCCAAAAATCATATTTCATGAAACATCACTTGAATTAGTTTTAGGAAAATTTGCAAATTTTTTTGCTGTAAAAATTTGCTAAAGAATGTAGAAATATTTGTTGTGCGGAAATTCAATTGATTCGCACAAACTCCAAAAACGCAGCGGAATGCTAATGCGCGGAAACAATCAAAAGAAGGATCTAGCTTGTCGATTAATTACCAACCACAAATTCAATGAAAAATAATCACCAAACAACAACAAAAAATACAGAAGAAAGGAGAACACAGAGATTTAACGTGGTTCGGCTAGATTGCCTACATCCACGGACCCAACAACTATTCTTTATTTCACTGAAGAAAGAGAGTACAAAAGAGAGAGATTACAAAATTATAGGTAGCAGAGTGGAGAGACTAACCTATAATTACAAATTGAATAATCAAATTATCCAAAGACTTGCTTACGCTCAAAACCCCTAATTGATTGACTGCAGAAATTAGGGTTTACTGAAAAAGAGGATAATGGTGGATGCTGTATCACACGCTCACACACATATGAAGAAGAACTTCCTTCATTTAAATAGGCATGAAAATAAAGGATGCTTGGAGATGAAGAAAATTAACTTCCAGATTATGTGACAACCTTTCCAGATTACTTGATTTGATTCCAATGCACATAAATGATAAAAAATCTATGTTTCCATAAATTTCTATTGCTTAAATTAATCTCCATGTATAAACTTCTCTATCTTCATATAATAAATCTGACTAATTGATTGATTAGCAATTAATCAGTTTCCATTCTCTAAAAGATACCACGCATATCTTTCCTCTTTATTATTCCATATACAGCCTAATTAATTGATTGACTGAATCAATTAATTATTTTCTTATATTCTTTGGAAATATTTGAATCACATAAATTCAACACTCCACCTTGATTCAAATATAACTATCTCTCCGCATCATCACATCTCGACAAATTGTTGGGTCTACGTCAACAAGTTCAATGTGAACCGGTATGGGCAATATTGCCCAAATAGAGCTTCCAAATCTTTCCCAAGCACAAGAAAGATAGTATGCACATCATCAAACATAATGCATACGAGAAAGTACCAAAATTCTTCAACAAATCCGATGTTGGAGACGAACATGTAGATACTAATCTTCGAGAGACCAATGGAGATTTAACAGCGCGCTTCACCTTCTCCATTCCAAATTGAGTGAGGACATACTCAATATTATCTACTCCTATCTCCTCCACAAGAATTTTGTTAGACTTTCCTAGGTCAACATCAACAGACTCACCAACAAGCTCCACAACATTATAAGCATAAGATGAAGAATCATCGCTACAAATATGCTTACAAATAGGGCCAACTGAACCAAAAGACCTTTCCAGCAAGTGAGCTCCACCTAGAGTCTGAACCTCTGTAATCTTCTCATCAACCATGATATCATCGGAAATACCAATATCTTTCTGAATATGGAAACAATCTAATGACTTCAAATGTGTTTGGCAATTTTCTGTCCTCCCAATGTCATCACTTGATAGAGGCTCCACCTTCAACAAAGACCTCTCATCAAATATCGCATGTTTGCTAGTCATAATTCTCTTAGTTGTTTTACACCACAACCTATACCTCTTCACTCCTTCTCTATAGCCTAACAAAATGTGCTTGCTTTCCCTAGGCTTCAACTTATCATGTCTCTCATCTTCTAAATAAGCTGAACAACCAAACACTTTAAGGAATGAATAATCAACAGGCTCTCTTTTCCATATCTCTTCTGGGATCTTCATATCTATGACAATAGAAGGTGTGCGGTTGATGAGAAATACTGCCATAGATATCGCTTCTGCCCAAAATCCCGCTTCTAGACCAGCAGTCTTTCTCAAGCTCGTAGCTCTTTCCCATAATATCCGACACATGCTCTCCGCCACTCCGTAACAATGTGACTCAACAGAAATAGAAAAATCTCTAATTACATGCTCGGACTTACAATAGTTAGTGAATTCTTGTGACATAAATTCACTACCATTTCCAACTTTGAGAACCTTCAAACGCTTTCTCGACTGCTTCTCTACCAAGGTCTTCCACTTACAAAACTGGGCAAATATTTCATGTTTGGCCTTTAAGAAATAGACCCAAACCTTACGTGAGAAATCATCCATAAATAAGACGAAGTAACTGGCTCCACCAAAAGATGCAACTGGGGTGGGTCCCCACACATAAGAATAAACATACTCTAGAAACTCTGTAGCTCTAGGTCTTCCAACATCAAATGTGACATGCTTCTTCTTTCCAAAAGAACAATCTCCACAAGAGCTAGACTTTGACTGACAAACACTATCAATCAACCCGCGCTTCTTCAATACTTCAAGACTCTCTTCATCAACATGACCTAAACGAAGATGCCATAACTGAGTAGAATCTGAAATACTAGAATCAGTAGAAACTACCGACTCTTCTAAGACCGTCTCTCCATGAAGCACATAAATATCATTAACTCGCACCCCTTTCATCACTACCAAGGAACCCTTCGCCACTCTCAAATTCTCTCCATCTATTATTATCCTCATACCAAGTCTACTCAAAGCTCCAACTGATAACAAACTTCTACGCAGCATCGGAACATGTCTAACATCCGTGATAGTCCTAACAACACCATCATGCATCATAAACCTCACACTTCCAATGCCCACAACATGACAAGATGTGTCATTCCCCATATGAACTGTTCCGCCGTCAATCTTCTTGTAACTGATAAAACAGCTCCTATCTGGCGTCATATGACAAGAGGCTCCAGAATCAATCACCCAACTTGTGTGCTCTAAAGGTGAAATACTGGCTGAAAATAATGATGTATTACTATCATTTCTATCCGCATCTGATCTAACTGCTGGCAAAATTGAAGCTTTCTCCTTCTTCTCTCTCTTCTTTCTAAGAGCTGGACAATCCCGTATGAAATGTCCCTTCTTCTTACAATAATAGCAAGCACCCCTTCTAGGACCCATGAAATGAGACCTACGCATATCTCTACCTCCAAGGTGCTTTTGGCTTTTATCTCTTCTTTTAGATGAACGAAGTTGTTGCTGAAGAACACCGTCATTAATCTTCACCTTCCATGTCCCAAAAACTCCTTTTCTAACAAATTTGGTGATGCCATAATTTTTCATACCACTACTGAAAGAATTTGCCATTGATAACTAATCTAGAACAAAACAGCTAGCTCTGATACCAAACTGTTGTGCGGAAACTCAATTGATTCGCACAAACTCCAAAAACGCAGCGGAATGCTAATGCGCGGAAACAATCAAAAGAAGGATCTAGCTTGTCGATTAATTACCAACCACAAATTCAATGAAAAATAATCACCAAACAACAACAAAAAATACAGAAGAAAGGAGAACACAGAGATTTAACGTGGTTCGGCTAGATTGCCTACGTCCACGGACCCAACAACTATTCTTTATTTCACTGAAGAAAGAGAGTACAAAAGAGAGAGATTACAAAATTATAGGTAGCAGAGTGGAGAGACTAACCTATAATTACAAATTGAATAATCAAATTATCCAAAGACTTGTTTACGCTCAAAACCCCTAATTGATTGACTGCAGAAATTAGGGTTTACTGAAAAAGAGGATAATGGTGGATGCTGTATCACACGCTCACACACATATGAAGAAGAACTTCCTTCATTTAAATAGGCATGAAAATAAAGGATGCTTGGAGATGAAGAAAATTAACTTCCAGATTATGTGACAACCTTTCCAGATTACTTGATTTGATTCCAATGCACATAAATGACAAAAAATCTATGTTTCCATAAATTTCTATTGCTTAAATTAATCTCCATGTATAAACTTCTCTATCTTCATATAATAAATCTGACTAATTGATTGATTAGCAATTAATCAGTTTCCATTCTCTAAAAGATACCACGCATATCTTTCCTCTTTATCATTCCATATACAGCCTAATTAATTGATTGACTGAATCAATTAATTATTTTCTTATATTCTTTGGAAATATTTGAATCACATAAATTCAACAATATTTACAATTTTTATGCAAATGTTTATGATTTCTAGAGCAAATATTTGTATAAAAAACTGCAAAAATTATTTTTTTAGAGGACAGAAGTGGAATAATTTTGAAAATAAGAGTGTGTGCCTAAATCTCATCTTAATAAGTTCGGTTTTATTTTTTAATTAGGAAAAAAAATTATAGCTTGATATATATATGTATGTATGTACGTATGTATGTATGTATTATATTTTAATCAAAATAAAAGCATAGTTTTCTAAAGGTCCTACCAGTCGATTACACCTTGCATCATGTAATAGCTCGTAAATGTTAATATATCATTTTTATTTATCCTAGTTTGGAAAAAAATTGTTAGAAATGAAAGAAATTGAAACAAAAATGAATATATAATTAAATTTCTATGGTTTGAAGTGAAGAAAGTTAAGCTTTATGTAAAAAAAAGCAAAAGTGAATTGATGTAAAATTAAAAAGTGGAAATAAGACTTGCAATATGGAAAATTATATTGATATTCCGATTAAAAATATTTTTTTAAACTAAGTAATTCCTACTTCAATAACTTTCCTTTATGATAAATATTCGAGGAAAAAGAATTCAAACAATTATACTGTGCCATTAAATTTGAGTAGTCTTATCTTTTTACTCTTTTTTTGTTGAATAAGGCGCACTGGCAGCGCGCTAAAAAGAGCAAATTTTATTAGCAATTCCTTTTATTAATTTTTTACTATTTGTGCTATCGTAAACAATGTAGTCACATCAAATCACATTTGATGTTTTTCAATAAAAGAATGTTTGTGTTTCGAAATTAGTTTTATTTTAATTTCAAATCTATATTTTATTTGATGAATTTTATTTCATTTAGCTTAATCATAGCGAATTTAATTTATTATATACACACATATATATTTACTTTTACTGGGATTTTTCGGTCTCAGAACATGAGATTTTTAAAAGTCATAGTGCATTGAATGCTTACACGATTAGGAATTAGCAAGCTTAACATATATCAAATTGCCATGATTAGTGGTAATTATGGTGCAGTATACTTACACAATTACGAGGATCGCGATTTAACTGTTTGTTAAATTGCCTAAATTAACTAATTCAAGTTAAAAAATTCAAATGTAGAGAAAACAAACTTCAGAAAGGTGAAGACACAGAGAACTTACGTTCATATATTGAGGAAACATACATCCATGGGTCATACCGCTCAATCTTTGTAATTCATTTCTAGTATAAGCACCGAGGTCAGTCTCCTTTTCCTGCTAATGTCAGTTTCTTTTAAAGTATAAAAGTCGCCACATGGATTATTGACGTCATATCTCGTGCCTATTTTCTGCCGTGAAATCTTGCAACGTGCTTCCATCTGTATTGCCCGGAATAGGTGTTGTGGATTGCTGACATGGATTTAGGTGGGATAATTTGAATTTAAGTAGAATAGTTTAAATTAGACGGCAAAATATGAGTTTAAAGCATTAAAATGGGGGCGATATCATTGGATGTTTGGCATCCAGCTTCAAATTGTGTTATATGTTAGGGAGTCCAACTTTGTCATTTAATGATAGTGCACTAAGCTATGCTACTTGTGCAGTCATAATGTATCTCCTATTGAAATTGTGAAGGCGCGTTTGTACTTCGTGAATGTTTGAGGAATTCTGCCATCGAGCCTTTGACAACATATCTTAGAAAATGGGATCCACTAATTGGTGGTGGGAAGGCTTTTGGTTGGTGCAGTCCAGAGTGGAATTTGTTGGGGCCTAGGATGTGGTACCTAGAACTTGCGCAGTTTCTACGTGATGTAGCTTTCGACCTATATTTCGTTCCCCACTACATTGCTTTTCCCGTTAACTTTGTATACGTATACTTACTATTGTTTCTTGATTGAAAAAATCAGTGTACACTTCGCCCTAAATTTATGTTAATGTATCAGTCAGCCATTTTTGCATTTAACGCTTCCTACATGCGGCATGGTGTATTTGGTTACCTTGTCTTTTCGTTGTCAGTTATGTCATTTTATATTTTGAGAAATCCGCTCCGTATTTCGAGAATTCTCTTTGTTATAGTTAGAATTTAACAGTTCATATTTTCATACTGTTTTGACCCTTACAGTTAAGCTTTTCCTATAATTTCTTTTTATACGAGTCTTTCCCCTCCGTTTCTCTTTTAACTCATTTGCAATTTCTCTAACACCATCCGCTTACCCCATTGCCAACTTATTTCTCGATCTTTAAATCGTAACCAACTGCCAAGTTATCTTTTATATTTTCGTTTATTCTTTCTTATCTACCTTTTTATTTTTAGCGTGATTTTCTCTTACGTGGGAATTCCTTTGTGGTTTCCCCTCTTAATGATGTCACCTTGCTTGTGTCTGATCAAATACCTGATTCGATATCGTTGATTAGTTGTTTGATCAAATGCCCACATACAATATCGTAGATAGGTTTTCTTGATTTTTTTTCCCTATGATTAAATCTTGTTTCGTTTCTTTCTTGCCTTACTCGACTATGGCTTCTGACAATTCCCTTAGTTTTTCTAGTCAAGACGTTCTCATAATATTTTTCTTGTATATATACATATATATATATATACACACACATATACATATACATGTACATATACATATATATGTACATATATATATATATACATATACATATACATATACATATACATATACATACATACATATATATATTGGAATCATGTAGATGCTGAAAAATTTTCAAATAATTAAGTCATCACTGTTTCAATAATCGTTATAGATTTAAATACCTAATGTGTTAGAGTTGTTTCTTTTTCAAAATCCACCAACGTCAAATTTATTGATTATTCATATTTTGAAATTAATAGAAAATATATTTAGTTCAAAAAAATATAAATTTATTGGAAAATATGCATAACTAAGTTAATTTGAAATTTTGACAATGCTACTTTTTTTAACTTCAAAGCTGATAATATTGCATGGCGACGTGATTAAAATTTTACATTACAAATTGGCAAAAAATATGTACCTCACTAGGACCATTTTCTTAACCAATTGAACACTAAATAAAGTTGGTAGTCGGTTTACAATAGAATTTGCACACAAAAAGTTTATTAATTTTTCTTCCAATATTTAGGTTCAAGGATTGTATGTACATACATTAAAATGAATTTGTTCACATGTTTATTAATACATGTCCAACAGAGGCGTTTACATACTGTTAAAGTCTATTAGTATACTAAATTCAAATAGTAAAGATAATATCAAAATATATTGCCCATGCAACATGTAAAATAAATTAATATAAATTTCAAGTAAATAATTATGATCAGTAGCATTTAATACAAATTAAAATAATTAAGGATTTAACAATAATAAATTTTTTGTGATTGAAACTACATTTAATGATTAAAATCGTTTACACATTAATTTTCTTTAATGCCAATCAATTAGGGAATTGATTTGTAACAAATTTATTCATCTTGAATAATTTCTTTTGACAACAACATTTCAACAGTATTGTAAGTTCCAACTCTATGAGAGAACGCGTGATGAGAATTGTTTCATACCTTTAACAAATGCTTTTTTACTGTTCATCTATTCTTTAAAAATATATTACTTTCTTACTTTTGGCAAAAGAATAAACGAATGAGACAAATTATTTATATATAATCCTTTTTAATAATCAAAGAAAATATTATAAGGGTAATATTTGTTTATACTTTAAAGGCATCATTATATTTTATTTATTTTTATATGCTTGAAATAGAATATCCTAAATATATAACAAAAAATGTTTATAATAATTATCTTACAAACATAACATACGAATTGGGTTATAATCAGAGTCGACTAGCATTTGGTTATATAAATAAAAAGTATTACAAGCATTCATATCGATGTTGAGTTAATGCTTCTAACAAAAGTCATGTTCAATGTCAAATTTGGTCCTCGGAGAAAACTCACAATCAATGTTTGGATCACGATACCATGTGACAAATAAAAATGAATGAAAGCTAATTCCTTGGAAAAAGCTAAGGTACGAATTATTGAATAAGAATTGAATTTAAAGGAAAATTACATTTGAATGTAGAGTTAAGTATTAAGTGATCTCAATTTGTTGAAGGAGAGGTTTAAACATGTCTCCATTTAGCTAATTATTTGGAAGATTTTATAGGAAACTAATAAAGATTTGTAATGTTATAATAGATATTAAAGCTTTAACTTTTCTGTCGATGGAAAACAACATAATTTATCTTTGAGCATGTTGAATATGATAACTGAATTCAATTCAAAGGAAAAGGCGAAACCCTAGCTCAGATTTGCCGAACGAAGCCGAAGAAGTCACGCTGCAAAGAGAAAGCAAGGAGATAAAGTACTAGGGTTTTCAAGGGTTTTGGATCGGTGTTGATGAAGAGGGAGCTACATTCGGTAAAGTGTGTCGAATGACAAATCTCGTCCGATGATTACGGAGGGGCGTTAGTTTTTGCCGAATGAAATGTTGACGAAGTTAGAGGAAGAAGTTGCAGTGCTTGTAAGTAATTAGAGCGGTGATTTTCCAATCGAATTATTTCATTCGGTGATTTACGGAACGAGATTTTTCATTCGGTATTTTGATGCCGGTCCAAATTTTTTGCTCGGCGTTTTGTCGATCCAAACCAAATGCATGCCAAATTAAACCCCAGGACTGCTGTTTAACAGCTACCCCTCCTCATTTTTTTCACTCTATAAATAGTGGAGCTTCTGGACAACAATGTTAGACGAAATTGAGAGCTAATTTCAGCCAATTTCAGAGCCATTCTAGAAAGCTGAAACTCTGTAGAATTTTGTCTGTATTGTAAATTTTTCTTATGTTTAGTCTCCAAAAGTGAATCAATCTTGTACATCTAATCATTCGATAATTAATAAAATCTCCTCTCCCCAAGTGAACGTACACTGCCTCGCGGTAATGGAACAACTATAAATTCCGGTGTTATTTATTTTTCTGCATTGCATTGATCTATGACTGTCTCTTCTGGTGTTTATCTCTGTTTGTTCCGTCTCACCAAAATCACGATACGGTTCGTTGTTTTTTCCACTGCGTTGGGTTCTTTGTTCCCTTAGACTGATCATCTAAAAGAATTTTTTCCAACAGTCTGGTATTAGAGCTGCAAGGTTGATTGATGAGTGTTAGATGCTATGGCAGGAGATGAAGCGACTCCAGTTGTTACAAGACCCTATACTAGAGGGATGTATATCGCGTCATGATCACAGTTGGCAATTGAGAAATGGAATAGGGATAAAGACTTTGAGAAGTGACAATGGAGGATGAAGGCTGTTCTAATGAGGAATGTGACCTATCAGGTAGTGTTTTTCCCTAAGGAGTTGACGGCTGACATCTCGGTTGCGGAAAAGAAGGTGATAAAGAAATGAATGTTTACTACTTTACAGCTTGTTATGGGAGAGAATGTCATCTCAGAGATTAGTAGTGAGACCAATGCTAGGGGCATTTCCAAACTGTAGAATCTCTACTTGAAGAAATCTTTGACTAACTGTCTGATATTTCTAAAGACATTTTTCACTATGCAGTTGAGAGAGGGTACTTCAATAAAGGAACATCTTAATTTCTTTGATGATCTCGTGATGAAGATGAAGACTGTTGACTTAAAGATGGCTGAAGAGAATCTGACAATGGTTCTTTTGTATTCTCTTTTAGAGCGATACACAGGTTTTGCTAACAGCCTTATCTTCGCTAGAGACACATTGACAGTGGAAGATGTGAAGTCAGGTCTTCTATCTGAGGGCTTGAGAGATCAAATGAAGGAGATAAGTGAAGGAAGTAGAGGTGGAAGTAATAGTCATGACCCATTTGTTGAAAGAGGTAGAGAAGATAAGAAGAATTGACACTCTAGAAGGGGTTCCAAGTCTAGGAAGCCCGGTAATGGCAGGAGAGGAAAGTCTAAGGACGGAAACTGCTTTATCTACAAGAAACCTAGTCATTGTAAAAAGGATTGTCCAGATTTGAAGAAGAAGGAAGAAGATGGATCTTCATCATTTGTGGTGGAGAAGTATGTATCCGATGATGTATTGTCTGCAGCAGTATCGGATGTCTCAGACCATTGGGTGCTGGACTCGGGAGCATCTTTCCATATGACGCTTAATAAGGATTACTTCACTTCTTTCGTTGGACAAGTGAGAAGCTCTATTCTTATGAGCAATGATGTCAGCTGTAGAGTAATGGGTGAAGGTACATTGAGGATCATGATGTTTGACGAAGTGATATGCACTTGGACAAGTGTCCGGTATGTTCCAGGTCTTCGAAAGTTCTTAATTTCTTTAGGATAATTGGCATCTTTGGGATGCAAGGAAACTATCGAGAAGGATAATCTAAAGGCTTCGCGAGGTGCGCTAGTTCTTATGAAAGAAGATATGTTCTGAAATCTGTATTTGTTGAAAGGAACCATAGTTCTTGGAGACTCGTGTGTTGGAGTAGATAGTTCGTGTGCATTGGATGCCACAAAGCTTTGGCATCTTAGGTTGGGTCATATTTCAGAAAAGGGCTTAGACATGCTTTGGAGACTGAAGACGATCAAATGAGAAAACTTCGACAAGATGGACTTTTTCCAAGAGTGTGTGTTAGGCAAGCAAACTAAAGTATCTTTTGGAGTTGGTCCCCATAGGTCGAACGAGTACTTGAGTACGTGCATACAGATGTTTGGGGGCCGGTTGCTACTTCTTCTCTTGGAGGAGCAAAGCATTTTATCTCTTTCATTGATGACTTTTCTTGAAAAGTATGGGTGTATATGATGAAAGTCAAATCATATAGTTTTGAGAAGTTCAAAGATTGCAAAGCGCTCATTGAGACCCAATCTGATTTTCTAGGCTGAAGGTGCTGAGATCTGATAATGACGGTGAATTTGTCTATAGGGAGTTCAACGATTTTTGTAGAAAACATAGCATTCAGAGACATTTCACCACACTCGGAGATCTGCAATCCAATGGGGCTGCAGGAAAGATGAATAGGACTCTACCGGAGAAGGCTTGTTGCTTGAGATTGATGGTGGGCTTGTCTAGAGGCTTTTGGGCTGAGGCATTATCAACTACGACACATATCATAAATCGAAATCCATGCTCAGTCATGGATGGGGAAGATTCTAGAGAAAAAGTGGAGAGGTAAAGCAGTGTATCTTGGTTACTTTCGAATTTTTGGTTATCTTGTGCACGTTCACCATACAGGTGATGATAAGTTGGAGGCTAGAGCATATAAAGGCATACTAATGGGATACACCGATGGTATCAAAGGGTATCGAATTTGGAACCCTATTGATCGAAAGATTGTTCATTCCAGACATGTTGCTTTTGATGAGTCTACTATGTTCAATCAGAAGGAGAAGCTACTTACCACATCAGAAGATTCTAATAGGCCTAAGGAGATGGAAGAAGTTCCCGTGTTCCAGCCAAAGAGTAGATTGTTCTTGATGCTGTCGAGGAAAACAAAGTTGATGAAACATCACAAGATAGTCCACAAGTACCTTCTAACAATGTTGGTGATGTGCATGAATCTAGAGGAAGTTCAGTTCAAGGTGGAGCTGAAAGAAGTTTAGGAAAAGCAGTACCTACTCGGGTTAGTCGTAGGACTATTAGGCCGCTTGAAAGGTATGGTGATTGGTAGTTTGCGAACCTTAGCCTTGGTGATCATTTTGACTACGTCCTACATGTGATTCATGAGAAGCCGCTTGATTTTGATGAAGCTTTAAAGTCATGTGATAGTTCGAAGTGTATGTGCGCTATGGAAGATGAGTTAGAGTCCTTGAAGAAGAACATGACTTGGGATTTGGTACTGCCTCCTTAAAGAAGCCGAGCCATAGGCTGCAAGTGGGTGTTCAAGATTAAGGATGCTGAAAGATAAAAGGCCAGACTAGTTGCTAAAGTGTTTTCATAAAGAAAGGTGTAACGACCCACTATTTTGTACCATTCAAATTCGACAATAATTTAAAACATGTCAAGCTTGAATAGTTCAAAATAACAGATTGTAAATAAATTGGGAGCAAATGAAATCAAATCAGAGAATCACAGACACGGAAATCAGGATACTCGCAGCGGAATTTAAAAATAAATTAGTGGTTCATGAAGCCACTATTAATAGTCTCAAAACAAATAAAATTTACATAGTCTTTAAACCCAAATATAGTTTAAATCGACAATAGAAAATCTCAATATTCAATAGTCTTGATTACATAAACTAAGATAAGGAACTAAAAGGAAAATTTGCCAGCAGCTTGAAAAGTGATCTACAGAAGTCCTAGCTACAGAATGAAAACTGAACTGCAACTCAAGCTGACCCGAGCGTAAGAAATAAACACAACACTCGAGTCAGGACATACATACTTATACAGTGTAAGCTAATTCAAGTGTACTGTAATATAGAGCAAGTAACTTAAAGGATGTTTGGGACCGCCCATCCTCTAAGGATCCGTTAAACTATTTACTATGTAGTAATACTTCGCTATTATAATAGTGTCTATATTAAAATAAACTTACTTTTAAATAGCGTTAAGGCTTTACATTTTCCACCTTAACACATAATAGTCCCAGTAGTCCATCTAATATCATAGTCCCTCCTGATCGGGAAGCCACTAGAGGATACCACACGGGCTATGGGAGAAAAACAAACTCGTACAAGGCTTGTTATGGTAGGTGACACGGCACAACTAGGCAATGCCAGGGTAGATATACCAATTACGCTTCCGGACCGGTGGTAATGCGTAGCGCACAGCTACCGCCCACCTCGAACAACACTCACAAATCAAAGGTGCGCACTAAAACAATCACAAAAGTAATAGAATGGCATACGAAGAAGTGTGTCCGATCAGAGGTGCTACCTCATTAATCCATCGATCGCTCCTGTTTTAGCCATCTTATGGGAACTCCCGGGAGTCGGGTCCACGTATTTTACCTCATAGAAACGTCACCACCATCCTACTTCATTCTGGAATCTCCTCCGCGTACATGGTTGTCAAAGTGGTTTTCGGTATCGACAGAGAGTATGCTCATATCCGATCCCGGTCTCTTTAACAACCAACGTTACTATTACCCGTGGTTATAAAGAAACCAAAATAGTTATATAAAAATCAAATACTTCATTTTATTATTTTAAAGTGAAGTTATACATGTTATAAGAATCCAATATACATCCCAAAGGTTATACCTTAGTTCATTTGAGTAATTTAAAATTTTACTTAAATATGGTTTCACAATAATTAGACCAATTTAACTTATAGATTCAAAATTTCCACCCTTTAAATAGTCATTTAAATTACTCAAAATCTATGACCTTTATAAAGTATTTTATACCAATATATATCTAACTTCTTTTACTTATGCAAATCAAGTACAAGATTTTCTATGAAATTTGCTTAATTAAGTAAATCACCATTCCAAAATAACCATATTTCCAATTAATTTTTTTATCTTACTCTTATCAAAACCAGCCTCTCATTCAGTTATATTTTTTACTTCCATAATTTCCACCAATTTAACTATTCAGTTCATAGAAAACTTAACTTCGCTTTATATTCAAGTTATAACAAATTCCATATTTTATTTCTTAACTTAAGTTCCCTTTAATTTACAAACAAATTTTACAAAATGAACTTATACTTTAAATTTTAACATTTATTTATTTTCATATTAAACTTGTAAAATATCACAATATTTACAATAATCATTTTAACCCACTTTTAAACAAGGTGAAATAACATTTTAGATTTTAAAATATTTAAATATTTCCAGAAATATATATATTTATATAACCACGGGTTTGTATAATTGGAAATATGGTTATTTTGGAATGGTGATTTACTTATTTAAGCAAATTTCATAGAAAATATTGTACTTGATTTGCATAAGTAAAAGAAGTTAGATATATATTGGTATAAAATACTTTATAAACGTCATAGATTTTGAGTAATTTAAATGACTATCTAAAGGGTGGAAATTTTGAATCTATAAGTTAAATTGGTCTAATTATTGTGAAACCATATTTAAGTAAAATTTTAAATTACTCAAATGAACTAAGGTATAACCTTTGGTATGTATATTGGATTCTTATAAAATTTATAACTTCACTTTAAAATAATAAAATGAAGTATTTGATTTTTATATAACTATTTTGGTTTCTTTATAACCACGGGTGATAATAACGTTGGTTGTTAAAGAGAACGGGACCGGATATGGGCATACTCGCTGTCGATACCGAAAACCACTTTGACAATCATGTACGCGGAGGAGATTCCAGAATGAAGTAGGATGGTGGTGACGTTTCTATGAGGTAAAATACGTGGACCCGACTCCGGGGAGTTCGCATAAGGTGGCTAAATTATACAGACCCGTGGTTATATAAATTATAAAGACCTAGGATAGAAAAATATTATATAGACCCATGGTTATATAAATATATATATTTTCTGGAAATATTTAAATATTTTAAAATCTAAAATGTTATTTCACCTTGTTTAAAAGTGGATTAAAATGATTACTGTAAATATTGTGATATTTTACAAGTTTAATATGAAAATAAATAAATGTTAAAATTTAAAGTATAAGTTCATTTTGTAAAATTTGTTTGTAAATTAAAGGGAATATAAGTTAAGAAATAAAATATGGAATTTGTTATAACTTGAATATAAAGCGAGGTTAAGTTTTCTATGAACCGAATAGTTAAATTGGTGGAAATTATGGAAGTAAAAAACATAACTGAATGAGAGGTTGGTTTTGAAATAAGAGTAAGATAAGAAATTAATTGGAAATATGGTTATTTTGGAATGGTGATTTACTTAATTAAGCAAATTTCATAGAAAATCTTGTACTTGATTTGCATAAGTAAAAGAAGTTAGATATATATTGGTATAAAATACTTTATAAAGGTCATAGATTTTGAGTAATTTAAATGACTATTTAAAGGGTGGAAGTTTTGAATCTATAAGTTAAATTGGTCTAATTATTGTGAAACCATATTTAAGTAAAATTTTAAATTACTCAAATGAACTAAGGTATAACATTTGGGATGTATATTGGATTCTTATAAAATTTATAACTTCACCTTAAAATAATAAAATGAAGTATTTTATTTTTATATAACTATTTTGGTTTCTTTATAACCACGGGTAATAATAACGTTGGTTGTTAAAGAGACCGGGATCGGATATGGGCATACTCTCTGTCGATACCGAAAACCACTTTGACAACCATGTATGCGGAGGAGATTTCAGAATGAAGTAGGATGGTGGTGACGTTTCTATGAGGTAAAATACGTGGACCCGACTCCCGGGAGTTCCCATAAGGTGGCTAAAACAGGAGCGATCGACGGATTAATGAGGGAGCACCTCTGATCGGACGCACTTCTTCGTATGCCATCCTATTACTTTTGTGATTGTTTTGGTGCGCACCTTTGATTTGGGAGTGTTGTTCGAGGTGGGCGGTAGCTGCGCGCTACGCGTTACCACCGGTCCGGAAGCGTAATTGGTATATCTACCCTGGCATTATCTAGTTGTGCCGTGTCACCTACCATAGCGAGCCTTATACGAGTTTGTTTTTCTCCCGTAGCCCGTGTGGTATCCTCTGGTGGCTTCCCGATTAGGAGGGACTATGATATTAGATGGACTACTGGGACTATTACGTGTTAAGGTGGAAAATGTAAAGCCTTAACGCTATTTAAAAGTAATTTATTTTAATATAGACACTATTATAATAGCGAAGTATTACTACATAGTAAATAGTTTAACGGATCCTTAGAGGATGGACGGTCCCAAACATCCTTTAAGTTACTCGCTCTATATTACAGTACACTTGAATTAGCTTACACTGTATAAGTATGTATGTCCTGACTCGAGTGTTGTGTTTATTTCTTACGCTCGGGTCAGCCTGAGTTGCAGTTCATTTTTCATTCCGGAGCTAGGACTTCTGTAGATCACTTTTCAAGCTGCTGGCAAATTTTCCTTTCAGTTCCTTATCTTAATTTATGTAATCAAGACTATTGAATATTGAGATTTTCTATTGTCGATTTAAACTATATTTGGGTTTAAAGACTATGTAAAATTTTATTTGTTTTGAGAGTATTAACAGTGGCTTCATGAACCACTAAGTTATTTTTGAATTCCGCTGTGAGTATCCTGATTTCTGTGTCTGTGATTCTGTGATTTGATTTCATTTGCTCCCAATTTATTTGCAATCTGTTGCAAGCTTGACATGTTTTAAATTATTGTCGAATTTGAATGTTACAAAATAGTGGGTCGTTACAAAAGGGATTGAAGTATGATGAATATTCTCTTCAGTAGTGAGGCATACATCCATCCGCATTTTGCTCGCTATTGTTTCAGCTTATGACTTAAAACTGAAACTGGAGCAACTGGACGACAAACCGCTTTCTTACATGGACATTTGGATGAGACCATCCACATGAAGCAGCCAGAAGGATTTGTTGTAGATGGAAAAGAAAATTAGGTTTGTAAATTGAAGAAGTCATTGTATGGACTTTAGCAGCCGCCTAGATAATAGTATAAGAGGTTTGACTCTTTTGTGATTTCACTTAGTTTTGATCGTAGCATCAAAGACGCTTGTGTGTACTTCAAGCATTTAAAGAATGGTAGCTGGGTGTACCTACTCTTGTACGTGGATAATATGTTAATTGCATCCAAGGGTAAGGCTGAAATCGATAGTTTAAGCTAAAGCTAAAAGCGGAATTCGAAATGAAAGACCTTGGAGAATCAAAGAAAGTTTTGGGTATGGAAATTCAAAGGGATAGAAAGCTAAGACTTTTGAGCCTCACTCAAAAGGAGTACATTCGAAAGGTGCTTGCTCGGTTTAACATGGAAGAGGCAAAGGCAATCAGCACACTCATGCCTTTGCATATACAGCTTTCCTGTAAAGGCTCTCCGATTTCGGAAAAGGACAAGGCTTATATGATGAAAGTCTCATATGCAAGTGCAGTTGACAGCATGATGCATGCCATGGTTTGCACTAGGCCTGACATTGACAGACGGTTGTATTGGTGAGCAGGTTTATGGCAAATCCAAGAAATACGCATTAGGAAGCAGTGAAGTGTATCTTTAGATACCTTAGAAGAACTCCAAACCATGGACTTATTTTGGCGGCAGAGGAAGAGATTCCAGCTTGGTTGGATTTTCTGATTCCGACTATGCCAGTGATAGAGATCGATGGAATTCAACCTCCGGATATATGTTCACCATTAGTGGGACGACAATCAGTTGGAGAGCGATGTTGCAAACAATTATGACTTTGTCTACTACAGAGACGGAGCTCATAGCTGCGGTTGAAGCAGCTAAAGAGGCGCTTTACTTGAGGCTATTGTTGTACGATTTGGGCTTCGTATATGAAGGCATGGATGTGTATTATGATAGCCAGAGTGCAATTCACTTAGCTAATAATATGGCCTTTAGCTCGAAAATGAAGCATATTGAGGTGAGATAGTCGTTTCTTATCTCGATGAGTGAAGAGAACCTAGTTTATCTTCAGAAAATTCACACAAAGGAGATTGCAGCAGACATGTTTACCAAGTCATTGCCCGTTGCTATGTTCGAGCACTCCTCGGACTTGATTCGCGTAATAAAGTGCTAGGTGCCATGGGGTGACATTGAGAGGGAGGAGGTGGGAGAGTTGAGTTGGTTCATGGAGACGTTTGTTTTCATGACGGAGATTGATAGATTCTACACGGACTAAGTATTTTTAACACTTTATTAATGGGCGGCGGCCTTGCCGGAGTTTGTTGACAGAGTGTAATGGGTGATGTCATTGTCGAAGCTCATTGGGGAAGTTTCCGTTGCTTGAAGCATGAAGATGTAGATGAAGTTGGAAGGCTTGCTTGGAATTCGGCCTCAAGGTGAAGATTGCTGAATTTGATACCTGAATTCAATTCAAAGGAAGAGGCGAAACCCAAGCTCAGATTTGCCGAACGGAGCAGAAGAAGTCACGCTGCAAAGAGAAAGCATGGAGACAAAGTACTTGGGTTTGGAAGGGTCTTGGATCGGTGTTGAGGAAGAGGGAGCTACATTCGAGAAAGTGTGCCAAGCGACAAATCTCATCCGATGATTATGAAGCGGCATTAGTTTTTGCCGAACGAAATGTTGATGAGGTTAGAGGAAGAAGTCGCAGTGCTTAGAAGGATTTGGAGCGGTGATTTTCCCGACAAATAATTTCATTTGGTGATTTGCTGCACGAGATATTTCATTTGGTGTTTTTCGGAACAAAATTTTTCTTTCGGTATTTTGACGCCGGTCCAAAATTTTCACTTGGCATTTTGTCGAACCAAACCAGATGCATGCCGTACCAAACCCTAAGGCTGTTATATATTAGTTATCCATCCTCATTTTTTCACTCTATAAATAGTGGAGCGTCTAGAAAACAATGCCAGCTGAAATTGAGAGCTAATTTCAAACAATTTCAGAGTCATCCTAGCCTCCAAAAGTGAATCAATATTGTAAGTCTAATCTTTTAGTGATTAATAAAAGCTTCTCTCTTCAAGTGGACAGACACTGCCTCATGATAGTGGAACCACTATAAATACCGGTGCTGTTTATTTTCTGCATTGCACTGATCTGCGACTGTCTGTTCTAGTGTTTATCTCTGTTTGTTCTGTCTCAGTACAATCACGATCCAATTCATTGTTTTTTTCTGCTGCGTTGGGTTTTTTGTTCCCTTAGACTGATCATTTGTTCATGATAAAATGAAAATAACATCAAGCATTTCTTGCATTTTATACATCATTATTTTACTACATATATTTCCTACATCCATTTTAGGATTTTTTTTTTCTTTCTGTGCATATGTGGGTGCCTATTTTATAAATAAAAATAATAATTTACTTAATTACTTTGCTTCATTGACTATGTTTCTTTACACAAATTTTATCTTTAATGAAATGTCATGCAAAGTATTTTTTATATATCCACAATTATTTTATTTAATAGTGATATTGATTTACTTTAAATTAAGCTTATTACAATATTATTTTAGTTATTATATTTGCATGAACATTTGAAGCAAAAGGGAAATTTACCTGGCTATACCAAATATTTGATTGCACGATGTATACATTATGTATAATTGCAATATCTATTCGTTATCTATATTAGAAAAATATAGTGTTTCAAATCTGCTATAATATTTTAATTTTTTAATTATTATTATGTAATGTCAAAAAAGGTAATAATGCAAATGTTGGAATTTAATTTATTTGAACCTAATTTTAATATATTTCACTTTGAACACAATTTCTTTATTGCATATTTAGAAAGCTACCTTCGAACCAAATTGTGTATGTATATTTAATTCTATATGTTAAATACGAGAAAAAAATATGTTGGCTTATACCATTTACATTTGAAAATTGGTAAATATATACCCCTATTTTACCCAGTTAGGAATAACCGATAGTTTATGTTATCATTTATTGTGTAATACCATTATGCTATAAAATATTAATTATATTTTATATGCTTCGAGATTAGTTAATTTATTTTATCAAAAAACGTTTGTTAGTAATGTTCAAGAAAAACCAAAGAATTACAATCTATAAACATACATTTTTCAAATTCGTATAACTTGAAATTTCAAAAAATCCAACGTCGAAACCACATTGTAAAACACATGCACGTAGCATGGGTTCACACTAGTTACTTAGGATAATCATTATACAAAGTTCTCCATTGTAATAAGTGTTACTTTTATAATTTTTTTGAAATATGGGTTCAAATTCGTTTACTAAAGTAAAAGAGGTTAGAAAAGCTACAACATCAAAATATATACAACAAAACCCAGCATTCACATAACAAATACACGTGCCCATAGCCTACAAAGCAATAATCAAAATGAAAACACTGCGGCCCAAAAGAAACAGCCCACCCACTTCATGGAAAGAAAAGCAGCTCAAAGTGTCCAAGATCAGTTAATCAAAGTGAAAACTTTCCTCTTTAAATAAAACCCTTCTTCCAAAAATCCATGGTAGCTTAGAGAAAAATTCAGTAAAGAAAAAAAGTTCATGGAAATCCTACTAAACTGCAAGTGAGAGACGAATCGAGAGATAATATAAGAGCAAAACAAGTTATTATTATGTACAAAATGATGTAATATAAAACAGGTTAGATCTTACGTCGAACAATCATTCAAGCCAGATCTGGATGTGAAATAGTTCATGCTCAAAATTTGGTAATGCTCATTTGATCCATTCACTGCATATTTCAAAGTTCCTAGCATTAGTATTGCTCATATCATATTTTGATTTTATGGATCCTATGTTAAAGAAATCTTAAATCTGCTTGAACACCATTTGCTTTGATTTAAAATCACTCTTAAACACACGGTTGTTCCTTTCTCTCCACAAGCACCAAACAGTAAAAGAAATGACAAGTTTTGCTATGTCGGATTTTTTGCAATTTTAGTTAAATCAATTTTGCATGTGTTTAATTTCAGAATTAATGGATAAGATATCTGATTGCCTTGCCGGCCACTTTAATTTTATTTGACAAAGCTTCCAAACCTAAGTAAAAATGATCAAAAATTTCAAAGTTCTCCTCACATAATATAGATTCAGGATCGATGTTATAATGGTGATGTATAAGTTCATATTTAGCAGGAATGGAGTCATTTAGCACTCTAAACAAAACAGACAGCCGTTTTAGGAATGTGTATTTTATGCCAAACCAGTTTAGCCCAACTTTTACTATCTGAATTATAACGAACTGTATTCCATATAGACTTAAACATGTATTTACCATTTGATGAACAAGACCATATCCAATAGTCTTAACTGCGATCATTGTATTTATGTTCACTAATAATTTCATGTGCCATTGCGCTTAGAAAACTATATTTAAAAGGATTCAAATGCATGTTGTCAATTATATCGCCTACTAATAAATGTTGACTCCTCGTTATGAAAATCAAATTACTGTCCATTCTACTAATCAATCAACCACCTTGAATCCAATGTTCAAACCATAGGGACATAGTTTGTCATCCACATTTTTTTTAATACATTTTTCAGCCAGATGACTAAACTCGGAACAAATCTCCGATGTCCTGATTGATCACTTCTCTCTTCTAATTCCCAAAATGATTTCTCCTTAATATATTTACTCTGCATCCATCTTGCCCATATGCCTTTAGAATTAACCACTCACCATATTAATTTAAAGCTCATAGAATTGTTTATGTCTTCAACCTTGCAAAGACCAATACCACCTTCAACTTTGGGTTTACAAACCACCTCCTACGGAGCTTGATAAGTCTTGCCTTTCCACAAAATGTTTAAACAAAGATGCCTTATTTTGCTTAATGTACTTTTTGGTATATTACAACAGTACATCTAGTAGCCTACAACGGGATATATGATAGATTTTAAAAGCTCAATACGCCCTGCTATGCTTAACAATATAGCTTCCCAACCCTCGATCCTCGTTTTGATTTTAGCCAGAAGAGCTTCATAATCTTTACTTTTTGGATATTAACACTTGTGGGGGGGGGGGGGGGGGGGGGAGGGGGGGGTTGCTTTCTCAATTATTTCATAGGAAGGCTACCATGTCGAATATTGAGAATTTCAAAAATTTCTTATTTTGGGATCACACCTTCACCAAAAAAAGTGCGACTTCTATAAATTAGTTAAGGAGATTATTTTTAGTGGAAAACTATGAGTTGTTGTAACATCCAATAATTAATAATTAATTAAATAATTATGTTGAGTTTGAAGCTATTGTAAAGAACAAATTAAACAAGGAATTGGTTAATGAACTAGTAAAAAAGGGTACGAGGGCTAAGGGCCAAATTATTGTGAGACAATAAGCATGACTCTTTTCCATTACTTCATACCATTCTATTAAAATTAAAATGAAAGCTTCTGAGGAACATTAATGGTGGTAGCTTAAAAAGAGTAAATAATAAGAAGAAGAGAATGCAAGCGAAAAGGGATTGAGAAGATTAAAACAAGATATTTCAAAGATCAAGGTGAGTAACACTAAACCCATATTACTATTTTCTATATGTTTGATTTTGATTTTGACTTAATCTGTAACAAACCGCCCTTTGAAAAATCTAGAAATCAACATCGAATGACAACGTCCGACTCCCGAATACCACAAAGAATTGTTTGTCGGGGTAAAACTAAAAAAACACTATACCAAGGCATAACGATATAATCTCACAGCGGAATGATAACATATGATATACTGAATGTATATTAACATAATATAATGAACAATATATATAAGAGAGTGCATTTGTGGAAATAACTGATAAGTAAATATCAATAGAAAAGGCAGAATATAATACATGATATAAGTCTTATATAAAAATAACATATTTGTCATATACTACTACAATATCTAGTATATATCCAAAGTGTCGTCTTTGCCTCCAAAGCTCTAGCTACGCCACTCTGTTAGCGTACCAACAAAGCATCTGATTTTCAAACTACTCAATCGAGTATCCAAGAGTTGTCATGACATAAATAAACATATAAAAAACGCGGGTCAGACATAAAGCCTAGTGTGAGGGGAACTATCTCAAAATATCGTATAACAAAACAGCATACAAATAGAATAAGAACTACTAAGGTATAGCCGGTCTTTTCCACAAGTATGGCTTAAGGATAATCCAAACTTTCCATAAACAAGTGAAGTAAATCCATCACAAAATTAAGGGATCGTACCATGACTTGCTCTTCTCTTGTAATCGGTGAATCAACATAATTGATATAATGTGATTGGTGCATAATAGTATGCCATGATAAGGTAACCCAATATACAAATGCAGAGACAATATAAGTACTATAATACAAGCATAACCTAGAATACACAATAGTTTCATCAACCAACTAATAAGACACACAATATAACGATAGGTCATAAACAGAGAATATAAATTAAGACTCATTATTATTGATGAGTGGAGTCCACGGTAGATTTGTGCCCGAGATAAATAGAGTCGGTACCTGAATGTACCTTAGACCCTGAGCCGCATCCTTAGTGATGGGTCTCGTGCAGGATTCACCACAACCCTTAATGATCTTTGGTGATATACGACCTGCTATATTTACTTAAAACCCGTGTCCGCATTAGACATCAATTTATAATTCAAATTATCACGATCCAATGATTCTTATTGATGGTTTAAAATAAATAGAGTCAATAGCTAAATGTACCTTAGACCTTCAGCCGCATCCTGAATGATGAGTCTTGCGTAGATCTCATCGTACTCCTTTAATGAGCATTGATGACATATGAGCTACTCTATTTATTGGAAACCTATGTGGATCTCAGTGTACTCCTTCAGTGAGCTTAGGTGATATATGATCTAGTCGTAGATAGCCGTCGTCATCTCCCTCTCAACCTTCATGGATCTCTTGACAAATTCGCATAACGTCTCTACAAAAGAGAATGATGGGCATATCCTATATAATATGTCATCGGGACAACAGAGGAACACCGATGCCGTAAACACACACACATATATGTGTGTATCAAATATAACGTCACAAGAGTAAATGCCCCTATTGCTAACGAAGATCGATATCTTGTCATCATCTATCTATATGGATGGCCATTACTATAAGACCAGTATAGGGTATAGTCACAAACATATGACTGATACCATTCATTAAACATATATATTCAAGGTCGGAACTAAGAGGTATGGACTAATTCCGCCCAATCGTACACACTCACCAAATTTGACCGTGCAACCAATCGTTGCACCGATATCTTATCCAATCATTATTGATTGCACATGTATCACTAAATATTACATCCAAATCCCAAGTTTCGCTTTGCATTTCGCTTTCCAAAGTAGCCCAATGTCTCCAAAGTCATGCTAATGCCTCAGGTTGAATGAGGCCCGTATACAAGGGAAAACCCCTTCTTATTTTGCTCCCTACCAGGCTTATTGCCCAAACCTACACCCTCATTAGTGCACCAGTCTACTATGATCGATGGAAAGAGGGTAGCTAGCACTGCCCAAGCATTCATCAACACCGACCGCTGTTTCACGTCTCGTCTCCTATGTTGCTTTACTCGATGAGTCACTAGCTTCTCAAGCCTTCCTCCACCACCTCGGACCTCTTCCGGAGTTTATTGATTGTTGTTTTGGAAGTGGTTTCTTATGTATTCGAAAACCAATTTTGATAGAAAAAACCACTCTTTTATGCGTAGAATTCCGTGGGACGATATCTAGCGACTCGGCCTCCTCTAACATTCCAAAATGAACTCAACTGACCTTCTCACCTCACATGATGCTCACATGTGTGTCGACATACCTACTTGTGCATGCATATGCACAAATGTACACACAAACACGCTTCTAGTACACAAATCATGTTTCGATCTTTATCGGAGTGCTTACTCGACCTGGTATTCTCTCATGCAGCTTAGCACATCCAATAGTCGTTATGGCTACACGTGATCACTCATAACGTAATTATATACACGTATAGATATTTTCATATGCATATACAGTTATTCATACAAAAACAATCATTATCAACATTCGAAACCATTCAACAATTCTAGTTACGATACACGATGCATTGATTATTATGTAACTTTAAGTATATGTATAATTGCTCGTATTCATATACATACACCTATGTTTAAATAAGTATTTCAATTATTTCTTAGATCAAAACTTACTTTTGTTTAATAAATATTTTCAATAAAAGTCAAATCTATTTTCCAACTATTTTATAAAATCGTTCTATTATTTTATAAGATATACAACTAGCTTATAAATTATTTATAAGTCTTTATAGTACTTAATTTCTTCATTAAAATTAAGTATTCATCTTTTATAAAACCTTACAACCATTTCATAAAATAATTCCTTCTTACTATTTGATAAAATCTCCAAGCTTACTGACTTTTATAAAATTAGCAATTAAGGTCTCAAAAAAATAATATGGTGATATAATCATTTTTATAATATAAACATAAGCCTAAATCATCACATACATTCTCTAAACCACTACACATAATTCTATCATTATTAGTAAACAAATATATGAAACATAACATGTAATTAAGCTAGGAGAATCTTCCCACTCATATCTTCTTCTCGAAACCAAGATCAAAATCACTCAAACTCGTTCTCAAGCTCTCTCTAAAGTTGAGATCTAGCCACTTCATGCTAATTCCTTTGTGGGTTATGTAAGGAATGAATAAAGAGAAATTTTGGTGATATTAGTTTGAATTTAGGAATTTTATTTAAGTATGAATTAGTGAATTAAAGAAAGGGGATTAAGAGAGTAATCAGGGAAAGATTGGATAAGAGGAAGAGGAAACTAACGTAAGTGAAAAGTGAATGGAAATAATGAAGGAGTTAGCTAACTTATAAGCTAGCTTATGGGCCTTAGCCCAAATTCATTTATTTTTCAAGAAACCACTACTCACTACAAGAACTTATCGACTCCAAACAAAATTGGCTTATACTCATTTTTCTCGTAACAAAATTATGGTCTCAACGATGGGTGTCTTGAGTCCCAATTCATTTGTCTCTAGAAAAATCGAGCATAATGGGCATTCCGTTAATTAACGATTAAATATTTAAATTAGTCATTTAAATATTTAGTCGTTAAGATTGTAGGTTGTTATATTCTCCCTTTCTTAAAAGAAAATTCTGATGAATATGAGAAAGTAAAAAGAAAAACCAAAATTCTCAAGTTTAAACCATGGAAAATTTCAACAGTACCTTTCTTTGCATCAGAAATCTCCCAGTCACCTCAAGAATCCTACTCAAGTGCTCGCCTTCAAGAATCGAGTGAAAAACACTTGTCCAATTGGTGCAAATCATCTAGAAACCCTATGCTCGAACTAGTGATTAGGAACTAACACATGAATGGACTGACCTCTACAAGTATATCTTTAGCACATGGGATTGACCCTACCACCAAAGGTTTATTAACACAAAGACAAACAATTCTAACAAGATTGACTCTACGAAAAATGCATATAATTCATCCACTTGGTCTTTGCTCATTACTCGGCATCCACTGAGCCCTACTTGGATGCAAATCCAAGTAACAATTCATCGACCAGTGTAACGACCCGTAAATTCTAGTGGTTTTATTAATTTATTTAATTGAAAATTTGTGAAATTTTAAACAATAAAATTTTGAAATGAAAATTTAATATTTGGAATACGTTTACTTTAATATAGCAGATGGTAAATTTTCAGCAGATAATTTGGAAGTTTGTTTTATTGTGTAATTTTATTTCCATTTAAATCAGTTAATATTTGATGAAAATAAAATGTTTTCCAAATCTGAATATTTTTATATAATAAATTTGTAAATCATCTTCTGAGTGAAATGTCATCTTCCATTTCTTCAAATTTAGACTGCTATTGCTCCGTCTGTCTAATTTCTGACAAATTAGTAGTATTTTCGGTACCGAGTATCGACTTTTGATCGGATGATCGTACCCTTGATATATGTATACCGTCTTGATCGTCTCATCGTGTTGATCTTTGGGGTATATTTAATTTTTTGTTTTAAAATCCGGTGTATGGTGGAAATCACGAAACGGTTAATCGCATTGGTACCCTTTTTGAGTCATTTTATTTCTGGGTCCTTTTGTTTCCTTAGCCTATTCATTTTCCATCGTGCAAGCTGTCAGCCACTAGAATTTATTATTTCTGAATTGACCTGTTTTGACTTTTACTATCCCTTATTTTCATTTTTACGATTGGTTCCTTTCATTCTTAGTCAGTTTGCTTCTTTTTCGGTTCAATATATATTTTCAATGCGTTCATGTTTTTTTGCTTTCTCTCCTCTTCTTTATTTTGGTTCTGAGAAAATAAGTCATATATAAATGTTGCCTGGAAACCAAACATACCTTCTTTTCCTTGTCACTCACTCGTCCCCTACCTTCTCCTTTCCCCGCTATCTTCCCCACGCGCGTCACGACAACTCCAAGCCTCCGCCACTCTCATCCGCCACCTGCACCACCCTCACCCTATGGCTGAACCTCCTCCACCATCGACCGATCTCACCCATCACCTACTCGAGCTTGTCCCGCCCCCAGACCCGCTTCATGAACCCCGTGTCCAGACCCCCATGCGACCACCCAGCAAACCCACTTCAGGCCGCAAGTTCCCTTCTCCTCAACCCGCCTCTTCTCCCCCTCCTGCTCGGCCTCTCTGTCACGTATTTATATATACAGTAAGTATGTTTATATATGTTGCATTTATTTTTAATATATATAGATTTCGAATTTTATTTGCATAATGTATATATAAGTTGATTCATGTGCATACCTATTTGTTATATATGAGATCTGTTGCTTTACAAAAGAAGTTGTATATATATTGTTATAGGTTATATATATAGCCTGTTGTCTGAATGGAAAGTTTTATAAAGTATACTTTCTATGTTATTAACTATAGTGTCTGGTTACAGTAGTATGTATATATATGGGTTACAATTTTCTGGATTTTTAACAAAGTATTGTATGATGATTTAAATAGTATATATATATATATGTGTGTGTGTGTGTGTGTGTGTGTGTGTGAGAGAGAGTTTTATTTATATAGTATATGCTTACTAAGTGTTTTATGTACAAACTGTTATATATATATATATATATATGTATGTATATATATATATATATATATATATTGTTACTTCTCTTATTTTTATTTTATATAAAGTTTGTACATTTTTTTTTGATTTTTGGAAGTTGCAGTAAAGTATATATATAGTTTGTATTTTCATAGGAGTTGTTTTTTTTTTGAAAATAAAGCTGGGGTTTATTGATATTATATTTATATATAGATTAATTTTGATATAAATAGTGAAATGTTTTATTTTATATAATATATAATTTGTAAAACGTGTTATATATATAATCAGTACGTAAACGATAGTTCATAATATATATGGAGTATATATTGTGGCAGCCAAACTTAACATATTGCCAGTTTATGTAGATTTATACTTTTTTTATGTTTAAAGTATTATATATATATATATATATATATATATATTATATTATGAAGCTGGGGACCACTTTATCAATTTACTTTTACATATAAGTATAATAGTTATATTTATAATCTGCTTATATATATGACTAAACTATGCTGCATATAACATGTTTATATCATTATATGTATGTTACAGTAAGGTAAGTTATTTTGAACTACATATGATTCGGTCTGTTGTTATAAACTGGTTGCATATAAGTTAGTTATATATATACACACACACACACATAGAGAGAGATTGTTTTATATGTATGTGTTTTAAAATTTATTTTGATTTTTATAATAAATATGGTTCTTAAAGTGTAACATGCTAGTTTTTATAAGTTTTAAAAATATTGATTTGAAATTATATATATATATATATATATATATATATCTTACTTTGAAATGTACGTTTTAATATTCGGTTTGAGGGAAAATTAGTAATATATATGTTCTCTGTTTATATCGAACTTATTGGTTTTCTCATCGATTCCTATCTATCAGCTTTGTCCGTCAAATCCGCTTTCAGCTTCACTTTGATATTGTCGTTTGGATTGTTCGATTTTCTAGATCGTGATCCCATTCGTAGCTTGGTGTGTATCAAACTCCTTTACCCTAGAAAGTTGAGCAATTATTCACTATTAACGTTCTTATATTTATTAAATTTGATTTCAATTGAAACAACAATTGAAATATGCTTCTGCTAGTTATTTACATTGTTATATATGCTATTATCTGTATCTGTTTACCTGTGACATCTGACACCATTATCTGTTATTTATATTGATGATATATGCCTGTTATATTATTATCATATTTCCTCACTCTGCAAGTTCCCTGTTAGTATAGAATTCACTGTGGGTTGAAATGATACATACCCGAACGATTTGTAGAATAGGAGAAAATTGTTATTGGTTGAAATGATAAACCCAAGCGATTTTCATTGGATTGAATTTGGGATTGCGGGTTGAAATGATATATACCCGTATATATTTAAATTGCAGATTGAAATGATAAATACCCGTATCACTTACCATAGGATAGAAAATTATGTACGTACACCGTTGGTCAATATACATACATACATACATATATATATATATACATATATATATATTTTGAAATGGTTTTCAAGGTTTTGAAATGAATATTTTGGTTTTAATAAATATTGTATATATATACAAACGTTATTTTTATAAAGGTTTTAAATTTTGATTTTAAAATTATACGTTTTGAAAATTTTAAAATCATAAGTTAGTTTTGAAATTATAAATTTTAAGAATTTTCTTATAATTTTACTATTTTAAAATATGTATAAATTAGTTCTATTATAGAATAAGTTTGATAATAAGATTTAATTTAATAAAGTTTGGTTTAATTTATATATAATATGTTTAAGTATATATTTAAAATTATATTTTCAAATATAGAGTTTATAATAATTTTTAATAAATTAAGGTTGGGAAGATAGATTTGATATTGATTTGAAATGGTATTTAATTAAGAATTTTATTTAATTAAATCAATTTGAAACTTATTGAATTTGAGATTTTAAAAGGATATGATTTTATAACTTGATTTTGGTTTAAGGTGATTTGAATGAATATTTCAAGTTTAAATACATTCAAGGAAATATTTAGTTTATTTCTAATTTAGGGGTTTATTTAAATAATATTGGATTTATTAAGTGAATATTTTAAAACTAAATAATAATGAAGTCAAAATAAGATATAAATGAAATTATCAAATTTAGTTTTGAAAATATTGAATACTTAAAGCTTTGAAATATATTGAAATTGAAATGGTTTATTTGTGGTTCAAATCTGTATTTGAAATCGATATAATTTTGAAATATTTTATTGAGAAACTAAATTGAATTGAGATTAAATTAAATTTGAATTTTGGAACCCGTGTTAATTTGAATTGGTTTGTGAAATTCGAGGAAGCTATTTTATTATATAAAGTATTTTAAATTATATTTAAAATTGTTTATATATTTTACTTTATAAATTGTTTTAACATAAACTATTTAATTTAAATCATTTGAATATAAACTATTTTAATATACTAGCTATTTTAATATAAACTATTTTAACTTATAACTATTTTATATAAACTACTTTTTTTGTAAACTTTTTTATTATATATACTATCATTAATTTCTAAACTGTTTAAAGGAAAGTGTTATGATTTCAAAGTGTTATGGTTTTCCAAAGTGTTATGATTTCAAAGTGTTATGATTTCCAAAGGATTATAATTTCAAGTGATTTGATTTAGATAACTTTGTAGTGTTATGGTTTTGGAAATGATATTGTATTGATATAGTTTTGATATGGAAATGAAATCATATTGATATGGTTTTGAAATGAAAATGATATTTGGTTTTGAAGTATAAACTATTTTGAAATGACCATGGTGTTATAATAACGTTTGGTTGTTAAAGAGACCGGGATCAGTTATTATCATACTCTCTGCCAATGCCGAAAACCACTTTAGCAACCGTGTACGTGGTGGAGATTCCAGAATGAAGTAGGAGCGGCGACGTCCTATTGAGGTATATACGTGGACCCGAGTCCCGTGAGTTAGCATAAGGTGGATAAAATAGGAGCAATCGGCGGGCCAAGTGAGGTAGCTCTTCCGATCGGACACACTCCATCGTATGCCATTCTATTACTTTGTGATTGATTTGGTGCGCACCTTTGATTCGGGTGTGTGGCTCGAGGTGGGCGATTGTTGCGGCTCTGCGTTATCACTAGCCCAAAAGTGTAATTGGTATATCAACCATAACATTGCCTAGTTGTGCCATGTCACCTACTCTATCGAGATAACTACGAGTTTATTTTGTATCGTACCTGTGGAGTTCCCTCTGATAGCTCCAGTTTACTGGGTATCATGGTATTTTGTAGACTATGGCATTATAAAATGTGTTAAAGGGGATATGGGTAACGCCGTAACGCTATTTTGATAGTTTACTTTACTATAGACATTATTATAATAGCGTATATTACTACATAGTAGATAGTTTAACGGATCCTTAGAGGATGGTTATCCCAAACATCCTTTGAGTTATTTGTATTTCAGTTGTTATTTCACTTGAGTTGGATTTATTGATATAAGAATGTTAATCCTGACTCGAGTATTTTTTGTTTTGTCTTACGCTTGGGTCAGACTGAGTGATACAACATTTGAGACTCATCTTTGGAGTTGCAGCTTCGTTGAGATCCATCTAGATCTATTCAGCTTCTAGTTATCCAGTTGACTCCAGTTATATTCTGATTTTGTATTTGACTATTGTATTAATACTTCTGTGTATCCAAGTTTTCTGTTGTATCTTGTTTTAACTTTGTTATATATAATAGTTTCATGAACTACTATTCATTTGTTTCCGCTGCTTATTTTATATTACTCCGTGTCTGTGATTCTGTGATTTATCTATTTACTGTATATGTTGAGTTTTGCCAAATATAATTAACAATCTGGTATTTTGAATAATTCAAGTCTTACATGTGCGGATGTGAATGGATGAAAATATCGGGTTGTTACAACCAAACTCGCTTAACTCGAAAATTTATGCATCGAGTTTGAGCAGCAATACCCTCGATCGCTACACCACCCTCAATATCAACCGCAACTGCTTGTATATCCAATTTACTCATACTAATAGCCTGAATGAAGATACGTTAGCAACTAGTGACAGAAATAAATAAGAGTTCAGAAGACAAGTGGTGTAAGCAATATTATGTAGTAGAAAAATACAAGTACGCCCTCTCAAGTATCTTTTTTACTAGGTTGTTTAAACTCAAATTGGACTGCTTGGTCCTAAGTGTTGAACCTATGGTCTGATAAGAAATGTAACAAACTGCTCTTCGTAAAACATGGAAATCAATGTCGAATGACAATCGACTCTCGAATACCACAAAGAACATTTTTTCATGGTAAATTAAAAACAAACAATATATTAAGGCATATGATATAATCCCACATTAGGATGATAACATATAACATACTGGATAAATACAAACTAAATAGGATGAACAATATATACAAGAGACTGTACTGGTTGAAACAACTGGTAAATAAATATCAGTACAGAGAGCTAGAATAGAATATCTAATATAAATCTCATATACAAATAACATATCTATAATGTTACAGTCTCTAGTATATATCCAAAGTATGGTCTTTTTTGGAACTGGACGAGCCCGTAGTAGAAAAAATGGGTGAATTATAATTTTATTTAATCATTTTGGATCTTTACTGAGCCTATGAGGTCTAATTAATTTAGAAGATTTCTAAATTTCTTTTAAATAAAATCATTATTTTATTTACATTTATATTATATTTTATATTATGTAATTAATATTGTATTATATATATATATACATACTATCATATACACATATGTGTGTGTCCATATGTAACATAGCAATCCGTGTGAGCTTTGGCATGTATGTGTATATGTGCTAGAATTTACACTGGAACGAACATGTTAGCCCTTCTAGTATACAAATATATCATCTAAATAAATCCAAATGCAGCGACCCGCGGTTTCGTACCATTTGAGTTGATGAAAATTCGCTCCTGTTCATCCCAAATCGTACGAAAGAGCGAATAACTTGGGTAAAGAAGAAAGGATAGAAGAAGAAATAGAAACAACAACATAAAATTTCACAGTCGCAGCGGAACACAATATAGTATATGATAACGGATTTTTATACAAAAGAATATGTAATTATTTTATACTTACAATCATCAGAACACATCAATCAATACATCAAACTAGACAGTTATATAACTTGTCATTACACAGCGGAAATATAAGCCAAGTATGAGGATACATCTCCATCATCAAACTCGTCTCTTGAGCTTCATAGCATTCTATCCCGAATCTGTGATACTCGATCTAACCCGAGCATTACAATAAAATAACACCCGAGTCAGTCTGGAAAACTAGCGTGAGAAAAAACAACGAAATTTGAATTATTATACTCATCAAAATCCTTTGAAAAACAAAGGTATCTTGTAAGATGGCGTCACACATAAACACGAAGGATTTTATTTCTTACAATAACCAAAAAGTTTTGTTGAAAATCCAGTGATATTATAATAGTGTCCAAATACAAATACTTATTCAAATAACTGAAATTGTTACATTAATTAGATTCCAGCATACTAGGCCCTACAAACGAAACCGTAAGCTCGTATTGGAGTATGGATTCCAACGAATGACTAGGCCATTGGGGTACCGTCCATCACAGACAATGTATCGATGACATCACTGGGATCTTCTGCTATACAAGACCGACCTACCCCTAACCTAGATAGACCGAATATATTATCACCCCGGGTGTTCCCATCCTTGCCATAGCTCATTCTTTCATGCACAACCATATCCATAATATAAAGGTTTCCGAGGACATTCAGAAAAGTGATAACATACCCTAATTGGATGCGACCCACTTAGCCTTGCAACATCCCCCTGTTTTAGTCATTTCCGATGGATGAGGTTCGAGGCTAAGCGTTACCTTTTAAGAAATAATTCCACTTAGAATGCTCATCGCCTCCAATGGCGATGTTCTGATAGCATTTGTTGATACAAGTTATCCTGGGATTAAACAAACCGAATCACCATCTTCATCGTCTTCACAGTATTAATTCGTTACGGTCAAACCCGATCGAAGTGGTTTTTGGATAATCAAATCCAATTTCGGTCTCTTCGAAATGATTAACGAAATTGACCAATATTGATAGTCGGTTATTTAACTATCGATAAAACATCCATAAGCAGTCATCTGGTCTTATCATAATTTTCCAAAAATATTTTCAAAATATATTTATAAGATATATATATATATATATATATATATATATATATATATATATTCAAACCGTTCCAATATTTTCATAGTGGAAATCAAACTTAAATTCTTATATCCTTCACAGGATTTTTACAAGTTATTTCAATACTTAGAATATTCTTTTCTCGCTTCCAATTGTAATTCATGCCTTTGAAAATGTTTTCTATATTAAAATCTCGAAGTTATCTATTTTCAAATCCTTTCCGTTCAGTACTTAGGAATATTTATATGTATATTTCCTAATATATTTTTATCCCAATATTCAGGAAATTCCCATTTATTTCCTATTCTCACAATTTTTTTCAAATTTTATTTGTAAACCCCTTAATATTCCAAAAGTTGAATGCACTTGTCTATATCTCCCAATATCCATTTCTAACTTCTTTTATGAATTCTAATTCATTTTTCGAATTTCTCTTATTTTAACACTTTGGAATTTTTCTTCAAGTTCCCAAAATTCCACTATAAGACTTCTCTTCTAAAATCGTACTCGTTAAAAAGCTTCGCTTCCAATCTCGAGAGGATTTATAAATAAATTCAATCTTTAAAACTATATATATACATATGTAATAAGTATTTTTAAGGAAATATGTTTAAGTAAACCAAAACATTCAAAGTAACATCGACAACTCATATCCAAATCATTTTTAACAACTAATCAATTTACAAGGCTGATTAATAAAATTAGAATTTATTTCAATAAATATTTAATATTGTAATAAATAATATTTTGAAATATTCTAAATCTAAATAATAGTTTTAGTTAATATAGAATAGTAATTAAAAATTCCATTTTTAAAAATCCAATATTGCCAAATTCAGTTTATAAATCCCTCTCGAATCGTATCACATCGATTATACCTCAATTTTAACCATTATTCTCACATTCAAAAATAGATTCCACTATCTCTTTACTAAAGTGATTCCCATAACTCGAGATAAATTTACATCGTAAACTTATATTCCAACTTATCTACTGATAACATTTCCCTTATTTATAAACCTTGTTTATAAATTTATGAACTCCTTTGAGTTTCACTTATTTATAAAACCAATTTTACTTATAAAATTTCATTTTATAAATCCCTTCCTTGATAAACTCCATTTTTAATTTCAAATCTATTTTTAATATCGATTTCAACTCCTTCCCATGTTTCAAAATATCATTTTCAAATCCCTTTATAAAATTTTATTTAAAAATCTCTATTTAAACCAGTTTACGAATAGTTAAGTATAACCCAATCAAATTATATATATATATATATATATATTCCTTTTTAGTCCACTTAATGTCCTTTAAAATAATAAACATTTTTATATTCAAAATCTCCTTTTTAATTCCTTACATTTCAAATATAACTATTTATGGTATTTAAAATACCAAATTTAAGGTCTATGCTATTATAGCATTTAATAATTAAATATCACAACAATGATCTATAACAGATTATTCACACTAATCATACATCACTATATATGAAATTAATCAACATTTTTAAGGAATCCAGTTGGATCCCTCCTACTTATTTCCTTGCATCCACAGAGGTTAATACAACATATAAAAATACCAATCCCACTTCGATAGAGATATCGCGGTATACAGGGTCACCCGCTATTATGCAGGGCGCATAGGCTCTCATCGGCTATAATGTGCACGAATATCACTCCAAATACCAATATGTATATATGTATACTATTATATATATAATATCCAACATATAATAATTTATAAATTTAAACAACATCCAATAATTAATTTTAACTATTTAAAATTTATTTTCTAGCAATCCAAAAAGAGTAAGATTTACTCACCTTGATATTCAAATTGACCGACATCCAGATTTTAAATTTCAACTAGCATATCTCTCATCTACGAATACAACACGTCTTGTTTCCATGATTTTTGTACCTCGTAACAACGTTATACCATTTTATAAGCACCCTTTTAATTAAATAAATTTATTTCATTTAATTGAAATTTTGAATAAATAAATTGAAATAACTTATTAAAAAAATTGAAAACAAATGGAATTAAAATATTCTTAGGCTATAAATAAATGTATAATCTCGAGTTAAAAATAAAATGAGAATATATTTGAGTATAATTGATGGGAATGAGAGAGATATGTCATTTAACTTATAAAATTGAAAAGTGAAATAGAAAACCCAAAATTAAAATGGTGTAATATTTTAAAGTGAAGAAATAAAGTTCAAACTTAGATATAAAATGATTTTGAGCTCAAGAAAAATTAAATGAAGTGATTTTTGATTTTTATTTCAAATATTGAGTTATAAATTGGAAGTGAACTAATTGGATAAATAATTAGTTAATTGAATAAAAAATGGATATTAACTTGGTTGCATAAAATTAGATTGTGGGTTAAAAGTGGATGTTGGAAATGGAAATTGGGTATAAATTAAAAATTCAACAAATTATAAGCGAATTTAATATAAATGGAAATATCGTAGAATAAAATAGAATTGGATTGAGAAAGCAACGACTTGGGTTTTAAATAAATTCTATTTAAGTGTAAATAAATTGAATATGGTTTGGGACATCATATAATTGAATTCAAGAATGAATTTGGCGTATGGAATTAAAATTGTGGCGGATTGTGTGAATGAACTAATTTAATAAATTAGTAAATGGAATGGAATTCGATTGAATAAGAATCAATAAAAAATTGAAATGGAATTTGATTGAATATAAATCAATTAAATAAAATGGATATGAATGCAATGAGAGTAGATATGGATGGAATGCAATTGAATTGATGAGAATAAGTTTGAAAGAATAGAATTGAATATGAATTGATTTGGAATCAATTTAAAATAGCTATATGCTTAAATGATTATTTTATTAAATGAATAACGCCGAATTTTCATAGAAAAAAATGTTATTCGACACAAACGAAAGTAAATAAAATTCTACGAATAAATAGAATGTGAATAAATTGATTTTAATCAATTTGGAGTGGATATGGTTTGGTTAATATAAAAATTAAATAAATAAATTGAACACATGTAAAGTGAGTTGTAAATCATTAGAATTGAATAAAATGATATATAGATTGATTGGAAGTAATTATATTGGTGTTGGAACCTCAAAATTGCCTATATATATACGTGTGTGTGTGTACGTGTGTGTGTGTTAACACACATTATTTATAAAATCTATGTGTTTTAACCATTTGAATGAATTAAATGTTATTGAATTTCATGTTTTGGTACTTACGGGTTTAAATTGAGCAAGTATAGTGTGATAACCCAGATTTTTGAACAGCCATTAATTGATAATTAACCGGATTGAATTAATAAAAATATTGATACATATGTTAAACAAATAAAATTTTGCTAATCAAAGTGTCTATAAATGGATTTGGAAATATAATAAATATTAGATTATAATATTATAGTAAATATATATATATATATATATATATATACGTATAAATGTTGTTGTGCAAACTTAATAATGTTGAAATTTTAAAGTATGATCATATACAAGTATATAAGTGTATATATGTTTTCTGAATTGGGATCATTAACTTGAACTTAATATATAAAATTTTCAAAAGAGATTTAAGGTTATAATTCTATAAACACATAAGATAAATACTTATTCAGTTAAAATATGGTAGCTCAATTTTAAATCGGATTTAATAAAGGATCATACTTTCTTTAAAATATATATGTTGTGTACATACATAAAGGAATTTAACATAAAAATATGAATAAATAAATAAGTTTTCTTTGAGTTATATATATATATATAATAAATATAAGAAATAGGAAGTGTTATATAAGGATATATGATATAAAAAATATTTAATAAATGTATAGAACAGATGACATGCATAATAACATGTGGCATATGTGTTTTTCTTTCTTGAAAAAAAAGAAGAGAGGCAGGGCATATTCAAGGTTCTCTTTCAAATTGAATTTAAAACTAGAAATCAAAAGTTTCAAACAAGCAAATCGACAAGCCTGGATCTCTGTTTCAAAGTTAATTCTTTTCAACAACTCAGTTGCAAAATTTTAAAAGCAGCTAAATTTCAAAATCTAGTGGCAAGAGATATTTTAGCTGCAAAAAAATCATCTTCAGAGTCCTCTGTTCAACCTTTAACTAGAAGATCAAACCATTTCAACAAGATCAAAGCAAAATAAAAATCTGGAACCAAAACAAAGCTTGCCAACAACTTCAAACCAGAAGAAAATAAAGAGGATCAATAAAATTTTCAAAATCCAAGACCTGTAGCAGATCATGCAGTTAAATTCCAGATTAAAGCAAAAACTTCCAAACTCCTATGTTCAACTGAATCTAAGGTGAGTAAACTATACATAAAGAAATTATTTAAAGTTAAGCGTGATTAATGTTTGCATGCATGAATTTAGATGTTTGAATATATACATAAATATGGGTTATTCTTTGCATGTCTGTGAAACCATATATATGTGTGTGTCTCTGCATGAATAATAGGTTCATGCTCATTCATGCTCATTCAAATCATTTCGATTCCTCTTCATATATTCAATGTTAGGCTGAGATCACTAAAGATGAAATGTGTATATGAATGTAACAATATTTTTATAAAATAGTGTAAGTGATAATATTTAGTAATTATTCTAAAAACAAAGAAATTACAGTGGAACCTGTTCAAATCGGAAAATAAATGTCCACAATTTTATGTTTTGGATTTCATAGTTTGATTCGTAATAGTAAGTGATGATTTTTGGTGGAAGATTCATGATTTTTAGGATTAAAATTGGTGTGAAATTGTTAGTTGAATGGTATTGAATCTCGGGTCAAATTCTAGCAACCAGGTTGATTACACGGCGAAGGGTTGGGAGTGAGGATACGTTAGGAGCTGGCGTTGGTGGAAAAAATTGCGCGGTGGATTGTAGGGCCGTGGGTTGGTCAGACGACCACAAGTTAGGGTTTAAGGTTAATGGTGTCATAATATCAGGTCTCAGTCGATGGTAGGAAAAAGGGTAAGAGAGGGGTGTTCGCTTCTTGGAAAAAAAAGGAGGAGGTTCCGGTGAAGCTTTGGGCGACGTTCAGGCGAGATCGGCAGCCGTGGGTTTCGGGAATGAGGTAGCTTGTTGATACGATGTTCGTTCTAGGAATTCATGTGGACCAAATTTTGATCCAGGGTTCATCGTCGTTCATGGGCGTGAAGGCGGAAAGTGATTAAGGGAGGCGACTTGGTGGGATGGACATTGTCGAGATTTAGGTCGGAAATTACTTATACATGTGCACGGCAGCGTGCACATTTAGGTGTAGATCGATGTGAAGACGAGAAAGTATTAGGAGAAAGAAGGGGAAGAATGGTATTGGGCCGAAGATTGATGATGGGCCGTGGACGGAGGATAGGTTTTATAGAAAATAAGAATAATAAAGGAAAGATGATGGGCCAGGGAATTTGTTTGGGCCGAGTTCTTTTTAAAGTAATTAACCTGATTTTAGGAAGACATTAACAAGTTTAATTAAAGTTTTCAAAGTAAATTATTGAACAAATTTTTGTGCTTAGTTGATAAGTAAATCCAGTTTAAAAGTTGATCAAAAAGAATAAGTTTCAAAGAAAAATAATAACCATGTTCTAAATAAAGTATTGATAAGTTTTAAACAAGTTTTACAAAGTTAACGTTAAAGTTGTTTGTTAAAGTAATTTTATAATAGGTAAATTCCTATATGTTTTCAAGGTGATTTTAAATATGAAATTAAATCAAGGATTAATTATTTAAGGATGGGTAATTAGCTAATGAAATAAGTTAAGGAGTAATTTATTTATTTATTTATTTACTAAGATAATTAATTAAAGGGTAATTAATTTGAGTAATCAGTTTAAAGGATTTATTTATTGATTTATTAAGGCAATTAATTAAAAGGTGATTAATCTATTAAAACATAATTACTTAATGTAATTAATTGAAGATAATTACTTAATAAAAGTAAATATAGAATAATTACTTTATTTCATTAATTAGGGTGGGTAATTAATGGACAAATTACAAAATATGATTTATTAAATGATAATTTCCTGATGGAAGTAATTAAAGGAAATTACTTGACGGAAAGTAATCAAATAATAATTATTTAATGGACGAAATTAAGAATTAATTACTTAGTGTAATTAATAAAAGAGATTGATTAATTAAGAAAATTATTTAAGGATAAGTTAATTAATGAGTGTAAATTAATTAAAGGATAATTAATCAATGTAAGTAATTATTGGATAATTAATTTAGGTAATAAATCAAGATGGTATTTAAAGGTTAATTAATGTGATGGGTTTGAGAATAATCAATTTGTGTAGTTAATTAAAGAGAAATTACTTAATGTAGTTAAAGAATGACTAATCAAGGATGATTAATCAAGATGAATAATTAAGGGATGATCAATTAATTGAGTAATTTTTAATTAATGTTAAATAAGCATGATTTATAAAGTAATTAATTTAATTCATTGGTAGTTAAATCAATTTGGAATGGTATGACTAATTTATCTTGCTTATGAATGATTGAATGATATTTGAATGCCTTGGATTATTTGTTGTCCCTGGTGTGTGATTGTTATACTATGTGATATGAAATGTTTTATGATATGATTGGGTTGAACAGTGATAATGTGGTCATCTATCGAGATGTATTACTGTGTACAGTGACATCCTATTTAAAAAGTTTGAATTGTTTTCACCTGAATACTTGAGTTAAGATGATATTAGATTCGAAGAGACCAGGGTCGGGTACCAGTACATATTCGAAACCACTTCGATTCTTTATAGATTGATTTGTGAAATCAATAGGCTGGAATGGAATGATTTAAGTAAATTGGACATTTAATCTAAGTGTGGTACTTAGAAATTGTTGTGTGAAAAGTATTAACTATAATAAGTTGAGAACTCGTAGTAAAGTACAAGTTACTCGGGTTTTTAAATAAGATTATGAATTTGAAATTTCATGTTAAATGGGTTTGCTCACGCTGGTTCCAGCCTGACCCAGGTGTTACTTTGATGTAATGCTCGGGTTAGACCGAGTATTATAGATTTTCAGGTAAGGACGTCCCGGAGCTCAGGAGGCGAGCTGGATGACAGGAACGTATGAAGTGTTTCCGCTGTATTGTATTATAGTATATATCTGAGACATGTTGAATTGTATCTATCCAATGTTTGTATAAAATTATTGTAACTCTGATATATTGATGTAAATTGATGGATACAGTTTTCTTTGGTATAATTATTATTATTGATATTATATTTTATCTGCTGCAAATGTGAGATTTTGTGTTTCTTTTCTGTTTTTCTTCTTCTATCTCTTTTCTTATTTTTTCTAACTATCTGAAATTTTCAGGATCGAAATTTTCGGGTCGTTACATATAGGTACCCAGAAGGATTATTTGGCTACATTTGGTATCAGAGCTGAAGGTTAAGCGAGAACCTTGTCTCTGGTGGGGATTAGGCATTAAAGATAGGGTCAGTAGTATCCTAGAATGAGTATTATGCAATAATAGACATGAGCGTGTATTTGTTAGTGAATATAAATGGTTTTATATTGTGCTGACTTATCTGTTGAGCGGCATATAAATTCCATTCAAGTAGTGGGACGCCACTAAATCGATAGGAGTTTCTAAACACTTGAATAGAATAATTCAACACAGTATGGTTTTGAAGCGGGTAAATGAAATAACCCAAACTATAATTTGATATAAAAGAAAATATTTTTCTAGAAATTATTATAATATATTGTTGTGTTTGGATTATTATTTTATTATATAGCCAAAGTAAGGTTTTAAAAAACTTGGATGGTAATAAAACAAACCAAATTAGATTGTATTAGTGAAGCATACAACTAAAATAAAAACTAAAAATGGATTCAAACCAGGATTTGAAAAAATTAAATCACAGGAATTTTTGGAAGTATTTTCCAAAGTGTTTGAAGATAAATAATAGTATTATTATTTTGGAAATATTTTTGAAGAGAAAATTTGTTTAAAATGGATTTTCGAAGTGATATAGCACTTAATTCACAACGATCGCTGGAAAATAATTCTGATGATGACGTCTGCATCATCAGTATTCATTTTTGAGTTTCTAAGTGACGGATTGCTGCTGAAATTGATTTGATTTAGATTTGTTGGGAAAACAAGTGTTGTTTTGGAAATTCCGAAGGGAAATTGTTTTAGAATGGAACCAAGTAAAATTTGAAATCCAAGAAAGCGGTTTGTTAAACCAAAAAGGGTACATATGTATATATACTTGTTTCAAAGTGATTGAAAAAAAATACCCGGGTGCTGAGTTCTTGAATTTTAATATAAATGTGGGGGAAGAACCTCGGAAATAAGTATGAACTTACAAAGTGAGGATAATTTCAAAGGAAAGTATGGCATTTGAGTTTTGGAAAAATAAATTTTGACTTAAGTGAGTTAAAATAGATTGTGTGAATTAAATTTAACCTAAGGAAAGTTGAATTATTTATTGGAAATTTAGATAATAATTTCTATATGAATATAAATAGAGAAGTGGATATTTTCGATATTGGAATTAAATTCATACTTGATTTAAATTGAATGAGTGAAAATAAATATGTTGGGAGTGAAATTAATTTAAGTATAAATAGCTCAAATAAGGTTTTGGAATGTTGGTTAAAAAGGAGTTGAAATTTGAATAAAAAGCGAATTGGTTTTGAGTTATATGGAGTTGAGTTAAATTATGTAAATGTTAATTGTGAAATAACTATATAGCCTTGAGGTGTAAATTTTAAATCAAAATAAAATTTAACTAAAAATTTGAAATTACGAATAAAAAAATTAGAATAGCTTATAATATATATATATATATAACATAGAAGTGATAACATGGTTTCAATAAGATTGCTTTTTGAAAAGTTGTTTAAACTGATTGGTTTTGGGAAAAATAATTAACGGGTTTTTAGGCCATTCTTCTTATCTAGTAATTTCGAGGACGAAATTCTTATAAAAGGAGGAATGTAACGACTCAAAATTTTGGATATTTGAAATTGAAGTATTTAATTGATTTTAAATATTTAAAGTAAATTTTTAACTTGAATTTGAAATATAACCATTTGTTGGATAATTTAATTATTGATCTAATAATTGAATGTTGGTTAAAATATTAAATCTTGAGTTTTAGGCTTGTTAAAAATAATTTAAAGGCTTATAAAATTTATATTGGTAATAATGAAGATAATAAAACTTTTTAATTGGAATTTAAAAGTTATTTTTTCAGTTTTGAAAATATATCGTTTAAATTTACATTTAAAAATAGCTTTTCGGGGCACAACCTCAGATTTCGACGAAACTCATTCCATTGGATCTTTAATAGTGTATTGTTATCGAATTTCAAATTTCGTAGTGTTTAGAGTTATCATTTGGCCGTACGGAATTTAAATGCACTGAAATTTATATCGAAAATTCAATATAATAATTAGGTCCAAAAAGCTATCTTCTCCATACGATCGAATTAGGATTCAAAACTTTTTCCATTGCATTCAAAATAAGGGCATAACATTACAAATTTTAACTTAGAAAATTATTAAAAGAATTTCATAAGTATTATTTTGGAAATTATTAAATAATGTTTTCGGGAAGTATTGGTATACTCACATGGCGGAATCAGAGGCAGTGAGTGCCTGCGGTTAAGTCTTGGATTTCTCTAGGATAGAGACGTAACCATTGAGCTGTGAATTCGTGGTTTGATACCGCAATGGTACTTTTCATATTATTTTGAAAAGAATTTTAAATATTTATGGAAAGATAATTTGTGAATTTACTAAATTCGATAAGATAAGTACATACTTTTGGATAAAGAGTTTTAGTTTATATAAAATTAAATAAAAATGAGACTTTGTGTTTTCAGTGGAAAATGAAGTATTTGGTGAATGATTTTTATTTGATGGTTAAATAACCGACTATCAAATCTGGACCCAAAATATAATTTGGGAATATCTAGGACAAATACGAGGATTATATGGTAAGTTACCATTTAAGGTGCTATATTGTACATACAAACTCGTTTCGTTCTTCTAGAATGATGACAAGGGAATCCGTCCACTAATGGTTAGGAGGTGATCTCTGATCTTACTTCCGTCTGTTTATTTCCTTAAGAACCCGGGTTGAGTTTACCAGAAGTATTGAACGTTGTTTTCGAAGAGACCGGGATCGGATAAGTTACTCGAAAACTACTTCGATCCAACAAGTACGTTTTCAATGTGAAAACAAAAGCATGGACTCGAAGATGGAGGAGTGAAGTGCAAGGGCTAATCGCTAACAATCCTGAGTATTGTTCCAAAATGGATGTAGTAGGAGTAGTGCCTTCGGTTTCGTTTGGACCCAGAACAGACTTGTATGGATGAATGCTATCAGTACATTGTTATCGAAGGACAATGAGCATTCTTAGTGAAAATTCCCTAAAAAAGTAATCGTAGCCTTTAATCTCATCGATTGGGAGTGACTGAAAGTCAGGGGAGATGCAGCAAGGCTAAGTGGGTCGCACCCAATTAGGGTATGTTTATCACCTTTCTAGATATCCGTGGATATTATTTACGATGTATGGAAAGAGATCGAAAGAGGGTTGGAAAAGCCTGGGTGATAGCATATTCAGTCTATCCATGTTAGGGATAGTCCGGCCTTGTGTTGCACGGGATCATGGTGTGGTCCTTGGTACACTGTTTCTAAGCGTGTACTGTGACAGGTGGTACCCCAGTGCGTAGTCATTCACATGGAATCCGTTCTCCAATACGTGACTTTACGGTTTTGATTGTAGAGCCTAGTATGCTGGAATTTAATTAATGTAATAATTGTAGCTATTTGAATAAGTATTTGTACTTAGGCACTATCATAATATCAGAGGATTTGATATGAAATGTTTTGTTTATCGTAAGGTAAAATCCCGTCGTGTTTACATTTGGTAATGACCCAGATTTTTTTCGTCGTTCCATTTTGAATATCTAAATGGTTTAAATATTGGATTTGGGATTTTAATTGAGTTAATAAGTTTTTAAAACTATAAATTCGAGCGATTTCGTAAAATTTGGAAATCGTCAATTTGATTGACGCGTTAAAATAGCGACCCGAAGCACAGTCTTGAAATTCGATGAAACAAGTTCCATTGGATCTGTAATAGTGTAATATTATTGGATTTCAAGTTTCGTAGTATTTGAAATTATCCTTTGGTCATACGGGATGTAAACGCCTTGAAATTAATATCGAAATTTAATATAATAATTAGGTTCAAAAAGCTATCTTCTCCATACGATCAAATTAGGACTCGAAACATTTTCTATTGCGTTCGAAATCGGAGTATAACATTGTGAACGCCTAGCGGCATGCCTCGATAGGAGATCAAAATTTTAAGTTGCTAAAATGAGATATTTTATAATTAAATAAAATTATATAAAATCAAATCAAGTCCCATTACCTTCTGTAATACGCTACCCTATACCTTTAAATCACATCTCGATCTTATACATCTCAATCTGTACGAGCCTTTCTTCCTTTCTTTCCTTTCAACTAATTTATCACGCTTCAAAAACAAAATCATATTCGTTCGATTTATGAAAAAAATTAAAATAAAGAAACGATCGAATCGATCACTATTCGATTTCGGTAGGAAGATAGGGTTTGCCGCATACAAGCGCATGATAGTATCGCAAGGCGAAAGGGAGGCGGATTCACGATGTTGGTGGCTCGAGCGCGCGCACGTAGAATGACAACTGGGAAGGTTACGGCTTAGCTATGGGGAGACAAAGCGCATTCGAGCGTAGGAAGGTTTAAGGCTTGGTTTTTTTTTATGGCAGTGCATGCGTGGTGACTAGTCTACGCGCCTGGGCTAGAGGGGGACGACGACGCCAAGTGATGGGTTGCCGGTGTAGTTGTTGGTCTCAGGTGGCTTTGCTGACTGCCAGACGATGAGTGGGGTAACAAAGGTATTGTTCGTATGAGTGTTGGAGTGTGATAAAGGCAGTCGTGATGCGAAGGCGATGACTGGAGTACTGGTGAGTAAATCTCATTCGCTTTGGATTACTGAGTTAAATTTATAATGATTAAAATTGATTATGGCTTGATTGGACGAGTAGATAATTATTGTATCAGTTAGGCATTATATATATATATATATATATATATATATATATATATATATATTAGTTGTTGGAGTGACATTCCCGCACATTATATCGGATGAGACCCTATGCGCCCCGTATAATAGCGGATGACCTTATATACCGCGATATCCCCCTCAAAGTGGGATTGGTAATTTTATGTTGTATTAACATCTGTATATGCAGGGAAACAAGTTGGAGCGATCCAGCTGGATTCCTCAAATATATTGTTTATTTTTATACATAGTGATATATGTTGTGAGTAGGCAATCCGTTATAGATTATCGTTGAAATTGAAATTTATTGGATGCTATTGTAGCCCTGGCCTGAATTTTGGATAATTTAAAACCATAAATATATTTTTAAAATTTAATGGATAAAAGAGAATTTGTTATATAAAAATATTTGTATTAGAGTGGGGATTTTTTTAAAGGAAACTGATTAAGAAAAATTATTGATTTTTGGTTATTCTTAACTATTGTGAATTACTAAATAGAGATTTTAAAAGGGAGTTATATAAGAAAATTTATAAATCATATTCCGGGAACATCAAAAGAGTTGGAATCGATATTAAAAATAAATTTAAAATGAGATTTATTAAAGAAGGGATTTATAAAATGGAAATTTATAAATAAAATTGGATTTATAAATAAGTGAAACTCAAAGGAGTTATAAATTTATAAACGAGGTTTATAAATAAGGGAAAATGATATCAGTGGATAAGTTGGAATATAAGTTATGTTGTGAATTTATATTGAGTTATAAGAATCGTTTTGGTAAAGTAATAGTTGAATCTATTTTTGAATGTGAGAATAGGGATAAAATTGAGATATAATCGAGGTGATACGAATCGAGAGGGATTTATAAACTGAATTTGGCAATATTGGATATTTAAAATAGATTTTTGTCGAGAAATTAAAAATTGGCTAAATGGGATTTTTAATTACTATGCTATATAACTTAAACTATTATTTATATTTAGAATATTCCAAAAGATTAGTTATTATAATATTTAATATTTATTGGAATAAATTCTAATTTTATTAATCAGCTTTGTAGGTTGATTAGTTACTAAAAATGATTTGGATATGAGTTATCGATATTATTTGGAATGTTTTGATTTAATTAGACATATTTTAAAAATAAACTACTATTCCTTAAAAATGCTTATTTTGCATATATAATTTTAAAAGATTGAATTTATTATAAATCCTCTCGAGATTTGAAAGCAAAGTTTGTTAAACGAGTATGATTTTAGAAAAGAAACCCTATAGCGGATTTTGGGAGCTTGAAGAAAAATTTCAAAGTGTTGAACATACGAGAAATTCGGAAAATGAATTAGCATTCATAAAAGAAGTTAGGAATGGGTATTTAGAGTAGACAAGTGCATTTGAACTTGGAAATATTAAGGAATTTACAAATAAAATTTGTAAAGAATTTTGAGAAATTGGAAATAAATGGACTACTTCCTGAATATTGGAAATAAAAGAACTTTGGGAATATGCTTATAAATATTCCTAAGAATTGGACGGTGAGAATTTGAAAATATTTAACTTAGAGATTTTAATTATAGAAATATTTTCAAAGGAATGGATTATAATTAAAAGCAAGAAAAATATTCTAAGTATTGAAATGGCTTGAAATATCCTACTAAGGATATAAGAATTTGAGTTTGATTTCCACTATAAAAATATTGGAAGGGTTCGAATATATATATCCTATAAAGATAGTTGAGAATATTTTTTCGAAAAATTACGTTAAGTCTAGATGATTGCTTATGGATGTTTTATAGTAGTTAAATAACCGACTATCAATATTGTCTCATTTTGTTAATCATTTCGTAGAAACCGGGATCTGATTTAATGATCCAAAAACACTTCGATCCGGTTTGAACGTAACGAATGAATGCCATGAAGATGATGAAGACGGTGATTCAGTTTGTCCAGACTCAAGACAACTTGTATAGACAAATGCTATCAGAACATCGTCATTGGAGGACGATGAGCATTTTAAGTGAAATTGTTCTTGAAGGGTAATGCTTAGCCTCGAACCTCATGAACCGAGAATGACTAAAATAGGGGAGATGCAGTAAGGCTAAGTGGATCACACCCAAGTAAGGTATATTACTACTTTTCTAAATGTCCTCAGAAACCTTTATATTATGGATACGGTTATGCATGAAAGAAGGAGCGCTCGATAGTAAGGGTGGGAACACCCGGGGTGATAATGTATTTGGTCTATCCAGGTTAGGGGTAGGCCGGTCTTGTGTAGTAGGGGATCTCGACGATGGTCCTCGGTACATTGTTCTCGAGTGTACTGTGATGGACGGTTCCTAGTGGCCCAGTCATTCGTTGGAATCCATTCTCCAATACGAACTTATGGTTTTGTTTATAGAGCCTAGTATGCTGGAATTTAGTTAATGTAACAATTTCAGCTATTTGAATAATTACTTGTATTTAGACACTATTATAATATCACTGGAATTTCAATAAAATGTTTTAGTTATCGTAAGGGAAAAACTTTTCGTGTTTATGTGTGACGCGGTCTTACGAGATACCTTTGTTTTTCAAAGGATTTTGATAACCCTAATAATTCAAATTGAGTGTATTTACGCTGATTTTCCAGACTGAGCCGGGGGTTATTTTATTATAATGCTCGGGTTAGACCGTGTATTACAGATTCAGGACTGAACGCTATGGAGCTCAGGAGGCGAGTTGGAGGAGTAGATACGCATCTCCATACTTGATTTATATTTCCGCTATATGAGGACAAGTTAGTAAATTGTCCAGACTGATTTTTGTATATTGTACTCCGATAATTGTACATATATTAACAGTACAATGCTTGTATTTAAAATATGTTATTATATATTATATTTGTTCCGCTATGATTGTGAGATTTTGTGTTGTTTCATATTTTTCTTCTGTCTCTTGCTTCTTCTTCACCCCTAATTATTCGCTCTTTCATACACTTTGGGTTGAGCGAGGTAGAATTATTATCAACTCAAAGGGTATGGAACTGCAGGTCGCTACATTTGGTATCAGAGCTAAAGGTTAAGCGAGAACCTTGATTCTTGTGGGGATTACACATTAGAGATAGGGCCAGTAGTACTCTAGAATGAGTTGAGTGTAATAATAGATATGATCGCGTATTTGTTAGTGAATATAAAAACAGTTTTATATTATGTTAATTTATCTGTTGAGTAGTATATAAATTCCATTCAAGTAATGGGACGCCACTATATCGATAGGAGTTTCTAAACACTTAAACACAGTAAACCGACATAGTATGATTTTGAAGCGGGTAAATGAAATAATTTTACCCAAAATATATTTTGATATAAAAAGAATAAATTTCTGAAAATTATTATAGCGATGCATTTGGTTGTTATTATATAATCAAAACAAGACTATAAAATTGGAAATGGCTTAATAACCTAATGAAATTTTGTATAAGTATGAATTGTACAAATGAATTATGGTTAAAATGGATGCAACTCAAGATTTGGAGATTTAATATCCTGAAATCTTTGAGAAATGTTTTAAGTGGGTTTGAACTACGTGTTTGGAACTTTTGGAAGCTCAAAAGTTTTGAAATGTGTTTTCCAAAGTGTCTAAAGAATAATGGAGTATTAAAATTGAGATTTGGTTGAATAGAAAATGTTTTAAAGGGGATTTTTGAAGTGATGAAGCACAAAACTCACTCAAGTCGCTGGAAACTAATTCTGATGATGACAGCCGCATTATCATTATTAATTTTCGAGTTTCTAAGTGACGATTGCTAGCGAAATAATTGATTTGGAGATTTTGTTGGAAAAAAAGTTGCTTAGAGATTCCAAGGGAATTTGTCTTGGATAAAAACCAGGATTGGTTTAAAGTTAAAAAAGTATGATTTAGGATATTTGTGATTTCAAAATGATTTGAAATAAATATCGGGTGTTTGAATTCCGAAATCCTTGTTTAAAATGTTATAGAAAAAATTAGGAAATTAGTATGAACTTACAAAATTTAGAATAATTTTAAAGAAGAGAGAAAAGAGTGGAATTTGAATTTCGGAGTCAAATCTTAACTTGAGGAAGTTAAAATGACGATATTTAACTTAAGCCAAGTAAAATTGAGCTGGAATTGAATTGAAAATAAAATTGGATTAAGATATAAAACTGAATGGAATTCAACTTAATTTAAGTTGAACGAATTAAATTATAGAAAACTTAATTAATTGTGATTTGAAATTGGAATTAAATTCTTACTTAATTAAATTGAATGAATTAAAAATAAATGGATAAAATTAAACTTAAGCAAAGCAAATTGAAATAAATAAAGTGAATTGAATTTGACTCATAAAAGTTAAATATATTGAATTGGTAAAAGAAATTTTCAATTTAATTTAAGCAAAGTAAATGAAATTAATAAATAAAGTGATTATAATAAATGGGATTTTAACTTAAGTGAGTTAAATTGAACGAATTGAAATTTAACTTAAGCTACGTTGAATAAAATTGGGTCGAATTTGGATTGAATTGAAATAAAATTGAATTAAGTTATAGATGATTTTGAATGGAATAAATAAACTTCAATAGCTTAAGAAATTTAAATTAATTGAATAAAATAACATGTAGGCTATAAATAAATGAATAATCTTGAGTTAAAAATAAAGCATGAATATATTCGAGTATAGAATTGATGGAAATGTGAAAAATAAGTTATGTGACTTATAAAATTGAAAAGTGGAATAGATAAGCCAAAATAAAATGGTTCGATATTTTGGTGAAGAAATAAAGATCCAAACTTGAATTTTAAGATGAGTTTGAACTCGAGTAAATTTGTTGAAGTGATTTTTAGAATAAAAATCAGATATTGAAATATTGAATGAAAGTGAACTAATTAGATAATTAATTAGTTAATGGAATACGGCAATGGAATTTAACTTGGTCGAATAAAATTGGATTGTGATTAAAAATGGATTTTTGAAAATGAACTTGAGTTATAAAATTCGACTTAAAAGGTAAGCGAATTAAATATAATTGGAAACATGTCGAATAAAATGGAATTTGATTGAAATGGAAATGGCTTAGTTACAAATAAATTCAATTGAGTATAAGGAAATTGAACACAACCTTGAATATTATTTTAATAAATTCGAAAATGATTTTGAATATGGAAAATAAAATTGAAGTGGATTAACTGAATGAACTAATTAATTAATTAATTAATTAGTAAACGAAATAGAAGTTGGTTGAAGTGAAATTAGAATTATGTTATATAGTTGGAATAATTTAAACTAAACGTATTAACTTAAGTAAATATTTTGAATAAAAACTCGGTTTAAATAAATTTGTGAAATGATTCATAAATAAAATAGCATGGAATGATTCTCAGTTTGATAAATTGGATTTGAATATACTGAAGGTGGATATGAATGAAATGTAAGTGAATTGATTGTAAACAAATTTGAAATAGAATAAAATTAGATAAAGATTGATCTGGAATCAATTTGAAATAAATATAAGCTAAAATGATTATTCTATTAAATGAATACGGCCAAAATTGCATAGAAAAATCATTGTTCGACGTAAATGGAAGTAAATAAAATTCTATGAATAAATAGAAAGTGGATAAATTGATTTTTGGATCAACTTGGAATGGATACGGGTTTGTTTGATGTAAAATGAATTGGATGCAAATAAATTTGGTTGTAAACCATTCGAATTGAATATGGATTGACTGAAATTAATCAAATTAATGTTAGAACCTTATAACTACTTATAATACATGTTTAGCGTGATTTGGTTATTGAAATTCATGTGTTGTAAGTGTTTAAAGAATTGAAATGTTATTAAATTTAATGTTTCTGGTACTTACGTGTTAAATTGAGCAAGTATAGATACCCGGAGGCTATCGGGATAGATTTGGGTTGTGAAATTTGCTTTCGAAGTAAATGCTCGCTTAATAATGCTTAAAAACGCTAAGTAAGATACGTTTTCGGATTTAATACCACAAAATTAAAAATACCGATATATATATATATATTATTTTTTTGACTGTGTAGGTCGATGTATACATATTTATCTCTCTTGTCATATTGCAAAAGGTCCTCCGCACAAAGGGGACTCTGCCAAAAAAATTCAGAAATTTAGAGTGTTAGAAATTTTTTGAAATTTGTTTATTAATGACAAATTAATTTCAAATTGAAATTGAAATAAGGGTTTTTGAGTTAGAGTTGGAAGCTAATTATATTGGGTGGAACTCAAAGATTTAAAAAGCGAATATCGAGTTTCAACTAAGTAGGGTTTTAATAAGTAATGAGTTTGGAGCATTTTTCTTCCTTAGCAATTTCGAGGACGAAATTCTTCTAAGGGAGAGGAATGTAACGATCCGGATTTTTCGTCGTTCAATTTTGAATATTTAAATGGTTTAAGTATTGGATTTGGGATTTTAATGGAGTTAATAAGTTTTTAAAACTGAAAATTCAAGCAATTTCGTAAATTTTGAAAATCGTCCATTTAGTTGTCGTGTTAAAATAGCGACCTCGGGTACAGTTTTAGAATTCGGCGAAACCAGTTCCATTAGATCCATAATAGTGTATTATTATTGGATTTCGAACTTCGTAGTGTTTGAAATTATCGTTTGGTCGTACGGGATGTAAACGCCTTGAAATCAATGTCAAAATTTAATAATAATTGGCCCTAAAAAGCTATCTTTTCAATAAGATCTAACTAGGACTCGAACCTTTTCCATTATGTTCCAAATAGGGGTATAAAATTATGAACGCCTAGCCGCACGCCTCGATAGGAAATCAAAACTTTAATTTGATAAAACGAGATATTTTATAATTAAATAAAATTATATAAAATCAAATCAAGTCCCTTTACCTCTGTAATACGCTACCCATTACTTTTAAATCATATCCTGGTCTTACACATCTCAATCTGTACGATCTTTCCTTCCTTTCTTTCCTTTCAATTAATTTATCACGCTCCAAAAATGAAATCGAATTCGTTCGATTTATGAAAAAATAAAATAAAGAAACGATCGAATCGATCACGATTCGATTTCGACAGGAAGATAGGGCTTGCCGCATACGAGCGCATGATAGTATCGCGAGGCAATAGGGAGGCAGAGTCATGATGTTAGTGGCCCGAGCGCGCGCGTGAGATCACAACGGGGAAGGTCACGGCTAAGCGACGAGGGAGATGAAGCGCGTTCGAGCGCATGATGGTTTTGGGCTTGGCTTGTTTTTTCATGGCAGCGCACGCGTGGTCGTTGGGTGGCTAGTGCAGGCGCTTAGGTTGGAGGGCGACAACGACGCCATGTGATGGGGTGTCGGTGTAGTTGTTGGTCTCAAGCGGTGTTGCTGACTGCGAGACGATCAGTGGGTAACGAAGGTATTGTTCATGTGAGTGTTGGAGTGTGACAAAGACAGTTATGATGCGAAGGCGACGGCTGGAGTACTGGTGAGTAAATCTCACTCACTTTGGATTATTGAGTTAAATTTATAATGATTAAAATTAATTATGGCTTGATTGGATGAATTGATAATTATTGTATCAGTTAGACGTTATATATATATATTAGTAAATATATTAGTGGTTGGAGTGATATTCCCACACATTATAACAGATAAGATCCTATGCACTCCGCATAATAGCGGACGATCATATATAACGCGATATCCCCCTCAAAGTGGGATTGGTATTTTTATGTTGTATTAACATCTGTGGATGTAGGGAAACAGGTTGGAGGGATCCAATTGGATTTCTCAAATATATTTTTTATTTTTCATACATAGTGATATATGATGTGAGTAGTTAATCTGTTATTGATTATCGTTGAAATTGAAATTTATTGGATGCTATTGTAGCCCTAGCCTAAATTTTGGATAATTTAAAAACCATAAATATATTTTTAAAATTTAAGGGATAAAAGGGAATTTTTGGTATAAAAATATTCGTATTGGAGTTGGGCTTTTTTTTAAAGGAAACTGAGTTAGAAAAATTATTGATTTTTGGTTAAACTTAACTTTATGAATTATTAAATGGAGATTTTAAAAAGGAGTTTTATAAGAAAATTTATAAATGATATTCCAGAAAGATAAAAAGAGTTGGAATCGATACTAAAAATAGATTTTAAATTGAAATGAGATTATTTAGGAATGGATTTATAAAATGGATATTTATAAATAAATCTAGTTTTATAAATAAGTGAAACTTAAAGGAGTTATAAATTTATAAATGTTGTTTATAAATAAGAGAAATGATATCATTGGATAAGTTGGAATATAAGTCACGATGTGAATATATATCGAGTTAAGGGAATCATTTTGGTAAAGCAATAGTGGAATCTATTTTTGAATGTGAGAATAGTGATATAATTGAGATATAATCGAGGTGATACGAATCGAGAGGGATTTATAAACTGAATTTCGCAATATTGGATTTTTAAAATAGATTTTTGCCAAGAAATTAAAAATGGTTTAAATAGGATTTTTAATTACTATGCTATATAACTTAGACAACTATTTAGATTTATAATATTCCAAAAGATTAGTTATAATATTAAATATTTATTGGAATAAATTCTAATTTTATCAATCGGCTTTGTAAATTGATTAGTTATTAAAAATGATTTGGATATGAATTATCGATGTTATTTGGAATGTTTTGGTTTACTTAAACATATTTTAAAAATAAACTACTATTCTTTAAAAATACTTATTTTGCATATATAATTTTAAAAAATTGAATTTATTATAAATCTCCTCGAAATTTGAAAGCGAAGTTTGTTAAACGAGTATGATTTTAGAAGGGAAACATTATAGTGGGATTTTGGAAGCTTGTTTAAAAATTCCAAAGTTTCAAAAATATGAGAAATTCAAAAAATGAATTAGAATTCATAAAAGAATTTAGGAATAGGTATTTGGAGACAAAGACAAGTGCATTTGAACATGAAAATATTAAGGAATTTATAAATAAAATTCGTAAAGAATTTTGAGAAATTGGAAATAAAATATCTTTGGGAATATGCTTATAAATATTCCTAAGAATTGGATGTTGAGAATTTGAAAACATTTAACTTGGAGACTTTGATTACAGAAATATTTTCAATGGGATGGATTATAATTGGAAGCGAGAAAAATATTATAAGTATTGAAATAGCTTGAAATATCCTGTTAAGGATATAAGAATTTGAGTTTGATTTCCACTATAAAAATATTGGAAGGGTTTGAATATATATATATATATATATATCTTATAAAAATATTTAAGAATATATTTTTTTGAAAAATTATGATAAGGCAAGATGATTGCTTATGGATGTTTTATTGATAGTTAAATAACCGACTATCAATATTGGCAAATTTCGTTAACCGTTTCAAAGAATCCGGGATTGGATTTAGTTATCTGAAAACCACTTCGATCCCGTTTGAACGTAACGAATGAATGTCGTGAAGATAATGAAGACTGTGATTCAGTTTGTCCAGACCCAGGACAACTTGTATGGACAAATGCTATCAGAACATCGTCATTGGAGGACATGAACATTCTAAGTAAAATTGTTCTTGAAAGGTAACGCTTAAACCCGAACCTCATCAACTGGGAATGACTAAAATAGGGGAGATGCAGCAAGGCTAAGTGAGTTACACCCACGTAGGTTATGTTATCACTTTTCTAGATGTGCTCGAAAACCTATATATTATGGATATGGTTGTGCATGAAAGAAGGAGAGCTCGATAGTAAGGGTGGGAACACCCGGGGTGATAACATATTTACTCTATCGAGGTTAGGGATACTAGGATAGGCCAGTCTTGTGTAGCAGGGGGTCCCGACGATGGTCCTCGGCACATTGTTCTATGGGTGTGCTGTTATGGCGGTACCCCATTGGCCCAGTCATTTGTTGGAATCCATTCTCCAATACAAGCTTAGCGTCTTGTTTGTTGAGACTAGTATGCTAGAATTTAATTAATGTAACAATTAAGCTATTTGAATAAGTATTTGTATTTCGACACTATTATAATATCACTAGATTTTCTATATAAAATGTTTTGGTTATCGTAAGGGAAATACCGGTCGTGTTTATGTGTGACGCGGTCTTACGAGATACCTTTGTTTTTCAAAGGATTTTGATAACTCTAATAATTCAAATTGAATGTGTTTTCTCACGCTGATTTTCTAGACTGACTCGGGTGTTATTTTATTATAATGCTCGGATCAGACCGAATATTACAGATTCATGACCGAATGCTATGGAGCTCAGGAGGCGAGCTGGATGAGTAGAGACGTATTTCCATACTTGATTTATATTTCCGATGTATGAGGACAAGTTAGTAAACTGTCCAGATTGTTTTTGTATATTGTACTCTGATAATGGTATGTACATTAACAGTACAATACTTATATTTAAAATATGTTATTATATATTATATTTATTCCGCTGCGATTGTGAAATTCTGTGTTGTTACTTATTTTTCTTCAATCTCTTGCTTTTTCTTCACTCCTAGTTATTCGCTCTTTCGTACATTTTGGGTTGAGCAAGGAAGAATTATCATCAAATCAAAGCGTACGAAACTGCGGGTAGCTACACTTTTGTGCTTAATTTATATATATATAGATATTAAATTTTGAATAATTTATATACATATACATATATGTATATATATATATTGGAAATTTATAAAGTATACATACAATTATATGTGTGTGTGGGTGTATATGAATATAACTAAATGCAAAATCGTTTTAAATTAAATTTTAAAATTTTATTTATTATTTTATTATAGAATCTGAAAACAAAATTCAATTTACTTTTTAATATAAGTAATATATGAAAAAAAATTATAAATATAAATAATTTTCTGAAAAATTATAAGTATGTTAATAAATAAATGAAATATATAAATATAAAAAAATTATATTTATATACATACATATATTCATTAATGCCTATGACAAATTTTGTTAAAATATTTATTAGATTAAATTTCGTTTAAAATAAATAAAATTAGAATAAAAATATTTTCGAGCTTAAAATTTGGTATATTAATATTTTATAAAATTATGAACAATATTTTTAACATTTAAATATATCCACATATATATTACAATTTAAATAAAATTTAAATTTAATTATTAATTGCTGTAAATATATATATATATACACATATATACTAAATTAAAAAAATGTTTTGTATCCATTGGAAGCTTATTAGAAAGGGAATTAATTTTATAAAATTTAAAACATATTTTACATCATATATTTGTTGAAGTTATAAATTTATTTGATTTAAATAATATATATATATATATATATATATTAGTTTTTCGTTGAAAACATTTTAGGTAATAACTGGTCATATAAAATTTAAAGCATAATTTATATGATTTAATATGTGATATTTAAATTTATAAATTTTATACTATTTAAATAATATTATTTTAATTTTAAATTAACTTTCAAATTCATGCCGTGAGTATTATGGCGTGTCCGTACGATTTAAAAAAAAATTGTATCAGCGCTTAAATATACAACCATCATAAATATGATAATATATTGATATACTAGTTTCGTTACCTATCTATCTAAACATCATATGATATAAAATATAACATTAATTTTGTATTTGTAAATCGGTGGCATACCTTCACTAAAGCATTTTGAATACACGTTGAAATGAAGATACAAGCTCTTTTAAATCTTGAAGGTGCTAGCATCAAGTTGCTGACCATCGGCTATCGAATAGCTTTTATTTTTATTTGATTTGAGCTTGAAAATGTATGAGAAGGAGCTCTAACATATTTGGCCTGCAAAGGGGATTAACGAAGGATCTAAAAATTATTTTTATAATGAGGATTAGGGTGTTTATATAGTGGAGAAACTAGAGAGAAAATCTAGCATCAAGATCCTTAATTTTCTACTGCAAATCCTCCACTTTTTTACATCAAAACCACCTCCTATGCATTATATGGTCAACCTCACCATGATCAAATCATGGTTGAAAATACAGTTCCCCATATGGACTTCAAACCTACTTCAAGCCCAAACAATATATATTGCATTTAAATCCAATTTGAATGCGTGTCGATATCGTATATCGATTAATATATTTATAACTATTATAAATAGATTTATTAGTATTGTTTAGCACATCAAATAAAAAATTTATAATTAATATTTTATAAATATTAATTAATTTTAATTAATTCATAATAATTACAAATTAATTAAATTATCTGGTCAAAGCAGTATTCAACGTTTTGGTTGTGTGGCTTATTAAGATTAAATTCAATTAGTGATTAATATAGAACTATTCAAATGTTAACGTTCACACGTCACTTAGCAGGCGGTGTGATATTTTAGCCAAATTTATTGCTTACTTGGTTTTGGTAAAATCTGATTTTACTTTGTTAAATGTTACCCGACTGTGATAATTATTTACACTAATTGTTTTCGTCAAAACTAAATCACTTTGGACTTAAGGAATTTGGTAATGGTCAAATTCCAATATCATCCATATTTAACTCCAAACACAAAGTCCTTGAATTCAGTAATCACTGTTATTATTAACCAAACTGCTATGGCCAGAGACTTTGACTTTAGTTGACTTTAGTTGATTGTGATATTAACCTCATACAATGAAGTCGAATCCTCTCTTAAATAGTGTATCACTTCCAATGCTTATTACTTGATCCAACTATAGTCATTCGATGGATGCTTGCCATAATTTAACTATAATCAAAGCAGAGCTTCCACATTAAAGATCAACTATATTATCCAGTCAAGAGAACTTTGAAATTTTGTCATGTTGATATTTTCTATTTGGCTTTAGTTATATCAATCAACAGAAAACTATCAAGTGAGTCAATCCATAATTATCCAATACCTATCAATACGTAACCAGTTGGTGGCCTCAGTAGTTATAATAGTATACTACTCAACATTTAGAGAGCATTACGTACTCCAGTCTCAACTGATGCGTCGATATCCAATCTTGATACACTTGACTAGGAATATTTAAAACAATATGTTTATTTTATTATGATAATTCACTCATGGTTACAACGCATTATAACTACTATCACAAAACATACCATTTATGAAGTTTCTGTTAAATATACTTAATTAAAGTAATTAATTAGTATAACATATCGTCTCAAGTATATAATAGAAAGAAAACACCTTTTATCTCAAAGAAGATTGGCTATTGAATTAGATATATGTAACAAATTACATAATTGCCTATAGGGCATACCCCCAAGTCTATTAATCTCCCACTAGCACATAGGATCAATTATGAAAATTTCAATCCTATCCCTTTAATCGGTTTGATGAGAACTGATCGAATTGGACCCTTTTGTGAAAGGATCTGCTATATTGTTTAATTATCTACTCTGTCAATCAACTCTCTTCTATGTTGATAACCTACTTTTATCATATGGAACTATTCGGAGTACCTCAACCTCTAGCGAGATCTTATTATTACACTGTTGTCATATAACAACATTTTGTATTCTTAATACTCGAAACCACCCTTAGCTTAGTTATAAATTTGTGCATTTATATTTATACATTGTTTGTATTGCGGTATTGTTCAAGTCGATGTACTTAGCCTTTCGTTGAATCAGCCACAATTGTTCATTTTGAACGTTTCCAACTTAAATCTTCTTACTTAAGGTTTGAACATAAATTTAATCTCAACATATTATATTCGATAAAACTTATGAAGTTTGAGTTCGAACATTCTTTTATGAAGTTTTTGTTATTTCAGTAAACAATTCTTTAGTATTTCGTGAATACTTGAGAGCACTCTACACTACCATCTAGTCATCTTAATTCGGATATGATATTTGCTTCATGCATCAAATACATAAGCAAATTACGATATTGCAGATAATTTAACATGTATGATAATTCCTATTGTCAATACATAATGAATCTGTCATATATGTTCCATATTAAACATTTTAATAAGGTGTCTTTGCACATCATTTGGGACATTCCCAACATCCTTTATAATTAATATAAACTATATAATTTACAAATCCAATATTGAGTATTAAAAAAAACTATTATCGATTTTAACAGAGGTGCATTGTTAACAATCAACAGTATGTTGTTATAGTCTAGAAATATCTGTGTACCTTTTAGTGGTTCTTTCTTATGGACACATGCTTCCTCTGCAATTTAATTAGAAATCTAATTATTCAATATTTCTATCAAAATACTTATTCAACTCTGATACTTATAAAATGATCTTTCATCTCCTTTCTTAGATTATATCTAAAAACCCGTAAACTCAATATCACTCTCACTGATTTCGAGATACTTTGGTTGTTATGTGTAAATAGTTTATTCTAAACAACTATTTAGAATTTTCGATTTCAGCACATATGTATCAAAACACTAAGTCTCACCAAGGGATAATTTTGTGAGTAAATCCAACTTAACTTGGGCACGCTGAATAGCAAGTTTATTACGCTAATTTCAACAATCGAAATTTACAAGATTATTCTTATCAACGTTGCTCATTAAATTCCATTCGCATTAATCTTTCTCTTAAAGAGATAATCATGGCCAATGGATCACATTCCTTCAGGTATGACAACCAAAATCATATTTTGATAAAGTACTTGGAATCCTTTCAAATTTATGTATCATACCCTATCATAGAGTCAATATCCTTAATTGTTTAATTGAAAATCGAGGATTGTCTATGCTGGATACTGATAAGAAACTCATAGTCTCCCTTCAGCATGTTTATTAGACATTCTAATGTGTTGTGTTCATTTAAGTTTGGTTAATTTCTTTTCACCCCTCATAATTAGTTTCATCCTTGGATTGTGTCCAAATCCATTTTACTATGAATAATTCTTAAAGAAATTCCTTTGCTACGAAGTTGGTATTTAGAAACAACCTTGTTTCTCAGTGCAATGAAAGGTATTCATAAATACTTTATAAATTGCCTTATATATAAAACTGATTTGGTTTTAGCTTATAAAACTTATATTCAAAACATAAAATGGTCATCCAATAACAGTTGTACCTAAGCTCTTTTTGGGATGATTCATACAAGATCCCTTATGAACAATTATTACATGTAGTCTTTCGACTCGCACAACCTGCCAACTCTTGGCTAGTGTATGTTGGGATTTTTATAGACCCTTATCTTATATGATTTTGTAAATCATTCTTTAGATGAAATTAATTTTAACCCTATGTATTACTTCTAAGTCCATGACCTTATAGAAAAAATTAACCCAACTTCACTCACAAATAATCGTACTTCGTTTAACAAGGTTTGATTTCTCGTTATTGATACATCATTATGTATCATAGGGAAGAGTTACTTTTGATGTTGAATCTATATTCATTTTTAGGTGCGTTCGAAACTCTTTTCATGCACTCACCTATTCGATCAAATCCGATCATTTATTTTTATTGCACTTTATGTTATTTACTTTTGATTTATACTTCTATGAGCTTATCATAGACATACTATATATGTATCAAATACACATGTCCATGTTGGTGATAACTTATTGGTGAATATAACGAAATACGTGGAACCATTTTGGAATTAATGACTTTCGGTTGCATTCATCTATATTTATCAAACCATAGAGTCCTTTAACTCTTATGATCGCTCCTATAAAATCGGTGCGTTGCCATTTATTGTTTGAGATATAATTCATTTGATACCAAATGATTCATAATCATAGAATCAAAGAATTATTTCTCCAAACTTTGGATTAGTCCATAATTTCAAAATAATTGCAAATAATTTAGGCACTTCTGTATTTTCAAGTGCATCTCAAATACCAACATTATAGTTTTATTTTATAACGAATATTCATAATACTCATATTGAAATAAAATTATGTCTATTTTTCACTTAACACTGAAGAATGGTCATTATTTCATGCATAATGTTTAGTGTATTTTATGGAGTCAATTTTCATAATTTGATGCAGTCCACAAGTGTTATATGATATGCTCCTACTATTTCCACTAATACTATAATAGCATATGAAATATGAAGCTCCATTCAACCACTTAATATAGATTATTTATTTCATTTACTGCAACTATTTTATGGTCAAGGACTTTTGGATCAATTATCTTAAATTCAAATAACTAAATGTCATAGAAAAAAAATCTTAACACGGACATACATTTTGGAATAGAAATCATTTTTCGCATTCAAATATTAAGTATCAACTATTATTTTACAATTCACATTTTTGATGTATCTTTATGAAGCAAAACTGACTATTCACACTTTTCATCCCAGCTATGCCTTGCGTTATGTCCACTCTTATAAATTTGATTTCCTTTCTAAACGGTCAAACTATTCAAAGGAAACTCTTACTACAATAGCGTAAAGAATTTTTTATAAATGTGCAACTGACTATCCTTAAATTTTAAGGGTATTAAATACATTGCACATACGTAAAATGATTAAACCGACATTTCAGTGATCGAATTCTTAGATCTATCTCGTATCTTTGGTACAGTGTTACGTTTAACACAACAAGATTATTATTATAATCAATCATATTCAATACATGATCTCACACTACAATTTACTTGCTTATTTCAATGAACTAATTTCATCCACGTTTCGTATATTACAAATTATCACCATTCATCATGCAACATTTATCTGCCATTATATATGAATCAAATATTCATATCTTGTATTGCTCTTAGAGCTCAAAACTTGTTGAATACAATACAGAGTTTTGAGCAAATAAACTCGTAAGTGTTCAAGTTATGAATTTAGTGGTTGTATAATTAGGCGCTTGGATGGGTCAACATTCAAAACATTTATTGGTAAGTATATATATGTCGATATTTGATTCCATTCCTTTGTATAATTTAATTGATAAACATTTTATGAACTATATTTAATGAACAAATTTATCAAAGTATGTTATTTTATTTATACATAGCAGATGTTCTTATAATATTACAAAGGTTAAATGTCACCATTTTATTGTTCTAATAAGACTCTCACTAGTCTTTTATGTTTCTCTAAACCCTAAGGCGAAATATTGAAGTCTTTCGACTTCACTAGTGGGTGTTAGAACTCTTAGATCTTGGTATTCTGACCTTGAGGAAAGCTCAACAGACCATACTCCCATATATAATGGATAACTCCTTATCGATTACATCACATATAACTCCTAAGCTTAAGATCCTTGTCGTAATCCCTACTTTACTTATTCACTCATACCCATAATTTCGTGATGACCTAAGTATTTTATACATAACCTAAGGAGAACTCAACAAATAGGTACAAGTATATTACCTCATCTAGTCTATATATTAATAGTACTACACATAGCATCCTAAGCTTGAGGAAAGCTCAACTAAGGAGTACATAAGTAATCTATTAATATATAAATAGTATAGGATGGATTTATATTAAAGATTAATAATTTTTAATATATTTAATTAAGTGATATCGACTTATGGAATATTTATGAAATACCTTCGTGATTCAGGTAACAAACACATCGAAAATCATGGTATATGTACTATACGTATATATTTATTCCTTAAGTCTAGTAGGGTTTCTTTAATGTCCAACCACTAGTTTTACGTTCATAATATATAAGTTTCATTATTATATATATTTTTTAACTTTAATTAGCTTATGTTATAGTTTTATGTATACTATTATATAAATTAAATCATATTTGATTAATTAACACTTTAATTAATTATTATTTTATTCAATTATTATATGTTACTTTGAATACACATACTATAACCTTTGTAGCAATACGCATATATCTTATATATATATGTATGTATTTAATTTATCGACTAACTTTTAATTAATTTATTTAATTAAACAATCTTAATTAAATTTTATTAATTTTGAAAATTCTTTTATATGCACATGTATACTCATATTGTCTTAAACAATTGAAGTTAACATGACATATATACATATATTATACATGTATATATATATATTTAATTAATTAAATTTATTTATTAATTAATTCATTTATTTTATCAAACTTATTAATAAATAATATTTTCAAAATTAATTTTATAACATTTCTAAATATTTAAAAAAATTATATTATAACTTCTATAACATGTGTTTTAATATAAATTTAACTTTTAAATTCATAACTTTTATTTTAATTTTCAAAACAAGTTGAAACTCAAAATATAACATTTTCTTGTTTTAAATTTAACTTTTAAAATAATTTTGAAATCAGCGCAAGGCCTAATTCAAATTGGGCCTTTTCTATTAGGGGCAACCTTTGGGCTTATATAACTCTATGGACCAGACTGGTAGCCAAGGAGGATATGGTATATGATTACCCAATAATCCAACCTAAACACTAACTTTCTTAGACATCTTATTAATCGGGTTGTAAGAAATCTAATATGACTAATTTAGACAACATAGGCTATTGGGCTCTGATACCATTGTTGGAACTAGCTAGCCCATAGCAGAAGAAATGGGTAAATTTCAAAAAAATTACCATTATGGATTTTTATTGGCATATGATGTCTAATTGATTTAGAACATTTCTAAAATTATTTTATATAAAATCATTATTTTATATAAATTTATATTATTTTTTGTATCATGCGATAAATATAGCATTATTTATATATACATGTATTATATACTCATGTGTTTGTGTGCATGTGTAACATAGCAACTCGTGCAAGGTTTGATATGCCCGTGGATAAGTGTTGAGATTTATGCCGCAACGGACATGTTGGCACCTCTAGTAATAATACATCATTTAAATATATGCTTGTGTGCTTAATTTGTATATATAAAGTATCACACACACACATATATACATATATATATATATATATATATTTAATTTTGAATAATTTATATACATAAACATATATATATATATATAAGAAATTTATAAAGTGCACATACATAATTATATATATGTGTGTGTGTGCATATATTGTGAAGAATGGGATTTTCGACTTTCGAAAATCGACATTAATACGTCCACCGTATCAACTGCCGAGCAATCGAAGGCTGGAAAACCGAATTGTTAGGATTAAAGAAGAAGAGGTAGAAGAAGAAAAAAAGAAGAAGCAACAGAAACAATATCAGAATCTCACAATCGCAGCGGAACAACTTATAATAGATAAACGACTAATCTTTAAAATCAAAAGAACTGTACATTTTATACACTACATCATCAGAGTCAATATACAACACAACACAATAATGGACAGTTATATAAACCTATCCTCACAACTGAATACACAGCGAAAAAGATAATATCATATACAAGTGATACGTTTCGCCAACCAGCTCGCCTCCTGAGCTCCACAACACCTCCTGAATTCCAGTATGACCTGATAACCTGACTCTAGACTGCCCATGTGGAAATTAGTGGGCACCTAGAGTTTAAGAAGGGAATAATAAACTCCAGGTTAGTCATGGGACTGGTGTGAGAACTTAAAACAGTTATATCTTTTAAAAAACAAACAAAGAAATATTTTAAAATAGATCTGCAATGCTTTTAGAAAATGAAACTACCATAAGGCCTCCCGCACACACACACAATGCAAACGCAGAATCGGAGGAGATTTCTCCTTATGATAGTTAAACATGCTTGATATGCAAATTTCTTTGATATTATTAATATAAGTGCAAAGTGTAGGAAAACATTTCGAAAGTATGATATAAATCTTAGCCAACATAGACATTCCGAACTATGACTACTATAGCTACCATCTAAACAGTGGTGACCACCATAAGTAAATGGCAGGTTCTACAACTAAAACCATACAACGTGCGTATTGGAGTTTGGATTTCCAACAAATGGTTAGGCCAAGGAACTTTCCATTGCCACATGGGTACGCCTCTGGAGAGACGCCCCGAGAACCTAACCGGATCTCTGCCAACACAAGGCCGGGTTACCTCTGCAAAAGTAGGTAACTACTGACACGAGTATGCCGTCCCCCGGTTGTAAACAACCTTTATCCGAGGATCCTCAACTAACAACAATCACAAATTCATATATATTTGCGACATTCACATAAGTTAAGTATCTGGGCTCCATACCATGATAACACTTCTATCCAGAAGGAAATGCACATACCCTAAGGGGAGCTACTCCCTATAACCTTCCCGCGTCTTTCCTGTTTTGACCATTTTTGGGGTGTGAGGTCCGACGAAGTGTTGTCCACAAAGCTACGCTTTTCACAAAAGCTATGCTTTGATCAACAAATGATCAGCAGCACTACGTATGCCAAATTACCAAATTGGGAACGTATCACTAGTAAGCATCAACTACATAACCTCTGAGCACGTACGACTCAGAGAAGGGTGTTAAGCTAAGAGAATAAATTCTCCGCCACCAACGAAAATATATTTGATAGAAACCAGCTTTACATCTCAAATTGTAACGTCAGATACACATCCATACAAGTCCGTTCCGGGATCGAATGGAACCGAAGGCACTTCCAAAAGAAGCCCTTGCAATCCAGATATTCACTAATCATGTCCGGACTTTCCATCACAAAGGGTGATAAAATCTCTATATCGAAAATCAGCCGATGCAGAGACATTCGACGGTAATCCTTCCGCTTTCGAAAATATCCGGTCTTCAACACCGGTCTTCAAATGCTATCCATTTCGACGTATCACTATTCGGAATGGGATTCATGACCCAAAGGTCCTCTCCCGGCTAAACCGAATAACGAGCGCTTATTTTTAAAATAAGTGTAGCATTCAAATTCAAGAAATTCACAACAAATACCCATTTAAAGGTAAACATTGATAGTCAGTTATTTAAATATCAATAGATATGCACAACATCACCAGATTCCAAATAATTTCCCAATTATTTATATTTTTCAAAAATATCTTTACAAGATATATTTTTCCACACTTCAAAAATAAATCAATGTTTATTTTTAAACAAATTTCCCTTTCCTTTATAAATTCCATGGTGAATTTAAATTTCCAAATATCCACTGATATATGATTTTCAAATCGATTTCAAATATTCACTTTCAATTTATCTTTAAAAGATATAATCTCAAAACGTTTCACTTCTTATTGGAAAACATTTCCATACTTATTTAATAATAAGTAATTCACAAATCTATTTATTTCCAACATTTGAAAAATATTCAATATACTTAAATCACAATTAAGTATATATTTTATTCTTTAAGGAAAACATTCTCTTAAACATATTCATTTGAGTCAAAACGAATGTTGTGTAAAACATCGTTACGACAACAGAAATCACTAGTATAGGGATTCGAAATTAAGATAGATATATAAATCCCAATACTATATAAAACATTTCCTTTCAAAAATCATTTACTATAACAACAGTGTTATAGTCCACCATTCCCTTTTGTTTCTCGAAAACGTCTATTTGAACAATGAATGTTGAAATCTATGGTTTCGATACTTAATACATTTTAAAACACCTTTAAATCGTTTTAATTCTATTTAAAATATCACTTCCCCAAAACATTTCTTTAATGTATTATTCACTATCCAAAATCGTGAATATACTTCGTTAACCAAATTCAACGTTTCTACACATTTTATTTTAAAGGATTATCCACTGTCCAAAATCATGGATATATCTCCTTTAATAAGCTATAATAATTAACTTATCAAAATGAGTCGATTTCAGATTTATAAAACAATGTTTATAAATTCCATTTATATTTTATAACAACTTCAACATATAAAATCACTTTATTAACAAATTATATCCATATCCCATTTACATGCCAAAATCCAAATTATAAGCAAATTACTTATAATTCTCTATTTACAAATTCATTCATTTTATAACTTCACAAATCGTAGATTCTATTCTTTTATAAAATCCATTTATAGCATCATTTTAAAACGTCTTTAAAACTCCTTTATAATTCCATCACTTTGATTTATAAAAAATCCTTTTTTTAAATCTTATATATAAAGCTTTTATAATAAATTCAAAAATCACTATTTAAATTATTTTATGAAAAAAATCAACTTCATATTTCCAAAAATAACCTTTCAACTATATTTCTCAAAACATCATAATTTTTAATATAAACTTCCAACCTGAATTTTCAAAAATCAAATTTTTATTTATTTTCGGTATCTAACAATACCAAAATTATATTTGGCTAAATTTTAGCCTTCAACGATTTCAATCACAAAGTTAGTCACACAGAGATTATAAATAAATCAACACGCAACATTGAAACAAATTCAATTATTTGAGGAATCCAGTTGGATCCCTCCGACCTATTTCCCTGCATCCACAGATGTTAGCATAATACCAATTCTGTTTCAAGACGGGATATCGTGGTACATGGGTTTATATAAAATATTATCCGCTATTATGCGGCGCAATAGGGCCTCATCCGCTATACAATGCGGGAAAATCAACTCCAAGTACATATATAATACCAATTCCACTTCAAGGTGAAATATCGCGGTATATGTGTTTAATAAAATAACCTCCGCTTAATATGCAGTGTACAGGGTCTATTTCAATACAATAGATAATAATTTATCATCCAAGCATACAATCAACACAATCAAGCAATTTTAAATCTAACTATTTAAAATTTTAATCAAAACACAATTCGATCGAGTGAGAAGTTCGCACCTTGTTTCATATACAGTTGCAGTGTTTTATTTCGAATAAAATTAAACGCGCGTTTAATTTTACCTAAAATTCACACTAGCTCAAATCAACTTCAATCCAACTCCATCGCGTAGTATTCGTCTATACGAACCCGACGCAACTCGTTTCGTGTGAAACGGACCTCGTATGAAAAAGTTATGATAGTTTAAAGTTTAAACGAATTAATATATAATAATTCTATTATTTTATTTTTATTTTTAAACCTCAAACACATCCGGGCCACATGTTGTAAGCAAGCAGATCTTGGCCGAAGGTTACATCTTCTTCCTTCCGTGAAATTTACATATGTGAAACCCATGGCCGCCGCAACCATTTGATTTAACGCGACCTTCTCGTCGATCTAAACGTTGATCAAAAGCCATCGTTGCGTGCACCGAAGCAAGCTTCACCCTCAACTTGAACAATGTGGCACTCAGCCTCCCCATAATCTTAAGATTCATGCTCGAACATCGGACGCTTGACGTCATCTTACCCCAGCGTCACCGTATGGATACGAAGATCTCATCATCCTCTTCGTTTTTGTAGTTGATAACTTTCGATAAAAGTGAGCGGATCGAGAGAGATTAAGGGAAAAAAAATGAGTGATTTCGGCCATTAACATCATAAGTGGCGGCCTGAAACCCTAGCTAGGTTTTAGTGCAAAATGAAGATAAGGGAGGTCCTTTTATAGAAAATTTTCGAAACACTATTCACCCGAAAAATTTTCAAACTCCAATCGAAGCGTGCCGCCTGGCGTTTATAATGTTTTACCCCTATTCCAAATGCAATGGAATATATATCGGGAGCCACTTCGAAAGTATTTGGAAGATAGGTTTTCAAATCGACTATTTTATATTTAAAATTCACTTAAACCGATTTCAGTGCGTTTTAGCTTGCCTCGGACAACCATAAATCCGATTGACACGAAATTTGAAATCTTACAATAATTTAACATTATGGGTCCGTTGAAACTGGTTTCGTCGAAATCCAAGACTGTTTGAAAAATGACTATTTTTACTCGCCAATTAAATATTAAAATATTCAACTTCTACAATTTAACTTTTAATTCGATTTTAAAAGTTCCGTAACATCATTATAACTCCGATATGATTTAATACAACTTTACAAATCAATTTTAATCACATTAAACCCAATTTCCGATTATTTTTGTAATTTCAAATATTAAATTATCGATTTAATTATCCAATTAAATCTAGATATTCGAAATATAATTTATTCGACTTACTAATTTTACTTGTTAATATTTAAAATCAATTAAATATATGAATTTCAAATGGAAGAAATTCTGGATCGTTACAAACTCCCCCTTAAAAGAATTTCGTCCTCGAAATTACCAAGTAAGAAAAAGTCTTGAAATCCATTAACTTTTCAAAACCATTTGTTCAAATTAAATTTCAAATTCATTTAAACATTTTAACTTTTCCAATATCCATAGTTAAACTTCTTACAATAACTTTACTAAGTTTTCAAATCATACTTAGTTATCTTTTCAAAACCAATTATATCGTTTAACTTTTCACTAAAGTCAAAGTTATAGTTTTCAAAAATTTCCAATTTTCTCAAAAATATTCTAACGCCTTAAATTTTCGAAAAATTTCACCAACGTCTCCTTGCGCGGCTAGCTCGGTACGAATACAAAAATGGCATCACGGCTCCCAGATTTCAAAAAGAAAAGAAAAAGCCAAGTGGCTGGTCCAGAAAATCATCAAATTTCATACTGAAATTCAAATACATACCTTTTGTCGGGCAATTCAATTTTTTTTATCTTTGAAATCAAAATCCCAATTTCCTTTAGTCCACCTGTATATCCTGCTAACCATAATATCCATTTTCATTCAGTCTCACATTATTAATTTCATTTGAATTCAATTTACAATTTCAATTCTATTTGGATTCAATTTACCTTCTGAATATTGAATTTTATCAATTATTTTTCATTCACAACTAATTCATCTTGCTATTTTAAATTAGTTTCTTTTACTAATTCATTACAAGTTCTAACTCATTTAATCTTGTACAATTCAAATTGGTTTCCGATATTCAATTTTCAATTTCAGTTTTTATTCTTTTGTTCGTTCCCAAACACAATTCAATTCACTATTTCGGTTTATAATCACTTATATTTAAACTGGATTTCAAATTCCATATGAATTTAATTTATCCTTTATTTATAAATGTTGAATTCAATTCATTTTAACCCATATTAAATTTGTCATTTCTTCAATTAGTTTTACTTACTAATTTTATTTTAATACTTAGCTTCATTTGATCCAACTTGACAAATTTTCAATTTACTTGCAATTTCAAGATGAATTTCAACATTTAGTTTCCAATTTCATTTACTCGCAATTGTAAATTCATTCATTTATAAATTCATTTCCATAATTCAAACTCAATTTCAATTCATTTGTTTCTACCCCAAATTTATGTTCAACTCAATAAATTTTATTCCATAACTATTTTTATTAGATTCCAGAGTCTTTCCAACATTTCAAAACCATTTTTAAAACCAATTCAAATTATCCTTTGAATTTCAAAACCCAAACCCAAATTTTTCCAAACAACTTGCATTTAAAACAACTTGGCAGCAATTCCTCTTTTGGAAATCTGAAAGTGAACACCGATGATGATGCAGTCATCATCAAAGTTATTTTCCAGCGACCGAAAAGTGTTTAGAGCTTTTATCCCTCCAAAAACATTTTTTTCAAACCCTTGAAAACCATTTTCAAACTCAAAAAGGAATTTAATCTTTTCCAAATTGCAAACCCTTTCAAAACATTTCCAAATATTCCTCTGGAATTTTACTTCAAATTACAAATCACATTTACAATTTATATTCTCCAATTCTATTCGTATGCGAATTTATTTCTTAACTTTGGAGTTACGATTTCAATTTCTTTTTCAACATTAATGATAATAATTTAATATCATCACTTCTTAGCAACCAAGCAATCATATATTATAATAATTCACAGAAATTTTTTCACTTTTATATACAAAAATAATTTAGGTAAAATTATTTCATTTACCCTATTTTAATACGATATCGTGTCGAATTTGTTCTGTACAAGTGTTTAGAGATTCCTATCAATAACGTTAATTACTCGTATTGACCAGAATCCATATACCACTCAACAAACTAATCATCACAATATGGAACAATTTTTATATTCAGTAACAAATACGCACTCATATCTATTATAACACTCACACTCTTTCTAGAGTACTGCTGACTCTATCTTTAATGAGTAACACCCAACAGAGCCAAGGTTGTGGCTTAACCAAATGCTCTGATACCAAACTATAACGAACGAATTCAGCGGCGACCGGCAGGCTTTGCAACCATCCTAGACCCATCATGGCTACAACTGGTACCCGAAACTTGCTTTTACGGCCAGCCTTTCGACTGTCACTGGTTACGCCTAACCAACCCCAAAAAGAGGACGTGTAGGGGTAAGAGTCTCCCTTTCGCCACCTAACACGAAGCGAGAACCCCCATCACATTTCACTAAGACAAGAAAGTCTCGTCCACAAAGCTACGCTTTTCACAAAAGCTATGCTTTGATCAACAAATGATCAACAACACTTCGTATGCCACATTACCAAATTGGGAACGTATCACTAGTAACCGTCAACTACATAACCTTTGAGCTCGTACGTCTCAGAGAAGGGTGTTAAGATAAGAGAATAAATTCTCTGCCACCAACAGAAATATATTTGGTAGAGACCAGCTTTACATTTCAAATTGTAATGTCAGATACACATCCATACAAGTCCGTTCCGGGATCGAACGGAACCGAAGGCACTTCCAAAAGAAGCCCTTGCAATCCGGATATTCACTAATCACGTCCGGACTTCCCATCACAAAGGGTGATAAAATCTCTATATCGAAGATCAGCCAATGCAGAGACATTCGACGGCAATCCTTCCGTTTCCGAAAATATCCGGTCGTCAACACCGGCCTTCAAATGCTATCCATTTCGACGTATCACTATTCTGAATGGGATTCATGACCCAAAGGTCCTCTCCTGGCTAAACCGAATAACGAGCGCTTATTTTTAAAATAAGTGTAGCATTCAAATTCAAGAAATTCACAACAAATACCCATTTAAAGGTAAATATTGATAATCGGTTATTTAACTATCAATAGATATGCACAACATCACCAGATTCTAAATAATTTCCCAATTATTTGTATTTTTCAAAAATATCTTTACAAGATATATTTTTTCACACTTCAAAAATAAATCAATGTTTATTTTTAAACAAATTTCTCTTTCCTTTATAAATTCCATGGTGAATTTAAATTTCCAAATATCCATTGATATATGGTTTTCAAATCGATTTCAAATATTCACTTTAAATTTATCTTTAAAAGATATAATCTCAAAACATTTTACTTCATATTGGAAAACATTTCCATACTTATTTAATAATAAGTAATTCACAAATCTATTTATTTCCAACATTTGGAAAATATTCAATATACTTAAATAACAATTAAGTATATATTTTATTCTTTAAGGAAAACATTCTCTTAACATATTTCTTTGAGTCAAAACGAATGTTGCGTAAAACATCGTTACGACAACCCAAAATCACTAGTATAGAGATTAGAAATTAAGATAGATATATAAATCCCAATACTATATAAAACATTTCCTTTCGAAAATCATTTACTATAACAACAGTGTTATAGTCCACCATTCCCTTTTGTTTCTCGAAAACATCGATTTCAACAATGAATGTTGAAATCTATGGTTTCAATAGTTAATACATTTTAAAACACCTTTAAATCGTTTTAATTCTATTTAAAATATCACTTTCCCAAAACATTTCTTTAATATATTATTCACTGTCCAAAATCGTGAATATACTTCGTAACCAAATTCAACGTTTCTACACATTTTATTTTAAAGGATTATCCACTGTCCAAAATCATGGATATATCTCCTTTAATAAGCTATAATAATTAACTTATCAAAATAAGTCGATTTCGGATTATAAAACAATGTTTATAATTTCCATTTATATTTTATAACAACTTCAACTTATAAAATCATTTTATTAACAAATTCTATCTGTATCCCATTTACACGCCAAAATCCAAATTATAAGCAAATTACCTATAATTCTCTATTTACAAATTCATTCATTTTATAACTTCACAAATCGTAGATTCTATTCTTTTATAAAATCCATTTATAACATCAATTTAAAACGTCTTTAAAACTTCTTTATAATTCCATCACTTTGATTTATAAAAAAATCAGTTTTTTAAATCTTATATATAAAGCTTTTATAATAAATTAAAAAACACCATTTAAATTATTTTATAAATAAAATCAACTTCATATTTCAAAAAATCACCTTTCAACCATATTTCCCAAAACATCATAATTTTTAATGTAAACTTTCAACGGGAATGTAATGACCCGGAATTTTGGGCAATATAAATTTAATAATCTGTGTAAATAATTTAACTGGTTTTATAATTTTTCTTTATGATTTTAATTTAAACTGATAAATTTATTCTTTTAAAGGTTAATAAATATTTAATCTGATAATTGTGATCAATATCTTTCTGACAATTTAAAATATTGATAGGATTTATTTTTCCAAAGCTAATGAAATTTTATTCTGTTTATAATATATACATTTGATATATATTGTGAATAGAAGATCTTTTGTTTTAAATTTAAAGTTGAATTTTCAATTTGTAATATATATGTATGTATATGTTATAATTTGATATTGTTTTGAAATTTAATTAAATCCATTGATAATTTATAATGTATTAATATTGTAAATTTAAGCTTTGTTTTAGAATCAATGTTTTCAAAAGTTAATTTAAAGACCAATTCAATTGTTTTTAAAATATAAGAAAATTTGTTGTTTATTTCTAATATGATAATTTAAAGGAATTTAAACAAAGTTTGTTTTGCTTTCATTTTAAATACTTCAATTTAAAATGTTTTGAGTGTATAAATATGAATGTTTTAAATTTTAAATAACATATAGAAGATGTATATTTATATTTGAATTATAAGTAGTTTTAGAATATTTTCTTTAAAAAGTAAACTCATATATATTCATACATAATTATTTGTTAATTTAGTGAATTAAACATGAAAATTTATATTTACATTTTAATTTAAGTAAAAATTAATTAAAAAGACTTAAAAACATGTGTAACTACCTTAAGTCATATTAACAACACTTGTAAAGCTACTAAAGAATTAAATGACGAGTGTCTTCATCTTTGAATTTTTCTTTCTTTAATTTTATTTAATCATAACACTTTTTCTTTGTTCTTGCTTCTTAGCTCAATACAGAAAATCTCTTTTAAAAACCTGAAATTTCATAATCAAATCTGCAACATTAACTTATATCTGCAACTTCAAACATTCAATCTGCAAATTTACAAACTGCATTTCAAATGGAACAAGGATCAAACCTGCAAATATCAACTACAACCTTCAACCTGTTTTGAAGATCAAAGCTGCATTTTTAAAGCTGCAACTAAAAAAAAAGTAAAACCTGCAAGTTTATCGTGCATGTCAAAAGGAAGATCGAGATCTGTTTAATCTTTTTAAAAACAATCAATATATAAGCATGCCTGGTTTAATTTCATCAACTAGCAAGATCAGAGCACAATTTTTTTTCAAATTTAAAGTTGTTAAAGCCTGGACATCAAAACTGCTCTGCTCTGCATATTTTAAGAGGTGAGCAAACTATTTTAAAAACAGTTTAATTCTAGATTTCATCTTGATTTTATGATGATATCATGATGTTATCTGGAAAATTTTATTTAAATTGGATTGCATGTGGAATTAAAATATTTAATTTCCTGTAGGATGTGAAAATGAATACTGTGTTTAATAAAAACAGTCCAATTATTTCAAAAATCTAAATAACTTGGTTTTTATCATGAATTGGACAGTGGTATGTTAAAGAAAGTTGTTTGTAAATACATAGTATATCATTTAAAAACAATTATAGGATTTTAAATTGAAGGAGTTACTCAGAATTTTCGAATTACAATAAAATACTATTACACATGGAAAATAAATAATCTTGTTTGCTGATTTAGATTACATGAATGAATTAGTGATTAGAAATCATGATTTTAATACAGATTTCATGATTTTTAGTTTAATAAATCATGAGAATTTTGAGTTTGATCGTTTTGTGAATTTTTGTGAACTGCCAATGATTTATCCAATAATTTAATATGATTCTTTGGTTAAAGCTTGCTTGAATGTTAGGGATTTAGGGAAAAATACAATTTAAATTTTTAAATGGTAGAATTTTTCGAATTAGATTAAACTAGGGTTTAGGTTGTTCTTTTTGTTTGGCCTGAATATTGGAGTTTTGCGTCTTGAACTTTGGACCGGAAGTTATCGCGAGGGTGCAGAGACGTAGCTTATGGTCGTGGTGTTCGATGATGGGGACGGCGAGTTCAACGGCGTCGAGGTGTTTGGTCGTGGGGAAATTTTGGAGGTTGGTGTTTTCTACAGTTTCGTACCTGATGTTCGAATTTCGATTCGAACAAGATTTGTTGGATCTGGGTTCACCTTCGTGCTCGCGAGTGGTTTTGGGACTGTGGTGGGTCGTCGCGATGGATGATGGAGGCCGGCGGTGAAGGTGCATGTTCACCGTGACTTGGTTGTGCACTGGAAGTGTCAGGTTGGGGGAAGACGAGTAGGCTCGGGTGGGTGCTCGCATGTGTCTCGGGGGTGACTCGAAGATTTTTGGAGATGGGTTGCTTCGGTGTTGACTCGGGATGAATTGTGGTTTGCTTCGGGATTTTTGGGTTACTGATCTGGTCATAGTTATAACACTAAGTTACATTATAGCTTGAGATGATTAAATTAAAATTCAAGCATCTTATTATAAACAATTTTTTTTAAAGGAATTAAAAATACAAAGTTTAAACATGTTGTTTAAAATTTAAATGGTAATCAAAATTTTAAAGTATAAGTTGAAAATTATTTATTTTATTTTACTTTCGATTTATTTAAAGTGATTTCATATTGGAAGTAATTTAACTACATTTTGGATTTCAATTTAAAAAGGATATTTTGAATTTAAATATTAAATCAACGTTTAAGTTAAAATGTTAAGTAATGATTCAAACGTAAGATTTCAAGTTTATATTTGAAATAAATAAGATTAATTTAAATGTTTTAAAGTATTGAAAATTTTGAAATTTGTTTCTAAATTTCCTATTTTCAAATAAGATTATCATTATGATTTTGTAAACCAAGATTAATAACTTATCTTTAAATTAATTTAAATAATTCAAATAATTTATTTATATAAATAAACAAGGTTAAATTATTTGAATAATTAACTTAAGAATGCTTATCTGTTAATAAGTTAAGTTTGATTAAGAATTATGGTTTTCTTAGTTTATTAAAGATTTTCTTCAAATAATAGAAGTTAATTAATTAATTGTTTAATTAATTTTAAATAATTAGTAATTGTTTATTTAATTTTAAGATCGCTTAATTATGGATTAATTAAGTCTAATTATTTAATAGAGTAATTAATGGTTAATTGTTGAATGTCATTAATGAAGTTAATTCATTATGGAAGTAATTAATGGTAATTACTCATGAAGTAATTTAGTTGAAGTGATTATTGGTTAATCACTTGATGATATTAATTAAAGAATTGATTAATATAATTGTTTTAAAGATAATTAATTATGAAGTAATTAATTAAAGGATTAAAGATCATTTAATAATGGAATTAATTATTTGTAAGGCAATTAATTAAGAAAGTAATTAAGATTTATTAATGGAAGTAATTAGAGATAATTACTTATGTAAGTAATTAAGAGTTAATTACTTAATTATTTAGTCAATTAATTAATATGATTAATTAATTAATAAATGAATTTAATTTAAGATTAATTACTAAGTGTAATTAATTAAATTGTAATTAATTAATAAAGTAATTAATTAAGGATTAATTTATTTATTTAATTGTTTAATAATTACTTAATGTAGTAATTAAAGATTAATTAATTTGATTAATTAATCAAGAATTAATATAATTAATTTAGAAGTTAATTAATTTAGTTAAGTAATTACAAATTTTTAATTACTTATTATGATTAATAGAATTATTACTTATAAGTTAATTAATTACTTAATTGAAGTAATTATTAATTAATAAGATCATTACTTATTGAATTTAATGATATTTATCAAGGTTGATTAATATAAGTGATTTATTCAGGAGTGATTAATTAATTGTAATTAAATAAGGTTTAATGTAATTAATTATGATTGGTTAATAATGGAAGAAAATGTAGAATCGTTAATTATTATAATTAATGATAGTAATTTAGGATTAATTACTGTATATGGTTAAGGATAATTACTTGAATGTAATTAAATATAATTAATCAAGGGAGATTAATTAAGGGAGATCATTAGAGATGATTAATTTATTTTTGAAATAATAATTAATGAAGAAGGATTATAGTAATTCAATTGATTATTCTGTTTTGGATGTTTGATTAATATGGGTTGATTGATTAATATTGGTTAATTGATTAATATTGGATGATCAATATTTGGTGATTAATATTGGATGTTTGATATTGGTTGATACTGGATATCTTTGTTATGTGATATGCTACTTTGTGAAGATGAATGTTGTTATGAATTATATATTGTGGTGATATGATTCATCTATCTGTTTATTTCATCCCGAATATAAGTTAAATTGTTTAAACCCTTAAGTACAACTTGGATATTAAAATGGCGTTTGGTTTCGGTGAGACCGGGATCGGGTTTCCATATTTGGAATCCGAAAACCACATCGATTCCAATTAAACGTTAGGACGTGAATCCAAGTGGAGCAAGTGAAGACTCGAGGTGTAAGGGCTATACGTCAGTATAACTCTATGGGTGATTCCGTAATGAGTTGACGGAATAGTGCTTATAGATTCGAGATGGTGATTTAGAGTGCAAGGGCTATGGTCATTGACTCTGAGGGTGATTCCAAAATGAGTGCAATGAGATAGTGCCTTCGGTTTCGTTCGAACCTGGAACGAACTTGTATGGATTGAATGCTTTCAGAACATCGTCAGATGGACGATGAGCATTCTAAGATAGATGTGTTCTATAAAGGTAATCGCAGCCTCAAGCCTCATCAACCGAGAATGGCTAAAACAGGGGGGGTGCAGCAAGGCTTCGTGGGTAGCCCTTACTTGAGAGTGAGATTTATCCCTGTCTAGAGGTCCCTTTCTATTTCGGCTTAGTGTGTGGTTGGTCGCGCCAACTGCGGGGTGGTCTTGTTCGGAACTGTTCAGTAAGGAATGGTTTCGGCCTTGTGTTGCAGGGGAGTGGGCATACTCCTCGGTACGTTGATCTAGGCCACGTACTGTGATGGGCGGTACCCCAGTAGCCCTGCCATTGATGGAAACCCATTCTTCCTACGAGACCCTATGGTTTTGTTTGTATTACCACTTTTGTGGCTAGTAGCTGGAATTTAATAGATGTAACAATTTCGGCTATTTCTTATTTACTTGAAAACCCTAGACCTATTATAATATCACTGGATTTCCTATCAATGTTTTGGTTATCGTAAGGTAAAAACTTTTCCATGTTTATGTGTGGGAAGTCTTACGTGATACCTTTTCTTTCAAAGGTTTTCTAAAGTTAAGCAATTTTAACCCGTTTACTCACACCAGACCCCTGTCTGACCCGAGTGTTTATTTTCTGTTTTATTAAACTCTTGGGTACTCATATTATGTATGAGTAGTCAAGTGATTCAGGTTTGCTTGATGAATTTTTGGAGGAGATATGGAGCAGGAGGCTTCCACGTGTAGTTATATATTGGTTCCGCTGTGTTTGTTTGGTATTTGTTTCTTGTGTATTGTAAGAGGTATAATTAGACAGATGTTTATAACTGTCTAATCTGTGTTGTTTATTGTGTACTCTGATGTAATATGATACTATGTAATATTTTATGTGATATATTATATTTCCTTCGTTCCGCTGTGAGTTCTCTGTTGTTGTGTTTCTTCTTTCTCCTTCTTTTCTTCTTCTATCCCTTTCTTTCTTCAAGATGATGCGATTTCCTGGAGTTAGGAAGTCGGGTCGTCTCAGTTGGTATGAGAGCATTAGGATGAGTGAATACCTAGGCTTTGGAGTGGTGTCTTTCTTGAGAGAGTGTACTTGTAGTTTTTATATATAACTATATATCTATATCTACCTGATCTGTTGGGTTATCTGTTCGGATTTTCCAACATAACTTTTAGAGCTAGATGGAGTAGTGGTGTGTGTGTGTGCAACACGACTACCACTGATAGAGAGGTCCATATGTGGAGGTTGAAAGATTTTGTTGAGACTGTAGACCTATTACCGTCTCGAATGAGATTTGTAGTTTGGAGCAAGGATTTCTCAGATATCCTATGAAATATTTTGAAGATTTGGAGTTCATCTTTGAAGTGTAAGTTCGGATTTCGCTCGAGTGAGCGAATTTTTCTTGAGTTTGGATCTGTCAGAAGTGTAGAAGTAAGTAATGATATCTTGGTAACTGCATGATGAGATGCAGTATCCTTGGATATTTTCCGAAGATGTTTCCTCTTGAACCAGTTTTAGTAGTTGTTGAGGAGCAGTTTTTACCTGCCGCAGGGAAGATTCGTCTGTGTAGAAGTTGTTTGGATCTCTAGCAAGGAGGTTGGCTGTTTTGGAATATGAGACTAAGGTCTATAAGTTGTTCCGCTTCGGCATGGTCTCGTTTATTATTCCCTAAGGAGAGTGAGATGTTGATGCTTGGTTTGGAGTCCAAGTTACTTTTGGGATGTCTGCCATCTCGAAGGTCTGTTGTGTGGGTTGTTGGTGGTTTTGGTTTTGGTTTTGGTGAAGCCTTTGGATTTGAGATTTTTGGTTAGCTGTGGTAGCAGTTTCAGTTTGAAGTGTTCGGTGTGCTGATGAGAAGGTCTTTTAGCTTCGCAGTATCATCGAGGTGGAGTTTAGAAGCAGCAATGTTGGTTGTTTCTCCGATGGTTCAGGAATCTTTGCGGTTCTTCTATCAGCAGTCCGGGCAGAAGGTGGAAGTTTTCTTGGAGGTTAACCTTGTTTGGAAAAGCTTAAGGCTGTTCTAATTGGTAAAGAGGGGACTGTTTTATTTGGAATCCGAACTAGGTAGGATCGCAAAGGTGACTTGCGATTTGTTTGGAATTTTTCTTAGGCTATCTTTTGTTTGAGGCTGAGGATTCTCATGTGGAAGTAGGAGCTACTGAGGTGATCAGAGTCTGTCTGCATTTGGAGTTGAGTTCCATATTGTTTTGGTTCCGGAAGCAATTTTGGTAGTTAACCTGATAGTTGGATGGTTCTTGGAGAAAGGAGAGTTGGTATAGCAGCTCAGAATTATTTTTGGAATTTGGTTTGGTCAGATCTAGTTTTTGAGTTGGATTTCTGCTGTAAGGTTGTGTGACTGAGTTAGATGAGTCACTCAGATTTTTATGGATTTGATGAACAAAGTTTCCCGAATATATTGGATAAGTTTGTATTCGTGTTCATCAGCAGTACTCTCATATATTTCGGAATCAGAGTGTGCAGCGAAAGTAAGGTAGCTGCTGTGCAAGGGAGGAAGTAAGTTCTGTTTGCTATTGCTTGAGTAGTAGAGCTTGTGTTCTGGATTTCGATGGATCTTGGAGGACTCTTCTGTTGAAAAGGATCCAGGAACTGTTTGCTTTGGTCTAGTTGTTTATGTAAGTATCAGCATAGATTGAGCTGATCGGAAGAAGCTTGGCAGCTCAAGATTTTCTGTTGAGTTACAGATATGAGATAAGAGGTTTTGGAGTTCGAAGTTGGAAACTTCATTGTTGTTAAGATTTCTCTGGTTAAGAGAACAGTAATTGGATAAGATTGGTTAGTTAGTGCTGTGGAAATTGAAGATTTCTTATCTGTGTTTTGATAGGATAAGATTGAATTGCCAGTTTGGATAGCTGGAATTCATTTTGTAACACGTGTCTCTGAGAGGGTACGTGTATGATTCATCGATTGGTTGTTGATTCTGTAGTTCAGTTGGATTTAGAAGTTGAGCTGGACTTGGGTATAGTCTGATATTCTGTTCAGATTGATTGACCTAAATATGAGAGGATCTCTGGATGTTGGTAGTGTAGTTAGTTTGTTGGCTTTTGTAGAGCGAGTATCCCGGTGATTTATCTTGGGAAACTCGAGATAGTATTAGAAATTTATTCTGAGTAGTGTCAGAATAATTAGTTAAGTTTGTTTGTTTATTTGATTGCTATTGTTGATAGTAACTGGTTGTTAGGAATTCTTTGCTGATTTAAATTAAAATCTGTACTGGATTATTGAATTACCTTTGCTTTTAAATTTCGGGGACGAAATTCTTTTAAGGGGGGAGGATTGTAACGACCCGGAATTTTAGGCAATATAAATTTAATAATCTGTATAAATAATTTAACTGGTTTGATAATTTTTCTTTATGATTTTAATTTAAACTGATAAATTTATCCTTTTAAAGGTTAATAAATATTTAATCTGATAATTGTGATCAATATCTTTCTGACAATTTAAAATATTGATAGGATTTATTTTTCCAAAGCTAATGAAATTTTATTCTGTTTATAATATATACATTTGATATATACTGTGAATAGAAGATCTTTTGTTTTAAATTTGAAGTTGAATTTTCAATTTGTAATATATATGTATGTATATGTTATAATTTGATATTGTTTTGAAATTTAATTAAATCCATTGATAATTTATAATGTATTAATATTGTAAATTTAAGCTTTGTTTTAGAATCAATGTTTTCAAAAGTTAATTTAAAGACCAATTCAATTGTTTTTAAAATATAAGAAAATTTGTTGTTTATTTCTAATATGATAATTTAAAGGAATTTAAACAAAGTTTGTTTTGCTTTCTTTTTAAATACTTCAATTTAAAATGTTATGAGTGTATAAATATGAATGTTTTAATTTTAAATAACATGTAGAAGATGTATATTTATATTTGAATTATAAGTAGTTTTAGAATATTTTCTTTAAAAGGTAAACTCATATATATTCGTACATAATTATTTGTTAATTAAGTGAATTAAACATGAAAATTTATATTTACATTTTAATTTAAGTAAAAATTAATAAAAAAGACTTAAAAACATGTGTAACTATCTTAAGTCATATTAACAACACTTGTAAAGCTATTAAAGAATTAAATGACAAGTGTCTTCATCTTTGAATTTTTCTTTCTTTAATTTTATTTAATGATAACACTTTTTCTTTGTTTTTGCTTCTTAGCTCAAAACAGAAAATCTCTTTTAAAAACCTGAAATTTCATAATCAAATCTGCAACATTAACTTATATCTGCAACTTCAAACATTCAATCTGCAAATTTACAAACTGCATTTCAAATGGAACAAGGATCAAACCTGCAAATATCAACTACAACCTTCAACCTGTTTTGAAGATCAAAGCTGCATTTTTAAAGCTGCAACTAAAGAAAAAGTAAAACCTGCAAGTTTATCCTGCATGTCAAAAAGAAGATCGAGATCTGTTCAATCTTTTTAAAAACAATCAATATATAAGCATGCCTGGTTTAATTTCATCAACTAGCAAGATCAGAGCACAAATTTTTTTCAAATTTAAAGTTGTTAAAGCCTGGACATCAAAACTGCTCTGCTCTGCATATTTTAAGAGGTGAGTAAACTATTTTAAAAACAGTTTAATTCTAGATTTCATCTTGATTTTATGATGATATCATGATGTTATCTAGAAAATTTTATTTAAATTGGATTGCATGTGGAATTAAAATATTTAATTTCCTGTAGGATGTGAAAATGAATACTGTGTTTAATAAAAACAGTACAATTATTTCAAAAATCTAAATAATTTGGTTTTTATCATGAATTGGACAGTGGTATGTTAATGAAAGTTGTTTGTAAACACATAGTATATCATTTAAAAATAATTATAGGATTTTAAATTGAAGGAGTTACTCAGAATTTTCGAATTACAGTAAAATACTGTTACACATGGAAAATAAATAATCTTGTTTGCTGATTTAGATTACATGAATGAATTAGTGATTAGAAATCATGTTTTTTAATACAGATTTCATATTTTTAGTTTGATAAATCATGAGAATTTTGAGTTTGATCGTTTTGTGAATTTTTGTGAACTGCCAATGATTTATCCAATAATTTAATTTGATTCTTTGGTTGAAGCTTGCTTGAATGTTAGGGATTTAGGGAAAAATACAATTTAAAATTTTAAATGGTAGAATTTTTCGAATTAGATTAAACTAGGGTTTAGGTTGTTCTTTTTGTTCGGCCTGAATAGTGGAGTTTTGCGTCATGAACTTTTGATCGGAAGTTATCGCGAGGGTGGAGAGACGTAGCTCATGGTCGTGGTGTTTGATGATGGGGACGGCGAGTTCAACGGCGTCGAGGTGTTTGGTCGTGGGGAAATTTTGGAGGTTGGTGTTTTCTGCAGTTTCGTACCTGATGTTCGAATTTCGATTCGAACAAGATTTGTTGGATCTGGGTTCACCTTCTTGCTCGCGAGTGGTTTTGGGACTGTGGTGGGTCGTCGCGATGGATGATGGAGGCCGGCGGTGAAGGTGCATGTGCACCGTGACTTGGTTGTGCACTGGAAGTGTCAGGTTAGGGGAAGACGAGTAGGCTCGGGTGGGTGCTCGCGTGTGTCTCGGGGGTGACCCGAAGATTTTTGGAGATGGGTTGCTTCGGAGTTGACTCGGGATGAATTGTGGTTTGCTTCGGGATTTTTGGGTTACTGTTCTGGTGATAGTTATAGCACTAAGTTACATTATAACTTGAGACGATTAAATTAAAATTCAAGCATCTTATTATAAACAAGTTTTTTTAAAGGAATTAAAAATACAAAGTTTAAACATGTTGTTTAAAAATTAAATGTTAATCAAAATTTTCAAGTATAAGTTGAAAATTATTTATTTTATTTTACTTTAAATTTATTTAAAGTGATTTCATATTGGAAGTAATTTAACTACATTTTGGATTTCAATTTAAAAAGGATATTTTGAATTTAAATATTAAATCAATGTTTAAGTTAAAATGTTAAGTAATGATTCAAACCTAAGATTTCAAGTTTATATTTGAAATAAATAAGATAAATTTAAATGTTTTAAAGTATTGAAAATTTTGAAATTTGTTTCTAAATTTCCTATTTTCAAATAAGATTATCATTATGATTTTGTAAACCAAGATTAATAACTTGTCTTTAAATTAATTTAAATAATTCAAATAATTTATTTATATAAATAAACAAGGTTAAATTATTTGAATAATTAACTTAAGAATGCTTATCTGTTAATAAGTTAAGTTTGATTAAGAATTATGGTTTTCTTAGTTTAATAAAGATTTTCTTCAAATAATAGAAGTTAATTAATTAATTGTTTAATTAATTTTAAATAATTAGTAATTGTTTATTTAATTTTAAGATCGCTTCATTATGGATTAATTAAGTGTAATTATTTAATAAAGTAATTAATGGTTAATTGTTGAATGTAATTAAGGAAGTTAATTGATTATGGAAGTAATTAATAGTAATTACTCATGGAGTAATTTAGTTGAAGTGATTATTGGTTAATCACTTGATGATATTAATTAAAGAATTGATTAATATAATTGTTTTAAAGATAATTAATTATGAAGTAATTAATTAAAGGATTAAGGATTATTTAATAATGGAATTAATTATTTGTAAGGTAATTAATTAAGAAAGTAACTAAGATTTATTAATGGAAGTAATTAGAGATAATTACTTATGTAAGTAATTAGAGATAATTACTTAATTATTTAGTCAATTAATTAATATGATTAATTAATTAATGAATGAATTTAATTTAAGATTAATTACTAAGTGTATTAATTAAATTGTAATTAATTAATAAAGTAATTAATTAAGGATTTATTTATTTATTTAATTGTTTCATAATTACTTAATATAGTAATTAAAGATTAATTAATTTGATTAATTAATCAAGAATTAATATAATTAATTTAGAAGTTAATTAATTTATTTAAGTAATTACAAATTGTTAATTACTGATTATGATTAATAGAATGATTACTTATAAGTTAATTAATTAATTAATTGAATTAATTATTAATTAATAAGATCATTAATTATTGAATTTAATGATATTTATCAAGGTTGATTAATATAAGTGATTTATTCAGGAGTGATTAATTAATTGTAATTAATTAAGGTTTAATGTAATTAATTATGATTGATTAATAATGGAAGAAAATGTAGAATCATTAATTATTATAATTAATGATAGTAATTAAGGATTAATTACTGTATATGTTTAAGGATAATTACTTGAATGTAATTAAATATAATTAATCAAGGGAGATTGATTAAGGGAGATCATTAGAGATGATTAATTTATTTTTGGAATAATAATTAATGAAGAAGGATTATATAATTCAATTGATTAAGAGATAATCAATTCTGTTTTGGATGTTTGATTAATATGGGTTGATTGATTAATATTGGTTAATTGATTAATATTGGATGATCAATATTTGGTGATTGATATTGGATGTTTGATATTGGTTGATACTGAATATCTCTATTATGTGATATGCTGCTTTGTGAAGATGAATGTTGTTATGAATTATCTATTGTGATGATATGATTCATCTATCTGTTTATTTCATCCCGAATATAAGTTAAATTCTTTAAACCCTTAAGTACAACTTGGACATTAAAATGGCGTTTGGTTTCGGTGAGACCGGGATCGGGTTTCCATATTTGGAATCCGAATACCACATCGATTCCAATTAAACGTTAGGACGTGAATCCAAGTGGAGCAAGTGAAGACTCGAGGTGTAAGGGCTATATGTCAGTATAACTCTATGGGTGATTCCATAATGAGTTGACGGAATAGTGCTTATAGATTCGAGATGGTGATTTAGAGTGCAAGGGCTATGGTCATTGACTCTGAGGGTGATTCCAAAATGAGTGCAATGAGATAGTGCCTTCGGTTTCGTTCGAACCCGGAACGAACTTGTATGGATTGAATGCTTTCAGAATATCGTCAGGTGGACGATGAGCATTCTAAAATAGATGTGTTCTATAAAGGTAATCGCGGCCTCAAGCCTCATCAACCGGGAATGGCTAAAACAGGGGAGATGCAGCAAGGCTTCGTGGGTAGGCCCTACTTGAGAGTGAGATTTATCCCTGTCTAGAGGTCCCTTTCTATTTTGGCTTAGTGTGTGGTTGGTCGCGCCAACTGCGGGGTGGTCTTGTTCGGGATTGTTCAGTAAGGAATGGTTCCGGCCTTGTGTTGCAGGGGAGTGGGCGTACTCCTCGGTACGTTGATCTAGGCCACGTACTGTGACGGGCGGTACTCCAGTAGCACTGCCATTGATGGAAACCCATTCTTCCTACGAGACCCTACGGTTTTGTTTGTATTACCCACTTTTGTGGCTAGTAGCTGGAATTTAATAGATGTAACAATTTCGGCTATTTCTTATTTACTTGAAACCCTAGACCTATTATAATATCACTGGATTTCCTATCAAATGTTTTGGTTAGCGTAAGGTAAAAACTTTTCCATGTTTATGTGTGGAAAGTCTTACGTGATACCTTTTCTTTCAAAGGTTTTCTACAGTTAAGCAATTTTAACCCGTTTACTCACACCAAACCCCTGTCTGACCTGAGTATTTATTTTCTGTTTTATTAAACTCTTGGGTACTCATATTATGTATGAGTAGTCAAGTGATTCAGGTTTGCTTGATGAATTTTGGAGGAGATATGGAGCAGGAGGCTTCCACGTGTAGTTATATATTGGTTCCGCTGTGTTTGTTTGGTATCTATTTCTTGTGTATTGTAAGAGGTATAATTAGACAGATGTTTATAACCATCTAATCTGTGTTGTTTATTGTGTACTCTGATGTACTATGATACTATGTAATATTTTATGTGATATATTATATTTCCTTCGTTCCGCTGTGAGTTCTCTATTGTTGTGTTTCTTCTTTCTCCTTCTTTTCTTCTTCTATCCCTTTCTTTCTTCAAGATGATGCGATTTCCTGGAGTTAGGAAGTCGGGTCGTCTCACTGAACTTTCAAAAATCAAATTTTTATTTATATCCGGTATCTAACGATACCAAAATTATATTCGGCTAAATTTTAACCTTCAACGATTTCAATCACAAAGATAGTCACACAGAGATTATAAATAAATCAACACACAACATTGAAACAAATTCAATTATTTGAGGAATCCAGTTGGATCCCTCCAACCTGTTTCCCTACATCCATAGATGTTAGCACAATACCAATCCCGTTTCAAAACGGGATATCGCGGTATATGGGTTCATATAAAATATTATCCGCTATTATGCGGTGCAATAGCGCTATATAATGCGGGAAAATTAACTCCAAGTACATATATAATACCAGTTCCACTTCAAGGTGAAATATCACGGTATATGTTTTTAATAAAATAACGTCCGCTTAATATGCGGCGTATAGGGTTTATTTCAATACAATAGATAATAATTTATCATCCAAGCATACAACCAACACAATCAAGCAATTTTAAATCTAACTATTTAAAATTTTAATCGAAACACAATTCGATTGAGTGAGAAGTTCTCACCTTTTTTCAAAACAGTTGCAGTGTTTTATTTAGAATAAAATTAAACATGCATTTAATTTGACCCAAAATTCACACTAGCTCAAATCAACTCCAATCTAGCTTCATCGCGTAGTATTCATCTATACGAACCCGACGCAACTCGTTTCGTGTGAAACAGACCTCGTATGAAAAGTTATGATAGTTTAAAGTTTAAACGAATTAATATATAATAATTTTACTATTTTCTTTTTATTTTTAAACCTCAAACACATCTGGGCCGCATGTTGTAAGCAAGCAGATCTCGACTGAAGTTTCCATCTTCTTCCTTTCGTGAAATTTACGTACGTGAAACCCATGGCCGCCGCAACCATTTGATTTAACGCGACCTTCTCGTCGATTTAAACGTTGATCAAAAGCCATCGTTGCGTGCGCCTAAGCAAGCTCCACCCTCACCTTGAACAATATGGCACTCGGCCTCCCCATAATCTCGAGATTCATGCTCGAACATCAGATGTTCGACGTCATCTTGTTGCCGATCCATAGCTTTAGACCACAACATCATCGTATGGATACGAAGATCTCATCATCCTCTTCGTTTTTGTAGCTGATAACTTTCGATAAAAGTGAGCGGATCGAGAGAGATTAAAGGTAAAAGAAACAAGTGATTTTGGCCATTAACAGCATAAGTGGCGTCCTGAAATCCTAGCAAAGTTTTAGTGCAAAATGAAGATAAGGGGGGTCCTTTTATAGAAAATTTCCGAAACACTATTCACCCGAAATTTTTTCGAACTCCAATCGAAGCGTACCGCTTGACGTTTATAATGTTTTACCCCTATTCTGAACGCAATGGAATATATATCGGGAGCCAATTCGAAAGTATTTGGAAGATAGGTTTTCAAATCGACTATTTAAAATTTAAAATTCACTTAAACCGATTTCAGTGCGTCTTAACTTGCCCCGGACAAACCGTAAATCCGATTGACACGAAATTTGAAGTCTTACAATAATTTAACATTACGGATCCAGTGAAACTAGTTTCGTCGAAATTCGAGACTGTTTGAAAAATGACTATTTTTACTCGTCAATTAAATATTAAAATATTCAATTTCTACAATTTAACCTTTAGTTCGATTTTAAAAGTTCTATAACATCATTCTAACTCCAATATGATTTAATACAACTTTACAAATCAATTTTAATCGCATTAAACCCAATTTCCAATTATTTCTGTAATTTCAAATATTAAATTATCGATTTAATTATCCAATTAAATCTAGATATTCGAAACATAATTTATTCGACTTACAAATTTTACTTGTTAATATTTAAAATCAATTAAAATATGAATTTCAAATGACAGAAATTCTGGGTCGTTACATATATGAACATAAGAAAATGCAAAATCATTTTAAATAAAATTTTAAAAGCCTATTCATTATTTTATTATAGAATCTGGAAACAAATCATAATTTTCTATATAAACGTATAAAATATTTATATATGTAAATATAATTATAAATATAAATAATTTTCTAATAAATATATATCAATTAATAAATAAATGAAATATATAAATATAAAAATAATTATATTTATAAATACACACATATATCCATTATTGCTCATGGTAATTTTTTCATAATATTTATTGAATCAAAAATTAAAATTTTCTATATTAATATTTTATAAAATTCTAAATGATCTTTTTAACATTTAAATGTATTAATATATATATACACACACATATATTATAATTTAAAATCAATTTTAAGCTTAATTATTAATTATCGTAAATATATATATATATATATATTTCAAAAAAGTTTATCCGTCAAAAACTTACGAGGTAGGGAATTAATTTTATAAAATTTAAATATGTTTTATATGATATATTTGTTAATTTTATAGTGTAAGATTTATTTAGTTTAAATAATATCAACATAATATATATATATATATATATATATATATATATAATTTGTGCAAAAAACATTTTTAGGTAAAAGCTAATCATATAATATTTTTAACATTATACAATATGTGATATTTAAATTTGTAAAGTTTATGTGATTAGGATAATATTATTTTAATTTTAAATTAATTTTTCTAAATCATGTTATGAGTATTATGGTGTTTGTATATTAAAAAAATAGATATAACCTATTAAACATACAATCGTCATAAATGTGATGATATATCCATGTGTTAGATTCATTACCTATCCACTTATACATCACATGATATAAAATATAACATTAATTTATATTTGTAAATCAAAGACATACCTTCACCAATGCCTATTGAATACACGTTGAAATCGATGATACAAGTTCCTTTGGATCCTATTTCAATGCTAAAGTGCTATCTTCAAGTTGTTGAACGCCGACCGTCGAATAGATTTTATTCTTATTTTGATCTGAGCCTAAAAATGGAGTGGAAGGGGTTCTAATATTTTTAGCTATCAAAGGGGACAAATAGAGGCTCCAGAAACTGTTTTTAGAATGAGTGTTTAAATAGTGGGGAAACTAGAGAGCACATTTGGGATCCAGATCTTTAATTTTCTTCTACTAATTCTCCACCTTTTTTACATCAAAACCACCTCATATACCATTATATGGCCCGACTCACCATGGTCAAATCATAGCCGAAACCATATAGGCATCAGACCCACTTCAATCCCAAACAAAATTTATTGCATCTAAATCAAATTTAAATGAGTGGCGATAGCGTATATCGATTAATATGTTTATAAATAATATAACAAAATTTATTAATATTTTTGAACACATCAGATAAAAAATTTGTAACTAATATTTCATAAATATTAATTAATTTATAACAACTAAAAATTAATTAAATTATTTGGTCAAAGGAACATTCAACGTTTCGGTTGTGTGACTCTTTAGGTATAAACACGATCAACGATCAATTCGAACTATTCGAATATTAACGTTTATACATCTTAGTTGGTAGTGTGACATTTTGGCCAAATTTATCGCTTATATGATTTTGGTAAAATCCAAATTTATTTTACTATGCATTATCCGGTTATGACAATTATTTACACTAATTCTTTTCATCAAAACTATCACTTTGGACTTATGGAACTTGGTAACGGTCAAAATTCTAATATATCCATGTTCAAATCTATTATCCAAATGAAAAGTCCTTGGTTCAGTAATAAAAATTATTATTAACTGAACTGCTTTGGCGAGAGACTTTGACTTTGAGTTGACTTCAGTTGACCTTAATAGCAACCTCATATAACCGAGAAGAGAATCCTCTCTTGCATAGTGTTTCACTTCCAGTGCTTCCACTCGACCTAACTATAGTTTTTCGATGGACGTCATGCCAAGATTTAACTATAATCAAAGAAGAGCTTCCATATTGAAGATCAACTATATTCTCAAATGAGAGAATTATGTAATTTTTTCACATTGATATTTTCTATTTGAACTTAGTTATATTAACCAACAGAAAACTATCGAGTAAATCATTTCATAGTTATTCAATAACTATCAGTATCTAACCCCTTCGTACCTCCAATAGTCATGAGTAATACACTGCCCAACATTTGGAGAGCATTACGCACTCTAGTCTTAGTATATGCATCGATATCCAGTCTTGATACGTCTTGACTAGGAATATTTAAAATGGTATGTTTATTTTATCATGATAAATCACTCATGGTTATAACACATTGTAACTACTATTACAAAACATACCATTCATGAATTTTCTATTAAATATATTATTGATTAAATTGATTAATTACTGCAACATATTATATCAAGTATATAATTGAATGAAAACGCATTTTATATCGAACAAAATTGGTTATTGAGTTAGATATAAGTAACAAATTACATAATTGCCCCTAGAGCATATCCCAAATTCTACCAATCTTCGCTTCTAAATATCTAGCTGATAAAGAAAAATGCAGGTCTGTAACGATCCCGGATTTAAATTTAGTATGAATTGATAGTTAATTTCAATTCTGAATAAAAATTGTGAAGTAATTGGTAAATAATATAAATTTTAATATAAATTTTGAATTAATCGAGAAGTAAATGGATATTTGAAAATAAACATGCATATAAAATGGATTGACAATTGAATTTGAATTAGGATTTAAAAAAATATCTTAGGAAATAAATTTGTGTTTGGATTTTTGGATATGATGTTAAACAAAATATTTAAATAGAATTTTAATTATATAACATATGAAATGAACATATTAAATAATTCTAGAATTTTGTAAGCTATAAAAAAATAATTATAAAATATAAACTATTGAAAGAAATATATAGAAAAAATACAAAACAATTTGTATGTAAGGTAAAATAAATACTTAAGTTAGAAATAGAAATTAGATGGACAAAAGACAAATTATATAGTTATATAAAATAGAAATTTATTTATATTATTAAGCAATGACAAAGAAAAGTTTTAAATATAAGTATAAAGACAACACAAAATAAAATATAAATCCAAATAAAATACTAAAAAAATATGTAAATTATTAGATGAATACATTAGAAAAATTATAACAACATAATTAAAATAGAATATTGTTATAGTATAAAGTAAGAAGACCCTAAACATAGATACCTGAGCTTGCAAAGGAAAGATAACAAATAAAATTCACTCAAGTTTTCAAGCAAAAAGAAGCACATACAAAACAAAGTAAACATATGTACTTACTGGAAATCATTTCAGCAAAAAACACAAGGTAAGGTTGTAAACACACAGCAGTACTTGGCAATTAATGCAAGTTTCTCTAGCCATAACTAAAAACACTTCAGCCATGCCTTAGTACAAAACAAATCAATGTTCACACTATTGTACTAGATAATATTATCAACCTGTACATTCTTATGTATATATCAACCTGCACACAGTTTATCTTTTTATATATACATCAAACTCTCATTTTAGTTCGTCCATCATAAATGAAAGAAAAAAAAAATGAATGAAGTAATATCATCTCAACCTTAAACAACAACACAAATAAATCAAGGCAACCAGAGATCAATGATGATATTTCAGCAAGCAAGTTTAAAAGCTGTTTGAAAACAAATGTGCTCTGTCCTTTTTCCTCAACACGGTGAGTAAACATAATATAAATTTTATGTTAAGCTATGACCAGTGAATGATTTATGTTTATTATGGATGTTGGATATCTTCTTTGTTTTAACACTGTGTATATGAAACTATTTTGACAGTGTTGAGATGTCTGTTTTTTTTAGTTCAGGATGAACCAAATAGAAATAAATTCAATCCTCCATTTCTAATAATTTTCAAGCTTTGATATCAAGCTTTGTGTATTTTAAATAAGAATCATGAAGTATAAATGTATACATGAGGAAAGATTTAATTTTTACAGATGAAACTTTAAATTTTGGAAATTTCGAATTCAATAAAACATTGATCCAAGTATGTAGCTTGAATCCTTACCTAAAACGATGATTTTTAAGATATGTTTGGTAATTTTTAGTGTTGAGTATTAGGAGTAGTTCAATAATGAACGAAATTTGCATTTTGGCCAATTTCCGGCGACGCGATGAACTGGAGGTGTCAGGGTTGTTCGAGGTGGTGGAGGAGCCGATGGGTGTGGTAGGAAAAATGGTTGGAGGTGGCCTCAACCTCGGTGGCGAAGGCAGCGAGCATCTAAAGTCTGGAAACCTGATTTTGGACGAGGCTTAGTTTTCGAATCGTTTGTTGTCTACGTTTGATCGAGTGCTATCAGGTTTGGGGGAATGGTGGAGGAGACGTCGACGAAGCTATGGCCGAAGTTTCGTGCCCGACGGTGGTCGGAGCGTCGAGCACAGGGAGTTTTTAGGTTTTGGGTAATGCGGCTACAAACTGTTTCAGGTTTGAGTTTCAAACTCGATTTTCGACATCAGTCATGAGATGAGTGATTTGATGTTCGAGTTTGTGTTAGGGGATGTTAGTCGATGAGAGAAGATCATCGATGATTATCGGAATTGATCCAAGTCACCGTGCATGTGTACGGTGAACATTATGGTGATGTTCTGTTATTTTGTGCAACAGTTTGAACTCGAGTTTTAACTCGAGTAAATGGGAGCTTGACTCGAAGCAGGGGGTAAACAACTCGAAGCAAGTTTTGAGTTTTCTCGGGTCAGTTATTATTCAGGTTTCTTTTGTAAACATGGCAGCAACTTGAATTTTTGAACGATTTAAATAAAACTTAAATTTGAATAATATATTTAAACAAAGTTTAAATGCCATTGAAGTATGAATTCAAATTTATTTTTTAATTCAAATCTGAAATATAAAAGTTCAAAGATATTTAGAAATAGTTTTCAGGTTTTAAATACCTGACAGTTTCAGATTTTTTTTATTTAATTTAAAATTTTGAAACCATAATTTAAACAGTGGTTTAAGTTCAAAGTTAACGTTTAGATGCAACTAAACTTTTGAATCTTAAGTTTTAAAATGAAATTTGGATTTGTAAATCAAGATTTAAAATTAAGGCTTTAAAATAAATTGTAAACCTGTTTCTGTTTAAACTTTAAAAATGTTCAAGTATATTGTATAAAACGATTTGAATCTAAATGATTGAGTTTAAACTCTTTTGAATTTCTTTCAGATGATTAATATTACTTTAACATGAAATTTTAAAAAGTAAATTTGAAATAAATGTTTTCAAATATAAGAAAGTAATAAATAAAATCATTAATAAGAATAAATTATGTTTAAAAAATTAATGAAACTTATTGATTTGTAATTCATAAATTATTAAGTTAATTAGAATGATTAATTATGATTGGGTTAATTAATGAGTATTAATGGTTAATCAATTTTAATGAATATTGATTAATGCAAGTAATTTCTTTAGAAAAGTAATTAAAGAACGATTTATTTTATCTTTAAATAAATTAATTAAATTAATTAGAAATGATTAATAATGATTTAATTCTAAGAAATTTCCTTAAGTAAGTAATTAAATAAATATTATTGGTTAATAAAGATAATTAACTAAGGATTATTAGGTATTGATTAAAGTGATTAATGTTAAGAATTAATTGCATTAATTAATTTAGATAATCAATTATAAATTGTTTAAATGTAATTACTTAATGAAAGTAATTAAGGATTAATCACTTATTGTAATAAATTTTTGATATTTTGATTTATTAAAGGTAATAAATTATGAAATTGGCTTAAAGGTTAATTTAATTAATATGATTAATTGAGTATAATTGATTAAAGTGCTTGATAAACTAATATATATCAAATGATTCAAAATTTGTAAATCAAGATTGAATAATTTATTCATAAGTAATCAATTTAATTGGAAATTAGGATTAAACAATTAAATAAATATTGCTTATAAATGATTATTGAATGCTTGAACTTACTTATGAATGATTGTATTGTATGAGATGCCTCGAATTGATTGTCCTATCTGATCTATGATATTTTATTCTGTGGATTGAGCTGTGTATAATTTATCCATTTATTTACATTGATATATATATATATATATATATATATATATATATATATCTGTGTGTGATCTGTAAGATAAGCGTTATAGTTTATATCGCTTATCAATTTTATTTCTATGTTTTAAGCTATGATGATTGAATGATGTTGCACTATTGTGTTAAACCCCTGGACCACACTTATACACACACCAATATGGATTTCACGAGCAAATCGATTAAGTCATCGATTTTTGAAGTGATTTTTTTTAAGACAATTTGAATTCAAATGTTTTCAAAATGGATTGGGTAAAACGTGAAAAGAAATTGAAATGGAATTTCAAAGATGAAATTTATTTTGAATAACTTGATTGAGTTTTGAAATTTAAATATTTTGATTTAAATTTGAATTCAATATTTGAAATTGAATTCTATGATTTGGAAACTAGGGTGTAGAAAGGCTATTCAACTTATAAATGAGTTTATATGGGTTAAACTATTTTAAAGGTATTGATTTGGGAATTTGAATTTAAATTCAAAGGCTTTAACTCGTGTAAATAAAATTGGATATTTCTGAAATGAAACTATTCGGTTTCAAATAATAAAAGCTTTCATATAAGAAGTGAACTTCCAAATTGTGTTAAAAAGAATTTTAAGATTTCAAGTTAAAAATGAAAATGATTTTCCAAGTTATGGAAACTGTTCGAAAGCTATAAGATAAATCTTTGACTTAAAGATTTAAATGAATTAATCCAATTGAGATGAAATTGTTTTGAAATCTATGAATGAATCTTTGTGAAATTGCGTGAAATCTATGAAATGAATCTTTTTGTTCTAAAAGATTGGAAATGGTAATTTGCTAAACCATTGGAAAGAAAAGTTTTGGGTCACAAGTTATGACTTAATTGAAATCCCATACCCATATGTTTTTAAAAGTCGCGCTCACTATTCGGTTTAGCTGGGAAAGGACCTTTGTGTCGGATAACCCATTCCGAATATGTGATTCGACGTTATGGAAAGCATTTGAAGACCGGTGGTGAAGACTAGGTATTTGCGAGAACGATAGGATGATCTATCTCCGGTATAGAGATTCCTAAGTGATGGGAAGTCCGATCGGGATTGTGAATACCCGGATTGCAAGGACTTCTTTGGAAGTGCCTTCGGTTCTATTCGAACCCAGAATAGACTTGTATGGATGGTATGTCTGACATTACAAATTGAGATATAAAGCAGATTTCTTTCAAATATTTGGTGACGGAGAATTTATTCTCTTAGCTTAACACCCTTCTCAGAGACGTACGAGCTCAAAGGTTATGTAGTTGAAGGTTATCAGTGATATATTCCCAATTTGGTAATGTGACATGCTGAGTGCTGCTGATTATTTGTTGATCATAGCGTGGCTTTTCTGAAAAGCGTTGCTTTGTGGACAAGACTTCGTCAGACCTCACACCCCGGTAATGGTCAAAACAAGAAGGATGTAGCAAGGTTTTAGGGAGTAGCGACCCTTAGTGTGTGTCATTGCCTTCTGGATAGAAGTGGTATCATGGTATGGAGTCTAGATACTTAACTTATGTGAATATTGCAAATTTATATGAGTTTTTGATGGATGTTGGTTGAGGATCCTCGGATAAAGGTTGTTACAACCGGGGGATGGCATAGGCGCGTCAGTAGTTACCTATTTTTGTAGAGGTAACCCGGTCTTGTGTTGGCAGAGATCCGGTTAGGTTCTCGGGGCGTCTTTCCAGAGGCGTTTCCATGTGGCAATGGGAAGTTCCATGGCCCGACCATTTGTTGGAAATCCAAAGAAACAATACGAACCTTGTACGGTTTTAGTTGTAGAACCTGCCATTTAATATGGTAGCTATAGTAGGCATACTATAATGGTACCTATGCTGGCTAAGATTTATTCTCTACTTTCGAAATGTTTTCTATACTATGCACTAATAATAAGATCAAAAATGATTTGATTTTACGTAGTAAGCATCTTTGACAATCATAAGGAGAAATCTCCCCTAAGTCTGCGTTTGCATTATGTGTGTGCCGAGAAGCCTTATGGTAGTTTCATTTTTAAAAGCATTTCGAATTGACTTTAAAAATATTCCTCTGTTTTGTTTTAAAAAAATAAACTGTTTAACTTCTCAAACCAGTCCCATGACTGACCTGGAGTTTATTGTTTCTTTCCTAAACTCTGGGTGCTCAAAATTTTTCCACACGGGCAGTCCAGTGTTGGGTTTTTCAGATAGTCAGATTTAGTAGATTATATGGAGCTAATTCAGTCTTTGGATATGGACGAGACTTGCTTGTCTTGGTGAATTGTGATGTTGGTTCGAGCTGCTGCTGGAGTTCTCTTTTGAAGACTATCTGGAGTTATTTGTTCCATTGCTAATGTTATCCATTTTCTTTTCCGCTGCTATTTTATTGTATCTCTGATGTTTATTGATATCTATTATATCATCTGTTGTTTCAGATATTGTGTCAATACTGTATATCAATGTATTATTCTTTTTCTTCCGGTATGTTGTTTACTTAACTGTGTTATAAGCTCCGGCGACTCGGATTTGAACGGTCGAATCTGCGACATTCGAGTACGATGTAAAGTATAGATGTTGATTTTCGAACGGGAAATATTCGTTTCGTCACAAGGTCAAACATAAAGCCGGGTGTGAGGGGAACTATCCCAAAATATTATATATCAAAACAATATACAAATAGAACAGGAACTACTAACTTATAGCCGGTTCTCTCCACAAATATGTCTTAGGGATGATCTGGACTGCCCATAAAAGAAAACCCATCACAAAAGTAAGGGATCATACCATAACCTTCTATTCTCCTATAACCGTTGAATTAGCACAACTAATATAACATGACTGATGCGTAATAGTATATCATGATAAGGCAAACTAGTATATAAATGCAGAGAAAACATAAATATTGTAATACAAACATAAACTAGAATACAAAGCAATATTACCATTCCCCTAATATGACACACAATATAACGATAGGCGACAGACAAAGAATATAAGTTGATACTCACTATTGCTAATGAATGGAGTCCATGGCAGACTCGTGCCCAATATTAATAGATTCGGTACCTGAAAGTACCTTAGACCCTGAGCGGCATCCTTAGTGGTGGGTCTTGTGTAGATTTCACTATAGCCTCTAATGAGCATTGTTGATATATGACCCACTCAATTTACTTGAAACCTGATTTTACGTTAGATATTGATCAATAATTCAAATTTTCATGATCCAATGATTCTCATTGAAGGTATAAAATAAATAGTGTATGTACCTAAATGAACCTTATACCCTGAGCCACATCCTCAGTGATGGGTCTCATTTAGATCTCATTATACTCCTCTAATGAGCTTTGGAGACATAAGGCATACTCTACATACTCAAAACCTATGTGGATCTCACCATACTCCTTCAATGAGCTTTGATGATATATGATCCACTCGTAGATATTCGTCATGATCTCTCTCCCAACCTTCATGGATCTCTTGACAAATTGGCATAATTTCTCTACAAAAGAGAACAGTGGGCATTTCCCGTATAATATGCCATCAGGACCACAAAGGAACACTGATGCTGTAAATACACATACATACACACACACACATATCAAATATAACCTCATGTAATTAAATATTCCTATCACTAACAAAGATGATATCTTGTCATCGTATATCAATACGGATTGCCTCTGATGTAAGACCAATACAATGTACGCTTACAAACATAAGACCGATACCATTCATCAAATATATATACTCAAGGTTGGAACGAAGAGGTTGGACTAATTCTGCCCAAATGTACGTTCTCATCGATATAATATCCGATCATTATTGATTTTGCATGTACAACTAAACATTGCATTCGACTCCCAAGCTTAGCCTTGCATTCCACTTTCTCGAGTGGTCCAAAGTATTCCTAAAGTCATGCCAAAGCCTCATGTTGAACTACATCCAAATTTATAGTAAACAACTTTTGAATTTGTTTATTTGATTATTATACTTTATCATTTCTACTGTGAGATTCTGTGTTTTATTTCTTCTTCCCTTCTCATTTTTCTTATTTAACCCATTGATTATCTACGCCAGACATGTGTGTTTGCTTATGCCCTTTGTATCAGAACGAAGATTTAACGATAACCTTGGCTTTGTGGGGTTTGACTCATTAGAGATAGGGTAGTAATACCCTAAAATGAGTCTGTTTGTATGTATGTGTGTGTGTGAGAGAGAGCATACTTGTTAGCGTTATAAATTGTTTTATATTGTGTTTACTTATCCATTGAGTTGTTTATGAATTCTGGTCGATATGCGAGACGTCATGTCATCGATAGGGATTTTTAAACACTTAAACGAGGTAAGTCGAAATAACATTATTTTAAAATAGGGTAAATGAAGTAATTTTTACCTAAATTATATTAAATATGTATAAAATGATAATTTTTAATGAATGTTAGTTGTTATACGATGACAGTACTTAGTTATCATCAATTTTTGGTGAAATAAAAATAAAACGAATACCTTGTGAATTTTATTTTATGAAGCATTCGATAATTAAATTGAATTCAAATCTAACTATAATCTGAATTGTTTGAGATAACAAATTTGGAAATTAATGAAATATTTTTGTAATGAAGTAATGAAATTGTATGAGTATATTTAAATATTATTAATAAATAGAAGGAGAAAAAAAAATTGATTGAGAATTTTAGAATTTAAATCATTTTGTTTTCAAACTTGTTTTCGAAGCCTTCAAAATTAAAATTAATATTAATATTATTTGAAAGAGTTTTGACTAGATAAATATTTTTGAAAATATTTTTGAAGAAAATAAAAGCATTAAACTCGCTTAGTCGCTGGAAAATAATTCTCGGATGAATGCAGCATCGTAAGTATTCATTTTCATGTTCCGAGTTAGAATTGCTACCAAAAGAAATTTATTTTCGATTAAAACAAGTTTTGATTGTGAAAAAAATATATTTAAATATGATTTAATAAATATATGAAAACCATTTTGAACTTAAAATTGAAAATAGTATATAGGAAATTAGTTTATAACCTGTAAAATTAAAATAGTATTGAAAAGAGATAAGTTTGTGACTTATAAATTTGAATAGGAAAATAAAACCGAATTTAAAATGGTTAAATTTTGGTTAAGCAAACAAAAAGAGAAATTTGAATTTGAGATACGAAATAAATTGATTAGCTTAAGAAATGTTAAATAAATTGAATAGTGAAATGGAGTAAATAAAACAAAATGAAGTCTAACTCAAGAAGCTTAAATAAAAATGTACTGTATTTGAAATGAATTAGATAAAAATGAAATTTTGAATGAATAAATTGTATAACTTATAGATTTGAGAATTAATAAGCTAAAACCAAATTTAAATTTGTGAATGTGAATGATAAGAAAATTTAACTTGAATAAATTTAAATAAAATGAGTAATGGACTAAAATGAAATGAAGTTTAACTTAGTACTAAATAAACTAAATTGGATATTAAATAAAACTAGATAAATTAGTAAAGTGAATTATTTTCCTTGAGCTAAAATGAATTAAAAAAATGAATACGGGCTTGAATTTTAGAATGAAATGTAATGTAAGTGTGAAAGAAATTAAATAAAATAAATGAGTGCAAGAAAATTTACATGAGAAATTGATTTAATTTAAACTAGATGTAAAAAAATTAATTGCAAATGGAATAAATTTCAATAAAAAATTGAATGTTAAATAATATAGTATAGAATAAATATTAGAATAAATTATAAATTTAAGTTAACTTAACATATGAAGTAGTAATAATAAACATGAGTTGTATTGTATAAAATATTTATAATAAACTTGATTTATAAATAATGTTACTATAAAAAAAGAGAATATACTAAGTGGAAATAAAACAAGAATTAACTTAAACAAGGTTAAATGAAATGAAAATTCATTGGATGACAAATTAAATGAATGTCATCAAAATAAATATTAATCAATTGAAAGTAAATTGATTGAATGTAAATGCATTAAATTGTAATCAATCAAATGTAAATGCAATGAATATTGGTTGATTGAATAAAAATTGATTGAAATCAAATTAGTTGAATGTAAAATTAAAAGCAAATGAATTGAATATAGATTCGTTGAAGGATTAAGGAAATAAATGTTAATCAATTGAATGTGAATAAGGTGAACCAATTGTATTCGAAAGAAATCTGTGTGAATAAATTGAAAGCAAAAAAATTGTATATAGATGAAATAAATGTCAATGAATTAAAAGTAAATCAATTTAATACTGATAATAAGTGAAAATATAATAAACTGAATATTGACATTAGGAAGTGTGAATTGATAGTGTTGTGATAAGATTGGATGGATATTGTGGCTGGATGCTTATTTTGTTGCACTTGCTATATTTGTTTATGGTTATTGCATAATCCATGTTACATAGTTATATTAGACTTATACATGCTTCTATATCTATATATGCAACTAATATCTTAAATTGAGTTGAGATAGGTACATACGAAGACCGTTTGGGCATATACGAGGATTTATATGCTTTTGATTGCGTAATACGAGCGAACTCGCTCGTACTATTATTAATAAGGTACGTATATCGGATTAAATACCGCAATTTTATTTTTTTCCCTTCGGGATGCCTCATCATTGAGATGAGATGTATTTTTGGTATATATTGGTTATAAAAGTATTTTATATTAAATTGTAAAAAAATTCTGATCGAGCCGTGCAAAAGAGACTCTTTTGAAATTACACGTAAATTCAGGAGTTAGAAAATTTTTGAACTTTTAAAAATTTTATAGCTTTTTTTGTATATAAATTATATTTTTTTGTAAAACTGATATCGAAGTGGTGTAGTAGAAGCATATCAATAAGTTTTACAAATAAGATGTTTATGTTTTATAAATTAATCATTTTGAGCAATTATATAAAATTTTAAATTATCTACTTAGCCTTTTTGAGGACGAAAAGTTTTGAGTGGGGGAGTTTGTAACGACCCACATTTTTTAACTAATTTAGTAAATTTTATGTAATTATTGGGATAAAATGGTTAAAAATAAAATTTAATGATTTAATATTGTACTTAATGAATACGAATTTGAATAAAATTCTGAGATAAACAATTCCAAAGATTTTGGCAATAATAAATATTGAAATAAATTCTATGTATTCGGTGTGTTTATAAACAATGACCGAAGTCGAATAATAAATGTGAATTATTTAGGTAGAAATAAAAAGTTAATGATTATTAATATTGATTTATTGGATAATTAAATTGTTTAAATTTTATATTGGAAATTATTTAAATAATGGATATCTGGATTTAATGTGAATGAAAATGGTACCGAAAATTTATTTAAATTTTATTTAAATATGAATGAAGATTGTTAACATTTAAAATTGGATTTAAATATGAATAATTAAAAATTGGAAATTTAATATTTTAATTTACGAGTAAAAATAGCCATTTTGGTCTTTGACTCGGATTTCGACGAAACCGGTTTCATCGGATCCGTAATAGTGAATGATTGAAGGATTTCAAGTTTCGTATTGATCGGACTTGTCGTTTGGCCGTGCGAGCTTGAATCGTAGAAATCAATTTAAGGAATTCAATAAAATAAATTGACCTTCAAAAGCTATCTTCCACCTACGATTGAATTAGGCCTCGAAACTAGTTTCATTGCATTCGGAATGGGGGTAAAACATTATAAACGCTAGGCGGCACGACTCGATTGGAGTTTGGACGATTTTGGACCTAACTATATAAATTCGGCATGCATATCGAGAAAATATTATTATTTTATTTCAGAAACCTTAGTGAAAACTCACCAACTTCCCACCTTATTATCTCTCTATCCATTCAACGAAATCGAAAACTTCCAAAAGTAAAGATGTAGATCTCCACGAGCTCTTCAAATCCGTAAGGTTGATTTGTGCTAATCCATTACGGATTTACCCAGATATTTTTTTGAAATTCGCATGCGTTTTGGCCTTTTTTGGATGATCGACGGCGCCGTTCATGGCCGTACCTGGGGCGGTGACATCTCTGGATGTGGCGCACGAGATGAGGGTGGTAGATCAATGTCTGGTCGATGGTGGTTGCATGCGAAGTGAAGCTTTGATCATGTTCTTGATGGGTTCGGTTTGGGCCTCTAACGTGTATAAGAAGATGGTATGTTTTATTATTATTATTATTATTGTTATTATTTGATATTAAAATTTGGATGTTCTAACTCGAATAACTTCTACGTATGAGCTCAGATCGACGTGCGGTTTTCTCCGTTGCGATCATATCGAAATTCCGGACAACATGGAATTGGTTTTGTCGAGTTATGAGATTGTTCAAATTTGGGCCTTTATTGATTTTTAATTCGTCGATAAATCAAAGGCGAGTGTTTATATGCTCACAATTGACTGAAATAAATATTATGTAAGTTAAATGATATCGTGAAGTGATTTAAATTTATTGGTGTTGTTTGATAAGTTTAATTGACATTTAAATTGACATTTGAATTAATTTATAGAAATTGAATTGACAGTTAAATCTAATTAGAATTTAATTACCCGTAAAATACCCGATATCGATAATTATGAAATTGTTGTAAATTTTATTGACTATTTGGATGATTGGTTGTGATGGATGTTATTGGTTGATATTTAGATGTTTATTTATTTTGATATATCATGTTATCATACTGTATATTCTTAACGGCATATAAAACTATAAATTGAATTATCTCGAATAAATTAAGAAATATGTTGAAATGATATATCCCCATGGCATTTATTTTGGATTGAAATGATATATATCTATCCCTGAAATTAAATTGAAATAATTGATTAACTTGGCCATAGGATAAAGAATTATATACAGACACCGGATTGGTTAAATTAATGATTTTAAAATTTTGATTTAAAATTATTTAAATGATTTGATTTAAAGAAGGGAAAAAAATCAAATTATGGAAATCAAATTATTTTTCGAACTGGAGCTAGAAATGTTGAAATTTAAATATGGTAAATGAAATTGTCTAATAATCGAATTTGAGATTTTGAAGCTAAAATTGAAATATGATTCAATTTCAGAAATCGATTTGTTTTAAAGATTGAATTTTTATTTGAACTTTGAATATCGTTAAGTAAAAGTGATATAAAATGATATTTCGAAATTGAGCTGGGAATTTAATTATATTTGAAGATTTGGATTTTTATGTGGATATTGAAGGAAAAATTGATTTAGCTGTCGATATTTTAGAAATCGAACTCGAAATGGATATAAATTGGAAATGATTTTAATTTGAAATTGGAATTTAAATTAATTTGAAACTTGAAATTGAAATTTATTTGGAAATGGATTTGAAATTAATTTAGGATTGAAATTGAAATTCATTTGGAATTGGCACTGAAATTTGTTTGGAATCAAAGTAAAATTCGACTTGAAATCGGAATTGAATCGAATAGAAATTTGGAACTGATTTGAATTAGAAATTTAAAAAGTGAACTGGTTTGACTTTAAAATTAATATTTTTAAACAAATACATTTGGTGATAGTATTGTCTGTGTAACTCTGATAGTTGTTGTATACTATGTAATACTTATGTTATTAATATAATTTATTTGTTCCGCTGTTGAGATTCTGATGTTGTTTCTTCTTTCTCTTCTTTCTTTTCTCTTTTCTATCCATTTCTTTCTTAAAGATGATACGACTTTCTGGTCGTTGAAAGTCGGGTCGTCACATTTGGTATCAGAGCGCTAGGTTGAGCGAATACCTAGACTCTGGAGTGGTGTCTATCTTGAGAGAGCGTATTTGTCATTTTTAAATATACTTATATTTTTTTTATTCTACCTATCTATTGGGTTACCTGTTTGGGTTTTTCCAATATAAGTTATAAAGGTAGATAAGGTAGTGGGTTGTGTAACACGGCTACTACCACTGGTTGGAGTTTGAGTGATGAGGTTGTAAGTGCATCTGTCGAGATTGTAGACCTAATACCTTCTCGAGTGAGTTTTGCTTGGTGTAAGGATTTCATCGATCTCTGAAGGAAACCTTCTAAAGGTTCGGAGTTTATCTTTGAAGTGCAAGTTGGATGAGTAGAGTTTGGATCTGTCAGTTGGGCAGAAGAAGTGAGTGATGGTATCTTGAAACCTCAGGAATTAGTAGCTGCGTGATGAGATGCAATGATTATGGATGTGTCTGAAGATGTTCCTTTGGAACAAGAGTAAGGAAGTGTGTCTGTTTCGGTGATGTGGCTGAGTCCAGCAGGGTTTTTCTGTTTGCTTTGAGATCCAAGTTTCTAGAAGAGTTTTGGTTAGGAAGTCTTTGGCATTGGTGTTAGCAGTGCAGCTCGGAGTGTTCTGTGTTGGCAGGAAGTCTTCTGGCTGGGTAGTTTTTCTGAAGTGGAGTTCAGAAGCAGCAGTGTGAATCCATTTCTTCGGAGAATTGGCTAGGCCAGCGTAAGCTGTTCTGATTGGTAAAGAAAGAGCAGTTTCTTTGGATATTAGACTGGGTTGATCGCAAAAGTGACTTGCGATAGTTTGAGTGTTCTCTTGGGTAGTTGGAGATTGTCCGGATGTCTTCAGGGAAGTCAGAGTTTTGTCCGCATCTGGAGATCGAGTTTTCTTATCGGTCAGGATTCTAGGAGGGGAACCGGTGATTCGGTTAGTTGAAGGATGGTTCCTAGAGATAGAGTTGGTGAAGCAACTCAGGTTTTGGAGGAATTTCTGAGTTTTATTTTATGGATCTGTTGAACCATATTTCTGGGATGTGTTGTCTAGTTTGTGCTCGTGTTCTTCATCACCATTTTCTTTCACTTCGGATCAGAGTTGTGCAGCGGAAGCAGTTTGGGAGTGCATCTGTTTTGTCTTTTCCGGATAAGGAGAAGTTTGTTCTGACTTCTGATGTTTGAAGAATAGAGTTTGTGTTCTTGATTTTGAATTGATCTTGAGGAGATCATGGTGATGGGTTGTTTTGGTCCAGTCTGTTTCTAGAGGCATCAGCAAGGGTTGAGCTGATCAGGAAGAATGTTGGTGGTCCAGGATTGTCCGAAGAATTTTGTGGATAAGAGACGGAGGAATTTGGATTCTGGAGTCAGAGATTGGGTTTTGGTTAAGTTTTTCTCAGATCCAAGGAGCTATAAGTTTTGGTAAGTCTGGAAGCTATTTCCGAGGTGTTTTGGACTTCTTCTGTGTTTTGGTAAGATAAGTGCTTTGGTTTTCAAGAGTTGAATTGCCAGTTTGGATAGCTGGGATTCATATGTTTCACGTATCTCTGAGGGAGTACGTGTATGATCTATATCTGGTTTTGGAACCAGCAATTCAGGAGGATTTGATTGTTGAGTCAGACTCGTCTGTAGTCTGATATCCTGTTTAGAGTTATTGATATAGATGGATAAGAGCTCTGTAGCTTGGTAGTATTGATTGTTAGGATTCTATAGAGCGAGTTTCCCGAAATTTGTACCGGGGAAACTCGAGGATATTCTATACAGAATTTTTCTGGATAGTTAGATTTGTTTTGGTTGTGTGAATTGATTGCTAGTTGGCATATGATTAATATATGCTGTGATTTGAAATTTAATCTTTAATAAGATTATTAAATTACCTTTGTTTTAAATTTCGGGGACGAAATTCTTTTAAGGGGGAAGGATTGTGATATCCCAGAATTTTTGGCAATATCAATTTAATAATCTGTATTTAAAATTAAATTGATTTGATAATTTTTGTTAATAAATTTGAATTGATTTAATAATCTTCTTTTGTTAAATATTTAATTAGTGAATTTATCTAATAAATTGTTTTCTATTTATAATGTATATATATATATATATATTAAATGGATGAGTTTGGTTTTAAATTTAATTAATAAAGCATATTTTCTAATTCCAATATTTTGGTAATTGGGAAATTATGATTTATTTAATGTTAAGCTTTTCAAAAGCTACGTAATAAAGAACTGTATGATTTTAAATACATAAAATAAATATTTAATTATTTAAAAAAGAATTTTAGCTTAAAGTTTAAATAAGATTAACAATAAGATTTGTTTTATTTTCTTTTTAAAATATTGTTTAATAAATGTGATTTGTGAATTAGATATGAAGTTTAAAATACAACTTAAATATGAAACATTAATTCATATAAATAATAAGTAATTTATAACCTCTTTTATAAATTTTATTTAAATTTTCAAAAATGTTATTTTCAAGTAATAAAGTTATGTATTGTTTTTATTTATATTTATACTTGGTTTTATTTCCTTAAAAAATATCTATATATATATATATAACTAAGTATTTGTAAACTAATTAACTAAGTATAATATTATATTAACACTTTAATTAAAAATACTAATTAATTAAAAGAACATGTGTCGCTTTCTTAGAACATAATTTAACATGTGTTAAGTAAATAAATAAGGAAGTTAACAAGTTTTAACACTTAAGACAGGTGTCAAATTGTTTATTTTTATTTTCTTTGATTTTTAATTTATCAAAAATTTAGTTATATAAACTTGCATTTTTCCATTCCTTTCTTTTTCTCATTTTCATTCCATAGCAAAGAAATCTTTCAGCTAAAAAACATTTTACTTTTAAACAATCCTCAAACCAAATTAAAATCTGATGCAACTTGTTCTAATGCAAAGCATTTTCAATCATGGCAAATCTGATACCATTTTCTCCTTCAAAATCTGCAACATTTTCATCCTCGTATCCAAACACAAACCATTCCCTGTTCAATGCATAGCAAACTGCATTCTTCAAAACCTTTAAAACATTTTCCAGCATGCATACAAAGGCCTCCATTCTTTTTTCGAAAATCTGGAATGGTTACTGCATGCATGTAATTTTCAATCTGAAGCAAACTACATCCTCCAAAAAAAAATCTGTAGCCTGCATTCTTCAAAAATCTAGAAGTTAAGCTACCTGCATGAAAAACCTGGGAATTTAAAGCAAATTTAAAACATCGGTAACATTCAAGTTTAAAGGATTCAAAGCACTAAATTTTTTGAAGGCAAAGCAAATCCAGTTTTAAGGTTTTCAGAAGCTTTTCAAATCTGAAGCTTTGTTCTACATTTTTAAAAATAGGTGAGTAACTCAACTTTTAAAAATTTTAAGTAGGTAAAAGTTGTTTTCATGCTTTTAATTAGAAATGATTATACATTATGAATTTGCTGTGTATATCTATATGTTGGATTGAGATGCATGTCTGTTTCACAAGTTACTGTCTGTTTACAGTACAAGCTCATGTTGATCAAAATCCTTTTTCTTTTGATCTGGTTGCTGTTATGATTTAATATTTGAATGAACTTGTTCATACATGATAAGTAAGTTTTAAAAATTTATATAAGTTAAATAAATTTTGTATTACCTGGAAATAAAAATAACAGAGCAAAAATTGTATAAGTGAAAATTTCAAAAATTACAATTCAATGTTTCAGGGTTATGAATCAAATCATAATACAAAATCATGAATTTTAAACCTAAATTTACAATTTTTAATGCTAGAATCTAAGAGCAATTCTCTTTTGACTGTGGTATGTTTTTTGAGGCATTTCTGTTGCCATAATTGATTGGAGGTGTCGAGTTTGATTCTGGAGGTGGAGGAGTTACCATGGATGATGGGAAAATTATCTGAATGATGATTAGAGGGTTGTGGTGATGGTGGTTGTGATTTGCAGTCTAGAACCCTAGTTTTTATGGGTTTGAGAGTTTACTTTGGTTCGTCTTCCTCAGTTGATCGAGTTGCTTGGGGTTTTAGGGTATAGAAGTTAGTGGGTTGACGAGGTCTTCGCCGGAGTTTTAGGGGCAACAGTGGCCGGTGGCGCGTGAACGAGGAATTTTCAGGTTTTGGTTGAAGTGGGTAATGCCTGTTTCAGGTTTTGTTCCAGGTTGGAATTTAATCTCGATTTTGATTTCGAGGGGGAAACAGGGTATTGGTGATGGATATGGGATGCATTGGTGATCGATGACTTGTTCCAGTCATCAGGGTTGGTCGGAGATAGGTGGATGGCCGGTGCATGTGCACTGTGCATCATTTCCTGGTGAGGTTGATTATTTTGATTTGTGGGGTTTTGTTTACTCGTGTTTGTCTCGAGTTGGTGCAGGGTGTAGCTCGAAGCAGGGTAGGATCTGACTCGAAGTAAAATTTGAGTTGCTCGGGTATTGTTTTGTTTCAGGTTTTAAAACAAAATAGAAACCTGCTCTGTTTAAAAGTTTAAAAATAAGGTTTAAATGTAAACTAAAATTTTAAAATAAGTTTAAACCGAGTTTGAAATTTGAATTCAAAGTAGTTGAATTTGAGATTTGAAATAATTTAAATTTTGAACTTTAAATTTGGTTTTAAACAACTTTTAAGTGTAAAGGTATTTTGGTTTTGAATTAAAACTGAAAGTATAAATTGTAAATATAAAATTTAAAATAAGTTTAATTCTGAGATTTAAAATCTGGATTTTGGTTTGAATTTCAGTTTTTAAAATAAAATAAGTTTTAAATTTAAATTGTTTAATTACTTTAAAAATATGGTTAAATGATTTGAATTTTAAAATGAAGATTTGAAATGTATGGGAAGCTTTTAAAATTTAAGTTAAATCTGGAATGAGGATTAAGGCTGTATTTCAGTTTTGAAATTAAAGGAAATTTTTGAATTGAAATTGTTTTTAAATAACTTGGAATGTTTAAGTATATTTTTAAATTAATTTGAATTTAAAAATGAGTTGGTTTTTAAATTTCTTTTAAAATTCTTTATAAAATGAATATATCTTTAACATATGAGATAAAAGGTTTTAAATTGTTTTTAAACTTTGTTTAGATAAATTTGTATTCAGTTTAAAATGAAGTTTAAATGAAATTTAAAGTAAATTTGAAAACAATGTGTTTTTAAATGCTTTGATTATGTAAGAAATGATTATCTTAAAGATAAATAAAATTTAATGATTTGGATTCATTAAATTATTAAGATAATTAAGATGAATAATTAATTATTTAATTAATTAGTGATACGGACGATTAATTAAGTAATTAAGAATTTATTTTTTAATTGATTAATTAAAACATAAGATTAATTAATTAAGGTTAATTAATGTGTAATTAAGGGTTATTAATTAGATTTTAATTAATGATTAAAGATTAATTAATCAAGTAATTAAAGATTAATTAAGATTGTAATTAACACTTAATTAATTAAATAATTAGAGGTTAATTAATTGGTAATTAAATATTTATTAATTTGTAATTAATAATGATTAATCTAAGTTAATTTCTTAAGAAAGAAATTAAAGAATTGTTAATGAAGGTCATTAACTTAAGATTATTTAACAATTAATTAATGTGATTAATTTTAATAATTAATTAGATTAATTAATTAATAATAATCATTTGTGTAATTTTTTAAGTTTAATTACTTAATAGAAGTAATTAATGAATTAATTACTTAACGTAATTAATTAAGTTTAATGTGATTAGTTTAAGTTAATTAATTTAGTTTAATTAATTTAAACACTTGATGATTTGATAATTAATTACTTATTGTAATTAATGGAATTTTAATTACTTAGAGAAGTACTAATTGATAATTACTTGATGTAATTAAAGATGGTTTATTAATGGTAGTAATTTGGATTAAATTACTTTGCATAACTAATCAAGGGATTAATTGAGATAATTAATTAAGGGTAATTAATTTATTTAATGAAGTAATTAATGATAGTTAATTACTGGATGTTATTAATCAAGGGTGATTAATATATGTGGTTTAATTTAAGATCAATTACTTAATGTAATTGATTTAAATAGAGATATTAATTAAAATGTAATTGGAAAATCATTAATAAAATTAATGATGTAAATTTAGAATTGATCAATTAAGGAATAATTAATAAATGGAGTAATTAACTAATAAAGGATTAATGCAGTTAATTTTTGTTAATTAGTTGTTTAAGTAATTAAAGTTAATTTTTGTAAAGGGTTAAGTATAATTAACTTGTGTAATTAATTTAAAGGCTAATTACTTAATGTAATTAGAAAATTTGTTAATCAGAAATGATTAATTGAAATGAATAATGAGATGGTGATTAATTAATTGATTTGAAATTAATTAATGGTTAATTTAAGCAGGATATCAATGATGAAGTAATTAATTTAATTTATTTTAAATTAATCAGAGATGAAGTAATTAATTTAATTCATTTTAAATTAATTATAGATGGTGTAATCATTAAATCTTTGCTTATGTATGAATGGATGATATTGGTTGCCTTGAATGGTTTGTAATCTCAGCTATGAGATGAGTAATGTTGTGTGTTATGGATGCTTTGGTTGCATTGGATAGATAATATGAATTATCTGTTTATAATGATGATATGGATTATCTGTTGGTGATAATAATGTTTATTATCTATTGTTATGTTGTGAATTATCTATCTGGTGTATATAGATAATGAATTGAAATTGTTTTAAACTCTAAAACAACTTGGCCTTAAAAGACACGTTTTGGATTCGGTGAGACCGGGATTGGGTTTCCATATTTGGATATCCGAAAACCACATCGATCCAAATTAACGATAGGTCATGAATCTGAAGTGAAGATGAAGATTCAAAGTGCAAGAGTTATCGTCGTTAACTCCGAGGGTGATTCCAAAATGAGTGTAACGATATAATGCCTTCGGTTTCGTTCGAACCCAGAACGAACTTGTATGGATGAATGCTTTCAGAACATCATCAGGTGGACGATGAGCATTCCATGTGATGTGTTCTATAAAGGTAATCGTAGCCTCAAGACTCATCAACCGAGAATGGCTAAAACAGGGGAGGTGCGGCAAGGCTAAGTGGGTCATGCCCAAGTAGGACGAGATTTACCCTTGTCTAGATGTCCCTTTTATTTCGGCTGTGCGGTGCGGTTGCTTATCACAACTGCGGGGTGGTCTTGTTCGGAACTGTTCGGTAAGGAATGGTTCCGGCTTTGTGTTGCAGGGGATTGGAAGTGTCCTCGGTACGGTGATCTAGGCCACGTACTGTGAGGGCGGTACCCCGGTAGCCCTGCCATTGTATGGAATCCAAAATCCAGTAAGTGTCGTACGTATTAGTTTTGCCCAACTATGTTGGAACGTGAGATGTAAGCATTCCAGCTATTTCTGTAATTTACATGAAAACCCTAGACCCTATTACAATATCACCGATTTCCTATCAAATGTTTTGGTTAGCGCAAGGTTAAAACTTTTCCAAGTTTATGTGTGGGAAGTCTTACGTGATACCTTTTGTTTTCAAAGGTTTTTGAAAGTTAAGCAAATTTAACCTGTTACTCACACCAGACCCATGTCTGAGCCGGAGTTTATTTCTATTTTTCTTAAACTCTTGGGTAATCAAATGTTTATGAGTAGCCCAGGGATTCAAGTTAGCATTGAAGAATTGTGGAGGACCAATGGAGCAGGAGGCTTCCGTGTGTAGATATATATAGTGTTCCGCTGTGTTGGTATCTCTGAGTGTTTTCTGTATTGTGTTTTGAGTTGTAATAACTCGACAGGTGTTTATAACTGTCTAGTATGTGATGTATTGTCTGTGTAACTCTGATAGTTGTTGTATACTATGTAATACTTATGTTATTAATATAATTTATTCGTTCTGCTGTTGAGATTCTGATATTGTTTCTTCTTTCTCTTTTTTCTTTTCTCTTTTCTATCCCTTTCTTTCTTAAAGATGATACGACTTTCTAGCCGTTGAAAGTCGGGTCGTCACAATTGAGGTTAGCTACCTCTAGCGACGCTGATTTCTCGTATTACTATTGTGATTTCATATTCAATGGGTGCACCTTTTGTCGGTTGGATTGATTGTCGCGGTCGGTCACGGATGGGTTACTATCAGTCGGAAAGGGTAAACTGGTAGAATCCTACCTTAGGCATTGCCTCATGTGCCTTGTCATATTTATCCTTATACGAGCCCATTACGACTTTGGTTTAGAACTGTAAAATTTTGTTCAGGTGGATCAATGGATACTTGTAAAGCCTTAACGCTATTTTGATATTTATTTTACTGATAGACATTATCTATTACAGCGTATACTATTATATGTAATAGTTTAACAGATTCTTAGGAGATGGAAAAACCCATAACATCTCTTAAGTTATTGCACTTATATTTGTGATATTATTTGACTAAGATAAGAGTATATTAGTCCTAAATCGAGTATTTTGTCTTTTCATTATGCTCGGGTCAGTCCTGAGTTTTTTCAACGTATTAAAGATTATTCATTGGAGGAAGATGACGAAGATTTGGTATATTACCATTATTATTATTCCCTTATTCATGATATTCTACTGTATTGATTATTTATCCCTGATGTATATATAACTCTGATAAATGTGTATAGATTATAATCAAATGCATAGTAAACAACTTTTGAATTTGTTTATTTGATTATCTATGTTCCGAATTGTTTAAGTCGGATATACGTGCATTATTGTCGATTTAAACCTTTTGAAATGTGGGTCGTCACACCTGAGGGGAAAACCCTGTCTTTTGCTCCCTACCTACGCATATCACCCAAGCCTGCTCCTCCATTGGTGCATTGGTTAACAAGGACTGGTTGTAGCCTGTATAAGGCAATAAGCATGAGCAGTGAGCATTTGTGCTCCACATACTGCTGTTTCACGTCTCGTCTCCACCGTTACTTCGCATGATAAGTTGTCTAGCTTCTCAAGCTTGACTCCACCATCTCGGACCTCTTATAAAGTTTATTGTTGATTTTTTGGAAGTGGTTTCTTATGGATTTAAAAACTGATTTCGATACAAAAAGGCTCTTTTATGCGTAGAATTACACGGGACAATATCTAGCAACCTGGCCTCCTCTAACAATCCAAAATGAACTCAACTGACTTTTTCATCTCATGTGATGCTCACACATGTGTCAATTCACCTACTTTTGCATGCATATGCACACACATATACACAAACATGCTTCCACTACATAAATAGATTATTCAACCTAGTATTCTCTCACGTGGCTTAACGCAACCAATAGTCGCTATGGCTACGCGAGATTGCTCATAACGTACTTGTATACGTTTATGGATATTTCGATATGCATATATAATTATTCACACAAATAAACAACCATTATCGATGATCCAAACCATTCAACAATTCTAATTACGATTCATGAAATGCATTATTTATATATAACTTTAAGTATATGTATACTTACTCATATTCATAAACATACACAAATATTTAAATAAGTATTTCTATTATTACTTAAATCAAAACTTACCTTTATCTACGGAATTTTTTCGAAAATAGTCAAATCTCTTTTCCTGCTATTTTATAAAAGTGTTCTGTTATTTTACAAAATAGAAAACTAGCATTTAACATTTTTAAGCCTTCATAATACTTGATTTCTTCATTAAAATTAAGTATTCTTTTTATAATTATTTTATAAAACCTTATAACAATTTTATAAAATAATCCCTACTTACTATTTTTTAAGATCTCATACTTTTATAAAATACCTCTTTTATATTATTTCATAAAATCTCGCACTTCTATAAAATACGTCTTTTATATTATTTTATAAAATCACATGCTTTCATAAAATACTTATTTTACATTATTTTATGGAATCTCATGCTTTTTTAAAACATCACTATTATACCATTTTATAAAATCTCATTCCATTTTATAAAATATCATTTATACTATTTTACAAAATACCTCATTCTATTTTATAAAATATATCTTTATTATCATTTCATATAATCTCATTCTATTTTATAGTACACACCTATCACTTATAAAATTATTTCTTTACTTAAATAATATTTATAAGTACTAATTAAGCTTTATTATGCCTCTAATAACTTTAATAATAAGTGTAGAGCTCATAACTCGTTAAATTAGCTTACTAAAGTCATTTTATAAAATATTCCATTATTATATAAAATTATTTGCACTCTTAAATAACATCTATAAATACTAACTAAGCTTGATTGGGCCTCAATTCACTTTAATAATAAGTGTAGAGCTCCTGATTCACTTAATTAGCTTACTAACTTTTATAAAATCAATTCAAATGATATAATCTTTACTAAATAATGATATAAATGTCATTATATCACTTAATTAGTCTCTATTCTATCATATCATTACACACAAACACCCAATTAATGCCAACTCTAATCTCCAAACTTACTAACTTTTATAAAATTTGTAATTAAGTTCTTAAATAAATAATACGGTGATATAATCATGATTATAATACTATCATAAACCTTAATCATCACATACGTTCTCTAAATCACTACACATAATTCCATAATCATTAATAAACAAATATACAAAGGATAAATGTAAATTAAGTTAGGAGAATCATTACACTCACCTCAACCAAGATCAAAATCACCAAAACCCATTCTTAAGCTCTCTTTAAAGGCGATTATAGCTCCAAACTCCATTTCATACTAATTTGTTTGTGGATTATATGAGGAATGGGTAGAGAGGAATTATGGTGTTTTTATTTTGAATTTAGGAATTTTATTTAATCATGATTAGTGAATTAAAGAAATGGTACTAAGAGAGTAATTATGGAAAGATTAGAGAAGAGAAAGAGGACAATAATGTAGAATGAAAAATGAATGGAAACAATAAAGCGATTAGCGAATGTGCATGCTAGCTTATGGGCCTTAGCCTAAATTAATTTCTTTCTGAAGAAATCGTTATCCACTCCAAAAACTTTTTGATTCCAAATAAAGCTGATTTATACTCATTTTTTCCTGATGGAATTGCAGTCTCCATGGTAGGTGTTTCGAGTCCCAATACATCCATCTCTTAAAAAGCCTTGTATAATGGGCATTCCATTAATTAACGATCAAATATTTAAATTAATCATTTAAATATTCAATCATTAAAATTACAAGTTATTACATAATATGATGGAGTTCATATATGATAGTGTTTAAATGAGGCAAATAATATTTGCAGGAAATATAGATGAACATGCGATGTTTAGATGTATTCCTTATTCTTATGCTTTTGATGCACTGAAAATTTAATATAATGTTTAACTCAAGAATTTAGAAATTAGTTTTTTATTTGAAGGATTTTCAATGTCAAATAAATTGGTATGAATTTTTGAAGGAAACTATATGTGTGTGTGTGTGTGTGTGTGTACATACATAAATATGTAGACACACACACAAATATAGATATATATATATATATATATATATAATAACCTAAAATAGAATTAAAAGGGTAAAATATGCTAAAGGAAATATACACAAAATTTTCTGAAAATTATACCAGGCTTCTAAGTTAAAATGCACCTTAATGGAGGAAAACTGCGTTGGCCAACATGAACTGCGCAAGTAATTGGAATTTATTAAAACATTAGAAATTAATGTTAAAATAAATATGGGACAAGATCTACAAAAATACTAAAAAATTAAAGAAATGACACTACTAATAATTGACAATAGAGTCTTAAGGTATTAGATGGCAGCACATGTAAAGGCTGTAGTAGGTGTGTCAGACTTTGTTAAATGCAGAGTGAGCACTGCACGAGAGAGTTAGGAAGACAACCAAGTATCCACTGTCGGGGTAGTTAATTTCCAAGGAAACTCATAAACCTTTGAGGGAAGGTCGGTACTGTGTTGAGGAGTGATATGTTAAAAGACGTAAGGTAGGCCTAAGGATGGAAGATGTAAATGAGAATAATGCCAGGGGAAGTAGGTGGTGTAAACTAAGAGTAAAGTAACATAAGCTGCACTAAAATCGAGGGAAGGCAAGGGAGTAATTTACAATCTTATAAGTTGGGGTGGGATTGTATTACACCAAGATAGAATGAAATCGAAGCCTAATGTACGATAATTAGGAAGATCTCGGGGAGCATAAATTAATTAAGTAGGAAAAGATCATGTGCTGGGGGTTTGAGCCAGGAAGGCTATTGGTGTTGAGTGGGGACATTAACTCGAATGCACACTATAGGAAGGTGAGGAGAGGCATTCAACTTCCAAAGGACATAGGATGTCCAAACGTGGAACCGCATATGGTTATTTCTCTATAGTGCCAATTAAAGTCATAAGAAATACATACGGTTGTTCCTTTGCTGAATAAGTTAAAAATAATGTATAACCGCATGAGGTTGAATCTTTGTGGTGTAAAGCAAAGAAAACAAAATGAAACTACGTGTGGTTGATTCTTTGTTGTACAAATTAAATAAGAAAAATGGTGGCTACATATTGCTGATTCTTTGCAATTTAAATTAAAATAAAACGGAACCGCACGTGGCCGATTCTTTGCGGTGTAAATTAAATGAAGTGGGAACTGTGTGGGGCTGAATCTTCGCAGTATAAAACTAAATAAAATGTGGTTTCTTATGGTTGAGTCTTTGTAGCAAAAACTATAGAAGGTACCAAACTATGCTAGGGTGAACTCCTTATTTCAAAATTAAGAAAAAATGAAATGCTTGGCATATAAAACATAGAAGGGACCTTCCCTAGATAGGATTCCATGCATAGGTTTAACTTGTGTTTGTTAATGATTGTTACTATGATTGATGTTTATACTAGTAAGGGGAAAACCCATTCCGCACATAGAGGAGACTTCTCACTACATGTTATATTCTTGGATAAGGTATTATTCATCCCAGACTTGATGTTTGAACCAGTTTTTATTATTATTATTTTCTATAAAATCATGGGTACTCAATGAGTAGGCAGAGTTTATAGGTTAGATAGATTTATTTAAGGAGTCGTAGTTTGAAGATTGAAAATGAAGTAGGAGACTTCATGAGCTAATAAAGAATGTTATTTCCATGGTTTTACTATGGGTTTAGGGAACATTATCATATGCCAACCTGACCATCTACTATATTATCTTTATTGTTGTAATTTGACCCAGTGTAGGCATGGCTTTGAGGTAAATTTTGAAAAAAGCATATATGTAATGAATATTAAGGTAATTCTTATGAAATGTAAAAATTCAGTTGCTTTGTTTACTAAGGCTATTATTTATATAAACCGAACTCACTCATGTCGCTTGAAAATAATTCTACTACTGACTACAGCGTCATTGGTGTTCATTTTCGGGTCTCTAAGCAAGGATGTTGCAGTTTGTTATTGGAGCATAGGTTAGGGGATACCTAAGTAGAATATAGCTAGAGAATGGGAAAAGTACTTAGAATAAAATGAACATCCGGGGATGATATAAGTTATAGATATATGTATATAACATATTTGTATTTAGCCAAATAGATAAATATAGAAAGATATATCTACTCTTCTATTACTGTTCCATTCTTTCTTTTTTTCTATTTCTGATGAAGACTTTCTTTATAAAAAAGAAAAATGGATTTGAGAAGTGGACAAGTAACGATAGGAGGAGTGAATGCCATGAGAGAGGTTGAAAGTATGTAGACCAATGGAAGGAATGAAGGGAAAATGCCAAAAGTAGTTGAGGCTGAAGTGACTCAACCAGCTAATATGGAAGATATGGACGCGAATGCCTTTTTTAGACAATAAACGATGTGAATAAAGAAGGAAGATGCGCTGAAAGTTATTGAGCCAAGGCCTGCAGTAGTAATAGGCGGTCCTAGCTCGAACCTAAATGCCGAGGGGCTCGAAGGTTCTCCATGGTGACATGTTGTAATAAGTTGTTGACAGGAGGTCCTGGCTTGAACCTAAGCGCTAAGGGGATTAAAGATTCTCTAGGGTGACATGATATAATAGGAGCGACATACGATCGTGGCTCGAACATAAGTGTTGAGTGGCTTGAAGGTTCTCCAGGGTGATGAGCTGAGTGATAGGTGATCCCAGCTCGAACCTAGAGCTAAAGGGATTGAAGATTCTCCAGAATTACATATTGTAATGAGGAGCTGGGACCGGCTTATTTCTATGAAGGCATATTACGGATGTTAGAATTTGGCATCACTCAAGGTAAAAGTGTCGACCAATGGTGTCCCATTTGGTATGGAGGATGAGTGGCATCATAGATGAGGGATATAGATCGTTGCTGCCATGTATCTGATCGTCGATGCATCCCGACATGAAAGGGAGAGACGTCTCACCCAAACTCACAGGGGAGTGGGCACTCTTCGCGTAAGGAATTGAATACACGGTGCTTCAATTTAGTAGATAGCCTGGTAGTCCTTGATAAGGAAATCAATTCTCAGTAATCCACCCTCGCAAATATCTGGCCAGACAGGAAGGGAGCTGTGGCTCGCGAAGTCCTAGATGGCAAAGGTCGATAGTCACCAAACAAGGTAATGAGTATATGATAATTCATCCACATTGGATAGCCTTTGTGAAGATTTTGAATGATACAGGGTCTATGTTCTTCGACCCATTCTTCATAAGAGGTTATGGGCTCGAAAACGTAATAGAAAGACATTAGCGATGAGGTCTGGGCATTTTAAGACATATGGGAGGGCATACGGTCGCTTCCGGATGTCATTAATGGTGAAGACGAACGAAAGGACTATTTTGCGACCCTCAAGAGGGATGCTCTAGGCATTAACTGGAGGGTTACGTATCAAGGATTCCTGTGCAAGGAAGCTCGATTGCAATGAAGCAAGCTGACAAAGATGCCTTTTAGAGGTAAATCTCTAAGCAGTTGGGCATTGCCGTCATACAGGTCGCACGTATGGTTGTCATAATTTGGTTGATAGTAGCCGCATTATAAGGAGATTAGCAGGCATGAACAACAACTGCACACAACACAAATCCAAACTGATATAGTTGGAGAATCTTCTTGGTGACCAAAGAAGGTGGTGGACACTGTCACCATTGCCACTATTGATGCTAGTTGCGAGGTACCAAACGTGAAAAGAGATTGCATAGGAGGCTACTAACCATACGATCAGAGGTTCAAGCCCTCCTTCTAGTGTCGAAATGTTGATGATAATGCATTGTAAAGGGTAAATGTTACTTGCTAATCACTAGGCTTAATTACGGAAAAATTAAGGGAAAAAGCATTTAAAGGTAAATGACAGCAGAAGTGAAGTGGTCCAGTGAAGCATCTATGTCCACCATGAAGTTCTCTTACTATATGGATCTCTTAGAATTATAAGGAATTACAAAAGAATAATAAGAAAAAATGATGCACCTAAGACTAATGAAGCTGCAAATCTTAAGGAGCTGTTATATTAGGAGATTTGGGTGGTAGACTATAGGTTCCAACTTTTCGAGTCCCAACCTATTAAGCTCCAATCCCTTTGAATTAGCCATACATGGGGTTCTTATTGTGGTTAAACTGATGTTTGGATGGTTAAGATCGTGTTGCAAAATAGATAAAGCGCACCTGGCCATTAATATGGCTAAATGGATTATATGAGAGATAACTGGAAAAAGAAAGGAATGCTTGGTTGAGATGAAGGTCAATAAGGGGACTATAATAGGGGCATGCTCTACCATGATTTTGCATTAAATGCGCTTTTACTTGTAGTATGCTTATGGAAAATGGAATATTCTTCTTGTTAGAAGTAGGTGCACCGAGCTTTACCGCTTGTCACTTTGCTTTCGCATGCCTTGGTGGTAGGATGGACCAATCTGTAATACTGAGACTATAATGGGAATGGTGAACTGGAAAGAGCCGATGGCGTGTCAAGCCAGGTGAGACAAGACGGACTGCATGTCGTAGGTGGTGAAATTAAAGCTGGATAAATAACATACCACCCTTGAAACAGTCACAAGCTATGTTGGTCTGGAGATAGCCGAGAAAGAGATGCTTTTGCTAGCGAGATGGCATATAGATAGATTATAAGCAAGTTGGAGAGAGGGTCGATCAACCAATAAGAGATAGGTTGAGCTGGGCTTGTGCATTATCTTAATGGGTGAGCTGGTTGCATGGGTTACTACATGGGGAGGCTCGAGCAGTTAAAGGTTTGATGTGCAATTGGGTAGAGGAGCCAATGCAGGCCAAGGCTCGATTTGGGTTATCATCATACATGGGAAACCAAGTTGAACCACTATTAATCATTACTGGCTTGCAACCTGATATAGATCCAGTCGACATAGACCGAACCAGGCCAGGCTAAGATACCTCGATTAGTTTGACTTCTTGCTTATGAAAAAATCGAGTAATATTTTCCATACATATAAATAGTTGAAAGTAATGTTTTAAATTTAAAAACAAACCATATATGAAAAAATGTAATTTATTCTATATGTATATTAAAGTTAAAATTTTAAATCCAACTTTTAATTTGGAATGAAAAGAAAGGATTTAGGATTTTACACAAAAAAATTAAATATAAACAGGAAATAAAGATTTAGGATTTCATGCAAAAGTCCATTCATGAATTCAAGATTTAGAAAAAAAATTCAATTCTTAAGTATGTAATATTCAAAACATCAACTATGTAACATAAGAAATCAATTTTCAAGGTAAGTTTAAATGATTAACATATACAATTTATTTGTATTTATCTATGCAAGTGTTATAAAATTATAAGATGGTTTTTATTCAATATTATATATTTTTTCCTTTTTTTTACTTTGTAATTGTATTGTCTAGAGGAATTCAAGAATGAGTAAAAGGGAATTTTTTTTAAAGGAAACATAAAAAAAATTAATCCCTTCCTTTAAAACCCTTAATATTTAATTCCTTATTAAATCTCATAAAATCTTCTCAACCACCTTCTTTATATTTTTGGTTGAAAAAATAAAATTAAAGAGAAAAGGTTAAAAAAAATCATTTTATAAATGATATTTAAGTGAGTCAAAAAGAAGAGTAAAGGATGGAGATTTATGTCTTTCCTTTGATTCTCCTTTGAATTTTCAAATCACATTGGAAACGTCTCCTCCCATCACCATGCATGGCTGCCTAAAAAAGAGGCATGTAGGTCTTAAAAAATTTCACAAAACCACTTAGCCATTAATCTATTTAATCAAATTTAAATATTCTATCAATATCGTATATCGATGCATGTGTTTATAACTTTTATATATACACACTTTATTAAATACTAATGGTATTCAAAAAATTGAATAAAATTTAATTATTAATATTTCATGTACACATTAATTAATTTAGCTAATTTACAATGACTATAAATTTGAAGTATTCATCGTTACATGTGGTTTTTTGAAGTATTCATCATCACCGTTGTGCAACTCAGAGATGTAAATTCAGTTTGTAATAAATATCAAATAATTCAAATATAAATGTTCACACATCCCCTTAGCTAGTGGTGCGGCTATTTGGCATAATTTATTGCTTAAATATCTTTTTGATAAAACCTAATTTTACTTATTAAGCAATATCCGGTAGCAATGATTATTTATACAAATTCTCTTCAATAATACAATATCACATTTGGACTTGTGGAATTAGGTTTTGGTCAAAATTCCAATAGCATCAATATTTATAAATTTGTTTGTCAAAACACAAAATCCATGGTTCGATGAATAAAATTGTTATAACCACATTACTCTGGTCTGAGACTTTGATTTTGAGTTGACTACAATCAACCGTGATACTAACATCATATGACCAAGGATACAGATTGTAATAACCCTATTATTAATAATCTAGTTAACAAATGATTAATAAATTTAAATGCGAAATTAAGGATTTAAGTGAAAAGTTAAAAATTCAATTTAAATAAATGATTTGAATTTATTAGTATTAAAAAGGAAATCTTACTTTAAATTTAGATATTTTATAAAATAATAAAAGTTAAAAAAATTTAAGTATGAAATAAAACATACTTTGGAAATTAGAATAATTAAAATTTGAAATTTTTTATTTAAAATTTGAGTTGATTTTGATTTTAGCAAAGTGTAATAAAGAAGTAATCATTTTTTTAGAGATTTTAAGTAAAATGGAAAGGAATTCTAAATTTTGTAAAAAAAAATTGATTATTATTGAGATAAATTAATGAATGAAAATTTATTTTTCATTTTATTAGAAATCTTTATTAAATGTTATTTAGGCTAAAAAGAAATTAATTCTAATTGTAATTTCTTAGGAATTTTTGTTTACAAAGCTTAGTTAAGTAAAGAATTGAATTACATAACGTAATAATATTGTCTAAAGAACTTGGGCCTTATCAATTATATCAAGCCCATTAGTAATTCTTATTACCCGAAGTCCATTATTCTAAGCAAAATCAAACTTATGTATATCATTTTCTCCACCGTTCTTTTCTTTTACAAGCTTAAACAAAAATGGAGAAAGAAGCAAATTCAAGTCAGCCCTAAATTAAATTTTAAAAATTCAAAGAAATTTCTATAAATCATAAGAAAAATAGGTATGAACTCACGACTATCTATTCAGTCTTCCTATATAATCAATTTGGAATTTTTAGTAGTTGTCGGTCTTTGGAATTCTGAAATTAGGGGCTATTTGTAGTGTTGAGAGTTTTGGGTAATCAAAGTAAGGGTTTCAAAGCGAAAGAAGTTTAGTAGCTGTTAGTTGACTAATTTCAGCTCCTTCTTCCTTGTTGATTCAAGTGAGATTTTGAATCTCACACAACTATATTTAATAAAGATGTTGGATTGATTGTTGTTAGATTTATATGTGAATTAATAGATCGTTGTTAAATAGGAAATTAGAAAATTAAAAATCTAGAAACTGTCAATATAAAGTTGAATACTGTCACTTTGTTTGAACACAATCCCTTTTAGTATGAAATTAGTGTGATATTAATAGTGTTAATTTTTGAGTAAACATGATTTTGCATCCATCATCTTTTGGCAATTTACTTGAACTTCAAAACCCTAACCATTAGAGCGCACAACGATCAACTGCGCAAAAAAATGCCCAATATTTCACGACGACTGGTCGACCGGTCCAATACCATCGGTTGACTGGTGGTGCTAAAAAATGGGCAGTTTTACCCAGTTCATGATTGTAGTATTTTGTTAACCTAAATTGGTTGAATTTTTTTATTCTTGAATTTGTTTAGGCTATGTTTTCTTTTGATTTCCGACAATATTTGATTCGTTAAAACGTTAAATTATTTTTGATATAGAATATTAATTTAAAGAAGTCTTATGATTAAAAAGTATTAAATTTCAAAAAGAATTGATAATCTATTTGTTAAAATGTTGCAAATTCCTTAGTATGATTACACACACACACATTTATATACATACATACATATATGTATGTATGTATGTATATAAAAGGATTTTATATTAAAAGGCGTAGTTATATAAGGTTTTGAAAACTTTTATGATTTATAAAAATCTTTATAAAAATATATACCAATATATATATATATGTTAATAATAAAGAAAAGTACTGATTTTGGGAAATAATGGTTTGATTGTTAATTCTTGTTAAGGACATTCCATTTAAATTAGAAATCTTTTTATTCCTATCTTTTAATAATATAATCAAACAAGCTCGAATTGAATTTCTATTTGAATATCCTAATTTTCCATGAATTAAGGAATTTAAATAAATGATTGAATTGTCGATTTTTCAGAGGACTTTTATATAGTTCTATCAATTATTATTATAATTTGTTAAGTAGTGTTTGAGTGGAATTATTAGCTTTTATTAAATAATTGAGTTAGGGACGGTTAGTTAAATTCTTTGATTACTTGAGTGATAATAATTAACACTTAGAGTTGCATTATTTTAGGATGTTTGAATTTCAGACTAATAAATTCTTGGGAGACGATGGCTCATTTTTCATCGATCTGAGAGTCAATACATTTTAGATGTTTTGATAGTAGACAATGTTTACCAACTCTGTGTCGTTATATAAATTCACATAGTTAGTCTACTTCACGTCGTTGGACTATTTGCTTATTTGGTCTACTTCATATCGTTAAACCATGGAATTATGTGGCGGGTCTACTTTGTGTCGTTAGGCTCTATATTGCTTTATTATTGGGTACATAGTAAACCAAGTTGACCTACTTTGTGTCATTAGGTAAATTTACATAGTCAGTCTTTTTGCATATTTGGTCTACTTTATGTCGTTAGACCATAACACTACGTGGTTCTACTTCATGTCGTTAGACTCTATGTCGTCGTGTTGTTATTTCATTAGTGATGATTTCTTTAAAGATTTTGGGATAAATATTTAGTATCTTTTGGACTTTGAAGAATTTTGAATTTTTATCACCATATTTTTTATGATAATCCATTTGAAAGTTGATATGGATTTGTGAAATGGTGGCTTTGGATTGATATGCTTTTTTATGTTTATTTGGTTTTAGGCATAACTGGAGATGACTTATTTTATAATTGAGTCATATGTATGATATAAGTATTTGATTTGGTTTAATATGCCTCATTATGTTTATTTGGTTTTAGGCATATTTTGAGATGACTTAATTTATTGTTAAGTCAACGAAATTCTGAAATGGTGATTTTATTTAATATGCCTTATTATGATCATTTGTTCTGGTATATTTTAGTTACGGCTTATTTATTAAGTCATATAATTGTGATGTCAGTACTATCTCACCGTTGTATTAGATATAGTCTGACACATTTATTTTATAATACTCAGGTCAGGCTGTGGGTCTACAGGTACAGGGATCCGATGACCTTTGGATTTTGTGCTATCGTTGAAGTTGACTATTTTTGACTTTTTAGTTTACTTCATAGTTGTGTATATATAGATAATTGAGATGACATGTCATGTATATTAATTAATAGTGACTTTATATCTGATACAGTATTTTGGATGTGATATATATGTATTATGTGGGTGTAGTACTGATATTTTCTAGGCTTGCATTCTATTATGTATATGATGTATATCATTTTTCCATGATCTTTGACTCTGATTCTGATTTTATTGTATTATATATTGTTTTGAATATTTTTAATTGATGTGTTTATTACTTTGTATTAATACTATACACGTCGAAAACATTCAGTTCAAATCCTCAAAAGGTAATAAAGACGTGTCAGTGTTAGTATAAAGATATATTCATATTTGATCGCCTTTAACTAGCCATATTCTTCGTGTTATTAGACGACATTACCTGCAGTTTTCTTTAATAATATGTGTATAGTTGTGGGTCGTTACATAGATTCTTTATTGAATAGTGTTTCACTTTCCAATGCTTCAATGTAGGCCTAACTGTAGTCATTCGATTGATGTCATACTATGATTTAATTATAATCAAAGTGGAGTGTCCACATTGAAGTTCTGCGGTATTCTTAAGTTAAAGGAACCATGTAAATCATTATTTAAAGGTTCTCTATTTAACCTCGGCAATTTTAACTAACAGGAAACTCGCGAGTGAGTCATTCCATGTTAACCAATAACTATTAGTACGTAACCCATTGGTACCTCTAGCAACCATGCGTAATACTCTGCCCAACATTTAAAGATTTTTACGTACTTAGTCTCAACGGATGTATCAATATTCTACCTTGAAACGTATTAATAAGGAATATTTATATAATATGTCATTTTGATATGATAAATGTCTCACTCTACACCATATTGGCTGTTTCGTAACACCTCTATGTGGAAGAATCGTAACGGTTCTGAGCCATTACTAAATAACAACGAGTTTGAGCCGTTGCAAATTAAATAAGAACGGCCACAAATCGTTCTATTTTTGCAACGGCTCTAAGCCATCGTGAAGATTCGTATTTTTTTAATTACATGTGACTACTTGAGTAACCCCCCGGTCCATTCCCAAAATAATACGCTCTATACACTTCCGTGCTCTAATTCCCCCAATCTTTTTTCTACTCTTTCTTCTCTACTATCGATCGTTTAGATATGGAAATTGTTCAATTGTCCTAATACAGCTACCGTTGCCTCCCATTGCCCTAATACAGTGATCGTTTGCCCTAATACATCGAGAGTTTGACCGTCGAAGTTGTGAAAAAAGATTCAAGTTGCAGTCGATTTGATCTAAGGTCTGTAGTATGAATTGATTTTTATTTTTGTTAATACAATTGATTCGTTATGTTTACATCATTAGTTTGTGTGTTTTGAAGAAGAAACCACGATAGTAGGTTAGCGACGTGGGAATGACGTCAAGAAGGAAAAGATTATGGCCTGGGTTTGAGCAACCATGATTAGGATCTAAGCATGGTTAGCAAGGTAATTAAGTTAATTACCTAATTTATCAAGTCAAAAAGGTTGGCTTAATTACGTGTATATATGGTTCTGCAAAATTAATTACATAATAATTTTACTGTAGCCGAAAGCATTTGTTTGGGAGAAATAAATTACATATTAATACAAAGCATGTAGCTTATGTTATTTCAATTCAAAAAAAAAGCTATAAAGCATTTTATTCATCAAACTCTCTCGATGTCTAATCGACACAAGGACCAATTTTTTATATAAGGTACAATAGATGTAAAGAAATGAAGGTTAAATTCAACATACATAGCTTTCCAGTATATGTCATTCATTTTGCTCATCGGTGCATCTGTACCACAATAATCATCATAGTTTACTTCAAAATGATAATTCGTCTATTTAAATCACTATTTACATGTTTTCGTTGAAGTTCATGTATAATGTTGTGTTTTTTAATTTATTTTTTCTCTCGCTTTTGGCCTAAATTTGGTACTAAGATTTGGTTCTACACATGCTTCTAGATAGACATTAGAATGCATTTTTCCGTACATTGTTGTTCCTACCTACATATATTTCTCACACATTAATGCTAAATAATTTAATAATAATTTTGATATAAGAGTTGAAACAATAGAAGATTAAATTGCTGCTGACAGTTTGAATAGCTCAACAGGTTATAGTTTAAATTAACTTGATGAAATAAGCTTTGCAAATTATTCATCCTCCATATTTGCCTCATCAATAGACACAAGTATGGAAGTGTGATGGTATACAACAACATGGATTAGTTATGAATGGTAAATTGAGTTCGTGTAAATCAAAATTAAAAGGATATCTTCATTGAGGTATGTGTGTTTGTGTATATGTGTGTGTGTGTTGAGATCATATCATAAATTCTATCTAGTGCTAAGTGAAATTTCATATATAATGAAATAACTAGACATTGATGACCTCTAATAAAAAAGTTGCTTCTGTGAAAATCTGTACATGTAATTTCTGAGTGAAATTCCTCAAATGATAAAATTGATCTTCTCCAAATAAAGTTATAGTAAAATAATTGATCTAATTATATGGTTTTTGTAGCTCAAGATTGGTTGGGAACAATCTAAATGCTGGGAATTGCAGTTAGAAAGTTAATCCTAAAAAACGATTAAATGAGCAGTTTGTAGATTTAGGTAAAATTAAGTCAATGCGTGAGAACTACCTATAGGGGATCTTTTTCAGCCATTCTTTTTCAAGATAATTGCTAATTACTTGAGTACATTTGTCATTTACATCAACTATTGTACAGACTTTTTCCACAATTTTAAATTCAACAAATAAATTGAATAAATTGAAATAAAATTTTAAGTTTTAATATGGATGTTAGCATCAAAATTGGTCATAAACCCAAGAATAGATTTGTGTAGAGAGATTAATAAAGATAGTAAATTAAAACAGAGGAATATATGCAAAACTAACAACGGAAACAAGAACACCAGAATTATAGTGGTTTGACGTAACTGCCTACGTCCACTATTAACGTAATCTTTATTTCCTTTCATAAATATTTTAATACAGGTACAATCCTTAAACGAACAACTTGAATACAAGTTTTAGACAAAAAAAGCTAATGCAGAAAATGGCAGAGTCTCTATGGTGTTTTCGAAAAAAGTTCCCTTCAACTGTACCCCTGCCTCTCTATTTATAGACGAAGGTATGCTAGATGCCCTATGCAGGCCCAAAACCAAAGTGGCTCAGCCTATACATGGTAATCTCGAGTTGGCCGATCAAAGCATACCGAACGACTTTCGACCGGTCGACAAATGCCAAACCAATATGGCCGATCAGTGATCATTTAGCAAATGACTCGGAGCAAGCTTTCAAGGGACTTGGAGTAACTCGTAGTGGATCTCGAAATAAAGTAATGTTGATTTCCTTACTTCGCTATTTACTCCAAGAATAGGCTAACTCCCTCATCGTGCACTGAACCAAATACACTGAACAATCGTGCCGAACCACTCCTGATCGAACCTCCAACACTGAGCCTCAATTGAACAAAACAGCTTTTGCTCTCCTTCCTCGACTGAACGATGAGCGGCTGAACGGTGCTCACCTTCTCTCCAAGGCCGAGCGACGAGTTGCCGAACGACGTCAACGTTCTCCCCAAGGCCAAGCAATGAGTGGTCGAACGACACTAACCTTCTTTCCAAGGCCGAGCAATGAGTGGTTGAACGATGCTGACCGAACGACCTCGTTTGAGCCACTATCGGTTGGTCCGCCATATCCACACTCCAACGTCGAACTACCTTGTGTTCTTGTGCCACACAATCATGCCGAACACTATCAGATATACTGGCCTATGTGCATAGGCCGACCAAAAATTAAATTACACTAGTTTATTATACTTCCAATCCTTTCTTAGCTCATGTCCTATCCCGGTTCAACCATAGACTCTGAGACTATCGCCATGTATCTCGGGCAAAAGTGCCGAGTAACATTTGCCTCCAAAGTGCGCCGCGTGAAACAACGTGACGTACTTTGAAATAACCATTAGTCCTCGCTTTCAGGAGTTATTTCATTCAGAATGATAATCAGCAGTCGTCTAAATCCTGTTTTCATCTTTTTAGAAGTTGAATGCATATGATTTCCTGAAGGCTGAATCACACTTGGTTTCCCAAACCCACTCTTCTCCACCTATCGAGTGAAATCCATTTCTTCATTGTGTTATCATCTCCGTCTATCATTACATGCATACATATACATACACATCTTATTTTTAATGTAACTTTCGTTCATCTATTACTATTATTATTATTTTTCTTCCTTTCTTTTTTTTTTAAAAAATAAAGGGTGAATTAGCATATATAGTTCGACCCACTTGTTTAGCTTACTTTTTGAACCACAAGGTCGGTCCTTTCACTTACCGACCCATCAAAGCACAAAGATCGGTTCTCTAAGAGACTGCCAGTTCAACTTCCCGTCCTCCATATAAAAATCCATCCCTTCGTACCCTTCCTCCCACTTTTCATTTCATATCTCCCTTTCCTAGCGCTATCCCAAACTTTATATCTCCCATTCCACTGAATTACCTTGTCCCTCCGTCCTAACATTCTCCCAAAGCAATTTCACCACACCTTGCGATTCCGAACTCCGAAAACCACTCAGCCCCACTCTAGATTAACACACATATAGGTGATTTTTTTATCATCATGAACTCCCGGTCTACCCCTTTTTTTACTCGAACTAAGTTCGAACCTTAGGTGCATATATCCATGCACAAAAAAGGGAAGAGGAGAAAAAACATGGCGTGGCGTAAGTGATAGGAGCAGACAACAAAGTGTAGGATCGATTTCACCCTAGAGGGGGGTGAATAGGGTGATTCTATTAATTATAAAATTTACTGCGGAAGCTTATAAGATTATTTCAACACAGATATATCAAAATAATAGCACACAGATAATAGCAGAATAATAAATGCAGAAATAGAATGATACAGAATTTACCCAGCTTCAGCAAAACCCTGCCTACCTTCTGCCCCCAAGGTTACTACTAGAAATTAAGTAGTCACACGCTTATACACGTAAACTCGCGACACCCGCTACTGACCAACCTAACTCTACGCTCAAAACCCTGCCACAACTTAGCCACTGAGTTGCGAATTCTCAAACTATGCCTCATAGTTTGTCCCCTAGTCACACGTCTAGTAATTACACAATTTTCAAAAGAAAATACAAAAGACAATAATTTAAAAACAATTAAAAAACAAAACCCTAATTAACCAATACTAAAGATATTAGGGCCGACCCAGATTTCACTAAAATATGGCCCCGTTGTCTCCTTTATTTATTTTTCTTTTGAGAAAAAAAAATGTTGGCTTGGGTTCCTTCTTTTGTTCGATCCTGTTAGCTCTGAAATTAGGGCTTTGGAGAAAATCGATGAAGCCGATGGGTAGTTGGTCGATTACAATTGCTATTTCTTTGTCTTGCTTTGGCAATCGACTCCTTCTTCAATTCGAACACGGAACCTCGATTTGATCGAGTTTGACTTTGACTCTGGTATGTAATCCATGCCTTTTGCTTTTCTAGTTTTCTTACTTGAACTCGATGCCTGCAATTTGCCGATCATGTTACTTATTTATATAGGATTCGAGATCCTTGATTTTTGTTTGTATACATCTATTTGAATTCGTCTTCGGCCATTTGATTTTGTATTGATGATTGTGATGATTTCTGACCTTTTCAAAATCGTATATTTTGCTTTGCTGTCACGGCTTCGATTTTGAGCTATTCAATATCCTTGGCTATCACGGTATTGATTTATCTGTGACTTCGGCATTGACTTTGATCGTTTTTACTTTGGCCATTTTGATTTCTTAAAATGCTGATGATATTGTTCAAACTGTACCATACTGTTCCATGATTTGGGTAGGCGATGAATTCTGGTAGCACTTGAGTATTGCCTCTATTTTGCTTGAGCTTGAATCTGGTTTGCATTGATGATGCTATGCACTGTGTATATACATGTCCCATTTTACTTTCTGCTCTGATCTTGTTTACTGATGACATTGTTTATTCGCTATTTTATACGAGTCTGTGCATTCTTCTCGGTTTTGTTTTTTTGTACCTTTAGTTTGTAGTCTCTGGTTCATTGTTGACTTCGTTGTTGTTTGGATTAGCTTGTGGTCTTCGCTGGTATCACTGGTGCATGTGCTTATGCATTGACAGTTGAGGAATTGCCATTTTTATTTGTGTCTGCTCTTTTATTAATGGTTTTATTTTAAGCTTCATGAAGTCATAATTGTGCAGTCTTGTTTTAAGTAGTAATTGCTCTGACCAGTTCATTGCATTGTCCACTGTTATATATGTTTGCGGCCTGCACATATGCTGTTTTATGTGCTTGTTCCTTCAAGTCAGTTTGCATTTGAATGACTGTCTTGTTGAGTTCACTTGAGATTGCTTAATGAAACTTTATTGCTATTGAACTTCATGTTGAGGCCTGGTGATTGCTTACGTAGTTTTCATGGCCATGCACTTGAATGTGCAGTCTTTGGTTGTGAATTGTGTTGATGTTTTGGTTTTGACTCGACTTGATATTGTCACTTGTAGTTGCCATAGTGTTGCAGTCTTTAACTTGTACCATTCGAGGCAGTTTGCATACAGTTGCATTGTTGGTCATGTAAAATTGAAACTGTACTTGACTTGAAACTGATGCATATTGAACTGTTTTCGATTTCTGCCTGTTAGTCTTCACTGTGCATTGCATGCATACATGTTGTACTTGTTATTGCTTGAGGCAGATCATATTTTCAAGTTGACTATGACTTGCTTATGCTCTATACTTTAGTTTGGTTGCCATGTATGTGATGCATGTTTTGTTGACTTTGTTTGCTACCAGGTCGACATGTATATATGCATACTTTGATCAGAACATTCATGTGTACATTTGAGTTGCACCTGTGTTGAATCCAGCTTTAAAGCTCGATTTTGACCTTGTGCTCACCTGTCCCTGTAACTTTATCAAGTGTATGTCGGTGTGCATGGCCTTATGGCATGTACAGTGATACACTGTGCATGTCATAAGCTGTTCGTGTATGATGCATTCAAAATTAAATGATGACGAACAACTCAAATAACCGAGGCAAATAATATTTTTAAAATCGCATTTTATTATATACTGCAAAAATATTTCTTTTTCAATTTTACTGCATCAATGTACATTTTTGCATATTGCTCGGATGCTAGATTCACATTGGAATGAAATTGAAGATAAATACGAGTTGAGTGAATGAGTGACATGTAGTGAGGTCAAATGTAAATGTGAATTGTAATTTAATCAAATTTGTATTGTAATTGAAATTGTGTATGTGTGTGTGTGTGTGTATATATATATATACAGTGAGAGCTTGAAATTTGTACTATTTAAAAATTGTAATAAATGGTTGTTTGAGCAAAAATTTCTGTTTGAATTCAAATTCTCGAATTCTGTGTTATTTATTTTATTCAGCAAATTTTTATTCAATCAATGAAAAATAAAACAGTACATTAACAAATACATTTAAATGAATAAATATATATATGTATGTATGTATATATGTTTATTATCATCAAACAAAAATCATATAATCGCATATTCAACAATCTCCCCCTTTTGATGATAACAAACATATATTTAAGATTTTGAATATGTTAAATCTATTTGATCATTGATATACTCTAATTGCTCCCTCTATTTAAATGCTTCCTCTCTACACAAAGCTCCCCCTTCATATATGCATACCATTAAAAACATGCAATTGAACCTAGATGTAAGTAGAAAATATTTGACCTTTGCTTGATTTTATTTGACAAAATCTTAACTTTTCTCTCCCTCTTTTGTTATCAGCAAAAGAGTAGTAGTGTTAGAGAAAATAGAGATAAAGTGATCGATATTAATCCAACATTAAAACTCAATTGAATATAAATATTAAATTTCAATAAAAAATCAAACAAAAATCATAAATACTTTGTTAGGCGCATATTCCACTTTAAGAATGATGGGAATGATGTCATCATATAAAACCATACAGTTGTGTCTATTTGTGGTATATTTATATCAGGAATTTGAATATCTACCAACCATGCATAACTGTTAGGACTTTTAAATGAGATTAGTAGTATTCTAATTTTATTGTTAAAAAAGGAATTCAAGTATCTTCTAACCACGCATAACCGTGAGAACTTTTAAATGGGATTAGAATCAACTTTTTATTTAAAAAATCAATTTTGGTATGCGTTCCATACATGCATAACCATCAGGACTTTTAAATGAGCATTCAAGCAGATAACAAATTCCAAGTAATTCACCCATGCATAACCGTGAGGACTTTTAAACGAGAGTGGGTACTTTGGATTTTTTTTTTTTTATTATTATTATTATTATTATTATCATTATTATTTTATTAAAAATGAAATGTAAAATGAAAAATGAATGATTCATGTTTAAAGTACCACATATTGATAAACTATATTGAATTTTGATGAGTGATAGTCGTTAGAAATATGATAGAAATAGAGATGGTCATGGAATTTTTACCAAAAAAAGTTTTATAACTCTTGTTTAAATTTCTAAAGAAATTTACTAATTATACCGTCTCGAGTCATAGTATATGATAAATATCAACACTCATCACCTTTTTCAATCACTATTTATCTTATGATAATTAGCAGGGAGTCAGATTAGTCAATGTTATAACTTAAAAATTCAAAAATAATTATAAAATCAATTTTTCTAAAAATGACCAATCTGAAAGCAAGGTCAAAGATGATTTTCTAGAAGGGGTTTTATGGGAAAAATTTCTTCAATTTGAATAATTATGAAATGAAAAATATGTAGATATTTTCTTTGAAAAATGATGCAGTTACTAAATGTCTTAACAAATCACGTTCCACTAGTAATTTTTCTATCAACTAGATTACCAGTGTAATCTGCATCTGAATTTCTCTTTCACTCAAAATTAACATTAATTGAATTTGATAGACCAAACCATGAAGTGTGTAACAAAATATCTCAAAATCAATTTTAACAGCTTTTTAAATGACATTCTCTTGAATTTGAATTGAAACCGTGTAAATAATCAAAAACCGTGAATATAGAGTCAGCCGTAAAATAACCAAATGTATTATCATCCAACAAAACACTATTATTAATCCAAACTAATATATGAAGTAATTCAAAGACTCTACAGATTTTTATAGTGTTCTTGGCATAAGAATATAATTGGCCAACAATTTTGAATAAGTCAGAATCAAAATCATCATTATTTCATCATCACATTATTGGCTGATTTAACTCAAATTACGGTGCAGATTATCACATTTAATATATCGTTCAAATAAATATACCATTACATGTTTTACCTTTACGATATTTTTTGTTGTTGTCCATTGTGATTCTGTCACCTTTAAACTAGGCTAAGGAACTTTGCTTTGTCGCTCGTTGTGTCCTTGGAACAGCCAGAATCCATGTAGCACTGTTGTTGTTCCTTAGCCTGCCACCACTCCTACATGATAAAAGATTTTTGTGACCTATTTGTTTTTATAGGTCCATGATTGTTAGTGGCAGAATATTTTGAAAGATAATTTTATGGAAACCCAAAACTATTCATGTATGTTCCTTTTGGCACCCAGATTTGTTTAACTTTGAGAGTTTTATATTTGTTCCTTTTGGAACCCAAATTGGTATACTTTTCACGTGTTTGGGTCTATACGAACAATTATTGTGATTGTGTCCATATTTTCTACAAATTGTGCACATAGAATTGACTTGATTAATTTTGCTTTTAACATTTTCAGATTGATTATATCCAAGTCCTTGTCTAACTGTATTAATAGTTGCTTCCTTAACTTCTCACGGCTTTTCTTTCTGCACATATTCAACAATTTTTCACTTTTTGAAAATTTATCTAAAGTCGTTGACAATTATTGGACTTGTGTTTTGAGAGATTCATTTTCGTTTAACAATTGTGTGCACTTTTTAATAGAGTTTCTCTCCTAGTATTTCACTCTCTTTCAAAATCAGAATTTCATTTTCAAGTGATTTTATATTAATCTCTGATTTTTTTATTTCTTCTTCGAATGTTGGACACTTATCACACTTAGGGATCCTACTTTGATGGGTTTTAACTAGTTGGTCAAGTTGTTCATTTAAATCTATCAAAGTATCTTTTTATGATTCAAGTTTGGCATAATTCTCCCTAAGTCTTTCAAAACAGCCATTTACTTTGTGGAAATATATAAGTAATTCTGAGTGAGTGAGTTTTGATACCTCGCTTGGTTCATCATCATCGCTATCAGTTATATTACCTTGAAGGCACATATCTGCTTTCTCACTCTCACTGCTACTACTTTGATTATCTTCATCACTTGTATTCCACGTGGCTGCAAAACTTCTCCTTTTTGATTTCTTTTCAAAGTCGCATCTATTTTGAGGACAATTGGGCTTGATGTGTCCGGGTTGGTTGCACTTGTGACAGATGATCTCCCGTTCTTCTGGATTGTCTAGTGTTTTGTCTATTCTGCTTTTCAATTTCTGATTTAGAGCTGGATTTCTATATTTGCGGTTCCATCTTTTGAATTACTTCATTATTAGCGCCAGCTCAACTGCTCCATCATCATAATCTTCACCGTCACTTTCTCTTGTTCCTTTAAGAGCTATTGATTTCTTTCGAATGTCACCTCCTTCACGCTCTTCCTTAAATATCATTTCCAGCTCATAAGTGATGAGATTTCCGATGAGTTCTTTAACTTTGATTTGTTTTAAATCTTTTGATTCTTGAATGGTAGTCACTTTTGCTTCAAATCTTCGTGGAAGGATCTGAGGATTTTTCGGACTATCTCCAACTTTGTGTATGATTTTCCGAGAGCTTTTGATTTATATACGATATTGGAAAGTCGTCCGTACATCTCTTTGACATTTTCTTCCTTGGCCATTGTGAGATTCTCGTATTCGCTGCTTAGCATGGCAAGGCGAGATTCTTTGACTTGCGATATTCCTTTGTGAGTCACTTCTAGTGTGTGCCATATTTCTTGCGCAGTTAGAAAATGTGAGACAAGATTAAATTCAAATTGATCTAATGAACAGATAATAGAATTCATAGCTTTAGCATTAGCATTATGTAATTTATTTTCTAGTTCTGTCCATTGATCTTTTGGTTTATCTATTTCCTGATTATCTACAGTTATAGTTGGTGCTCTATAACCTGTCCCAACAATATTCCAAGCGTAAATGGTTTTCAGAAAAATTTTCATTCTATTTTTCCAGTAGGCGTATTCACCATTGAACATTGGTGGTCTAACTATGGACTGACCCTCAGCAAAAGCATTATTAAAAGAAGCCATTTTAAAAATTCAACTTTTAAAACAAAAATTGGTTTTTGAAAAAACGTATTTTTTTTAAAAACAAAAGTTGACTTCTATCCCTAGCTCTGTTACCACTTGTAGGATCGATTTCACCCTAGAGGGGGAGTGAATAGGGTGATGCTATTAATTATAAAAATTACTGTGGAAGCTTATAAGATTATTTCAACATAGATATATCAAAATAATAGCAGCACAGATAATAGCAGAATAATAAATGCAGAAATAGAACGACGTAGAATTTACCCGGCTTTGGCAAAACCCTGCCTACGTGTTGCCTTCAAGGTTTCTACTAGAAATTAAGTAGTCACATGCTTACACACGTAAACTCATGACATCCGCTACTGACTAACCTAACTCTTCGCTCAAAACTCTGCCACAACTCAGCCATCGAGTTGCAAATTCTCAAACTACGCCTCGTAGTTTGTCCCCAGTCGCACGACTAGTAATTACACAATTTTCAAAAGAAAATACAAAAGACAACAATTAAAAAAAAATTAAAAAACAAAACCCTAATAAACCAATACTAAAGATAGAAGGGCCGGCCCAAATTATATTCATTAAAATATGGCCCTGTTATCTCCTTTATTTATTTTTCTCTTGAGAAAAAAATATCAGCCTGGGTTCCTTCTTTTGTTCGATCCTTTTAGCTATGAAATTATGGATTTGGAGAAAATCAATAAAGCCGATGGTAGTTGGTCGATTACAATTGCTATTTCTTTGTCTTGCTTTGGCAATCGACTCCTTCTTCAATTCGAACATGGCTCCTCGATTTAATCGAGTTCGACTTTGATTCTGGTATGTAATTTATGCCTTTTGCTTTTTTGGTTTTGCTTACTTGAAATCGATGCCTGCAATTTGCCAGTCATGTTACTTATTTATATAGGATTCGAGATCCTTGATTTTTGTTTATATACATCAATTTGAATTCGTCTTCGGCCATTCGATTTTGTATTGATGGTTGTGATGATTTCTGACCTTTTCAAAATCGTATATTTTTGCTTTGTTGTCGCGGCTTCGATTTTGACCTGTTCAATATCCGTGGCTACCACGGTATTGATTTCTCTGTGACTTCGGTACTGACTTTGATCGTGTTTACTTCGGCCATTTCGATTTCTTAAAATGCTGGTGATATTGTTCGAACTGTACCATAATGTTCCATGATTTTGGTAGCCGATGAATTCTGGTAGCACTTGAGTATTGCCTCTATTTTGCTTGAGCTTGAATCTAGTTTGCATTGATGATGCTATGCACTGTGTATATGCATGTCCCATTTTACTTTCTGCTCTGATCTTGTTTACTGATGACATTGTTTATTCACTGTTTTATATAAGTCTGTGCATTCTTCTGGTTTTGATTTTTTGTGCCTTTAATTTGTAGTCTCTGGTTCATTGTTGACTTCGTTGTTTGGATTAGCTTGTGGTCTTCGCTGGTATCACTGGTGCATGTGCTTATGCATTGACAGTTGAGGCAGTGCCATTGTTATTTGTGTCTGCTCTTTTATTAATGGTTTTATTTTAAGCTTCATGAAGTCATAATTGTGCAGTCTTGTTTTAAGTAGTAATTGCTCTGACCAGTTCATTGCATTGTCCACTGTTATATATGTTTGCGGCCTGCACATATGTTGTTTCATGTGCTTGTTCCTTCAAGTTAGTTTACATTTGAATGACTGTCTTGCTGAGTTCACTTGAGATTGCTTGATGAAGCTTTATTGCTATTGAACTTCATGTCGAGGCCTGGTGATTGCTTACATAGTTTTCATGGCCATGCACTTGAATGTGTAGTCTTTGGTTGTGAATTGAGTTGATGTTTTGGTTTTGACTCGACTTGATATTGTCACTTGTAGTTGCCGTAGTGTTGCAGTCTTTAACTTGTACCATTCGAGGCAGTTTGCATACAGTGGCATTGTTGGTCATGTAAAATTGAAACTGTACTTGACTTGAAACAGATGCATATTGAACTGTTGTCGATTTGTGCCTATTAGTCCTCACTATGCATTGCATGCATACACGTTGTACTTGTTATTGCTTGAGGCAGATCATATTTTCAAGTTGACTATGGCTTGCTTATGCTATATACTTTAGTTTGGTTGCCATGCATGTGATGCATGTTTTGTTGACTTTGTTTGCTACAAGGTCGACATGTATATATGCATACTTCAATCATAACATTCATGTGTACATTTGAGTTGCACCTGTGTTGAATCCAGCTTTAAAGCTCGGGTTCGACCTTGTTCTCACCTGTCATTGTAACTTTTTCCAGTGTATATCAGTATGCACGGCCTTGTGGCATGTACAGTGATACACTATGCATGTCATAAGCTGTTTGTGTATGATGCATTCAAAATTAAATGATGACGAACAACCCAAATAACCGAGGCAAATAATATTTTCAAAATCGATTTTATTATATACTGTAAAAATATTTCTTTTTCAATTTTACCGCGTCAATGTACATTTCTGCGGATTGCTCAGATGCTGGATTCACATTGGAATGAAGTTGAAGATAAATACGAGTTGAGTGACATGTAGTAAGGTCAAATGTAAATCTGAATTGTAATTTAATCAAAATTTTATTGTAACTGAAATTGTGTGTGTGTGTGTGTGTATATATATATATAGTGAGAGCTTGAAATTTATACTATTTAAAAATTGTAATAAATTTTTATTTGAATAAAATTTTTGTTTGAGTTCAAATTCTCAAATTCTGTGTTATTTATTTTATTCAGCAAATATTTATTTAATTTATGAAAAATAAAATAGTACATTAACAAATATATTTAAGTGAATATATATATGTTTATTATCATCAAATAAAAATCATATAATCGCATATTCAACACAAAGTGCTTTCGAAGTGAGTTTACACTAGATTGACAGGAATTAGCATAGGCGTTGATAGGAATTAAATCGGTGGCATATAGGAGAAGTGAGTCGTGTATCGTGAGAGAGATGAGTTCTGTACTTTGAATGGGAGTGGCTCGGTAGGTCGTACAAGGAGGCCTGGGCCGGTAGGATTTTTTTCAGCTGAACAGTTCAGTAGGGGTCTAGGAGAAGAGTGGATCAGCATTGGTTGAGTGAGGTGGGTTTTGTATAATTTAAGTGAGCGAGTAGTACCTCACGTTTGAGTGGGTCGGTTGTCTTTGGTCTAAGTAGGCATTCAGTATCTGTAAGAGAGTGGGTCGGTGAGCAGAGAGAATAAAAGAGCGAAGGAAGTGAGATAGGTTTTAAGGGTTGGCACCGAGCGAGGCAATATGGTTCCGCATGCATGCATTGGAATGGACGAAAGGTCCTAGGTTCGGGGATCGGCATTGACAAATACACTTACCTTACCTTGAATCATAGAACATAATATCACTGCTTATTTCCCCACTTAATCATATACCAACAAATCCATGATACAAATCTAAGTCCGAAGACATATGGAACCGATTAGGACTAACAACTTCACAATTTGAATCATTGTAAATGTGAATTTAAAACTTATTTTTAAAGATGACAACTTAAAGCTCGTCGCGCTACACTTTACTCTTCAGAACTTTAATTTATTTGTATTTTTGACTTGAATCATCGCACTAGCTCACACATCATGCCGGGGGGGGGGGGATTTTTGCTCATTATATCTGATATATATTATCTTTCAAGTATAGTTTAAATAGGTATCTACCCATATTAAGCGCTCATTGAAGATGCCCAAAAGATCCAGCTCTGCTACAGTTTCTGATAAGCCTGAGCTAAGTTCTCGGCAGGAGGTAGTAGGAATGTCTAATCCATCGATAACTTCTACACAGGGCATTCTGGATCCATCTGTTGTAGTTGTAGGCCCAGCTCCTGATGTTTTAGACCGGGGAGGGGGGGTTATCTTGAGTAATCCTATTGATTCACAAGCTTCAAAATCATCGAAGCCTCTCTTCGTCGGTTGTGTACAATTCATGGAATCCCTTTCGATAACGTTCTAGTTCCATTGGGGCAAGATCGGCCTCACCTGCTTCCAACCAGATATTTCTCTGGCATAGCTACATCCCAATAGTCACACGTTTATCTATGGCACTTGTATCCTCTTCATGAGCACCTTATTCAGACTCCCTGCTCCCGATGATATCCGCTATATCTACCGCTTCAAAAGACGGTCTGACAGTCCATCCTTCATATTTCTTGAACCACATTCCAAATGTCAAATCCTGACGGGGTCGTAGAATAAATTCTTCCAGTACAAGCAAGAGTGGTTCTACGTACGCTGCCCCCTTCCCCCGGTTTTGCGAGGAGATGGCAGGAAGGGAGTAAGTTTTATTCCTTGACTAACATTTGTCTGAGGCTTGGGATGCATTCTTTCTAAACTTCCTTCAGCGTTTATAGGTATCCACCCATGATCAGAAGGCGTTGGATATTCCGAGGCCGTTAAGGCCATTCGAGCTATTCCCGTGAGAGATTGGGAGATCAAATCTGTTATTTCCAATGAGTTGATTTCAAAGTTTGGATTGCTGGTGGAGGTTCATCGAACTAGCCTACCTATCGTCCCTACAACTGGATCTGTTGCGAAAAAAGGAAAAGGACAGGCCAGGCCTCGATGCCCTCTACAAGAGGAGCCCCCGATATACTTGAGGAAGGTGAAATAAAAGAGGCCAAGGTACCAGAAGCAACCGATGAAAAGATAGGTTCCGATATTGCTCCAATAACCGACGCACCTGGCATCGACAAATCACTTCCCCCTTTGAAGAGGCAAAAGAGCCTAGCCTATAAATTGAAAAAGAAAATAGTAGGCAGAAATTCTAAAGTTACAATCACTACGATTGAGAAAAAGTCGTCTCCCCAACATCTAGAGGGTTCATTAAAAGGTCTTTCAGACCTGACTATCGCCGATGACTTACTGAATTATGGTTTCAATAACCCAAGGGATATGGGACTTAATTCGCCCGCAAGAGGCAATGGAGGCGGTCAGGCTTGTCAGCACGGAAAGAAAACCCAATAAGTAAAGCAAAAGAAAAGGTCCGTCGGGGGGAAACATTAGGACACACACGAACACTCAAACTTCAACCTACACTTAAATTTTAGCCATCATACTATCCTCGCTAACTCGTCCTCACTTGGTTTCTATGCAGGTGACATGGGGCACACTCATGATTTTGACCGCCTTCGTGGGTCCTCTATCTTCCACCGCTCCTGTCAGGATTAGGGATAAGGTAGATGTCGAGAAAGAGATGACAGCGACGATAGGGTCATCCATCCTAAAGATCCGTCGTCTTCTTAAAGAAAAACATACAACCATTCTTCATTCCCCCAACAATCCTTCCCTTCTCTTAGAGCTGAGTAGAGAAAAATCTGCTCTGAAGGGGTCTCAATTTAAAGCTCCCCGCGGCCAATACTCTGGCTCGTCCAGCACAAAGCAATCTCATGAGCCTCATAAAAGTCTGTGGCTCCGGCTAAGCATACTCCTCCAATCTCTACACACAATCCACCGATAGCTGAAAAATTAGCCGAGCTTATGGCTACATTTTAAAAAATATGCTTCGACGGATTGAAATTCCTTACTTCTATTCATCCTATTCCAGGGCATGGTAAAAAAAGTGCTATCTCCTATGACAACGTTGTCTATGTCCAACACGATGCATTTGTTCATTTGGCAGAAAAAGTTTCAGAAGTTTCTATGGAACGTCGGCACGATATCGAACGCCTGAAACTTGAAGCGATCCATGATAAAGATATTATCAATGGCAAGGATGAAGGGCTTTCCTTGTACAAATCTTAACTTGAGGCTGCTTGGCAAAACACTAAAGATACAGCTGAGGCGGTGAGCCATCTGGAAGCCACTCACAAAAAGGAAATCGATGAGGTAGTTCAACGTAGTTGTGCTCTAGCCTTAGAAAAAGACTCCATCCAAAAAGAAAAGGATATCCTTACTCGACGATTTAAAGAACTGGAGGAGCTACTGCTTAAAGAGAAATAAGAGAAGACTGCTGCACAGTAAGAGCCGCAGCGATATTGCGAGGAGAATGTCACAACACGACTCTTAAAGACGTAGCTTAACGAGGAACTTTCTAAAGCTGAAGCGTTAAAGGATGTAGCCCGTGAGGAGGGCAAAAAAATGGCGCTGAAAGAAATCTATTCTCGCCTCGAGGCAGTTGTTGAAGCAAGTAGAGAAGAAATTAAATGCTTATTTGATCCTCTTATTGCTGAATATAACGCTCGAGCTCTCATGCATCGAGATCTATCTTTTTTGGGCGAGGGTTACCTTGAATCATTAGCCGAAGCATGGCATACTTTAATAAAAATTAAATGAGTGGAGCTGGGCACCGAAGAGGTTGATGAAGATTCTCTTGTGAAAAGTTCTTTGAGGAAATGAGCCTTTCAACTTATCTGCAGCAAGAGCCCTCAACGGAAGAGATTCCTCCTCATCGAAAGGGAAGGACGACGTTGCTGGCCCATCCAGAACCGAGTCTCCAGCTCCTTCTTCCGCCCATTCGGCTGGTTTCTCATCACTTGATCCTTTCGAGCAGCATGCTGGCTACGACCCAAAGAAACCCAAGCTCAATATTCACGTTCTTTCCCCTATTCCAGAGGGTGAGACTTCTAAAATAGCTGAGAGGCAGCCGGAAGCCAGTATGTAAATTTTCTTTCTGGGGTTGAAAGGACCATCATTTTTGACGTACAGTAGACGAATTCTAACATTTGTCTTTTATGACTTTGTGTAGGCCATTTTGATCCCGAACCAAATCCAAGGAGCGATGTCGAGACGGAGAAGGAGGAGAAAATGGGAAAGGCATCTCACACTGGGGATACTTCCAGACCCGATGCTCAAATGATCGAGGAGCTCGATGAGGACAACTCGAGAATCCCTCACCTATAGAAGAACATGATGAGGTTGAAATCCTGGGTGCCTCCGAACACACTTTGAAACAGAGCATGGAGGAGCAAATTATGGAAGAGGGGAAGAAAAAAGCTGAAATTAAGGGTGAGCCTCAGGTGGTGGAACTTGATGTTCCTCTGAACACGCCCCTAAAGGTCATCCTCCCCGGTGGGACTACACCACTGGAAGTTCCTCTTCCTTCCTTGAGCACCACCTCATAGGAAGCAAGGCGTCCAACAGAAAATGCTCGGGTGAGGAGCTTTTGGAGAAACCAAAGAAGAAGAAAAAAATCAAAAAAGTAGCTATCCAATCATGCCTCCTTCAACCCGAATAAGCTTGAATCACGTAGTTGTTTTTATTTATTTTCATAGTCGATTTTTTGATCCGAGTTTAGGAGAATTGTAATGTGGCTGAATCTTTGATTAGTAAATAATTTGTTTTCGATGATCTTTTCATTTTAGCTTATCATCCAACTAGTACTTGACATTCAAAGTTTTACGGGTCATGTTAGCACCTGTTCGCTTCTGCATGACTTGGAGATTTTTGAATTGCTTATATTTTAGTCCACGCTTCGAGGACTTAGAGATTTTATGAATTGTTTGTACACTAGTCCGTACTCTGGAGACTTAGATTACTCTTGTCTGCGCTTCGGGGACTTGGAGATTTGTAAGTCATTTGTACTCTAGTCCACACTCCAAGGACTCAGAGTACTCTAGTCCATGCTCCGAGGACTTAGAGATTTTTAAGTCGTTTATACTCTAGTCTGCACTCCAAGGACTCAGAGTACTTTAGTCCATGCTCCGAGGACTTAGAGAGTTTTAAGTCGTTTATACTCTAGTCTGTACTCTGGGGACTCAGAGTACTCTAGTCCATGCTCGGGTCTTAGAGAATTTTAAGTCATTTATACTCTAGTCTACACTCCGGGGACTTAGAGTACTCTAGTCCGCGCTTCGGGGACTCAGAGATTTTTAAGTCATTTATACTCTAGTGCGCACTCCAAGGACTCAGAGTTATCTAGTTCGCGCTCCGGGGACTTATACATTTTTAAGTTTTTTATACTCTTGTCTATACTCCGGGGACTCAGAGTACTCTAGCCCGCGATCTGGGGACTTAGAGGTTTTTAATTCGTTTATACTCTAGTCCACACTTCGAGGACTCAGAGTACTCTAGTCCATGCTCCGAGACTTAGAGATTTTCAGGTTGTTTATACTATAGTCCGCACTCCGGAGACTTAGAGTACTCGACTCCGCACTACGGGACTTGTAGATTTTTAAGTCCTTTATACTCTAGTCCACACTCCGGAGACTCAAAGTACTCTAGTCCACACACCAGGGACGTAGAAATTTTAAATCGTTTATACTCTAGTCTGCACTCCAGAGACTCAGATTACTCTAGTCCGCGCTTTGGGAACTCAGAGTACTCTAGTCCGTGCTATAGGGACTTAGAGATTTTTAAATCGTTTATACTCTAGCCCGCACTCCGGTGGACCGGACTTTTTCCGCGATCAAACTCCAGGTTTGATGAGTTAGCGACAAAATTTGTGGACCAGTTCAAAATTCATACCACTCACCCAAAGGATGTGATGTCTTTGCTAGTGTAATCCAAGCTCTGGGGGAGTCGTTAAAGGAATATTTGCAGACATTTCACATTGCTGCTACCGAAGTGAGCAACCCGAATGACCATGCTATTCTTATGGACGTGATGCGAGGAGTAGATCCGGACTCGAAGTTTGGTGATTGGCTGGCAAGAAAACCTCTGGCTTCCTTGGAATGTTTTTATTGAAAAGCACATCAATTCATAAGAAGGAAGGAAGCCAGGTGGACGAAGCGAGGCGGTGCGCCAGGGCCTGGCAAGGAGACGGTGCAAAGCAACATTGCGATAAAACAGGCTGGCGACAATTCTGGAAAAGTCCAGGTCAATGTTCAAAATAATCCCGAGCAGTCTAAAGGATCTGAAGGAGGAAATTATGGAAGGATGAGAGAAGCACTATATTTAGTTGCATCATTTGCCCTAACCGAGTCCATCATTCATTCGTATCTCATTGCATACTGTCAGGGATCAGTCTTCTCTTCATAGGTTGGAATAGTTCGCATACTAAACTTTCGGGGGTACTCAGCCTGTAGGACAACATCCGTGAAGGGAGTGTGGCTCCTAGACACACCCTAATCATCATTGGACAAACCCTCATTTTCTCTTCAGTTGTCTGACCATAGCTGATAGTTTGGGGTTTGGATGGGAGGTGCCAAGTTAGACTCCGTGTTGCATGATCATTCCGGCTGGTGCATCCTCGGTTGGTGGTCACACAAATGCATGTCCTGGGGACCTGCTTCGCTATGACCGTGGTGAGCCGGTTGGCCTGCTTCTAGTCATGCTCTAGATCTTAAGTTTCCCATTCCAACTTGAGTGCGATTTCCTCGGTGCAAGTGAGTGGCCCTGGCTCCAGGTAGGGAACCTGGACTATTCCTATCGGATTGATCTGTTTCACCTGTTTGCGTTGTTACAATTTTACGACATCTATGCCTGAGATGTTCATCAGATGAAATGGAGCTATCAAATGACGAGTAGGAAGAAGGGCTTCCTCCATCATTTTGATGATGTTGTTGAGTAACCTGGGACAAAAGATTAGCGTTGGCTTAAATTTGCTAATTGAGTTGTCTTCTGCTTTCCTCGAGTTCTCTCATCAGCTCATTGAACTCTACGCAGGTGACAACTTCTGGTTGGTTTAGGATGGTGGCAGTCCCTACACCTAGATTAGGTTGTTGATTACTAGGTCCCACATGTTGGACATTGATGATTTCGTTGACAACCGTGTTGTGGGAGGATGTTCTAATACGTAGTCTTCCCATATTAGAGTTATCCGTCTGAACTCTGAATAGAATATATGAACACTTTAGAATGAACTTGGATCTCCTTTGGGGGATTTCTTCAATCCAATAGCGAAAAAGTAAATCCTAACAGCCTGAGTTCAATTCTCAGTGAAAGCACCAAAATGTTAGCACTGAAATTGGTCACCAACTCCCAAGAATAGATTTGTGTAGAGAGATTAATAAAGATAGAAAATTAAAACAGAGGAATATATGCAAAACTAATAACAGAAATACGAATACCAAAATTATAGTGGTTCGGCATAACTGCCTACGTCCACTTTTAATGTAATCATTATTGCCTTTCATAAATATTTGAATACAGGTACAATCCGTAAACGAATAACTTGAATACAAGTTTTAGACAAAAGAAAGATAGTGCATAAAATGGCAAAGTCTCTTTGGAGTTTTCGAAAAAAGGTCCCTTCAACTGTACCTCTGCCTCTCTATTTATAGACAGAGTTAGGCTAGATGCCATGTACAGGCCCAAAACCAAGGTGACTTGGCCCATACATGGTAATCTCGAGTTGGCCGGTCGAGGCATACCGAACGACTTTCGATCGATCGACAAATGCCGAACCAGTATGGCAGATCGGCGACCATTTAGCAAATGGCTCGAAGCAAGCTCTATAGGGACTCGGAGTAACTGGTAGTAGATCTCGAAGTAAAGCAATGTTGATCTCCTCACTTTGCTGTTTACCCTAAGAATAGGCTTACTCCCTCATCGTGCACCGAACCAGATACACCGAACACTCATGTTGAACCACTCCTGGCCAAACCTCCAACACTGAGCGTCAATTAAATGAAATATCTTTTGCTCTCCTTCCTCGACCCAACGACGAGCGGCTGAACCGTGCTCACCTTCTCTCCAAGGCTGAGCGATTAGTTATCGAAAGACATTAACCTTCACTCCAAGGCCGAGCGATGAGTGGCTGAACGACACTAACCTTCTCTCCAAGGCCAAGCGATGAGTGGGCGAATGTTGCTTACTGAACGACCTCGATTGAGCCACTATCGGCCGTCCACCATATCCACACTCCAACGCCGAACCACCTTGTATTCTAATGCCACATAACCATGCCGAATAGTATCATATATAACGACCTACGTGCATAGGCTGATCAAAAATTAAATTACACTAGTCTATTATACTTCCAATCCTTTCTTAGCTAAAGTCCTATCTCGGTTCAGCAATAGACTCTGAGACTATCGCCATGTAGCCCGAGCCAAATGCTTGTTAACAATGGTCGTCATAATACTCGTATAAGTCTTTGGCTAGAAAGATTCAGGATTTCAAAGCCGCCGTTAGTCACGGTGATTATGCATGATTGATGAGAGGGAGATAGAATCACAACTTTCAAGTAAGTAATACACTCAAACGTCTATGCTTGAGATATCATAATTTTTTTACTGTTCAATCTTTCATGATTAATGACGAACAATTCAAGTAATAGTCCAAGGATCACCAATACCGAATATTTCACAAACAAAGCTTAATATGATTTTTTGTTTTGTTTAAGATGACGTACCTTGATTAACAGCGGAAGATGTAATGACTATCATCTTCTTCTGACTTCTAATAATTACTCTTCTTCTAAGAATTCGGTTTCTCTCTCTAACCCTATTTCTTTATATGTTTCTTGATGAAGAAGAATAAATCTATCTTCCAGGAGAGAGAGAACCCAATCCTTTATATAACATTTAACTCTAAATCTGGTACGTTCATCATATACCAATTCAACGCTTAAGATTAATCACAGACCTAATGTTCTAATTATAGAACGGTCTATTTATGACTTAATTAATCGGATCACATTAAGATTAGAAACTGCATAATGTTAAAGGTAAATGAAATGTTCTATTTATAACCTAATTGATAGGGTCATATTAAGATTAGAAACTGCATAACGTTAAAAGTAAATGAAACGATTACAGTTTCTAATAGCAGTTTTCTAACATTCTCCCACTTGACCCGATTATTCATAATATCAAGTGTTGAATATCATACTATGATAAATTGCTGAGAGTTATGGCGGTTGCGCATTATTAATTGAATGCATTCCCTTCCATATATATTAGAAACACACAAAGGAGCTCAGAATCTCACACATCAATTATTATTAATACAACCAAGACCCATTCTTTGAACATATTTCTTAAATTGTCTTGGCTGTAACCCTTTCGTCAAAGGGTCAGCAATCATAAGTTTTGTCCTGATGTGCATGATTGACACTTTTTGTTTCTGAATCTCATCTTTCACAGCAAAATACTTCAGTTCCATGTGTTTGGCACCTTTAGAATACTTGTCGTTTTTTGAGAAAAACACTGCTACAGAGTTATCAAAATAAATTTTCAGCGGCTTGCTAATGGTGTCGATAACCGCAAGTCCTGAAATAAAGTTCCATAAGCATAATGCATGAATTGTGGCTTCATAACATGCCACAAATTCTGCCTCCATAGTAGATGAAGCAACGATATTTTGTTTCGCACTTTTCCATGGTATGGCTCCTTGAGAAAACATAAACAGGTTTACCAAAAGTCGATTTTCTAGTATCGATGCATCCAGCAAAATCTGAATCGCTATATCCAATCACCTCCAATTCATTGGATCTACTATACATGAGCATGTAATCATTCGCGCCTTGTAAGTACCTATACACTTTCTTTGCAGCTTGCAATGTTTCCTTCCTGGATTACTTTGATACCTCCCTAACATACCGACCGCAAAACTGATATCCGGTCTAGTACAGGTTTGAGCATACATTAGGCTACCAACTACAGATGCAAATGGAATTGATTCCTTTCCTTTCGTTCAACATCATTCTTATGACATTGCATGAGATTGAATTTATCACCTTTCTGTATAGGAACTTTCCCAGGTGAACACTTACTCATTCCAAATCTCTCTAGAATCCTTTCGATATATCCTTTCTGAGACAATCCCAATATTCCTTGTGATCAATCACGAAATATTTCTATTCCAATCACAAAGGATGTCTCTCCCATATCTTTCATTTCAAAGTTCGTTGAGAGAAATTTCTTTAGTCTCATGCAATATGCTTAAATTATTTGCAGTAAGCAAGATGTCATCAACGTAAAGGACTAGACAAATAAACTTACTCCCACTGATCTTTTGGTATAAATAGTGATCAACCGTATTTGCCTTAAAACCAAAAGATGTAATAATGGTATTGAACTTTATATACCATTGCCAGGATGTTTGTTTAAGCCCATATATTGACTTCTTAAGTTTACACACCAATTGTTCTTTACCTTTTACAGAAAGACCCTTAGGTTGATCCATATAAACATCCTCATCAAGATCTCCATTCAGAAAGGCTGTTTTCACATCCATTTGATGCAATTCCAAATCATAATGTGCTACTAATGCCATTATTATTCTTAGTGAGTCCTTTTTCGAAACAGGAGAAAATGTCTCCTTGTAATCAACACCGTCTTTTTGAGGGTAATTCTTAGCAACAAGTCTAGCTTTGTACCATTTGACATTACCACTAGAGTTGTGTCTGGTTTTAAAAACCCATTTGCATCCGAATCTTTTACAGCCATGTGGTAACTCAACGAGATCCCAAACTTCATTCTGTTGCATGGATTTTAGTTCTTCTTTCATGGCATTAATCCATTCCTTTGACTCTTTACTTTCTACAGCATGTGAAAACGAAAATGGGTCCTTATTGATTCCTATATCATAGTCTGATTCTTGCATATAAACCATATAATCATTAGAAATAGCTGACCTACGATCTCTTTGAGATCTTCTTAATGCTACTTGTTGTGGTTCATGCATATCAGCATTATGTAAGTCATTTACTTCAGGAAGTACTTCTTCATTTACAAGTTGTTCATCATCATGCTGTTCTCCAACAGCTGGAATAACATTTAGTGTAATAGTAGAAGGAGGAACTATTCTAGGCAATGTAACATTTATCCTTGTTTCATTTATTTCCACTATTTCTCTTCTAGTACTCCCACTGACTTCACCAATCTCAATGAATCTTGCATTACCAGTTTCTGTAATTCTTGGACTATGATTAGGACGGTAAAACACATATCCTTTAGATTTTTCAGGGTAACCTAAAAAATACCCACTAATCGTTCGAGAATCTAATTTCTTTTCATGTGGATTATAAACTCTCGCTTCCGCTGGACAACCCCAAACATGCAGGTGTCTTAAGCTAGGTTTCCTATTAGTCCATAATTCAAAAGGAGTCTTTTGAACAGCTTTAGTAGGAACTCTATTCAACAAATAATTAGTGGTTTTGAGAGCATACGACCACAAATTCTTAGGTAGTGTAGAATCTGACATCATACTCCTAATTATATCTATTAACATCCTATTGCGCCTTTCTGCTGCACCATTTTGCTGTGGTGTACCTGGCATTATGTATTGCGCACATATGCCATGACTTTCGAGGAATTTTGCAAATGGACTTAGACACTGGCTTGACTCATTATATTTTCCATAATATTCACCACCTCTATCAGACTTATGATTTTCACCTTTTTATCTAATTGCCTCTCAACTTCCTTTACAAACGTCTCAAGGACATTCACAGATTGAGATTTTTCATGAAGCAAATAGACATAACCATAGCGGGAAAAATCATCAATAAAAGTGATGAAATACTTTTCTCCATTAAAGGCTGGAGTGTCCATAGGTCCGCAAATATCAGTATGTATTATTTCAAGAAGCTGGCTGCTTCTAGTGGCTCCTTTCTTATTATGTTTGGTTTGTTTACCTTTAATATAATTCACACATAATTCTAAATCACTAAAGTTCAAATTTGACAAAATTTCATTACTTACTAATCTCATCATTCTTTCTTTGGATATTTGACATAGTCTTTTATGCCATAAGAAAGCAGAATTTTCATTCAACATGCTACGTTTGCATCCAACATTATTTATTACATTCAGTAAGGAATTTGCATAAGTGTCGTTCAGTTTCAATTTATATAAACCATCAATTAGAATACCAGAACCAACATTATCAGTATTCTTATATAAATCAAAATAACCAGATCCAAACGTACATCTAAAACAAGAAATATCCAACTTACTTACAGAAATAAGGTTTCTAGATAATGAAGGTACATAAAGGGTACTATATAAGTCTAATACATATCCACTTTCTAGAATTAGACGATAAGTCCCAATGCCTTCTATTGTGGATTTCATTCCGTTTCCCATAAAGAGAAAACGATCTTCATTTGGATTTATGGTTCGGATCATAACAAATCCCTGCATATTATTGGAGACATGAGTTGTAGCACCAGTATCAAGCCACCATGTATTAATAGGAACTTCAGCTAAATTTGATTCAAAACATAAGAAAGATAGATGATTACCTTTCTTTTCGAACCAAGCTATCCTTTTCGGACAGTCATTTTAATAATGTCCTTTCCTTTTACAGAAATGACATAGAACATCCTTTAGTTCCTTATTTTCCTTATCCTGCCCATCCTTAGCAGGTGCCTTTTTCTTCTTGAAATGACTTGATTTTCCAATCTTTTCTTTACCAGCTTTATTAGTCACAAAATTTACTGAGTGATTCACTTGATTTTTCAAACGTCCTTCTTCCTGAACAAGTCTGCTGGTCAATTCATTAACATTCCACTATCCTTTATAGTGTTATAGTTAATTTGAAAAGGTCCATATTCAGAAGGTAGCGAGTTCAGGATAAACTGGACAAGAAAAGAATCATCTACTGTAAGTGGAGTTTAACCTTGCTGCAAGATTAGTCATCTCTATAATGTGCTCTTGCATAGTTTGCGACCCATCAAACTTCATGGTCGTGAGTTCTGCCATAAGAGTACCAGAGAGTGATTTATCAACTGAACGAAAACGCTCTTCCACAAATTGCATATATTCCTTAGCACTTTCTGTTTGCGGAATTGTTGACTTGATGTTGTTAGCAAAAATCATCTTAATAAACATGTGGCTCAATCTGTTACTGCGTTTCCATGCTTTATGGTGTGATTTTTCTGTCTTAGTACTAGTTGTTGTAAGAGCAACAGGTTTATCCTCAAGGAGTGCCAAGTCAAGATCCTGAACACCTAAATGGAAATTGACTTCTTCTCTCCATTCAGAAAAATTAACACCAATGAACAATGTAACAGATGAAGCATGTGTATTCATGGGAACTACTGCAAATTAAATATAAAAAAATTGAAATAACTATAAGCTCATAGCTAACGCGATTCAGATATGCACATAATAGTATAATATAACACTACTTTGGGTAGATACTATCTTATACTTAACATAATTAAATACCAAGACATAAGTAAGCAATAAATATATTCAATGATATAAAACTGACATCTTTGGATGATCAATATTTATTTAATCAAAATATTTATTAAACATCATCATGTCAACTAGTTACAGAACAAGACTTTCCTTTGGGTAAGTTCTCAGGTTCTACCACTAGTGACTCCAGGTTTTTTTGCTATTATTATAACTGGCAATTTTTATCAATAATCATTATGTCACTTATGCACTAAATGATTATTCTGATTTTGACCACTTTGATGATTAACAAAATCATAAATCTCATGTGCATAATTGACTTATAACACATACATGATTAAACATCATGAGTAAAGCATAGAACATACCAATTGCAATCATAGAAAATATTCAGTTATTGATTGGTAGCGCTAATACCAAATTTCATAAAATTTTTACTGTTCGATCTTTCATGATTAATGATGAACAATTCAAGTAATAGTCCAAGAATCACCAATACCGAATATTTCACAAACAAAGCTTAATATGATTTATTTATTTTTTAAGATGACGTACCTTGATTAACAGCGGAAGATGTAATGACCGTCATCTTCTTCTTCTTCTGACTTCTAATAATTACTCTTCTTCTCAGAATTCGGTTTCTCTCTCTAACCCTATTGCTTTATATGTTTCTTGATGGAGAATAATACATCCATCTTCCAGGAGAGAGAGAGCCCAATTCTTTATATAACATTTAACTCTAAATCTGGTACGTCCATCATATACCAATTCAACGCTTAAGATTAATCACAGACCTAATGTTCTAATTATAGAACGGTCTATTTACGACTTAATTAATCGGGTCACATTAAGATTAAAAACTGCATAACGTTAAACGTAAATGAAACGTTTTATTTATGACCTAATTAATTTGGTCATATTAAGATTAGAAACTGCATAACGTTAAAAGTAAATGAAACGATTGCAGTTTCTAATAGCAGTTTTCTAACGTGAGATATTATATTTTTTGAATCTGTGCTATGCTCATACTTTGAATTTCTCAAAAAACTAAAAGAGAGAGATGAGGGGGGGGGGGGGGGGGTTAAGGCTTGACCTGAAGCTAGCTGCTCCAGGCAAATGCCTGCTTTGGTGATGAGAAGTTCAAGCTTCTGTGCATGCTTGGGCTGTTCATTCAGTGTTCTAGGGTGTCACGCCTTCATATTTACTTTCGCTGTTTCCTTTTATTCCACTTATCCCAGACTTTTCTTTTATTATCTCTGTTCCTACATACATACATATATGTATGTATGTATGTATGTATATGTATGTACATATGTATACATATATATATGTATGTACATATGTATGTATATGTATGTATATATGTTTGTGTGTGTGTGTATATTAAGAAGCTTTATGAGTATGCCCTGTTGCAAGTGTGTTAGTATACAAGTTCATGTGAACATTGACTTTTGACCCTTATAATTAGTAAATAAACATGTTTTTCTATATTTAATAATAAACTAAATTATATATTTACTTCAAACCATATTAGCATACATATGAATATACATGCTCGTGTTGGCCGTGAGCTAAAGATTATGCAGCAAGGCGTTTTAAAGTATATGCTTGTATTACATGTATGCATATGTTATGTGCCTCAACATGAGTGGGTTCTAACATGCTGTTAGGTGCAAATTGATCTGAACCTCTAGCCATGGAGATTGAAGGAAAAGTACTGTTGTATGGTGATGAACTCAGGAAGAAGAAGAAGGGAAAGCTACTTTGTGCACGTGCACAGGAGTATTGAGAACCAGGAAAAGCAACAAATGAAGTTTTTTTTTTTAATTTGACAGTATGGATTCCTTGGAATGGAAATGGTTCACAGTCTATGTTAATTTGATCGAGAATGATACAACAGGGGTATTTGTAAATTGAACAACTACAGAGGTTGGTTTCATGAGTAGATTGTTTTGCAAGAAATACCAGATCAACTAAGAAACTAAAGAAATGGAATGTAAACTAGAAAAATTTGAACTACAGATTACTGAAACTGGATTTAAAGAAAAGATTGTCAACAAAAAATCTTGGACTAAATTAGAGTGGTTTTCAAAATAGAAAGATGACACACTTGCAGAGTTAAGAAAGCAGTGAACTAAGATTCAAGAACTGAAAATGAATTATAACAAGAATGGTAACAAGTAATAAGTTGCTAGAAACAACATGAACAAAGTTGTAGTTTGCAGGCAAAAAAAGAACAGGTAATATTAAGCAAGAATCAACAAGAAAAGGAAAATATCAGAAAAAGAAACGTCAATGGTATCAAATTGCAATTGGAAAAGACAAATGTGTAGAACTACGAACTGGAAATTAAATGCAAGAAAATCAAGAACTTACTTTTCAACAAGAACTGGATTTAAGTTCAAGAAGAAGGCAAATTCAAACAGCAAAGTAGTAACTTCAACTACCAGAAATGAATCGTACCAGTAATGATTTTCTTGTAAAAGAAGGAAAATTGGACAACAAATACATCAAGTTCATCAGCAAGAAGAAATAATTTTTTTCTCTGCAGTAACAAAGAAAATTTGATTTTTATTACTATGAATTTTTTTTCAATTCCGTTGTTTGTACAATCATATTTATATACATCAGCAATGGCCCAAATCAAAATAAAAACACTTAATCCAATACTAATTTCCTGGCCCAATTACCCACAACACACAACATTTTCACAACTCAACTAATCAATACCCAGATAACTACTGTTGCACGTGCAAACATGCACATTCGTTCAGTTCCTTCCTCAGTTCACATTCTTCATTGCAGCAGTTTTCTGTCATCTCTTCAAAATCAACTTCTTTCAATCCTGATGAATCACCTCTGCCCGATTGATCTTCACCAGAATTCTTCCCAGTTGATATCTCTGGCCCTGCACACTTCTCCTGTAAGCCTGCAAACAGCCTCAACATGGTTTGGTTGTTACAATTTCCTTCCTCTTTAAGAACTGACCTTGTCCCAAGGTCTAATGTTGGAAATCTTTTGATCAACGGCCAATAGTCTTCCCATGTTGCTTCATCCCTAGGTTTGTTCTTCCACTGGATTAATACTTGCGCCACTGGTTCGTTATTTCTGGGAACTAATCTTCTGTCTAGAATTGCATCAGGTTGATCCACTATTTCTTCTACATAGCTAGGCACATCTTCTTGTATTATCAAGCCTTCACTAATTTTCTTCTTCAACTGAGAAACATGAAAAACAGGATGTATTTTGGCATTAGTAGGTAACTGTAATTTGTAAGCTACACTTCCTATTCTCTCCTCAACTTGATATGGCCCATAATATTTAGGTGATAATTTGTGAGTTTTTTGAAGCCTAGCAGTAAGTTGCCTATAAGGTTGCAGCTTTAGATACACCCAATCTCCCACTTCGAATTCTCTATCCGATCTTCTTAAATCTGCATATTTCTTCATTCTATCTTGTGCTAACTTCAAACTGTCCTTCAGAAATTCCAGAGCTACATCTCTTGAATACAACTCCTCTTCTACTCTTTCTACTTTAGCAGAATTTGGAACATATGACAGTAAATTTGGTGGATCAATACCATATACTGATTTGAATGGGGTAGTATTAGTGGAAGTCTTCCAAGTGGTATTGTACCAAAACTCAGCCAAAGTCATCCATTTCGACCATTCTTGAGGCTTGTGACAAACAAAGCATCTTAAGTAGCCTTCAAGAATTTTGTTAATTACTTCAGTTTGACCATCACTTTGCGGATGGTATGCCGAACTATACTTCAAACTGCTGCCCTGTAGTTTAAATATTTCCTTCCAAAAATTGCTTGTAAACAAGACATCTCTATCACTCACAATGGTTTTGGGCATTCCATGTAGCTTGAACACTCCATCGAAGAAGATTGTGGCCACTTCTTTAGCAGTGTAGGGATGACTCAGAGGGAAGAAATGTGCATATTTACTGAGTCGGTCTACAACAACATATATAACAGTATATCTTTGACTTCGTGGTAAACACGTGATAAAATCCATCGAAATGTCCATCCAAATCTTTTCTGGAATAGGCAATGGCTGTAAGAGTCCAGGGATAAGTATGTTCTCACCTTTATTCCTTTGGCACTCATCACAGTTTTTAACATATCCCTCTACAGTTGTCTTCAATTTTTTCCAATAGAAAACTTGCTTTAATCTCTTCAAAGTAGCTTTGATTCCGGAATGTCCCCCTAATGGAGTTGAATGGTGCTCAGCTACCAAGTTTCTGGTAATGGTATTCAAGTGATGGTCTATTAAAATTTTTCCTTTATAAAAAATTAAATTGTCCACCACCTTATATCTACTGCTTGGTAATTCATTCTTGCGAATTCGCTCTAACTGCTGCTGGTACCAAGAAGAACTGAGTAAAGTATTTTTTAGCTCTTGCATCCATGGTGACTGCACAACAGAAACTGCCTGTAGCTGAGAAGCTTCTCCTTCACTACCTTCTATTCTTGATAATGCATCAGCCACTCTATTGTCTTTTCCACTTTTGTACTCAACTCTATAGTCGAACCCATGAAGTTTGGCAAGCCACTTGCTTTGCACTCCAGTGTGTAATTTTTGTGTCAAAAGATACTTCAAACTGTGATGGTCAGTTTTAATAATAAACTGTCTACCCATCAAATACTGCGCCCATTTCCTTGTAGCTATGATAATGGCTAATAGTTCCTTCTCATAGGTGGATAGGTGTAAATTCCTACCATGCAAGGCCTTGCTCAAATAAGCTAAAGGTTTTTGGTCTTGCAGTAATACAGCCCCTACACCATACCCACTTGCATCACATTCCAAAACAAAGGGTAGTGTAAAATCAGGCATTGCCAATATTGGAGGAGAAACCAAACAACACTTGAGTTTGTTGAAAGCCGCTTTAGCTTCTTCAGTCCATGTAAATGCATCTTTTTTTAACATATTCGTCAGAGGTTTGGCAACGATTCCATAGTTCTTAACAAACTTCCTATAATAACCCGTGAGACCCAAGAACCCTCTCAAAGCTTTGACACTGTTTGGCAGTGGCCAGTTTGTTACTGCTTTAATTTTGTTTGGATCAACAGCTAGCCCATTTACTGAAATAATATGACCAAGATACTCTAAGGATTCCTTTGCGAAGCTGCACTTAGACATTTTAATCACCAGATGATTTTGTTTCAGTACTTGAAAAGTGACTAGCAACTGTTCCAAATGTTCATACCATGACTTGCTGTAGATAAGTATATCATCAAAGAAAACTAACACAAACCTCCTCAGATAAGGTCTAAATATTTCATTCATTAAGGATTGAAAAGTAGAAGGTGCATTAGCCAACCCAAATGGCATTACTATAAATTCGTAATGGCCATCATGAGTCCTGAATGCTGTTTTATGAATATCTGATTCATCCATCCTTATTTGATGATAGCCCGACCTTAAATCTAGCTTGGAAAAGAATTTGGCTCCATGCAATTCATCAAACAACTCATCTATTAGTGGAATGGGAAACTTGTCTTTAATTGTCTTGGAATTAAGAACTCTATAATCAATGCACAATCGCCATGTTCCGTCTTTCTTTCTCACCATCACTACAGGAGAAGAGTACGAACTGTTACTGTTTCTAATGATTCCTGACTCTAGCATTTCCTTAATAAGTTTCTCAAGTTCATTTTTAATATGATAGGAGTGTCTATAAGGCTTGATGCAAATAGGTTGGGTATTTGGTAACAGAGGTATTTTATGATCTTGCAATCTGTGTGGAGGAAGGAGTGGTAAATTTGTTGTGATTTCAGGGAACTCTTGAAGAAGCTTCACTATCTCTGTTGGAATGTCTGAAGTGCCATTTTTTGAAATTTCTGAATTGCATAACATCATGGTAATCTGCCCTTGAATGCATTCTTTACTGATGGCTTTCTTATTGACAACTTTCATCTCTTCTTGCTGCATTCCTTGCCACACATACTCCTTGTTATTGTACGTGAATTTGACTTGTAATTTCTCAAGATTTAAAGTAACTTCTCCCAGCTTTCTCATCCATTGTGCACCTAGGATCACTTCACACCCTTCTAAAGGAAACAAAAGCAAGTCTAAAGGCATTACACATCCTTGACACTTGAATATCACTTCATGACACACACCATTACCCTTTACTTTTTCACCATTAGCTACCACTACTTCAAAAACTCGGGATTCTTCAACATTGAGTTTTAATTTTTTTGCTAAACTTTCATTAATAAAACTATGAGTAGAGCCTGAGTCAATTAAGACGTGGACTGACTTTCCCTGTATGCTTCCTTTAACCTTAATAGTTGATAGAGTGGGTATTCCACACATAGCTTGTAATGTGATGGTTAATGGTTCCTCTTCATTGTCTTCTGATTCTATCCCTGCTTTAATTCCAACTGCATCTATTTGTTCTTCTTCAACCAAAGGCATTATTCCTTCTAATATATATACTTGTGGATTTTTGCACTTGTGATCTCTATGCCACTTTTCTTTGCATCCATAGCATAAGTTTTGTCTCCTCATTTCAATTAATTGATTAGGTGTAAGGCCCTTGCTTTTTGCTAAAGCTTCCAAATGAGTATCCTTTGGATTACTGGTAGGGTTTATAGGGTGGTTTATGGAAGGACCTTGCGATGATATTGGATTACTGGTAGTGTTTCTCTGAGTACTCATGGTAGAACTTGTCGATTTACTATTCTTTCTAGTATAAGTCTGTTTACTTTCATACATCTTGGCCAAAGCAACTGCTTCTTTGAAATTAGTTGGCCTAGAAGTGAGAACATCATACTTCAGCTCTTCCTTTAAACCCCCTACAAATCGGTCCAGTACAAACTTTGGTGGTAAAGCTTCTGTGGCCATTTGCAATTGCTCAAATTTATTAAGATAATTCAAAACAGTGGTAGTTTGTTTCAATCCTGCCAATGCTTCAAAGGGTCTTTCCATTTCTTCTGGATTAAACCGCACCATAATTTCTTCTTTAAAAATTTGCCAAGAACAATGATTGGGTACATTATGCACGTACCAATTATACCATTGCAGAGGCTCTTTTTTGAGATAAAAAGAACATATATCCACCCATAATCTCTCATCAGTTTGATAAAACCTGAAATACTGTTCAACTTGTTGAAGCCAATCTATCACTCGATCTTCATTGTTAAACACAGGGAAGTCCAATTTAAGGGTGGTCAGTGGAGTAGCTCTAATTGTGTTAGCTGAGTGGTAATGATTTGGGTACAAATTTTCGGAATTGAAAGAAGAATGTGGAGGTTATTGAGAATGACACTGAAAGTTAGGTGGGTTTCTTGGAGGTACAGGAATTGAATATGGTGGTTCTTGTGGATGATATTGGAAGTTAGGTGGGTTTCTTGGTGGTACAGGAATTCTTGATGTGGTGGTTTGAAAATTTGGAGAATTTGGGGAATACGGATGACGTGAAGATGGTGGAGGATAAACGGGTATCTGGGTAGGCCAAGATCCTCGATGTTGGTAAGCATGAGATGGATCTTGATAGGAATTGTTAGGCGGCGCAACTGAAGGAGATTGATTTTTGAGGTTTTGAATATCTCGAGAGATCACAGTAAGCACATTATGAAACCCTTCAAACTTAGTAGTCAATTCTTGCTGAGCTTGTTCAATTCTCCGATTAAAATCTTCTTGCGCAGCCCATGTTGGATCGTGATGAGGTGATGGCGGCTGGTTAGAGTTGTTGTTAGAGGGATCGATCTGAGGATTTGGGAGTAACTCAGATGGCTGCTCTGATACCAAATTGTTAGGTGCAAATTGATCTGAACCTCTAGCCATGGAGATTGAAGGAAAAGTACTGTTGTATGGTGATGAACTCAGGAAGAAGAAGAAGGGAAAGCTACTTTGTGCACGTGCACAGGAGTATTGAGAACCAGGAAAAGCAACAAATGAAGTTTTTTTTTTTTAATTTGACAGTATGGATTCCTTGGAATGGAAATGGTTCACAGTCTATGTTAATTTGATCGAGAATGATACAACAGGGGTATTTGTAAATTGAACAACTACAGAGGTTGGTTTCATGAGTAGATTGTTTTGCAAGAAATACCAGATCAACTAAGAAACTAAAGAAATGGAATGTAAACTAGAAAAATTTGAACTACAGATTACTGAAACTGGATTTAAAGAAAAGATTGTCAACAAAAAATCTTGGACTAAATTAGAGTGGTTTTCAAAATAGAAAGATGACACACTTGCAGAGTTAAGAAAGCAGTGAACTAAGATTCAAGAACTGAAAATGAATTATAACAAGAATGGTAACAAGTAATAAGTTGCTAGAAACAACATGAACAAAGTTGTAGTTTGCAGGCAAAAAAAGAACAGGTAATATTAAGCAAGAATCAACAAGAAAAGGAAAATATCAGAAAAAGAAACGTCAATGGTATCAAATTGCAATTGGAAAAGACAAATGTGTAGAACTACGAACTGGAAATTAAATGCAAGAAAATCAAGAACTTACTTTTCAACAAGAACTGGATTTAAGTTCAAGAAGAAGGCAAATTCAAACAGCAAAGTAGTAACTTCAACTACCAGAAATGAATCGTACCAGTAATGATTTTCTTGTAAAAGAAGGAAAATTGGACAACAAATACATCAAGTTCATCAGCAAGAAGAAATAATTTTTTTCTCTGCAGTAACAAAGAAAATTTGATTTTTATTACTATGAAATTTTTTTCAATTCAGTTGTTTGTACAATCATATTTATATACATCAGCAATGGCCCAAATCAAAATAAAAACACTTAATCCAATACTAATTTCCTGGCCCAATTACCCACAACACACAACATTTTCACAACTCAACTAATCAATACCCAGATAACTACTGTTGCACGTGCAAACATGCACATTCGTTCAGTTCCTTCCTCAGTTCACATTCTTCATTGCAGCAGTTTTCTGTCATCTCTTCAAAATCAACTTCTTTCAATCCTGATGAATCACCTCTGCCCGATTGATCTTCACCAGAATTCTTCCCAGTTGATATCTCTGGCCCTGCACACTTCTCCTGTAAGCCTGCAAACAGCCTCAACATGGTTTGGTTGTTACACATGCATATAAAAAAGATGTGAGTACATAAATATACATATAAATATACATGAATATGTTTTAGTACTTTAAATTTGTCTGAATTTTAGTCATTAATAAATGCATGAATATGTTTTAGTACATAAATATACATATAAATATACATGAATATGTTTTAGTACTTTCAATCTGTCTGAATTTCAGTCATATAATAATGTATGCATGAGTCTACAAATCAATATACCTAGAGAGCAGGTCATGTATTACAAAGGAAAGCAAGCTATCTGGTTGCAAATGTTATTTACGTACAAAGTGGTATAGGTTATGTTTCTTTTAGATGAAAAGAAAAGTTATAAAGCAAAGAGCAAGTTTATTTATACTAAACACAGATATCTTTGTTTGTTTATAGAGCTGGATTTGGCAATTATATATACTTCACACTTCATGGTTTGTGATACATACACGTATACATATGTGTTCACACAAAGTGGCATTTATATATACTGTTTTGCGTGCGTGGGTGATTACCCTGCTATTTGCATGCGATTTGATGTTTAGGCCTGATGATCTTCTTGCGTTATTGCCTAATTCAAGATAGTGCATAAATATTTTGAGCTTCTTTTTATACATATGGGACTTTATGCTTGTACATGCCGCTACAAACCTTTATGCTAAAATTGTTGAACAAATAAGAAAAGAAAAACCCTTAGATGAAGATGAATAAATGATGAACAAATAACAAAGAATTATATCCTTATTACTATACGCACAAAGAATATAAATAAATAAAGGTAAGTAAAAATCAAATACTAAAGTGTGATGTGCAAATTACTCATTGAAAGAAAGTGATGAAATGGTAAATGTTGAAAGGGTAATTTTGTTATTCAACTAGACACCATTAATCTATAAAAGCAGTTCCTTCTATTTCTTTTGAAAATCAAAAAAATTTGCACATCAAATAAAATCGATTATCGTATTAAACCTAATAGTCCCCATTAGTTAAATTAGTAGAGTTGACTTTATTGAAACTAAGAGAACCTTTTAAAAATAAAAATTTAACAATGTGCCGAAAATTAAAGTTGCATATTTTCAAAATAAATTAAAGTTCATTTTGTTGAGTTTTAGCTTAATTTATTGATAGAAATTTTTTATTTTCTACGAACTAGTTTGAGTTGTGTTATGTGTTTGTGTATGTAATAGGATATAATAATTAGTTGATAAAAATAATTGACAACATATCGTATATGATATGAAAGGTCGGAATGTCTTCTAGTATAGACAAACAGTGGATGAAAAAATCCGATCGAAGTGCTACACGATATCTGAAAGGAGTGCAGAAGTTTATTGACTTTGTTGCGGAAAATGATGGTAGCAAGGAAATCTATTCTTGTCCTTGCACACATTACAAAAGTATGAAAATGAAGATTAAATTAGATGACATTCATTATCATTTACTTAGATGGGGAATTGTCCAATCATATACCATTTGACATTTTGATGGGGAAGAGTCGACAAGGAAACAAAAACAACTCGTTAGTCAAGTACTAATTATGATTCTGAACTTCGTAGGATGGAAGATCTGGTCAATGATGCTGGTAGATTTCATCATTTTCAACCTACAAGTTCAATGCCCAATAATATTAGAGAATAGTTGATGTTGATTGGCAGGCCAATCAAAATCGGAAGTATAAATCACTTTTTGATAGTGCAAAAGAGCCATTTTATCCTTCATGTCCAAAAGGGATAACAAAATTGTATGCCATTGTGAAGCTGGATAGCTTGAAATTTCAGTACGGCTTTTCTGACAATGGTGTGACTGCATTTCTCAAACTTATAAAGGAATTACTTTCTGAAGGTAAAACACTACCAATAAAGTACTCTGACATGAAGAAGTTGATTAAACAAGTTGGGATGGAGTACAAAACTTATGATGCATGCAGTAATGACTGCATTTTATACTGGAAAGATGATGCAAACAGAGTTTCTTGTCCAATTTGCAATGAACCAAGATATAAGACAACATTCAACGAAAAGAAAAGAGCCACCAGGTACCTCAAAAGACGTTGAGACATTTCCCTTTAATTTCAAGATTGAGGAGATTGTACACTATATCATGGATAACAGATGTTATGACTTGCCGTGGTCGTGCCAAGTCTGATTCAGTTGTAATGTGTCACCCACTTGACACTTCTCAATGGAGAGCAGTAGATTCTTTTGACAAAACGTTTGCTGCTGAACCACGAAATGTCATACTTGAAATGGCAACGGATGGTTTCAGTCCACATGCATTTCTAGCTAACAGTTACAGTTGTTGGCCAATAATTGTAATACCGTATAATCTTCCTCCATTAATGTGCATGAAAAGAGAGTTTTCAATGTTGACGTTGATTTCTGGACCAAAACAACCAAGAAAGGATATTGATGTTTATTTGCAATCATTAATAGACGAGTTTAAGAATTTATGAAAAGTAGTAATTGCATTTGACTCATTTAATAACTCCGAGTTCACAATGAGAGCTAGTGTGTTGTGGGCAATTTATGATTATCCCGCATTAGGGACTTTATCAGGGTGACAATGCATGGTTATTTTGCATGTCCTATATGTGGGGAAGACACTTCTGCTTATTATCTTCTTGAAAGTAAGAAGATGTGTTACGCGAGACATCGAAAATTTCTTCCTTCCAAACACAAATTTCGAGTTGAAAAAACAAATTTTAATAACAAACAAAAAATTCAGTGTCCCCAACGGCCATTAAATTGTAATCAAGTTGAAGAGAAGGTAGCGAATATCTGGATGAAAGTTGGTAAAAACAAACCAGAAATCGGTCAAAAACAGAAAAAGAAAACTGATGAAGAAGAATTTGCCAATGTTCATGCATGGTATAGGAGGTCCATCCTCTTTGATTTTCCATATTGGAAAGCAAATTTGGTCCGACATAATGTTGATGTTAATTTTTATTCAGTGTTTAGCTGTTTCTGAGGATTTTATTTTAGCAAAATGATTGATTTTATAAACAAATGTAATGAGAGAAATAATGTCGTGTGCTGTTTATTGGCTCATTACTGTTTGGAAAGAAACTCTTTTTTAAAAGCTGATTGATTAAGAAATTAAAAGGCTGTTTTGCTTAATCATTAGATTTGGTTAGTGTTAGAAGGCACAATTATGCACCTACGTAAAGATTAGAGTATATCAAATTCAATTTATCTGCGCTGAAAACTACTGGCTTTCTTGAAAAATATGAATTACTGTATCTGGATTTTCAAGTTATATTTAAAGAAAATTCTGGAAAAAAAAAAGTTGTTTACTTAAGAGCTTGCTTTACAAAAAAATGGTGTCACAGATGCATCAGACGTGGGTTTTACCATTTTGTCAATTTTAGTTACGCATATATGCTAGTCGTATATGATAATGTTACGCATCACTTTTAGTTTGTTTGGTGGTGGGCATTAATTTTTAGTCACTAATGAAACTTTTATCATTTATCTTGTTCCAAATGAGCCACGTTATTGTTGAAATTGTTATACTGTAAATGAATTCGAGGTAATTATTTTTGCACGATGTATTGCTTGTTTAAAGATATCTTCTGTTCACTCCTGCAGTAAGAACTAACACTAAGACGAAGTAACAATGTCAGAAATTGCAGAAGCGTCAGTTCATTCAATTACGCAATCATCATCTACACAATCGAAGAAAGCTGAGTCAAACATATTTGGTGCTTCAATTTCAGATAATGCTCAAAGAATAGACAGTCGAGTTAGGATATTGGTATGAATGCATGTGTCTATCTCTTATGAAAGTTGGGATAAAATACCCAAAAAATATAAAAATGACGTTTGTGCCGAATTACAGATAAGTTAAAATGTATCACTTTTAGTCATCTCTGTAACTATATTTTGGTACATTGCTTTTAAAGCAAACAACTCTTAATTTTCATAGGCTTTTTTAAGCTAGATTCAGACGCAAAAGATTTTTATTTAAAAAAAGTGCGAGTCATTTAGGAGATACAAGAGTGAATTGAGAACAAGCTACTATGAAACATTAGATAATAACGAAGAGAGAAGGAAAAATTATCCTCCAAAAATCAGCCTAGAAGATTGGAATGAGCAAAACGAAGCAAAACCCGTTGCACGTGAAAGAAAAGATCTAAAAAAAAAGATCATTATATAACTATGACCATCACACTGGACGTACAAGTCATACTCTAATAGAACGTAAAGTGGTACGTTATTTTTGGTGCCCTTTCTCTTATTTTTGATAATTTACCTCAGGCTGTATTGATTATATGCCTTCGTGTTTTAACTTCATTAAAACATCTCTAAGTTCAGCTACAATGCTTTAAGACTCCCTTCACACCCATTCTACATCAGTAATAAATAATAAAATCTCATGTTTAATTTGGGTATTTATGTTTCCAAGGTTGTACTGATAATGATTCATTAACTTCTTCATAGTATTATCGCACTAAGACATAAATGTACATTTTCAAGATAAATAAACAAATGTAATAACCATTATGACAATTAGAAAAAGGGCTTTGCAACGAAGGTCCCTATTTTCGATGTTGTTGTAAAAAAAGTCCCTATGATAATAAGTATGTAAATTAAGTCCCTGTTTTTTATAAATCAGAAAGCGCAAACTATCTTGCGCTTTTCTTATAAAAGTGCAAGCTAACTTGCGCTTTTCAAAAATTTAAATTATTTGAAAATTTTCAAAAATTTTAATAAAAAATTCAAAATAAAAAAGCGCAAACTAGCTTGCGCTTTTTTGGTAAAAATTGCAAGTTAGTTTGAATTTTCTGTCAGAAAAGTGCAAAGCACCTTGCATTTTCTATATTTCAAAAAATAGGGACTAAATTTACATACTTATATATACATAGACTTTTCTTATAACAACATCAAAAATAGGGACCTGTAACTCGTTTTTTGATTAGAAAATACATTTTAAAGTAGCCTGAAAATAGTTTGCCCTCTTATTTTGTGTGCATTATTAGTAGGATGCTAATTTTTTTTAGTTCAGTGTCAATATTTGAAAACTTATAGTTTGTTGCTCATATACTACACTATTTAAGAGTTAAGATAAAATTTGAACTGCACTAAATTTAAGATTTTGTTTGATTTGAACCTTTTACTTTTATTGCTCAACTACTGAAAGCTACAAGTACATGATCAGACTTAGGAAGCACATTTCCTAAGCACATATTACTTGTTTTACTGTATTTTATAAATAGAATATTATTGGATTGAAAAAGAAAAAGGAAAAAAAAAATGAAAAATCGATAAATACAGTATATGGATTATAAATTCACAATCCATAATCAATACAGCAAAGGGAGTCGTGATAAATTTATGCGAGTATGTTTTAGACAGCTTTTGAGTTTTGGATGGAAAGCCGACCATTTCTTTGGGCCCAAATCTATGTGCAAATTTTATAAGATTGCAGTGCAATCTACTATATTTATACCTTCAAGTTTCCAACGAAAGTGTAATATTTTGTCCATTAAAATATATCTTGCTCTCTGTTAGGTGAACTGCAGTTTAACTAACTAAAAACACCTCTGTGATCTTATACATGAATTTTTTTTTTACTAAAACTGGTCCAAACCGTCCTCGCTTCCACAAATGCAGCCAATTCATCATCAGTAGTCAATAGAGCAATTACAAATTATAACTTTGACATCCATATAATAAACGCATATAAAAAAGTTTCCATTTCCTTTTTGGTTGCAGGCCACGTTGTCAAGTACGAGAGAAAACACACATGAAAAAGGATGGTACCATAACAGATTCTACTACTTCCTACTTCGTAATTTAAACAATCTATTGTTTTAGATGATAAATTAATAATGATTTATTATCATGACATATATGTTTACATGTTTTATCAGTCTATTGTTTTAAATAAGTAACCCATCAATTAATAATAATATCTCAACTATTATCATATTTTAGGATAAAATTACGAAAGCGAAGTAAACAATCAATGATGTTGATGAAGAAGATTTTCCATTGGATGAAGACATCTTTTCACAAGTGTTTAGTAAGGATAAAAGGGACTAGACTCGTAGTATTGAGACCAAGATATCAAGAGCACAAGTTAAGGCTTATAATATTGCATGTAAACAACTCAAAACGACCAAAGGAGACTTAGAAGAATTGCTAAGATGGACAATATGGATGGTACGCTGAAATCATTGGTCAACTTGTTCAAAAGATACATGGATAAAGAAAAACACATACCATACATTCCTTCTATGAAGGAGGAAGTGGAATACATCAGGAACGTATTGGAGGAATGCTAAACAACAATGTTAATAATCTATTAAGTTCGTCTAGTTCAGCAAATAAAAAATGTGAAATGCTGAACTTTGATCTAGAGGCCATTGCAACAGGTTCTGTATGCAGAGATTCGACAGCGTCCATCATACATGAGAAACCTGTACCTCCAGTGAGAAGTTGGTTGTGGACAATATACTACGATAAGATGAGAACACAGCAAGCAAAATCATCCTTTTGCTATGACCTTTGGTGAAGTTGGAATCAATGGCTTTGTGTGTCATTCGATGATCTCAATTTGATATCTTTAGACGCAGGAGCAGGTATATACTACTATTGTGCTTTGGTAATCTAACATAGTTGCCGCCACAAAAATCTAGTTCCTTGCTTTTTACCACAATAACTCATATTCTTAAGCTATATACTTATGTTTTAATTTTTATTATTGTAGTTGTAGTACAAAACATATTAAGTGGATAAATTAACCAAGGGGATAACCAAATTATATACACGTTTGAGCAAAGTTACAGAGTCTCAAAGTGAGCATGAACATGCAAGGGCTAAAGAGCCTTCTTGTTCCTATCTTAACTCAAATAAACAATACAAGTTCTAAGACATAATAAACTTATATTGAAACATTACAAGATAATTTAATAGTCGGTTTAAAATGTAAAGTAACACATAATTGCAAAAATAAATATACAAGGAAATGACATATGAAAATAAAAGTTCCATGCATACAAATTTGATAAAAGGAAACGATGAACAATTAGCAAACTTTCAAGTAGAGCAATGCATAGATTAAAAAAAGCATCATGTTGTCAGTCCAAATCGATAAACATCCCAAAATATATCTTGGTTAGAATAAAGAACCAATAAGACACTTCCAAATAATATGAAGCCAGAATAGCTTATTGTAATCAATAAATAATTAAATTTATTTATAAATAACAGTGGAAAAGTACAAGCGTATGGTTCCTAACATCAAAATTAACTAAAAATAGAACTGTACGTTTAAATTTTTTTGTTAAGTTTTAACCTTTATCCTAACATCAAAATGAATCCATAAATCCAAAAATAACACTAAAAAGGATCTAAATTCATTCACAAGATCCAAGAAGCCATAAATTTGCAGAATCAAATTATAATCAATTCCCTGAACATTGAAAATAGAACTGTACGCTTATATTTTTTGTTTTGTTCATTGGAAGGGGATTCTCAGACTAAGTTACGTTTCATAAAATAATATCAAAATTTTCATTAACTTGAAAGTATAACAAACTTTCCTTAAGAAAAGGTTCGACTACTGTGTGATCAAATGTACCAATTATTGTTCAACAATGAAAAAAATGAGAGAAAAACAATACCAATGGTTATTGCAATTTAGATGATACTTTGCAGTGATCCCTTTACTTTGCATGTTTGTCGACTACATAAACAATACTAATTAAAATTCATACATGTATTGGCCATTCATGCTACGATTGTGTTATTTATAATTTTGTCAGAGTGACTTGCCAATTTCTTATTAATTCATTATTATTTTTTTTTTTGTAGCTAAAAATATCGAAGATTGGTTGCTATTATCATAACCGAGTCCTATTTGAGTGCATTGTATGTTTTAAACTCATTAGTGGAATTCAACCCATTGTGTAAACATGTATACCCATCCAAATAATTATTCTTAAAAATCATTATTATTACTTGGAGTTTAAATAAAATTGCACACTAACAATATTTACAAAATTAATTCAATGTTAGTGTAGGTGGACGTTAGATGATGAGCTTGCATTAGTAATTAATCAATCGTTTTGGTGGGGGTTAAGATTAGTCGTAGTTAGTGGTTTTTTGATAAGCTCGTGTATTATCAAAGTGATTTGGAGTTTAATTGTTTGTTCGGTTCAGATTCTACAAAGTTTAATTGGTTCTTTGGTTTCACAAAAGTTGAATACAAATGAAATACTAACATTTTTGGGACTGAAACCATTAATACTACGAGGGTTCTGAAATGAAGGGGACTAAAATGACATTAGTTGGTCCCAAATTGTAAAGATGTTGATACCTACGTCATCTTCATCTGCTATTAGTCTAAAGTAATGGTCTAGTTTGTATTAACCGTCTCTGTGTAGATCTTCTTCTGTTTGTGTCCTGCAGCATGTCATATTAGATTTTTTTTTCATATTATTTAAGCAGTCGACGGTGGTATAAAAAAGAGTAGTATTTTACTAGTGAACATATTTTAGTTTTAACTTCAGTTTTATATTTAGTATCATATGTTATGGAACAAAAATAAAAGTCAGAGACCATTTTTCTCATTATTTATAGTAAACTTGTAAGTGGTAATTTCTCATTATTTATAGTAAACTTGTAAGTGGTAAGTGGTAACAATTATCTTTTTATGACTTTTGTATAAATTATCGTCATTCTGTAAAAAGAAAAAATACCATAAAAATATTTATTCATCATGCTAGTGTGTCAACTATTACTGACATTAGTGCTCTAAGCATTAACTTGGTTGGTTCAATGTAAGTTGATAAGAAATTTGGTTGAACAATCTTCTGTTAAGCTTTGATTTAATATGCGAATGAAACTATTACGCCAACAATTCTGTTGTTGATTTCGATGGTAACTACACAAATTTGCTATATTCATTAATGCCATAAAACAGTTATAGCACATTTATTTTCCTTATAAGAAACCCATACATAATTTACATATGAATATTTAAGGGCACATATATAAATTAAGAACATGCTACTAAAACAAGTTAATACAGGTAGCTGAAACAACATGATATAAGTGCAGTGAATCCCGATTTCATGTTTTAGGGTTAGGAACCAGAAACATAACTAAAAAAATGGCATTCTGTCAATTAAATTCTGTTTCAGGATTATTAGTATAACTTCCAATACAACTCAACGATTTACAAAGTTACATAGCAAGCATTATTATATGTCAGGTCCTAAAACATAGAAACAACATAACCAAGACATGTTTTGTAATGACCTGCAAATTTATCTCTTGGATAAATTAAGTTTATTTTTGTTAGGTCGTGAAAATACTAAGGTATCCAGTAGATTCTAATCTCCAAGGCCTACAGCTATGAGGATGCCTTCAGCTTATACGAGCCTTGTAAATATCGAAGGCCTTCCATAAGCCATAATAAACTTCTAAGACATGTTGACAAATATTTCATGATCTATTGTTGTTTTGAAAGTGGATATCTGCTACTGTCAAACAACTTTCTACGGCCGCCTGATTACTTGCTTTTTTCATTTGTTGTTCTTACTTTGTGTACTTTTATGCTTGGCTGCTTCACTTAAGGACAACCTGACCTTTGAAAGTTTCAAAGAGCCCATACATGATTCAACCTTTTCATCATTGAGTACTTCATATGTTAATAAAAATGCAAACTTATCCAATTCTTTGTCTAATTTTGATGCCTTTACTTTGCGGGCTTCTAAAATGAATGGTTACTCGAAAGCTAAAATGTGTGAATGTTTTTTCTCAGAGCTTCGTCGCGACTGCTTTGCACAGTGTATGTTGTACCTATGGACTATATATATAGCGATGAACTGTGTATTGTGTATTTTACAGTACTGTTGCTGCTGCTGCTGCGTTGAAGTATGTTGTAGTACTATTGTTGAACAATGTAATGTCAAGATTTGTTATGAAGTCTTTTTGTCGAGTCTATAAAAAATATGTGGCTTGATGATCTCTTTTTTCTCGTATTATGTTAAACTAACTCATTCCAGCTTGATGAAATGTCAACATTATAATGCTAGCAATTTTTTTAAAAAAAAATCTAACAATTAGCAACGGCTAAAAGCCGTGACAAAGCAACAAAATAAAATAAAAACAAGCAATGGTTAAAAAGCCGTTGCAAAAGTAAAATTAGCAGCGGCTCAAAGCCGTTGCAAAACCAAATTTTAGAATGGCTTTGAGCCGTTGATAAATTTAGTTTCGCAGCGGCTAGAAGCCGCTGCTAAATTTCTACCATTATCTATTTAGCAACGGCTTTGAGCTATTGCTAAATCAATTTGCAACTGTCCAAAGCCATTGCAAAATGCCATTCCTGGTGTAGTGTCATGGTTACAACACCTTGTAATTACTATCACATAACATATCATTAAAGAAATTTCTATTTAATATACATTAAATTAATTATTTAATTAATTATATCATAATATAACAAGTATATAACAGAAAGAAAACACTTTTGTTTTGAACAATATCTACTATCGAATTAGATATATGTGACAAATTACATAATTTCTCCAAGGGAATACCTCTAGCTCTATCAATATATACATATTTGCACTTGTTATAACCATTTCAATGTGAAGATGTCAATTTTTTATTCCACCATGTTTAATATGAACATTTGAAAATTAATTTGAAATTAAAAGATCCATAAAAATACATTTACCTACTTGAAAAGAATAATTCACTCTCTCGAATAAAAAATATTAACATTCTTTGTATTTTAAATTGTTTATTATTTTCCTTGTTGATATTCTATTTATAACACACTCAACATTTAATATTAGTGTAAAATTTTGAAACATATATAGACATATTTATCAAGTCAATTCATGGATTAAAAATGATTATACTTTATATTAAATATAAATATACGTTCATTAAAAAAATCATTCATTTTCATACTCTATGGTCTTCCCCTTTTGACAAACCATGAAGTTAGGATTTGAGAAAATATTACGTGAATTTTTTGAGTGTATTCACAAATAAATATTTTATCATTGTGTCTCAATATATGTAAGACCCCGTAAATTTAATGGTAACTAATTAAAATAAATTAATTAATAAGTAACACCGAGAAAATTAAGTTTTAATAAACATCAAAATTTCGCTATAAAACCTATATCGTTGCATTCGTCGAAATTTTCTGATCAATTTTTATGTATAAAGTTTTACGATCGGGGTTCAAACGAAAAAGTTGTTAACTTTTGAACATTTTTGATCGTGTATAAATATATATGTAATTAAGAAAATAAATAATAATTAATTAACGTTAATTAATTCTAAAAATTATTTAATGTTTAGAAAGTTTAACGTTAATCAAATCAACAAAAAGGGTATAAATAAATGAAAAAGAAACAAACGAATGTCAACCAAATAAACACGTTTGGTCGACACTTAAGCTCAACCGGTCGATGGTAGAGCTGTATTGGTCATAAATTGAACCTCCAGATTCAAAAGAATATTATCTAACGGCTGTCATTGATTAGAACCTCTATAAATACGGGCCTAACCCCTTATTTTTCTTCTCATATTTTATGAAGCATGGTGAAGCTCTGTCATTTTCTTTTCTCTGCAAATTCTTAAATCTGAATAAAACTATAACATATATACCAATATGCAAGTGGGGAATAGTGGAGAATGATAGAGAAGAAGAATAGGATCGAATCTAATTGTCAAGCCTAGGTAAAATTATAAATCCAAATTTAAAGTTGAATTCAAATATCTTCCTTGATCTAAATCTCTAATAAACATGTATATTCTTTCGACACGTATTTAGGTAGGGAGTCAAATAGGAATAACAAGGTTTAGATCTAGAGATTTGGAGGCTTAGAGGTGAGTAGAAAATTATACATTCTTATATAATATTGGATTAACATCATTGCAAACTTATTCTTGTATGCCTGTAAGTAATTCTAGGAGTTGGAGGCTTAAATATATATAAGTAATGAATTGATAAACCATGTCTACATATTCTATGAATAATTAACTTTGTTTTAATATTGTATATATGTAAATTTGAAAAGTAACGCTAAAAGTAGTCCCTAAATTAATAAGGTTTTGTAGTGATTCTAGATTTGTTGGTTAAGCGATGTATGTAAGTAAATATGAATTGGAAGTTCTTATGAATTGGTTTGAGATTCAAGTAGTATTTTAATTCATTGAAATGAAGCATGTTGCAATGTAAATTTCTACAAATTATCCAATTATATAATTAACAAGTGTGCAGTAGATGAAATAACAAGGAATATGCCTAAAAGAAATAAATGTACAAAAATGGAATGGTTATCGTATTTTGTACTTTCTGTCTCAATGGTAATAGAAAAGATGATTCCTTATAATTTCAAACGTGACATTACTTCTCTTTTAGGTAAGTTATGGAAATTTACAGTGTTAACATTTTCTTTTGGAGAATGTAATTCCAACGCATTAAAATGTAGAAATCCCTAAGTATAACCAAAACAGTGTAAGTTGAGATAATAACAATAAGTAAATTTTAAGTCTAATATGTGCAATAAGGTAGAAAATAAATAAGAGATGAAGTATATATAAAACAACAAAATAAATAAGTAAGAAGATTACAGTAATTAATAGAAGATAGTAATATCTAAAAAGGAATAAAATACCATATCTAATAAGTGCAAGTATAAGTTAAGTAATAAAAGGTGATCAAAATCTATAAAATTAGAAGTAAGCTATATAAACATTAAAAATGGTTAATGAAATTAGAAGTAAGTGGCGTATAGGCAACTGACTACAACAGTTGAATATAAGTAGCATAGCATTTAAATAAATTTATATAGCCTTAAGCATGCGTTAAGATAGCCGTGAATTATTGAATCTAGTTGATAACATAAATTAAGTAAGAATGACACTGACAATAGTATGGGTTAAGATGAGAAGTCAGTAAGGTTACACAATAGAATTTTTCCTACTGAAAGGGGCTACCAGCGGTTGTGTATACATTATACTGATGTGAGATATCATTAACTATAGGACCCATGATATTATACGTTCATGTACAGGTAAAAGGGATACCAATTAGGATGTTTACCTAGATCGATGCGTCAAAGGACAATTTGAGTCTGCATCAACCTTTTATGGGGTATTAGTTGATAAAGGGTATTTCCAAGATTGCGTTAGGCAATCTATATGGGATGGTGAGAAAGACTTGGTGCTATGACAATAAGATTGGTACCATACACAGGAGTAGAAGCTGCTTCATAAATCGAGAACGTCATGAGTCTTGAGAGATTAACAGAAAGACGAGAGTTACGCCTGAACTTACAACACCTCTTACTATTGTAGACCTCGTTTAGGACATGCACTACCTCACAATTTCTTGCTAGTTTGTTTTCCATTAGGAGGCAAAGCTAGATAACCCTTTTGTGGAGGTCTTTCAAATATGATTGTAATATTGTTAAACTATCATGACGCAGATATTAGGCACTACAGGAGTTCCTTGGTATGCATGAGTGGCAAGGACGTGATACTACATTGATGACGGATCAGTGCTGGATTCTGGATACTAGCGGGGATAGTATCTTGGTCCAAAGAGGGACTGTGATATCATAAAAGACACTTACTGTAACACCTGTAATTTGACATTAGTTATTTACTGAGTTAATTAATTAGGCTCCAAAAAGGGAATTTGTGCAAACAACGGAATTTGACCATAAAACTTGCACCATTGCATTCGTGGCGAAATTATGAGCAATTTTCATATTTGGAGTTTGCGATCGGAGTCCAAAAGAAGAAGTTACAGACGAAAAATGAATTTGGAACGAAAATAATTCGACTAGATAAATTAACGTTTACAATTTTTCACCCAGGCCCACATGCCGACCTCACTGCGACCGCCGACATGTGGCGGTCAACTGGTGCATATTAGGCGGTCGATAGGTTGGGTAACCACGACACAATAAAGTAGGTCATAACGGCTAGCATTTGATATTTAAAATCGAACAGTTGAGGTTGATTCTTATGCCTATAAATTCAGGCTAATCTCCCTTCTCTTCTCATATTTTTCTAGAGGCTGTAGCAAAGCTCTGCTATTTCTTCTTCTCCACTTTCTATTTAAATTATAAAAATAAGATATTTATATCTATATCCATATAAATCAGAGAGGAATAAAAATTTAATAAAAAGGAGAAGAAAAGAGAATCAACTATACGTATATTAGAGGTAATTTACATATTTGTTTTTATTTTCTCCCCCAATCCCAAACCTCTTCTCAGATCTATATTTTAATGTATGAATATACCTTTTTTATACATATTTCTTGGATAAAAAGGATTTGGTGAAGAATCAAGGGTTCTACTATAAATCTTTGGATCGCTTTTAAAAGGTGGGTGAATTTTTTAATAGATTTTTATAATATGAAAATTATCTCATTGGTGTTTATTTGATTTTTATGCCTAACTGAGTAATTGTATATGAATTGTAGGTAAAAAAATTAATATAATCTGAATATAATAAATATCGCCTACATATTCTTATTTATGAATTGATTTAGAATTGTTTACAACCTGATTCGGAAGCTAGTCCCAAAAGTATGAATTTAGAATATTGATTTGAATAAAATTTATTCTAGATTTGAAATAGGTTGTATAATACTGTTATGAATTTGGATTAGTGCCCTAATATTTTTGGAATATAAACTTTTCTATGTTTGGAATTATTGGAATTTAGATCGTTTAATATTTGCAAATTAGTTTGACTTCTTTTCCTTTTAGAAAAATACAGTGTTTGATCTAACAAGGAAAGGATGTAGTTAAAAAGAGAAAGAGATGTGTAAAGTATGAATTCATTGTAATTTACATTGTCTATTTCAGTAATAAAAAGAAATGAATATTCCCTATAATTTCAAAGGATGCAATTTTTTATATCTTAAAGTTAAATTTTTTGTTTTGGACTAATTTATAGAAATTATAGCGGATAATCCTCTCAGATATGATTCCAACAATTGAACATGGAATAAAATATTCTAATGGTGATATATAGCCAAAATATATTTGATAAAAGCAAATATTTATACACAATTTACTGCACTTATAATAATTAAATAAAACTTAGCTAATAACGACGCTTACACGTAATATTCGCGTTAAGGATAATTAATGAGGAAGGAATTTAAACTCCAATAAATAGGAAATAAATGGTAATAAATGCGGGGGTTGTAATAATTTGATAGGGTAAACGGATTAATGAGACTAATAAATAAAGAAGTTGAATTAATAACTATGGAATTGTTAAAAATGTTACTGATCTGAAACTAGTACTCATACATAAATGTCTTAGGAAATATCCGTTAGGATTTTATGAACAAATTAACATATATGAGCATTAAGGGAATTTATGGGTGGATAAGTATTTAATGTAAATCTTATTGTCTTAAATAAAAAAGGAATTAGTAAGCTAAGTCCAATGTCTACCTAAGATAATATGGGTAAAGGCTTAGGATGATTAATTGGACTTAGTAGGTTAGTGATGTAAGGTCAATAGGGTCATTCGACGGAAGACTACCCTTCACTTTGAGGTTACCAGCAGTCAGGTGCACTTACTACGGATGTGAAGTACCACTAAACCTAGGACCCATGATGACATGAGAGGTTGGACATGCCTTCTTAATTGGAAAGCATTAAATGGTTGGAATTAGGAGCGGTGAGGGATATCTCCATAGGGGTTCGCTTCTGGTTTCAAATATTACGTAGGGTCCGCCTCTCTCCTAAAAGGAATTATTGAGTAACCTAGTGAGATTCCAAATAAATAAGGATGTCTCAAAAAGAGTTTACTTCAGTGTTGAAGTATTAAGTGGTTGTAGTGCCCGTCTCTCTTCTACCGAAAGAAGTAACCTAATGAGATTCCAAATTTTATAATTAAGAGTGATAGTGGATATTTTGGAAGGGTTCGTTTCAGGTTTGAGGTATTAAGTGACCGATCTAAGGGTTCTCCTCTCTCCTAGAAAGAAGTATTAAGTAACCTATATAGATTCCAAATGATGTTGCTAGATAGTACCAGTGAGGATGTCGCCTTGGGGTTAGGCATTAGATGACAAAGGCCTACTTATAAATAGGCGTTAAATAGTCAAGGGTCTGCCCAGTCCTTATTAATAAGGTATTATGTGGTTTAGGTACAATCTCTCACACTGCTAAGGCTGTAATAATGATAGTATTGGTGAAGAGTCTGCTTGAGGATGGTTATTAAGTGACGTAAGACCTAATATAATATAGGTATTAAATAGTTACAAGTCTGCCTAGTCATTTTAAAGGTATTAAGTGGCTAGGGTAATGTCTCTTACATGGCTATGATTTTATTAGCGATAGACACGGTAATGGTTGGACATTAAATATCAAAAGCCATAAGTAGTGGTTAGAGGTCATTGTAGTTAGGACCGACCGACCATTGACAGAATTGTTAGAAAACCACATTGGGAATAGGTCTCAAATGACGAGATCTACCTCGATTAAGGTCGTAAATGGCAGATTCTGCCTATTTCTCTTTTAAAATATATTTATTGATGATTATAGAAGCCGCTTCATGTTTAGAAGTATTAAGTGGCAAATATATTTAAAAGTATTGGGTGGTTGATAAGGCTTCATCATTTTATACCTTAGGAAAGAGTAAGCAAGTAATCGTGTGTTCAACGCACGGTTAGAGTTGCTAACCTCAATAGACATAACAATTAAATGGAAACCTATCGGTATAAATTTTTGATATGTACAATATACAGATTTTCTAGTCACCAAAACATTGTTCTGACCCCTTCCTCGTTACAACCCACAAGATAGATTCAAAGGAATAGGTCAATGGAGCTAAATGCGCTTTGTTATTGGAGAAATCTTCTTTTCTCTCATGCATGATGCTAATGTGACAATCTATTATCTAAGGAATACCTTAAATTCCAAGGTAGTAGTCATAATCAGTATTCTTATCATATTATTGTTTCCACTTTGATTTTAGATTTCCTATCAATCTTTGATAATTCACATTCTTATTTACAGGTATCAAATCCAACGATCTGTGCTTTGATGGACTTGGGTTTCAATTTTTGCTGAAATTTAGTCCCATTAAGGTTCAGCTTGTTACAATTACCTAATGGAAATGAAAAGAAAAATAAGAAAAGACTGAAGCTATAAAAAAAATTAGGAAATTTATTTAACTAGCTAATAAAAGTAAAATGGTTAGGTCCTAAAAAGTAGTTAAATTCTAGGGAGATACGGCAAGCAAAGGACATGGAAATTTATTACAAAACCATGGGTTACCATCACTACACTTAAAGGCTAAAATTTATAAATGAATTTGTGTGCTAGTTGTTATTTTCAAATAAAAGAAAATTTTTTGAAAATTGAAAATTTACCATATAATTGGATAGCATCACATATGGACATTAAAGCATTGACTAAATTCCAATTACTTAAGATATGGCTTAATTTTTTTTTGAAAAAAAAATACTTTCGAAATTTTTGTTCAAAATTCTTAGATTTTTTCTAAAAGATAATAATTAATTTTTAAATTTTTTTGATACATTTTAAAATTTTAATTTAAAATATTATGCATGGAAAAGAGGAAATTTTCTGATTTTGGAAATGCCACATGCTTAGCATAGGGGAAAGGTTGATGGGTTGGCAAGTATGAATTTTTCTATGCAACAGAAGTGACAATAAAGAAAATGTAGTTAGAGACAAGGGAAGAAGCTGTTTTAGCCTTGTTAATTCTTTATCCATATCTTGTCGGCGGGTGAACAGAACTGGTTTTAAAATAATTCTACTTTAAAATTTTAATTTTGGAATAAAAATTTCTAAGTAGAATCTATACTCGGAGAAGTTGAAAAAAGAAACTAGACATAAGAGAAGGTTCCAAGATAAAGTGGAAAAAGAGTACGTCAGAGAAGGATAGAAATATGTAATTTTTCATCTAAACCATTTTCCGGCATAAAAAATATATGTTTATAAAATTGAATTTTTCAAAAATATTGGATGCTGGTACTGGCGTGCTAGGATTTTGGATGGTAGGGATCACATGCAAAAATTGGTTGAACTATACTTTTATTCATAGAAGTGCGGGAATATTTGGACGTAAAAACAAAGATTTTGATTTTCGAAATAAGCATGCATATAGAACTACGGTATACATAGGTTGATTGCATCATATTTTCAAAATTATTCTAATGAATGTTTTCATAAAGGAAGTCCTGATTTAGAATTATTCAACAAACATATCATATGTATTGTGATACACCATGCACATGAACACGATTGGCTATAAAAATTGATTATACACTAATTGGATAGGTAGCATAGAATGGTTGCGCGTTATGTTCAATAATTCATTCCTTGGGGAATATCATGGACAAAATTGTTTTAATGGTGGAAGAATGTGACATCCGTAAATTTCATAATAACTAATTAAAAGGAAATTAATTAATAATTAGTAGCATCAAAAATAGAATTTTTATAAACATTAGAGTTTAGCTAAAAAAACCTGCACCTTTGCGTTTATTGCAATTTTTTGATCAATTTTTATACATAAAATTTTACGATTGGAGTTCAAGTGAAAAGGTTATTAACGTTTGAATATTTCGGATCATAAATAAATATATATGTAATTAAGGAAATAAATAAAAATTAGTTAATGTTAATTAACATTTAAGAAAGTTTAATGTTAACTAAATCGGTTTAAAGTGGTATAAAATAAATTAAAAAGAAAAAAAATAGACGTTAACCAAATAAACATGATCGATTGACACCTAAGATCAACCGATTTACCGGTAGATGTAAAGCAATTGACCGATATTTTTGTGTTGGCCATAAATTGAACCTAGGCCAACAACCCAAATTTGAAAACATATTATTTAATGGCGGTTCTAACCCCTATAAATATGGGTCTGTTTACACCAAGAATTGGCATAAACTCCCAATAGATATTTTAGAGAAATAAATGTAGAATAATAAATGTAAATAGAGAAAATATAGTAGTAAAGTAATCAACAACAAGCTAGTAACAGAGACACAACAATTTATAGTGATTCGGCGTTGTTTGCCTACGTCCACTTTGAAGATATAGCTTTATTAATCACTTTGTAAACTAAGTGCAATAGGGATCAGATTAGGACCCTCAGTTGCAAAGGTGACAAAGCAACAAGCTGTGTAAAGATCCCAAAAATAAACAATCAAGTTTCCCACATCACTTGTAATAACGATCGACACCGATCGTTTTGTGAGCCCCTTTTGACATGCAATCGATACGGTGGGCTCCACTCTTTACTATATTGATGTTTCCAAAGTCTCACATATAATTGACTTATAGATTTTGAGATATCGGTCGTTTTCTGTTGAGTTGAGCTGTAAAATTGATGTGGCATAATCCATAATTGATGAATATGGAACATACCCGATCCATTTTTAGGAAGTTGTGTATTTTAATATTTTGATCGTTCTACCAAGTTCATCTTCTGCTTTCGCTTCACCGCTGCTTCATATTACTATCTATGCCTGATCTATAGAGTTCATGATCATTAATCTGATATGTCGATCTTGATGATGGTCGAGTCTAACTTATCCAGTCAGTTCGGGTAGAGTTGGGCAAAAGACCGGATAACACTTGCCACCCAAAGTACATCTTGTTTCAACATGATATGCTTTGAATTGATGCATGTTAGCATCGTCGGAAAGGAATCCATCCAGGTTTTTGAATAGTAGTAATCCCTTCGATGAATTGTTTTCCTTGAAGATTCGTATCTCTTTCTGTTTGACATGATGATTAGTTAATTTCCAATAGTATAAATTCTGGGTCAGTCTTGATGGTGATTATTTAAGTCTTCGTTTTAATGAGTCAGTAGGCCTTGGTTATCTGGTTCAAATTTTCCTCCGATTAATATAGGCGAGAATTTAATTTCTATTGATTTCAAAAAATTGAAATTTTTGGGACGTACACTAGCACATATACGTGTTTATCCCTGACTCTTGATCAAGATTGCACGTTCACAGGTCATTATCAACATTCCACATATGTTTCACTTTTTTTAGATGGATCGGCGTGAATCTAGCAAGAATAATATGGATCGGGTCAAATTCATTTGAGATTGGATCATGTCCGATTATATATATCAGTTATCCTTTAATGTAATTACACAAAGTAGTTACCCCTTAATTACATTAAGTAATTAATTTCATTAAGTAATCATACATTAATATCTTTCATTAATTAAATCACCCTTAAATTAATTACATTAAGTAGTTGTCACTGATAAATCAATAATGATCCTTTAATCAACTGATTATCCTTTAATTAATTACTTAACTATCATTAACATACTTAAAACATTTATCTTTGTAATTAACTTACTTAATTAAATCGTTTAATTTAAGTTTTAAAATAAAATAAACATTTAACTTAACAAATTAAAGTTAACAAATTATATAACTTCCTAATCAAATGTTAAAGAAAACTTATTATATATAAAAGAAATTTATATAAGAAAAGTTTTAAACTAAATTTAATTAAATTTCAAAACCTTGCTTTTAAAAAAACTTTTAAAAACTTGTTTAAAACCTGCTTCGGGTTCAACCCGATAATTACTCGAGTCCTGCCCCGAGTAAAAAATCACCCTTCTCTTTTTAAAAAAAATTTTAGTTAGTTAAAAACTTAAACTTAAAAACATGATTAACACTCGGGCATGACACGAACGAACCCGAGCCATCCTCTCTTTCCCCTAAGTGTTCCTTCGAGCCATCCCTCTCTCCCAAACTCTCTAACACACAGACCCAAATTGTGCACATGCACCGTTGATCAACGCCATCTTGACCACCATCGATGCCCCTTGCACATTGACGATCGTCAACTCTCCTGATTTCGACCACACAAACTCCAATACAAACCTAATATCGAAATCAAGCAATCTGACAAAGCCTGGAACCAACCCACGCCTGAAAACTTCCTTGAACCGCCGATGCCGACCACTAGAACTCCTGGAACTCTGGCCACACACTTGCTGGCCTTCCACACTACCATTCCCCAAGTCTGGTAAAACTCGATCCGCCAGAGATGCCACAATGATACTATTTCCAGCCTCGACCCAACTTAGGGCTCAAACCCTTCTCCGACCTATCGCCGCCGCCACGGTAGGCTATCCACCCATCTGGCATTTTTACCGAGACCACCAGACTTCCTCCTACTCCAGCAAAATTCCTGACCTCTCCAAGATCTCCGGCCACCAGAAATAGCCCAAAACCCACTTCCTGGTCAACTTCGAATTACTCTCTCAATCACAATCTAAAAATTATGATTTTACTCTTAAAGTTCATGAATCTTGATGACTATCAAGATGATATAAGTGAAACAAGGAATTTTGATGCTTGAATTTTAACAGGTTTTAAATTTCTACTGTATTTTCTTGATTTACAGAGATATATAAACTTGTTTTTCTTAAATATATTTTACATCTTAATTTATGTTCAAACAACCATATTTTGTTTGAAACCTAAAACCTAACAGAGATTTGATTAAAAAATAAATAAATTTTATTTATTTTTAACTTTGAAGCTATGAAACAGAGATATAACCACGTATACAAACATGCACACCTCAACCATATACATATATACAGAGATAACACTTATATATGCACATGCAAAGCATCCTTCATCTCAGAAATTCACAAGCAACTGATTTTTATTTACTTGAGCTTTTTAATTAAAATGTTTACTCACCTTTTGGTTGATAGAGCAAAAATCTGGAAATGAAAATCTAGAAATGCTAATTACTTCTATTTTGAAGCTTGTGTTGATTTGAACAGATCTGAACTTGAATTTGTTTTGATGATGATATGCTACCTTTGAACTTATTATCTTGCTTGATGATGTTTGAGTTGAACTTTGATCTGAACTAAATCCATTACTTGCCTTAGTTTCCAGGTTTTGATTTTATTTTGATTTTCCATTCCAGGTTTTGCAATTTGCCCAGGTTTGTATAGTTGAAATAAATTTGACCAGGGGTTGTTAAATTTTGATCTTTCCAGGTTTAATTGATTTTGATCTGGTTTTGATTTCTTTGGTTTAAGCTTTTGATTGTTTTTCTTGTTTTGGATCTTGAATGGATCAAAGAAAAAATGAGAAGGAAGGAGAGGTAGAAATATATATAGATTTTGTTTCTATTTTATCTATTATTTAAAAATAAAAAGAAAGTAATGACATTTGTAATTTGCATGAAAAATTGGACAACGCTTGTATTTATGTATTTTAAAATCTTTACACTTGTATTCTCAAGTAATACTATGGTTACACTTGTACTTTTCATGCATTAGGTTTAAATATGTATTATGTTTATATCTTAAATATAAATAAACTAAAAAGTGTTTTAAACATTATATTGATTTGAGTATTATATATATATACAGACACACAAATTATACTTAGTTATGTTTTTATACATTTTCTTATTATTTATACTTATATAACTTTTTATTAAATCTTATTTTAATTAAAAATATTTATTTTCTTTTATAACTATTTATGTAACCTTAAGAAAACTGATTTTAATAAATAAATATATGTTAAAATTAGAAAACACTTTTTATTATATAAAGTTTTAGATTCCAACTTTATTTTCAATGTATTTATATTTGAATTCCAAATCCAAATTTTAATTTAAAATTAATTTATATATATATATATATATATATATATATATAACATATATTATTTAATTTGTAAAATTTCAAATTCGAATTCCAAGTTACAAATTTATTTACATAAATAAACAAGCACATATATTGTTTAATTGGGAAATATCAAATTAATTCATAATTTAATTTCAAAAATTAAATTAATTACCAATTTAAATTTGATTTAAAAACAGGGATGTTACAACTATTCTCATTCAGATTTTTCGGCATCCAAACTTATTTACATAAATTTCTACGAATGCTGAACAAAGTGTCTTTAGGAAACCAAATTTGTTTAACACTTCTATTTTTGCTCCTATATTTCTAAGTAATATGAGAATGTCCAATTTTTTCATATTTTACGGAAACACTGTTCTACTTTAGTTATCATTTATCTTTTTATCAAATGTAACAATTTTTCCTTATCATAGTTCTTTATATTATTTTCAAATAATTGACTATTTAATCACATGTCTAATGATTTTTCTTCCATTGAAAATTTATTTACAGTCAACCAAAGATCATGCACTTTGGATTTAAGAATGACTAGTGAAAATTTCCCTCTTTTGAATTTTATTTTTCTTTAAGACCTTATTTTTCTTTCAGGTTCTTTTATTTTGATCTTAATTTCATCTACCTTCCATTTAAATGATTGAATTTTCTCTAATTCGTAGTTTCAAAGTTCAAGAAATTTTCAATTTGTTTTACTAAATTTAGATTTAAATTAATTGGTTCAATTATGTATATATCAAATATCACACATTTTTCATATTCAATGTTTTATATTCTTGATTTTCTCAATTTCCATTTTCTAACCCATAATTTTGTGAATTAGCTTAGTTTTGTCATTTTCAACAAATCCTATTTTCATTTTCAAGTTCTTCAAATATATCTTTAAAATAGTAAATTCTTTCTCAAAATCAACATTTTTTTAGCATTTAGAAAATCTCCAAAGTTTTTCAATCTCTTTTCCCAGCAGATCATTTCCATAAAGTAAGTTAATGTTCTATTTCTTAAAAATGTCATTTTCTTTTTCAAGTATTTGAAAATTATCATGCAAGTAAAAAAAAAAAAATTCTTTTGAATTTTTATTTTTAGTTCCTATCTCATCATTCGTGCTGAGTAGTTAAGCTTTTACAAATTCCAATATTCCGTTCTTTTGGCTACGGCTATATATACCTCCATTTAACTCATGAGATAAAAAAGTAAATCTACACGAGTGTAATTTGCAATTTCATTAATTCATCACCATTGTCGATTTTGTTTGACTTTCCCATCAACCATTGATTTACTTCGTCTTCCCCACTCTCAGTTTCTTCTTCTCCACCTTCAATATCCCAATTTGCTACAAATGCTCCTCTTTTTTTTTTTTTTCCTCTTATCAAGTTGATTTGCTGAACAATTTGTATTGATGTTACCCATTTTGTTACAATTGTAGCAAGTAGAATTCTCATTCGAATCATATAAAATTTTGATCAATCTTGACTTTACAAAATCTCATCTTGCAGTATTTTTCTGCATTTTCTGGTTCAATTTTTCATGTCCGTCATCAACGTTGCTATCTCCACTACATATATATTTTCATCCTCTTTATCTACAATTTTTTTTAAGGCAATTAACTTTTCTTTTATGTACTATCAACTCTTCCACTACTTTGAGCTCCATCTAATATGTCGTAAGATTTCCTATCAATTCCTCCATAGTTTTTTACTCAAATCTTTCCATTTTATAAATGTCACCTTCACCTGGAAATTTCTTAGGAGTATTCTTTGAATTTCACGAACTCTCTCTACTTCAGAATTGACTATTCCTAAAGCTCTCGAATAGTAGACCAAGGCCAAAAAGAGTTTGCAAATTTCTTTTATGCTCTCATTCTTTTCCATAACAATTTTTTTTTAATTCATTGTTGAGCATGGCTAGATGTGATTCATTAACCTGCGATGTTCCTTCGTGGGTTACTTCAAGAATATGCTATATTTCTTATGCTGTTAAACGAGGTGAAATTTGATTAAATTTAGTTTTATAAAGGGTAGGTATAAGAGAATATGGCATTTAAAGGACAAAGTTTTTTTTATCATTTGCATCCCATATATCCATAGGCTAAGGCAACTCTTGTTCATTTTCGGCCATTACATATGCAGTGTGACTAATTTTTACTATATTCCAAACCTTAAAATCTATCGATTTCAAAATAAATTTTCATTACAGGTTTCAATATGCATAATCATTTCCATTAAACACGTATAAAGGTCCTTCCTAGAAAACTCGCTCCGGTACCACTTGTATGATCATAAATTTACCCAAGAGGGGGTGAATATGATATTATTAACATTTCAAAAATAAACAAATAAAATAAAGTGTAGGAATGTAAAATACGAAAAATAAAGAACACATAAATTTATCCAGCATAGACAACTACCCTATAATTCCTACCATTATCCCTAAGATTGCTACTAGAATTAAATAACTGATCGACTACAAACCAGTAAACTTACAACTCTTTGTTAATTGACTATTCTAATGTTATCCCTAATGTAACAACCCTACTTTATATGCCGTAATAATTAACAAATTTAATTAAAATAAAAAAATTCTAATTCAATTTGTGGTAGTTATTATTTTGAAAATATGTTTTTAATTTACTAAAGACTATTTAATATAAGACCTTGTTTTAATGAATTTAATTAACCTAAAAAATTCCTTTTGAATAATATATTGAAATTAAATAAAATGTTTTATTTAAGTATAATATGTTTTTAAACGGTGTAATTCAATTTATATTGGATTTAAATTCATTTAAAAATAATGACAATGATTAAAATATAAATTTGAGTCTAAAGGAAATTAATTAGAAGTAAAGTGGATTAGAATTTAAAGGCCCAAGTCCATTCTCTTTTTCTCCTTGGTTCTAGAAGCTTCTTCACATCTCACCTTTCAAGCCCGAACCCCCTTTAACAGTTTTTCCCTAACCCTAAAAATCAAACCGCCATAATTAAAAAAAGGGATTCATGCACGAGGCATTCGAGGTAGCTGGAAACATCAATTAATGCTAAAGGGGGTGGTAGCCATAATGTGGCAGATCGGTTGGAGATGATTCACACGTGTATGCTAGGTAGTAATGCAAGGTTGGGTGCGAGGCTTGGTTGCAGTGACAAAGGGAAGGTGGATGAAGGAGAAGTAGTGGTGGTTGTGCGATGCGATATAGGGGAGGAAGGATTTTGGCGGAGAAGCTATGCATAAATGATATTATTTTTGCAACGATAGTTAATAAATTCTTGAATTGCTACTATGCAATCCGTGATATTTCTTCCTTTAATAAATGTAGTTTGAGAAATATCAATTAATTCATTCAATTTATTATATAACATATTAACTAAAACCTTAGAGATGATTTTAAAAGAACAATTCAATAATGAAATAGGTCAAAAATATTTTAATTCATTTGTTCTAACTTTCTTATGTAATAAAATTACAATAGCACAATTGAACATGCCTACATATAATGCACCGTCATAAAATTCGTTAATTTTTTTTATTATATCATATATTTAAACATTCCAATAACTTACATGAAATAAAATATAATGCCCATTAGGGCGAGGCGATTTGTCACTAGGCATATCCTTTATGGCCCTCAATGTATCCTCTTCCGTAAATAGGTTATCTAATCCACCTAAATTAATTCTAGTATCAATAGGATATGACTCAACCCAATTACCACTAGCCCTATACCCATTCCAAGTGCCAAAATTTCTTTATAATAATTAGTGAATGCATCATTTAATTCTTTTTGATAAAAAATCTCGACACTATTAATTAAAATATAGTGAATGGTATTGCTGTAGTTTCTACAATTTGCTACATTATGAAGAATTTGGTATTTTTATCCCCTCACCATCTATTGGACCCTAGACCTTTGTTTCCACATTACTTCCTCTTTCATAATAATATTATTTAATTCTTTTTTTAAATTGGATAACATATTTTTTCAGATATATCCAAATTTATAATTACTTTAATTCTACATAATTTTAAAATCCAGTTTAGCAATTTGTCCTTTTTAACTCTAATGTTACCAAAAGCCAATTTATTTCACTTATTAAGAAAGGTACCCAAGTCTATAAGTTTACTTACAAATATTTTTGCTATGTTACGTGCAAATTTGTAATTACACTTACTTGTAGAAAGCCATATATTTGTAAATAAATCTATAAAATTAGTTTCTAAGAATCACATATTTTCAAATTCAAAATTTTAGTCCCCCCATATGATTAGTGCGAGATAAAATAATAGGATAATGATTTGAGTAAACAATCAGAAGACCAATTACCTTATAAGCTGAAAATCTATCTTCCACTTCATCGCTAATGAAAAACATATTTAAAAGTGTCATTGAAGGGTCATCTCTACTGTTTGACTAAGCGAAACATTTATTATTTAATTATAGTTTAATCAAATTCCAACTAATAATAAACTAATCAAACTCTTTCATTGCAGTAAAGTCACCATCTCTAAGGTTGCATTCTCCTATAAATCTAGTGATATCAAAGTCCCCACCTAGTACCAAGATTAAAAGGTAGTAATCTAAACTCAAGAAACTTGGTCCAAAGAACCCTATGATCTATCGTGGAATATATTCCATAAACGTAACTAATATTAAGAAATCAAACATCAAAAAGGTATGAAAAATAAGGTGCATCGTATAAACTTTAATATTAGATTGTAAAAGTTTAACACAATTTTCTTTCCAACCTACCATCAAATCCCCCAAGCTACCTCTAGCCCGGAGATGAACCCAATGATTTAAATAATGGCCCCGTAGACTCATATATAGCCCATAATTTGGATATTCTATTTTTGTTTCCTGTATTAAAGTAATACCAATGTTATTATCGTTAAATAATGACCTAATTTTACTACATTTTCCTAAATCATGCAAACCCTGACATTCCAACTGAGGTATCTAATGAGCTAGGTAATCTAATTTTGTCTAATTCCCAATGCCTAATATACTTGGCATTTAACTAAATATCATCAAAAATAAAACCTAAACTCCAAGCTAAATATTTCACATAACTAGAGGATAGTCTACTCAAAGCACAAGGACCATAAAACTACCTAAAGTATTATCCATATGTAACAAACCTGCATTTTATGTTTCAGAGGATCATAAAATGTTTCTATTTTATTCATATAAGGTCGTACGACTCTAAAATTTGGAAAGCAACTCTTAGGGACATTTCCACGGTTTTGATCGAATTTCTATATGACCATTTTAACCTAGAAAATTTTATTTGGACTATAACTTTTGATAGGAGCTGAGTTGGGGTCTCAAACCTCTTCCATTCCTTTAGGATGATGGTTTTCCATTCTATAAAGTGCTCATAATAGAAAAATAGACATAAAGTTTGAAAGTCATAATTGCTTTAAGTTTTGGATGTTATTGGCCTACATTAGCAGGTAACTAAGTAAGCCCATGCTTAGGTCCACTAATCTCGAAAATTGTGCTAAGGGGAGGCCGTAAGGACTAATCTAAGTCAATTCCATCTTCCCAAAAATAGCTCTAAATCTCCATTAACCTTAATTTCATACATAAAACTACATTGTCCTTACTAATCGTTGTCAAATCATCAATTATAGGGGTGATTAGCATATATGAGCTTGATATTATCATTTTACTGATTTTCATATCTCTTCCTTGCTATCCACTTTAGATATAAGGGGAGGAATTGGCGTATTATGTATTTGGTGAGTGGTCTTTGATCTTTCACTCTATCATGCATGTTTATCTAGTTAAAAATGATGATTTTAACATGATTTTGACCCTAAATTATTTTCTAACTTTGATCACATTTTATCATATGTTTATGGTCGAATTTTAAAAGGTTTTAAAGTGATTTTTAAATGGTTTGCAACTCCTTGGGTTTCATATACATATGCTGGTGTAAAAGTTGGATCTAGATTAAGATTTGCTTGATGATTATATTCTTATATATTGCATGTATGAACGGATGCGTACGTATGATATTCCATGTTTGTATCTTGTGCTTTGATATGGTTTGCTAGTGTTTTTAGGTAGTTAGGAAAGAGGTGGTCAAATTCGAAGATCGAATGCAAAGATGGTTGAAATTGAATGAAATTTAGAGGAGGGGCTCTAGAGGTTTTGGGGGAGTTAAAGGTTCAAGTCGCATTGAGTTTGGAGTACAGTAGTGGAGTCAGTACCGAGTGGTTGTGTCAGTACTAAGTGGTCTTGTTTAGTGAAAGTTGACTCCGTGCGTGATGGTTCTTCATGTTGGGGTATTGGGCGATGAGTGAAGGCCAGATGCAAAAATTTTACTAAGTATTGGACTTAGTACCGAGAGCTTTGGAGGGCATGGAAACAAGAGATTTTGGAGTTAGCACCAAAAGTTTTAGAGTTGATGCGAAGAGCTTTAAAATGGAGTGGTCGAGATTCAAGCACTTAGAAGATGGGACATTGGAAGAAAAGGAAGAAAATTAGCCAATATTGGCTAAGTACACCTCTTGGTACCGAGAGGTCTGATTTGTTGGGATCAAGGTGGCACTTCCAGTAGGAAGAGTGGAGGCTCTAGAGGTTGTGATAATGGTGTTTTTTTTCTTAGGGTTTGATGGTGATGTTATAACATGTTGGTAGCTTATGGACTTCGGTGATGGCAACTTGACGATGAATGGAGTTAGGTTCCGATGATGGCAACTCGATGTGGAAAGGAGTCATGAGAATGTTTGTCCACAAAGTGTGGGTTCTAAGAAGAGTTACCCATGTATAGAACATGAGAATGGTTCTATCATGGAATAAAGGAATAAGGAATGGTTCCTTGAGAATAATGGAAACTAGACGAGGCAAGAAAAGGGCTTGGATATGCGTGCTAAGTGGTTCTTGGAGTGCTTTCTGATGTACTCGAAAGTAGGGGTGTAATGAGTGCACTCATTGGTACTCGAAAAGGCTACCCCGGATCATTTGAAAGGATCTGTATACCCTGGACCAAGGAAAAGGGTTTGGTATCAGCTTCAGGCTAAAGACAAGTACACTGAAAATCAGGATTTCCATTAGCCCCTGGTATGGTAAAGACCATGTGGGTTATCATATATCTAGAGCACGTTAAGTGATACTGAGGATTTCTTGATGGATGCAGGTTGCTTTGGTTGTTTCCATCCATAGTCTATCACTCTAGGGATGTCACTGTAGATAGGTATCGGGGATAGGGATACATGAATACCCATAATCATACTTAGTTTGCAGTATACCTTTATAATATTCATAGAGTAGCATATTATGTTCATTGTGTGCTAACTCTTTGAATGGAGGGATAGGTCAGGTATGGTTCTTATACCCTTGTTCCTTATTATATCGACTTGTAGTATTTTGAGATTCATTTACCGCTCATACCAAACTTTTTGCCTTATCGAAGTTTTATTCTTTGCTTCTTATTACCATGGGTACACTTAAATGAGTAGACTAGAGACCCGGTCTAGATGTGACCAGTAGCTATGCTAAGGACGAGTTGGATGGAGCTATCTCATACTATATATGGATTTCTATGCTTATTACGCTGTGAAACACTGTGAAGACATGACAGTGCTTGCTTATTACTATTATTATGAGATAGTTATTAAATTTTATATTTATTTTGTATAAGCTTTATTACATGTTGTATAAGCCTATGGATATGTACTCTGCTACTTGGATAACTTAGTTATTTCTGTCTCTCCTGTTTTATATCCATGATGTATATTATATTTTATTCCATGCATTATGAGATGTGCAATAAGTTCTGTGATGTTTTATTTTGTTTTCAACACTTGGTAATTGTCCTACATTGGCTGGGTATACCAATAACACACTATTTAGTTATTGGGTGTCGGGGGTGTAGGATGGTCATCACATTTGGTATTAGAGCTTAGGTTAGACAATTAACCTTAGTTGATACTATGGTCCAGTGGAGATAGGAAATGTATCACCCTTGACAGGATTGAGAGAGAGAGAGTGTGTGTATACACACGAGGGAATGCATACTTGTTATATATTTTGGTTTCAAAACAATATAGCTATGTAGTTAATATCGGATAATATCGTTGATATATCGACGATATATCTTATATTGCTCCTAAGTTGATATAATTTCAAAATATTACTTAAAATATTGTTACTGATATACCGCCAGCTTGTTGACATATCACTCCAACATATTTTTTAAGAATATCATTCATTATTATATGAGTTGGATAAAATATTTTTACAAAATGTATGTCTTCACATTCTCAATATTTTTTTGTATATTTTAAATGACAATATGTTAACCATATTGAAATTCCCAATGCAAAAAAAATTTCATTTTTAACCTTGCAGTTTTAGTTAGTCTTTCAATAAAGAAAAGTCTACTTATTTCATTATTTTATTTGTTTTCTTTTCTTGGAGTACTTTTTTATCACCAAAGGCAAGATCATGAAAGTGCTACCTCTCTCTTTTTATTATTTTTTCTATTTCTAATTGGTAGGTTAATTTATGAAAGTTCAATTTATAAGCTATTATATGCACAAAGAACTAATAGTTAAAGAGCAATAAAGTTACATATTTTCCATATCAATAAGGAACAAGCCAAAATAGTAATTGGTTTCAAATCAACATTGCATATTCGATAAATTAAGTGAAAACAAAAATTACGAAACTATAAATGTGGAAAACTTAGAAAGTAATATAGATGATTAGATGATTGAAGAAACGATGAATATAGTATAAAAGTGAAGAAAATAATAAAGATGTACGTTACACAAATTTCTTAGTTTTTATAAGCATATATTATGATTTGTATTTAATATAATATCTTAGTAAACATATTATAATACGTAAACTATATGCAATCAATTTTTGATGGAAATTTCGCATTACTTATCCAAATATTTGAAAACTTAACATCAATATAACATCATAAAATAGTAGAACATCGTTTATAATATGTTTTACATATGTTTGATATTTACTGAGATTATTCGATATTATCATGATATTTTAAAATATCTCATATTGGGACTTGATCGATACATGTCCGATACCGATATTAACTACTTCACTATATAGTAGCATATATAATATATAAGTCACATGTGCATATGAGTACCATGGATGTGGTTTTCCTTTATGAGAGACTAATCTGTTATTACAGTTTGTAAGGATGGACAAGCATGCTGGGAATTCTATACCGCAAGCTAAGGATGGAAGAACTACTGGGATAGCAAATGATGCGCAAGTGCTGTCAACATTCATTCATATGATAGTGAGTATAATGCGGGCAACCCAAAGAGGAGTTGCAAGGGAAGCAGATGGTGGTGCTTGAATGCATGCACAAAAAGTTATTATTCCTCAAGAGAAAGCTAAACCTAAATTAGGTGTGAGAAATAAGAGAAAGAGGGACAACAAAGGAACAAAAAATCCCAAAATAAAGATGACCAAAAGAAAGGAAGGAGGGAGCTGAAGTGCTTCAATTGTTTTGGCCCTAGTAGGGATTGTAAGGACCAGAAGGGTGGCGAGAGAAAGTGCTTTACCTATGATAAAAATGGGCATGTTAAGATGGACAGTCCAAAGTCGGTTAAGGTAGAGCAATCTTAAATGAAGAATGGTCCGAAGAAGAGCAAATAAGAGCTTATTTGCTATAGTTGTGGAGAAAGGCAACATTGTTAAGGATTGTAAGGCGAAAGGCAAAAAGTGTTACAAATGCAACAAGTTTGGGCATGCCAGAGGGGACTTCCCAGAACCAGTGCAATAGAATTAGGTTATAAAGACATATGCTTTTGGTGCTGTTCCGACTTCGTCGAGTGCTCCTTCTACAAAAGAAAAGAGGAAGAGCGTTGTTATTCAAGGTATGCCTTCCATTTATTATGTTCCTATAAGTGTCTTATTCAATACCGAGGCTTTAATTCTTTTATATCTAGTGACATGGTACATAGACTATGATTGAATCCTGAAATAGTTGACCGACCTTTGATTGTGATGAACTCCGTTAGAGGCTCCACTATCCTATGAATCGTTTGTCATAGTTTGGTCTTATCGAGTCATGTATGCTCTTTTGTTTGTGATTGTTTTGTTTTGAATTTCGTTGGGATTGGAATTATCTTAGGGATGCACTGGCCAAAGAAGTATGTGGTAGTAGTGAATCGCGAAAGGCTGTTGATGACGATTGGGGCTATGGATGGGTGGACGATAGTGATTGGCTGCCTGTTAGAGAACTGGGTTGTGGTTAGCTTTATATGTTTGCTCAAGGTTCCATGGGATGGGTTGTTATCTATGCCTATCATTAGACAGTATCTGGAGGTGAACGAATTACGGTCGCACCGTGAGATTGAATTTTGTATCAACTTACCAAAGGATGCCAGATCAATGGTTATGCCTATGAGGCGTGTGGCATCCAGAGAGAAAAAGGAGGTGGATGTGCAAGTAAATGACCTGTTGAAGATAGGGTTCAATTATAGGAGTATATCTGAGTGGTATGCACCTGTAATATTCGCAACTAAGGCAAATGGCTCTCTGAGGTCGTGTGTGGATTACCATAAGCTGAATAAGGTGATGAAGAAGAACAAGTATCCATTCCTACATATTGATGACTTGTTCAATCAGCTCCATGGTGCAAAGGTGTTCTCCCAATTGGATTTGGCAATAGGATTTCACCAGTTGAGACTAGTGAAGGAGAATGTACCAATCACTATGTCTCATATGCTATCTGGTTTCTACGAGTGGTTGATTATGCTGTTTAGACTAAGCAATGCTCCGACACACTTTATTGATCAAATGAACCGTGGTTTTAGGGATAAGCTATACAAGTTTGCACTTACGTTCGTAGATGATATTCTTGGACAGAGGAGGAACACGAGACACACTTGAGGTTGGGCTTGAGGTATTGAGGAGGCATAGGTTGAAAGCAAAGTTTTTGAAATGTCAATTCTAGATAAGAGAAGTGAGATTCTTCGGTCATGTCATATTTGAGCAGGGTATCACAGTAGATCCTCCCAAGGTGGTAGTGGTTTAGGATTAGAGCCAACCTAAAAATGTTACGGATGTGAGCAATTTCCTAGGATTGGCGGGATATTATGGATCTTTATCAAGGACTTCTCGATGGTAGCAGCAGCTTTGATCAATCTGATAGAGAAGAATCGGACTTTTGTTTGGGGTGTGAAGTGTGAGCATGCATTTGTGGGCCTGAAGGAGAAATTGATGAGTGCACCAGTATTGACCATTTTAAGCAGAAACGAGGAGCAAACAGTCTACACAGATCCCTATGGTACTGGATTAGGTGTGGTACTGACGAAGAAGGGAAAGGTTTTCGCATATGTTAGTCGACAGCTGAAGCCACACGAGAGGAAGTATCCAACTCATGATTTGGAGTTGGCGGCGATAGTGCTTTAAAAATTTAAAGGCACTACTTATTAGGAGAAAGGTTCGAGCTGCTCACGGACCACAAATCCTTTTAGTACATTTTCTCCCAGAAGGATCCCAATCTTGCCAGTAGTTATGGTTGAAATTATTGGCCTTCTACAACTTTGACATATCCAATATGCTTGGTAAGGGAAATGCAGTCGCCTATGCATTGAGTAAAAGACATGCTAGTTTTTGAGCGATGTTCGTAGAGTGGAAGCAGTTGGAGTATGTTGGTGCCTATGACTTCAGACCTCATTGCAAGTTAGAGCTAGAGATGTTGTCGAGTTTAATAATTAGACCTACTTTGATTGAGCAAATCAGTACTAGTCAGAGGAGACATGGTAAACGAGAAAATATCATGGCGAAAAGTAGGAGTAGTAAAGTCCAAAGATATATAGCAGTACAGACTCGACTGAGAAGGTTGGCTCTATAAAGAAGGAAGGCTTTTTGTCCCCGATGTCGATGGACTTTGATACAAGGTGCTATGAGAGTGCCACCATTCTAGGATGACTATACATCTCGATAGAAATAAGATGTACCATGATAAGAAGAGACCTACTATTGGGAGGGGATGAAAAGAGATGCCGAGACATTCATCTCCAAGTGTATGAACTTCTAGTTGGTGAAGGTAGAGCAAAAGAAGCCAAGTGGGTTGTTGCAACCGCTTTAAGTTCTCGAGTGGCAGTGGAAGCAAGTATTAATGGATTTTATTAATGGACTGCAAAGGACTTGAGCATGGTACAATAGAATTTTGATTATAGTCAATCGATTGACCAAGAACGCTGGAGTTATACTCATCAAGTCAAGTAGAATATCAGCCAAACTGGCAGAGTTGTATGTGAAATGAGTTGTACCGTTTCATTGTGTGTTGAAGAATATTGTGAGCGATCAAGACCGGTCACTCACTGGTGGGTTTTGGAGGAGCCTAGAAGAGGCATTAGGGACCAAGCTACATCTCAGTACAACTTATCACCTACATATTAATGGACACACCGAGAGAGTGAACCGTATATTGGAGGATCTCTTGGTAGCTTGCATACTCGACTTCGGAGGCTCATGGGACGATCACTTACATTTAGTGGAGTTTGCATACAACAATAACTATCAATCTAGTATAAGTATGGCACCATATGAAGCACTACATGGCCAACTATTGGGGTCAAAATTGGCCACTAACACTCAGCCATGCAAAAGCTCCAATATCCAATCCAATCACAGAAATATGGGAAGAAATAAATGAAGAACAAAAAGAAAATAATCAGAAAGAAAGTAAAAGGAGACAATACTTATAGTGCTCGGCTAAGTATGGCCTATGTCCACTCCCAAATAATCCTTTTTGTTATACTGAAGTTTGTTTACAGTACAATATTTATAGTGCTCGGCTAAGTCTGGCCTATGTCCACTCCCAAATAATCCTTTTTGTTATACTGAAGTTTGTTTACAGTTACAATCCAAAATCCAAGAACAAAATTGACAGAGTGTAGCCTAGGTTGAATATTAAGAGAAGCAGAAAGAAAGTCCTTTTTCTAATGCCATTCCTATAGTATTTATAAGGGAAGACGTGTACTGATCGGGCTGAAATTTTGATAAAAGGTTTGGGAGACCAAGACGAGGACACCTAAAAATTGCCAAGCCCACTAGGGCCCACAGTTGCGATCGGTACCAATCCTTATTATGTGTCCAAAGTGGTGCAATCACTCTGAGTGGTTTCCCTTGGTGTTAGCAAATTTCCCTCCAAATTTCATACCATTTCGACTTATGGTTTGTGAGATATCGCATTTTCTGTGAAATGGTGTTGCATGTATCCTGACATCTGCCGATCTCTCTAGAGGGGTAGGTGCTGATCCCTCCAACCTCTTTTAAATTTCATGCGACCTTAAGGGAGCTTCTCCATGTTGTATTATTCTTAGCCTCTAAGTTTCATGCCAATTGGATTAGTAGAACTTGAGTTATTAATCAATCTTTGTTGCAATATGGTGTTAAGGCTGATTATAGTTGATCCCTATAGAGGGATAGTACCAATCCCTCCAACTTACCTCAAATGCTATATGATCCTTATGGGGTGTTCCACGTGTTATATTTAGCTTATACTCCAAGTTTCATGTCAACTGGATGTGTAGATGTTGAGATATCGATCAATCTTTGTTATGAAGTTAGGTTTAGCTGATCCCTAAGATGGATAGGTATCGATCCCTATTGAGGGATAGATGCTGATCCCTCCAACTTATACAAATGCCATGTGATCCCTAGGTTAGACTCCTTAGGGTCCCCTTGTCTTGTTTCCAAAGTTTCACTTCAATCTGCCTTGTGGTTGTTAAGTTATGCAGCGATCGTCGATGAGTTGTGCTGTTAAGCTGAATATGATTCGATCCCTCTTCTTTTGCCCATAACTCTACCATACGAACTACGATCGATTTGAAATTTTATATGTAGCCTCAGGAGGCCTTCCTTATCACTTTATACCAATTTCACCTTGACATGCGACAAAATTAGGGATTTGATCTGAATCCGCTTGACCATCGTCCATGGTCTCGTTTAAAGCCAATCTCTGAGCTCGGTAACTGTTTCTCCAGGCTTCTCACCTTGATGATCACGATGTCTGTTGGGTTAACGACAACCACGAAATGCCCCTCTGTGTTGGTGGGAAATGAATGAGAAACTGATACTTGGTCCAAATATAATCAGAGAAACCTCAAAGAAGATAGAGATCATTCAGCAATGAATAAAAACTGCTCAAGATAGGTTGAAGAGTCATGCTGATAGCAGATATAGAGATCTGAAGTTCTCCATCGATGATATAGTATTCATGATGATTTCTCCTTTGAAAATCTGATTTGGTCCGGTAGTAAGGGGAAGTTGGCATCAAGATTCGTAGGTCCTTTTCCAAAAGAAGAGAGGATTAGAAATCTAGCATATATGGTCGATTTACCTCGGAAGATAGTAGGAGTTAATAATGTTCTCCATTTTTCTCATCTACGGAAGTTTGTGCATGACTCAGGCACGACGATTGCACTAGATCAACTTGATGATATCAAGATTTAATCAGAAGTTTTGAGACCTCGTATACCAATTCGTATTGTCGGATGCGATATGAAAATGTTTATAAGGAAGATGGTAGAGTTAGCGAAGGTTCAATGGGGTGAAAGTGAATGTGATTGCATGTGGAATACCAAAGAGAGTACGAGGACCGCATATCTAGGGCTCTTTGTATGGTTAGCCCTACTGTTTACCATATTTACTTTAACCTTGGATATGTTAACCCGCCTTTTTACAAGGCCACGGACAGGCGGAGTTAACTAAAACAACTTCACGACTAACAAAGGCTAAAATATGATGGATTCGATTTAAATGGATGATGGTCACCTGGATAGATGATAGGTCGTTTGGTCGAAATGAGGTGGGTCGAAGTGTTTGGGGTTCAACCTTGTGGTTTGGACGTTCGGCATGCAATATCCGATGGAGGTATGGAAGTTCAAGAAGGTCGTTTGATTGTGGCTCGGCATTATCGCTCGGCTTTGGACATCTCTCGGCATGGTGGGCCGTTCGGCGTGACGAGTCGTTCGGCGTGACGAGTCGTCCGGCGTGATGAGTCATTCAGCATGATGGGTCGTTCGGCGTGATGAGTCCTTCGGCATGATGGATCGTTCGGCGTGATGAGTCCTTCAGCATGATGGGACATTCGGCGTGATGGGTCGTTCGGCGTGATGGGACGTTCGGCGTGATGGGTCGTTCGGCATGATGGATCGTTCGGCATGATGGGTCGTACGGCATGTTTGGTCGTTCGACATGTTGGATCATTCGGCATAATGGGTCGTCCGGCATGATGGATCATTCGGTATGATGGGTCGTTCGGCATGATGGGTCCTATGGCATGATGGATCATTCGGTGTGATGGGTCGTTCGGCATGATGGGTCATTCGGCATGACATGTCGTTCGGCATGATGGAACATTCGGTATGATGGGACGTTCGACGTGATGGGTCATTTGGCATGATGGGACGTTGGGCATGATGGGTCGTTTGGCGTGATGGGTTGTTCGGCATCAGGTGTGGTTCAGCATTGGAGAGAGGCCGTTGTGGATCGGCATTGGAGAAAGGCAGGTGTGGCTCGGCATGGTAGTCCGACATAGACCGTTCGGCCATGATGGGCCCGGGTTATTCAGAGAGCCCAACAACTACCTGAACATGTCTATAAATATGGCATGTAGGAGTTCAAAAAAGGGATCTTCTCTTCTGCTCTTCGACTTTCTATTTTCTAAGACTAAGGCTAGTCTACCATTTTGTAACTATAATCCATTATTACGGCAATAAAAAGGAAATTACTGGAGTGGACGTAGGCCGGAGTTAGCCGAACCACTATGAATCCTGTGTCTTTACTGCTTTCATTTTAATTTCAGTTATTCTTCATATTTATATTCTCTACGTGCAATCTATCTGTTATCTGTGACAATGATTTGGTGCTTTCATCTGGATTCGAGTGTTAATGACCAATTCTGGCGCTAACAGATATCATATAAGGTAGCTTAGTATCTTGCATGCTAGAATAGGCTTACCTACACGATTGGTTGCATAGCTGCTTGTTTGATATGTAAGATGGTTGCATATAATTATTAGGCAGTCAACGTAACCTTGTTTGACTTACTTGGGAATTTCAGGGGTGAAATTTCTAAAGGAGGGGGGAGTGTCATGACTTGCATTTTATATACTGGAGAATTGTAAAATACTTCTATTTGTTTATATGTGGTCATATGACCCTTAAATTTTGGAAAGTAACTCTTAGAGACATTTTCCACATTGATAATTTTTGCCAAATTTCTATATGACAATTTTGACCTTTTAAATCTTGTTTGGACTATAACATTTGATATAAGATGATTCTCAAACCACTACCATTGCTTCATTAATATGATTTTCCATTTCGTAGAGTGGTCATAATAGAAAAATCGACTTATCATTTGAAAGTTATATCAGTTTTAAGTTTTGGCCAATGTTGGCTTAATTAATGGGTAATTAACTAAGCACATGCTTAGGCCCATTAACCTACATCGAAAATTGTGGTAGAGGTAGGCTGTAATGTGACGACCCGAAATTTTCGAGCATTTAAAACCGGAATATTTAATTGATTTTAAATATTCAATAGAGTAATTTTAACTTGAATTACGAATATTACAATTTATTTGATAATTAAATTATTGAATTATTTGAAGTCGGGAAAAATGTTGAATCTTCAGTTTTAAGCTTGTTGGAAATAAATTGAAGGCTTATGAAATTTTTATTGATAATACTGAAGACAATAGAAGCGTTAAAATCGAAATTAACAGTGATTTGTTCAGTTTTGAAATTTTATCATTTTAATTTGAATTTAAAATAGCCTTCCAAGGCACAGTCTCGGAATACGCCGAAACCAGTTTCATTGAGTCCATAATATTAAACTATTATCGGATTTCAAATTTCGTATTGATCGGAGTTTGTATGTGAGTGTACGAAATATAAACGTGCTAGGAATTTAATTGATAATATCCTAATAAAATTTAATTTAATTGGTTAAGCTTCTTGTATACGCCATCTCATATTCGTTTTAACACGCTACCCTTATTTTTTTCCATCGTTCACTTCTCGTTCCTTCTTCTGAAAGCCGAGCGAGTTCTTTCCCCAAATCGATATTATCTCATATAACAAACCTTATTCTTTCTTCAATTAATCGAAATCTTCCCTTGCCCTTCTTTTTAAAACAGCCGACACCCTTCCCTTCCTTCAAATCACAAATCAATTCTTTCGATTCGTATAAAAAAGAGAGGGAAAAAGCGAAACACGATGGAATTTAGTCTCATTGGTATTTGGCATGGTGAAGCATGGAAGAGGGGAGAGGCATCAGTCAACGCCTCGTCGCGATCGAGCAGGAGGGCGGTTCGAGGTCGTCGTTCAAGTGTGATGGTCACGCGAGGCGCTAGGACGTGCCGATGCTGGGAAATCACGAGATGATGAGGGACTTGGGGTTAAGGTAGCGACATCGCGTGGGGGATGCTCGCGTGGGCCAGTTTGAAGTGGTTCGTCGGCAGCAATCTCGAGGTCGGCAAGGCAGTGATGGTCTGATCTGTTCTTCGATGGGTATTGATTCTTTCATTGCTGTTAATTTTAAATTATATATGTATGATTTCATATTTAGGGTAGAGAAATAAATTTATATTTAAAACAGGAATTTATTTCTATAGTGAGGTGTAAAGAGAAAGCTATGTCTAATTACAGTAAAGCAGAAAATTTATTGAAAAAAAAAGAAAAGTACAGGAATTTTAGGTGTTGAACGATTATATAGGAATTGGATCTTTAATTTAAAATCTAGATTTATAAACCTATCGGTTTATTTTGGAATGATAATATTATTATGGGAATTAAGGAGATTTATTGACTTATATAACTATTTTAGTTATTTCAAACATAGTGTATTAGAGAGGTTAACTAAATTAATTAAATTAAATGAATGGAATTAGTCATTTGATTGGTTCAAATGTAAATAAACTGTAAATATTTATATAAGGTCTGAAGTCGTTGGAAAACCAGGCGAGTTTGAATTGAATGGCAAAACAAAAATCGAAGGTGAGTAAATCTCACTCAGTTAGATTTAAATTTAAATTTAAATGATTAAATTTAAATAATTGAGTGTATGGTTGAATTGATTGATGTGATATAGAATGGTATAATTTGAAATTGGCATATTATATTGTGCTAACATCTGTGGATGTAGGAGAAAACAGGTTGGAGGGATCCAACTAGATCCCTCAACATTTATTTAAATTATTTAACCCCCCTGTTATGACAATTTGATATTTATGATGGATTATGTTGAAATATTGAATGCTATGGTTTAATTGGGTATAATTGGATATAATGAATTGCCAAAAATATACAACTTAGATATTGGAAAGAAAATAAATGGAAGTGAATATGTAAGTAAAATAATTATGGAAATTTGAATAATTTAAGAATGAAGAAAAAAAATAAAGTGACATAAGAATCCTAACTAATAAATAATTTAAGATTTTAAATTTTTAAAGGAACAAGGAAGAAAATGGGAAAAAGCCTGAAATTTGTATATTTCAGTTAAAAGATTAAAATCAAAAGGGAAATAATAACAATAATAATGAAGTGCATAATTAATGAATTTTTGAAATGAATTGAGTAATTTCAGAAACTTATTTCAAATGGAGTAAATGGGGAATCAATTTGGGAAATTGATTTAAGTTATTAAAGTTGGAAATTTCTCTCTGGATAACCAAGTACGTGTTTAAAGTAAATTTTTAAATATAAATTAAATGTTTTAAGTTGTTTTTAAAGAAAGCAAGTTTTGTAAAATTTATTATTTCTAATATTTAATTTCTAAAGCAAGTATTTCCTTTTAATATATTATAGCTATAATTATTTAAAGAGTGATTCAGTATTTGTTTTAAAAAGTGTAAGTCTGGTGTTATATTTTATTTAGTAACATTATTGTCAAATATTCATATAGTATGTACTTTTAACAAATCATTGGAGTAGTTTTAACTTAAATGTTATAAAGTATATCTCTAAGTAAAGTGTTTTAAATTATCTTAAAAATCTAGTTTTGTGCTTGGTGATTTCGGAGGAGATAGAAAATATTTGGGAAAGTTATTCTGAAAAGAAAGATGGTTTGAAACTGTTTTCAAGGATTGAACATAGAAATATATCTTGGGAAGATATTTTTGAGATAAATAAATAATTTGGGAAATTATTTATTGTTTGATGGTTGTTTGTGAATATTAATTGATAGTTAAATAACCGACTATCAATATTGGACAAATGCGTTGATCGTTTCGAAGAGTCCGGGATCGAGATTTATTTCTCGAAAACCACTTCGATCCGGTTTGTACGTTTCGTGAAAAATGATTTTTGGATTCGACGATGGAGCAGTGAAGTGCAAGGGCTAGTCGCTACTAATCCTGAGGATATTTCCAAAATGGATGTGGTAGGAAAAGTGCCTTCGGTTCCGTTCGAACCCGGGACGGACTTGTATGGATGAATGCTTGCGAAACATCGTCAGGTGGACGATGGGCATTCCAAGGAATATGTTTTAAAGGTAATGCTTAGCCTCAAGCCTCATCAAATGGGAATGACTGAAAATCAGGGGATATGCAGCAAGGCTAGGTGGGTAGCACCCAAGCAGGGTGAGGTCATTCCAGTCTAGATGTCCCTTTTTATTTTGGCTTAGTGGGCGGTTGCTGATCCCAACCGTGGGGTGATCTCACCCGGGATTATCCAGTAAGGGGTAGTCCCGGCCTTGTGTTGCAGTGGAGCGGGCGTACTCCTCGGTACGGTGATCAAGGCCCCGTACTGTGACAGGTGGTACCCCAGTGCTAGTCATTAGTTGGAAATCCATTCTCCCTACGAGCCTTTACGAGTTTTGTTTGTATTACCCACTCTGTGGCTAGTAGCTGGAATTTAATGAATGTAACAATTTCGGCTATTTTATAAGTATTTGTATATAGACCCTATTATAATATCAGAGGATTTCTATAAAAATTGTTTTAGCTATCGTAAGGTAAAAACCCGACATGTTTATTTGTGGCGTGGTCTTACGAGATGCTTTTATTTTTAAAGGATTTTGAAACTTTAATAATCAATTGGGTGTGATTTTCTCCCGCTGGTATTCCAGATTGACTCGGGTGTTATTTAACTATGATGCTCGGGTCAGACCGAGTATTATAGGATACAGGATTTGTTGCTGTGAAGCTCAGGAGACGAGCTGGATGACGACGCGTATTCTCGTATTTGTTTATATATGCATTCCGCTGTGCTAAGTTACTGTGTATCCATTTGCATGTTATTGATATTGAGTTATGATTGATGTACTCTGATGATGTAAAATATAAACTGGTATATTTGATTTTTGAGTAGAGATTATTTATGATCTATTATGTTTTATTCCGCTGCGATGGTTAGATTCTGTTGTTGTTCTCTATTTTCTTCTTCTACCTCTTCTTCTTTAACCCATAATGGTTCATATTTCTGTGCAACTTGGGTTGATTATTGTAGAATAGTGTGACTCAAGGGGTTCGGATTTGCGGGTCGTTACTGTTGGTATCAGAGCTTAGGTTGGTGATAACCTTGGCTCTGGTGGGAATTACTCATAAAATAGAGTCTATAGTACTCTAGAATGAGTTTGAGCGTATTAATAGATATGAGCGCGTATTTGTTAGTGAATATAAATTGTTTTAATATTGTGTTGATCGGTTTATTGAGTGGCATATGAACCTTCGTCGGCACAGTCTGGACAACTGTATCGAAAGGGTTTCTAAACACTTGAACAGAACAATCGACACGGTATTGTTTTAAATATGGGTGAATGAAATAATTTTACACAAAAATATATTTTTGATATGAAGAAAGTTTTTGGTAAACTATATAGCTATTATATGGTTGCTTGGATGTTAGAAATGATAATATTAAATTATTATCATTATTAAGTGAAAATTTAACTAGAAATTGAAAATATAACCAAAGTTTGAAGGAATAAATTCATTATAAAATGAAATTCATAAATATGGATTATAAACGTAAATTATAAATGGAAATACTATTAAATGGGAATTTGTATAAGCATAAACTGTACAAATGCATTATAGTTAAAATTTGAATTAAAACAGAATTTGAAACTTTAAACCCGGAGATTTTGAAAGTATTTTGAAAATAAATAGTAGCATTGTTGTTTTTAGGGTATTTCTGAAAGGGAAATTGTTTTAAATAAATTTTGGGAAGAGATTTAGCATTGAATTCACTTCAGTCACTGGAAAATAACTTCGGTGATGACTGCAACATCATTGATGTTCATTTTCGAGTTTCTAAGTGATGAATTGCTACCAAATAGATTTGTTCAGGAAAACCTGTCTGTTAATTTCAAAGGAAATTTGTTGGAAATAAAAACCAGGATTGGGTTGGCCTCTGAGAAATGTGATTTGTGATGTTGGAGATTTTAAATGATTTGAAACCAAAGGTTGGGTATTTAGAAATCCTGATGAGATAGTTGTAAGCTTATAAATTGAGATGATTCTTAAATCATGAAGGAAATATAAGCTTTGAATAATGGAATTTAAATTTAAAATGAAATGAAGTTGACTTGGATTGGAAAATAAAAATTTAACTGGATTGAAATTAATGGAGTAGGCTGAAAATAATATCCAGTTGTATTCGAATTAAGTTAAAATCGAATTGAGTCAAATAAATCTGAGTTTAAAATAGAATTGAACTGAAATAAAAGTTCAATTGAATAAATTGAAGTTGAAATTGAATTCTTACCTGGATAACTAGAAAATAAATTGGATAAGAATTAGATTGAAATAAATAAACTAGAATAACTTATAAAAGAATTAAAATGCATGAATAAAATATGCTTGGGTTATAAAGAAGCATAAGGCTTGAGTTACGATAAAAGAAGAATATATTCAAGCTTATGATGAATGGAATTGTATAAAGCAATAAGTTGTGACTTATTAAAATTGAAAATGGAATACAAAATCCAAAATAAATATTGTTTGATGAATTGGGAAATAAAACAAAATCCAAGCTTGAATTATAAAATAAATTTGAACTTAAGAAATTAAATGAAGAGATTTTGCGATTAAAAATCAAGTGTTAAATTTTGTCCAGGGGAAGAATTAATTAGATAATAAATTAGTTAATGTAATTGAATGGTGAGTTTATGATGAAATTTGGAAATAAACTCAAGTTATAAATTAAATTCGACTTAAATTGTTGATGAAGTGAAAGTAATTGAGAATGAAGTTGAATTGTGAGTTCATGAAATTGGTGGAAAATTGAAAACGGATAGTGGATTCTGAACTTGAGCTATAAACTAAAATTTAACTTGAAGTGTTAACAGATTAAATATAGTTAGGAATGTGTCGAATAAATAAAAATATATATGGATTAAAATAGTAATGGTTTGAATGTGCAAATGAAATCCAATAAATGGAAATAAATTGGATATGGCCTTGGAATCAATTGAGTTAAGTTGAGTATAAAAGAGTAAAATTTACTTGTAAAATGAAAATGACCTTAATATAAAATTTGAAGAAAATTGAAGTAAATTGACTTAAGCTGAATAGATGGAAGAGAGTTGAATTTAATTCAACTTAAACTAAGTTTAATAATAATTTATTGGTTTTAAATCAAGTGAAAATAAATTTTAATCGAAATAAAATTTGGTGAGTTACAGATAATATTTACTGGAATGAAAATTCTTAAATAAATGATTGTAAACCATTTAAATTATTAAGGGATTGAAATAACTTGAGACAATAAGAAAAATAGAATGTTTCAAGTTTATTAGAATGGTTTAAGTGAATGTGGGTAAACTAATTTTATTGAATGAATGAATGGATGGGATAAATAAGAACCAAATGGAGTATGGTTTAATAAGTTGAGAAGTGGTTATTGAATGATATAGCTTGGGTTGTTTTGAGCTAAATAAAATAGTTGGAATAAACAAATATGGAATAAAACGTAAATGAATGGATTGTGAATGAAATTTAAATGGAATGTGTCGATCTCAATAAATAATTGTGAATGAATTAAAATAAAAAGGAAATTTAATTGGTAATGAAGATGTACCTAAATTTTTGATGGTTTTGAATGAACTGGGTTGGTTAATAAAATGAAATACAAGTGAAGGGATTCAAATTTAGAGTGCAATGGAAATGGGAATATATGGATTGTGAATAATTTTAAAATGGAATAGAAGTAAGTATAAATTGAGTTGAAATCCATTTAAATTGGTTGTAAAGCATAAATGCCGATCTATTCACATGGATCTCGTCAAATTTCATAGAATAAATTGTCATTTGATGTTTATTGGAAGTAATTACAATTTCTATGAATTGATAAAAGTGAAATAGAATTGATTTTGAAATCAATTGAATTGAATATGAGTTTGTTTGGGGTTAAAATAAATTGAAGGTAAGAAATGGTATTGTAAACCATTAAAATTAAATGAAATGGCGTATGGATTGGTTGAAACAAATGCGTAAGTGTTAAAAACCATATAAGTTGCTTATAAACGTTGTTTAGTTATATTACATTTAATATTCATGTGTTGAAATTGTTTAAAAAGAGTGAAATGTTAATAAACTTCATATATATCGTACTTACATGTTTAAATTGAGTAAGTACAGGTACCTGGAAGCCGTATGGCTGGATTTGGATTGCATAACTGCTAAATAAATAAGCTGCTTGCTTAAAATGCTAAATAAGGTACGCCTACGCAATAAAATTAGGAAATATGAACTGTTTTTGGTTTTTCCGACCGTGTGGGTCGATGTATATATATTTATCTCTTTTGTCAAATTGCAAAAGCTCCTCCGTACAAAGGAGACTCTGCCAAAAATTTTCAGAAATTTTGGGAGTTAGAAAATTTTTGAAATTTTTGGGAGCATTTTTGTTAACGACAAAATGATTTCAAACTGGAAATTGAAATATAATTAGTAAATGAAACTAACTTAAACAATGACATGAATTGGTTATAAATGAAAAATAAAATTTAAATATTCAAAGTTAAAGATAAATTGAATTTGTATGGGAATGAAAGAATCAATGTGAATAAAAATAGATATAAACTGAAGTGGTAAGACGGAAATTAAATAAAGAAACATATATCATGCTTATGTTAACTTAAGTAAGGAATGGTTAATTCTTAATTGGAAATTGACTATTTCAAATATATTCTAAGTTGATATTTGACATTTGGTAAGGAAATCGATAAAATGTTTTTGGGATGTTGTGATTGGATATTGGTGCTAAACAGGATATGTAGGTATTATAAAAAGGGAAAAGAGAATTGGTTTTTGATTCAAGAACGTAAATTTGAAATGGTCGACAAAAAAGTATGCATTTAAATTCGGTGTGAATTTGGTTTGAGCCACTTGGCTTTTTGTTTTCTTTTTGGATTTGGGAGGCCGTAGAGCCATTTTGTAGTTGTACCGAGTCAGCCGAGCAAAGGAGACGCTGGCAAAAAATTTCGGAAATTTAGGGAGTTAGAAAAATTTTGAGAAAATTTTGATAATTCAAGATTTGGTTTTAAATTGAAACTTGAATAGTTAATCAAATAGTATAGTTTGAAACTATGGGAGAGTTGAGAAGTTAATAAGGATAATAATGGGTCTTTTATAAAAAGATGGTTGGTTAGATGTTGAACTGTTTGGTTTTAGAGGAAATAGTAAACGGGTATTGGATCATTCTTCATAACTAGTAATTTCGGGGACGAAATTCTTTTAAGGGGGGAGGAATGTGACGACCCGGAATTTTCGAGCATTTAAAATCAGAATATTTAATTGTTTTTAAATATTCAATAGAGTAATTTTAACTTGAATTACGAATATTATAATTTATTTGATAATTAAATTATTTAATTATTTGAAGTCGGGAAAAATGTTGAATCTTCAGTTTTAAGCCTATTGGAAATAAATTGAAGGCTTATGAAATTTTTATTGATAATACTAAAGACAATAGAAGCGTTAAAATCGAAATTAACAGTGATTTGTTCAGTTTTGAAATTTTATCATTTTAATTTGAATTTAAAATAGCCTTCCGAGGCACAGTCTCGGAATATGCCGAAACCAGTTTCATTGAGTCCGTAATATTAAACTATTATCGGATTTCAAATTTCGTATTGATCGGAGTTTGTATGTGAGTGTACGAAATATAAACGTGCTAGGAATTTAATTGATAATATCCTAATAAAATTTAATTTAATTGATTAAGCTTCTTGTATACGCCATCTCATATTCGTTTTAACACGCTACCCTTATTTTTTCCATCGTTCACTTCTCGTTCCTTCTTCTGAAAGCCGAGCGAGTTCTTTCCCCAAATCGATATTATCTCATATAACAAACCTTATTCTTTCTTCAATTAATCGAAATCTTCCCTTGCCCTTCTTTTTAAAACAGCCGACACCCTTCCCTTCCTTCAAATCACAAATCAATTCTTTCGATTCGTATAAAAAAAGAGGGAAAAAGCGAAACACGATGGAATTTAGTCTCATTGGTATTTGGCATGGTGAAGCATGGAAGAGGGGAGAGGCATCAGTCAACGCCTCGTCGCGATCGAGCAGGAGGGCAGTTCGAGGTCGTCGTTCAAGTGTGATGGTCACGCGAGGCGCTAGGACGTGCCGATGCTGGGAAATCACGAGATGATGAGGGACTTGGGGTTAAGGTAGCGACATCGCGTGGGGGATGCTCGCGTGGGCCAGTTCGAAGTGGTTCGTCGGTAGCAATCTCGAGGTCGGTAAGGGAGTGATGGTCTGACCTGTTCTTCGATGGGTATTGATTCTTTCGTTGCTGTTAATTTTAAATTATATATGTATGAATTCATATTTAAGGTAGAGAAATAAATTTATATTTAAAACAGGAATTTATTTCTATAGTGAGGTGTAAAGAGAAAGCTATGTCTACTTACAGTAAAGCAGAAAATTTATTAAAAAAAAAGAAAAGTATAGGAATTTTAGGTGTTGAACGATTATATAAGAATTGGATCTTTAATTTAAAATCTAGATTTATAAACCTATCGGTTTATTTTGGAATGATAATATTATTATGGGAATTAAGGAGATTTATTAACTTATATAACTATTTTAGTTATTTCAAACATAGTGTATTAGAGAGGTTAACTAAATTAATTAAATTAAATGAATGGAATTAGTCATTTGATTGGTTCAAATGTTAATAAACTGTAAATATTTATACAAGGTCTGAAGTCGGTGGAAAACCAGGCGAGTTTGAATTGAATGGCAAAACAAAAATCGAAGGTGAGTACATCTCACTCAGTTAGATTTAAATTTAAATTTAAATGATTAAATTTAAATAATTGAGTGTATGGTTGAATTGATTGATGTGATATAGAATGGTATAATTTGAAATTGGCATATTATATTGTGCTAACATCTGTGGATGCAGGAGAAAACAGGTTGGAGGGATCCAACTGGATCCCTCAACATTTATTTAAATTATTTAACCCCCCTGTTATGACAATTTGATATTTATGATGGATTATGTTGAAATATTGAATGCTATGGTTTAATTGGTTATAATTGGATATAATGAATTGCCAAAAATATACAACTTAGATATTGGAAAGAAAATAAAAGGAAGTGAATTTGTATGTAAAATAATTATGGAAATTTGAATAATTTAAGAATGAAGAAAAAAAATAAAGTGACATAAGAATCCTAACTAATAAATAATTTAAGATTTTAATTTTTTAAAGGAACAAGGAAGAAAATGGGAAAAAGCCTGAAATTTGTATATTTCAGTTAAAAGATTAAAATCAAAACGGAAATAATAACAATAATAATGAAGTGCATAATTAATGAATTTTTGAAATGAATTGAGTAATTTCAGAAACTTATTTCAAATGGAGTAAATTGGGAATCAATTTGGAAAATTGATTTAAGTGATTAAAGTTGGAAATTTCTCTCTGGATAACCAAATACGTGTTTAAAGTAAATTTTTAAATATAAATTAAATGTTTTAAGTTGTTTTTAAAGAAAGCAAGTTTGTAAAATTTATTATTTCTAATATTTAATTTCTAAAGCAACTATTTCCTTTTAATATATTATAGCTATAATTATTTAAAGAGTGATTCAGTATTTGTTTTAAAAAGTGTAAGTCTGGTGTTATATTTTATTTAGTAACATTATTGTCAAATATTCATATAGTATGTACTTTTAACAAATCATTGGAGTAGTTTTAACTTAAATGTTATAAAGTATATCTCTAAGTAAAGTGTTTTAAATTATCTTAAAAATCTAGTTTTGTGCTTGGTGATTTCGGAGGAGATAGAAAATATTTAGGAAAGTTATTCTGAAAAGAAAGATGGTTTTGAAACTGCTTTCAAAGATTGAAGATAGAAATATATCTTGGGAAGATATTTTTGAGATAAATAAATAATTTGGGAAATTATTTATTGTTTGATGGTTGTTTGTGAATATTAATTGATAGTTAAATAACCGACTATCAATATTGGACAAATGCGTTGATAATTTCAAAGAGTCCGGGATCGAGATTTATTTCTCGAAAACCACTTCGATCCGGTTTGTACGTTTCGTGAAAAGCGATTTTTGGATTCGAAGATGGAGCAGTGAAGTGCAAGGGCTAGTCGCTACTAATCCTGAGGATATTTCCCAAATGGATGTAGTAGGAATAGTGCCTTCGGTTCCGTTCGAACCCGGGACGAACTTGTATGGATGAATGCTTGCGAAACATCGTCAGGTGGATGATGGGCATTCCAAGGAATATGTTTTAAAGGTAACACTTAGCCTCAAGCCTCATCAAATGGGAATGACTGAAAATCAGGGGATATGCAGCAAGGCTAGGTGGGTAGCACCCAAGCAGGGTGAGGTCATTCCAGTCTAGATGTCCCTTTTTATTTCGGCTTAGTGGGCGGTTGCTGATCCCAACCGCGAGGTGATCTCACTCGGGATTATCCAGTAAGGGGTAGTCCCGGCCTTGTGTTGCTGGGGAGCGGGCGTACTCCTCGGTACGGTGATTTAGGCCCCGTACTGTGACAGGTGGTACCCCAGTGCCTAGTCATTAGTTGGAAATCCATTCTCCCTACCAGCCTTGTATGAGTTTTGTTTGTATTACCCAATCTGTGGCTAGTAGCTGGAATTTAATGAATGTAACAATTTCGGCTATTTTATAAGTATTTGTATATAGACCCTATTATAATATCAGAGGATTTCTATAAAAATTGTTTTAGCTATCGTAAGGTAAAAACCCGACATGTTTATTTGTGGCGTGGTCTTACGAGATGCTTTTATTTTTAAAGGATTTTGAAACTTTAATAATCAATTGGGTGTGATTTTCTCACGCTGGTATTCCAGACTGACTCGGGTGTTATTTAACTATGATGCTCGGGTCAGACCGAGCATTATAGGATACAGGATTTGTTGCTATGAAGCTCAGGAGACGAGCTGGATGACGATGCGTATTCTCGTATTTGTTTATATATGCATTCCGCTGTGCTAAGTTACCGTGTATCCATTTGCATGTTATTGATATTGAGTTATGATTGATGTACTCTGATGATGTAAAATATAAACTGGTATATTTGATTTTTGAGTAGAGATTATTTATGATCTATTATATTTTATTCCGCTGCGATGGTTAGATTCTGTTGTTGTTCTCTATTTTCTTCTTCTACCTCTTCTTCTTTAACCCATAATGGTTCGTATTTCTGTGCAACTTGAGTTGATTATTGTAGAATAATGTGACTCAAGGGGTTCGGATTTGCGGGTCGTTACATGTAGGAACTGATATAATTCATTATTAGCATATAGGAGCTGTAGATTATCATTCATGCTGATTTTCATTCCTCGTACTTGCTGTCCACTTTAGATCTGAGGGGAGGAATTAGTATTTTAAGTATTTGGTGATTGATCGTTGGTCTCTTACTCTACTATACATGTTTATATAGTTAAAAATGATGATTTTAACATGATTTTGACCTTAAATTATTTTCTAACTTTAAACACATTTTGTCGTATGTTTATGGTCTAATTTTAAAACGCTTTAAAGTGATTTTTAAATGGTTTTACAGCTCCTTTTTTCATACACAAATGCTAGTGTAAAAGTTAGATTTAGATTAGGATTTTCTTAATTATCATGTTCTTATGCATTGCATGTATGAATGGATGCATATATATGATATTCCATGTTTGTAGATTGTGCTTTGATATGGTTTCCTAGTGCTTTTAGGTAGTTAGGAAAGAGGTGATAAAAATGGGAAATCGATGTTTAAAATGGTCGGAATTGGATGAAACTTGGAGGAGAGGCTTTGGAGCAATTAGGGAGCTGAAGGTTCAAGTCAAAATGAGATTAGAGTAAAGTGGAGGAGTTGGTACCTAGTGGTCATATCGGTACCGAGTGGCATTGTTTAATAAAAATTTACTTGGTGCACGATGGTTCTTCAAGTTGGGGTTTTGGGTGGCGACTAAGGCTAGATGCAAGAATTTGACTAAGTATTGGACAGTACGAGAGCTTTGAAGAGCATGGAAACAAAAGCTTTTGAAGTTAGTACCTAGAGATTTGGAGTTAATGCCTAGAGCTTTTAAGAGGAATGGTCGAGGGTCCAAGCAATTAAAAGATGGGATACTAAAAGAAGAGGAAGAAAGATAGCTAAAACTGGCTAAGTACACCTCTCGTGCCGAGAGGATCTGTTAGTGCCAAGAGGTTTGATTTGTTACGATCGAGGTGGCTTTTTTAGAAGGAGTGGTGTTTTGTAGGTCATGCTGAAGCTGTTTATTTGTTCGTTTGAGGTTTGATGGCGATGCAGTGGCATGATGGTAGCTTCGAGACTTTGGTATTGGCAACTCGACGGTGAATGAAGTTAGGTTTCGATGATGGAGGCTCGAAAGGAGTCGTGAGAAGCTTGTCCACAAAAGGAGAGTTTTAGGAAGGTTGACCCATATAGAATGTGAGAATGATTCAATTATGCAATGGAGGAATGTGGAATAGTACCTCGAGAATAATGGAAACAAGATGGAGTAAGGAAAGGGCTTGAATATGCATGCTAAGGGATCATTGATACTCGGAGTATTTTTAGATGTACTCGAAAGCAAGGGTATTTTGAGTTTACGCATGGGTACTTAGAAAGGCGACCCCGGATCATTTGAAAGGATCTGTATACTCTGGACCGTTGGAAAGGGTCTATTGTCAGCTTTAGGCTAAAGACAAGTACACTGAAAACCAGGATTTCCATTAGTCCCTGGCATGGGAATGACCATATGAGTTATCATATATCTATAGCACATTGAGTGATAGTAAGGATTGCTTGATAGATTCTATGGTTGCTTTGGTTGTTTCCTTCCATGATATATCACTCTAGAGATGTTACTGGAGATAAGTATTAGGAATAGGATTACCCTGGACACCCGTCATCATACATAGTTTGTAGTATACCTTTATGGTATTCATAGTAGCATACCCTGTTCCTTATGTGCTAAATTTTTAGTTTCAGGGATAGGTCTGGTATGATTCATATTCCCACGTTCCTTACTATATCGACTTGTATAGTATTTTGAGATTCATTTATCACCCACATCAGACTGTTGGCTGACTCAAGGTTTTATGCTTTAGTTCTTATTTTCTTGGGTACTCTTAATGAAGTATAATCGACAACAGGTCTTGGGGAAACATAGTAGCTATGAGAGGATGATCTGTATAGAGATGTCTAGTATTATATATAGATTTATATTCTTATTCCTCCATGTAACACAATGGTGCCTTGACAGTGCTTGCTTATTACTATTATTTTGAGATATCTATTCGAGTTTATTTCTGTTTTATATAAACTTTATTGCTTGTTGTATAACTCTATGGATCTTTACTTCGATATTTGGATCACTTAATTATTATTCTCTTCTATTTTATACTAGTGATGTACATTGTATTTTATTCCATGCGTGGTAAGATATACACCATGTTCTATGAGGTTTTATTTCATTTTCAACCTTGACGATCGTCCTACATTGGTCAGGCACATCAGCAGTGCACTATTTAGTTATATTGGGTCACACCACACCTAAGATGGAGCCCTTAGGTACACTACTGGCATCCCTATTGAGACAAGCGCTCCTCCGACCTACTCGAACAAGGTTCGAAGTCCCGACCTCCTCTATGTACATGTATCAATTCTATGTCATGAATATTTGAATCCAGACTCATGCCATGCCTGATGCTGTTCAATTCTTCTTTTCAGCAGTACCCAATTTTGACTCATAAATAGATGAGACAAGACCCACCACTAACACCTTATTGTTTGAATCAATCAAATATGAAACTTTATGTTTGGTACTTTTCGTACGTCAGATGTGGATCAATAGCATATATGTTTGTGCCCCTACCATACACCATGTTATTTGATTTATCTCTTTGCATTTCAATAGCGGCTTGTATATTCAATGTACCATTTTCATGCACAGTTCTCACATCAATAGTTTGAACCTGCACATTGCAATTTTCTACTTCACCATCACCTAAATCACTGTCAATCTTCAGGTCATTTCCATGCATATCATAAGAAAATATGTAATGACCATGATTTTCGACCCTCGAAAATTGACACTAATACATCCATGTGCCGCAAATCCAAGTGTCGAAATGACCGACTTTTAGGAAAAAAGGAAAATAATGATAGAACCGAATCTCACATGAATGGAATAACATATATTATTTAATATATAATCTTTATAGCGGAAAATTTTGAATACAATATTTGAGTCTAACCTGGATTTACCCTGGACAGTTTTAAACCCTCTGTCCTTATAAATGTAAAAAATGCAATAGAAGACATCTGGACCCTTTTATTGTATGGTATAGTGGTATGTGAATCCTTGCATAAGAAGCCAATGGATACGTAGTAAGGTAGCAAGTATAATTGTGTGTGAGTTCTAGCACGAGAAGTCACTGGGTACAATGTTGATATACGTGGAAATCCACAGAGGAAGGAAAAGACCACTAGTTCCCTATCATGTTGGAAATCCAATTCCAATATGAGCTTTACAGTTCTGGTGGTATTACCAAAATAGCTGTAATGCTTTGCAAACATTTCATCTACCCCTTCGTATTATATATTCCATCCAAGTATATTCCATTTAACCTAGTCCGCATATATTACCATAGACTTAGTTCAGGTGTTGATACTTGTTATATATATATATACATACATACACATACACACTTGAAAAGTGTTTCAAAAGAATGTCAATAAAGATAATATCAAAGTGATTTTTTGTATAAAGTATTTTGGTTACCATAAGGTAAAACCCCGTCCGTGTTTAGTGGGTATGGTCTTATGGGATACCCTTCTTTGCAAAGGTTTCGATTGACATCAGCATGATCTACACATTTAAAATTTCGAGTATCTCACGCTGGTTTATTAAGCTTGATCTGGATATTTTCAATACTCAGGTCAGATCCGAGTAGTTTCAGGTTTATTTTAAGATGCTTGGAGTCTCCAAAAGAAAGCGGAGATCTTCATCTATGTATGGACATATTCTATTATATTCTGCATTTATTGCATTTTTTTACATTTATAAGGACAAAGGGTTTATAACTATCAAGGTAAATCCAAGTTAGACTCTGATATTGTTTTCAAATTTTTCCGCTGTAAAGATTATATATTGAAATAATATTAAATATTCCATTTGTGTGAGATTTGTTCTATCATTAGTTTCTTTTTCCCCTAACAATCAGGCTTTTCGGCACTTGGATTTACGGTAAAAGGATGTTTTAGTATCGATTTTTAAGGGTTGAAAATCCTAGTCGTTACAAAATACATGAACCATTTTCCTACTATCCATGCCAATGTCTCATCATTATACACAACCACAATATTTATATCTTTCAGCAAATTCATCTTTTTAGCAGAAGATATATCATTGTCCATTAATAACTCATCGCACGTACATGCAGCAAGCTACACTTTAACCATTGCTAAAGATGAAGAATGCTTTGTACAACTACATGTAGAAACCAATGAACCAAAATTCATCACTTTTCACCTCATCGCATTTCGATGCCTTCTCATTAACTATCCTATCCACGTCATTACTTTCAATTCCATTTCCTTAACTATTGGCTCCTCAATCTGCTTTAATAATTTTCTAAAACCATCATTTTAGGTTCCTAACATGTATCAATGTCTTGGATGTCTTCCCCTCTTTATTCGAAACCAAATGCTTAGAGCCATTATAGTGGTTTGATATTGGAATATAATTCACAAGCATGTCAATCCCGACAAAATTAAGGCAATCCTAGACATGCAGATAACCCACACGATCAATCGAGTACACAGCTTGAATGGGATGATCGTGGCGCTTAGCCGCGTTGTATCAAAAGCCATAGACCGTTGCATGCCCTTCTTCGGCCTCGTCATAAAAGTCAAGTCTTTTGTATGGAATTAAGAGTGCACCAAAGCTTTTGAAGACTTAAAAAGGCATCTATCTACACCCCACATGCTTTTCAAGCCCGTTATTAGGAAAACTTTTATTTATACCTTGCAGCAACTAACCACGTGATCTGTGCTACCTTAATTTGTAATGAAAATAGAATCCAATAGCCCATATATTACGTGAGCAAAAGGGTATCAGGCTCATAAATATGGTAATCCAAGTTGGAAAAGCCAGCCTACTGCCTACTTATGGTGGACTGGCGTATACAGCCGTATTTCCAAGCTTACCTCGTCAAAGTTTTCACAATCTAACCAATAAAGCAAGCGCCGAGCCGACCCAATACAGCTGTCCGACTCATGAAGTAGTCTAAAGAGCTGAACAACATCATAACACACTCCATCCTTGCATCTCAATAAAAGGCCAAGTTGATGCCGATTCCATTATAGAATGTTCAAGTCCAGACAACAACGATGAAGAAGTAACAACCAACCTACCTGCATGACAGTTTTATGTTGATGGCACATCGAATTTGAAAAGATTTAACTAACACATAAAAATGTTTATTTTTACGCTCATATTTTATCTTTATTGTTTATAAATAAAAGTTATACCAACTATTTTTAGTGTTTTTTCAGATAGATGAATCAAAGTCCTCTTCATTCCAATAAAAGAACAATAGTAGAGAAAAATGACGTTTTTCCATATCAACACAGACGAAGACTCATACCTAGGAGTTTCTTACACAAAGGAAGTGTTTTTTAATGGAAAATTGAAAAAATCAGATATTATGCATTTATCACCTATGAACTATTAAATATGTATCGAAATGTGTGCATATATATTGTATGTTATATCTTGTATGTATATACAAGCACACAAATGAAGATGATTGGAATATATGAATATGTTGATTTCCTCTTGGAAAATTGGAAAAACGTACATATACAAATGATTCACCATCTCATCTATCATAGACTTAAAGATTTAGTAAGATATTCAGATGGGAAGAAGATATAATCCATGATTTCAATTATATTCATATCAGTCAGTATATCACCGTTTAACCTCCATCATTGATGATGTCATATGTCAAAGATAAAATGGCAAGAGTCTTAGCTTGAACTCTCAAATCCACTATAATGAAGAGAATATATTTCTTTTTTGCAAACTAAATATTAATACGGATTTGATTAGAGCCATATATGCATATATAGAGAAGACGTTATTCACTATAAATACCCAATGTGTTCATTGTAAATGTATGCTTGAATTTTGAGACCGTGTTTAATAAAATTCCATCCTTCTTTCCTTTATTTTATTTGCATTTTGTTTCATAGTCAATTGTGTTATCTAGTCAATCAGACTTGCTAGAACACAAATATTACTTTCATTTTGTTAACCCTGCCTCGGTTACGACTCAGTGGTCCAGTATGTGGAGATGGCGCCGACTCAGGACTTAAATCGATACCGACTTAACTGGTTAAGGAGCATGCCGACCCAATGCCTTCACATAGATGCCGACCTAGTGCTTCAGAAGGAACTGGCCTAACGACTCAAGAAATAACAAAGGATCCGACTTAACATGGTGCCGACCTAACTGCCTAATGGAGTTGCCGACCTAACTGCTTAACAAAGGATCCGACTTAACATGGTGCCGACCTAACTGCCTAATGAAGTTGCCGACCTAATTCGATCCGACTTAAGGACTTAACATGTTTACCGACCTAACTGAGTGGAACAAGTTCACGACTTACACTTGTGTCGTGACCGACTCATGGTCTGTGCTAGGATGTGCGCGACCTGGGCAAGGGAGTTAGTTCACGTTTAGCTCGTCAATTCATTAAATCGGCAACGACCTATTTGAGCATGCACTTCCCATTTAAGTCGGAGGCCATGCATCAGAGAGAGGGAACAACCTACGACCTGGCTTGACCCGGTGACGACTTTGGACTTGTGCAAATTCAGCGAAGAAAGATCAACTCAGCTAGATCATAGTGGTGCTCCCATAAGTCGGCCACGACTTAGCTGGGTCGGGGGCGATTCAGAACCGGTTACGACTTAGCTTAGGTCCAAGATCTTTGCCTATAAATACCAACCTACCTCCAACATTAAGGGGACTTTTTGGTCGATCAATTTCAAGCGCCATTACTCTGCCGAATTCCAGACTACTTCAACACTTAAAGCTTTTGAGATTCAAAGAACGTCTAAAAGAACTTCATAAAGAAATCATCTACATCCACCATGGATTTGAAGATTTTTGTCAACATCGAAGTTTGAGCTACTTGTTCTAAGTCTTTTGTAATTCAAAGTGTATTGTACTTGAGAAGATTTGTATCAACTTGTAACGTGATCATCAATAAAAGTACTTAAAGTGGACGTAGGCTATACCCATAAGCCGAACCACTATAAAATTGCTGTTGTTTACTGCTTTTCCGCTATTACTTGCTTATAATTCTTTCCCGATCTATCGGATGGTGCTTTCACAACTACACTTCACACACCGGGGTGTTAGCGTTCAAATTTAAGCGTTAACATTTTGGTGCTTTCACTGAGAATTGAACTCAGGAAAACTCTCATCATTGCTTCACAAAGATTTGTAGAAAGAATTTCTTTAAAAACATGGCTCCTGGAAGGAAAAGTAGATCTGTCAGATCTGGAAACATTCAAGAGGGAACCTCCGCTTCCCCTGTGCCTAATCAACCCACTCCGTCTGTTGGAGTTACGAAAGCGGAGTTGGATGCTGTTATTCTAGGGCTAAACCAGCAGATAAACGCCCAAAATGCACAATTAGAGGCTCAAAGTGCCCAGAATGCCCTGATTCTGAATAAATTGAACGATCTACTTGGGGCAAACAATCAACCAGCTTGTAATGAAAGGAACTGTGCTGGCAACATTCACGATGTTAATGAAAGGAATGCTCCTGAAAGGGCTGCTAGTCCCTTTGAACAGGCAGTTCCTGAGGCTGGTGGATCTAGAACTCGACATGATGAGGAATATCTTTCTGGAATGGTCCGGCAGATCATGAAAGAAAGTATGCAAAGGGTTGAAGATGAGAAGGAATGGGGTTTCGCTCCAAGTAAAACTCCGTTTACTGAAAAAATCTTGAAGGCGGAATTTCCAAGGAAGTTTGTCCCTCCGACTATTCCAGCTTACAAAGGGACAAGTGATCCGAATGAGTTCTTGTATAAATATGACTGGCACATGACAGGTGCCAGGGCCTCCGACGAAATAAAGTGCCGATATTTCCCCGTATACCTGGAAGGCGTGGCTTTACTGTGGTTCACCAAGTTGCCAGTCCGATCTATCGATCAGTTTTCAGACTTGACCAGAAAATTCAAGGAGCAGTTTAGACTATATGCTTCGAAGGCCAAGGATATCATGTCATTGTCCAGTTTAGAGCAGAATCCTGGTGAGTCTATCAGATCTTTCTTGAACCGTTTCAATATAGCACTGGCTGAGGTGGACAATGCTGAACCACGAATGATATTGACTTATCTGATGAGGGCTATTGATAAGTCAAGCGAATTTGGGAAATGGTTAAATATGAAGGAGCCAACCTCTCTCGAAAAGTTCTACAAAAAAGCAGACGAATTCATTCGCTTGGAAAGTCGTCCTTTGCCAATAAAGGCAGTGTTGGAAAAAGCTGAAGACAACACTGTCGCTCCACGCAAGAATGAATCGGTGGGGCAGAAAAGGGAGAATAATAATGGAAAGAAACAGGGTAATCTGAAGAAGCCCCGATCCTTCAAGCCATCAGAATATACTCCATTATCACATACACCGGAGCACATCTACCTGGCCACTAAAGATTCCGTCGATTTCCCTAAACCTATCCCTTTGAGAACCGGGAGAAAAGCCATACAAAGTGGGAAATTCTGCCGTTTCCACAATCAACCAGGTCATGAAACTGATGAATGCCGCCAGCTGAAAAATCTGATTGAAGAGTTGCTAAGAGAAAACAAGTTGCAGCAATTCGTGAAAAAGAATAGCAACAATCCTGCATCGTCGAGTCAGGGGCAGCGGGCTCCTGTTCATCAGCCTGGGGCAGGTGAGAAAGCTACGGGGCATGAATCTGGAAGGCCCGTTATCAATGTCATTTCCGGAGGACCTCACCCAGCTGGCAAGAGTTGGGGTGAGATGGAGAGATATTCCAGGGCTTTGAAATATGCTCCAGCCGAAGAAGACGTCTTTGTTCTAGAAGACACTACGCCCCTTAAACAACAGAAAACTTTCAGTGATGATATTATTTTCAGAGCCAGAGATTCTACAGGTATTGAAGCTCCTACTTTAGATCCCTTGGTCATCTCGGCTGGTATAGGACCAGCCATTGTCAAAAGAGTCCTCATTGACTGCGGAGCATCATGTAATATCCTCTTCAAAAAGACATTTGACCAGATGAAAATCCCTATGATCGATGTGCAAGCCTCATCACAGAAGATCGCTGGCTTCACTGGGGAGCCAAAACAACCAATTGGGACCATCGATCTGCTTGTAGAACTCGGAGAAGCAGAAAGGAAAGTGGTCCGCAAGCAAACATTTGTGATTGTCGATGAGTTTTCTGCTTATAATGCTTTTCTTGGCCGCCCAACACTCGCAGCATTCAAAGCTATCCTAGCCCCGTGGTGCCTCACTATTAAATTCCCTACTGACAATGGAGTAGGAGTTATAAAAGGGGATCAAAACGCTGCGCGAGAATGTTACTTGACAGAGCTGCGAGAGTCAAGAAAAAGAGAAATGGGAAAGGATGCGGCAACCCCAGTCCGCATCAAGGAACCAGCCTTGTAGCAATTACAGAGCGGACCCTGCACTGGCGAGCACAGCGGGGCACGGAAAGAAATGGATCCCAGAAAAGCCAGTACAGGGGAGAATAGAGTAGTACCGGTGGAAACGACAGTTCCGGTACCTGTTGACCCGAAGGATCCAAATAAGGTGTTGAATGTGGGTTCACAGCTTAATGTGTCAATTCAGAACATCTTGATATCTTTCCTGAAGGCAAATCTGGATGTCTTTGCTTGGACTCATGCCGATATGTGTGGAATATCTCCAGAAGTTGCAGTACACGCTCTGAATATTGACCCAAAATTTACACCAGTTAAACAGAAAAGGAGAACCCAAGGTCCAGAAAGGTCAGCAGCATTAAAAGAAGAAGTTGATCGACTCATGGAAAATAACTTCATCAAAGAATCTACATATCCGAATTGGGTTTCGAATCCTGTGTTGGTCAAGAAAGCTAATGGAAAATGGAGAGTGTGCATCGATTTTTCTGATCTAAACAAGGCTTGCCCCAAAGATTACTTCCCATTACCCAGGATTGATCAACTGGTAGACGGAACTGCGGGACATGAATTGTTATCTTTCATGGATGCCTACTCCGGTTATAACCAAATCATGATGCATGAGCCGGATCAGGAGGATACAAGCTTTATCACAGATGTTGGACTTTATTGCTACAGAGTTATGCCCTTCGGATTGAAAAACGCAGGGGCAACCTACCAAAGACTTGTTAATGCTATGTTCAAACCGCAATTGGGCAAAACTATGGAAGTCTACGTCGACGACATGTTAGTGAAGTCCAGGAAAGCAGCGGATCACATTGAACACTTAGCAGAAATGTTCGCAGTCCTCCGGAAATACAGAATGAAGCTTAACCCCCTGAAATGTACATTTGGGGTCGAATCCGGAAAGTTCTTAGGTTTTATCGTCAGTGCTAGGGGCATTGAGGCTAGTCCAGCTCAAATTACTGCCTTGAAAGAAGTTAAAGCTCCTAGAACGAAGAAGGAATTGCAAAGTCTCAACGGAAAGGTCGCCGCTTTGAGTCGGTTCATTTCCAAAGCTACTGATAAATGCATCCCATTCTTCGATGCCCTGAAAAAAGGAAAGAAGAACTTTGAATGGACTCCCGAATGCCAAAAAGCCTTTGAAGAGTTGATCCGTCATATGGAAACGCCTCCGATACTTTCTAGGCCAGGCAATGGTGAGGATCTTCTTATATACTTGGCAGTATCATCTCATGCTCTAAGTGCAGCGCTGATACGGGAAGACAAAAGGATTCAACATCCAGTTTACTATATCAGCAAAAGACTCACTGGGGCAGAGCTGAATTACTCCAAGTTGGAAAAACTCGCCTATTGCCTACTAGTTGCATCGAGGAAACTGAGGCAATATTTCCAAGCTCATCCTATCAAAGTACTCACTGATCAACCTCTAAAGCAAGTCCTATTTCGCCCAGAAACTTCGGGTCGCCTTCTAAAATGGAACATTGAACTCAGTCAATATGACATCACTTATCATCCCCGAAAAGCAATCAACGGACAAGCTTTAGCTGATTTCATTGCAGAATTCACAGAGAAAGATAATGGTGAGGAAAAAGCGGTCAATGATTCCCCAATCCAGTGGAAGATGTATGTGGATGGCGCAAGAAATGACTACTGTTCTGGAGCCGGAGTGGTACTTGAAACTCCTGAAGGTCGATCATTATGTTATGCACTAAGACTGGAATTTCCTTCAACAAACAATGAAGCAGAATATGAAGCTCTTATTGCAGGTCTGAAAATCGCTAAAGAGCTAAACATTCGAGCATTACAGATCTTCAGTGATTCTCAGCTTATTGTATACCAAGTCAAGAAGGAATTTCAAACAAAAGGTGGAAACTTGCCCTCCTACTTGTCAAAGGCTTAGGAACTCCTATGTGAACTCGATCATTATTCAATAAGCCATATTCCCCGGGAAGAGAATACGAAGGCAGATTCCCTCGCAAAGTATTCAAGTTCTGGTGAAGCTCAACTATTGGGGTTGGTTCCCGTAGAAGTCCTCTCAGCACCAAGTATAGACGAGATGGATATAGACTGGATCATGGATGTATCTCAAGAACAAGAGTCGTGGATGACTCCAATATTAGATTACCTACTCAGAGGTTCTGTGCCAGAAAACTCGAGAAAGAGACAGCAGCTACTAAGGAAAGCCTCTCGTTATGTAATCCAGGATGGCCGATTGTACAGACGGGGATTCTCAATGCCTTTACTTCGATGTGTATCCAGGGAAGAGTCCAAAACGATCCTAGCTGAGGTTCATGGAGGAGAATGTGGTGATCATTCAGGTGGCCAAACATTAGCAAAGAAAATTCTCCGATACGGATATTTTTGGCCAGAAATTAATCGAGATGCTGCAGATTACTCCCGAAAATGTGACAGATGCCAAAGATTTGCCAAAATTCCTAGAGAACCCTCTACCGAACTCACGCAGATGGTCAGTCCATGGCCGTTTGCAATTTGGGGAATGGATCTCATTGGGCCGCTACCAACTGCCAAATCAGGGATTAAATATGCTATTGTTGCAGTTGACTACTTTACTAAATGGGCTGAAGCTGAACCATTGGCTACTATCACTTCTAAGAAAATGATAAGCTTTGTAACCAAGAATGTCATTTGCAGATACGGTGTGCCTCAGAAAATAATCACAGACAATGGTACTCAGTTTGAAAGCGAGGAATTCCAGGATTTTTGCAAACGATTCAAAATCCAGAAAAGCTTTTCGGCAGTAGCTCATCCGCAGGCAAACGGGCAAGTGGAAGCAGTGAACAAGATCATCAAATCAACCATCAAAAAGCAACTCGAAAGAGCAAAAGGTGGTTGGGTCGATAAACTACCACTTGCACTATGGGCATACAGAACTACTCACAAAACTGCAACTGGGCATACTCCTTTTTCGTTAGCATACGGATCGGAAGCAATGATCCCGGTTGAAACAGAGGTCCCTTCACACAGAAGAATCCATTTCAATCAAGCAGAAAATGAAAAGCTACAACTGGAAGCGCTGGATCTCCTTGATGAAAAAAGAGATGAAGCTAACCTCAGAGTTGCAGCTCATCAGCAAAGGATAGCCAGACATTTCAATTCCAAAGTTCGACAACGCAGCTTTGAAATTGGAGATCTAGTCCTGAAAAGAATTATGACCGCGACAGGTGTGTTTGGGCCCAATTGGGAAGGACCATATGTGATAGGTCAGAAGCTTCTTGACGGCACATTCAAACTCACTACTGTTGAAGGAGATCAAATTCCAAGGGCATGGAACAACAATCACTTGCGTCCATACTTTACTTGAAAATTTTGTTGAAACATTGTAAAAAGAATTATGAATGTATGATTCTTGTAATTGAAAGCAATTGTGAAATTGATGCAAGTAAATAATGAAAGAATATAAAGTGGATGTAGGCCCAATTTCATGGCCGAACCACTATAAATCTTGTGTTCCTTATTATCATTATATGTTTGCTTTGTTTTCGATATAAAAATACATAAAATGTATTGCTGAAATATCGATTTAAATTTTTGCAGACAATGGAGATAAAACTTGCGCATAATAAGATCGAGCGATTCTCACCATCATTCAACAAACAAATTTCAAGTCACAAAGACCCCGAATTCAAATCCTAGATAGGAAATACTTCAATTGAACGGCTAATGATTTCGATAGAAACGAGCCCTTGCTGATAAATTGAGATTGTTTGAACAAACAAACATCCAATTAGGAAGCTAGTGCCCGTTCTCACGAACTTGCCTGGCAATGAAGTACACTTCCTTGGATTAAACAAGCCACTTGTGAGGAAAAGGGGAATGAAAACTTGAAAAGAAAAAAAGAGGATCGCTGAAAAGGCATAAGCAAGTGAACAGAGGAACAACCAAAGCTACCATCAGCGGCACAAGTCCTCTTCGGAGGCGCAACTCTCCGGAGGATAAAAGACCTCTAATGGGTCATACGCCACAAAAAAGAAAGTTCTCTACTCAACAAAAAAGATTGGAGGAGTCATGACCCTCCAACCATGAGAGAGTAACTTCCAGGCGATGAAAACCCTCTCTGAGGCACATTTCACCAGGAGTTGAAGTGTTATAACCGCTCTTCGGAATTTCACTTCACCAGAGTTGAAATGCAAACAAAATAAAAGCCCTCTTCGGAGGCCCATTTCACCAGGAGTTGAAGTGTTATAACCGCTCTTCGGAATTTCACTTCACCAGAGTTGAAATGCAAACAAAATAAAAGCCCTCTTCGGAGGCCCATTTCACCAGGAGTTGAAGTGTTATAACCGCTCTTCGGGATTTCACTTCACCAGAGTTGAAATGTAAACAAAATAAAAGTCCTCTTCGGAGGCACATTTCGCCAGGAGTTGAAGTGTAGCAACCGCTCTTCGGAATTTCACTTCACCAAAGTTGAAATGCAAAAACAAAGACCTTCTTGAAAGCCCACGTTTCACCAAGATTGAAATAAAACTTCCAAGTGTTGAAACGTGAAAAGGCTTTCTTCGAAGGCACAACTCTTTGGGGGTACACGTTTCACCGAGATTGAAATAAAACTTCCAAGTGTTGAAACGTAAAAAATCCCTCCTTAGAGGTACGACCCCCTCCCGGGGACACAATCAAGAAAAAAGACCTCTTTGGAAGCACACGTTTCACCGAGATTGAAATAAAACTTCCAAGTGTTGAAACGTGAAAAGGCTTTCTTCGAAGGCACAACTCTTTGGGGGTACACGTTTCACCGAGATTGAAATAAAACTTCCAAGTGTTGAAACGTGAAAAATCCCTCCTCAGAGGTACAATTTTGTATAAAAAAAAATCCTCATCAAAAGCGTACTTTAACTTTCAAATGGAAAATGATCGTAAAAAGAAAAGAAGTTAAAGTACCCTTCAGAGGTCCGCTTTACCACATAGAGGAATTCACTTGGTAAAATATGCACATAAGCAAAAGAAAAAAGTGATTTCTTCGAACGACAAAGCGTAAAAACTTATATGAAGGGAGTTGTACTCTATAAAAATTTTCTTTAAAGAATAAAATAATTATTCTTTAACAAATAAGAGTGCAAGTCCCCTCGAAGTATAAAATATTGCAACAAGCTTAAGGTATGGGGGCAACATGGTATAGTAGTATAGCTGCATCAGTAAAGTAATACTCAAACAACATACCATAAGCCCGCTGCAATATTATATAAACAAACTTGTGCAAAAATAAATAGTAAATGCATTCTCAAATTCAAACAGAAGTTTGTACAAACGAAGAATCATTTTATTCAACTATAATGCAGATACAGGTTTCAAAATAAAAGCAGGGGCCGGTACCCGCACAACTCTCAGCCAGTTCATACAAAAGGCAAAAAGCTAAAATCTTCACTTCTTCTTCCCTCCTTTGGACCCTTTACTCGGTCGAATAACCAGCTTTTCAGGTCGGCCAGTGGGTATAAGGGAAGTAGGAGAGGCAGGTGTAACCGGTTCAACTTCCGGCTCCTCTTCAGTGGCGGTGATTTTCTTCCCCCTCCTCTTTGATGTCCCACGCTTCTCTCTCCTTTGTGAGGAAGACTCACTCCCCGGAGTGACAAGTTTTGATAGAACAATGTCGTCAGAAGGAGTCCGTTCCGGGGATATGTCACCTCCCTCAGGTCTCTCATCTTTCTGCTCTTGCGAAGCGATGGGATCATCCAAGCCGTGAAGAGCCTCTATTTGTTCCTCCTGTGATCCAGGTTGCGAGGCAGAAGGAGGCGCCGCCTGAAGAGATGAAGGATGGATAACCGGAGGAGTAGAAGTTTGAGCAGTGCTTGGTACTTTTTCTACAGAAGAAAAGAGGTTAAAGTCAGTAAAGAGAGGAGATGAAGGTTCACCAATGAAGTCAGTAAAGAGAGGAGATGAAGGCTCATCAAGGTTGAGGAAATAGCCAAGGAGCTCATGAAACTCATGCGAAATAAATGAGTTACCCGCTTGAGCAGAATTGACAGTAGCGAGATTAACAGTGAAATTACCTGGAGAAGCTGGTTTCCTGATATCGACTTCATAAGCTTGCGCATCAGCGCTCTCTTCACCCTCGTCTCCACCTTGCATGCTTGTAATCTCAGTGGTAACTTTGGTGGGAGATGCAAGATGGGAACTGGAACCAATAATGTCGACTTCAGACGAAGAAGGTGGCTGGATTAGAGTAGTTGAAGTGGTTTTCCCCAGCCGGTCCCCCTTCGTCACTTCAGTTCTTAATTTGGCAAGTTGTTCCTTTCCCTTGGCAAGGGCAGCGCGAGCGTCATCATCAAAATAATGCCTTTCCAGGGCTGATTCGTCGTAACCGGCACCTTCAGCACCGAGCATCTCAAGAGCGGCCTCCCATACTTCGGCTAAAGTGATCTCATACTTGGGACCAAGAAAAGCGAGGCTTCCACGCCCCAAGACACTATGCAAGTAGAAGTCGAATAATGTCGAGCCGAAGCTGTTTTTGGTCGCCTCATGAGATTCTTCGGCTGCGATTTTGCCGGCGACAGCCTCATCGCGCTCCCTTTCAGTTTTGGCAAGCTGAAGCTTAAGCATTTGTATCTCCGCCTCCTGGGAGTTGTTTTTCTTTCGAAGCTCAGCAATATCAGAGACATAGCCGTCACTGGTTCTTTTTTGTGCTTCAAGCCTGTCCTCAGCGTCCCTCTGACTGGCATGAGCATCTCTAACTTGTCTGAGAAGCACTTCTTCTTTTTGAGAGTACGAAGTAGAGGAAGCAGCAAGCTCATCTTTCAACTTCTCAACCTTTGCTTCGAGCTCCTCGTTGTAGGAAGTAATGCTCCTCATTTCGGTGTCATGCTGCTCAAGGACCTTTTGCCACTCAGCCTTATCATTTTCCATGGTGAGCATGGCCTCTAAGTTGGCACGGTTAACTCTTTGAAGCTCATCGACAAGCTTCTGCCAGTTTGACATCCTCTCGATATCAAGTTTGACGGCGTCAAGATTTCGTAGCATAGCAGGCTTGTCAATAGGAACCAGGTCAAGGTCGAATCTCACACCCTTTAAGCACCATTGTGGAAAACGACTTTGTAAAGTGGCTGGGCCAGGTCCCACTTGAAATTTAGGCCTGCTTATTATTGTCTGGATGTCCTCCTTCCCGAGAGCAGGAGAGTCGGAAGGAATGTCAAGAGGGGCAGGGGCAGTAGGCTTTTCGGGAATAGTGGAAGTATGTCTCTCACCATGTCGGGCTCGTTTGCCTGAATCTTCAGCTACATGACCTTTTCCTCGGTCGTCGTGAGATTTCCTTTTGAGAGAGTCGTCACTTCTTTGCAGAGAATCATGGTGCTCATCCCTATCCCTTCTGTCATAACGCTCTTCTGCATCCCTCCTTTCACGAGCCTTTCGAGCAGCCCTCTCTTCGTCAGACTCTCTATAGGAGGGAAAGTAACGCCGATAATCATATTGACCACGCCCCCCGTAGCGTTGGAAATCCTGATAATACGATCCGCCGCGTGTCATTGAAGAATCTGAAATAAGAAAAGATAAGCTTTAGAAATCTTTAAAGTATAAGAAGATAAGTGCATAAATGTGCTGGAAAATCCTAAGTGTTGTGTGATGTGCAAGCTACACGCATTAAGCTACAAACCACTCTTTGGTGCAGAGGTGATGATAGCTTGGGTATGAGGAGTTGATGTTTGTGTTGGTGTTTGTCGAAGAAGAGACGTCGCCTCAATTACAGGAGAGATAGTTTTAGATACGTCATCTCTAAAAAGCTCCTGCGAAGTCACTATTATGTCGCTCAACCCCTCATAAATATCGTCACCATCATGCTTGGTGGGACTTGTTTTCTCAATTCCTACATCAGCTAATCCCCCGAGAGGCCGTGAAGGTTCTCCTTCTTCCTCGATCGGGGCAAGCACCGTCTTACTAGATGACCCCATAATGTCGGTAGGAGTGGAACACTTCACCAATGAAGCTTCAATATTAGACTCTTTTGATGTGAGTTGTTCGACAGTAACCGGGGCGTCAGGAGTTTTCATCGGAGAATCGGGAACTTCTGTTGGAACTTCATGAGCATGCGTAGAACGAGAAGCGTGTAGAAGCCCGTATTGGTGTAAAAATTCATCCTTCAGCAGAAATTTTATGCTCCTTTCTTCCACAGCCACGGCACTCAACCTCTCAAAAACTTGTTTATGAATCGGATCTCTAGAAGGGAGAGGAAGTGCTGAAAAGAGCAAAGAATGAAGTTAGCAACTGAAAGTTCGGATCTCGAAAAAAGTTTCACAAACGAAAAAATGGAAACACTAGTCTTACTTCCTATTCTCCAGATGGCATAAAACCCTGGAGGACAGCGAGCAAAGAAAAACTGGTTCAAAAATCCATGAACACTTTCAGTGAGATCGGAAAGGAGCTTGCGGTTTCTAGCACTTCTCACAATAATGAGTGAAGGATGATCTTTACTCTTTGTAAACGAGCACAGATAACGAATTTCTTCAAAACTCGGTAGGCGGTCAAGAGTTCTTCTAAACAAAACACACAACCCCATCAAGATGGCATAACCATTAGGATGAAGTTGAAATGGAGAGATTATCAACCGGAGAAGAAGAGTTCGAAGGAAGTCATTAAAAGGAGGAATCGCCCCACTTAAGCACATGTGGCGGTTGACTGCAACGAAACCATGGGGAGGATTATCAGCAGTATCATTTGACCCAGGGAATAGGACATCATTTTCAGCAAAGCCAAATTGAGTGCGCAGCTGAATAAATGTTCTTAAAGATAGAATAGTCGAAGTTCTTTCCGGAGGATTCTCTATCGGAACTGTTGTCGGGAAAGTTTCTTCTTCTTGAGTTACCACTTCTTCTTCTCGATGGGAAGTCATTCTACATAAACAACTGGGTATTCAAACATGAAGGTGCACGTTTCCTAAAGTGTGTGAAGTGTTGTGTAGAATCAATCAAGCGGTAAACAAATATAACTGGAATAAAAACTAGCAAACATTTGTTAGTTATGAAATTCAGGGATTATTGTTTTAAGCCTAAATATGCAAGTAAGATGTTGGTGCAGACAAATCAGTTCAGATTGTTGATACTTTGCACTAATGCTTAACCCTAATTGATTGATTCGCAAACATTTCATGCAATATAATTAAGTTGTTTGTTTTGTCTTGACTAATCTGACATCTGACGTGGGCAGTCAATGGCAGTATTTTCGCCTTGGTTCTCTTTGTTTGTTATTTTTAGCAGGTTAGCAGCTTATAAGTTAATGCGGCATAATACAAGGAGATTCAGGCAAGTTTAAAGTTCAAAAATTCAGACAATTTAGTTCTTTAGCTCAAGGCAAATGCTCAAAGTAGGCCCATGCTCCTAAATGATAACATGTCTGAAGCTCAAGTACTAACTCGGCTACGGTTTAAAATTCTTTTGCAAGATAAAGCTAAGTCGGTAGCAGGTCAAGGTCTAAATAGTTTAACTTGGCAACTCGTTCCCCTAGGTCGCAAGCTCTGGTTCAAAAGGCAGGAATTTCTCAAATGTTAGCTCGGTCATGATTCAAGCTTTAAAGTTTAGATCGGTAAGCTTCTTTCTGGCATTATCTCGGCCACGGTTTAAAGCTTAGATCGGCAGAATGGTAGGTCGGTGGGTCTCACTCAAGCACTAACACGGTCATGATTTATGATTTGAATCGGCCAAAAGATGAGTCACCTAAAATCACTGGGTCGCGTCTAAACCAATACCTCACTCCACTCAACCCATTAGCCCACTAACCGCTCCTCCACCAGCAAAAACCCCTATTCCATTCATACCATTACCTGCTGCCGGACCGTCCACTAAATCAGTTCAAAGTTATCATAAATTTGTCGCATGGTAATCTCAAACGATTAGCCTAAGACGACGAGCCACTTTCATTATTTCATCGAACTTTTAATCGAGCAACCTGAGTTTCATCAACGGCAAATATGATAGAATTCGTGATGAAGCATCATGCAAGGAGGCCGTTCGAATTCAAGCGATAAAGTTTGAGAACCGAAGGTAATCTACAATCAAGGGAGGAGTAGAATCACTTACGCAATGAATAGTAGGAATTACTGGTGATCAGGTAGGATGGAATCGCCTTAAAGAACTCAGGAGAATTTTAATGGCAGAATCGAAATTGAGTGAATGAATAAGTGACGAAGAAGGTTGAAGGAGGCCGGCTTATATTCTGAAGTGAAATGATACGGGTCATCATACACGAGTTAGCTGATAAGTCGTTCACGACTTACCGACCTAAGAGTGACCGAGTTAAAAGGTATCGAAGCACACGACTTAATCCCAAGGCGTATACTTCGAGGGGCAAATGTTAACCCTGCCTCGGTTACGACTCAGTGGTCCAGTATGTGGAGATGGCGCCGACTCAGGACTTAAATCGATACCGACTTAACTGGTTAAGGAGCATGCCGACCCAATGCCTTCACATAGATGTCGACCTAGTGCTTCAGAAGGAACTGGCCTAACGACTCAAGAAATAACAAAGGATCCGACTTAACATGGTGCCGACCTAACTGCCTAATGGAGTTGCCGACCTAACTGCTTAACAAAGGATCCGACTTAACATGGTGCCGACCTAACTGCCTAATGAAGTTGCCGACCTAATTCGATCCGACTTAAGGACTTAACATGTTTACCGACCTAACTGAGTGGAACAAGTTCACGACTTACACTTGTGTCGTGACCGACTCATGGTCTGTGCTAGGATGTGCGCGACCTGGGCAAGGGAGTTAGTTCACGTTTAGCTCGTCAATTCATTAAATCGGCAACGACCTATTTGAGCATGCACTTCCCATTTAAGTCGGAGGCCATGCATCAGAGAGAGGGAACAACCTACGACCTGGCTTGACCCGGTGACGACTTTGGACTTGTGCAAATTCAGCGAAGAAAGATCAACTCAGCTAGATCATAGTGGTGCTCCCATAAGTCGGCCACGACTTAGCTGGGTCGGGGGCGATTCAGAACCGGTTACGACTTAGCTTAGGTCCAAGATCTTTGCCTATAAATACCAACCTACCTCCAACATTAAGGGGACTTTTTGGTCGATCAATTTCAAGCGCCATTACTCTGCCGAATTCCAGACTACTTCAACACTTAAAGCTTTTGAGATTCAAAGAACGTCTAAAAGAACTTCATAAAGAAATCATCTACATCCACCATGGATTTGAAGATTTTTGTCAACATCGAAGTTTGAGCTACTTGTTCTAAGTCTTTTGTAATTCAAAGTGTATTGTACTTGAGAAGATTTGTATCAACTTGTAACGTGATCATCAATAAAAGTACTTAAAGTGGACGTAGGCTATACCCATAAGCCGAACCACTATAAAATTGCTGTTGTTTACTGCTTTTCCGCTATTACTTGCTTATAATTCTTTCCCGATCTATCGGGTGGTGCTTTCACAACTACACTTCACACACCGGGGTGTTAGCGTTCAAATTTAAGCGTTAACACATTTGCTTCTCACTAATTAACCGTATGATTAGTTTTGGCGGTAATCCTAATATTTATTTTTATTTAATTTAATTTACTTTATATCTTGTTTAATTTCATTTTACATTTTTATGTTCTGCAATTCCAATATTTTATTCTATTGTTCGTTTACTTCCCTTTCAATCTAAAGTTGATTTAATTTAACATTTATTTTGGAAAAAGTTAAGTATTTTAATTTCTACAATAATCTTTTTTTTTTAGATTTAGAAAGATTGGAAGTTCAAATTATTTCTCTTTACATTGATAATCATCTTTAGTTGTTGATTCAGTTAGGTTTGTTTTAAATTGAATTTCAATTACAGTTTATAATATAATTTTTCCACCATCCTCCAGATCTTTTATAACTTGCCTAAGATTTTAAAATTAAATTTTTATTAAATTTCAACCAAATCCCTATGTTTGACATGCGTACTACACACTTATGGGCTTGCGGTAATTTATCACAATCTGTATTTTTCTAAAAAAGAAAAAAACAAGTTTTTGGCGTCATTGTCGAGGATTTGTGTTTTAAATTTTAAAATTTTACTTTTAAATCTATTTGTGTTTTTTTAAATTTGATTTACCGTTATTTTGTTTTATTTCTATTTTTTTTAATATATAATGGTTTTCTTATTTAAGAAATTTGGTATATCAGTTACACACATTGATATTACTATCTCCAAAAAAAGAATATAACAAAAAATTTCCATTTTATCATTTAATTCTATTTTACAATTTACTTTTCAAAAAAATATAAATTTTTATCATTCTTCTCTTTATACCACACTCTCCATCACTAACAACATCTAAATCCTACATCCACCACCTAATTGAGGCCTTACACCACCTTACCATCATCACTGCAACATCCCCACATCGTCAACCACATTGATACACATCTATCCTTTACCTAAACTCCTCCTCATTGCTCGATAGAGTTAGGGGTATGCCCAATGGGAAATTATGTGAATTATTACATATATCTAACTGGATAACCAATGAGTTCAAAATAAAAGGTGTTTTCTTTCTATTATATACTTGATATAAAATATTATATCAATTAATTAATTTAATTAAAAGTATGTTAAATAAAAAATCTTTAAATGGTATGTTTTACGATAGTAGTTACAAAGCTTTGAAACCAGGATTAATTATTACAATGAAAATATATATACCGTTTTAAATGCTCCTAGTCAAGATGTATTGAGACTGGACATCGATACATCCATAGAGATGGAGTATGTAATGTCCTCCAAATGTTCGGCAGTGTATTACTTATGGTTGTTGGGGACACCAAGGGGTTACGTACTGATAGGTGTTAGATAACTATGGAATGACACACTCTATAGTTTTCTATTGGTTAATATAACTAAAGTCAAAAAGAAAATATCGATATGACCAATTTACACAGTTCTCTCGACTTGACAATGCTGTTCGGTATGAAAGCTCCACTTTGATAATAGTCTAGTCAGGGTGCGATTTCCATTGGGTGACTATAGTTGGATAAAGTGGAATTATTGAAAGTGAAGCACTATTCAAGAGAAAATATGTCTCCTTGGTTATACGCGGTTAGTATCAAGGTCAACTCGGATCAACTCAAAGTCAAAGTCTCTGGCCAGAGCAGTTCGGTTAATAATAATTGTAACTATTGAATCAAGGACTTTGTATTTGGACTATAGAATGGAATATGAATAATATTGGAATTTTGACCATTACCAAATTCCATAATTTCAAAGTGATATAATTTTGACGAAGAGAATTGGTGTAAGTTAAAGTCATAACCGTGTAACGATTAACAAAGTGAAATTGGATTTTATAGAGACCAAGTAAGAAACAAATTTGACCAAAATATCACACCACTTGCTAAGTGATACGTGAATGTTAATATTCAAATAGTTTGATATTAATCGCTGATCGAATTTACACCTAACGATTCACATAATTGAAACAAGAATTCTCCTTTGACAAAACGATTTAATTAGTTTGTAATTGTTGTAAATTAATTAATACTTATGAAATATCAATTATAGAATTTGATTATAGTTTGATGAATAAATATTATTAGATATATTTATAATAGTTATAAGTATATCAATCAATATACAATAACGATAAACGATTAGATTGGATTTAATTGTACAATATTTTATTTGGGCTCTAAATGGGTTTAAAGTCAATAAAGGGGGCTGGAAAATTCAATGATAATGAGGGGTTAATGCGGCTATAAGATGGTGCAACATAGACTTGTAGATGGAGGACTACGATGGAAAAAAATTGGTAAGAGATGGTGTAGGATCTTGATCCTAAAATATATCTTAATTCTCCTCTATAAAAGCATCTTTATCCATAACCTTTAGATGACTTTCGAAAGCCTTCAACCTGACCTATTACTGGCCGAATTATAGTCTTCCAACTAACTAATTTCTCAAGTGAAATTAAAATCAAATCGACTATTATTCGATTGCTGAAGATCAACGGTTCAAGGACTAGCAATCTGCTAAATTGGAAAGAGTTTCAAAAGGAAGAAGTATCTTTTTGAGGTATGCTGAATGCTTTGGGATTAAGGTACGATTTTATCAAATTATAGTTAATAATTTTTAGTACAATAGTTTATTTTATATGTATGTATATATTATATTATTAGTTAGGTGACAATTCTGATATGAAAGTAAAGTTGTCATAAAGTATTTGGGTATATGCAAGTTTATATTGATGTTTAAAAAATTTAGTTTTTCATCGTGTGCGTGCGTATGCGTGTGTGCACATGTGCACGTGTCAATACACACACACACACACACACACACATATCAGGTCGGTGCAACCAAATATAAAAATAATATAATTTATATTTATTGAATTAATATACATTATTTAATTACACACACACACATATATATCTATGTGTGTGTTATAATTAATTACAATATCATACTTTGGTTAAAATTAGTCATATAATTTTATATATAAATTATTATAGTAACACTAATTTTCAACCGCGAAAAATAATTTTTAATAAATGTCTAGTACTATTTAATATTATTTAAATTAGTTTACTACATAAATAAATTATATTAATTCAAACATGTTATGAAAATTATTTTTGAACTTTTATAAAATTATGTCAACATTGAATAAGCTCTCGGCCAAAAAAAGAAATTATTTTAAAAAATTAATTATATAATTCAGCGAAAATAAATAAATCATTTTAAAATTTATCTAAACCAAAAAAATTTGGAAATTTTTAGAAGCATAGAATCTGGATTTACTGAAAATTTAAAATTTGAAATAAAACTTCGATGTTAACTTTTCTTAATATATTATTAATTTTGGAATGAATATTTAACTGAAATGTATTTTAAAATTAAAAAAGGAATAATAAATTATTTATTGAGCTGTGCGTAAGGCGCGGTCTTTAATATTTCCCAAAATAAATATATTTTGTATTTTACTAATATATATGTATATTTTTTATGAATATATATATATATATATAATTATTTAAATTAAAAATATATACTAAAATGAAATTTATGTACATATATGAATTACTCACGGTAAAAATCTTATTTTAATTATAAAAATAATTTAATTATATAAATCTATCACACAATATATATATATATATATAATATTATTATTTGATTCATATGACGTTATATACATACATATATGCATAAATACACTTATACACTTACATAAAATTATTTAAATAAAAATTGATACATACATACATACATACATATACATACATACATACATACATACATACGTATATATATTATTAATATTTATTTATAAATAATAGTACATACGTGTATATATATATATATATATTTGGGCAATACATACTTGCATATTGGATGAGCTAACATGTTCGTTGCGATGTAAATCCCAACATCTATACATGGGCATATTATACCTTGCACAGATTGATATGTTACATATGCACACACACATATCTATGTGTATGTACGATACATGTATATATACACAAATATATATATCGACATAAATTAAATAGGACTATACAATTTATAATTTTAAATAGTATAAAAGATTTTATTTAATAATGTTTAAAATGTTCTAAATAATATAGACTTCATAGACCCGATACGAATCTAATAAGAGAATTTTTTTTTGAAATTCACTAATAACTTTCACTATAAGCTGGCCTAGTTCCAACGTCGCCACCAATGGCTACTTTTAGAATTTCATCATACCAAACCCTATTATAATTCTAGTCAAACCCTTCACCACAACTCCGTACAACCGACGAAGGCCAAATACACTCTGAATCGCCAGCAATCCTCCTACACCACGACTTCACTGCCTGAACTAATCACAACAAATTGACCGTCTCCTGACCCGAAACCCAATTCTAAACCTACACCTCCACCTACTTTAGTTTGTAGCCACTTAGCTCTACCTAATTCCACTAATTTGATTTAAAAAAACAAAGGGGTATGATTTGAGGCTGTATTTTGAGTCTTCTGACTAGTGCTTAGTTTAATTTTCTTTATTTTATTTAATATTTTTGTTTCTTTATTCTACAACATGCCTTTTTTATAAGAACAAACCAAAAAAGAAAATAAAATGAAACTCAAGGACCAAGAAAAGAATTCAAGCAAGAAACATGGCTCCAAGGTCAAGCGATTGCAAACAGTGGAGTTCGGATCACTTGCACTATTCAATTTCTCTGGATGGATTGCCACAACCTACTGTAAGTACTATTTTTCATGACGAGTGCTCTTCTTAAAAGAAAATTTCTTGTATAAAAATAGATGGCTGGAACCGCAACAATCGACGCTACTTGTATAATTTTTTTAATTGCAGTTATTGTTTGATAATTTTGGTTTTATACTAAAATAAATATAGTTCGAAGAAAAGCCTAAAACAAACATAAGATGAGGAGGTCATTACCTTTCCTTACCTTAAAAACAACTAATATTCTTCATTTGCATACACCTTGGACTTAAAATTGATTAGATGTTGGCCTAAGAATAAAAGCTTCAAGCTCATTAGGACAACCAAATTGGGTTAAATAAATTAGATTTGAAATTTTAATTTGATTATTTATTGTAAGGGTAGTTTATCAACTTCTTTTGTAAAGGACGAAGATACGTATTACATTAGAAACTTAACGTATATTAAGAGATTTTTGACAAACAATTGGAAATTTGAATAGTCTCGTTTTTGCAATTTTATAACTAATTTAATTCTTGAATTTAACTATTTAATTTGATTGGCAAAATCTACGTAACCAAAAGAGTATATTTAGTGAAATTTATTCCTTGAAAGATTTGATCGTAGCTACATAGTAAGAAAATGATAGCGACTCTACAAAAATCTCGGTGATTCATAAACCTTTATAATTGGACTACTAGCAAAGGAGATTGCATACTACCCGTAAAACATTAGTCGTATCCCTTTGTAAATGACTAAAATATCCTCTTCCCTTTCTAATTGAGATTAACAACTAATAAAGTATCCTTGAGTAAGTTGTTTTATTTTGAAATTAGAGCTACTTTTGTCAACCATAAGTATAGGATTTTCCTTGCTCGAATTTGATCAAAAATGAATGAAACAAGTTTGAGCAACCAGGCTTCTCTTATGGGATCTCAAGTAAACCAAAACTTTTCAAATGAGATAGATTGGCAAAATCAGATGAATCAAAATTTTCTAAATCTTAACCAAGGAGAGACTACTCCTTTATCCCTATAGGATCGATGCTACCTAACTAGGACTGTTCAACCTTTGGTTATAATTTTCCACCAACCGAAGGAAATAATTTTGAGCTAAAACATTCTTTTATTTAGGGGATACCAAAATTTACTGGTTTTGAAATCGGTTATGGGTTTCTTAGTGAATTCCAAATGTATACATCCAACTTTGGCATCAGTGTGGCATAGATATTGGGTCGAGGCGCCTGAAGATGTCAAGCAGCCTTCGCCCGAAGGAAGGAGCAAGCGATCTAGTATATTAACGCAGGCTTCAATGCAACAATTATCTAATGAATAAATCAAGCTGAGGCTAATCCCTTTGCACTTTTTGAGAGTACAGAATGATGGCTAAATTCTCTTCCAAAATATTCGAAAGGAAGTTTACGCCTATCAAAGTTTACAAAATTTTCCCTTTTCCTAAAATTTAAAAGTTAGAACTAAAAGAAATCAGTTTTGTCAAAATGAGGGGGAAAACTTTCCAAATACTTTGATAGATTCCATTAACTATTCTATAATTGTCCTCATCACACAATCCCTAAGCACCATTTGTGCCAAATTGCATATGAAAGGGTAGGCGATCGACCAAGAACCCAACTTGAATTAATGTGCGGAGGAGAGTTTATGTGTAAAATAGGGGATGAAGCTTGGGAGTATTAGAGGATTACTCTGAAAAAGACATGCAATAGGAATCAATTTGTGTCCCTGCTCGTGTTTCTACTAGTGGAGTGCATGTTGTAGATCCAAATCACCATCCCTTATAAATCCAGAATCCTTAAATAGGAGAAGGACTACCTCATTATTACACCTAAGAACAAATCAATGCTATAGCTCAAAATAGTCCTTACTCATCCACTTATAACTTAATTAGAAGCATCATCCAAATTTCTCTTAGTCCAATCCTAATAATTCAACCAATCCATCTCACATGCAGCCCATGATACCAAATCTTAATTATCAAGCTCCATTTCCTAGTGCCCAAACTTCACAAGTTACGCCTCAATCCAAATCTTGAAATCGACTACATAGGCATTCTAATGTCCATTCATCAACTCAGCCTTCTTAGTCTTCTCAACCATCACAATAAATTGTTCGAATAGATAAAACAATCAAGATGCCAAAATTGAACAAATGATGAATATGATGAAAGAACCGATGGAAAGTAATGAGAAAGACAAATTTCCTAGTCAACCCGTAGTAAATCCAAAATATAATTCGCGAGGTGTAAATTCTTGTTGTGGCGAAAACTATAATCTGAGCAACGCTGCCACCACTATTAGGTCCGAAAAGAAGATTGATAATAATTTTAGCAATCCAAACATCCCTTCAAAGTCAACCTCAATTCAAAATCTTAATACTCATCCAATGACTACTAATGTCAATTCTTCCAAATCCTCAACTTCTTTAAATATTGGCAACCCTAACACATCTTTGACAACTAATGTTGGAAATACCAACAATTCATCTTTTACACTTTTACCACCTTGACTTCCCATGGTGACATCTTCTCTTTCTTCGAATGAAAAACTTATTGAAAGAATCTATAAAACAAATTTTGGAAATTTTCAAACAAATCCCAATCAATATTCCCCTCTTAAAAGCTATTGAATTAATTCCTCAATATGCTACATGTCTTAAGGAGCTATGTATGAAAAAACGTGCCACTAATGTTCCTAAAATTGCATTGTTGACTGCGAATACTAGCTCCATTCTTTCGAATCTCACCCCTAATTAAGTTTAAGGATCCCTGTTGCCCTACAATTGATTGCAAAATAGGAAACACTCACATCAACTATGCCCTACTTGATCTTGGTGCAAGTGTCAATCTACTGTCTTACATTGTTTATTGTCAACTTGGACTAAGGAAGATAAAACCAACAAACATCACAATTCATCTAGCCGATCGATCTATTAAAATCCATCAAACACAATTGGAGATGTTCTAATGTAAATCAAACAACTTTTTTCCCTCTCGATTTCGTAGTCCTAGAAGTCAAACCTATTTCAAATCCCAATGGACAATTTCCATTGATATTAGGTCGCCCCTTCTTAACAACCTCAAATGCTATCACAAATTATAGGAACGGTCAACTACAAATTTCCTTTGGGCACCTAACCGTTGAGCTAACTATGTTCAATCTCAATAAACAACCTAAGGATTTTGAAAGAAAGGAAATTGGCATGATTCAAACTACAGTAGACGAACCCTTAATGACACGTTAGAGTCTTCGCAGATGTGTCATGATCGTTTCAATTCCGATTTCGATGAGAATGAACACATTTCTAAATTAATAAATTACTTGAAGCAAACCCTATGTCACTGGAGTTTAATAAAGAGACATCAACTGAAGCCACTAGAAAAAAACATCCTAAATTAGACCTCAAACCACTACCGAAGGATCTCAAATATTCATACTTAGATCTTATAAAAAAATTCCATGCAATCTTGACCTCCGATCTCATATAGGACCAAGAAGAAAAAAATTAAATATTTGAAGCAAAAGTAAAGAGGAAATAGGATGGGTAATCGTCGAAATTAAAGGAAAAACCCATTAATTGTAGAATCTCAAAGGCGATTAAACCCAAACATGAGAGAAGTGGTTAAGGAAGAAATAATCAAGTGCTTGGACGATGACATTATCTACCATATGTTTGACAGTGGGTGCGCCAAGTACAAATTGTGTCAAAGAAATTAGGAACCACGGTATTCATAAATGAGAACAATGAATAGATTCCCACAAAAATCAAAATAAAAAGGCATGTATGTATTAACCATTTAAAACTCAATTCAGCAACAAGAAAATATCACTTACGCTTATCCTTCATTAACCAAATGCTCGAACGCTTAGCTGGACATGATCATTATTTTCTTAATGGATATTCTAGCAATAACCAAACTCCTATTGCATTAGAACACCAATATAAACCACTTTCACATGCCTCTTTGGATCTTTCGCTTATCATTGCATGCCTTTAGACTTACGTAACGCTCTTGTAACCTTCCAAAGATGTATAATGAGTATATTTTTGATATGGTGGAAGAATTTTTAGAAATATTTATGAATGTTTTTTAATCTATGGATCATCTTTTATCCAATGCGTCAATCATTTAGAGCCTGTCTTGAAAGATTATAAGAAGAAAACCACTCATGCTTAATTAGGAAAATGTCACTTCATGGTAAAACGGAGAATAGTCCTAGGTCATGTCATATCAAAAGATGGTCTAGAAGTCAACAAATCCAAAGTCGATTTAGTTGCAAACCTTCCTCCTCCTATGTCTATTATGGACATTCGTTCATTTCTTTGTCATAAAGGATTATATAGAAGATTTATTAAAGATTTTCGAATATCTCAAAACCTCGCTCGAACTTGCTCGCAAAAGACGTAAAATTTATGCTCTCTAATGAGTGTAAAATGTCCTTAAAACCCTTAAGTCAATCTTGATTACAACTCCTATCATCCACCGACCCAGCCTTTTGAACTTATGTGTGATGCTTCTGATTTCATAATACGAGGCCATTTTAGGTCATCGAATTAATAAACTCCTTCGTGTCATTTATTGTAGCAAAACCTTAAGCGAGGCCCAACTGAATTATTCAACAACCAAAAAGGAATTTCTAGCAATTTACTTTGCCTTTGAAAAGTTTAGGCCATATCTCATAGGTTCTAAGGTCATAATTTACAACGATCAAGCCGCACTATGATATTTGCTCTCAAAAAAGGATGCTAAGGCCCGCTTGATCTATTGGATCCTTCTTCTTTAAAAGTTTGACCTAGAAATAGATAAAAAGGGGTTTCGAGAATGTTGTTGTCAACTATCTCACCCACATTATCCACAAAAATATTGATGACACTCAAATCAATGATCATTTTCCAGATGAACAATTAATTTCCATCTCTAACGCACCTTGGTATGCCGACATTGTCAACTAAGTTATCATACATAAAACATCTCCTCATTAATCAAAACGGGATAAACAAAAATTTCATTCTAATGTTCGAAACTTTATTGGGATGATCTGTATCTTTTCAAAATTGTCCAAAATAAATAATTTTTAGATGTGTACCAGCACATGAGTATCAGAGTATCCTCTCATTTTCACACGATCATGCATACGGCGGTCATTTTAGAGCAGGAAAAAAATGCTACTATGGAGTTCCATGGTGGTTTTCATTGGCCCACATTCTTACATGATGCCTACGGTTATTGCTCTGAATGCGATCGATGTCAAAGAACAGGACGAGTAACAAATCGTAATATAATGTCCTTAAACCCCATTATATTTATTGAATTGTATGTTGTTTAGGGAATTGATTTTGTGGGAACATTCCCAAACTCATTTGGGAACCTTTATATTTTACTTGTGGTAGACTATGTCTTTAAATATTTCGAAGCCATCCCCGTGAGAACAAATGATAACAAGGTTGTCATTAAATTCCTTGAGAAAAACATCTTTTCGTGCTTCGCCACTCCTCGAGTATTATCAGTGGTAACTGTAACAACCCACCCTGAAATGGACTTGAATTTCAATCTAGAAAAGTCCCATCGAAACTCGGACTCATTCTTAAACTAGTTGTTGGTTGGCATAAAGAAAAATACTGAGCTATTTGTCTACACATTCAGAACTCACATCGAAAGGATAAAATATAATAACAAAAATAGTACTCGTTTCATTTAAATCCAAATATCATAAAATCCATGACATAATACCAACCATCACACATCCATAGTACAAAATTTTCAAATACAACATTATTTTTCAATGGGTACATCAGAAAATACATGAGTGGATAAATAGAAACTACTATATGTTTCCTCCTCACCTTCGCCTCCAACATCGCCTTTCCTAACCTATGTTATATTAAGGAGGGAGTCAGAAAAACATATTTCTGGTGAATAAAATCCCGAGCCTTACTATAATAGTACTTGGGCAGTATACTTTAAATAGGAATATGTCTTTCATATATCAGCTTTGATCTTTCCAACTCTAAGCTCTAAGGCTTTCCCATATCCGATTACATAACCATTACTCTTATAAGCCAATAACTCATATCTATCATCAGCAATGTTCTATCAATGTAAGAGATAGTACCTAAGCCATTTAATACATTTTTAATGGGAATTTAGCAGACTTTGACCATTTAATACCTTATTTTAGGCAGGTCCCCCATCATTTAGTACCTATCCTAAGGTGGACTCCACACTGGTACTTATCTAGCTTACATTGTACGAAACCTCTTTAATCACTTAAGTTTTCGTATCAAAATGGACCCTTTTCAAGATATCCACTAACGTGCCTACCTATTAACACTGACCATTTACTACTTTCTATATAGGAAAGAGGCGGGCCTTCAAACAGCCACTTAACACCTTCAATCCCCGAAGCAGGTCTTTCGTATTATGATTCATACCCCTTAGTGACATCTCACATTAGTTCGACTATTCGTAGGTACTGGTAGCTAGATTAGCTAAGCAGTTTTACCCTATAGAATTTGGGACTAACCCCTCGTCATTCATAGTTACTTATTATGGGCAATGTTTTACATCAGTCCTAAAGTCATACTGCTAGTAGCCAGATTAGCTGGGCAGATTTCGATGTGCTTTTGACTGACCTCGCATGCCTATAACATAGTCCCAATTTATAACACTCTCATATTATCACACATCTGACTACGATCATTATTTAGGCCTTATAAGAAAACCTTTTTATTTCACCTCTATAATTAATCACTTCCTAAAGGGGAATTCGATGATAATTAATAATATATTAACTGGCCATTAATACATAATAATCTTACCTTATTTATGCTAATTTATACACATACACATGCTTAGTACATTTCTAAGCGTGTGGAGTTTACGTTGTAAACTAATGCTTAAATGTCAAATCTTCAAAAATTATACAAGTCTCATTTCCATATTAACAAATATACTATAAATCCAATATCCATAATCCAATCAACAAACTTGTATAAAATAGAATACAAACCCACTTATTTTATAATAGAACAATGAAATAAATCAATAGTATAAGTTGCAAATTTGAATAATTTTATGCTCTATTCAACTTATTTTTACATGAAACTAGACAAAGAGAATTTCTATTCTAATTGTGGAAATATTGAGCATAACCTATGAATAATAGTTCACACCTTACACACCATTTTCTATTCAAAACCCCTTAATCGGATCCAGAAAAACAAGAAGTGGAATAGAAGGAAAAACATTAGAACTATAAAATATTGAAAAATTCCATTATTTTAGTATAAAACAACTGAGTTCCAACCTAAGAATTGACATTTCGCATTGGGGGGATTTTGGGGGTTTTAATGTGATGATTTTGTAAACAAAAATTCCGAGGCATATATCAAATCTGAACTACATTATTCGATTATTAAAATAGAAAGACAAAGATTTCCACTCAGAACAGGTCCTTAGCTCTTCCTCCTTTTGGATTTGCCAGGCCTTCATTAATCTCTTTCAAATCTCTCCTTTTAGATATATACAACAAGGGATTTATATATATATATATATATATTAAATTAAGAATTGAGGGATTTAGATCAGAATAGAATTAGAAATAAAATAAGAAACATCTATAATTTGTTACTTGAAACCCTAAAGAACTTTTTTGAATCTTTAAAAAGAGATTAAGCTCTTATTTATAGTAGTTGGAGTGCATTAGAATCGTTTGATTTAAGTCTATTAAAAATAATAAATCTGGTACATTCATTTGTAGAAAACCCTAGCCGCCACCTTCGTTAACCAATCGACTCCCTACCCTAGTGGTCGACCAACTAGGTAGGCGGTCGACTAGTGTATTTATTTTGGGAACGTTATTTCTTTTCCGTTAATCGATTTATTTTATTCCTTAATTAACTTTCTAATGTTAATGTTAATTTCAATGATTACTTAACCCTCAAGTCCAATTACTGTTCAAATTTCAAACTTGAGAATTATTTACTTATTTTAATTTGAATTTTGTGTAAATTATTTTAAATTCAAAAACTTCAAATGTCCGTAACTTCTTTTAGCTCCATTTTCAAAACATTACAATAGAAATTGATCAAAATTTCTCCATGAATGTAGTGACATAAATTCCATACTCAAAATCTGACTTTTTGTAAAATTTCCATTTTTAGCTCAATCTTATTTAATTAAGTTATGAAATTTATCCATTGCTTGTTAATTTTTGAAGGGTGTTAAATAGCGGCACTCACTTCTACAGTCGTGCTTTTGAATATTCGATTAAGAAATACTCAATCACACATATTGTCTATCCTTTACCTTCCATAAACAAATGGGCATGCAAAAGTTTCCAATAGACAAATCGAACAAGTTCTTGAAAGAAGTAAATTCTAACAGAAAGAATTGATTGATCAAATTGATGGATGCACTTTGGGATTTCATGCTTCTTATAAGATCAATCTAGGTATGTCATCATATCAATTAGTCTATGGAAAAGCATGTCACTTGGCCTTTGAATTGGAACATCATGCTCTTTAGGCTATAAGACTTCCAAATTTCGACTTCGGGAAAGCCGGTTCACATAGAAAATTACAAGTTTCAAAATTGGAGGAAATAAGAAATGAAGCATATGAAAATGATAAAATTTACAAATAAAGGACCGAAGCTCAACATTCTAAGAACATACTTCGTAAGGCATTTGAATTGGGTCAAAAGAAATTTGTACTACTCTAAACCTTATTTGTTTCCACAAAAACTGAGATCTCAATAGATTGGACCATATATGGTCAAAATAGTATACCCTTATGGTGCGATTGATATAGAAAACCTCAAGGACGGAAATATCTTCAAAGTAAGTAGAAAATGATTGTAACCATTTTTGGAGCTCGAACAATATGAAGGCGAAGAGCCTATGGATCTCTACGAGCCTGACTACTTGCCATGTGCATCAGGTTGGACATTTTTTTCTTCTTTGTTGGTTTTGCATATCGTAAATAGTCGAGACACTATCTCAATCTAGTGTGGAGGAGCCGATTCTGCATTGCATTTCGATTATAATTGTTTTCTTCTTCCTGACTTTCATACGCTTCAAATAGGAACAACATGCATGTTTTTTTTAATATTCATTTTTTGTATGGCATAGTCAATTGTCGAAAAAATGATAAGTTGAAAATCATGAAACATAAGTTAATTCATTTGAATATAAATCTAATTTTGGGTAATAGGAATGACCATAGATTGTTCCATGAAGTAAAATGCGTCCTTGAAGATGCTATCAAAACTAGTGAGAAAGCTAGTTGTATTTCGATAAGATTGATGTTAGAGCTAGGTGTCAATCATGTTAAAACATGTTTTGAATGTGTATGTAAAAAAATAAAAAATAAAAATTAAGAAGAAATGCGCATACACTTGTTGGAAAACTATGTTATGAGCTAATGAGCTGCTTGTATGCATATTATTTTCTTTTAGCGATGTCAACTTCTAAAACCACTTGGCATAAAAGGAGAAATGACTCAAGTAGCTTCCTTTTTCAATTAACCCATGTTAATCTGATCCAAGTAAAGTGAATTTCATCTTGTTTTGACTAAAGCAAATCTTATATTGGTATTCCTGTATAACCTTGTTAATTATAAAATGATTTTTAAGGTTATGCACTTCATGAAAAAAATACCAATATTACCTTACCCATTTCCATACTTGGTTTTTAAAATAAATAATCATATACACATTCTTACCTTATGAGTTATTTATTTTACGAAACATTGCCCATCATTTCATTTACTTATGAAATTCTAAAGTTGTGAAATATTGGATTATGTAACTATAAGAGTAAAAGTACCAAGGTACAAATAACGAATTGCTTTCAAGAAGTTTTTATTATGACCCACCAAGGAGAGGAAGGTCCACATACCACCATTCCATTCTTACTCCATATTTCATTTGTTGAGGGAAAAAATGAAAATCATGTAAAATTGATGCATAAAAATCAATAAAAATGAGAAAAGAAAATAAATCATGTTCCGATATCATTCTATTAACCACTCACCATACCTTGAAGTGTTGTCTTACAAAGATGAGGATGAAAGGAAATAAACAATTATAATAATGCCTTCATGTCTTTTATTTCTTATTTTTCAATGATTTGATATTTACACTTGCACTCTCATCCAAATATTCTAGAACTTGAAAATTTTCCTTTACCGTTTCATAAACTCATTTTTCCAATTATACATCGTAGATTTGTGCAGTTTCAAAAAAATGATTGGGTACATATTTTAAATTGTAGAAATGTGATTGATACTGAATACATAACCTAGTGATTATAGTTGTTGAGAAATCATACTGTTAACCCGCCGTTTAGCAATGCCGTAAGCATGCGGATTTAACTAAATCGATTGCTCGGTTATTGAGGGTGGAATACGATAGGTTTGAGTCGACTAGATGGATGGATGATGCCGCGCGCTCGGAGAATGGATAGGATTGGATAAAGCTGGACCGACTATAAATTGGGTCTAGAAAATATGGATCGACTTAATATGGTTTGGTATAGTTTTAAGGACTACTTAGAGTCGTTGAAGGGGTTACTTCGGGTCAGGGAAGCACATGCTTCGGGTCATTCCAGGCTTTACTTTGGGTTTCTGAGCGATCGGTAGTATGGTTTTAGGATCGGTATTGGGAACACTTCAGACCGACATCAAACTGGTCCGGCATCACGGAGCTTGACTGTGGATCGGCCTTCATACTAACTTTGGATTGGCAGCTCGGTTTTGGGATCGGTGAGAGTAGTTCAGCACTGAGTGGATCGCATTTTAGTGGCTCGGTCAAGGAGAGGGGATCATGCATGGGTCGGTCACGAGCGTTCGACCATGTGTTGATTGACCAAGGTAGTTAGGCTGAGGTGGTTTGGCATGTCGAAGTGGGTCGGTCTTGGTGGTGTGGCTCGGTGATGGAAGTGGGTCGATAGTAGCATGGCTCGGCATTTTGATGGGTCGGTGCCTGCTTGTCCTCGAGATGGACTCGGGTCGGTGGATTGGTCTTGGAATTATGAACTTGGGATTGGCATAGGATTGTAATTGAGCGGCATGTCCTAATACCTCAATAGGATCGGCAGACATGCCAGCTCCCGGTCGGTGTAGGATGAAGCTCCGGTCGGCCATAATAGTTCAGCATGGAGCCGGCATTAGAAGGAGTGAAGTTTATTCCGGGTCAGCCGCCAATCTACTCCGAGTCAGGGATGGATTTTCTTCGAGTCGCTCTCGAGATGAGATTGGATAGGCTTGCTCAGAGTTTATGTTCGGTCATAATGATGATTTTGGATCAGCTACGGTGTTGATGGACCCGGACTGTTCAGGAAGCCCGGTAACTCAAGTTTTGCCTATAAATACAGCATTTGGGCTTTAGAAAAGGGATCTTCATTCTGCTTCCCTTCTTCTTTCCTATTAAGGCTACTCTACCATTGTTGTCTTGAAAACTTTGGATTGTAACTATAATTATTTCTCAAATCAATTGAAAGGAAATTTCTGAAGTGGACATAGACCGGAGTTAGTCGAATCACTATAAATCATATGTTGTTACTGCTTTATTTTTATTTTTCACTGTTCTTCACATTCATACTCTCTACATACATTCTATCTGTGATCTGTGACTATGATTTGGTGCTTTCATTTGGATTTGGGTATTAGTGATCAATTTTGGCACTAACATTTTGGTGCTTTGACCGAGAAAGCTAACACTCAGGGATTCTGAAGCTTGGATTTTGGATTTAAAGCCTTAGGAACTTCGATTCTGAAGACTATGGAAAAGCAACCAACCAGAAGACAGAGGACGGAAAGAAGTCAGCAAGAGGGAAGTTAGGAGGCTTCCTCTGGAGCAAATCAAGCCTCCGTCTACATCATTAGGGACGAGATGCAGGTCATGATGAATTCCGTGCAGGAATAGTTGAAAAGGCAAGAGGAAATGATGCAGGCACTTTTCAGGCAATTTGGACAAGTAGGAACTATAGGAGCTTAGATCCATGGAGCTGGATTAGATGGACAAAACCGACAAGTAGATGGAGTGGTTCAACAAGGGGCAGCCCCTATTCAGCAAATAACTATCTATCCGGGTGGACCGAGACTCAGGGGCATGCCACCAGGTAATGCCGGACCAACCCATGAAAGGATACCAGATGACACTATGCAGCCCGGTGCCAACAAAAATACAGGAGTGCGCGAGGAGGAGTATGTACTGGAATTCCCTCAAGGACTTGATGGACACTCAGGAAATGTAGATGGTGGCAACCCTGGGCAGGTACCACTGGATTAGCTGACTTCGTCGGGCGAACTATTTGCGGAGGTCTGACAAATAGGGATTTTGAAGGACTAAACAGAAGTCTGTTTACTCATAGCATTAGGATGGCTGGGAATCCACCTGATTTCAAGCAACCCACTCTGGAAGTATACAACGATAAGACGTATCCCACGGACCACTTGATGAGATAAACAAGGCATATGGAAGTGCTGGAGGCATCAGAGGAGGTTATGGCTCGGTGTTTTCCCTTGTATTTGACCGATATAGCTGCTATGTGGTGCAGACAGCTAGAGGATAGATCTATTGAAACATGGACAGAACTGGTGGATAAGTTCTTGAGACGGTTCTAGTTTACATTAAAAGGCCGAAGAATGTGATGACACTGACGTTAGTTAAGCAAAGGGCAGATGAATCACTCAGGACTTTTTCAACTGGGTTTAATGCAGCAGTTGCCTCAGTGGATCAGATGGATTCATCAATGGTTTTGATGGCGGCGATGTCAAGGGTAAGGGATAATTCAAATTTCAAAGTATCGTTGATACGGGACCCACAATGGATCTTGGGGAATTCTTTCATGAAGCTAAGAGATTTCTTCAACAAGAGGATGGGTGTTTGGATATGAAATCAAAGGAAGTAAACATGGTTAAGGATGGAGGATCCCCCGGTGAAAGCTCGGGTAAAGATAAGGATAAAGGGAAAAGGAAGCATTGGGGAGAATCAAAATTCTCCACTTACACAGGGTTCAATGCAACATTGGAGCAGATATTCTTGGATACTCGGGAGTGCCTTCCTTATCGAAGGCCGGCAAGGAGGGAACCCTCAAAACGCGAAAGGGCATCAAGAAGGCATTGTCTCTTTCATGATCTGGACGGGCATGATACTAACAGCTACCGACATCTAGAGGATATAATCGAGAAGCATGTAAGGAATGGCCAGTTGCCACAATATGTCGAAACTCGGAATGCGCCGGTGGAACAGGAGCAGCCACCGACTACCCTGAACGACGATGGAGCAAGGCCCAAGAATGGTGGTTGGTTGCTCACCAACTAATCATGATGGTTTGGAATAAGTAGGAAACTCTTGGTAAACAACTAAGTCACTTACTCATGTACGGGGACGGAGACAACCCCTAGGCATGCTCTGAGATGAAGGTAAACCGTGACGCTCTGGTTTATGAAATATGTTTTTTCTTTTTGGCTTAGACACTTAATTTTTCCGCTTTGGTTTTGGAGTTTGGTTTGAACTCTCAGTTTTGTTAGTTTTCTCGTTTGGATTTTGTTTTGGATGCTTATTTTTGATTTGGAATTTGATTAGGATTTTTGATATGAATTTTTAGTTTTCTGGTTGGATTTGAATCTTGGATTGGATTTTCCTCTGGATTTTGGCTAAAAGGTCGTCGAGCATGGACTATGCTTGGTAAGGGTCCGGAGAGACCAGGATTCAACCTAGGATTTAGGCCTTCTATTATCTATCGGTTACTATTTCAAGTCATCAAGTGTGGACTATGCTCGGCAAGGGTCCAGAGCGACTAGGATTTGGCTTAGGACTTAAGCCATGGCATTACTCAACGTTCCAGGAACACCATGCCATTAGTTAACATAGGTCGCCGAGTGTGGATTACGCCTGGCAAGAACCCGGAGAGGTTATGGATTTGGATATTGGTTATGAACAGCTAAGGATTTGGACCACGGACCCGGAGCAGTCCCGGATTTGGATATCGACCTAGAGAGGTCATGGATGTGGTTATTGGTTATTGGATATGGATAGATTAGAAATCTGTTGTCGGGTTCGGACGGATGTGGAATTCGATGAGGATTTGGTTACTGGATAGGAATTGGATATTGACTTGGAGAAGTCATAGATTTGGATAAGAGTACGGTAATGGCACTTGGGTAAAATGGATTGGATTATGAATCAGAATGTATGGCTATAGATAACATATGGACTTCGGGTATCAGACTTAATGCTATTCAAAATACATCTTCTAATAGTAAGGCATGTTTTGGGGGGTAAATGTTGCCTCGCCTTTTGGTAAGGCCGTAAGCAGGCGGATTTAACTAAATCGATTGCTCCGTTATAGAGTATGGAATACGGTAGGTTTGAGTTAACTGGATGGATGGATGATGCAGCATGCTTGGAAGATGGATATTAGATTAGATAAAGCTGGATCGGCCATAACTTGGGTCTAGGAAATATGGATCGGTAAATATTGTTTGGTATAGTTTGAAGGACTACATGGAGTCATTGAAGGGGTTGCTTTGGGTCAGGGAAGCACACACTTTGGGTCATTCAAGGCTTTACTTCGGGTTTTTGAGCGATCGGTAGTATGGTTTTGGGATTGGTGTTAGGAACACTTTGGACCGGCATATCACTAGTTTAGTATCTCCAAGCTTGACTCCGAATAGGCCTTCATACTAACTTTGGATCGACAGCTCGGTTACATGGATCGTTGGGAGTGGTTCGGTACTGGGTGGATCGACATTTGAGTGGCTCGGTTAAGAAGAGGGGATCATGCATGGGTCGGTCACGAGCGTTCATCCACATGTTGATCGGCCAAGGTAGTTAGGCCAAGGTGGTTCGGCATGTTGAAATGGGTCGGTCTTGGTGGTGTGGCTCGGTGATGGAAGCGGATCAAATGTGACGACCCGAAATTTTCAATCCCGAAAATTCCAGATAGTTAGGGAAAAGAAGAAAAGAGGTAGAAGAAGAAGAAGAAACAGAAACACCAAAACACAGATTGTCACATTCGCAGCGAACCAAAATATAATATCAAATAAAATAGCAGTTATACAAAGGAAAACCATGTTAGTTACTTTACATCAATACGTCAGAGTTACAACATTTATACAAACACTGGACAGTGAAAATCAACATGTCCTAGATAAACTACAACATATCACAACGGAATACTCTCCATACGTTCCTGCCATCCAGCTCTGCCTCCTGAGCTCTAGAATGTCCTTACTTGAAAATCTATAATACTCAGTCTGAACCGAGCATTACATAGTAGTATGGCTCGACATTTGGATGGGTCGGAGCCTGCTTGTCCTCATGATGGGCTTGGGTCAGTGGATTGGTCATGGAATGGTGAACTTAGGATTTGAATAGGGTTGTACTTGGGTCGGCATGTCCTAATACCTCAATGGGATCGGCAGACATGCCAGCTCTGGGTCGATGTAGGATGAAGCTCGGGTCGGCCATGGTAGTTCAGCATGGGGCCGACATTGGAAGGAGTGAAGTTTACTTCGGGTCAGTCACCATTCTATTTCGAGTCAGGGATGGATTTTCTTCAAGTCGCCCCCCGGATGAGGTTGGATCGGTATGCTCGGAGTTTAGGTCGGTCATAATGATGATTTTGGATCGGCTATGGTGTTGATGGGCTTAGACTGCTCAGGAAGCCCAGCAACTCAGGTTTTGCCAATAAATACAACATGTAGGGCTTCAGAAAAGGGATCTTCATTCTTCTTCCCTATTAAGGCTAATCTACCATTGTTGTTTTGAAAACTTTGGATTGTAACTGTAATCGATTATCATATCAATAAAAAGGAAATTTCTGGAGTGGACGTAGGCCGGAGTTAGCCGAACCGCTATAAATCCTATGTTATTACGCTTTCTTTTTAATTTTTCGTTGTTCTGCACATTCGTAGTCTCTCCATATATTCTATTTGTGATATGTGACTGAGATTTGGTGCTTTCATTTGGATTTGTGTGTTAGTGACCAATTTTGGCGCAAACACAAATTTCGGCTAGGAAGTTTTTATCCATTCTTACACCAAAATTAGAAAATACCTGATCGTAATAAGTGAAAATCAAAAAGATGAATCCTTGTTGAATGGACAGACACTTTTTCGATGCATTTATGTATTTGCATTAGTTCATAACATTCACATTTGGATTTTGTAGGAAGTATCCACTGAAAACCCTCACGAGGCACCACTCATCCTGCTAGGAACACTTAGAGGTTTAAATGGGTTATTACATATGCTCAATGCAACCGTGTTTCCTAAGAAAAATGACCTGTCTAGTTTAGTTTTCTTATTTATTTACTCGAGGATGAGTAAAAGGTAAGTATAGAGGTATTAATCTAATATATAAAAGTGTTTGCTTTTATGCTCATAATTTATCGTTTTTATTTACAAATAAATGTCACATTGAGTATTTTTAGTGTTTTCTTAGGATAGATGAAACAAATGTAGGATCGATTTCACCCTAGAAGGGGGGGTGAATAGGGTGATAGTATAAATTATAAAATTAATTGCGGAAGCTTATAAAATAATTTCAACACAGATCACAGAACAATAGCAGCATAGGTAATAGCAGAATAATAAATGCAGAAATAGAACGACACAGAATTTACCCAGCTTCGGCAAAACCCTGCCTACGTGCTGCCCCCAAGATTTCTACTAGAAATTAGATAGTCCCTCGCTTACACACGTAAACTCGCGACACCCGCTATCGACTAAATCTAACTCTACGCTCAAAACTCTGCCACAACTCAGCCACTGAGTTGCGAATTCTCAAGCTACGCCACGTAGCTTGTCCCCTAGTCACACGACTAGAAATTTAAAAGTAAATTTAAAAAGAAAATTAAAAAACAATCTAAACTCAAAAACCCTAATTAATAAAATACACCAGCCCTTAAAATAACAGGCCGGCCCCCCTTTTATATTTTAACTCGTTCCTTTATTTGGAGATGGCGGCCACTGTTCTCTCGTTCTTCCTCCTTGCGAAATTAGGGCTTTTCCTCCTTGATCCAAATTAGGGCTTTTGAAGAGCTGACTTTTGTTCGATCGAATATATGTTTTCTCGTTGCTTGCTTTCGTCGATCGTTTGCCTCACTGTTTTGCTCACGGCTCTTGAATTGATCGAGTTCGATTACAATTTCGGTAAGTACTTTATTCCTTTTGCTTTTCTGGATTTGGCTTGCTTGAACTCGATGGATGAGATTGCCGATGATGATTGTTTACATAGGGTTTGTAACCCAAGATTTGTGCTCGTTCTGATTTTTTCTATACTATGCTTTCGGCCATCTGATATTGTTTTGATGCTTGAGATTTTACCTTGACTAATTCATATGCGAATTATTCTTGTTATTTCTTGGTTGACTTGGTTTAAAATCGACGGCTTTGAATTTATGTTTGATCATGGCTCCGTGAATTTCTCTGACTTGACTCGATGCCTTGAATTTGAGACATTTGGTTATCACTGGTTTTGACTTAGTTACACGGCTATGTGAATCACTTTATTGCTAAGGCTCTGACTTTGCATCGTGAATTCAACTTCTTTTACCTGATGACTTCGACCATTTTGAATTTTTTAAACTGCTTTTCTGGATATTGTTCGAACTGTACTCATGCTCGATTCTATTCAAAGTGTTGTTTACCTTGCTGCATATCACTGTACATGTTGTTGCTTCTGGTTACTGAGTTGTTTCATTTGGTATGCTGTTTCGAACCTTGTTCGCTGTGGCACTGTGTCACTGTGTTTATTGAGTCACTGTACATTCAAGTCTGCATTCACTGTGTTCATTTGAGTGCCGAGTCTTTGAGCATTGTTGTGAGTAGTTTGTAGTTGCTGTTGGTTTTGGTTTTCATTTTTGCTGTTTGCATGCTTCATTGTATCTTTATTCATGTTGGTTTAGTTGGTTTTCTTCTGGTTTGTTCACTTCGGTCAGTTGCTTTGAACTGTTAAGAAAGGTTCGACATTGACTTCGACTTGTTTTTGTGATGATTTTCTCGGCTAAAAATTTGTTACGTGGTCACCGGAAGTTGTAGTCTAGGTCTGCATCCCTTAACTGGTCTGGATTGCATTTTCATTACTGTTTCAGTTTGATTTGGTGCTTGAGTATCACTGAGCTTTGGCATTTGGTCAGTTGCCTTTGTGTCTTTGATATTGTGCATTTGATCTGGATGTTTATGTTGTATTTGTTATCTTCACTTAAGCATTCTGATCTATGAAGCATTTTAGTCCGGTGCATATTTGTATATTTGTTCATCATTGTTGTAGTCTTTCCATGAGTCACTTGTGCTCGGGCTCACTGTACACTGATGCATTCTGGTTTGATTTGCTACTGTCTCGGCCTATAGTGTTTACTTGAGTGTTGCTGAGTTTCATCATGGTTTGCATTTTGATGCTCTTTGAGTTACAGTGTTTCATTTCTGGTTGAGACTTGTTTTAGATGACTTGACCATTTGCACCTGTGTTGAATCCGGTTTCACAACTAGGGTTTGACTTTGTGCTCATGTCGTGATTTTATTTATATTGCACCTGAGTTGAACCCGTCTTTTTATTTGGGTTTGACCTTGTGCTCACCTGTCCCTGTAGCATTATCAAGTGTATATTGTGCACGGCCTTGTGGCATGTACAGTGATACACTGTGCATGTCACATTGTTCGTAAATGACGAATTCAAATATGAATGATGACGAAAAACCCAAATAACTGAGGCAAATATTATTTTCAAAAACCATATTTTATTTTATATTGCAAAAATATTTCTTTTTCAATTTTACTGCGTTAGTGAATATTTTTGCAGATTGCTCAGATGCTGGATTCTAACTGTAATGAAGTTGAAGATCAATACGAGTGTGAGTGATATGTAGTGAGGTGAAGATGTAAAAATGAATTGTGATGTAATCAGAAATGTATTGTAATTGAAAATGTATAGTTATAGTGAGAGCTTGAAAATGTACTATCAAAATTGTAATAAACATTTGTTTGAATAAAATATTCGTTTGAATTCAAAATCTGTGTTATTTATTTTATTCAGCAAATATTTATTTAATCTGTGAAAAATAAAATTGTATATTAAAAAATACATTTAACTAAATGTATATATGTTTATTATCATCAAACAAAAATCATTTAAGCACATATTCAACAATCTCCCCCTTTTGATGATAACAAACATATATTTAAGATTTTGAATATGTTAAATGTATTTGATTATTGATATGCTCTAACTACTCCCCCTATTTAAATCCTTCCTCTCTACACAATGCTCCCCCTACAAATATGCATACAATTAAATTATATGCAAATGAGACTAGATGCAAATGGAAAATATTTGACCTTTGCTTGATTGTATTTGAAAAAATCTTAACTTCTATCTCCCCCTTTTGTTATCAGCAAAAGAATGATAGTGTTAGAGAAAATAGAGATAAAATGATCGATATTAATCCAATATTAAAAATCAATCGAATATAAATATTAAATTTCAATAAAAAATCAAACAAAAGTCATAAATATTTTGTTATGCGCATATTCCACTTTTAGAATGATGGGAATAATGTCATCATATAAAACCATACAGTTGTGTCTATTTGTGGTATATTTATATCAGGAATTTGAATATCTACTAACCATGCATAACCGTTAGGGCTTTTAAATGAGATTAGTAGTATTCCAATTTTATTTTTTTTTAAAATGAATTCAAGTATCTTGTAACCACGCATAACCGTGAGGACTTTTAAATGGGATTAGAATCAACTTGTTTATTTTAAAAATCAACTTTTGATATGCGTTCCATACATGCATAACCGTGAGGACTTTTAAATGAGCATGGAAGCACATAACAAATTCCAAGTAATTCACCCATGCATAACCGTGAGGACTTTTAAATTAGAGTGAATACTTTGGTATTTATTTATTATTATTATTAAAAAAAAATTTTAAAAATGTGAATATGAAAAACGAACGATTCCTGTTTAAAGTACCACATATTGACAAGCTATATGGAATTTTGATGAGTGATGGTCGTTAGAAATATGATAGATATAGAGATGGTCATGGAATTTTTTACCAACAAAAAGTTTTATAACTCTTGTTTAAATTTCTAAATTTTTTTACTAATTATACCGTCTCGAGTCATAATATATGATCAATATTAACACTCATCACTTTTTCAATCACTATTTTTCTTTTCGATAAACATCAGGGAGTCAGATTAGTCAAAATAGTCATTTAAAATCAAATTCAAAAATAATTATGAAATTAATTTTTCAAAAATGACTAATCTGAAAATATGGTCAAAAATGATTTTCTCCAGGGGGTTTTAAAAGAAAATTTTTTGCTATTTAAAAATTGTTTGAAACAAAGAATATGCAGATATTTTCTTTGAAAAACGATGCAGTTACTAAATGTCTCAGAAATCACGTTCAACTAGTAGTTTTTCTATCAACAAGATTACCAGTGTAATCTGCATCTGAATTTCTCTTTCACTCAAAATCATCATTAATTGAATTTGATTGACCAAACCATGAAGTGTGCACCAAAAATTTCAAACTCAATTTTAACAGCAATTTAAATGACATTCTCTTGAATTTGAAATGAAGCCGTGTTAATAATCAAAAACCGTGAATATAGAGTTAGCCGTATTATAACCAATTGTATTATCCAACAAAACACTATTTTTAATCCAAACCGATACATATGAAGTAATTCAAAGAATCTAGAGATTATTATAGTGTTTTTGGCATAAGAATATACTTGGCCAACTATGTTGAATAAGTCAGAATCAAAATCATCATCTTTTCATCATCTCAATATTGGCTGATTTTAATTCAGAATATGGTGCATATTATCACATTTAATATATCATTCAAATAAATATACCATTACCTGTTTTACCTTTACGATATTTTTCGTTATTGCCAATTGTGATTCTGTCACCTTTATACTAGGCTAAGGAACTTTGCTTTGTCACCCGTTGTGTTTCTGGAACAGCCAAAATTCAGAAAACACTGTTGTTGTTCCTTAGTCTGCCACCACACCTACACGATGAAAGATTTTTGTGACCTATTTGTTTTTATAGGTCCATGATTGTTAGTGGCAGAAAATTTTGAAAAACAATTTTGTGAAGACCCAAAACTATTTATAATTGTTCCCTTCGGTACCCAAATTTGTTTAACTTTAAGAGTTCTTATATTTGTGCCTTTTGGAACCCAAATTAGTATAGTTTTCACATATTTGGGTCTATACCAACAATTATTGTGATTGTGTCCATATTTTCTACAAATTGTGCACATTGAATTTTCTTGATTAATCTTGTTTTCAACAATTTTAGATTGATTATATCCAAGTCCTTTTCTAACTGTATTAACAGTTTGCTTTTCTAATAGCGTATTCAACGATTTTTCACTTGTTGAAAATTTATCTAAAGTCGTTGACAATTGTTGGACTTGCGTTTTGAGAGATTCATTTTCATTTAACAATTGTGTGCACTTTTTAATCGAATTCTCTCTTCTAGTATTTTCATTCTCTTTTAAAATCAAAATTTCATTTTCAAGTGATTTTATATTGATTTCTGATTTTTTAATTTCTTCTTCGAATGTTGGACACTTATCACACTTAGGGGTCCTACTTTGATAGGTTTTAACTAATTGGTCAAGTTGTTCATTTAATTCTATCAAAGAGTCTTTTTGTGATTCAAGTTTAGCGTAATTTTCCCTAAGTCGTTCAAAACAGCCATTCACTTCGTGGAAATAAATAAGTAATTCAGAGTGAGTAAGTTTTGATACCTCGCTTGGCTCGTCATCGTCGCTATCAGTTATATTTCCTTGAAGGCACATATCTGCTTTGTCACTCTCACTGCTAGTACTTTTATCATTCTCATCCATTTCATCCCAAGTGGCTGCAAAACTTTTCTTTTTCTGTTTCTATCCAAAGTCGCGTCGATTTCGAGGACAATTGGGCTTGATGTGTCCGGGTTGGTTGCACTTATGACAGATGGTCACCTGTTCTTTGAGTAGTCAAGTGCTTTGCCTATTCTGCTTTTCAATTCCTGATTTCGAGCTGGATTTCCGTATTTGCGATTCCACCTTTTGAATTTCTTTATTAGTAGCGCCAGCTCTGCTGCTCCATCATCATCATCGTTATCATCATCACTTTCGGTTGTTCCTTTGAGCGCTATTGATTTCTTTCGAGTATCTCCTCCTTCACGCTCTTCCTTGAATTTCATTTCTAGCTCATAAGTGGTGAGATTCCTATGAGTTCTTCAACTTTTATTTGTTTTAAGTCTTTCGATTCTTGAATGGCAGTCACATTTGCTTCAAATTTTCGTGGAAGGACTCTGAGGATTTTTCGAACTATCTCCAACTCCGTGTATGATTTTCCAAGAGCTTTTGATTTATATACGATATTGGAAAGTCGTCCATGCATCTCTTTAACATTTTCTTCTTTCGCCATTGTGAAGTTCTCGTATTCGCTGATTAGCATGGCAAGGCGAGATTCTTTGACTTGAGATGTTCCTTCGTGAGTCACTTCTACTGTGTGCCATATTTCCTGCGCAGTTAGACAATATGAGACACGATTAAATTCAAATTGATCCAATGAACAGATAATAGAATTCATAGCTTTAGCATTAGTATTTTGTAATTTATTTTCTAGTTTTGTCCATTGTTCCTTTGGTTTATCTACTTCCTGATTATCTACAGTTATAGTCAGTGTTCTATAACTTGTCTCAACAATATTACAAGCATCAATGGTTTTCAAAAAGATTTCCATCCTATTTTTCCAATAAGCATATTCACCATTGAACATTGGTGGCCTAACTATGGATTGATCCTCAGCAAAAGCAGTATTAAAAGAAGCCATTTTAAAAATTTAAATTTTTAAAACAAAAATTGGTTTTTGTAAAATCAAATTTTTAAAACAAAAACGGCTTTTGCTCCTAGCTCTGATACCACTTATAGGATCGATTTCACCGTAGAGGGGAGGGGGGTGAATAGGGTGATAGTATAAATTATAAAATTAATTGGGGAAGCTTATAAAATAATTTCAGCACAGATCACTGAACAATAGCAGCACAGATAATAGCAGAATAATAAATGCAGAAATAGAACGACACAGAATTTACCCAGCTTCGGTAAAACCCTGCCTACGTGCTGCCCCCAAGGTTTCTACTAGAAATTAGATAGTCCCTCGCTTACACACGTAAACTCGCGACACCCGCTATCGACTAAATCTAACTCCACGCTCAATACCCTGCCACAACTCAGCCACTGAGTTGCGAATTCTCGAGCTACGCCATGTAGCTTGTCCCCTAGTCACACGACTAGAAATTTAAAAGTAAATTTAAAAAGCAAATTAAAAAACAATTTAAAACAATCTAAACTCAAAATCCCTAATTAATAAAATACACAAACCCTTAAAATAACAGGCCGGCCCCCCTTTTATATTTTAACCCGTTCCTTTATTTAGGGATGGCGGCCGTTGTTCTCTCGTTCTTCCTCCTTGCGAAATTAGGGCTTTTCCTCCTTGATCCAAATTAGGGCTTTCGAAGAGCTGACTTTTGTTCGATCGAATATATGTTTTCTCGTTGCTTGCTTTCGTCGATCGTTTGCCTCACTGTTTTGCTCACGGCTCTTGAATTGATCGAGTTCGATTACAATTTCGGTAAGTACTTTATTCCTTTTTCTTTTCTGGATTTGGCTTGCTTGAACTCGATGGATGAGATTGCCGATGATGATTGTTTATATAGGGTTTGTAACCCTAGATTTGCGTTCGTTCTGATTTTTTCTATACTATGCTTTCGGCCATCTGATATTGTTTTGATGCTTGAGATTTTACCTTGACTAATTCATATGCGAATTATTCTTGTTATTTCTTGGTTGACTTGGTTTAAAATCGACGGCTTTGAATTTATGTTTGATCATGGCTCCGTGAATTTCTCTGACTTGACTCGATGCCTTGAATTTGAGACGTTTGGTTATCACTGTTTTGACTTAGTTACACGGCTATGTGAATCGCTTTATTGCCAAGGCTCTGACTTTGAATCGTGAATTCAACTTCTTTTACCTGATGACTTCGGCCATTTTGAATTTTTTAAACTGCTCTTCTGGATATTGTTCGAACTGTACACATGCGCAATTCTATTCAAAGTGTTGTTTACCTTGCTGCATATCACTGTACATGTTGTTGCTTCTGGTTACTGAGTTGTTTCTTTTGGTATGTTGTTTCGAACCATGTTCACTGTGGCACTGTGTCACTGTGTTTGTTTAGTCACTGTACATTCAAGTCTGCATTCACTGTGTTCATTTGAGTGCCGAGTCTTTGAGCATTGTTGCGAGTAGTTTGTAGTTGCTGTTGGTTTTGGTTTTTCATTTTTTCTGTTTGCATGCTTCATTGTATCTTTATCCATGTTGGTTTAGTTGGTTTTCTTCTGGTTTGTTCATTTCGGTCAGTTGCTTTGAACTGTTAAGAAAGGTTTGACATTGACTTCGACTTGTTGTTGTGATGATTTGCTCGGCTAAAAATTTGTTACGTGGTCACCGGAAGTTGTAGTCTAGGTCTGCATCCCTTAACTGGTCTGGATTGCATTTTCATTACTGTTTCAGTTTGATTTGGTGCTTGAGTATCATTGAGCTTTGGCATTTGGTCAGTTGCCTTTGTGTCTTTGATATTGTGCATTTGATCTGGATGTTTATGTTGTATTTGTTATCTTCACTCGAGCATTCTGATCTATGAAGCATTTTAGTCTGGTGCATATTTGTATATTTGCTCATCATTGTTGTAGTCTTTCCATGAGTCACTTGTGCTCGGGCTCACTGTACACTGATGCATTCTGGTTTGATTTGCTACTGTCTCGGCCTATAATGTTTACTTGAGTGTTGCTGAGTTTCATCATGGTTTGCATTTTGATGCTCTTTGTGTTACAGTGTTTCATTTCTGGTTGAGGCTTGTTTTAGATGACTTGACCATTTGCACCTGTGTTGAATCCGGTTTCACAACTCGAGTTTGACTTTGTGCTTGTGTCGTGATTTTATTTATATTGCACCTGAGTTGAACCAGTCTTTTTATTTGGTTTTGACCTTGTGCTCACCTGTCCCTGTAGCATTATCAAGTGTATATCGGTGTGCACGGCCTTGTGGCATGTACAGTGATACACTGTGCATGTCACATTGTTCGTGAATGACGAATTCAAATATGAATGGTGACGAACAACCCAATTAACTGAGGCAAATATTATTTTCAAAAACCATATTTTATTTTATGTTGCAAAAATATTTCTTTTTCAATTTTACTGCGTTAGTGGATATTTTTGCAGATTGCGTAGATGCTGGATTCTAACAGTAATGAAGTTGAAGATCAATACGAGTGTGAGTGATATGTAGTGAGGTGAAGATGTAAAAATGAATTGTGATGTAATCAGAAATGTATTGTAATTGAAAATGTATAGTTATAGTGAGTGCTTGAAAATGTACTATCAAAATTGTAATAAATATTTGTTTGAATAAAATATTCATTTGAATTCAAAATCTGTGTTATTTATTTTATTCAGCAAATATTTATTTAATCTGTGAAAAATAAAATAGTACATTAACAAATACATTTAACTGAATGTATATATGTTTATTATCATCAACCGAAAATTATATAAGTGCATATTCTACAACAAAGTCTTCTTCACTCCAATAAAGAATAATTGCAGAGAAAAATGATGTTTTTCCATGTCAACATCGGCGAAGACTCATACTCAAGATGTTCTAACTCAAAAAAGTTATAACTCCTTGGTAAAAGTGCAGTAATTTGTCAAGAGTGCTGAGTTCGACCCTTGGGAAGTGCGTTATTCTTTATATGGAAAAATAAAAGATCGGATATCATGTATTTATCACCTGTGAACTGTTAAAATGTGTGTCAAAATGTGTGCATACATGTTATATAGGTGTATGGTGTATATATGCAGACACAAATGAAGATAATTGGAATATATGCATATGTTAATTTCTTCTTAGAAAAACAGGAACAATTTGCATCTACAAATGATTCACCTCTTCTGCCATAGACTTGGAGATTTGATAAGATATTCTGATGGAAAGAAGATTTAGTCTCTGATTTCAATTAGATTCATATCAATTAGTATATCACCTTTTACCCTCTACCATTGATGCTGCCACATGTCAAAAATAAGATGACAAGAATCATAGCCTGAACTCATAAATTCACTATAATGAAGAGAAGATATTTCTTTTTTTGTAAACTACATATATAGATGGAAATGACTAAAGCCATATGTGCATATATAGATAAGACCTCATTCACCATAAATACACAATGTGTTCATTGTAAATGTATGCTTGAATTTTGAGATGGTCTTTAATAAAATTTCGTTCTTCTTCCCATTATTTTATTCGCATTATATTTCATAGCCAATTATGTTATCTAGTCAATTAGATTTGCTAGAACACAATTACAATTTTATTTTCATTTTCTTATTAGTGATTAACCATAAAATTAGTTTTGGTGGTAATCCTAATTTTTAATTTTATTCCGTTTAACTTAATTTCTATCTTATTTAATTTTATTTTACATTCTAATTTTTTTTTCTATTGTTCGTCGACTTTCCTTTCAATTTCAAGTTGATTTGGTTTAATTTCTGTATTGGAAAAAGTCAAGTAATTTAATCTCTACATAATCTTTTCTAAATTTGATTTAGAAAGATTGGAAACTCAAACTACTTCTCTTTAAATTGGTAATTGTTCTTTATTTATTGATTCAATTAGATTTGTCTTAATTTCAATTTCAATTTTGGTTTATAATACAATCTTTCCACCATCCTCTAGATCTTTTATAATTCACTAAGATTTTTAAAAGAAGTTATTAAATTTCAACCAAATTACCTGTATCCTTACAATAATTTATCATGATTAATACTTTTCTACTACAATAGAAAAGAAAAAACGGTGAGGTGATTGGCATTGTCCTAACCATGCCTGATAGGAAGGAGCTATGCTTTGTCTTCCACTACATTTCAAGGCCGTTAATAATGAAGCCGAATATGAAGCTATCCTTATCGGTCTAAGGATGGCTAGAGGTTATAGACAGAGTGTTCCCATGCATTCATTGACTCTTCACTAGTCCCCAATTAGATTGGAGAACATTTCCAGGTTAAGGGCAAGACATTGTCCCTCTATTTCACAAAAGCCAAGAAACTCATCGACATTTTCATAAACTTCAAGCTTGAACAAATTCCGTATAAGAAGAATGCCAAGGCCAATTAACTTGCCAAGGAAACAAGAAATCCTGAACACTACATCCCTTAGGTCCAAATAAAGGTGCATGCCTCCCTTGCTTTTATTCGAGGGTGACCACCATGGAAATTGATGGAAATTCCTGGATGGTCCCGTTGTTGAAATACCTCTCAAGCGACGAGCTGACGAATTAGAGAAACGAGGCCTGGAAAGTCTTATACCAGGTGCCCGTTATACCAACATGGATGGAAAACTCTACTGGCAAGGGTATTCAACCCCCCTTCGATGGTGCGTGACAAATATGGAAGCCAACCACATACTGGAGGAACTAGATGAAGGATTCTACGGAGATCATGCTAGGGGCAAAGCTTAGAAAAGAAAGCTATCGGCCAAGGCTATTGCTGGCCCACTTTGATTAAGGGTGCAATAAACTATGATAAGAAGTGAGATTACTATCAACAGTTCACCAAGATCCCATAAACTTCCCCAATTCTCCTAACTCCAATGATGACCCTCTGGCTGTGTGACACTTGGGGTAGTGAATTTGATTGGTAAACTTCCAAATGCTAAAGGTGGATACGAACATGCCAAAGCCACCATCGGTTAATTCACAAAATTGGTGGAGGCGGAGCCCTTCACTATGGTCACCATGCCCAAGATCCTGAACTTTATGATCAAGAACATTGTTTGCCACTTTAGGCTCCTAAAGAAAATCATAATAGACAAAGACATGATGTTCAAAGTGAGTTGTTCTAAGGATCTTGCAAGCAGAATGGATTACAAAAATGCTTCTCCTTAGTCATCTACCCATAAGAAAATGGGCATGTTGAGTCCATAGACATGACCATCAAAGCAATGCAGCGGATGTGACTCACAAAAGTCAAGGGAAACTAGGGTGAAAGACCTATTTCTTATGCTTTAGTCATAACACACCTCGAGTCGCACATCATCCAGACATTCCCTATTCTCTTTGGCCTATTAGTATAAGACTATATTTCTCATCAAAGATGACGCATTATCTCTTAGGCGCCTCAATCATGACTACGAGAAGAATGAAGAACTACTCAAGCTAAGGCTCGACGACCTTGAAGAGAGAAGAGTGGAAACAGTGCTGTGCACCGAGTTGTATAGAAGAAATATAGCCAAGCACCACAATGCAAGGGTGAAGCACCATCAATTCAAGGTCGGAGATTTAGTACTATGTTGGGTCTTTACAAACGTCAAAAATCCGACCAAATGGTTATAAGGGCCGAACAGGGAAGGCTCGTATAGAATCAGTGCTTCACTCGTCAACAATGCATGTCGCCTTCCACACTTTGATGGCACTAATGCTTCACACCTCGTACGAACAAGCTGGTCAATGCTAACTTCCTTGCTAGGGAATGCCACAGCCAAGGATATCTGGAGAGGACGGGTTGAAAAGGCCCTTCTCTACAATTGAAAGCCAAAATTGCTCTGTGAGGATGCACGACAACCCATGCTTCTGTCCAAGCCAGAGGCATCGACGAACCGATGGCTTGACCGCTCAAGCCATGGTCTTGATTCATTCATGTGTGATGTTGCGTATCCCTCTAGCGAGCGGGGTAATGGTGCCATGGAAGTGCAGTTACTCACGTCATAACCTGAACTTTGCGTCTGCAGTGCTACTTTGAGAGGATGCACTGGCCATTCGATGTTCCCATCTATGCCGGAGGCATCGATAAACTAATGGCACAACCACCCATACCATGGTACTAATTCATTCACCTGTGATATAGTCCATCCCTATAGCGGTGTAAGGCACTAGTGCTATGGTGGTGGTCACCTACGTTGCGACTTCGAACATAGCATCCGTAGTGCTGGCCAGCTTGAACACCTATAATGGCCCTACTAAACGAATTCAGACCCCTTGATGGCCCACAAATACAAAAAGGGCAGCTTAAACTGAGCATGGGCCCTTCACTTGGTGACATCCGCTATGGAAAGCTGTGGACAGGCTGTCTCGGTGAAAGATAAGTTTTTTGGTTTTTTATTTGTTTTCTTATGTCTACTTGTTTGTTATATTATGGATATAAAGCCAAGTCTATATGTTTAATTAACACCACTGAGGCTACTTGAGCTGCCCGATATTGGAATGGAAAAAAGTAAGCATAGAAGGCAATTATATCTATATACACATGCACGATACTAGCAGAAAAATAAGAGGCAAATATAGAATATTCAAACAAATAAATAAATCTACAATAGATTTAATCATAAAGGAAATAAATCAATACATCAAAAAGAGTTCGTGAAATTCAATAAGAGGTTATATTACATCAACGGGCCTCACCCAACCAATACATCAATAGAAAAATGAGCACATGCATAAAAAAGGAAAAAATACCAACTAGTTCCATCGCTCACAAAGGCGAGAGCTCCTTGATTATTTGACAATCATCATCGTAAATCAGCTTCTTGTCCACCGGGGCGACATCAACGATCAGCCCACTCGTACCGCCTATTAAAGAGGCAATCAACTCAAGGGTCAAAATGGCCTGCCCTTCCTTTGACCATCGTCACTAGCGCCACTTTGCGCTGCACCTTATCGTACTTCCCTAGAGTGAGAAAGCTGACTGCCAAAGGGAGGTGGTATTTGATCGTAAATATTAGTTTTAGCATGGTGGTCAGCTGCTTATTCCACTTCTCGTCCTTTTCAGCCCTTATCTTCGCTTGCTCCTCTAAAGCGGTTTAGTGTAGATGCAACTACAGTCGAACCATCATGTCGTTTGCCTCCCTGTCGCTCACCGCCAGGTCCGCCTGAGCCTAACTTAGCACCACCTCCTGGTTTTCCCTCTTTTCTGCCTACTCACTAATAATTATTTCTCTAGCATTCTTGACTATATGCCAAGCACCCTACTCCTCTAGGGATCGTCTTTCAAGCTCGTCGACCGTCTTCTCGACATTAAGATCCTACATTTCGATCTCTCCTTGACTTTCCTCTGCCCCTTGATGGGCGACCATCCCATCCTCTACCTACTTCCTTAAGGTTTGGAAGCCTATATAAATGCAGAGCACAGACGATGCGATAAAGGTGGTGGGAGGGAAAAAGGAAAGCTGCTAAATAGTGGGATTCTTACCAGGTAGGCGTCCATCAACTCGGCATCCACCACAACCTCCAAGGAATGGGTCTCCCAGTCCGACCTAAGACGATGCCGATTCAACATGGCCTCCAAAGCCACTTTTGCCATCGAATGTACCAGCAATTGCAGGTCGATCCCATCATTCTCCTCGACCGTCCTTAAAATTGTCTACCCCAAAAATTCATGTTGTGAGTCCCTTGGTAATGGCTAATTACCTACACTTCCCCTCTAAATCTAAAAGTGAATCCCCTCCCAGAACTTGCTAGTTCATCTATCCAAGGCCTCATCAACAGACACTTCTCCATCTCTACCTCGATCTCTTGGTTAACAGCCTCCATCAAAGTCGACTCCATCAATGTCAAATCATGCACAGGCGGCAGACATGCCCCCTTTCTTAAGATGGTTAGGAGCTAATTGGTGTCTGCTATTAATGCTAGCTAAATGGTTGATGAGAACTGGCATTTATATGGGAGTGCAAGGTAGGGATCCTAGATGGGGTACTCCCCGATGCAGCGTAGTTAAGGGTTGCTGCCAAGTTCAAGTAGACAATTATAAAATACAAACAAGGAATGATGTTAGAAGAAGTTCAAATAAAAATAAATGAAAAGCACTAAAACACTAATCTACCCTAAATAGATTGATCTTCCCATAGCCTTCTACCTAAAGGCAGGTAGGAAGACTATGTGTTGTTACTGATAGATTGTGCCCCTTTGGAGTTTTGTCTATTGGGGGCAAGGTGTGAGTTAGCTGGGTCGAAGATCAAGGGGCAGGAGGGGTCTCGGAGGAGGAGCCCTCACTTATTAGTGTATCCGACTCTTTTATGCCTAGTCGCTCATCCTCTCTTCCTCGGGCATCTCAGATGTACTAAAAGAACTTGAAAACCGATCCTTAATAAGATCGTGGCATGAAACCATGAAATTCTTTGAAAGGGTTGGGTTGTAAGTTTCCCAATCACCATTATCCACTGCCTCATTCCGACTGAGTTTCGACATAGTGACCTCCTCTTCATCCTTTATATCCACCACTAGAGCTATTTCTGGTGGCTCTTTGATCATGACCCTCATGGGCCTAGCTGTTCGTACGATTAGGGTCCTAACTATAGCACCATGCATCCCATTATTTGCCTCGAGCCGAATAGTATGAACAGGTGGATGTTTTCAACTTCAAATTCATTGCTAAATTCCTAACAATACTATCAATCACTTTTATCCAACGTGTGTAGTCCTCTTAGATGGCGGTGCCTATGTTGGTTTCGATAGGATTTACTGTAGTAGGAGAGAGAGGAATGCGTTACAAACAATTGGGAAAGGTTATAAAGGAAATTCAACGCGTAGGAAACATACCAGGCACATTGAATGCCCATGTTGTAAGGGACAGAATAACAATACTCGAAAGAAATAAGAATTGGTCCCCATAGACGGGTGTCTTACTTGGAAAACTGAAGAAGAAAGGGGTGTCTCAATCCCCTAAAAATAGTAATAGTTGCTTAGGTCAGTCTTGACCTACCGACAGAGTGTAAAGATCAGCCTAATCAGTGCTGAATAGAGCTTTGAAATGTTCAAGTCATAGCTAATGATGAAATTCCTACCTAAGAGTTTGTATTTATTTGGGATAAACTGCCTTAGCACTAAGTGATATGCATTTAAGAACCTGAGAAAGTAAGGGCGAAGAGGAAGCGACCCTAATCTTCATATAAGATAGTAAGTAGGAAAAGTAGCCCGCTAGGGGTTGGTCAAAACAATCAACTACCAAAGGATAAAAAAGGATAAGGTTCTCACAAATAAAGTCGGCCAAAGAGTGGGGAAGGTCGATTCATCTTCCTGGATCTTAGAAGTTCCCCAAGGGAGGGCCTATCGTCCACTGATAAAAGCAGCTATGGCTATCTACAAATCGATAGAGAATAATCAAGATTATTGAACCACCCCATCTACTTAAAAACTAACTAAGCATGAGGCAAACTTCTACCCTGCTACTAGTGCAAGTAACCCACCAACTCATGGCAGGCCCGTTCGAGTCCAAACCTAAAACAGGTTATGTGGCCCAGAACCTTATTAACCCACCATCTAATCCTATCTACAAGTTCAGGCATAGTATGTCATCTTCCTACTTTGAACGCAAAGGGAGACATTCAATAATATTGGCAACATCAAGTTTAGTGTTGTATGATCAGTGCTCGACGTCAAATGACTGTTATTCGCGGAACGACGATTGTGCGATGCCATATATAGTGGAAGTTCTTCAGAAATATTCATCTATGCAATAGTGATGTTCAAGGTCTTTCAAAAACCATGGAAAATCAAAACGCAAAAAAGCAAGTGAAACCTATTTAAGCAATAACGTGAAAGCCATGATCGATCAAAGTTAAAAGCACTCACCGATGATGATTCAGGTTTGCAATTGGAAATCAAAGTAAATAGCGAAGAAGAAAAGCACTCTAAAACATTTCAATGGTGGAAATATTTGGAAATTCAGTAAAAAAAAATGGAAGAGACGAAGAGGTGGGGTGTTTGTAGGAAATAGGAGGTGGTGCAAGCCATTGGATCTGCGACGTAATAATCAATTTGAATGGTCTAGGTATCATCAAAAAAGCGCGTTATCTCTATGGCACCCTAGAAAACAAACTACCTCCACCAACAATCCAATGCCATGTGTGAGAGCATTAAATGCCCAACTGACAAGCCTGCCCCGCCTGTAAACGAGGGAATAGGGGGCAAAATGTTGCTCAATTTTCATACAAGTATGAATTAGGTTGGCCCATGTTATCCAACCATTTCATATGATTACAACCGAATTCGTTTTAGCTTGCATACTTCCAAAACCAAAGGCCTCACCCACCCACTTGTCATTGCCTACCCTAGCATAAACATAGCAAGGCTCGCTATATGAGCGGACCGCCCAGCTCGAGTACAATTGTTAGAGCAGTGCTTGCTCAGGCAACAACATGCCAGACAATAGCCAGACATGCGAGGCAATATTCACCAGCCAACTTTCCTAGTCACCATCCTAATGACCGATTAGGTCTCCCTGGGTCAAAGTAAAGCTCCTAATGGTCACAAGCGAGCGAAAACTACATATGGCTACATGGTATGCAATAGGCCCCCGACCTATTGAGTAACTCGGGTAGCAACCCACTCCCTGGCAAATTCCCCCCATCGCTCCCTTCTTTGACACTATAACTTTTAAGGCTTCCTCGCCTTTGTCTCGATAAGGTCCAACCACTGAATCCCATCAACATCGTCTCTCTGCAAGTCTAACAAACAACGTCATGAGCTTGATAATTGTACAATAACCACTCTATGCTGACACCAAAGCACCTCTACAGCAACCACTCCTTGAGCCCATGCCATGTGTCCCAACACTAAGCATGCTTAATGTACAACCTGCCAGTTATCATCATCTAAACCATATAGTCAAGTTGGCCTCCTAGCCGGCATGCACATCGACCGTGCAGCCCCATCAATGGTTCAGAGCGATTTATGGATCTCAACTGTGCAATCTCAGCCACTCAATACAATTTTCAATAACTATAAATATATCGAGACTTTCATATTTACAAGGTTTGGATAACGTAAGCTCTAAAGCATTGTATTTTCTTCTTATTGCCTCATGTAATCACTATTGCAAGAGGGGTAAAGTAGTAAGAATTCCACATAGTGGACGTAGGCAAGCTTAGCTAAACCTCTCTAAATCTTATGTTCTTTTACGCGTTTTGCATCTTACTTCCTTATTTTACATTTTTAATCAAGGTTTTATCATGTAACCTGTGTTGAAATTGCCTCCATAATGATAATTCCAAGGATGGCTAATTTTATAGTTAACCCCTACGTCGAGATGTCCTAATGTTGCTTTGCTTGGGGTCGAAGATTAAAATTCATAACTTTTGATGATAGTGTAATGATCCGATATTTATAAATGTATATTGTAAACAGTATTCTGTCTATGAGAAGTTTTTGTTATCTGATAAGAAAACTTATGCTTTGATGTGAGTATATACAGACCTAACTGTGAGATATATTAGGGGACTAATAAATAATTAGAGAGGAGAAAAATATTAGGGAGGTTTGACTCAATCCATATGTATTTTGAACTTGAAGGGGTTATAAAATGTTGTTTTGTGCCTATATATATATATATATATATATATATATATATATATTTGTACTTGATGCAACCATATCTATATGAAGATATCAATTTATTGTTCAACCCATTTTAATCTAACCATTAGAAAATTAATTTAAAATTTAGGGATCCCAAAGAGAAATTATTTACCCACTAAAAAAATATTTATTCTCTTGATTAAAAAATATTCATGCTCTTTGTATAGAAATCATTTATTATTCCCCTTGTTGATTTCTATTTGTAACACACTCAATACTTGTGTAAAATTTGCAAACATATATAAAATATATAAACATATTTATCAATTTAAATCATCAAAAAAATTGATTATGCTATATATCATATACAAATTTACATTTGTTGTCATTAAAAAACATTATTGGTCCTCATAGTTTTAAAAAACATGTTTTATGTTACTCCTATTGAATTATCTTTAACAAAAAATTGTTTCCTTTTTCAAAAATTAAATATGCACTTAACTAGCAGTTAATGTGAACAAAATCAAACATTTTTGGCTAACATGCTCGTTTTTATTGTAAATAGTGCAAATATTTGCAGCTTGTGAAAATTGCAAATGCATACAGATAAAGCTGCAAATAGTTTGCATTTTAAACTACAAATATTTGCAATTTTCCTAAAAATAAATGCGGTAGTGTTTCTTAAACCTATTTTGAGAAGGACGGAAGTGTATTTTTAAACTTAAGAATGGTGTTTGACAAAAATTTACTAGAAGAAATCTCATAATATGGTCGGAAGAAGGAATAGAAGGGTGTTTGATAAAAATTTCCTAGAAAAAAAATCTCAAAATGTGGTCAAAGGAAATAATGGAAAATGTAAAAAGTAATAAAATAGAATAAAGCGAAATACACTCATGTTTTAAGAAATGTTGGTGGTTGTAATAATGGGTGGGGATTTATAGATTGTTTGGAAAATAATGACAAATGGTGTTTTGAATGTTAAAATAATCAAGGGTGCATTATTTGCAAAGCGAAAGGGGCATGAAATAAAGGTATTATGAATAGGGCAAGAACCGGGAAATTTCAGCAAAAAAGGAATTGGTTTTGGTGCTGTGAAAGGGAGATGATGTTTCTATGTTTATTTTTACTTGTTTTAAATATTTTCAAGTACTATGTTTTAAATGTAACTAATATTAAATTATAAATTGCGTCTAAAATGCAAAGGAAAAAACTATCCGTGTGAAGAAATAATGGTACATTTCACTAAAAAAGATACATTTGAAGTAAATGTACATCAAATATGGTTTGATCTAAATAGTTGTACAAACTAATTCAACATACATCTAAGTTCATTTTCCTTACTCAACATAGAATAAGCTGATGATGTTTTGGACCATTCATAGACAATAAATCAAGCTCTCACTCCTCATAATCGTCGAGAGGCAACCGAATTCGGAGATAATGTTAAACAATTTGTTTGAACACATCAAAATTCAGATCATCATCTCTTAAAGTAAAGGCTTTTTATTGCATTCCCCAAGACGATGACGCGATATTGAATGTCCACAGTAAAGTAGCAACAGTGGGATTGGATGTTGAAGTGGGATGGAAAAATGTTGTATAACGGACTTCTGTTTATTTATTGCACCATTGTATATCTGATTCTGGTGCTTGAATTTAGGGGGAGTATGGTTTCTGAATCAGTGAAATAAGAAAACAGTAATCTGTCATCGTTCTTTGTCTCTTTGAATGCAGTCTTGTTCAACCGACCGTATACAACATACTGTTTGTAGTAGTTGGTTTCATGATGTCCAAGTACATTTCGAATTATATCATTTATTTTTCATATGGATAGTGTTATAATTAATACTTAAATGCTCGTTGAATGCATCATCTATTTCTTTACACCAAATGCCAACTTTTTCGGCATGAATATCTAGTCGTGACAAGCAATACCCCTGAATGCAAGAGTTCTCTGGACATTTCAATCGACAATTCGCCTTGACGAATCAGTGAAGGAGGTTGACATTTTGATATATATGTGTATGTGTGTGTGTAAGTATATATTATTGTATAATTAGTGATAAACATAAGTAGAAGAGAAATAACTTCTAAATTTGAGGCATAAATTATGAGCGTTATTATCTAAAATTGAGGTCTGGATTTGAACCAATAAAGGAAGAGAATGGAGTTGGGTAAGTAATTGGACTATAAAGCCACAACGCGTCAAACGCATCATGATCCACGATCTGATTCGAATTGCTATGATGAAAGGTGCATTTGGTCCATGCAACCTAAGCATTTGATGCATATAATATTATAATAAAACGAGGAATTATAAGCCTATCTTTTTATTACTAAATCCTTCATCAAATATGCTTTCATCATGATACATCATCTTATAGTAAACATGTTATTTATTGAAACATACTTGTAGTACAAAGTGTATCAAGCTGTCTACATGGCACTAACAATTCCATAAAATAAAACATAATAGGACTAGAACACTTTATACATGTGGGTGCTATTGTAAAATTATTTGCATGGGTGTATTATTAAAATATACTTATTATATAATTATCTCTTATCAAACGTCTATGTCACGCTATCCAGAACAAGTCATACGCATGCAATATATATATCTGTGCATGTGCAAGCGCATATGCGCATATGTCTATATATTTAATATGGAATATGTGAAATATCTATCTAAGATAAAATTGCTTTATAGTAAATGTGTGGAGATAACAAGAGAAGTGGACGAAGAGGTATTCAATGCACTCGGTAGAGCTATTGCAAAAAGGGTGGATAATTAGTCTAATTACTCTAATATTCTAAATTTAATAGCTCAAACATTCATTATACACATATTATATTATATAAGTACACAATGATTATATATCCAAATAACCATATGTATATATGTATTTTATACGCAAGCTTAATGTAATTATTTAACAATCCTCAGGTTCTACTTGATGTTATAAATCATCATTTTTAAAATAAACTATATAAGTTAAATCACTCAATAAATTAAATAAATATGTAATTTAAATTATACATTTTATTTCAATAAATTAAAAAGTTTATTTGAGTTAAAATATAGATTATGTCAAATCATACAATAAATTAAACGAATATTTATACATTTTGTTTCGATATTTAAACAAATTTATTTGAGTTAAAATATAGATTTTGTTAAATGACTTGGTAAATTAAACAAGTATATAATTTAAATTAAAAATTTTATTTCAATAATTTAAACAAATTTTTTTAAGTTAAAATATAGTTTTGTTAAATTACCTAGTAAATTAGAAAAAATGTAAGTTGAATCACTTATTACATTAAATAAATGTACAAGTTAAATTCTATATCTCATTTTAATAAATTTAAAAATTATTTGAGTTAAAATATAGATTTTTTTATACCACCCAATAAATTGAATAAATATATACGTTAGATCACTCAATTAATTAAATAACTGTATAAGTTAAATTATAAGTTTTATTCCTAATAATTAAAAAAATTATTTAAGTTAAAATATGGATTTTTTTTAATCGCTTAATAAATTAAGAAAATTATAAATCACATCACTTTATAAATTAAACAAATATATAAATTAAATCATATATTTTGTTTCAATAGAATTAAAAAAATTGAATTAAAATATAGATTAGTAAAAGGATTTTACAATTATTTTGTATGGAAAAGAAAAATAAAAACGAAGTCCAATGAATTTCTCTATAGTTGATCTAGTACACAAGTTAATATGAAGAACAAGAAAACTTCTCTAGACGACAAGGATGGATGCCATCACTGTCATAAGAAGGGTCACTTGAAACAGAATTTTCTAGAGTACTTAAAGATTATCGAAGAGAAGAAACAAAAAGGTTCTGCTACTCCTAGAGATATGTTTATGGTTCAAAATTATTTTATAATCAATAAATTATCTTCGATTTTAGATACCGGATTTGGAATTCACATTTATAATTCAATTACAAGGGCTTAGGAATAGACGTCATATGGCAAAAGAGAGAGATGAGGCTTTAAGTTGCTGATGGATCTCTACTAGATGCAACTGTAATGGGAAATTTCATTTAATTTTTCCTAGTGGGTTAGTTTTGATATTAAATAATTGTTATTATGTAAAAGATTGTTTATGCGATTATTTCTGCATTTAAACTGTTTGAGACTAATTATATTTTTCATTGTGCTACTAATGTTATGAACATTAAGTTAGATTGTAATAAAATCTATGATGATATTTTAGATAATGGCATTTATGTGACTAATACTAATTATGTTTGTGCTATGAGTAAGTCTTCGAATGATAATATAAATAAAAATTATCTTTACCATTGTATGCTAGGTCTTATAAGTGAAAAATGACGACATATTTAAAACCGTGGGTTTTCTACCATCATTTGATTCCAAATCATTTGATACGTGTGAGTCATGTCTCAAAGGTAAAATGACCAAGCACCTCTTTAGTGGGAGCAATGAAAGAGTTAACGAACTCTTGGGTCTCATACATAGTGATGTGTGTAGCTCGATGCATATAGTTACTAAAGATAATTGTTCTTATTTTATAACCTTTATGGATGATTTCTCATCACTAATATATATGTATATTATAGAGAACGAATCTAATATCTATGAGAAATTTATTGAATATAATAACAAGGTTTAAATCAAATGAACTGAAAGATTAAAATACTTCGATCCAATCGAGGAGGTGAGTGCGTTGGATAAGAACTCCAACGGTACTTAAAAGATAATAGGATTATCTCTCAGGTTACTTCACCATATACTCCACAAGACAAGAGTCTTCCAGAGCGAAGGACCGAACCTTATTAGACATGGTCATTCCATAAAACACCACCGCCCTATTGGGGATATGTGCTTGAAACCGCGGTGCATATGTTGAATGTGTTACCCACTAAATCTGTGCCTAAGACACCATATGAGAAATGGAATGGAAGAAACCCCACTTCAACTATTTGAAGGTGTGAGGTTCTTCGACTTATGTTAAGAACATGGACCCAACAAACTTGAGGCAAGATCGGCCTTTTGTGAGTTTATAGGATATCCCAAGAATTCTAGGGCATATATTTCCTACAACACAGAGGAACAAAAGATTATTATTTCTACACACGTTGTCTTTTAAGAAAAGGAATTTCTGCCAAAAGAAATTAATAATAAAGTTGTAGATTTGAATGCAATCTGAGAAACTAACATGGAGGCTAAACTAGTTGGAGAATGAAGTTCATCCTTATACGAAACCATGCAACCTATTAGAGGGTATAGTAGAGAATCTCGACTACTAGAGAGATACTATGGTTTTCTTACGGATAGCTAGAAGGAGGATTGTGACTTATATGACGACACTCTTCTGTCATTCCAATAAGCACTGTAGAGTAAAGACTCTGCATTTTGGTTTAGAGGAACGAAATCTGAGACGGATTCCATGTATGAAAATAAAGTACGAACTTTGCTGACATACCCGAAATGATAAAATCCATTAGCTGCAAATGGTTATTTAAGAAAAAATTTAACGTAGACGGACTAATAGGGACTTATAAAGCAAGGCTAGTAGCAAAAACATTTTAGCAAATTCGAGGTATGGATTACGATGAGACGTTTTTGCCCTTAGAAATGTTTAAGTCCATTTGAATAATACTAGCTATTGCTGCATTCTACGACAATGAAATATGGAAAATGGACATAAAGATGGTATTTCTAAATGGCGATTTATAAGAGATAGTATATATGTTGTAGCACGAGGGTTTTGAGGTCAGTGGCAGTGAGGGCAAGGCTTGTAATTGTTAAGGTCCATTTATTTTAAATAATCTTCAAGGAGTTGGAATAAGTGTTTCGATAAAGTGATCAAACAGTTTGGCTTTTATCAGAACATAGAGAAAGCGTGCATATGTCGAAAGGAATAAAGAAATGTTATCGTGTTTTTGATCCTATAATTTGATGATCTTCTATTGATTGGTAATGACATTTTGTTATTGTAATCGATGAATGCTAAGCTTTAAAAAAATTCTCCATGAAGGATTTGGGAGAAACGGCTTATTATAGTGGGTAAAGGTCTATATAGATAGATCTAAGAGGCTGTTGGGATTGCCCTAATCTGCATACTTATACACCATGCTAAAAGGTTCAGTATAGAGGATTCCTAGCATGGAAATATTCCAGTGAAATTTGGAATCGTCCTTTCAAAGAAAGACGCTCCTTAAACTAAATGGGAGAATGAGCATATAAAGAGGATATCGTATGTTTTAGCAATCGATTATCATAACGTACGATGTGCTATTTAGTAGACCAGATGTGACATATGCATTAGAATGTGTAAGACGATACCGGTCTAATTTTGGAGAAAAGCATTGGATAACTATTAAGTGTATACTAAAGTATTTAAGAAATATTATAGACTTATTCCTGGTATATAGCAATGGAAACCTCCTTATGAAAGGGTATACTGACTATAGCTTTTAGAGTGACATCGACGATACTAAGTTAGTATCGAGTTACGCCTCTACTATTAACAATAGGGTTAGTTGAAAAGTTCCAAACTCGAAACAGTAGTTGATTTCAGGATGGAGGCCTAATGCATCGCCCTCGATGAAGTAGCAAAAGAAGAGGAGTGGATGCACAAGTTTTTAAATGAGCTAGGAGTGATTATTGATAAGTAGAATCAATGGCATTATTTTGTGAAAACATTGCGGCGATGCGGATGGCAAAGGAAACTAGATCACATTAGAAATCATGACAGATTCTTCGAAAGTTCCACCTAATTGGAGAAATCGTTGAGAAGAAAGAGGCTGTGATACAAAGTGTAGACACCAAGGACAATATGGAAGATCCACTCATGAAAGGACTAGCTCGGTCCATTCTTGTCAAGCTAATCGAAGGAGTGGGATTGAGATCCTTAAGTGCAAGTAGGAGACTAATAGAGTTAGAGGTATGCCCTAGAGGCAATTCAGTAATTTATTGTAAATTTTTGACTCTGCAATAAAATCTCACTCGAAAAAAGATGTTTTTCTTTCTATTATATACTTGTTATAATGTGTTATAATTAATTTATTATTTTATTTAAGTATATTTAACAGAAAATTAATAAATGGTGTGTTTTATGGTAGTAATTACACTATGTTGTAATCATCAGAGATATATGACAATACAATAAACGCATCATTTTAAATATTCCTAATCAAGATATATCTAGACCAGATATCAATGCAACCGATGAGACTAGAGCATGCAATGCTCTGCAAATGTTAGGTGATGTATTACTCATGGTTACTAAAGGAACCAAAGGATTGTGTACCGACAGTTATTAGATAACTGTGTAATGACTCACTCGATAGTTTTCTGTCGGTTAGTACGACTGTTCGTCGACGGAAATTCTATCGGTTTAGAAAACCGTCGAACGAATTTAGATTAAAAATAACCGCAAGCGCACGGTGTACGAATGTAGCACGCGGCGAATACGGGTCGATCCACAGGGAATTGATGATTTTAAAATTCTATTCAATCAAATTATACCGAAGTCGAGAGTGAATAGCAAGAAATGTAAGAAACTAACAAAAACTAGCAAAAGAAAATGATAAAAATATGAGAGTTAAGAGAACAATTTAGAGATAAATCCACTCTCTAGATCATATAAATCAACAAAATGAAGTTATGATCTCTCTTTTCTTGTCATTAGTGAATTAGTTGATGTGCTTATCATAAGTATGGTATATTTGTGCTATTAATTAGCTCAATATAAACCATCAAACTATAACACAACCACTAATACACATTTAACTCTCATGAAATATGACAACAAAGTTGAAATAAAAATCTATTTTAAGCATAGCCTATTAACTATTGTTTAGAAATATAGGCTATCAAATTTCAATTTCAACATTCACTTTTTTGCCGTAATCATATTTAGATGAAGAGGCAATTTGTGTTATGTTTGTTTAAGCATAGCCTATTTGTTATAAACAACATAGACTATCAAATTCAAAGCTAAACAACATCATTAAACCACTTCAATCATTCTCATTAAGCACAAAAAGAGAGCATAAACAACAAAATGTTGGATCTACATACTTAAGAGCTTCATTACCCCTAAATTGAAGGGATTAATCTCCCATATTTGTTATTATATGAACAAATGTAGAAAAAAACATTAAACAAGAAGAGAAAAAGAGAGCAAAATGAAAGGAAAAATTATTCTACTTGCATAAAATAAAAGAGATCTACACTACAACATGAAAGTAAATGAACATGAAAAGGAAAGAGCATGTATTAAATTGCATAAAATAAAAAAGATTACATAAAATAAAAATTGGCTAAGTAGCCATTAAAAGAGAAAGAGAGCTTTCTTTTATTTGATCTAAACTAAACTAAAGAGAAGGAGGCCTAAGAGAGACTAAGAGAAGAGATCATGTTACATGAAACATATGGGTATTTATACATGTATGAAACCCTAATTCATATTTTTAGGGAATACCCAAAATGTCCCTTAGGAAGTGTGGAGGCCAAGTAACCATTAACATGTCTTAATCCCCCATTAAGTGTACATGAAACCATTAAGTCCAAAAGCATGTGCATTAGCCTTTAATTTGTACATTAAGGTAGGTGGGTAGGTGGGGTCCTCCATGTTCTTCACTTTGAATTATTTCCATCTTCATTCCTTTGTATTAATTTTGTGCATGCATATCTTCATTAAACCACTTCTATTTGAGATCAATTTCCTACAAAAATATATAAAATTTTCAATTAATTTTTCTTAAAGAAATATATGCACTTAAATGACCGTTTTGCCCCTATATGAAGATGAATATATGAAAATTTGGAATTAATATGAATTTTGGTTAAAACAAGTTAAAATACCCAATATGATCATTTATTTAATTTAAATAGAATAAATATGGTGGTAAAAATATGCACATTTACGTGCACATCAAATACCCCCACACTTATCTTTTTATTCGTCCTCGAATAAAGAAAAACTAAGATAAATCCGTTTTCGTAGGGAGCACGATTGCATTGAGCGTATGCAACAAGCCGTTAAACCTCTGGGTGTCCCCAGTAGGACGAGTGTTGTCTCGTGAAGGTTCTCAGCGGATACTACCCACAAAATCCAAATGCAGGATGAAAATATTTACAAAATGCAAGATATATTTACAAAGAGATGAATGCAAATTTTTGGAAATATTTACAAATGAAGGATTTATTTTTAAACTGACACGAATAAGTTAAATATAGGTTTTGGTTATTATCTTGAAAATTTATGTCATTTACTCGTCAAAATTTCCAACAAAAATCAAGTTATCATATCAAATAGACTATAGTTTAACTCGTTGTTGTGGTTAATAACAAAGTGTAACTATGAAATGGATCCTTAGTCGATTATCAAAGTTTATCAAAGTGGTATTTTCATTTCTTTTCAATAACAAATCAAATCAACTAAGTAAAAATAGTGCTAGGATTTCAATTTCTTGCTCTCTCATTATTTGCAAGAAAAATTACTCACCTAGCTCAGATAAACTGAGGCCAGATATACCACCCATGCACTGCCTTTCGGGCTTATGTGAGGGGAGTACAGAGCATGGCGAGTGCACACACTTTCATGCATACACTATTAGGTGGTTTTTATTAAGTCTTTTTTTTACACGTGTTCCATACATCATAACCGTGAGGACTTTTAAATGAGTATGAAATCACATAATCAAAAATTCCAAGTAATCACCCATGCATAGCCATGAGGACTTTTAAATGAGAGTGAATACTTGGATGTTATTATTTTTTATTTTTATATATTTTTTTTAGAGGGAGTTTTGCAAAATCATCGTCGCACCATTTAATTTAGAAGACAAAAAAAATGTTATATCCTTTACTTTAAATCAACCACTTTTTAAAACAAAGATTTTCAATTAGGATGTACTTCATAATTAACACATATGAATCTTCCTAGATACTAGTTAAACCATTATTATTTGTAATCAAACTTCATTTTTATTTTTGTTAAGACCAATAAATTTTCAAAAAATTCAATTTAATAAACCAAAGCCATATATTTATCTTATAGTGTATCTTTTAAAAATAAATCAAAAAAAAAATTTGTTTTTGGGATTTTTTTTTTTGAGTTTTTGGAAGAAAAATGAAAAATTAATCTTGAAAAATCAAGTAGAAGACGAGTCTCCCCCCACACTTGATTTTGACTGTGTCCCCACAGTCAACCCAAGTGAAAGGGATGTTTATTATTATTTACATGAAAACGAACGGTATTTACACGAGATCAGAAAGTATATCGTCAAAAAGTAAATAAAACGGTCTTCCAAAAACCGATTCATTTGTCTCGTTAAGTATACGAGACACAGCTTAAGCTCGAAAAACCAAACCATAAAAGATTTTGAAGTTGAATGTTTATTTGGAAAAACGAATGTCGTTTTATTGAAAATTGAATGAGTTGTTTTGTTATCGATGATTTTTGAGGCAGATAAAACAATTGATAGAAGTTCAAGTTTATTTTCACCAAATTGAAATTCAAGTTTGTCATTGAAAAATTCTTCAAAATTATTGATTTCAAAATCAAAATGGTGATGTAAATCTTCCCCTTCATAATTTAACAACTCATTTTCGAAAAGTCCAAAGAAATCTTGTTCATTGAATTCGTCTTCCTTTATTGGATTATCAACAACTTCATTGCGTATCTCAATTTCAAAATCCAAAGTTGTTGTATTCAAATTTTCGAAATCGAGAAAAGGAAGATCGAAATTTAAATCGAATTTCTTACCCTCAAAAGAATTGAAATCCAATTCGATTACCAATTTTTCAACAACTTCATTAAGATCGTCATTTTCAGTTTCAAAAGTTGTTATTTGAAAATCATGAATTTTGGTAAAAGATGGATTATCGTTTGACTCGTCACACATTGGAATTTGATTTTGTTTTTCACATTGTTTCATATAAGTTTCAAACAACAAATCCGTGTGATCATCGTAAATTTCATTCATTTGTTCAACAAAATCCAATTTATAGTTATTAAATTGAGAATTTTCGATTTGGATTTGTTGAGAACAAAATTTTTCACTCGTAACATGGTTAAGATTATTCCCATTGCCAAATTCGTTTGAAAAGTTATTCCCATTTTCATGTTGAGTTTGGAATTCATTTTGGAGTTCGAAATTAGATTGGCAAGGGTTATAATCGTAATCGTTTGAATTTTGAATTGAATTCAAATTTTGAAATCCTTGACTCGAGTTATTACACAAATCAGAATTACATGAATCATTTATCTTTTGATTTTGTCGTGTAGAAAGTTCGAGTAAAGATGAAATCATTTCAATGCTATTTTCAAGAGTCGAACGTTGGTCATCGTTTTGAAAATTTTGTTGTTCGAAATTTGAATTATTTACAAAGTAGTTGTTGTTAAAATATCCATACGAATTTGGACTGAAATCATATGGATTATATTGATTTTCACAACTATTGTAAAATTCAAGTGGATATGGATATTCAGACATTTTCAAGAATGTTTTTTTTTTTTGGTAACGAAAAATATTTACAAAGAAAATTTATTTTTGAAAAGGGAAATCGATTTTTGTTTTTTTTTCAAATTTTGGTTTTTCGAATTTTTTTGGATTTTTTTTTTTTGAAATTTCAAGAAAAAAAAATTTCAAAAGAAAAGGAACATTTACAATTCTTTTAGTTTTGAATTTTGAATTTTTTGTTTTTTTTTAAATATGCATGAACTAATGCAACTAAATGAATGCAGGGGTCTAATTACAAATGATTTATCCTAAGTTAACCCAAAATTGTATAATCACAAACTGTCTTAAATAAACAAGATAGTTCTCAGCCAGGTAACGGGCAGGATTTATCGGTGCACCACGAATCACCATAGCAATGCAGCCGAAGGTTTAAGTACCTTCAGAGGAACAACCACTATAATATTTACGAATCACCGTAATATTTATAAATGGTTATTACTCTGCCGTAGCCTAGACACCAAGAAATTAAATTGTTCAAAGATGACAAATTGTCGATATACAATTAAGTGTTGTCGATGTCTAACCGTTTTTATTAATCAAAATATAGGATGAAATGTAGAACAGAAACTAAACGTGTATTAACAATGCAACTACGAATGAATTTTTTTTTTTTAAAAAAAAATGCAAGTGCAAGAAACCAACAATTCAATTCAAATGAAACTAGAAATGAAAGCAGAATTTTTTTAACAAGCAGAGCAATTTATTTTGGCTAGCTAAGGAAGCAATTTTCAGCAAGCTATTCTTCCTTTATTTCCTGCTTTGGCAACCTGAAAATTAAAAACTAAGATATATACAATTTTTTTTTTTTGGGTTTTTTTTTTGGTTTTTTTTTTTTGAAAGGAAACTTAAAAGTATGGTTTTACTTAAAAAAAAAAATTATAAAAGAAAACGAAGACTAAAACAAGTGGAAATCGCAACAATTAAAATCAAATGAAACAAAAAAAAAACTTTGAGAAAACAAAATCAAACTTGTTTTTTTTCTTGCTTGTTTTTCTTTAAGGAAGAGTTGAAATAGAAACACTCCAAACAATCCGCAATCAAAAACCAAACCTGGCCCATAAATACAACATACCTATTTCATTAACCCAGACCCGTAAATACCCAAACGCAATTTTTTTATACTCAAAATCAGGAATAAAAAAAATCGATTTTTATCTTGTTCAAAACCAAAGTTTGCCAATTGAATTTCGCAGTTCAAATTCAGGGTTTGAGGATTTCAAGTGGATACGTGCTCACGATTGAAGGGTCTCAATTAGTCGATTTGAAAGGGAGTCGCGGTGACAATGGGTTTGCTGTGATCTGGTGATTGGAATTGTCGCGATTTTGGGTATTGGATATTCAGTAGTGATTTGCGTAGTGATTTGGGAGATTCGGTGCTATGAATTTTGTTGACTGGAGCTGCTCGATATCGGAATTGCTCTCGATTTTGGGTGTGCCGATGAAGGTTGAAGCCGCGAGTTGCTTCGATGACTGCAGGGTGGTTGATGAGGAAGGTGCACTATCGGTGCTTGGATGACAGTGCAAGTTGAATTTTTGTGAAGTGTAGAAGGACGAAGTGAAGTGAATAATTGTCTGTGAACTTGTCGAAGTCAAAGTTAAGGCCAATGTGATTTCAGGCTATCAGGTAATGTCACTGATTGTTTGTTTTGAGGTGGAAAGTTGACAGTGGTAGTTGTATATTGTGGTATAGCTGTTTGCTTTGAGGTAAGTCAGTCTGTTGAGGCACTATTTACAGCAGTGATGGTAGTATCAGTGATGGTAGTAGGTAGATTGAAGGCAATATAAGATGGCACTGTTGTTTGCAGATGGGGTTTGGTTGTGAGTTGAAATAGAGATGGAGTTATGAAGTGGATTGTGTTGAACGGGTTGTTGTGTTAGAATGATGGTGGAAGATGAATGGGTAAGGGTGATTTGGATGGTTTTATAGAATGTGATGAAGTGAGGTTTGCACAGTTTGGATGGTGGTTTGGTATGTTGTTTGGTAGGAGTGTGCAAGTGGCGGGTAACAGTTTGGCAACAGTTGGGTATGAAGTTGTGTTTGTGTGAAGTGGTTGATGTTGCTGAGGGTGTGTAATGGTTTGTAAATTGATGTGATGAATGTTGGAGGAGGAAGGGCAGTGGAATGTTTGTGGTTGCACAGCAGCGTTGTGAAGGTGTATGATGAAGTTAAAGAAGTGATTGTATTTGCCTGTGGGTGGAAGTATGGTTGTCTGAAGTGATTTGAAGTGGATGAAGTTTGTTGCTGTATGTAGCAGTTTGGTCTGTGGGTGGATATGAGAAGTGGTCGATAGAGTTGGTTGTATTGTGTGAGAGTAGAAGATGACTGCAGTGACTTTTGTAGTGTGCAGTGTTTGTTGACAGAGCATAAATGCAGAGGTTGACTATTGGTGAAGTTAAGGAGTGAAGCGTAAATGAAGGCGGAAGCGAAGATCGTTTGCTAGGAGTAGTTTAGTTGGTGGATGAACAGGAAAGTGTGGCACAGTCGTAGGTGGATGTGTGAATGTATATGGCAGAGGGGTCGATCTGTAATGAGGAGTTTGAAGTGTTTATGCAAGACAGTGGTGGTGGAAAGCAGGGGGTATATGAAGATGTGGTATTTGGTTGGTAACTGCTGCAGTTTTGAAGAAGAGTAATGCAACAGTAGACAGTGAAAACTGTAAATTGGATTGTAACTGAAAATCGAAATGTTTTTTTTTTTTTTGGTAAACTTTGAAGAGGAAATGAAATGATCTTGTGTTTGTACAATGAAATGCAGCAACACAGTGAAATAAAATGAGATTGAGGAAATGACAAAAATGAACTGCAAACTGAAATTAGCAAATGCACGCAAACAAACTCTTTCACAATGATATGCAAATGACCAAATGCAATTGAACAAAATACTTATAAACCTACAAACAAGCACACAAACAAATTGTAAACAAAAATTACACAATCACACAATTTTTTTTTTAAAATGCAAAAACACAAAAATAAAAACACACAAAAATCAAACAAAGAAAAATAATCCGAAGGATAGAAAATCAAATTCAAATCAAATTCCCCGGCAACGGCGCTAAAAACTTGTTCGTCGACGGAAATTCTATCGGTTTAGAAAACCGTCGAACGAATTTAGATTAAAAATAACCGCAAGCGCACGGCGTACGAATGTAGCACGCGGCGAATACGGGTCGATCCACAGGGAATTGATGATTTTAAAATTCTATTCGATCAAATTATACCGAAGTCGAGAGTGAATAGCAAGAAATGTAAGAAACTAACAAAAACTAGCAAAAGAAAATGATAAAAATATGAGAGTTAAGAGAACAATTTAGAGATAAATCCACTCTCTAGATCATATAAATCAACAAAATGAAGTTATGATCTCTCTTTTCTTGTCATTAGTGAATTAGTTGATGTGCTTATCATAAGTATGGTATATTTGTGCTATTAATTAGCTCAATATAAACCATCAAACTATAACACAACCACTAATACACATTTAAATCTCATGAAATATGACAACAAAGTTGAAATAAAAATCTATTTTAAGCATAGCCTATTAACTATTGTTTAGAAATATAGGCTATCAAATTTCAATTTCAACATTCACTTTTTTGCCATAATCATATTTAGATGAAGAGGCAATTTGCGTTATGTTTGTTTAAGCATAGCCTATTTGTTATAAACAACATAGACTATCAAATTCAAAGCTAAACAACATCATTAAACCACTTCAATCATTCTCATTAAGCACAAAAAGAGAGCATAAACAACAAAATGTTGGATCTACATACTTGAGAGCTTCATTACCCCTAAATTGAAGGGATTAAGCTCCCATATTTGTTATTATATGAACAAATGTAGAAAACAACATTAAACAAGAAGAGAAAAAGAGAGCAAAATGAAAGGAAAAATTATTCTACTTGCATAAAATAAAAGAGATCTACACTACAACATGAAAGTAAATGAACATGAAAAGGAAAGAGCATGTATTAAATTGCATAAAATAAAAAAGATTACATAAAATAAAAATTGGCTAAGTAGCCATTAAAAGAGAAAGTGAGCTTTCTTTTATTTGATCTAAACTAAACTAAAGAGAAGGAGGCCTAAGAGAGACTAAGAGAAGAGATCATGTGACATGAAACATATGGGTATTTATACATGTATGAAACCCTAATTCATATTTTTAGGGAATACCCAAAATGCCCCTTAGGAAGTGTGGAGGCCAAGTAACCATTAACATGTCTTAATCCCCCATTAAGTGTACATGAAACCATTAAGTCCAAAAGCATGTGCATTAGCCTTTAATTTGTACATTAAGGTAGGTGGGTAGGTGGGGTCCTCCATGTTCTTCACTTTGAATTATTTCCATCTTCATTCCTTTGTATTAATTTTGTGCATGCATATCTTCATTAAACCACTTCTATTTGAGATCAATTTCCTACAAAAATATATACAAATTTTCAATTAATTTTTCTTAAAGAAATATATGCACTTAAATGACCGTTTTGCCCCTATATGAAGATGAATATATGAAAATTTGGAATTAATATGAATTTTGGTTAAAACAAGTTAAAATACCCAATATGATCATTTATTTAATTTAAATAGAATAAATATGGTGGTAAAAATATGCACATTTACGTGCACATCACCGACTAAGGTCAAACAGAAAATATCTATATGACGATAATTACACAATTCTCTCAACTTGAGAATACATCAAGCTTCAGTGTGGAAACTTCACTTTGATTAAAGTTAAATAGTGGTATGTCCTCCATTGGAAAACTATAGTTGGATCAAGTGAAAGCATTGGAAGTGAAATACTATTCAACAGAGAATTCGTCTCCTTGATTATATTAGATTCATATTACAGTCAACTTAAGTGAACCCAAAGTAAAAAATCTCTAGCTACAATATGTGGTTAATAATAATTGCTATTATTGAACCATGACCTTTGTGTTTATACTATACACTTTAATATGGACGATATTGGAATTTTGACTATCACTAAATTTCATAAGTCCAAGTGTGACCTAGTTTTGATAAAGATAATCAGTCTAAATAATTATTAATACTGGGTAATGCCTAAAATAAATAAAATTGGATATTACCGAAACTATGTAAGCAATAAATTTGACCATAATGTCACACCACTAGCTATGGTGACATGTGAACGTCAATTCGAATTGTCCATACTAATCACTGACCGAATTCACACTTAAGAGTCACACACCTAAAATGTTAAATACTTTGACTACCACCTGATTTAATTAATTATAATTATTATGAATTAATTAATATTTTTGAATTATTAGTTATAAAAATTTATTTGATCTGTTAAAATAGTGCATATACAGAAGTTATATATACACGTAACGATACACGATATCGATGTACGTTTACACTGGATTTAAATGTATTTTATTTTGATGAGGCTTAAAGTTGTTAGGAGGATTATATATGGGAAAGGTGTGGCTAGCCATACACAGTGGGAAAAAAGGGGTTGAATTTCATTCAAATTGAGTTTGAAATGGTGGAGTGATTTATGGATCTAGATCTACTTTTTACTACTTCATTTCTCTTTTTTTATACTACCTTAACCTCTTGTTTGAATTTCTCCTTTTCTTGCTATCCTCCATACCACCTCTAGCCCAAAACGCCTGTAATGGCCCACAAATTCATCACTTTAATAAATTAAGATTATTTTTGAAATATTCAAAATAAGGATTTATTTCCCCAACAATAATGTTTTGAACCATAAATAAAAAGGCAAGACCTTTTTAAAAATGTATTAACAAAGATTTAATTGATTTATGATACCATTAATGATGCCGGTATATATAATAATTAAATAATGATTTTAAATTAAGATTTTAAATTATAAGGAAAATCGATATCGGTTTATCGATATAATAGAACTTTTTGTAAATAATTGCTTAGTATTGATTTATACTATTTTATAATTCATAAGATCATTTTAATTCATAAATAATAATAAGAAAATAGTTTCTAAATTTGTTTACAAATATGCATAGTTAATTAATAAATGAAAATATGACCAAAGTTCGGAATACGATTTCGTAACAGTTTGACGTATATAAGTTATACGACGTTGTTCAAATGACTTGTACGCATTTGTGGCATGCATATGTACATATTATCATGTACATATACACATAATAAGAGTAGAAAGTAAATATATATTTACATAAGGAAATAAAATAAATGTCTAAAGTAATTATTACTTTAAAAAGCGAATATCAAATCAACCTTGCACCACATCACATCGCCACCCTACTTCATCGTCACCACCTACCCTTCACCACTAGTTGGTAAGGGAGGAGGGGGTGGTTTCGGTGTGTTTAGGGAGGGGAAGGATGGGATGGGTGAGGGAAAAAAGGTAATTTACTATCAAGGTATTTTATTTTTCTAAATTTGCGTATAAACACCCCAACTCATTTCACAAATTTCCTAATACTTTTCTTCATCTTCTTCTCCGCATTTCAAAGCTTTTAATGGCTTATCCACTTAATAAAATAATGAAGAAAATATTTGTGAAAAGAAATTAAATTTATATAATATATATAATAGTATATACACCTCGATACCGCTTCAAAATCACTTCTTTTTCTCCTCAAAACCCATAGCCACCATCTTCTACCACCACTAGCCAAGCCACCACCTCTCTCCGTACTTGGCCATGAGAACAAGGACCAAGGCCAAGCACTCCAAGGGCTTCCAGGATCGAGTTCGTAGAGTTTTAATTTGAGTTAGCAAACCTATAGCGAAATCTAGTCAATATGATATCCATTAAAGGCGAGAAATCATAAATCAATTCTTTATAAATAGTTATGGATGTTTAACATGACAATTGAAATGCTTAAGATGTCTGGTTTGATGAATTATAGTAAATATTGGATATTTGGAAAGTACTTAGCAACAAAAAGTTAGATATGTTATATAAAAAGTTAGAAACTCTATTTATCTTATATATACATATATTGGATGCTATGGTTGTTTATAATGATTATTTATCATGTTTTCATGTTATGAAATTATTTTTGTTTGGACATATAAACAAGTCACTTTAAATACACGTCGATATTACACAAGGAAATCACTTTTCTAATCAAGTTATAAAGTAATATGAATCATTAAAACTCTTGAAATAATTTAAAATTGATTTGTAAATGTTTTGTCAACATATAAACTTGTCTCGATGAGTTTTGAATAAAAATTGAAAAATGAGTCAAAACTAGGAGCGCCACGTCACGATAGTTCGTGTTTTGCGCTACAAAAGTTAAACAAGCATATAAAGTGGAATATATCCTGGAATTCTTTGTAATAAGAATTTTCCACACTATTATATCCATAGTTTCCAAAAAAAGGAAGAAAATAAAGATTTCATCATGTAGATTTTGAAATATAAGTAAAACAAGTTTTCAAAATAACCATGGTTTTGCAGTTCAGAATCCAAAAAAGGATTTCTTAAAATTTTAAAAATATGGAAAAATCTTTGTTATCCTGCCTTTTGGCAAGACCGTGACACCAAGAAATTAAACAGATACCAAAAAAGGGTATGTCTCGAAGATCGGTTATACACAGATCTACTATGGATACTGGTAAATTTTGTCCAATTCTGGATCGAGCTACAATCAGTATGATACGACAAGCAAAGTATGATAACCCACGTTCCAAATTTCAAGTCAATCAGAGTTCGTATGCTCAAGATAAGATCGATGCAAGCCAAAAAAATCTATTCGTTCGCACCCATCATTTTACTCTCTTTGCATCAGTTCTGCTCGCATCCATCTAGAACTGCACTCTTTGTATCCATCAACTGAAAGGCCTTGTTCGCATCCATAAAGCTTCAATAGTTCGTATCCATTAGCTATATTTGCTCGTATCCATCAAGTAGTCATCATTTCATATCCATTAGGTGACCACTGGTCAACATCCATGAAAAAGCACTGTACTTCGTGTCCACTGACTATAACATAAATGTCCATTTCGTATCAATTAAGTTTCAAACACACTACGATCGATTGACCATAGATCGATACGAAACCAACACATTTCGTCGATACGAAGTGGAATACAAAAGATCGATACAAAGTGACTTGCAATCGATCGATACGAACAGAGCAATGACAATCGATATGAACAAGGCAGAGGTGATCGATACCAAAAAGATCCACTCCAATAGAAGACTTAGTCACTCGGCATAAAAGGTGTACCGATCTGAGGAATTAGTGCCACGTCAAATTGCAAGCATATGCCCAAAAAGCGATACGAACAGATCGATACGAAGGGAATCGGTACGAATTCAACACCCTATAGAAAACACGAACTTGCATCGATCATAACTCATAATATACAAGACCAAATGCTACTGAATTTTCATAGAAGCTTGTGTACAACCTCGAGAATGTTCATGATCGATATCGACTCGATTGGATGGATTATTGACTGATACGAAATTCACACATATCGATCACAGATCGAGTGCAAATAGTATGGGATCGATTGTATGGGCCCACCCGTGTGCAAGAAGAGGTCACCCAAGATCTGACTGAGATATTTGAAGCCTATGCCTATAAATAGCAGCCCAGGACCTACAGAAAAGGGATTTTTTTGGCTCTCCTACATCCAAACTCTACCGAAACCATTGTTGTGCTCGAAAAGCACTGTAGTACTCGAAATTCACTGTTGTAATTCATTGTAACCAGCAAGCAAAAGTTAATAAAGATCAACCATTTCATAGTAGACGTAGGCAACACGCCGAACCAATCTAAACCTTTGTGTTTCTCTATTGTTTTTCTAATTATAATTTGGAGTGTATGTTAGATAATCCTCTTTTCTTTTCTTCATTTTTATCTCTTCAAACACTTCTAAAGAGTGTTGTGCCCAATTTTTGTACAAACACTTTGGTGCTTTCACTAAGAAAACACAATTTTTCTCTTGCTCGTTGGATCTACTGTCAATATCAGATTGCACAAATCTAAGAAGAAGATCCAAATCTAAAAGTTTAAAGTTCTTCCATCCTATTCAGGTTTGCATCAAGTCCAGGAAAGAGCTTCGCTATCCATTATGGTAAACACAAGGACTACTTCAACTACCGTAGATCTAGAAGGACGGGACAGACAGAATCCCATACAACTACCTCCTGCCGATCGGAATGCTACCGAACCATCATATTTGCACGGCCCTGTCACCAGGGAAGAATTTCAAATGCTAATGCAAGAGATGACACAGAGTCGAAACAGCTCACTCAACAACTCAATGCTAATGCAGAATTGACCAACCAATTGAATCGTCAATGACGAAGAAAATCCAGGAGGGATCAGGCTTCCTATTCATCCATTGAGATTCAGACTCTTCAGATTTCTATCATAGATCCACATGTCCACGGCCGAATGGTAATTACACTCAAGGTACTAGATATTAGCATACACTGAATATTGGGCAACCAAGAGTTGGCCCGTCAACCAGCTATCAGACCCCCATCCTCTCGAGGAAGTATTGTTCCTCATCATGTTACAGAAAACTACACTGCCACGCTGTCTAAATTAGGAATTGGTTCCCAAGATCGGGCAGATCCTAACCATCGCCAACATACTCTCGTACTTTATGTTCCAAAGGACTTAGAACCAAGGAGGAGAGATACAGATCGTCAACCATGACCGGCCTAATCTCGCATTGTGAAACCCGGCCACACCTTGGCTCAGCAACCGAACATCCCAACGATGATCCGTCAGATGATCCGAGAGAGTCAAGGTCTTACCAATGACGACTGGGTAATCTCCCGAAGTTATACCCCTTTTACTGATGAGATACTCTATGCTGAACCACCTTGGCAATTCAGGATGCCGACTCTACCCGTTTAAGAAGGGATCACTGATCCTAATCAACACATCCTGAAATAAGCATGGTTAATGAATGTTGCATGAGCTGATGATGCAGTTAAATGCCGAAGTTTCCCGATCTCCCTGGGGAGGCATAGCTACTATGTGGTTATCCGTCTGCCACCTCGATCTACCTCGTGTTTTGTTCAGTTGGCGACAAAGTTTGTTCAGCCATTCCAAATGCATGTAACAAGGCCAAAGGATGTTAACACTTTGTCTAGTGTCACTCAAGCTCCTGGAGAGACACTCAGACGTTATTTGGAAAGATTTCATGCTGCATGCGTTGAGATTAGCAATCCCGATATTAACTCTATTCTGATGGCACTGACTAAGGAGATTGATCCCGATTTTGAATTCGGCAACTGGTTGGCCGGAAAACCTCCTACTCCATTAGACCATTTCTATTTTAAGGCAGCCCAATTCTTAAAAAGGAAGGATGCAAAACAGTCTAGGAAATAGGATGACGCAGGGCCTAGTATAAAAGGGATTCATAGCAATGTTGCTATTAAACAAAAGAGGTAGAGTTCCAAAAAAGTGCAATTGAGCATACAGAAAAAACAAACTTAGCAAAAGGGCAATGGAAACCAAAATAGGAAGCAGGATCAGAAGCGTGGTCCATGACGTAGGGCTCCTATGTTTGATAATTATACTCCTTTGAATGCTTCGTTGGAAAATGTGTATCTACAAACCTGCAATACTATTCAGTACAAGAAGCCTGCTCTGAGACAGTAGTCAGAGAAACAGATTCAGACGGGGAAGTTTTGTATATTCCACGAAAGCAATGGTCATAACATGAATGAGTGTTGTCACTTGCAGGATCTCATTGAAAAGTTGATAAGAGAAAGGAAGTTAGAGCAGTTTGTACAGGAGCCGCAGACTGGAGGTTTAGGCCCTTCAAATCAGAATCATGTACTGAATCAGGCAAGATAAGAGGAACCCGCTTGTACGGGCGGGAGGCTAGTGATAATTACTGTTAGAGGCGGTCCTCATTCAAAAGATCGAAACTAGAAGAAAATGGAGTCGTATTCCATTTTATTAGTCATGCGAGCTTCGAATGTTGTAGTAGTTTGGAAGATGGGGCTCAGGCCAAGCAACAAAAGATGATGACTAACGACATAGTTGTTCGAGATAGAGATGTCGATAGGGTCGAAGCCCCAACCATTGATCCACTTGTCATATTAGCTCAAGTAGGTCCTGTTGGGATGAAGAGGATCTTGGTAGACAGAGGAAGTTCTGTGAATATATTGTTTAAGCGAGCCTATGACCAACTGAAAATGGAAGCCAAAGATTTGAAGCATTGTCAGTCTCGCATTCATGGCTTCAACGGGAGTGCAATTATACCCACTAGAATGGTGGAATTACTAGTGGAGTTAGGAATCGAAGAACGCCGGAGAGTCCGGATATTGCAATTTGTTGTGCTGGATAAAAACTCGCCATACAATGTTTTCGTCGGCCGACCGGCCCTACCTGAGTTCAGGGTTGTCATTGCCCCATGGTGTTTGTCTCTAAAGTTCTCCATCGATCATAGGGTTGCAGTCATTCAAGGAGATCAGGCTGCTGGACGATCCTGTTATGTTGCTGAGTTACGCAAGGCGCAGCGAAAGGAGAAAGGAAAGGGCTTCGACAAATCTCTGTGTGTCCGCTTTGTTGATAATTGGTGCCTGGGCCCAGGCCTGGGAACCCCAACCAATTCCAAAGAGATATTGACCCAAGAAATACCGAAAGTGAAGATGAAAGCAAAGACTGTCAAGCCTCTCTGGTCGAACTGACGATCGATGTCTCAATCGATGATAGCGACGATTCAAAAATGATAAAGATTAGATCTCGGTTAAGCCAATAAATGCAAGAGGAATTGGTTGAATTTCTCCATGCAAACCTCGACTTGTTTGATTGGACACATTCTGATATGTGTGGAATCTCCTCGGACATCGCGAGCCATACACTGAACATTGACCCGTGGCACGTCCCGGTCAAACAGAAAAGGTGTGGTATGGATCCAGAGAGATCTGCCTCCCTTAAGGAAGAGGTAGATATGCTTAAATCAAATGGATTTATTCGTGATGCATTATACTCAAAATGGGTATCCAACCCTATACTTGTCCGAAAACCAAATGGGAAATGAAGAACATTTGTTGACTACTCAGATTTGAATAAAGCTAGCCCCAAAGACAGTTTTTCACTTCCTCGAATCGATCAGCTCATATATTCAACGGCTAGACATGAACTTCTATCTTTCATGGACGCGTATTTAGGCTGCAACCAGATACCCATGCACTTTCCCGACCAGGAAAAACCCATTTTCGTGACCGATCTGGGACTTTATTGCTACAAGGTTATGTCTTTCGGACTCAAGAACGCTGCGGCAACTTACCAACGATTGGTTAATCAGATGTTCGCCAACCAGATTGGGAGAACCATGGAGTTATACGTAGGAGACATGCTAGTAAAGGCATGATTCTCCAACTGATCCCATCGGAGACTAGGAATCAATGTTTAACATCCTTCGAGAATATAGAATGAAGCTCAACCCACTGAAATGCCATTTTGGGGTCGCATCCGGAAAATTCCTTGGGTTTATCGTCAATGCTTGAGGAATCGAAGTCAATCTTGAAAAGATCTGGGCGTTTAGAAATCTTGAGACTCCAAAAACTATAAAGCAAGTCCATAGCCTCAATGGGAAAGTAGCAGCATTGGGCAGTCATTTCAAGATCTACTGACAAATGCAATCCCTTCTTCAATTTGATCCGAAAAGGGAAATAAAACTTTGAATGGACTACAGAATTCGAGGGCGCATTCCGAGCACAATTCAACACCTCTCCACATCGCCTATATTTTCAAAGCCTATCGATCATGATAAATTGTACATTTACTTCGCGATATCAGGAAACGCAATCAGTGCTAACCTAATTCGGGAGGAAGACCGAACACAAAAACAGATCTACTATATTAGCAAACGGCTCACTAGAGCTGAGAGAAATTATCCAAAGCTAAAGAAGTTGGCTTATTGTCTTATCATTGCCTCAAGGAAGCTCCTCCATATTTCTAGGCTCATCCTATTACCGTTAACACCGACCAGCTGTTACGACAGGTCCTTACGCGGCCTGAGACATCTGGTAGGTTATTCAAGTGGTATATCGAGTCGAGTCAGTTTGATATTACTTACACTCCAAGGCGAGCCATTCAAGGACAAGTCTTAGCAGATTTCATAGTTGAATTTACCATCCCAAAGGACCTACCCGAAACTAGTAAATCTCCCCAAGTATATTTGGAAGCTGCATACTGATGTTGCATCAAATGACCGTTGCTCAGGTGCCGGAGTTGTACTTGAAACTCCTTAAGGTCGATCTATATGTTATGCTTTGAAGTTTGATTTTCGTGCGACCAACAATGAAGCTGAGTATAAAGCCCTACTTGGTGGATTGAGACTCGCTCTAGATTTAAAAATCATTTCTGTGGCGATTTATTGTGATTCGCATTTGGTCGTGTGTCAAGTTCGGGGGGGGGGGGGGGGGGGGGAGTACCAGGCCAAGGACCAAAGACTGGCTGCTTACCTTGCTTGGGTTCAAGAAATATGAAATTAGTTCGATTATTATGCCATCTACTACATACCCCGAGAGAAAAATCAAAAAGTTAATTCGTTAGCAAAGTTAGCCGGTACAGGTGAAGCACAACAAATGGGACTCATTCCCATGGAAACGTTATCCTCCCCGAGTATCGATCAAATGGAGACAGGCTGGGTATTTGAGGTTTTTCTTGATAAGGAATCATGAATGACTCTGTTCAAAAATTATCTCGAGATGGGACCTTGCCAGAGCGCAGGAGTGAAAAGAGACAAATTCTTCGAAAAGCTTCGTCGTTCACCATTCAGAATGGAATCATGTATAGAAGAGGTTACTCTGTTCCTTTATTCCGGTGTATCGCTCAAGATGAAATCAAATGCGTACTGCATGATGTTCACGAAGGAGAACGTAGCGATCACACCGAAGGGCAAGCCCTTGCCAAGAGAGTGCTTCGGTATGGATACTATTGGCCGACCATAAATCGTGATGCATCAGACTACGTCAGGAAATGTGATAGGTGTCAGAAGCATGCTCAAATTCCCAGGGCCCACCTACTGAGATAATTCTAATGCTCAGTCCATGGCCGTTTGCAGTATGGGGCACTAATATTACTGGCCCTCTACCTCTAGCCAAAGATGGCACAAAGTATTCCATCATCGTAGTTTATTACTTTACTAAGTGGGCAGAAGCTAAGACCCTTGCTACAATCACGACGAAGAAGGTGATCAACTTTGTAGTCCGTAACATTATCTGCTGATTTCGTCTCCCATAAACCATCATCACTGATAACGGAACACAATTCGATGGTGTTGAATTTAGGAATTTCTGTCAACAATTCCATATTCATAAGAAATTCTCTGCAGTCGCACACCCTCAAGCGAATGGACAGGTTGAAGCTGTGAATAAAGGTATAAAGTCTATTCTGAAGAACGACTAGAAAAGGCTGGGGAAAGTGGGTCGATGAACTCCCTACGGCTCTATGGGCTTACCGAACAACCCACAAGTCCGCAACCGGTGGCACTCCGTTCTCTCTTTCTTGCGGTTCAGAAGTCGTTATTTCGATCAACATGGAAGTGCCTTCTCATCGTGTGGCTTACTATGATCCAAAGATAAATGCTATATTACTTGCCAAATCCCTCGATTTATTGGATGAGAAGCGAGAAGAGGCTGACTTGAGGGCAGCCACATACCGAAGTCAAGTCGCCTGATTGTATAATGCCATAGTCCGACCCCGAACCTTGGAACTCGATGACCTCATCCACAAAAAAATCTACCCGGTCCCTTCGAACATGAAACTGACATGGGAAGGGCCGTATGTAATCATACAAAAGTTCGAAGATGGCACATTTAAATTATCGACTGTTGATGGTCTTACTCTGCCAAGAGCCTGGAACAACGAGAGTCTCCGTCGCTACTACACATGACAGGCTTTATTTATTCAGTCTACTTTGCATTTGTAATTTGTTTCTGCATTTCGAAATTTGAATTTGTAATAAGGAAATTGACTTTGCCATATTTTCTTGTTTTAGCAATAAAAAGCAATCTCTTCGAGCCAGAGCTATGATTTATTGAATGCGTTATACAACTATCACTATGCATGGTGAGCTAAATTCCATCTGACGGTGGGGTTTATTCAAATAGGGAGTAACTGTGATACAACCGGTTACTTGCTAAGTGAAACCCGAGCTCGAGGGCAAATCATCACACCAAAGTCAAAAAAGGATTGATATACGACAATCCTTTAACTAACTCCAGGTTCCCATAGAGCGAGCTGGAGTGCAAACTTAAAAATACGGTCTCGAAGAAGGTGGATCCGTCCACCTAACGACTTTGTCGTGTCTTGACCAAATTTGACGAGGATGGATCCATCCATCTAACGACCTCGCTTGTTAACTCAAGGTGGATGTGAACTGACCATCCACAATCTTGATACATTCGTCGTTCCTATAGTGCTAACGAAATACTAAAGCCTAAACAGATGTGACTGACCATCTATCGGCCAACTTCGAGTTCCCAAAGAGCGAACTGGAGTATAAACATTAACTCTGAATTCCCAAATCGCGAATTTGAGTATACAGCTCCAAATTTCTAGAGTGCGCACTAGAATATAAACATCAGCTCCAGATTCCCGGAATGAGAACTGAAGTGCAAACATCAACTCTAGATTCCCGAAGTGCGAAATGGAGTACAAATACCGACTAACTCTAAAATCCTTAAAGAGTGGATTGGAGTTTAAACACAAACCAGATACGAAACAATCATCCATAACACAACTCTGAGTCCCCGGAGTGCAGTCAGAGTATAAACATAACTCGGGTGTGACTGACCACCTGCAAACCAATTTAAGTCCCCAGAGTGCGGACAAAATGCAAAGAATCAAGCGAGTGTGACTGACTTAAGCAGGCGTGACCAACCGTTGACGTACAAATGCGAAACCCCGGAGTATGTATGCAATGATCGACAGATGAGCGACTGTGGTTTGACCATTCGAATTTTCCTTGTTTCAGCATCAATTCAACGACGTTAAGCTCGATATGTTGAAGGCAAAATACAATTGCTAACCGATATTTGCAATTCGTCCCTGAAACTGGGGGCAGAACTTAAATGCCAATCATTGACTAAGATAGTGCAGTATTGGAGTCCAGCTTAATGTTCATTCGTGATCCATAGCCGTGATTTCAGGACTTGACAAATAAATTCAGATCCAATCTAAAGGTCGAAACTTTACAAGTGTATAGAACTGGAGTTCAGATGCAGAACATTTAAGCAGATAAACGAAAATTGAGTCGAAGATAAAATGGAATTTTATTTCAACTACTCATGGAAGAAAATTAAGCACAATTTTATCCCAAAAATCCTACTAGTAGGGGCCGAACCCGCATCTAGAAACGGCCAAAAAAAAGAACAAAAGAAGCTTATATCTGCCCAAAAATGCACCAAGGGAGCATATCTATTCTTTCTTTTTCTTCGGCTTCCTGTTTGGTGTTGACCCACTGTATTCACCACTTGGTTTCCTCTTTGAGCCTTTGCCTTTCGATGGCCGACTCCCCGCCAGGGGAATCACGTCTACGTCCTCCTCCTCCGAACTCACATGGATTCGTATGCCTCCTGAAGGCAGAATCTAGGGGACCGAATCAATGGTAGGAGGCAGAACAGGTACGTTGGAGTCAAAAACCATACTACCAGGAGATATCATTCTTAATGAAGCTAGGCCGGGTCCCGCCATCCTACCTCCAAAGCTACTAGCATGAGCAGCTGCCTCCATTTCTACGTTAATCTCGGCTATTATCTCTTCTTCATGAGTCGTTTGAGCCTCGCCAGGAACATTAATGGTTGGGACTGAGGAGCTGGTCGCTGGCACTACTCCACCCATAACAAATGGTAAATCAACAAAGGGGTCGCTGTAATGACCGAGGAGTTCCCCCATCATCTATTCATCAAAAGTCAGCGTGCTCCCCTGTACCTCATCTGTAGGTGCGGTAGCCGTAGTCATAGTTTCTTCGGTTATGATGGCCTCCTGCTTTTGGCGTTGTTCTTGAGTTGCAGGAGGAACGATTGATGTAGCTTCTATCACTGGATAGAAGCAAAGGAAAACTATTGGAAATTACTTCAAATAAAGCTCCCGATTTCGCAAAAGTACGAGCAATTTTCAGAGTACCTTCCTTAGGTTGACTCGTTGGCAGAGCGGCTTTAGAGACTTGTTCGTGAGCCAGAGATAAATGTGGTTAGGTTATAAGAAGGAATGGACTGAGGATCAACCGCAGGTACAGATTTAGCCTGAGTTGGCGTAGGAATTTCAGGAGTATTTGTACCAAAATTGGGCATAAAACTTTGCGGAAGTGCTTGAAGAGATAAAAATGAAGAAAATAAATGTAAAAGAGGATTATCTAACAAACGTTCAAGATTATAATCAGAAAAACAACAGAGAAACATAAAGGTTTGGAGTGGTTCGGCGTGTTCGGCGTGTTGCCTATGTCCACTGTGAAATGGTCGATCTTTATTAACTTTTGCTTGTTGGTTACAATGAATTACAACAGTGAATTTCGAGCATAACACTCAGATATAACTGTACGTGGTACAACAATTGGTAGTCAATAATTCATTATTCATGTTTCAATGGACCAATCAAAGGTCCCAGCTTTTAACGAGAGGGCGACAACCATTCAGACAAGTCGGATAAAACCGTTCAAGATGAAGATTACAACTTTTCAAAGCACGTCATGTTCTCACAAGACATACTTTGGGGGGAAAATGTTATCCCGCCTTTTGGCAAGACCGTAAAACCAAGAAATTAAATGGAAACCAAAAGCGGTACGTCCCGAAGATCGGTTATACACAAGTCTAATATGGATGCTGGTAAATGTTATCCTAGTCCGGATCGAGCTACAATCGGCATGATACGACAAGCAAAACTATGAAAGCCAATGTTCCAAATTTCAAGTCAATCCGAGTTTATATACTCAAGATATGATCGATGCAATCCAAGGAAATCATCGTGATCATCATTTTACTCTCTTCGATCAAATCCGCTCACATCCATCTGGAACTGCACTCTTCGTGTCCACATCCTTGCATCGATCATAACTCATAATCTATATGTAACAACCCTGGTTTTAGCGATTACCTGAAAATATTAAATTATAACGACAGTTATAATTTAATAGTGTAATTAATAATTAAAGAGGAATTTAAATTATTTATTGGGAATAAACAATATATTTGAGGATAAAATGAGAAAATAGGTTTTGAAAACTTTATTAAGATGACTTGAGTTAAAAGATTGAGGAAATGAGTTTAATTTAGAGATAATGCAATTTTTATGTTAATTATTGCTACTTACTTCTTTTAATGATCTTTAAAAGAAATAATTAATTTTAAAATGAGATATATTGAATATAATGATGGAATTGAGTATAAAATTAAGTTTGAAATGATTGGTAGAATTTAATTACACAAGAATGTGACTTTTGTGTAATTTTTAATGTTAATTACAACGGGTTTTGTAATTAAAAATGTAAATTGCCATTTACTTTGAAATAGAGAAATATGATAACAAAATGTTCTAATAATATAAATAATATTTTATTTAAGTGCAAAACATCTTAATTATCATGAGTATAATGTTTCATAATTTTTTTTAAAAGAGAGAAACTTGAAGTAATGTTGAGTACATTTGTTAACATATATTGTTAATATGTTGAGTGATTAAATTATTAACTAAAAGCTATTTTCTTTTGTTGGGCTTAAGTCCATTAACTAATACTATCACTTAGCCTATTCATTTAAGAATGAGTAAGAAAGAGAAGCTCCTGTACGTTTATTTCCATTCCTCTCTGTAAAATTCCAGAAGTAAGAAAATGGCAGCCTTCTTCCTTTCTTATTCCATGCCCTAATAATTCAAATAAATTGGGAAATTGATGATTAAAAATGCAAATCTAAGTTCTAAACTCAGGTAATCTATATTCTAAAACCTTTTTCTCCATCAAAAATCAAGTTTGAAATGTAAATCAATTAATTCCTTCTCTATCTTTGTTTGCATGTCTGCTTTTTGAGATTTTACAGGTTTTAATGGTCAATTACCCTTCAAAGCTTCAATCTTTTGCATCTAAATCATAGTTTAATCTTCATGAAAGCAAGGTGAGTGTAAAACTCACAAACCCTAGCTTTTTATATGATCAATATGTCATAATCAGTGAATTACTGAAGCTGAAAGTAAATTAGCCATAACTTTCTCGTTTTTGATCCAATTTGAATATTTTAGATGTTTCGGAAAGCTTATTTCATGTGCTACAACTTTTTTGTTTTGTGTTTTCTATAGTTTGGATGTTAGCTATGTCAAAATTGAATTTTTCTACGGTAATCCCGAGAGCAAAACCAATATTAGCTCTGTGCTTAAGGCTGAAACTAAATTGTCCATAACTTCTTCGTTCCTCAGCCGATTTTGATAAATTTAGATGTTCCAGAAAGCTTAGACTTTGTTAAAAAACTTTTATGTTTTGAGTTTTCCAAAATTTTGATGTTATCTTGGCCAAAATTGTGATTGTTTATCGCTGTCACGAGACAAAATTACAGAAGTTATGAAATTCAAATCTCAGAATTGTTTTATCCATAACTTTTACGATTCTTATCGGAATTCTGTAATTTTTAATGTTCCAGAAATCTTAGAAACTAAGCTACAACTTTTGCTTTATTCATTTTGCCTTTTCTCCATGGATTCTATGCTAAAATTGCAATTGTTGGTCGCTATCCTGCAAATGCATAAGTTTAGGCTAAGTTTGATGTTTTTAGTAAAATGATCATAACTTTTGAAACAATGATCGGAATTCGATGATCTTAGTCAATCTAAAAATCTTAAAAACTAAGCTACGACTTTTGTTTTATTCATTTTGCCTGATTTTGAAGTTATCTATGCTATTTTTGCAATTATTTATCACTGTCTTGTAAATGCATAAGTTCAAACTAAGTTTGATGTTTTTAGTAAAATGGTCATAACTTTTGAACCGTTGATCCAAATTGGATGATCTTGGTCATTCTGGAAAGCATGAATTAAATGCAACAACTTTCATTCAGTGTGTATTAATTTTTTTTAATGTTTTCTAGTTCAAAATAGCGGATTTTATCCGCTGTCCTGTGTTTTGTTCCATGTTGTTCGCGCACTTATTGTTTTCAAACCACTTGAAAATTGTTTTGCATCCATGAACACGTATATGCATGATCTAGCTTGGTAATTATGGTGTTAAATATTTTATTTTAAATATTTTTAAGAGTATTTCTATATAATAAAAGTATATATGCTATATTTATTTTATATAAAAATTAGAATTTTAATAAAAGAATTTCTTTGGGTTTCTAAAAATTTATTTTAACAAAAAAACCCGGTTTCCTTAGTAAATTATTGCACAAAGATCATAAACTATTTTTTTTCCTTTTGGATGTATAAGAATGAGAATTAAACGATCTAGTAAGGATATATGGTATGGGACATGTGTTCTTTCTTTATCGCTTAATAACGGACTTCTACGACCGAAACTAATTTGAATTATTATTTTGAGATGATTTAGAAGTTGCCAACTTTTAACGAACATTATTGGTTGGAGAATTACTCTTTTTGAGTACGTTCGATGACGAACCAATCTTGATGTTTTTACAATCGCTGATGAGATGAGGCGACAAAGACGAAAATTTTCCTTTTGGAGAATTATGATTAGAAATAACCGTCATGATATTGTTTTACTTACCGATGAGACGAGGTAAGTCTATTTATGAAGTATTCATGAAGTTAATACGTTTATGATGATTTATGAAGTTAAGATAGTTATGATGATTTTTACTTGTCGATGGAATGAGACAAGTCACGATGGAACCATTACTCGTTGATGAGAAGAGACGAGTATGGTATTATATTAACTCGCCGATGAAATGAGGCAGAGTGAGTTTTATGATGGTTCTAATGTTTATGATGTTTTCTAATGTGGAACCAACTAACGATTAGTAAAACATTAGGGTAGAACGTATAGTATGGGATATACGTTCTCACCTTTTGGGTGCCTATTCGAATAGTTGAGACACATTCAAGATGTTACTAGTACTAGACCGAGTACGATTGAAGTCACCACGATATTCACGATGTTATTACCCAACTCCAATCATCATGATGTTTTTACTCGGATTTGTGACTGGGTGTCATCAAGATGTTCCGACTAGTCAATCACGATGTTATGATGTTATGTGACCCCAAGTCATCACGATGTACGGTACCAAATACTAGTACTAGTCAAGATGTAAAGCACGTGCGGTTTTCCATGAAGTTTAGATGTTTCGTTTTCACTGTTTTGATGATGATGCTTTATTATAGCCTTATGTAAGAAAAAAGCTTATTTATATACATGGTTTTATGGTGATTTCGAATATGATGTTTTGAACTCTTTCCGGGTTCTATTAAGATGGATTTGAGGCATTCTATATTTATATCAGTAAGATGAGGTATAAATTATGGAAATTCTTTTATAAGGAGTTTTAATAGTGTATTTGAGATGTATTTATATTTATACCGATGACATGAGGTGTAAATGATTATGAGATTTTTTTTTGATAATAAGTTTAAGTGATGGATTTGAGACGTATCTATATTCATACCGATGAGATTAGGTATGAATAAGTATGATGCTTCTTTTATAATTGAGTTTTATATTTCCTTGAATGATCCTTGGGATGTGCCAATGAGATGAGGTACATACATATGCGTTTTATTCTATGTATGAAGGATATGTACCTTTGATGTAGTATTACTTTGACAACCACTTCTAAGAAGACAGTTTATTCATTTGAAGTCATTATCCATATTCTTTTAAGCCGCCGTTGATACGAGGCGAAAGCGATGTTTATTGAATCTTATCTTTAAAATTTTGTTCACCGATGATCCATTTGCTTAAGTGTCTGTTACGCCACTTAAATATGACTTTATCATCATTATCTCTCCTACTTGCCAAGAAGAGATGGTTTCATATGATGTTGAAACCCTGTTTAGGGCATGGCATCCTTTATGAAAAAGGATACCATAGCTTTCACCTAATTATCCTTATTGATTATTCTGTTTAACTGATAATTTTAGCTAGCCTGACCCGTGTGTTTTCACTCGGGTCAGACCGAGTTGTTTCAGGTATCATTTATTGGACTTAGCTTGAAGTTGATGTTGGATATCAGCTCTTCTTTCTCTTGAGTAGTTTTTGTTCTTTCGCATACTCTGATGTAGTTATATTTGATTCGATATTTATGGTGTGGTCGAGTAACACCTTTATTGTATTCATATTGTATTGTACTAAACATGTATCAGTGTATATGTATATATATGATGTTGGTTACTGTTCTGTGATGTGATTTACATTCAGTTATTGTATTTTATTCTGATAGATCCGTTAACCACCTATAGTTTTGGATTAAGCATTTACTGGTATGTCGATCCACTTGAGTTGAAAAAAAAGTTATATTGCATTTATCGACGTATTCAATAGATGTTTAAGACAAAATTATAGATGGTCGCCCTTAACCAGCCCTATTCTCCGCTTTAGTAGACGGAATTACTTGTTAATTCTCTTTACTAAGGTGGGTCTCGGGGTGGGGCGTTACAGCTTGGTATCAGAGCTGTGGTCAGAACAAAGTAGAATAAACACAGAACAGTACGTATATCATGATACATCGAAGTATAATACGAGTGAATCATTGTTCTTTATTCGAGCTTGCTTTCAAATCGAGCCTTGATTCTTTTTTGAGTTTTGGGATTGTTGAGATGGAATATGTCTAGGAATATAGATATATTGTATTCCATAGTACTCCATAATAGAGTTTGATGTCATCTTATCTTATATAAAATCTTATTTGGGATTATTCTATTCTTATTTTTGTTGATACGAGTGAGTTCATATCGATGGGGCTGATTTATTTCTTTGAGTATTCTTGCTGCATTCCTTTGAGAGTTTGTGAATCCTATTGAAGGGATCCACAACGATTGGCTTGTTGTGAGCATTCTAAGATTTCTATTTGATGTTACTTTTATGAGTAACTGTTTATTACTTGCTATCTTGAGATGTATTTGATTTGAGTTGGATTGGCTTATATGAGGCTAAGTCCAATCCTTTTGTGTTATAGGATCCTATATTTATTTAGGCATCCTAATTTGATTGGGTTATTATTTCTATCACTTTGGAATGTTAATGATGATTTCGAAGTTTTTGTATTCACTCTTTAGTATCGAGATGTTGATGATATATCTCGAATTCCAGTCAAGGTGACTTTGTTGAGTTTTGTGAGTCCGTTTGGATTTGACATCCAATCGAGCAATCGAGTGTTGAGGTAATCTTATTCCTGGCTCTTAGCTCTTCAGTTATCCTTCCACGAGGACATCCACTAAAGAATGAGGTGAGTTTCTAGATTGTTCAAGTTTGATTGAGTTTATCATTCAGTTTCTTTGAGTTATGCTTTTCGGATACTCAATCAGTGTTATCCTTTGTTGCATTACTTTGTTCGAAGTAATGACTTGTTGTTTGTGTGCTTCTTCTCCTTCGAGAAGAATATCTTGCCTATCTTTTGTCTTGATTATTTCCGAGAGTGGCTCGTCGTCTTGTAGGTGTTGACGAACACTCCATCTCCTTCTACTGATTTTGTGAATCGCGTATTCTAGGAATATCTCGATGCATTCTCTCAGTGTTCTTTGGTTTGAGTTTTTGAAGCTATATATATGAGTTTTAAAAAGAGAAATTGGAGTTTTGAGATAAAAAAAATCAAAGAATATTTTGAGAATATATTTACATGAGTAGTATTTCTTTTATGAAAATAATTTGAGAGTGTTGGGTTGTCCATCGAGTAGTTAAGAGTTCTAGTCGATACGTCTGATCAACATTATTGATAGGAATCTCCTAAATGCTATGATAAGGTAATCAAACACAATGGTTTGTGTTTTAAAAATTGATATTTTGAAAATGATATTTGTGATTAAATATTAAATTTATTTTTGAATGGTAATTGCATCCATTGATTTTGGAGATGAGTATCAGAGTGGCAAGGCAGTTTTGATCGTTTGATCGACTCTGCAGCCAACGGACATATCAATTTATTAGAGATTCAATGGCGTAGCAATGCCATTTATTTATATATTTATTTGAAATTATAAAGATGAGAATATGTGAGAAAATTATTGAGCTATACTTTATTGAAAGTACATTTTGAGATTTTAGAATTTATATTATATACATTGGATGTTTTAAGAGAAGAGTTATAAGAGGATTTAAAGATTGTTTTAAGCTTTTTAAGTGGTTTAATAAAAAGAGTAAAGAGGATTTAAACCCTTAATTTATTTTGAAGAATATTATTATGGATTTACAAATTCTTTGGAAATTAATTTTGAAGTAAGAGAAGAAATTTTGGACTTTTAATTTGAGTTTTAAATTATTTACTAAGTAATGTAGTAAAGAGTTTGAAAATTTTCAAATGTTGAAAATTGAGATTTAAAATTTAAAAGATGTTGAGAAAAAAAATCTAAATATCTTGGATTGAAACGTAATTTGAGCTTATATTCTTGTTCTTGAGTTCACTCTATTCTTGTGCTATTGATGATGACGTGCATTTTCGCGGTCATTCGAGTTTGGTGGCCTCGTGAGAAGCCATTTTGTGTGATTTATCTATCTTGTCTATTAAGTCTATCGTTGCTATGAGGATGCTCTTTTCGTATTATTATGCGGAAAATTGTGTTGATGATCATTTTTATTGCTTAGAGTTCGGACTTAAGTGAGTTTGATCCCGACTCTATTCGTAGAGTTTTGTGAAATCAATCATTTTCGATTGATTAACTGTTGAGCATCTTATTGAGTTTTGATTCGAAGACGGGATATCTTTGAAATTCTTTCGAGTTACTTGGAAAATTTGATGGTTTGCTAATTACTATATTAGCATTTGATGGGCCATTGGATTAACCAAGTGAGTTTTTCCTTATTTCTTTCTACCATTCTATATTGAGAGTATGAATGGTTTGGAATTCGAGCTTGTCTTTATCCTTCGATGATTGTATCTTTTATGATTTTACAGCCCTTTTTCTAGAAAATTGCAGGGACGCAATTTTTGTAAGGGGAGGAGTCTGTAACAACCTTGGTTTTAGCGATTACCTGAAAATATTAAATTATAACGACGGTTATAATTTAATAGTGTAATTAATAATTAAAGAGGAATTTAAATTATTTATTGGGAATAAACAATATATTTGAGGATAAAATGAGAAAATAGGTTTTGAAAACTTTATTAAGATGACTTGAGTTAAAAGATTGAGGAAATGAGTTTAATTTAGAGATAATGCAATTTTTATGTTAATTATTGCTACTTACTTCTTTTAATGATCTATAAAAGAAATAATTAATTTTAAAATGAGTTATATTGAATATAACAATGGAATTGAGTTTAAAAGTATAATTTGAGTATAAAATTAAGTTTGAAATGATTGGTAGAATTTAATTACACAAGAATGTGATTTTTGTGTAATCTTTAATGTTAATTATAATGGGTTTTGTAATTAAAAATGTAAATTGCCATTTACTTTGAAATAGAGAAATATGATAACAAAATGTTTTAATAATATAAATAATATTTCATTTAAGTGCAAAACATCTTAATTATCATGAGTATAATGTTTCATAATATTTTTTTAAAAGAGAGAAACTTGAAGTAATGTTGAGTACATTTGTTATATTGTTAATATGTTGAGTGATTAAATTATTAACTAAAAGCTATTCTTTTGTTGGGCTTAAGTCCATTAACTAATCCTATCACTTGGCCTATTCATCTAAGAATGAGAAAGAAAGAGAAGCTCCTGTACGTTTATTTCCATTCCTCTCTGTAAAATTCCAGAAGTAAGAAAATGGCAGCCTTCTTCCTTTCTTATTCCATGCCCTAATAATTCAAATAAATTGGGAAATTGACGATTAAAAATGAAAATCTTCTAAACTCAGGTAATCTATATTCTAAAACTTTTTTCTCCATCAAAAATCAAGTTTGAAATGTAAATCAATTAATTCCTTCTCTATCTTTGTTTGCATGTCTGCTTTTTGAGATTTTATAGGTTTTAATGGTCAATTCTCCTTCAAAGCTTCAATCTTTTGCATCTAAATCGTAGTTTAATCTTCATGAAGGCAAGGTGAGTGTAAAACTCACAAACCCTAGCTTTTTATATGATCAATATGTCATAATCAGTGAATTACTGAAGCTAAAAGTAAATTAGCCATAACTTTCTCGTTTTTGATCCAATTTTGAATATTTTAGATGTTCCGGAAAGTTTATTTCATGTGCTACAACTTTGATGTTTTGTGTTTTCTGTAATTTGGAAGTTATTTATGTCAAAATTGAATTTTTCTACTGTAATCCCGAGAGCAAAACCAATATTAGCTATGTGCTTAAGGCTGAAACTAAATTGGCCATAACTTCTTCGTTCCTCAACCGATTTCGATAAATTAAGATGTTTCAGAAAGCTTAGACTTTTTTTATAAAACTTTTATATTTTGAGTTTTCCAAAATTTCGATGTTATCTTGGCCAAAATTGTGATTGTTTATCGCTGTCCCGAGACAAAATGACAGAAGTTATGAAATTCAAATCTCAGAACTGTATTATCCATAACTTTTACATTACTTATCAGAATTCTGTAATTTTTAATGTTCCGGGAAGCTTAGAAACCAAGCTACAACTTTTGCTTTATTCATTTTGCCTGATTTTGATGGATTCTATGCTAAAATTGCAATTGTTGGTCGCTGTCCTGCAAATGCATAAGTTCAGGCTAAGTTTGATGTTTTTAGTAAAATGATCATAACTTTTGAACCAATGATCGAAATTCAATGATCTTGGTCAATCTAATAATCTTAGAAACTAAGCTACGACTTTTGTTTTATTCATTTTTCCTAATTTTGAAGCTAACTATGCTATTTTTGCAATTGTTTTCACTATCTTGTAAATGCGTAAGTTCAGACTAAGTTTGATGTTTTTAGTAAAATGGTCATAACTTTTGAACCGTTGATCCAAATTAGATGATCTTGGTCATTCTGGAAATCCTGAATTATATGCAACAACTTTCATTCAGAGTGTATTAATGTTTTTATAATGTTTTCTAGTTCAAAATAGCGGATTTATCCGCTGTCCTGTGTTTTGTTCCATGTTGTTAGCGCACTTATTGTTTTCAAACCACTTGAAAATTGTTTTGCATCCATGAACACGTATATGCATGATCTGGCTTGGTAATTATGGTGTTAAATATTTTATTTTAAATATTTTTAAGAGTATTTCTATATAATAAAAGTATATATACTATATTTATTTTATATAAAAAGTAGAATTTTAATAAAAGGATTTCTTTGGGTTTCTAAAAATTTATTTTAAGAAAAAAACCCGGTTTCCTTAGTAAATTATTGCACAAAGATCATAAACTATTTTTTTTCCTTTCGGACGTATAAGAATGAGAATTAAACGATTTAATAAGGATATATGGTATGGGACATGTGTTCTTGCTTTATCGCTTAATATCGGACTTCTACGACCGAAACTAATTTGAATTATTATTTTGAGATGATTTAGAAGTTGCCAAATTTTAACGAACATTATTGGTTGGAGAATTATTCTTTTTGAGTACGTTCGATGACGAACCAATCTTGATGTTTTTACAATCGCTGATGAGATGAGGCGACAAAGACGAAAATTTTCCTTTTGGAGAATTATGATTAGAAATAACCGTCATGATGTTATTTTACTTACCGATGAGACGAGGTAAGTCTATTTATGAAGTATTCATGAAGTTAATACATTTATGACGATTTATGAAGTTAAGATAGTTATGATGATTTTTACTTGTCGATGAAATGAGACAAGTCACGATGGAACCATTACTCGTTGATGAGAAGAGATGAGTATGGTATTATATTAACTCGCCGATGAGATGAGGCAAAGTGAGTTTTATGATGGTTCTGATGTTTTATGATGTTTTCTAATGTGGAACCGACTAACGATTTGTAAAACATTAGGGTAGAACGTCTAGTATGTGATATACGTTCTCACCTTTTGGGTTCCTATTCGAATAGTTGAGACACTTTCAAGATGTTACCAGTACTAGACCGAGTACGATTGGAGTCACCACGATGTTCACGATGTTATTACCCAACTCCAATCACCACGATGTTTTTACTCGGATTTGTGACTGGGTGTCATCAAGATGTTCTGACTAGTCAATCATGATGTTATGATGTTAGGTGACCCCAAGTCATCACGATGTATGGTACCAAATACTAGTACTAGTCAAGATGTAAAGCACGTGCGATTTTCCATGAAGTTTAGATGTTTCGTTTTCACTGTTTTGATGATGATGCTTTATTATAGCCTTATGTAAGAAAAGGGCTTATTTATATGCATGGTTTTATGGTGATTTCGAATATGATGTTTTGAACTCTTTCCGGGTTCTATAAAGATGGATTTGAGGCATTCTATATTTATATCAATGAGATGAGGTATAAATTATGGAAATTCTTTTATAAGGAGTTTTAATAGTGGATTTGAGATGTATTTATATTTATACCGATGAGATGAGGTGTAAATGATTATGAGATTTTTTTTGATAATAAGTTTTAGTGATGGATTTGAGACGTATCTATATTCATACCGGTGAGATTAGGTATGAATAAGTATGATGCTTCTTTTATAATTGGGTTTTATATTTCCATGAATGATCCTTGGGATGTGCCAATGAGATGAGGTCCATCCATATGCGTTTTATTTTATGTACGTAGGATATGTACCTTTGATGTATTGTTATTTTGACAACCACTTTTAAGAAGATAGTTGATTCATTTGAAGTCATTATCCATATTCTTTTAAACTGTCGTTGATACGAGGCGAAAGCGATGTTTATTGAATCTTATCTTTAAAATTTTGTTCGCTGATGATCCATTTGCTTAAGTGTCTGTTACGCCACTTAAGTATGACTTTATCATCATTATCTCTCCTACTTGCCAAGAAGAGATGTTGTCCTTTCATATGATGTTGAAACCCTGTTTAGGGCATGGCATCCTTTATGAAAAAGGATACCATAGCTTTCACCTAATTATCCTTATTGATTATTCTGTTTAACTGATAATTTTAGCTAGCCTGACCCGTGTGTTTTCACTCGGGTCAGACCGAGTTGTTTTAGGTATCATTTATTGGACTTAACTTGAAGTTGATGTTGGATATCGGCTCTTCTTTCTTTTGAGTAGTTTTTGTTCTTTCGCATACTCTGATGTAGTTATATTTGATTCGATACTTGTGGTGTGGTCGAGTACCACCTTTATTGTATTCATATTGTATTGTACTAAACATGTATCAGTGTATATGTATATATATGATGTTGGTTACTGTTCTGTGATGTGATTTACATTCAGTTATTGTATTTTGTTCTGATAGATCCGCTAACCACCTATAGTATTGGATTAAGCATTTACTGGGTATGTCGATCCACTTGAGTCGAAAAAAAGTTATATTGCATTTATCGACGTATTCAATAGATGTTTAAGACAAAATTATAGATGGTCGCCCTTAACCAGCCCTATTCTCCGCTTTAGTAGACGGAATTACTTGTTAATTCTCTTTACTAAGGTGGGTCTCGGGGTGAGGAGTTACCTATAAGTCCAAATGCTACCTAATTTTCATAGAAGCTGGCATACATCCTCGAGAATGTTCATGATCGATATCGACTCGATTGGGTGGATTATCGATCGATACGAAGCTCATTCATATCGATCACAAATCGAGTACAAACCATACGGGATCGATCGCGTGGGCCCACCTACATGCAAGAAGAGGTCTTCCAAGATTTGAGTGGGATATTTGCCGCCTACGACGATAAATAGCAGGACATGACCTACATAAAAGGGACTTTTTGGCTCTCCTACGTCCAGACTGTGCCGAAACCATTGTTGTGCTCGAAAACCATTGTTGTGCTCGAAATTCACTATTGTAATTCATTGTAACCAGCAAGAAAAAGTCAATAAAGATCAACCATTTCATAGTGGACGTAGGCAGTACACCGAACCACTCTAAACCTTTGTGTTTCTCCACTATTTTTCTGATTATAATTTGGAGTGTTTGTTAGATAATCCTCTTTTACATTTATTTTCTTAATTTTTATCTCTTCAAACACTTCCGAAGAGTGTTGTGTCCAATTTTGGTACAAATAATCTTTATAATTCTTTTAAAATGTTTTAAAGGAGATTTAAGTTGTATAAATAAATTTCTAAATATAACTTAAAACATAACAACTCTTTTCCAAATACTTTATAATTAATTTTAAATGAATAATTAAGTGTTTTAAAGATGATTTGAAGATTTAATGATTTTTTTAAAATGATTTAAATAAAAGAATTAAAGAAAAGCTTTTATAAGCAATTGTTTTAATCTTGGCTCTAATAAGCTGAAGAGTACACCTGATTTTTCTATTCATGAGATCTAGTAGAGGTGCTTAAACTAAGGAGCTTTTCAAAAGCAACCGGTGCCCTAGCTTACTTGGCCTCACCTAGGTGAGGGATGGATAAGGTCGAAATGTCGGAAACGAGTTAAGTATAAAAGATTATATTTCCCAACTTTAAACAACTTGGGTTGTACATAGATAATCTTCTTATAATTGATATTAAATTCTGAGTAGGGAATTCATACTACTCATATGAAATTAAAAGGTAATTTCACCATTATCCGATGAATAGTACTTGTTGAATACGAAAATTAATATCAAGTATAATTTGAAATAATTTCTATAGGTATGTTTCATTCTAATATTAACTAATTGGATTTACCATCTTAGATAATGTGGTTTCAACTAATTAAAAGTTATGGTTTTGGAATTGAGAAATTTTTGTTAAAATTTAAGTAAAATGATTTGGAATTATTCTAAGTTTTAAAAAGAGATTAATTAAACTGAAGAATTTAACAAAGGGAGTTTTATTGAATTCCATATATACTGAAAAGAAATGGTTTTCAAACGATAAATATCTCTAGAAATATTTTAAATAAAAATATGTTAATTAATGCAATATCAATCATCTATTTATAAACCATCTTTTTATCGATGATCGGTATGAAGGAACTAGGGTCGGATTTGGGTAGTTCCTATTCAAAAAACACTTCGAACCAATTTATGTGTTCGAAAATGAATATATATATATATATATATATATATATATATATATATATTGAAGACTATAATTTTGTAGATAGAAAATCTTCATTTCAAAAGGACTGCTAGTTGATAATCTCTAAGTAACTCCCAATAAAAATAAATAACGGTGGTCCCTTCATTTTGAAATTCTTTGAAACACGGTGACTATTCGCTACTAATCCTAGGGGAAATTCTCGATAGGCTTTTGTAGGAAAGTACCTTCGGTTTGTCTTGTTCCTCGATAACTTGTATAGACAAATGTCTGACGCTGCATTTCTAGATCATACTGATTGATCTCTATAAACGTATCATCTATTTGGTAGCGGAGAAGGAAACTTCTCTTAGTTTAACACACTTTCCTGAGACGTACGAGGTCAAGAGTCGTGCGTTTGTGGAAATCAGTTGTGTGGTCGTGAAATGCCAAAGTGGCATTCAAAGTGGAATATGTTCTATATAAAAGGTAATAATTACCTGAAAGCCTCACACCTGGGAATGGTGTAACAGTGGATGCTTTGAGGCAAAGTGCCAATCAATTAGGGTATGAAACCACCTTCTATATCTATAAAATTTCTACCTATTATAACGTTGGGTTTAAATTAAGTCGTGTATGCTATGATATGTCTTGGATGGGTCGGTAATGGTCGGGTGATGTAATACTCAGTTACTCAGTGCTATTAATGTAATTTTCGGATAGGTCGATCTTAATTCGCATGAGGACCAACATAAGGGCCTTGGGTGCATTCCTCTAGAAATGTATTGTACGAGAAGTAGTCCCTTACCTCACTATTCAATTGGAAATCCAATCTCCAATAAGTGCCTTCAGTTTTGTTTATAGAATCTTAAATAATTAGGTCTAAAATTTAATATGGTAACAATTTTGGCTAAGATTTATAATTTTAATTGCAAATATTTTCAAAAGAATGTCATTAAAAATAATATTACCAAATTTCCACATAAAAATGTTTTGGTTATCATAAAGTAAATACCCATTCCGTATTTCTACGCGGCGTGGTCTTATGAGATACTTTATTTTTTAAACAATCATATTTTGAGTTCTCACGCCAGTCCCATGACTGAACTGGAGTTTATTTCCTTTTCTTAAACACTGGTACCTATTTTTCCGGGTAGCCTAGTAGTTAAGTTTAGCTAGAAGAAATCTGGAAGAGCTTGGAACATGGAGTTAGAAGATTCTTCAGTAGACTATTACCTCCTTTCCCACCATCCTTGCATTCTATTTTATTCCACATTTGTATGGATAGAGATTTATAACTATCCATGTTTAACTCTAATAAATATATTTAAAATTTCCACTATAAATTTTTATATCGAATAATATATGTTATTCCATTCATGCAAGATTCTATTCTATGTCTATTTTTCCTTTTACCCTTAAGGAACCGCCTCTTTGACACACGGGTTTGCAACACATGAATATCGAGGATATATTATTGTCGATTTCCAAGGGTCGAAGAAACGGGTCCTCACATTTGGCATCAGAGCCTTGGCTCAGTGAACACCAGAGCCTGACCAGGGTAAAGCCTCATCAGAGATAGGATTAGTAATATCCTAGGATGAGTAACTCATTAGAGATAGGGTTAGTAACGCCCTAGAATGAGTTGAGAGTATTATATATATGAGAGACTATTTGTTAATATTTAAAAATGATTTTTAAAAATATCGTAAATGAAATAATTTTACCTAGGATTATATTTTTAGATGTTTTTTAAAATATATATGGTAATTTGAATGATTGTTTAAAACAGTTAATAAAAAAATTTAATCCTAAATATCTTGTGATTAGAATTTCATAGTTTGATTATAAGATGTTTATTAAATAAGAGTAATAATGGGATGTATTTAAAACCTAAGAATTTGGATAATGAGAATATTTATCTAAATTTATGAAGAAAATTTCCAAAGGATTTTTGTATTGGTTTAGAAGTAATGAAACCAAGTGCTTACTAAACTATTTAACCGTCGACTGAAATTATGATACCGAATGGTCATAAAGCAAATAATAGAAAATTTCATCTAAAAGGTTTTTGAGAAAGAAGTTTTAAAAGATTTTGAAAGCTGATGATAATAATGTTTGAAAAACATTTTGACAAGGATTCAACCAAATATCGATTATCTTTCTAAAATTTGATCAAGTATGGTTTTAAGGAAAATACCAAAGTATTTAGGGAATTATTACCCTTAACTATCGAATGAATTAGTGATAGGATACATTTAAATTCAAACCTTGACATTAGAATAAGTTAGTATCCATACCTAAGAAGGCTTTGTTTACACTGGTAGAGACCATTCGTGAAAAAGTATTCGAAGGGGAAGTCCTCAAAGAGAAAGGGGAAGAAGAAAGATAATTTGATCGTCCTATTGAGCGACGAAGAACCCAAGCATTAGCCACCTAGAAATCGGCTCATCATAAAGGAAGAATTAGATCATTATACTAGGCTAGACAAAGACGGCTATCCTATGGCCGCAATGCTTGTACCTCCACCCATACTTGAACTTATCGTTGTGTCAAGTGACGAAGAAGTTGCTCCAACCTCCACGGAACCGGTGAAGAAGGAGGAATCCGAGCTTATGGAATATCCAAATTCCATGATACCCCATGAATCAAACAATAGCCTCTAAGCCTAATCAAGATCCACACTAAAAAATCCACGGATCAATGCTAGTACGGAAGCAAAATGATATGTTCGAATTTAAGATCGAATAAGATAAGTGCATATTAATAATATATAAATACCAGCCGACTATATTTAAAGTTCAATTTTGGAATAAGTGTTAACGACTTTGCGCTCAATTTCGAGTAAGGAATCCTTTCAAGGAGGGGAGTCTATAATGACCTACAAATTCATCAGTTTAATAAATTAAGATTACTTTTGAAATATTCAAATATAAGGATTTATAACCCCAATAATAATGTTTTGATCCATAAATAAAAATGGTAAACTTATTTAAAAATATATTTACATAGATTTAACTGATTTATGACATCATTGTGATGGTAGTATATGTAATAATGAATCAATGATTTTAAATTAGGATTTAAAATTATAAAGAAAATCGATATCGGTTTATCGATATAGTAACACTTTTTGTAAATAATCGTTTATTATAGATTTACATTATTTTATAACTCGTATAAGATCATTTTAATTCATAAATAATAATAAGAAAATATTTTTCAAACTTTTTTTTCAAATATACATACGTTAATTACTAAATGAAAATATGACCGAAGATCGGAATCCGAATTCCTAACGGTTTGACGTATATAAGTTATACGATGTTGTTCAAATGACTTGTACACATTTGTGACATACACAGACACATGAGAGTAGAAAGTAAATATGTACTTACATAAGGTAATAAAATAAATACCTAAAGTAATTATTACTTTAAAAAGCAAATATCAAATCAACCTTACACCACATCACATCATTACCCAACACCATCATCACCGTAATCACCTACACCTCACCACCATATGGTTAAGGGGAGGGGGCGACTGACGTGCGACCAAGGGAGGGGAAGGATGGGATGGGTGAGGGAAAATAGATAATTTACTATTAAGATATTTGATTTTCTAAATTTACCTATAAATACCCCAACACATTTCACAAATTTCCTACAACTTTTCTTCATCTTCTTCTCCACATGTCAAAGTTTTATTAATGACTTCTCCACTTAATAAAATAATGAAGAAAATATTTGTGAAAAAAATAAATTTATATAACATATATAATAGTATATACACCTCAATACCACTTTAAAATCACTTCTTTTTCTCCTCAAAACCCACGACCACCATCATCTACCTGTAACGACCCGAAATTTTTGATCCCGAAAATTCCAGATAGTTAGGAAAGAAAGAAAAGAGATAGAAGAAGAAACAGGATAGAAACACAGATTCTCACATTCGCAGCAGATCAAAATATAATATCACATAAAATAACATTTTACAAAGGAAAACTGCATCAGTCAATTACATTTTAATACATCAGAATTACAACATTTACACAATCACTGGACGGTTAAAATAACTTGTCCCAGATAAATAACAATAATATATTTAGCGGAATACTCTACATACGTTCCTGCCATCCAGCTCGCCTCCTGAACTCCAGAACAACCATACCTGAAAATCTGTAATACTCGGTCTGACCCGAGTATTACATCAAAGTAACACCCGGGTCAGGATGGAAACCAACGTGAGTAAACCCATCTAACATGGAATGCTAAAGCAAACAACTTTCAAAATCTCTTAATCAATTTTCATAATCTCTTAATCAATTTTTAAAATCTTTAAACCAATTTTCAAAATCTCTTAATCAATTTTTAAAGAAAACAATTAAAAAACGAGTAAGTTTAAATAAGAAAATTTAAAATAGATTTAAATTTAAATTTTAAAACATTTTAAAAAAAACTGTTCAGCATAGCACTTTGGGTCAAACCCTAAAACTACTCGGTCTACCCCGAGTTTCCCCTTCCTTCCTCCCTTTTTTTTTCAAAAACTTGAATTTTATTTTAAGTTAAAAACTTGCTTCATTTTATTCTTTCCCCTTTATTTCCTTAACCATCGTTTAAATTCAATTACTTAAACAAACCGGCCCACTACCTTCGGCCCACCAAGACTAGGTACCATGAAAGCAAACGAAATCCCCTCCTTCCACTTCTTATTTCCTTCAGCAAGCAGCTCAAATCTAAACTATAGGCTTGAATACGAAGTCGTGCACATATCCGTGCACGCTTCCTCCAATGATCATGCCTTGTCGCCGATCATCCTTGCAACTCTCGCATGGTCATCCCACCCCGTCGAAACACTCAAACCTCGACGAACTGCCCTGATAAAAAAACTAGCTTCAACACCCTTACAGCAGATGATCAGATAAACATTTATCGCCACGCTCCGCCCCCATCTACTACCGTATATCCTCACATTTCATCGGAAAAACCGCCTTCACCTCCTACATTGTTTCCCCCATGCGTTCAACATTCCATCGCTCGCCATGCTTCGCTAATCCAAACGAAACTGAACGCCAAGCGAAGATCTCTAAAACCCTAATACCCAAACAATCTGCTTCCACGTGGACTTAGAAATTCCAGAGTCATTTTTCTCGAGTTAACCATGCCCTACTCTTCCTCCACGACGAATGCCCCGCCTCCAAATCAATCCAGCCACTACAATTTGCCGTTATGCCCAAATCCATCCAACTCGGCCTACCTCCCGCTTTGCGCATCTAGAAATCACCCTACCACCCTTAAAAATCATATTTTCCCTCAACGATCACGATAACGCAAACAAAAACCCAAATCTTGATGATTAAATTTTGACTGGACTTGATCACTTACTGCAAAGCATACATAATACAAGTCTATACTTCAATATATTAATGAAACCGGTTTTAAAATAAAGTACACCTCGTAACAAACAACTTTTCTTTTAGTATCACCACTTAAAACTAATTAGATTGAGTGGTAGAAATTTTTGAAGTCTAGCCTAGCATATTTTATTTTGAAATTTAACAGAGCAGTGTAAATAATGGTGAACATCCTAACTTCTCTTGTTTAATCACTTATTTACTCATATATGTGTGCATATATTCAGAACAAAACGTACTTATCAAATCACACTTTTATTCCATGATAAAACATGAACTACAGTACAATAAGGATTTTGTTTACTCACCTGCACATGTTGAACAGAGGAGCAAAATTAATTTGAAAAAAAAATCTGGATGTTATCTGGACTTTAAACTTGATCTGTTTTGTTCGAGATGATCTGATACTGGATTTTGATGTTGTTCTACTTGCTTTCAAGTTTGATTTTCAGTATTGCTTTGAGTTGAACTTGAGCTCGATTTAGTTTTTTTATCCTTCTTTGCCTGACTTCAGTTGAATATGCTGTTTGGATTTATTTTTTGTTTTCGCTTATTTTGTTACAGGTTTTATTTTGTAAATTTTCTGTTTTTTTTTAAAAAAAATCTTTTATTTATTTTCATTTTCAAGTTAATAAGAAGATGAGACATGCCACTTGTTAAGTTGCATGTTAATATTATTACATTTGTTTTAATGTTTATTAAGATTTGTTACACTTGTCTTTTATTCATGCACTAATTAAATTTTAAATGTTAAAAAAATTTATATGTCATAGTTACCTTATGTTTAAAATATTACACATGTTTAAATTTATTCTAAAATCTTTTATATGTGTAAATATGTATGTATAAATGATTTTAATATGTTTTTGATAAAATTTTATACTACATTCATTATTTTGTTTTATATATGTCATATGGTTTCTTTATGTTTTATCTTTAAGTTTATTAATATATATGCAATAAAGCTTTTTATTAAACCTTGTTTTCATATTTATATTTTTAATCTCAAAATAAAATTTCCAAATCACAATATATATATATATATATTATATACTTACTTTATATACTTATATATGTATACTTGGAGTTTTCATTTATCTGTTTATGTGATTTATTATTACAAAATTTATCAATTCAGATATTACAATCCAAAATTTATTCTAGTTCTAGATTCATTTAGAGACATTTTAATTATCATATATATAGGTGTTTCAACAGTAAAAATCCAATAGTTACCCATTATGAGATGCCCAAAAATCCGGGTTATCACATTCCTCCCTCCTTAGAATATTTTCGTCCCCAAAAAGGAATGAAGCCAGAATTTATCAAAATGCTTATTATTAGAAAAATTATTCCTTGAAACACTTTTAAAACACTTTTAAAATATACATAATATTATAAAATAGTTTTTATAAAAATACTTTTTATAAATCGATGATTCAACCGGTCCATCCTTGTTCTCACAGAAATTTGGTCATATGTTGATCAGGCGTACGACTGAAAATCTATAAGTACTTAGCAGACACATATTCAACACCTAGTGAAAATCCATGGAAAAAAAATAATTTTATTGAAAATATGGAAATATTTTTGAAATCGTGGAAATATCTTTGGTAAGAATGCTTTGGAAATCATCACACCCATCCACGGCCGTAGTTAACCCGATGGTTACGTAGCCATCGCAGCAAAATCTATAGATAACTGTAGGCACACCTCGCATCTCGATTATGCCATGAAACCCGCTATAGATCGCGGCTATAATCGGGGTTACGTTGCTATCACAGCAAAAAACCCATATAACTATAGGCCTTAGCGCCCTCGAATTCCGCTGCCAAAAGAATGAAACTTCTCCACTCTCACATAGGTCGCAGTCTACCGATGTAAAATCAAACGTAGATGGTTGGCTCTCAACAGCACACCTGACTTTCGCTATGTCACCATAGGTTGCAGTCTACCGATATAAAATCAAACATAGACTGTTGGCTCTCAGCTGCACACATGACCTTCGCTATGGTCTGTAGTAGATCGCAGTGACATCGAGTTACACTGTCGTCGCAGCATAACCCAAATGCCTCTGTAGGGCATCAACGCCCTTGACTTTCGCTACACACTACACAAAATTCTCAAGAACTAGTTTTGTCCGGACTTCTCACAGGATCATCCTATGGCACTGCTGAGAAGTTCATTTCAAGGGAGCGCCTTTTTCCCCAGAGCCATTTTCAAAACACTTTACACTATACACATATAGTATCTTCCAAATCAAACACCTAGTATGAATCTTAAATAAATCTCCTTTCTCAAAATCGATTATCTCAGAATCGATAATTCTCAAATTAGGCTTTTCCAAATTCCAATATTGATTTTACCCAAAAATCAAAAAGCCTTTCCAAATCCAAAGGTTCCAAAAACCTTTTCTCATCCTTTACACACACACACACACAGATATATATATATATATATATATATATATATATATAACTTTAAAATCTTTAGATCACTTCAAACTTGTATAAATTCCCTTTTTATACCCAAATACTTTCAAAAACCCTTTTCTTCTGGCAAAAGATTCAACAAGGGAAGTTTTATCTTATATAAAAAAGATACATAACTTTGTTTATTTCAAATCAAATGTTCAAATTTGATTACTCTATAAAGTCACCTACCATATTACTTACTTTCATAAAGTAAATTTCTATCATGGAAATATCTGATTTCTATTTTATTTCATCATATATTTCACAAAATATACCATTCATTTCAAAAACCATTCCACATTTCTTATCCACAAATTTCCAATATCAATTTCATTCTACCCGTACGATGTACACATCATCTGTACGCAATATCAATCTGATCGCTCACTCGATCACACAATTTCACTTTCGAACCAGTATCGTTCACCCGACTTCCTAGCGCGGACTCAGATCTGGTTTCTTGGTAAAAAACCGTCATTCTCCTTGCATAGCCATAGCTATGTTAGAGAATTTCTGGAACCAATCAACAATCCATATCCAGGATCGCCTTCGAAATTCGAGTGAAAAAATCCCAACTCGGACCGATAAATTATCTCGAAATTTTATGCTCGAATCCGGATCAAATCACTATGCGAATAGAATAATATACGTACTTCCTACATATTTATCTCCATTGATTATTAGCTAAACCAATTTCCTTTCCTATTCACATTCACTTAAATTTTCATACACTTATTCCCAGTTACTTCAATCCTCATTAGGATTATCACTTCAATTCATATCTCAACTAGTAATGAATCATAAATAGTTCGAACTCCGTCCAGTTTAAATTTAGAAAATAGCTTGAAATTTTTTTTATTTTTTTTAAATAGATAAGTGGTTGAAAAATTATTATTAGTTGTAAAATAGTTATAAAATAATTAAATAATTGTAAAATAGTTGGAAAATAATCAAATAGTTATAGAAATTTTAAATAATTGCAAAATAGTAAAATAGTAATTAGTTATAAAATAGTTGAAAAACAGTAATTAGTTTATAAAATAGTTGAAAAATTGTTAAATAGTTTCAAAAATTATCGTAAAACAATTATATGATAGTTTAGGTTTAAAAAGAAAAGTTGTATAGTAAATAGTTTGGAAAAATAGATTTGTATTAACACGGTTTATTTTGAAAATAGTCCAGAGTCAAACTGCTCAATTTCTAACCTCCATTTTCATCTACTCAATTTAAATTTCCACTTCCATTTAAATTGACTCAATTCTAATTTAAATAACTTCAATTTCCATTGAAATTGATTTATCCCCAATTCAAGTTGAACTAATTCTCAATTTGTTTCCAATTTTCAAATCAAATTCCAGTTGAATTTTAAACCTATTCAACTTTAATCACAATTCCAAATTATTCAAATCAATTTGGACTAATTTCAAATTGAATCCATTTCAGTTTCGAATCAGTTCCAGTTTGAATTAATCTCAATTCCCATTTGAATTTGAACTCATTCAACTTCAATTTCGTTTCAAATTAATCCAATTCAAATTTTCCATTTGAATTTTTAAACTTACCCATTTTCAATCACAATTCCAATTAATTCAAATCAAATTCAATTTGAACTAATTCAATTCAACTCAAATTTTAAATTTAAACCTTCTCGAATTATATAAATTCGAGTTAAATTTTTAGATGTTGATTTAATCCTTTAAATCAAATCAACTTATACCTTTAAACCATTTGAATCTGAATCCAAATTCCATTTTTAACCTATTTCAAAGTTCAAATAATAATTCAATTCCTCTTTAAACAACTAAATCTTTGAAATTCAATTTATCATCAAATTTAAATTTGAAACCAAACCTTTGAAGTTTTATTTTAAACATTCAAATCTTAAATCCAAAATGATTCCATTTTATCTTAATAATGGATATATTACCACGCCCCATTTCCTCATTCATTTAAACAAATCCAATTTCAGCTTAAAGATTATTATTAACAACAGGATGGTATCATTCAAATTATTTTAAACATCCATCCATTTCCAACTTCCAGTTCTCAATCCCATTTTGAGATCACACAAACTCCCAATTCGAATTAACCATTTAACTTTCCAAGTTAAATCCTAATTTCATATTGAAATTTCCAATTCAGGTTGCTTGTTAAACTATATAACTTTCCTAAAATTAAATTCAATTTACATAATCATGCCAACCTTACCCAATTTGTATTCCCATTTCAAATTCTAAACTTCACATTAATAATCTTCCCACTTATAAGTTCAAAAACTTATCACTTTGGGTATCACATCTCATTCCAAATTTAAAACTCAACATTTAGAGTTTATTTCAAATTATCTTTGATACTATGTATATCCCTCATCTATACATATTTATTTCCTTTACACACCAAGTTATCCTTAAATTTTAAACCACCTTTGGTTTTAATTCAAAACAAATTCCTTTAAATTTCAAACAACTCTTGTTTGAAATAGAACCCTTTCATTCAAATACATTAAATAATATTATTTATTATCTCATTATTACTTTGAAACAAATTTTCAAATTTCTGGAACTAGATTTAAAACTTCATAATTTAGATCATCTTCAGTTCCAATTTATAATTCATACTTGCCTAAATGTTTTACTTCCCTAAAACATTTCATTTTGTTCGTTCATTAATACACATTTTATTATTAAACAAAACAATCATTTATGATAATAACCGAGGAAACCAATTCATTATTATCTTATTCTGAAATTCTTCTCCAAATTCAAGATTTTAATTTCTGTTTGAATGCATTTCAAACTTATCTTTATTTAATTTCAATTTGGTTGTATTTCTATTACCACTTAATTTAATTCCAATAATTTAACAACTAATTACCTTAATATTTATTAGAGAGAAATATTACTTTATATATCAAAATATATTCTTATATAAAATCATTTAAAATCTTTATATAAGAAAATAACAAGTACGCTCATATATATATATATATATATATATATATATATATATATATATATATATATATTCAACTCATTCTAGGGTACCATTGACCCTATCCTTAATGAGTAACCCCACCAGAGCCAAGGTTCTCAATTCACCTGGCTCTGATACCAAATTGTAATGACCCAAAATTTTCGATCCCGAAAATTCCAGATAGTTAGGAAAGAAAGAAAAGAGATAGAAGAAGAAACAAGATAGAAACACAGATTCTCACATTCGCAGTAGATCAAAATATAATAACACATAAAATAATAGTTTACAAAGGAAAACTGTATCAGTCAATTACATTTTAATACATCAGAGTTACAACATTTACACAATCATTTGACAGTTAAAATAACTTGTCATAGATAAATAGCAATAATATACTTAGCGGAATACTCTCCATACGTTCCTGCCATCCAGCTCGCCTCCTGAGCTCCAGAACGACCTTACTTGAAAATCTGTAATACTCGGTCTGACCCGAGCATTACATCAAAGTAACACCAAGGTTAGGTTGGCAACCAGCGTGAGTAAACCCATCTAACATGGAATACCAAAGCAAACAACTTACTTAAAATCCGGGGTAACTCGTGACAAATTTGCAAATTCACAATTTGTTATAGACAAACTTATTCCACGTATCAATTTCTAAGTACCAAAACTTAGATTAAATGGTTCAATTCACTTAACTCATTCCATTCCAGCCTATTGATTTCACATATAAATCTATATAGAATTATTATAGATTACAAATCGAAGTGGTTTCGGGTATTTACTAATATCCAACTCCGGTCTCTTCGAATTCAATACCATCTTATCCCAAATTATTCAAGTAAAACACAATTCAAACTTCAAATACAGGGTGTCACCTATACACATTAATTCATTATCGATAGGTAACCACATTATCTCAGTTTAAACCCAACATATCATATCACATAGCATCACAAATCACATATCCGAGATATCAATCAATCTAAGGCATACAATATTTTTCAATCATTCATAAGAAAGGTAAATTAGTCATACCATTTCTAATTAATTTAAACAAACTAAATTAATTACTTCAATCACCCTTAATCCTTCTTATTTAACATTAATTAATTACAAACAAACTAATTAATCATCCTTTAAATATCCATTTTAATTAATCATCCTTTAATTAATCATCTTTAATTATCCATTTTAATTAATCATCCTTGATTAATTATCTTCAATTACATAAAGTAAATATCTAATGACATAAATTAATCATTTTTAATCATTTACAGTAATTAATCTTTAATTACTTTCATTAATTACATTAATTTATTACATCAATTAATGATCCTTAATTAATTACTTCTATTTATCAGCCTTAACCAATCATAAACAGTAATTAACCATTCTGTAATTACTTACCTTAATTAATTAATCCTTTAATTAATTACACCAAGTAATTAATCCTTAATTACTTCTCCTAAGTAATTATCCCTTAACTACTTTCCAATTGAGTAATTTTACTTATATTAATTACATCCAATAATTTATCCATCAATTACTTCACTAAGTAATTACACTCATAAATCTCATTAAGTAATTATACTCAAATTTCTAAATCAACTTAATTAATCTCTAGGCATGAAACCTTAATTATCTTAAGATAAAACTTATCTTATCAACGCCTTATTACCATTATCATTTTTAAAACATTTTATCATCATGATTACCTTTACTTAATTAAATCATTAGTTAAGTTTTAGAATAAAATAATCATTTAACTTGATAATTTTAAAGTTAACAAAACTTAACTTCCTTAAAATAACTTAAAATATTATCAAGTAGAAGTTTTAAGAACTAATTCCAATTTGTATTTTAAAACTTGTTTTATAAAGATCTCATTTTAATTAAGTTTTAAAATCACTTTAAATTTTACAAAATTTAAATTAAACCAATTTTCAAAACCTCTTAATCAATTATTAAAGAAAACAGTTATAAAAAGAGTAAGTATAAATAAGAAAATTTAAACTAGATTTAAATTTAAATTTCAAAAACAAATTGTTTTCAAAACATTTTAAAAGAAACTGTTCAACATAGTTCTTCGGGTCAAACTCGAAAACCACTGGGGTCTACCCCGAGTTTCCCCCTGCTTCCTCCTTTTTTAAAAAAAACTGGAATTTTATTCTAAGTTAAAAACTTGCTTTATTTTATTCTTTCCCCTTTATTTCCTTAGCCATCGTTTAAATTCATTTACTTAAACAAACCAACCCACTGCCTTTGGCCCACCAAGACCAGGATCCACGAAAGCAAACGAAATCCCCTTTTTCCATCTTCTTATTTCCTTCAGCAAACAGCTCAAATCTAAACTACAGGCTTGAACACGAAGTCGTGCATGTATCCGTGCATGCTTCCTCCGATGGTCATGCCCTGTCGTCAATCATCCTTGCAACTCTCGCATGGTCACCCTACCCTGTCGGAACACTCAAACATCGACGAACTGCCCTGATAAAAATAAACAAACTTCAACACCCTTACAGCAGATGATCAGATAAACATTTATCGCCATGCTCCGCCCCCATCTACTACCGTATATCCTCACATTTCAACAGAAGAACCACCTCCTCCTACATTGTTTCCCCCATGCGTGCAACATTCCATCGCTCGCCATGCTTCCCTAATCCAAACGAAACTGAACGCCAAGCGAAGCTCCCTAAAACCCTAATACCCAAATAATCTGCTTCCACGATCACTTAGAAATTCCAGAGTCATTTTTCTCGAGTTAACCATGCCCTACTCTTCCTCCACGACGAATGCCCCGCCTCCAAATCATTCCAGCCACCAGAATTTGCCGCTATGCCCAAATCCATTCAACTCGGCCAACCTCCCGTTCTGCGCATCTAGAAATCACCCTACCACCCTTAACAATCATATATTCCCTCAACAATCGCGATATCACAAACAAAAACCCAGATCTTGATGATCAAATTTTAACCGGACTTGATCACTTACTGCAAAGCATACATAACACAAGTCTACACTTCAATATATTTACTGAAACCAGTTTTAAAATAAAGTACACCTGTAATGACCCTAAAATAAATAAATAAATGAAAGTTACGTTTATTTTAAGAATTTCTGAAATTGTAAAAATAAATGATGCATTAAAATAGAAAAGCTTGTTAATAAATAAATAAAATGTGCATAGGAGTTTCTGTTTGATAAAATGCAAGGAGTTAAGGTGATTAAAAATTGGGACTTAAAACAAATATAATTCCATGTCCAAAGAATTATATAAATACATATATTTAATATATGGGGTGTTCTCTGTTTTATTTAAAGATAGAATAAAATGGAGTTTAATATAAGGCTTAAATGTCTTATGTATTCATGCTAGAAATAATTAGCATGATATATGTGATTTTTATCACATAAAGGTGTATGAGGAGTTGCTATTTTAACTAAAGGCAGAATAAAAACAAATATAGGATCAAATATGAATTTTATATCTTATATTTATTTCAAGCAAACAACATAGTGTGAATGATTTTTACATCACATAATTATGTATGATAGTATACATGATTGAATGGAGATGGTATTTAGGTAGAAAACACAAGGGGGTTTGCAGTTTCTTTAAACTTAGAAGAAATAAAAATAAAACAAGGGGTCACATGCATATGGCATGAGTAAAATAGAGTCATGAAAATGGCATGAAGTGTTTAAAATGCTTGATTCCCGAAATAACTAATTGAGGTAACCAGATGTGTGCATTCCCAATTAAGGACCACAAAGGGAAATGATTTGTGCATGAATATCTAAGGGGATTAAGGCAGTAAAAAGAGAACACTATGTGAGTATTTATCCCTTTGTATGCAATGGCATTAAGTCCTCTTATAGGCAGCCTAAAATGTTATAAATCATTTAAAATCTCTGAAATGATTTGTTATGGGTGAGATGGAAGTTTGTTTGAGCATTCTTGTCTGGGGTTTTAATCTGTATGTGAGTTTTCAAAGTCAAAATGGTTTGAGCATTTTTGTTCTATTTTATTATTATGAAGTATGGATCTAAATTATTTAGGAAATAGGCAGCAAGACAGTGATCTAGCTCATGTTTATTTCTTAGAGAATGAAGCATGAAACTAAATATTCATATCATAAGTCAGAGGAGAATTTTTGGGTTTTTGAGGGATTTCCTTAATAAAACCCTTATCCATATATTCACAATAATATAGAAGAAAGATAGTAGGATCATGATGCTTAAATTATTTTTAGGAAAACCATAGGCATGTTGTATTTTCTGTAATAAGGAAAATAAATGGAGAATATGGGGTTGAACCAGAAAGTATAAAAGTAAATATGCCTTTCTAAAACATGAATGAATTAGAAGTTTTTATGATTGAATTCATAAATGGAAGCTTAATAAAATAAGCAGAAAATGGAGGGGGATTTATTAAATTAATAAACCCTATGAATGAATGAAAGAAAAATTAAATTGGTCATTTGGGAGTTAGTCAATAATCTTCTTGCTTCAGGTGGGAGTAAGTATATGCATGGTGCAATTGCACCCTGAGGCCTTTGTGTGTCGGAATAAATTAAATAACCTGGGAGTTTCCTTCACAATGCATACAAGGTGTTCATTTGACAGGGAGTTAAAGACCATAAAATAAATGGAGAATGGGGTTTAAAAATCTGGGTTATAAATATCCAGACATGGAATTAAATTAATCAAGTTTAAATATTATGCTCTGATTAATTGCTGGGTGAAATTGGGAGTATAAAATCTGAGTTTACTTATTCAGAAATGGAGAAAAAAAAGGAATCAAGAATAATATATTTATTTTGATTATTTGCTGGGTGTTGTTTGAATGAATGAATGTGTTTTTGTATCATTTGGTACTAACCAATAATATGCAAAGTATGAAACCTGCTAAATTAGGTAGATATTGCATGTTCACCAAAAATTATGAATATGAGTATAAAGTTTGATAAATGCTCATACCAGTGAAAACTGAACCTTTTGGTTGCCCTTGCAATCATCTGGGTGTCTCATTAAAATTGGGGCAGCTCAGCGAATTGCTTGCAGGAAATTGAAGTTGGCTTGATGGACGAAGAAGGCATTTGCTACTAGTATAAATAAAAGAAACCGGTTTTAAATTTGCAGTTGTTCTGTAATGAATTTATTAGCCAGATTACATGTTGTAGTTGAAGTTAATTGTAGGGAGTTTTCTGAGTATTTGGATTAAAATATGTAATTAAGTAAACCTATTTTGAATGACTATTGAGGATGTTTGGTTAACTATTGATTTTATGAATGTCTGATTAGGAGAAACAAGGGGATGGACATATCATATAAATATGATATGTGTATGTGATAATCTCTTATTTTTATTGCCTGAATTTATATTGTGATTTATGAAAATTAAATAGCTAAGGTGGTTGATAAAAAAAATGAGCTCACAAGATTTGAGTAGGGGTATTCAAGAGAAATGAATTTATGCATGGCAGGTAAATGATACAGGCTTGTGGATGAATTCTGGAGAAAGAATTAATTATAACATGCATTTGTGTGTTTGATTTCAAAAAAAAAAACTCCTAGCAACACTCAAAAGACTCCAAGTATTTTCAATAAAACACCAAGTACTCAAGTCTGCACCATGATGAACTTAAAAATGCAATATGGCTTTAATTGTTCAACCTGAAACGGTAAATAGGAATTAGTTCCAATGTTCATGCCTGCAAGTATAATTTTTGAGGTGATTTCATACAAGAATTTGATAATTATCATAAGAACAATCAAATGCCATTTTAGTGTTAATAGACTTATTTAGGCAGAAAGTCTAGAAACCATGGGGAAAAAATGCACTGTGCATTGCAGTATTATACATACAAGTATTATAATTGCCCAAAAATATATCTTTTGCAGTAGAACAAAATTTTGGGAAACAATTATATATCATCAAATATATAATTGTCTTAATATGTTTTGTGTACTGATATGATTATATTGGTAATCTAGGGTCTTGGGAAAAATATTTGGAAATTATCTAAATATTCAAATATAGTAGAAATGGGGTTTAATGATGGGCTCCTTTTGTATGCAAAAAAAAATCTATGTGTTTGAGAGTAGGGCCATCACAGTTTGGTATCTAGAACTATGTTTTAAATAACATAGTAAATATTATTGTATGCATATGGATGTTTGAATGCATTGTTTGAATTATTGTGTTGGATGCGTTTGTTTTATGTCTGAATAAAATGTGTGCATGTGATACATGCACAGTGTGCACCGAAATAAAATAAACAAAGTAAAGACACCAAAAAAATGATGGGGGTAAACAAACTAACATAAAAATATATTTATAGCAATATGATAGGAGCAAGAAATCACACAGGTGCAGGACCATCACGTGAGCCACCTGTGATAAACATGGAGGATTTTGTGAGAGCTTTGAGAGATGGAGTAGCACCAAGGCATGACAACCCTCATGAGGAGCTCTCCAAACTGCTTAAGACATGCACCAATTTGGGAGGAAAGGATTTTGAAGGCACTGAAGGAGCTATGGGTGTTCAAACTTGGATAAGAACTATGGAGAGAGTCTTTGCAGATATGCAAGTCAATGACCAAAGGAAGAGACAGATAGCTTCAAGGAGGTTGAAGGGTGTTGCATTGGATTGGTGGGAGGTTGTGATAGCAGGAAGGCCAGAGAATAACATCACTTGGGATGAATTCAAAGTCATGCTTGAGGCTAGGTTTGTCCCAGCGTCTGCCAAGGCCACACTTCTAGAAGACTTTATTAGATTAAGGCAAGGAGGCATGAGTGTGAATGAGTACACTCAGAAATTTGAAGGATTGTCTAAGTATGGAATGGTGTTAATAGGGAATGAAGAAGCAAAGATTGCAAGGTACATTCAAGGCTTGAACCCTAGTCTATCAAGGGCAATGTTTCCATACAAGGATAAAACCTTTGATCAAGTAATTGATCTAACTCTCTCATTTGAGCAACATGACACCACAAGAGAGAAATTCAGGAACATGAAGTTCAATAAGAAGAAGGGAGGTCAGGACAAGGTTCAACCTTATGACAAGAAAAATGCAAACAAAGGAGTTAAGAAGAGGGAAGGAGCAGTAGCACCTGAAAGCAAGAAACTCACTCATTGTTTTAGTTGTGGAAAAGATGGACATTATAGCAACCAATGCCATGACCCTAAAATAACTAGAGGAGGCTGCTATAATTGTGGAAGGATGGGTCATCTAAAGAAGGATTGCCCAGAGACTAATAGAAGAACAGCAAGGGTAGGAGCTTTGGCAGCAAACAACACTGGAAATGTCGGGCAACTTGAAGGTATAATTTTAATCCATACCCAACCAATATCAGTAATATATGACACCGGTGCCTCACATTCACTAATATCTTTGGAAATTACAAAGAAGTTAGCACTTGCTTGTGTTTCTATTGATCAACCCTTAACTGTACACAGCCCCATAGGGAGTTATTGTATGTTAGGGATGAAGTGTATGGGTCTGAAATTAATTATAGGGGGTTATGAATTTAATTCAGATCTATATACTTTAAATTATCCTGGTATTGGGATTATTTTGGGGGTGGATTGGTTAATAAAAACAAAGCAATTTTAAATTTAGAAAATCTTACTATTTCTTTGGAGACAAATGAAGGCAAAAGAATTACAATTCTAAGTGAAATAGCAAAGAATACATGTTTTAATAAAATCTGGAATATTAATGAAATTAAAAAGGAATTAAAAATAGAGGAAATTCTAGTAGTCAATGAATATATAGATGTGTTTGGAGAAGTGAGGGGAATTCCTTAAAACAGGCCAGTTGAATTCAAAATAAAATTAATGCCAGGAACTTTCCCAATCATTAAGAAGCCTTATAGAATGGGTCCAAAAGAGTTAGTGGAATTAAAACGCTAACTAGAAGAATTGGAATTCATAAGATCAAGCAGTTCTAGTTGGGGTGTCAAGAAGCATGATGGAACAATGAGGATGTGTGTGGATTATAGGGATTTAAATAAGGTGACCATCAAGAATAAGTATCCACTGCCTAGAATAGATGATCTATTTGATCAATTGCATGAAGCTAAAATATTTTCAAGGCTAGACTTAGCCTCTGGATTTCACCAAATGAAGGTTGCAGAGGAAAGCATTGAGTACGCAGCCTTTAACACAAGATATGGCCTTTATGAATTTCTAGTAATGCCATTTGGTTTAACTAATGCTCCCTTCTATTTTGTAGATTTGATGAATAGAATTTTTAGAGACTTTTTGGATAAATTTGTTTTGGTATTTATAGATGACATATTAATTTATTCAAAGTCGGAAAATGATCATGCTATGCACCTACATTTAGTATTATCCAGGCTTAGAGAACATGAATTAAAAGCCAAGTATTCAAAGTGTATATTTTGGCAACATGAAGTGAAATTCTTAGGACACATAGTGTCACAGCTAGGGGTGAGTGTGGATCCAAGCAAGGTCATTGCAGTTCAATCATGGAGTAGACCCAAAACAGTGACTGAGGTGAGATCATTCTTAGGATTGGCAGGGTACTATAGGAGGTTCATCAAGGATTTTTCAAGAATAGCCACACCAATGACCAAGCTAACAAAGAAGAACCAACCATATGTGTGGACTGAGCAGTGTCATCAAGCCTTTGAAAAATTGAAGCAAGCATTGGTGGAGGCTTCTGTCTTGCAAATCACAGAGGTAAATGAAGGAATGGTTGTATACACTAATGCTAGTGGGTCTGGGTTAGGTGCAGTGCTCATGCAACATAGCAAGGTGGTGGCATATGCATCAAGACAACTTAAACCCAATGAGACCAAATATGCAACTCATGATTTAGAATTAGCTGCAATAGTATTTGCATTAAAACTTTGGAGGCATTATTTGCTTGGGGCAAAATTCGAATTATTCACAGATCATCGAGCATTGAAGTATTTATTTTCTCAAAAAGATTTGAATATGAGGCAAGCAAGGTGGATGGAATTTCTAGCTGCATATGATCTAGATATTTTGTACACCCCTGGAAAAGCTAATAGAGTGGCAGATGCTTTGAGTAGAAATCATATTAGATTAGAAAGTTTGATGATTGATGAGTTTAAAGACCTTGCAGTGCTTGGGGAGGCAGATATATATAGCAAGGATGGAGTGAATTTTAAAGAGCATGGTGATATGGTGGAGTATGGTAAACTGGGATTAATCACAGTGAATCTAACCTGGTGGAGAAAATTGGTGGCATGCAAGATCAAGATCAAAATTTAAAGAAGAAGAAAGAAATGTTATTAAATAACATTGAGTCAGAGAATTTTAAAATAGATCCCAAGGGATATTTGAGGAAAAATGAAAAGCTCTGTGTACCAGACTTTGCAGAATTAAAGGAAGAAATCATGAATGAGCATCACAAAACCAAGTACACCATACACCCTGGTGGCACTAAAATGTATCATGATTTGAAAAGGAGCTACTGGTGGACAGGAATGAAACAAGCAGTGGCAAAATATGTGGCAAAGTGTTTAACCTGTCAGCAAATCAAGGCAGACTATCAAAAGCCCTCTGGCATGTTGCAACCTTTGGAGGTACCTCAGTGGAAATGGTAAAGTATTTCCATGGATTTTTTGGATGGTTTGCCTAGAATTAAGAAAGGTAATGATAGTATATGGGTAATTGTTGATAGACTAACTAAGTCTGCTCACTTTATCCCTGTCAGCTCAGACAGAAATGCACATAGGCTTGCACGATTATTTATTAAGGAAGTGGTGAGGTTACATGGCATACCAAAGACCATTGTAAGTGATAGAGACACTTTTTCCACCTCAAGGTTTTGGGAGAGCTTCCAAGAAGCAATGGGAACTAACTTTGTTTAAGCACTACCTACCATCCTCAAAGTGATGGGCAGACAGAGATAGTGAATAAAATATTATAGGATTTACTGAGAGCATGTGTGCTTGATTTTGGGGGTAATTGGGAGGATCATATCCACTTGGCAGAATTCACTTACAACAATAGCTATCAGTCAACAATAGGAATGGCTCCCTTTGAAGCTTTGTATAGGAGACCCTGCATGTCTCCTGCCTGTTGGTTGGATGTGGGAGAGGGTGTAATATTAAGGCCAGATCATGTTAAAGAAACTTCCAACATGATTGAGTTAATTAGGCATAGGATGAAGGCAGCACAATCAAGACAAAAGTCTTATGCAGATAGAAGGAGGAAGCCAATGGAGTTTGAAGTAGGAGAGTATGTTTTTCTGAAGGTATCACTAATGAAGAAGGTGTTTAGGTTTGGGAAATCTGGTAAGCTCTCACCAAGATTTGTAGGACCATATGAAGTCATACAGAGAATTGGTGCTATGGCCTATAAGCTTAAGTTACCGGAAGAATTGAGTGGTGTACATCCAGTATTTCATGTTTCTCAATTGAGAAAGTGGGTACATGATGAAGGAGCAATTTTAGAGTCACCTACTCAAATTCAAATTCATAAGAACTTGATCTATGCAAATGAGCCAGTGGGGATTGTTGCTAAGGAGGAAAAGAGGTTGAGAAACAAGGTGATCAAACTGGTGAAAATTCAATGGAGCTTGGACACCAATGATTGTACATGGGAGGTTGAAGACAAAATGAGGGCTAAATACCCCAATTTGTTTTCTGATGGAGAGGTATGTTTAAGTAGCTTTATAATGGCTTTTTGAACATTTTTATATATTGCTTGCTTTCATAAAATGTGAGTATGGGGTTACGGAGTTAAAACAGACTATGGATTAGTGTTTTTATTTGGAGAATTATAAGGAATAATGGGGACGTAATTCCTTTAAGGGGGAGGGTATGTAATGGCCCTAAAAAATAAATGAAAGTTACATTTATTTTAAGAATTTCTGAAATTATAAAAATAAATGATGCATTAAAATAGAAAAGCTTGTTAATAAATAAATAAAATGTGCATAGGAGTTTCTGTTTGATAAAATGCAAGGAGTTAAGGTGATTAAAAGTTGGGACTTAAAACAAATATAATTCCATGTCCAAAGAATTATATAAATACATATATTTAATATATGGGGTGTTTTCTGTTTTATTTAAAGACAGAATAAAATGGAGTTTAATATAAGGCTTAAATGTCTTATGTATTCATGCTAGAAATAATTAGCATGATATATGTGATTTTTATCACATAAAGGTGTATGAGGAGTTGCTGTTTTAACTAAAGGCAGAATAAAAAAAAATATAGGATCAAATATGAATTTTATATCTTATATTTATTTCAAGAAAACAACATAGTGTGAATGATTTTTACATCACATGATTATGTATGATAGTATACATGATTGAATGGAGATGGTAGTTAGGTAGAAAACACAAGTGGGTTTGCAGTTTCTTTAAACTTAGAAGAAATAAAAATAAAACAAGGGGTCACATGCATATGGCATGAGTAAAATAGAGTCATGAAAATGGCATGAAGTGTTTAAAATGCTTGATTCCCGAAATAACTGATTGAGGTAACCAGATGTGTGCATTCCCAATTAAGGACCACACAAGGAAATGATTTGTGCATGAATATCTAAGGGCATCAAGGGAATTACCCATTTTTCTTAAACCCTAGAATGGTTTTATAAAACCTGCACATAACCATATCCATCATTCTCTCGGGATCAAAATAAAATAAAATAAAATAAAATAGGAGAAACATTAGCTTGAAACTTTGGAGGATTTTTTGTTCAGGGGATTAAGGCAGTAAAAAGAGAACACTATGTGAGTATTTATCCCTTTGTATGCAATGGCATTAAGTCCTCTTATAGGCAGCCTAAAATGTTATAAATCATTTAAAATCTCTGAAATGATTTGTTATGGGTGAGATGGAAGTTTGTTTGAGCATTCTTGTCTGGGGTTTTAATCTGTATGTGAGTTTTCAAAGTCAAAATGGTTTGAGCATTTTTGTTCTATTTTATTATTATGAAGTATGGATCTAAATTATTTAGGAAATAGGCAGCAAGACAGTGATCTAGCTCATGTTTATTTCTTAGAGAATGAAGCATGAAACTAAATATTCATATCATAAGTCAGAGGAGAATTTTTGGGTTTTTGAGGGATTTCCTTAATAAAACCCTTATCCATATATTCACAATAATATAGAAGAAAGATAGTAGGATCATGATGCTTAAATTATTTTTAGGAAAACCATAGGCATGTTGTATTTTCTGTAATAAGGAAAATAAATGGAGAATATGGGGTTGAACCAGAAAGTATAAAAGTAAATATGCCTTTCTAAAACATGAATGAATTAGAAGTTTTTATGATTGAATTCATAAATGGAAGCTTAATAAAATAAGCAGAAAATGGAGGGGGATTTATTAAATTAATAAACCCTATGAATGAATGAAAGAAAAATTAAATTGGTCATTTGGGAGTTAGTCAATAATCTTCTTGCTTCAGGTGGGAGTAAGTATATGCATGGTGCAATTGCACCCTGAGGCCTTTGTGTGTCGGAATAAATTAAATAACCTGGGAGTTTCCTTCACAATGCATACAAGGTGTTCATTTGACAGGGAGTTAAAGACCATAAAATAAATGGAGAATGGGGTTTAAAAATCTGGGTTATAAATATCCAGACATGGAATTAAATTAATCAAGTTTAAATATTATGCTCTGATTAATTGCTGGGTGAAATTGGGAGTATAAAATCTGAGTTTACTTATTCAGAAATGGAGAAAAAAAAGGAATCAAGAATAATATATTTATTTTGATTATTTGCTGGGTGTTGTTTGAATGAATGAATGTGTTTTTGTATCATTTGGTACTAACCAATAATATGCAAAGTATGAAACCTGCTAAATTAGGTAGATATTGCATGTTCACCAAAAATTATGAATATGAGTATAAAGTTTGATAAATGCTCATACCAGTGAAAACTGACCCTTTTGGTTGCCCTTGCAATCATCTGGGTGTCTCGTTAAAATTGGGGCAGCTCAGTGAATTGCTTGCAGGAAATTGAAGTTGGCTTGATGAACGAAGAAGGCATTAGCTACTAGTATAAATAAAAGAAACCAGTTTTAAATTTGCAGTTGTTCTGTAATGAATTTATTAGCCATATTACATGTTGTAGTTGAAGTTAATTGTAGGGAGTTTTTTGAGTATTTGGATTAAAATATGTACTTAAGTAAACCTATTTTGAATGACTATTGAGGATGTTTGGTTAACTACTGATTTTATGAATGTCTGATTCGGAGAAACAAGGGATGGATATGTGATAATCTCTTATTTTTATTGCCTGAGTTTATATTGTGATTTATGAAAATTAAAGAGCTAAGGTGGTTGATAAAAAAAATGAGCTCACAAGATTTGAGTAGGGGTATTCAAGAGAAATGAATTTGTGCATGGCAGGTAAGTGATACAGGCTTGTGCATGAATTCTGGAGAAAGAATTAATTATAACATGCATTTGTGTATTTGATTTCAAAAAAAAAAATCCTAGCAACACTCAAAAGACTCCAAGTATTTTCAATAAAACACCAAGTACTCAAGTCTGCACCATGATGAACTTAAAAATGCAATATGGCTTTAATTGTTCAACCTAAAATGGTAAATAGGAATTAGTTCCAATGTTCATGCCTGCAAGTATAATTTTTGAGGTGATTTCATACAAGAATTTGATAATTATCATAAGAACAATCAAATGCCATTTTAGTGTTAATAGACTTATTTAGGCAGAATGTCTAGAAACCATGGGAAAAAAATGCATTGTGCATTGCAGTATTATACATACAAGTATTATAATTGCCTAAAAATATATCTCTTGCAGTAGAACAAAATTTATGGAAACAATTATTTATCATCAAATATATAATTGTCTTAATATGTTTTGTGTACTGCTATGATTATATTGGTAATCCAGGGTCTTGGGAAAAATATTTGGATATTTTCTAAATATTCAAATATAGTAGAAATGGGGTTTAATGATGAGCTCCTTTTGTATGAAAAAAAAATCTATGTGTTTGAGAGTTAGGCCATCACAACACCTCGTAACAAACAACTTTTCTTTTAATATCATCACTTAAAACTAATTAGATTAAGTGGTAGAAATTTTTGAAGTCAAGCCTAGCATATTTTATTTTGAAATTTAACAGAGCAGTGTAAATAATGGTGAACATCCTAAGTTCTCTGGTTTAATCACTTATTTACTCATATATGGGTGCATATATTTAGAACAAAACGTACTTATCAAATCACACTTTTATCCCATGATAAAACATAAAGTACAGTACAATATAAGGATTTTGTTTACTCACCTGTACATGTTGAACAGAGGAACAAACTTAATTTGAAAAAAAAAATCTGAAAGTTGTCTGGACTTTAAACTTGTTCTGTTTTGTTCGAGATGATCTGATAATGGATTTTGATGTTGATCTACTAGCTTTCAAGTTTGATTTTGACTATTGATTTGAGTTGAACTTGAGCTTGATTTTGTTTTTTTCCTTCTTTGCCTGAATTTAGTTGAATATGCTATTTGGATTTATTTTTTGTATTTGCTTAATTTCTTACAGGTTTTGTTTTGAAAATTTTCTGTTTGTTTTTAATTTTTTTTTTCTTTTTTTTATTTTCATTTTCAAGTTAATAAGAAGATGAGACATGCCACTTGTTAAGTTGCGTGTTAATATTATTACATTTGTTTTAATGTTTAGTAAGATTTGTTACACTTGTCTTTTATTCATGCACTAATTAAATTTTAAATGTTAATAAAAAATTAATATGTTATATTTACCTTATGTTTAAAATATTACACAAGTTTAAATTTATGCTAAGATCTTTTATATGTGTAAATACGTATGTATAAATGATTTTAATACGTTTTTGATAAAATTTTATATTACATTCATTATTTTGTTTTATATATATATATATATATATATATATATATATATATATCATATGGTTTCTTTATGTTTTATCTCTAAGTTTATTAATATATATGCATTAAACCTTTTTATTAAACCTTGTTTTCATATTTATATTTTTGATCTCAAAATAAAATTTCCAAATCACAATATATATAATATATATATATATATATATATAATTACACTGTATACATATATATGTATACTTAAAGTTTTCATTTATCTATTTATGCGATTTATTATTACAAAATTTATCATTTCAGATATTATAATCCAAAATTTATTATAGTTCCAAATACATTTAGAGACATTTTAATTATCATATATACCAGTGTTTCAATAGTAAAAATCCAGTAGTTACCCCTTATCAGATGCCCAAAAATCCGGGTTATCGCACTACCACTACTAGTCGAGCCACTACCTCTCTCCTTGCTTGGTCGTGAGCACAAGGGCCATGGCCATGCACTCCAAGGGCTTTCGGGCTTGAGTTCACAGAGTTATAATTCGAATTAGCGAAGCTATAGCGAAATCTAGTTAATACGATATCTGGTGAGAAATCCTAAATTAAATCCCTATAAATAGTTATAAATGTTTAACATGACTATTGAAATGCTCAAAATGTTTGGTGGGATGAATTACAATAATTGGTGGATATTTGGAAAGTAATTAGTAATAACAAGTTAGATACGTTATATAAAAAGTTAGAAACTGCATTTATATTATATATACATATATTGGATTCTATAGTTATTTATATTGATTATTTATCATGTTTGGATGTTGTGAAAATATTGTTGTTTGGACATATAAACCAGTCACGTTAAATACATGTCGATATTACAGAAGGAAATGACTTTTCGAATCAAGTTATAACTGCAACATAAAATCATTAAAACTCTTTAAATTAATTTTAAATTGATTTAGAAATGTTTTATAAATATATATAAACTTATCTCGACGAGTTTTGAATGGAGATTGAAAAACGAGCCAAAACTAGACGCGTCGTATAACGTTAGTTCACGATTTCACAGCGCAAAAGTTAAATTAGTAAATGACGTGGAATATAGCTTGGAACTCTTTGTAATAGAATTTTTTGAACTACTACATCCATAGTTTTCAAGGAAAAAAAAAATCAAGATTTCATCTTGTAGATTTGGAAAAATAAGTAAACCAAGTTGTCAAAATAATCGCGGTGTTGCAGTTCAAAATCCAAAAAAGAATTTTTTAAAATCTAATATTTTTTAAATGTTTTAAAAATATGAAAAAATCTTTCTAATTCATTTAAAATATTTAAAAAAGAGATTTAAATTATTAAATTGTATAAAAGTCATTTTGGTCAATATAACTTTGAAAACACTATTCGTAGTACTATTTGCAGCGATTTTCAATAACTTTTGAAATATAACTTTAAATTTAACAATTCTTTTCCAAATATTTTCTAAATAATTTAAATGAACAGTTAAGTGTTTTAAAGATGATTTGAAGATTTAATGATTTATTTAAAAGGATTTAAATAAAAGAATTAAAGAAAAATAGTTATAAGCAATTGTTTTAATCTTGGCTCTAATGAGCCGACGAGTACACCTGATTTTTCTATTCGTGAGATCTACTTGAGGTGCTTAAACTAAGGAGATGTTCAGGAGAAGCTAGTTCCCTGGCTCACCTGGCTTCACCTAAGCTTTGGATAGATAAGGTCGAAATGTCGGAAACGAGTTAAGTATAAAAGATTAAATTTTGCAACTTTTAAAAACTTGGATTGTATAGAGATTATCTTCTTATAATTGATATTAAATTACAAGGAGGGAACTCTTACTACTTGTATGAATTTAAAAGGTGATTTCACGGTTATTCGATGGATAATACTTGTTGAATATGGAAATTAACATCAAGAATAATTTGAAATAATTTATATGGGTCCGTTTCATTCAAATATTAACTAATTTGGATTTACCATCTTAGATAACATGGTTTCAAATTATTAAAAAGTAACATTTTTAGAATTAAGATATATTTATTAAAATTTAAGTAAAATGATTTGGAATTATTCTATGTTTTAAAAAGAGTTAATTAAACTGAGGAATTTAATAGAGGGAGTTTTAATGAATTCTTTATATACCGAAAAGAATGGTTTTCAAAAGATATACACCTTTAGAAGATATTTTGGGTAAAAAGATATTAATTAATGGAATACTAATCACCTATTTACAAACCACTTTTTATTGATGATTGGTTTGAAGGAACTAGGGTTGGATTTTGGTAAGTATTCGAAAACCACTTCGAACCAATTTACATGTTCGAAAATGAAGATATATATATATATATATATATATATATATATATATATATATATATATATATATATTGAAGACCATAGAGTTGAAGACAGAAGATCTTCATTTTGGAAGGACTGCTTGTGTTGATAATCTCTAGGTAGCTCCAAAGATAAATAAATAGCAGTGGTCCCTTTATTTTGAAAATCTTCGAAACACGAGGACTATTTGCTACTAATCTTAAGGGAAATTCCTGATAGGATGTGGTAGGAAAGTTCATTCGATTTGTCCTGTTTCTGGATAACTTGTATGGATGAATGTCTGACGTTGCATTTCTAGATCATATTGATTGATCACTATGAGCATATCATTTGTTTATTGGCGGAGAATGCAACTTACCTTAGCTTAACACCATTTCCTGAGATGTACGAGGTCAGAAGTTATACATTTGTAGAAATTAGTTGTGTGATTGTGAAATGGCAAAGTGGCATTCAAAGTGGAATATGTACTATATAAAAGGTAATCGTTACCTCAAAGCCTCACACTCGGGAATGGTGAAACAAAGGATGCTTTAAGGCTAAGTGGCTTGCAACCAATCAAGGTATTAAATCACCTTCTAAATCTATAAAGTTTATATATGCTATAACTTTGGGTTTAAATTAAGTGGTGTATGCTATGAGACATCTCGGGTAGGTCAATAATGGTGGGCTGATGTATTACTCGGTGTTATTCATGTAATTTTCGGATAGGCCGATCTTAATTTGCATGGGGACCAACATAGGGGCCTCAGGTGCATTCCTTTAGAAATGCACTGTGCCGGAGGTAGTCTCTTACCTCGCTATTCAATTGGAAATCCAATCTCCAATAAGTGCCTTCGGGTTTTTTGTACAACCTTAAATGATTAGGTTATCATAAGGTTACTCACAAATGTTTTCAAAAGAATGTCATTAAAATAATATTACCAAATTTCCATGTAAATATGTTTTGGTTATCATAAGGTAAAAACCCATTTCGTATTTATGTGTGGTGTTGTGAGATAGCTTTGTTTTCAAACACTCGTATTTTGAGTATTCACACCAGCCTCATGACTGACCCAAAGTTTATTTCCAATTTCTTAAACTCTGGGTGCCGATTTTTTCAGGTTGCCCAGTCGAGTTTAGTTAGAAGAAATCTGAAAGAGCTTGGAGCATGGAGTTAGAAGATTCTTTAGTAGCCATTAGCTCTTTTTTCCACCACACTTGTTGCTATTTTATTTTGCTTGTACGAACACAGATGTATGACTGTCCATGTTTAACTCCGATAAATGTATTTTAAATTTCTGCTGTAAAGATATTATATGAAATAATATATGTTATTACATTCGTGTAACATTATGTTCTATGTCTCTTTTTCCTTTTACCTTTAAGGAACCACCTCTTCGGCACTCGTATTTGTGGCATGTGAGTATTGAGGATGTATTAGTGTCAATTTCTAAGGGTTGAAGAAATGGGTCTTCATAACCTCTCCCTTCCTTCTCCATGAATTCAACAACACAAATTCACATAAAACAGGATATCGGTGTGTAGTGCTTTCATTTCGGTAGCTCTCTTTGCAAAGATTAGAATTCAGATTCAAGCGAAGTCGATCGATTCAACATTCAACATGTACTAATAAGGCTATAGTCAAGGTAACTTATCTATTTACAATTATACACATTTATTGACAATTATCTTGAATCATATACGCTTAATTAGGCTATAATATTATGAATTGCTTTATATGTGTGCGGTCAACATTGGATGTAAATATGAATATATGTATTGCGATTAATGTGTGTGTTTATATGTATGTATGTATGTATGTATGTATCTATTTGTATGTGTGTGCATATATAGTTCTTGACCAGCAAAGAAAAAAAATTAATTTTCAAATTAAATAATAATTTTAAAAAGGATTTAAAACAAAATTGGTTTTTTAATATGTGTGTGTAAATATATTACATATAAAATTTTATTAAATCACATACATGTAATTATTTCGAAAAAAGTATATAGTTATATATATAATTTAAAATCATAAATAAATATATACGTATTATTTACCTTAAAATGTAAAATGCTACTTTAAGGTAATATAGATGTATTTTAAAATGTGTATGCATATATTTTTAATATACACAAATTATATACATGATTATGAAATTAAGAAAAAATATTTTTTATATGCTCTCGCATAAGAGTGAATTAAATTTAAAAAAAAATTAAGATGATAAGAATTTAAAAAAATTTCTAAACATATTTAGGTTGAAAAAATATATATAATTTTATTTATTTGTATTTTAAATATAAAATGCAATTTTGTATTTGAAATTTAAATATTAATTTATATTTTATTTATACATTTCCAAAAATATTTCATATATTTATGTATATTTATTTTATCGAAATATTATTGCCGATTTAAATTTGGAATTAGAAAATATTTTAAAATCTAGATCTAGATCTAAAATCTAAAATTTGAATTTAAATATAAATTTCTAATTTATTAATATTTGCATTTACAAATATAATTATTTTACAATATTTTTTATATATTGTTTGCACCGGAAATTGGCACAAACACTCAATAGAAGTTTTGAAGAGAAATAAATGAAGAATATAAAATAAAAAAGAGTATAATAACCAAGAAATTTTGGTAAATTGAAGTAATAATATGAACACAGCAATTTATAGTGGTTCGGTGTTGTGTGCCTACTTCCACTTTGAGCAGATTGCTATATTAATCACTTTGTAAACTAAGTACAATAGGGATCGGATGAATATTCTTAGTTAGAATAGAGTACAAAGCAACTAGCAGGTTAAAAGTCCCGAAAATAAATAACCAAGCTTATATTTGCAGACGAAGATGGCCAAATATCTCGCTGAAAACTCGGTAGAAGGACCTTCAGAACAATATGGACCCACAAGAGGATCGCACGACCCAATTCCCAAAGAAAAAAGATCGGTATCGATCCCTATATTGGATAAATTTGGAGGCGAAATCCCCATGGTAGCTTCCCCATCTTGAAATATGCTTAGCCTCCAAGTTTTTTGCCAAATGGATTAGTGGAACTCGAGTTATTCCTTGATCCTTGCTTGAATATGAATTGCTTGATGATTTCGGCTGATCCCTGTTCATGGAAGAAGGCCGATCCTCCTAACTCCATCTTTTTGAGGTGCGATCCCTAGGATTGGCTCCCTAGGGCTCTACATCTTGCTCACAAAATTTCATATGCATCGGACTTGTGGATCTTAAAATATTAATTGTTTTCTATTAAACTGCATTAACCTCCTGAAACATATAGATCCCTCTTTTAGAAGTTGGTTTTTATCGACCCCTCCTATAAATTGAACCATATTCCATACTTCGAACATTCTGCATTGCATATCTCTCAATTCTATTTGATTACGGCTTCATATTACCATCTGTAATTAACTTCTGGATCCCACAATCATCACCCTAGAATTACTGGCCTTGGTGGCAGTCAAATCTAATTTTTCCAATCAATTCGAATATAGTCAGGTCAAAATGTCGGATAACACTTGCCCCCGCAAAGTATGTTTGTACTGAAATGATGTGCTCTGAGTCGAAGCAGGTTAGAGTCATCGGAAAGAAATCCATCTAGTTTTCTGAATAGTTATTATCCTTCCGTTGAATTATTTTCCTAAAGCGTTGAATCTCTCTTTGGTTGTCATGACGTTTGGTTGATTTCTAATAGCATAAATCTAGGATTATACTCCATTAACCGATATCTAGGTCCGATTCCATGAGACTAATAAGCTTTGGTTATCTGATCCAACCTTGAACATGGAGGCATCAGGTTTGAATTTAATTACTGGAGATTTCAAAAAATTGAACTTTTAGAATATACACATGCACATTTAGGTACATGTTCTTATCCTTGGCTCTTGGATGCGTTTATACGTTTAGGGTATTTGCCAATTTTCATTGAATTAGATGCGATTTCATTGCACCTTGTATATATGTGCTTCGCATAATTTTCTTGCCCATGTTTACATGTACAAAAGCCCATAACTTTTCTTTTTTTTCTTTTTTTTCTTTTATTTGCACATATAGGGGTCGACATTCTCCTTGCCGGTCCCTCCCTCTTTCTCTAATTTATAAATACATACATACATATATATATGGGGATCGGCATTCTTTTAGCTGATCCCTTCTGCTTTTTTATATGCTTATAAGGATCGGTATTTTCTTAGCTGATCCCTCACAATTTTGTGTTGACCACGAAGACATGGACCAAACCCTTATCTCCATATATAAGCAAGCACTCCTTCACCTCAACCTTCACTTATTCATATCTTCCCTATTTACTTTCATCTTCATACTTTCTTTAAGTTTGGTCCCGAACCATCCCATGTCTTGAAAGAAAACCCGACCCCTTCCTTTCAAATTAAACATTGCCGTCATCTGTAATATCACATTACTATTTTGCTTTAGATCATTAATGCATCTTCCATTTGAATAGCAATCCAATACTTCTTCTCATGTAGCTCATCTTCAATATATTCAGGTAGGTTTGCTCGTCTTTAACTTTTGATCTTATGATAAGACGATGGGTTCTATTATGTTAGCGAATAGGTTGGAGTTCGACGCAATGGAGAGATGATGGTCGATGCTTTTTGGGGGCAGACGAGATGTATGTTGGAGTAGGGTTCGTTAGAATAGTAAAGATGGAGGAAGAAAGGTTCATAGGATGTAGGGATTGGTCAAAAGGCTTGAGCGATAGCACAAAAGTATGGGAGGAGAGGGATCGGTCGTTTTTGGCCTACATGGAGGGGTCAGTAATTTTCGGCTTGCATGGAGGGTTTGACGGTATGGTCAAGGGAAGGGATCAATTGTTTTTCTTAGTGTTGAGGGATCATCATGGATAATTTGGAGAGAGGTATCGATGTCTCGCTTTGGAATAGGGATTAGCATATGTTGGGATTGGCTGCTTATACCTAGCCAATTCTAGGGATTGACTATTTGTACTAAGCCAATTCTAAGCATTGAAATGAACTTGGAAACCAACCCATATTTACTTGTTTGAACAAATAAAACCACTCCCATCCAATATACTAGAACATATGACGAGGATGAACAATAGGACTTGCATATCCACTATTAAACTCGAAATTGAACAACCAAATTCATGGGACTTAGAACATGAACTAAAACTGAACATATGAACTTTAATAATGGGTTTCGCATTTTGATATGCCGATGATCGATCCCAATTGAGACGGTCAGCGATGATGGTCACTCTGGTCGGAATCCAAATCCTCGTCATTTACTTTGCTTTTTTATTTTAAACTGCTTAACTCTATATTACATCACACTGCATCGCACTAGCTTACACTTAGCATATGGGGACATGTAATGTTTTCTAATCTCAATTATTTACCAAGTCTAGTTGATATGGATGTTTAAGAGCGTCTAGATACAATGTCTTTCGGACCAACTTCACAACATCGCAAACTCGGAGCCAAGTCAAGTTCCACAACTGTATCCAGCAGACTTTTCCCTGATCATTAAACTGAACAACCAAAGGTTTCCAGCCCACCGGCCAACCTTTTCTCTAACTTTCCCATCATCTCGGCGGATGATATAAGTCCTGCCCCCAACTCTATAGAAGTTGCTATATTTTTAGATAACCCGATGGATTCCCAGGCCTTTAGAATTGGTGAGGCCACTCTTTGTAGACTATGTTCTAGACAAGGGATTCCTTTCGAAGACGTTCTGGTTCCTTCAGTGAACAACAGGGTTCATTCGCCCCCAGTGGGGTATACAGCATGCAATAAGTTCATGTGCGGGGCCGGGTGTGCGTCGCCCTTCAAATCTTTTACCCAGAAAATGCTAAAATATCTCAAAATATGTCCTACTCAACTACACCCGAATAGATATGCCTTTCTCCATGACACTTTCCTGCTATTTACAACTTTAAACGATGGACATGAAGCCTTTCCTACATTTTCCTCGAGCCTTTGCCCAACTATCAAGTTTTAACGGGTGCTTGGAATTAACTTGGCCTCTTTAAACACGATTGGTTCAATATCTAATGTCCGCCTGGCTTTGCGAGGCGATGGTTGGAAGGTTGTAATTGTTGTCTTCGCTTTATTTTTAAATTCTTTAGTCCAAGTCATATCCCAAAACAACTAATATTTTAAAATTTTATAGGTGTCCATCCACATCCAGAGGGCGATAGCTTCTTAAGGGGAATTTCTGTGATTCGTGCTACCCCGATTGGAGACATGGAAATTAGACTACTCATAACTAATGAATGGTTTTCTCTATTTGGGCTACTGAAAAGAGGTCGCAGCATTAGGCTTCCAAGAAGTGCTGCACTACCAAGAATGCGGCATAACAAGAAGATAATACTAACAACTCTGTCATGCCCCCAGTCAAGGGGACTCAGGATGACGTTGAAGAGGGTGAAATTAGTGGTGCCAAGATCAATGAGCCTGGAAATGCCGATGCAGGCCCGGGTAGTGCGCCTGTGGTCGAATCATCACAAGGTATCCAACTACACGTGCCAGTAAGAAGACGAAGAAAGCTTGCATATAAACTCTGTAGAAGAAAAACTGCTAAAGTGTCGTGTTTATTATCACTTCTATCGACAAAGAGTCATCCTCCCAACATTTATAAAGCTTGATGAAAGGGTATCCAAATCTCCCAATCCCTGATGACATCATGACTTATGACTTCCCCAAAATCAGTATTGGAGGGCTCAATTCTCCCACCAGAAGTGGTGACAACATTCTTCCTACCGACGAAGAGGTGAAAACTCCTATCAGCAAGGGTGCAGAAACCGGCCCGTTGATGGGACACTAGGACACTTACAATCACGTGCACTTCACCACACATTTTTCTTTATCTTTTGTTCACCAGTCACGTATACACTTTTGATTGGTTTACAGGTGTGATGTCTCAATCTCGAGCTTTCAATCGCTTGAGGGCTTCTTGATGCAGTACAGATCCAACCACGATTCAGAATCGAGTAGGAATAAAGTGAGAGAAATGACGGCTAGGAAAGAAGTCATCATTCGAGAGAGTCTTCATCTTTAAAACATAAGTCCCAGTCTCGGTTGTCTCATTAGGAAGTTCAACCTAATCTTCTTGTACACAGTGGCAATCAGACTTCTTTTCATGGTCCCCAAGTTGTTGTACCACCTGAGCAGTATTCTGATTCATCTAGCTCTAGATAATCCCATGACCATAGGTGAAGCAAAATCCCTTGGTCACTTCTAATCCATCTTTGCCGACTGTTGTTCCTGACGCTTCCACGGTGGAAAAATTAGCCAAACTTATGGTCAATTTCCTAAATATTTTCTTCAACGAGCTTAAGTTTCTTCTCTCCATTCATATAATCCTAGGGAATGCTAAAGCAAGTTCTCTCACATGCATCAATGACGTATTTGTGCAACATGGAACATTCCAAAACTTAGCAGAAAAGACCTCCGAGGTGTCTATCGAGGGACAACATGAAATCAATCATCTCAAGCTAGAGGAGATCCATGATAAAGATACAATTAAAAATCAAGACAATGAGATCTCGGAGTTGACAGTAAAGGTAACCAAGGCAAAAAATATGCCAAAGAAACATTTGAGGTGGTGAGTCATCTACAAGCTACCATAAAAAGAAACTTGATGCTGCTCTCAATCGCTGCGGTGCGTTTACCTTGGAAAAAGATAACTTGCAAAAGAAGAAAAATATTTTAGCCCGCCGCGTTGAGGAGCTTTAAGAACTCCTTAAAAAGGAGAGGGAAGAGAAAATTAAAGCTCAGGAGGAGTCGCAAAGATATTGCAAAGAGGCAATTGCAGCTCGGAATTTGAAAATTAAGCTTGACGAGCAACTTGCTCAAATTGAAGTCCTCAAAGAAAAGGCAAAAGAAGCGGGACACAATGAGATTAGAGAACATATCGAGGCCCAGTTAGAAGATGCCATAGAAGCCGGTCGAAATGAAATTAATGACAAGTTCGATCCCTTGATCATTGAATATAATGCTAAATTCTTATCCATCGTGATTTGAGTTTTTTCTTGGTGAGGGATACCTCAAGTCACTCGTCGAGGCATGGGAATACATTGTGAAAATGAAAAAGAAAACCCTCGATGAAGCTGATTTAAATGAAGATAAACTGGTATGGGAGATTTTTCATAGGGATGAACCTTTAGACCTTGCTGCTGCGAGACTCCGATACTTTGACACTTTAGCGCCATCCAGCAAAAGGAAAAACAATGTTGAGTCTTCGAAGTTCCTCTCAAGCAGTCGAGCATTGGTTTCTCTCAGCCTCGGACAGGATCTGAGCTATGATCCGACAGACTCGGTTATCAATCTAAGGTGTTGACCCCTATTCTAGAAGGGAGCACTTTGGCGACAATTGAGAGTCAACCAGATGCAGGTATTCCACTTTATTCTCCACATTTTAAGTGATTTCGTTCTTCATGCCCAATAGTCATGGGCTTATCTTCTTATTTCTATGAATCTATAAGTCTTCCGGGTCTCAGCCAAGCTCCAGAATGTGTTGCCTCCATTGAGCAACAATCGACATCTACCGAGATTCCGGCGGCCACCGACACTCCATGACTCGATGCTCAAGTTATCGAAGCACTTGATGATGATAAAGCTGAACACCCGACGTTGCCAGATGAGTCGGATGACGTTATGATTACTAGTGCCACCGAACATACCGATGAGCTTAGCATAAAAGAACCCATTAAGAGAGAGGATTTGCTAAAGAAAAAAAAAGCTAAGGTTGAACACATCGATACGGACATTGACGACTCAAATCTCATTCAATTACAAGTCATCCCACCCGGCAGGTCGGTTCTCCAAGAACTCCCTCCAACCTCTTAAATCTCTCATGCCAAGGGAGGCAAAGGATCAAGGAAAAGGACAGATGGAAGTTCGGGTGGTGGCACTCGTAAGAGATCCAGAAAGGAGAAAGGGCAAAAGAAATAGTCATCACTCTAGCTTAGTTTGTATATAGTTTGCATAGATGTTTTCTCTTTTGTTAGCTATGATTGTGCGAGTGCTGCCCCTTTTTTTAATAAACTTGTATCACAATTTTTGGAGTTTATCATGTAAATAAAAGTTCTTTTTTCTATCGAACTCTTATATGAATTTTTTATTCAAGTAGTCAAGCTATTACTTTCAGTTTAATGTACTTGTAATTTATTGCTCTTTTATTTGGATGATAATCCTTAATTCTATCCTAAGGCCTCTATGTAGTCATGGCCTTGAGTCGTACCAAACATGGGGCTCAAGCCCTAATGTTACGATGTCGAATTCAACGGTTTGAATGATTATACTACTACCCCCAGTTTTGGGTTAGTGGAGTTAGACGATGGATAGTCGAACTCCATCCTTACAAAGTTTATATTCCTCCTATCGATTTCAGGTCGGATTTTATGTAATAGTGAGTGGTCGAACTGCACTCATCTACTTATTTATACTCGTATCAGCACTCTGAGGATAAGAGATAGTTAGCGGGTGGTCGAATCGCTCCCGACTTATTTTTATACTCCAGTCCACATTATGGAAACTCAGAGTTATTTCAAAAAATAGTCGGATCGTACTTTCCTTAATTGATTGATTTGCCCCCAAGTCTGGGGTTTAACTTAGCGAGCGATCGGTCATATCACGATTGCTTCTGATTCATATTTGTCCCTTCATTTGATAGGGTTAAGTTAGTCATTAGATGGTTGAATCGCATCCATTCCTTGTTAGGCATTCGGTCCATCGGGTTATGAGCAGGAATCTCAAATAAACGGTCGAACCATTCTTATTTCATTTAGTTGAGTCGTGAACTTATGTAATCGGCTAGCTCCAAACTCTGGGAACCTACCCAGACATGTCAATAATAATTAGTCCGGTATCATAACTAATATGTAATGCTGCAGCATACACGGACGCGAAGGAAATTCAAAACTTTACTTGCCAAATGAGAAAAAATGACATAATTTGTCATATTACATATCTTGAAAATCAAATGCTAAAGAAAATCTGAAAATTAAATACAAGTGAATGAAAAATAAATAAACTAAGTGAAATAACATCGTAAATGCCTGCTATTCCAGGCCCTTAAAAGTGTGATGCCATCAATAGTCGCTAGCTTGAAAGTTCTCTCTCCAAGCCTCTATTCAATGACATATGGTCCTTTCCAAGTAGGATTCATATGTGATGAGGCAAGAAAAACCTGTTCCAAGATGAGATTGTCGATTACAAAGGATCTAGGTCGGACTTTAGTGTTGTAGTACGGGCAACTTGGTGTCAGTGCACACCTACCCTCAAATCATCTTCTTCTCACTTCTCATCTACAAAGTCTATAGATTCTAAGAGGAGATCTTTATTCTTTCTGGGATCGTAGTAGGTCACTCGATGAGAAGGAACTTCGTGCTCAACAGGAATAACGGCTTCGAAACCGCAAGCAAGGGAGAATGGAGCAGGCCCAATCGTGGACTTGTGAATGGTCCTATAAGCCCATAGCATTGTCCGGAGTTCATCCACCCACTTGCCTCTAGTGTTTTCCAAACACTTCTTCAGAATGGACTTTATGATTTTGTTCATAGCTTCAACTTGTCCATTGGCCTGCGGGTGAGCGAAAGCCGCAAATCTCTATTCAATATAATGCTGACGGCAAAAGTCTTTGAATTCAGTATTGTCGAATTGAGTCTCGTTATCCGTCATAATAATCCATAGAAGACCAAAACGAAAGGCGATGTTCCCAACGATGAAGTTAATTAATTTCTTTGTAGTGACCTTGGCTAATGGTTCCAGTTCGGCCCATTTGCTGAAGTAATCAACTGCGATTACTTCGCACCACCTTTAGAGATCAGTAAGAAACCGATAATATCTATTCCCCATATGGCGAACCCATAGACTGACCATTTGTGTGATTTCCATTGGCAGAGCTCTCGGAACTTTTCCATACATCTAACACTTGTCACATCGTCTTCAGCATCTCGATTGACAGTCCGCCAATAATATCCATAACGGAGTATTTTCTTTTCTATGGTTTCCCTTCCAGTGTGATCGCCACATTCCTCTTTGTGAACTTCCTTCATGACCCATTTTATTTCATCACGAGCGACGCACCAGAGTTTGGGGGTGAAAAAACATTTTCTATAAATAATTCCTTCCTGCATGATATAACGTGAAGCATTACAAAGGTCATGTCATTTTTCATTCCTTCATTTAGGAAGAACTCCATGTAGCAAATAGTATTTAATCGAAGTCATTCACGACTCCTTCTTAAGCTCCATCTCTAGTTCCCGGTCGATTTCCATCAGGTTTATGCTCGGAGAGTTTAATACTTCGGCTAAAACCAAGCCCATTTGTTGTGCATCCCGATGCTAGCAAACTTTGTCAGTGAATCGGCCTTTTTGTTTTGACCTCGAGGAATGTGCGTAGTATCATAGTACTCAAAGTCAGTTAATAGCTCCTGGACTTGGGTGAGGTACGGAGCAAGTCATTGTCCTTTTGCTTGATAATCTCCCCTGACTTGGTATACTACCAATTGTGAATCAAAAAATATTTCCAAGCATTTTGTCCTCAGTTCTTTGGCAAGTTTAAGTCCAGCAATCAGAGCCTCATACTCAGCTTCATTATTTGTTGCAGGGGAATCAAGGTTTAAAGCATAGAAAATTGATCGATTTTCGAGAGTTACAAGCACAACTCCATCTCCTGAACAATCATTATTAGATGCTTCATCCATATATAACTTCCACGTATGGTAATGGTTTCACTGCTCTTTGGAAAATCATCCTATGTAGTAAATTCTACTATAAAATTTGTCAGTGCCTGACCCTGGATAGCCCTCCAAGGAAGATAAGTTATATCGAATTGGCTTAGTTCGATGTTTCACTTGAGTAACCTTCCAGACGTCTCAAGTCGCTGCAGGACCTATCCTAATGGATGGTTGGTGTAAACATTGATAGGATATGCCTGAAAGTAGGGGCGTAGCATTTGTGAAGCTATCAACAAGTAGTATGCCAGTTTCTCTACCTTTGGATAGTTCCTTTCAGATCCTACTAAACGCTTGCTGACATAATAGATCGGTCTTTGGATCTGATTCTCTTCACGAAGCAATGTGGCACTTATAGCGTGTACCGACATGACCAAGTGGATATACAAGTCTTCATGATCTACCGACTTTGAAAAAATGAGAGATCTCTCTAAGTGATTCACCAAAGCTCGGAATGCATCTTTACAATCCTGTGTCCATCAAAAATTCCTTTTTCCTCTTCTAATTAAGTCAAAGAAAGGAATGCATTTATCGGTATCTTTGGAAATAAATCGACTTAAGGCAGCAACCTTCCCATTCAGGCTTTGCACTTTTTTTATAGTCTTTGGCGCTTGGATATTTCGAATAGCCTGGATCTTCTTGGGATTAGCTTCGATTTCATGGGCATTGATGATGAAACCCCACAACTTTCCTGATGCAATGCCAAAAGAACACTTCGGAGGAATAATCTTCAGTTTTTAGTACTGGAGGATACCGAACATTTCTATCAAGTCTCTAATGTGGTCGCTAGACCCTTGTGACTTCACATCACATCATCCACATATAACTCCATCGTCTTTGTGATCTAATATGTAACGGTGGCCTTTTCGTACATTTTAAATCGACAATAAACCACACACGTCAGACTCAAACCATACAAATGGGTGAATTGTTATTGGGGTGAATAAGAAAAAGCAGGGAAAGAAATAAAACAAAACCGAATCTCACAGCGGAACGACAAAATATAATAATCAAATAACAGTTCATGAAGCTGTTTTACAAAACATTTGATGATACTTATACAATACAGAATCAGAGTTACACATACCAGAGAATAATAAATAATGCAGAGGAACAATGTGATGCTGTGGAATAATGTAATAAATAATAGTAACAATCTTCGTCTTCGTCCTTTAGAAATAAAGTCTTCGAATCCTGAAATGCTCAGACTGACCCAAGTGAATTGAAAAGATAAAACATTCGAGTCGGAACTAAAAAATCTTATGTAATTAAATCAACGGTAAATAATATATGTGGAATGGAGTCAGAGATGTTTATAAGATTTGACATCTCCTATCCAGTGTCAAACGTGAGTGCAGTAACTTAAGAGATGCTCGGGATTCACATCTCCTAAGGATCCTTTAAACTATCTACTATGTAGTAATATACGCTATTATAATAATGTCTAAAAAGTAAAATAAAATTACTTTAAAATAGTGTTAAGGGGTTACCCATATAGCCCTTAACATGTAATAGCGCCAATAATCTATACAGTATCGTAATACCTCCTAATCGAGAGGCTATCAGAGGATACTCCATAGGTACGACACAAATCAAACTCGTACAAGGCGCGCTAGGGTAGGTTACACGGCACAACTAGGCAATGCCAGGGTAGATATACCAATTACGCTTCCGGACCGGTGGTAACGTGTAGCAGCTACTACCGCCCACCTCGAGCCACACCCCTAAAATCAAAAGGCCCCAATCAATCACAAAGCAATAGAATGGTATCGAAGGAGTGTGTCCGATAAAAGGTGCTATCTTCTTAGCTCGTCAATCGCTCCTGTTTTAGCCACCTTATGCCAACTCACGAGAGTCGGGTCTCCGTATATACCTTAAAGTAACGCCGCTGCCATCCTACTTCATTCTGGAATCTCCACCGCGTACAAGTTGTTAAAGTGGTTTTTGGAGTTGGCAGATAGTATGACAACGTCCGATCCCGGTCTCTTTAACAACCAAATGTTATTATGACACCGCGGTCATTTCAAAATAATTTTCTACTTTAAAACCAAAATATCATTCCCATTTCAAAACCATATAAATATGATATCATTTCCATTTCAAAACCAAATCAATACGATATCATTTTCATTTCAAATATATCCTTTTCCACAATCACAGCACTTTCAAAGTTATAACACTTCAAAATCAAAAACACTTGAAATATAACCTTTCAAATCATAATGCTTTGAAACTCATAACTTAGAAACATGACTTCCACCACTTAAATGGTTTAAATATTAAAATACTTTATATAGTAAAATACGTCTTCAATTTTCACAAATCAATTCCAAAACAACTCAAATTTCTAGATTTTAAATTTAACAAAATCCCAAATCATAAATTTCAATTTAATTCATTTTTCGAATAAACTATTCCAATTTATATCGATTTCAAACAGATTTGATCTATAGAATAAACCATTTCAGATTCAATATATTTCAAACTTTAAGTATTCAACAATTTCAAAACTAAGTTTGGAAATTTCATATATATAATCAAATTCAATTTTCTATTATTTAGTTTTGAAGTATTTTGCTTAATAAATCCATTATCATTTAAATGAAACTCAAATTACAAATAACTAAATATTTCCTTCAATTTATTTATACTTGAAATATTCATTTAATTCACCTTAAACCAACATTAAGTTATCAAAATTCATACCTTCTAAATTTCAGATTTAATAAACTTTACATCAAGCTTATTTGAGTTCAATTCTTAAATAAATTCAATTTCAAATAAATATCAAATTTATCTTCCAACCTTAATTTATTTAAGTCATCATAAAATCTATATTAAAATAGAATTTAAATACTTAACCATATTATCTTCAAAAAAAATTAAACTTATTATTAAGCTTATTCTACATTAAAAAAAATTATACATAGCTTAAAATCAAGGATAAAATAACATTTATACAATATCTAAAATCAATATTTATCTAAAATCATATATTTCTTTACAAAAACCTAAGAAATAATTTCCAAAATATTTTTATATATAGACCACGGTGTCTGTACATAACTTTCTATCCTATGGTCAAATGATATGGATATTTATCATTTCAATCCGTAATTTAAAATGTAAATACAGTTATATATCATTTAAAACCGCAATCCCAAATGAAATAAAACCCATAACGACTTGCAGTTTATAACAATATAAAATACAACATCCATTCATCCAATATCAATCATCAAATATTTATCACAATCATCGTCCAATTCAATTAATAACATTAATATAGAACAGATAATAAATAACAGGTATTTACTGGCATTTATATTCAATAATAAATTAAATAACTATTTTATTCAAATAAATTCAAATAAACTGAGATGATGATTCCAAATATGTCAAACAGTCATAAATAAATTTCTGATCACATCATAAATCAATTCAACAAACATAAGAAATTTTAGAAGTTGTGAGTGGGTTAAAACACTCACCTTTTGAATTTAAATTGAATTTAAATCCAAATTAAACCCAAAATTCGAACAGTCTCAGAATTTGCCCTAACCTAAGTCAAAATGTCCGGAATTTCAATATGATCCCAACACAAGAAACTGCACATCAAACGGGCATCGTACGTAAAAGTTATGCGATTTAGAATGATTGAAAATCAAAATTAAAATAAAAAACAGACGAACTAACTAGCCAAAAGCAGACACGTCATACCCTTCATCTCAAAGCTACAGCGACTGTCGAACCCAAAATACGCTCAAACCGATGCCTTTGACCAACGATTATGCCAACTACCGACCACCGATCATTGGACCGTCGCCACGAATGTCTTGCCCAAGACGAGCCGCATGCGCTCACCTAGGTCCGCTCTCCCATAGCGCCGTCGGCCGCCGCTTGCAGTTAGGGTTTCGCGGAACCCTAATTGGCCAAATTCCACTGCGCCAGGCACTATTCGAGGCCACGACCACCACCAAATGGTTCTACACGTTGATCTCACCAAAACCCACAAAACAATTTCGCAAATAAATGATGAAATCAGAAACCCCCAAATCCAAATTAGGGTTTCGCAACTCTAGGCTTTGATCGAGGTTTCTGGCTGACTCGAGCATCGTTTGTAGAAACAAACACCAGGCGTAGATTTGCGTCATTGAGATCTTCGAGTCATATATTTTTTCGAATTTTTTTGAGGAGTTTGATTTTTCAATTTGATTTTGGTTTGGATTTGATGTTTGGGAATTAGAGTTTGCAGCCATTGGAATTAGGAGGAGCGATTTGAACTATATATACAGAAATGATAATAAGAGAGGCTGCTAGAGTTTATAACCGGTATATATATTTAGATTAGAAATAGGAACAAATGGATCGAATCGGTTTGAAAGTTGAACGTTACACGGCCTGAAAAGCCCGTTTCGATCTCGGAACGCAAATGGGTCAACCCATATATCAAAATATATGTTTTTGAATATTTTAAAATCAATGAAGCAGGTTTCAAGTCCAAATTCCATCGTACGAAGAAGTTAGGTTAAAATCATTTTATTTCAAATTGATTTCAATTGATTTCTAGGTGTTTCATGCTCTTACGATCAACCGACAATCCCGACGTTATGGAACTTGAAATTCTACAATAATCCATCGTTACGGATCCGATGAAACTGGATTCGTCGGAATCCGAGTCAATGGCCAAAATAGAAAATTTCCAGTCAATTAATTAAATTAATATTAAATTAAATTGCATCATTTTCCATTCAATTATCGTTATTTCCAATTTCTATCACTTTGGATTATTTAGTAATTTAAAATCCTTAAAACAAATTCTCTTGTTAACTCATTATTGAACATTCCACAATTTACAGCCTTTAATTTCAATTTCAATTACTTCAGTAACTATAATTTTAAATTCCCAATTAATCCATATATTTGATTTCTAGATCTTGTTATTGAATCAATTATCACCCTGTAGGTATAATCATCATTGGTTTATATTTATTACGCTAATATTTCACAATTCATTCTAATTCCAATTAGCAAAGTATTTAATTTCATTTACCTACAATAATCCATTTATTATAGATTGCATTCCAATTAATTAAAATTAATTCCAATAAATTAATTTGGTTTAATTGCCATCTTTGTACTAGGTCCATTTTTCTCTATAAACCTAGTTACATTAGTTTTATATCCCATTACACTAATATGCCCCTATTTACATCTTAAATTTGTATTAATGTTACATTTCTAAATGTGTAATCTTGTCAATTGTACTAATTAATTAAGGTTTAAAACCAATTAATTAATTTACCTTAGTTCCATTTTTTTACCAATTTATTAGTTTATAAATAAATTTGCACTTCTATTTAATTCATACATTCATACCTTCCCTTACTGCATTAATTCTCATTAATGACATTAAAGATTTAGTATTTTAATTTAGTAGGCCAGTAAATTACCAATTCATTTATTTACAGCACTTACCCTTATTTTTTTACATTCAAATTTATAACTAAGTGCAACAATTTACATTATTTCATCATTGGAACTTCATTTCAATTGTTACTAATTAGTTCTAATTACCATTGTTCAATTATTAATTAATAAAGTTTTTTTCTTCTCTTCATATTAAATTACCAAAACTTATTAATTTAACAAATTAAATTATTAAAACATTTCGGGTCGTTACACTCTCCCCCACTCAAAACTTTTCGTCCCCGAAAAGAAAAAAGAAGGGGAAAGAAGGAATTAAGAAATATATATATATATATATCTTATTTAAAAATATTAAATTTATAACAGTAAATTTAAAAAATCAAATAATTTAAATAAAATATACCAATTAATAACACTTAAATCCTTTTGTACTCAAATTAATAGAGTTTGGAAAACATCTTTCAAAATTTCTCTAAGTCCAAAATTTATGGAAAATTTCGACAGAGTCTCCTTTTTACGGAGAGGCTCGGGAGAAATAATAATGTCAAAATAAAAATATATATTTCAAAATAATATGTCCCAACACGGGAAAAACAATATAATATCGCTATAAAACCTTAATCCGAGAACGTACCTACTTGTTGGGCAATTAACGCTTAATTATGAAACCAAAAGCAGTAGCGATTGCTTCCATAAACCTGTATTTCACTTATATAATCCAAAAAGAGTTAAAAATTATGTAAAATAAAATATTTAAAGTTGTTTCAACCACTAGTAAACAAATTAATATAAACAACAGTCACTTGCAAACACATCATACAATCATCATATGAAATCAATACAAATCAATTATCCATCCATAGCATTCATGTTAAATTCAGTTACTTGGCACATCAATTTCATTTACTTAAGTTTAAAATCATCTACTTACAACATTTACCTTCTATCCAATTTTATTATAGTAACATTTTAATTATAACTTAAGTTTATAACTCTATAACATCAATACTTATTTATTAAAGAGTTTCATTGAATACTTTCATTATTTCAAGTTTTACTTGTATGATATCCTATTACGTCCTCTTGTTAAACATTACAACTTTTAATTAAGTTATATATATGCCTTTAAGAATGTGACTGAAAATCACAAAGTTTATCTTATTTCTTTTGATTAATCTAATGTTCAATAATCATATCCTTTGCATTTTATAGATTATAAATTTCAACTTTCTTGTTATTTCATTTATAACCTAGCATTTAATCTTTTATTTTAATTAGAGGTTCCAATTATTAACTAGTTACGTTCCATTTCAATATAATAATTGAAACTATTAATTAACGGGAACATAAGAACTAAATACCGGGTTAAATTTCAAATCATTTTAAAATAATAGATAAATGTATATACTTACAATTTATATATCCAATTATATTTAAAACAATTTGAAATTTACATTTGTTTATCAAAATAAATCTGTAGTAAAAGTACTACAGTGGCATTTCCACTTCGAAACTCAAAAACGAATGTCGACGATGCGTGCACTCATCACCGAAATTATTTTCCAACGACAGAGAGGGAGTACATAACTTATTTCTTTCCAAAATTTCTTTAAAACAATTCTTTCAAATCATGTTGAAATATTTAAATCAGAAAATACTTTTAAATAATATTATTATATTCCAAAATCCTTTGAAAGCAATTTTCAAAATCCCGGAACTTAAGTTCTAAAATTTCCAATTTTCATTTATTTTATCTTCTTCAAATCTTGTTTCCAATCAATATTTATAAATTTCACTACCTAACAACCAATATATTACAACCAAATATAACCTTTATAAAATTTATTACTTTATATACAGAAAATATAATATGCAAAATTATTTCATTTACCTATAAGCAAAACAAATATTGTGTCAGTCTGTCCTTTAAGTGTTTAGAAATCCCTATTGATGTCATAGCGTCCTATGCACCAACCAGAATTTATAAATACAAAACGGAACAGATTAACACAATATAAAAATTTTTATAACACTAACAAATACGCTCTCCTATATATATATACACACTCAGTGACTCATCATAGCGTATTACTACCCTATTAATAAAGAGTCAGACCCCACAGAGCTAAAGTTTATGGCTAAACCAAAGCTCTGATACCAAATGTAACAGCCGCCTTTTTGCATGTTTTAAATTGACGATAAACCACACATGTCAGACTTAAACCATACAAATGGGCGAATTGTTATCGGGGTGAATTAGAAAAGGCAGGGAAATAAATAAAACAAAACAAAATCTCACAGCGGAATGACAAAATATATTAATCAAATAACAGTTCATCAAGCTGTTTTACAAAACATTTGATTTTACTTATACAATACAAAATAAGAGTTACACGTACCAGAGAATAATAAATAATGCAGCGGAACAATGTGATGCAGTTTAATAATATAATAAATAATAGTAATACAATCTTCGTCTCGCCCTCCAGGAATAAAGTTTTTGAATCCTGAAATGCTCAGACTGACCCGAGCGAATTGAAAAGACAAAACACTCGAGTCAGAACTAAAAGATCTTATGTAAGTTGAATCAACGGTAAATAATACGAGTGGAACGGAGTCAGAGATGTTTACGGGATTTGACATCTCCTATCCAGTGTCAAACGTGAGTGCAGTAACTAAAGAGATGCTTGGGATTCACATCTTCTAAGGATCCGTTAAACAATCTACTATGTAGTAATATACGTTATTATAATAATGTCTAAAAGTAAAATAAACTTACTTTAAAATAGCTTTAAGGGGTTACCCATATAGCCCTTAACACGTAATAGTGCCAATAGTCTATACAGTGCCGTTATACCTCCTGATTGGGAGGCTACCGAAGGATACTCCATAGGTACGACATAAATCAAACTCGTACAAGGCGCGCTAGGGTAGGTGACACGGCACAACTAGGCAATGCCAGGGTGGATATACCAATTACGCTTCTGGACCGGTGGTAACGTGTAGCAGCTACTACCGCCCACCTCGAGCCACACCCTCAAAATCGAAGGGCCTCAGTCAATCACAAAGCAATAGAATGGTATCAAAGAAATGTGTCAATAAAAGGTGCTACCTTCTTAGTCCGTCAATCTGTAACGACCCCAGTTTTAAAGACGAATTTAAATTTATAATTTTATTGAATTTTTGGATTAAATTATGGATTTGTTTGAATTTTTCAAATTTAATAAGAAATTTATACTTATTTGTTTTTGGATTTGATTTGAAACTCAAAATGAATATTTTCAGTTGAATTGAATTATAAATAAAATGTTTAAAGTATAAAATAAAATATAACTATGTATCAATATTGAATATAAGTGATAAGTGTAAAATATAAAATAAAATATACGTTATAAATTTAATACTTAAGTTAGAAATATAATTATAAGATAAATTACAAAATAAAATAAAAAAGTATATTACAAAGTAAAACTATAACAACATATTGATATAGAATGTCATTATATTACAAAGTAAGTGAGACAAAGAAGAAATAATATCTACAAAGCAAATAAAAACAAGCAAAACATAAAACAGCAAATACAAGAAATAATCAAACTACAAAAGATAACAAATGAAACACATATAAAATAAAAGCAATACAGGTAAACTAAAATGATATTACATTTAAACAATGCAAGAGGGCTGAAACACAAAGCTGCAAATCAATAAAACCAAATGGATTTTATATAAGCACAAGTACACATGAGCATGCTTATACAAAGCAAGAAGTATACATACATAACAAATAGTATAAGTTGTAAACAAATAGGACATTGCATTTAATGCAACATACCAAGGCAATTAATGCAAGCCTCTACAGCATGCTTTCTGTACAAATAATAAACTGCACATCTCTTTATATATATGAGTTGCCTCCAATTTGTTCAAAACCTTTTACTGACGAAAGAAAGAAAAATAGCAAAAGAAAAAAAACAGAAATTTAAAAAGAAAGCAAAAGCAAGTTCAAACCTGGAAATCAAACAACAAAAGCCCTCTGTTCTTCTTCTGAAATCAACACGGTGAGTAAACTTGTTAATCTCCTTTATAATATGTTGTGTTAAAGATTAAGTGGAAGTATCAGTTTGAATATATGTAGTCTAGGACTGTGTTGAGTTTAGTTGCTAGATAATGAATGTGTGAATGCCCTGTACAACTTTTACCACCTCTGTTCTTCTTCTGCAAAACAAAGTGAGCAAATTTTCTTTAAAACTCAATCTCTTATTTTAATTGTGTTTAAGTGATGATGAATGAGATGGAAAAAAATTGTAGCTTGTTTGAATGCATATTTATGTGATGTATGGCTGTATGCATATTCCACTGTAACATACAGGCTCTAAAAACAACTTCAAAAAGAAAATCATTTTCTCTGATTCTACTTATTAGTAGGACTTGGTGTTAAAATGGTTTGATATGGTACATATTCATGATTTAAAAAGATTCATTTAAGTTAAATTAACTTGTTAATAACCCTGGGAATCTTGTTTTACAGTCAATATACATCATCATGTTGAAATTTGAATATGATAAATTGTTGATTCACTTATATAATCTGAATCTACCTTCAAAAATCATATTTTTAAAACAAGAATGGGATTTTTTAGTTAAGAATTTTATTATCAATTCGTAGTCGAATTGGAAATGCTTTTTGATCGAGTTCTGGTGCCTGAAGAAATTTCAAATGGTAAAATTTGGCATGAGGCAAGCACGGCCATCAATGGTTCCAGGAAAAATGAAACAAAATTTTGTTGTTGCAAGAATTGATAGTACGAGGTCACATTAGGGTTTTAGTTCCAGTTTTTTGTCTTGTTCTGTAAATTTTTGATGGCGTAACCGTGGGATGATCGAGTTTGACCGGATCTGGAGGGAAGGTGCCTGAGACGTAGACGTAGGGGTCGGCGAAGTCCTGAGGGTTTCGGTGGTCGAGTTTGCCTGAGCGGGGTGGTTTCTGGTGAGTGGGTAAACTTCCTGTTTCGATTGGAAGGGGTGTTTTAGATTTAGGCTTTGAAATCTCATATTGAGGATCAGGATCGTATGGTTGGTCGTTAGTCGACTTGTGGGTGATCGACTCTGGTGACGGAAGTTCGCCAGTGGCGAGTGCACGTGCACAGTTGATCGTGTGCACGTCTGAGTTTTTTGGTTCGGTGATGTTTCGAGCATGTGGGGTTGGAACTCGGGGTCGAACTCGAGCACGTGGAGAAGGTTTTATTTCAGTTTTGATTTATAAGCTTAAAAAAAAACTGGAAGAAGAAAAGGAACTGGAAGAAGAAGAGGACACGGGGAAGAAGAAGGGGACTCGGGGTCGAGTGCGTGAGAACGACGAATAGACTCGAAGCAGAAGATAATGTGAAAAGCCCTGGGTCAAGCACGGGTGAAACAAGCATTTACTCGGGTATTTTAATTTTGGGCTCAGGTCTTTGGGAGTTGTCAATCTGTCCTTGAAATTTAGAATAGAAACCATATCCAGATTTATTTTTTTACAAAAGAAAATGCTTCTGTAAATTTATAAAATGAAATTTAGTTGAAGGAATATTGAAAATAAAATTAATAAGTTTCAAAGGTATATTAATTAAGTTTTCAAATCAAGCTTTATTACCGATTAATGAATTAAGTAAACACTTAACAAAATTTTGGGAATTAATTAATATTTTAATAAAGTAATTAATATATGTAATAAATGATTTCAAAGTTTAAAGAAGATTTCTTTGAAAATGTTAATTAGTGAAAAATTAATATTAAGTAATTATTTTAGAAAGTAATTAAGAATAATAAAATTTTAATTTTAATTGGAGTTTGAAAATTAATGTATAAGCATAAGTTAATAATAATTAACTACTCAAGTTAATTAGTGAATAATTAACAGTTAATTTATTAAGGAATTTAATTAAGAACTAATAATTGATTAACTAAGTAGTTAATGGCAAATAAATTAATAATTAAAGTTATTAATTTATGGTTAAAGAATAGTTAATCAAGGTTAAATAAATTGATTATGAAGTAACTAATAGAGTGAATAAAGGAATTAAGTAATTAAGACTTAATGATTGATTAAGAATTTATTGGTTAATTAACTAATTTGAAAGGAAGTATGTAATTAATTGATAATGAATTAATGATTAATTATACAGGGCTAAGTAATTAATTCCCAAGAAATTATTTTTAATTGAATTTATCATAATAAGAATTAAAGATGATTACTTATGGATTATGTAGGATATCTGATTTGTTGTAAAATGAATTGATATTTCTGTTTCGAAATTGTGATGTGTGAGATTTGATTTACCCTGTGCTGGATTATGATTGGTGATTTTATTCTGTAAACCCTTGACCTGTATACGACATTTGAATTTCGATGCGACAGGGAATCGGATTCCAGTTGGTTATCCGAAACCCACATCGAATTGTAATGATGAATCTTCGTGATTGATAAATTTATTTTATCTGTGAAACTGTGAATGAAGATAAGCGTTATTGGTTATACCGCTTATCGATATTGATATATTTGTGATGATTGATGTTGTGGACTATTGTGTAAAATCCTTGGACCACACTATACACGCACAAATATGGATTTCACGTGGAAATCAGTTAAGTCACAGATTTTTAAATAAGTTTTGAAATTTAATTTTTAAATTCAAATAGTTTTGGAAATAAATTAAGTGAAAAGGTGTTTTAAGAATAAAAGTTACTTTAAATAACTTAATAAAGGTTTGAAATTTGAAAATTTTGAATTCAATATCTGAAATTGAATTCTATATTCAGTATTTATGATTTAAAAAGGACTTTACAAGTTATAGGGGTTTAAACCGTTTTTAAAGCGTTATTTTGGGAATTTGAATTAACTCAAAGTTTTTAACTTGTATAAATGGAATCGGGGTTTTTCCAAAATAAAACTATTGTTTCTAAATGATAAAAAGCTTTCATAAGAGTAATGAACTTCCAATTTATATTAAAGAGATTTCAAGTTTGAATCGAAAATGATTCTCCAAGTTATGAAAGAATCTTTGGAAACAAGTTTTGAAAGCTATGAGATAAATCTTTGATTCAAAGATTTAAATGAGTTAATCCAATTGAAACGGATATTGTTTTGAAATCTGTCAATGAATCTTTGTGAAACTGAGTGAACCTTGTGAAATAAATCTTTTTGTTTAAAAGATTTGAAATGGTAATTGGTTTAAACCATTTGAAAGAAAGTTTGGAATTATTAAGTTGTGACTTAATTGAAATCCCATATCCATATGTTTTAAATGTGGCGCTCACTATTCGGGTTAGCCAGGAAAGGAACTTTGGGTCGTATAACCCATTCCGAATATGTGATATGTCGTTATGGATAGCATTTGAAGACCGGGTATTTGCGAGAACCATAGGATGACCTATCGATTGTCTCTGCACTGAGTTGCTCCGGTATAGAGATTCCCTAAGTGATGGGAAGTCCAATCGGGATTGTGAATACCCGAATTGCAAGGGCTTCTTTAGAAGTGCCTTCGGTTCTGTTCGAACCCAGAACAGACTTGTATGGATTGTTATGTCTGACATTACAATTTGAGATATAAAGCAGATTTCTTTCAAATATATTTCTGTTGGTGGCGGAGAATTTATTCTCTTAGTTTAACACCCTTCTCTGAGACGTACGAGCTCAGAGGTTATGTAGTTGAAGTTTATCAGTGATATATTCTCATCTTGGTAATGTGGCATGCTGAGTGTTGCTGTGAAATGATCATTGTTTGATCATTTGTGATATGATCATTTGTTTGATCATTTATCTTTGTGATCATTACTTTGATCATTTGTTGACCCAAAGCATGGCTTTGTACCAAAGCGTGGCTTTGTGGACGAGACTTCGTCGAGCCTCACAAACCGGTAATGGTCGAAACAGGAATTGTGCGGCAAGGTTTTCAGGGATAGCTTCCCTAGGGTATGACCATTCCTTCTGGAAAAGGGTAGTATCATGGAATGGAGCCCAGATACTTACTCATGTGGACACACTATATTATTTACTGTGTGATGTTGTTGGTTAGAGAGCTCTCGTTTAAAGGTCCCAAAGGACCGGGAGTGGCATATCTGAGGTTTTGTATATTCCCCGGGAAGGGGGGTAGCTGGCCTTGTTTGGCAGAGATCCAGTTGGGTTCTCGGGGCGTCCTTCCAGAGGCGTTTCCATGTGGTGATGGGAAGTTCCTTGGCCTGACCATTTGTTGGAAAAATTCATTCATCAATACGAGCCTTGTGCGGTATTAGTTGTATTACCTGCCATCTACTTATGGTGGCGCCCCACTGTTTGGATGGTAGCTATAGTAGGCATAGTTCGAAATGTCTATGTTGGCTAAGATTTATATCTTTACTTTCGAAATGATTTTTCATACACTATGCACTAGTAATAATATCAAATGTTTCTTTTTAATGCGTATCAAGCATCTTTGACTATCATAAGGAGAAATCTCCTCCGATTCTGCGTTTGCATTGTGTGTGTGTGCGGGAGGCCTTGTGGTAGTCTCATTTATAAAAAGCATTACGAATTGATCTTAAAATATTTCGTTGATTGTTTTAAAGACAAACTATTTTTGTTTGCTCACACCAGTCCCACGACTGATCCAGAGTTTATTGTTTCTTTCCTAAACTCTGGGTGCTCAAAATTTTCCACATGGGCAGTCTAGAGTTTGGTTTTTCAGATAATTAGGTTCAGTAGATCATTTGGAGCTAGTTCAGTTTTCTTTGGATACGGACGAGACTTGCTTAGCTTGGTGCAATCTTGATGGTGGATCGAGCTAGGAGTTTTGGAGCTTTGTCTTTGGAGCTTTTTGGATCAGAGATGCAGTATTATATTTTGAGAAGACTTATTTCATATTGTATTGTGTTCCGCTGTATTCTATGTTGTATATTCTCTGATGTTGATGATTATCATTGTATCAAATTGATATATTGAATATTGTATTTATGTTATATCAGTGATATCATCTTTTATTTCCGCTGTGTTATTTATCATTTAATGGTGTTGCAAGCTCCCGCGAAATGAATTTGATGTTGTTTGTTGGACATCGAGTTCGGGTCGTGACAAGTTGGTATCAGAGCTGAAGGTTGAGTAAGAACTTTAGCTACGGAGTGTAACACCTTAGATGGCTCATTAGAGATAGGGTGAAGTATACCCTAGAATGAGTACAACCAGTGGAACCAAAACCCAAATTTCTTAATCTATTCTTTTTATCTGTTGTTATTATCTGAGATATTTCGTCCGAATGCCTAAATCAGATTTCTTACTATTTACAGATAGTAAGAATGAGTGGAAGAAGAGGACGAAATAGGAGACAGGAAAGTACCACTTCATCTGGTCAAAACCCTGCAACGACAGATATTCCTATTCAATCTCAATTGAATTTGGCTGATTTATATGAAAAGTTTTCTAGACTTGGTGGAAAGCCATTCACAGGCAAAGAAACCGTTATCGAAGCACAAGCCTGGATTCGATCGTGTGAAAAGATTTTCAAAGGACTAAAATTAGAAAATGATCAAATGCGACTGATAGCTTCTTGGCAACTCCAGGAAGAGGCTTTAGTTTGGTGGGAAACTGTTACCGTGGATGAGTTGGCAGATGAATTTACTTGGAGTTTTCAAGGAAGTGTTTGAGCAGCGATATATGTCGTCTGCTGGTATCTCTAGAGTGTACCAGGAGTTTATGGATTTAGAGCAAGGAAGTTTGTCATTTGAAGAATACTTAAACAAATTTATTGAATTATCTCGATTTGGTCCAGAATTGGTGAATACACCGTTAAAGAAGAATGAAAAGTTTATTCGAGGAATGAACAAGGAGTTTCAGGAACGGATGACTACCCACGTCAAGGAATCTTTTTCTGAATAAATTGATATGGGCTATAGATACGATACTCTGGAAAAGCAAAAAGATCCGGAGGAAAATGGAGATGCAAGTAATCTGAATTGGAGGAAAAGGAAGTTTGACGAAAAGAAATCGAGGAAAAATAAAGGAAAGAAGAGTATACAGAAGAAAAGGAAGGATATTACTTGTCTCAATTGCCTGGAGAAAGGTCACTACTCGGATAAATGTAAGAATTCTTGGATGCCAGGAATGAGAGAGCCATTTATGAGGCCAGATCAGGAATCTACGGGATGCTATAAATGCCGCAAGCCGGGACATAGGATTAAAAATTGTCCAGCCAAGAAGCAAACTTTAGTAAAGAAAGTGTATGCAATCAGAGACGATTCTTCAACCTCAACAAGCTGATTTAGGAAAAGAAATTTTATAAGTTAATCTTCTCGTTTACGATTAAATTATTCGAATTTCGTTCGACACTGGAACTACCCTTAGTTTTATTTTTCAGTAAATCGTAAATGAATTAAATCTTGAATCTGAAATCGTAATCGAATCTATTTCTATCTATTTTATTGGGTTTCGATATAAATCTATGAACGGTTAGTTATCCCTTCGAACTAACCAATACCCATGTATACTTCGTAGATCAGGTAACCCAATTACTACATAATTGATTGAGTTTGTTCTCACGTCTATTGTTGATATTCTGATTTGGTAAGCCAAATGTTGAATTGATATTCAGTTTGATCTGGAAAGATATTCCTCTATCTTTTATCTATCTTTGTTATCTCTCTCTGGCGAATTTCGAGGACGAAATTCCTTTTAAGGGGGGAAGTCTGTAATGATCCCAGTTTTAAAGACGAATTTAAATTTATAATTTTATTGAATTTTTGGATTAAATTATGGATTTGTTTGAATTTTTCAAATTTAATAAGAAATTTATACTTATTTGTTTTTGGATTTGATTTGAAACTCAAAATGAATATTTTCAGTTGAATTGAATTATAAATAAAATGTTTAAAGTATAAAATAAAATATAACTACGTACCAATATTGAAAATAAGTGATAAGTGTAAAATATAAAATAAAATATACGTTATAAATTTAATACTTAAGTTAGAAATATAATTATAAGATAAATTACAAAATAAAAAAAAGTATATTACAAAGTAAAACTACAACAACATATTAATATAGAATGTCATTATATTACAAAGTAAGTGAGACAAAGAAGAAATAATATCTACAAAGCAAATAAAAACAAACAAAACATAAAACAGCAAATACAAGAAATAATCAAACTATAAAAGATAACAAATGAAACACATATAAAATAAAAGCAATACAGGTAAACTAAAATGATATTACATTTAAACAATGCAAGAGGGCTGAAACACAAAGCTGCAAATCAATAAAACCAAATGGATTTTATATAAGCACAAGTACACATGAGCATGCTTATACAAAGCAAGAAGTATACATACATAACAAATAGTATAAGTTGTAAACAAATAGGACATTGCATTTAATGCAACATACCAAGGCCATTAATGCAAGCCTCTACAGCATGCTTTCTGTACAAATAATAAACTGCACATCTCTTTATATATATGAGTTGCCTCCAATTTGTTAAAAACCTTTTACTGAAGAAAGAAAGAAAAATAGCAAAGAAAAAAAAAAGAAATTTAAAAAGAAAGCAAAAGCAAGTTCAAACCTGGAAATCAAACAACAAAAGCCCTCTGTTCTTCTTCTGAAATCAACACGGTGAGTAAACTTGTTAATCTCCTTTATAATATGTTGTGTTAAAGATTAAGTGGAAGTATCAGTTTGAATATATGTAGTCTAGGACTGTGTTGAGTTTAGTTGCTAGATAATGAATGTGTGAATGCCCTGTACAACTTTTACCACCTCTGTTCTTCTTCTGCAAAACAAAGTGAGCAAATTTTCTTTAAAACTCAATCTCTTATTTTAATTGTGTTTAAGTGATGATGAATGAGATGGAAAAAAATTGTAGCTTGTTTGAATGCATATTTATGTGATGTATGGTTGTATGCATATGCCACTGTAACATACAGGCTCTAAAAACAACTTCAAAAATAAAATCATTTTCTCTGATTCCACTTATTAGTAGGACTTGGTGTTAAAATGGTTTGATATGGTACATATTCATGATTTAAAAAGATTCATTTAAGTTAAATTAACTTGTTAATAACCCTGGGAATCTTGTTTTACAGTCAATATACATCATCATGTTGAAATTTGAATATGATAAATTGTTGATTCACTTATATAATCTGAATCTACCTTCAAAAATCAGATTTTTAAAACAAGAATGGGATTTTTTTAGTTAAGAATTTTATTAGCAATTCGTAGTCGAACTGGAAATGCTTTTTGATCGAGTTCTGGTGCCTGAAGAAATTTCGAATGGTAAAATTTGGCATGAGGCAAGCACGGCCATCAATGGTTCCAGGAAAAATGAAACAAAATTTTTTTGTTGCAAGAATTGATAGTACGAGGTCACATTAGGGTTTTAGTTCCAGTTTTTTTTCTTGTTCTGTAAATTTTTGATGGCGTAACCGTGGGATGATCAAGTTTGACCGGATCTGGAGGGAAGGTGCCTGAGACGTAGACGTAGGGGTCGGCGAAGTCCTAAGGGTTTCGGTGGTCGAGTTTGCCTGAGCGGGGTGGTTTCTGGCGAGTGGGTAGACTTCCTGTTTCAATTGGAAGGGGTGTTTTAGATTTAGGCTTTGAAATCTCAGATTGAGGATCGGGATCGTATGGATGGTCGTTAGTCGACTTGTGGGTGATCGACTCTGGTGACGGAAGTTCGCCAGTGGCGAGTGCACGTGCACAGTTGATCGTGTGCACGTCTGAGTTTTTGGGTTCGGTGATGTTTCGAGCATGTGGGGTTGGAACTCGGGGTCGAACTCGAGCACGGAGAAGGTTTTATTTCAGTTTTGATTTATAAGCTTAAAAAAACTGGAAGAAGAAAAGAAACTGGAAGAAGAAGAGGACACGGGGAAGAAGAAGGGGACTCGGGGTCGAGTGCGTGAGTACGACGAATAGACTCGAAGCAGAAGATAATGTGAAAAGCCCTGGGTCAAGCACGGGTGAAACAAGCATTTACTCGGGTATTTTAATTTTGGGCTCAGGTCTTTGGGAGTTGTCAATCTGTCCTTGAAATTTAGAATAGAAACCATATCCAGAATTATTTTTTTACAAAAGAAAATGCTTCTGTAAATTTATAAAATGAAATTTAGTTGAAGGAATATTGAAAATAAAATTAATAAGTTTCAAAGGTATATTAATTAACTTTTCAAATCAAGCTTTATTACCAATTAATGAATTAAGTAAACACTTAACAAAATTTTGGGAATTAATTAATATTTTAATCAAGTAATTAATATACAACAAGTGTTGGAATTTAATTAACATCAAAATTCTCAAATTTGTAATAAATTGATTTCAAAGTTTAAAGAAGATTTCTTTGAAAATGTTAATTAGTGAAAAATTAATATTAAGTAATTATTTTAGAAAGTAATTAAGAATAATAAAATTTTAATTTTAATTGGAGTTTGAATTAATTAATGTATAAGCGATAAGTAAATAATAATTAACTACTCAAGTTAATTAGTGAATAATTAACAGTTAATTTATTAAGGAATTTAATTAAGAACTAATAATTGATTAACTAAGTAGTTAATGGCAAATAAATTAATAATTAAAGTTATTAATTTATGGTTAAAGAATAGTTAATCAAGGTTAAATAAATTGATTATGAAGTAATTAATAGAGTGAATAAAGGAATTAAGTAATTAAGACTTAATGATTGATTAAGAATTTATTGGTTAATTAACTAATTTGTAATGAAGTATGTAATTAATTGATAATGAATTAACGATTGATTATACAGGGCTAAGTAATTAATTCCCAAGAAATTATTTTTAATTGAATTTATCATAATAAGAATTAAAGATGATTACATATGGATTATGTAGGATATCTGATTTGTTGTAAAATAAATTGATATTTCTGTTTTGAAATTGTGATGTGTGAGATTTGATTTACCCTGTGCTGGATTATGATTGGTGATTTTATTCTGTAAACCCTTGACCTGTATACGACATTTGAATTTCGATGCGACAGGGAATCGGATTCCAGTTGATTATCCGTAACCCACGTCGAATTGTAATGATGAATCTTCATGATTGATAAATTTATTTTATCTGTGAAACTGTGAATGAAGATAAGCGTTATTGGTTATACCGCTTATCGATATTGATATATTTGTGATGATTGATGTTGTGCACTATTGTGTAAAATCCTTGGACCACACTATACACGCACAAATATGGATTTCACGTGGAAATCAGTTAAGTCGCAGATTTTTAAATAAGTTTTGAAATTTAATTTTTAAATTCAAATAGTTTTGGAAATAAATTAAGTGAAAAGGTGTTTTAAGAATAAAATTTACTTTGAATAACTTAATAAAGGTTTGAAATCTGAAAAATTTGAATTCAGTATCTGAAATTGAATTTTATATTCAGTATTTATGATTTAAAAAGGACTTTACAAGTTATAGGGGTTTAAACCGTTTTTAAAGCGTTATTTTGGGAATTTGAATTAACTCAAAGTTTTTAACTTGTATAAATGGAATCGGGGTTTTTCCAAAATAAAACTATTGTTTCTAAATGATAAAAAGCTTTCATATGAGTAATGAACTTCCAATTTATATTAAAGAGATTTCAAGTTTGAATCGAAAATGATTCTCCAAGTTATGAAAGAATCTTTGGAAACAAGTTTTGAAAGCTATGAGATAAATCTTTGATTTAAAGATTTAAATGAGTTAATCCAATTAAAACGGATATTGCTTTGAAATCCGTCAATGAATTTTTGTGAAACTGAGTGAACCTTGTGAAATAAATCTTTTTGTTTAAAAGATTTGAAATGGTAATTGGTTTAAACCATTTGAAAGAAATTTTGGAATTATTAAGTTGTGACTTAATTGAAATCCCATATCCATATGTTTTAAATGTTGCGCTCACTATTCGGGTTAGCCGGGAAAGGACCTTTGGGTCGTATAACCCATTCCGAATATGTGATATGTCGTTATGGATAGCATTTGAAGACCGGGTATATGCGAGAACCATAGGATGACCTATCGATTGTCTCTGCACTGAGTTGCTCCGGTATAGAGATTCCCTAAGTGATGGGAAGTCCAATCGGGATTGTGAATACCCGGATTGCAAGGGCTTCTTTAGAAGTGCCTTCGGTTCTGTTCGAACCCAGAACAGACTTGTATGGATTGTTATGTCTGACATTACAATTTGAGATATAAAGCAGATTTCTTTCAAATATATTTCTGTTGGTGGCGGAGAATTTATTCTCTTAGCTTAACACCCTTCTCTGAGACGTACGAGCTCATAGGTTATGTAGTTGAAGTTTATCAGCGATATATTCTCATCTTGGTAATGTGGCATGCTGAGTGTTGCTGTGAAATGATCATTGTTTGATCATTTGTGATATGATCATTTGTTTGATCATTTATCTTTGTGATCATTACTTTGATCATTTGTTGACCCAAAGCATGGCTTTGTACCAAAGCGTGGCTTTGTGGACGAGACTTCGTCGAGCCTCACAAACCGGTAATGGTCGAAACAGGAATTGTGTGGCAAGGTTTTCAGGGATAGCTTCCCTAGGGTATGACCATTCCTTCTGGAAAAGGGTAGTATCATGGAATGGAGCCCAGATACTTACTCATGTGGACACACTATATTATTTACTATGTGATGTTGTTGGTTAGAGAGCTCTCATTTAAAGGTCCCAAAGGACCGGGAGTGGCATATCTGAGGTTTTGTATACTCCCTAGGGAGGGGGGTAGCCGGCCTTGTTTGGTAGAGATCCAGTTGGGTTCTCAAGGCGTCCTTCCAGAGGCGTTTCCATGTGGCGATGGGAAGTTCCTCGGCCTGACCATTTGTTGGAAAAATCCATTCATCCAATACGAGCCTTGTACGGTATTAATTGTATTACCTGCCATCTACTTATGGTGGCGTCCCACTGTTTGGATGGTAGCTATAGTAGGCATAGTTCGAAATGTCTATGTTGGCTAAGATTTATATCTTTACTTTCGAAATGATTTTTCATACACTATGCACTAGTAATAATATCAAATGTTTCTTTTTAATGCGTATCAAGCATCTTTGACTATCATAAGGAGAAATCTCCTCCGATTCTGCAATTGCATTGTGTGTGTGCGAGAGGCCTTATGGTAGTCTCATTTCTAAAAAGCATTACGAATTGATCTTAAAATATTTCGTTGATTGTTTTAAAGACAAACTATTTTTGTTTGCTCACACCAGTCCCACGACTGATCCAGAGTTTATTGTTTCTTTCCTAAACTCTGGGTGCTCAAAATTTTTCACACGGGCAGTCTAGAGTTTGGTTTTTCAGATAATTAGGTTCAGTAGATCATTTGGAGCTAGTTCAGTTTTCTTTGGATACGGACGAGACTTGCTTAGCTTGGTGCAATCTTGATGGTGGATCGAGCTAGGAGTTTTGGAGCTTTGTCTTTGGAGCTTTTTGGATCAGAGTTGCAGTATTATATTCTGAGAAGACTTATTTCATATTATATTGTGTTCCGCTGTATTCTATGTTGTATATTCTCTGATGTTGATGATTATCATTGTATCAAACTGATATATCGAATATTGTATTTATGTTATATCAGTGATATCATCTTTTATTTCCGCTATGTTATTTATCATTCAATGGTGTTGCAAGCTCCCGCGAAACGAATTTGATGTTGTTTGTTGGACATCGAGTTCGGGTCGTGACACAATCGCTCATGTTTTAGCCACCTTATGCCAACTCACGGGAGTCGGGTCCACGTATATACCTCAAAGGAATGCCGTCACCAACCTACTTCATTTTGGAATCTCCACCATGTACACGGTTGTTAAAATGGTTTTTGGAGTTGGTAGAGAGTATGACAACCTCTGATCCCACTCTTTAACAACCAAACGTTATTATAGCACCGCGGTCGTTTAAAAATAAATTTATACTTCAAAACCAAAATATCATTGCCATTTCAAAACCACATAAATATAATATCATTTCCATTTCAAAACCAAATCAATACGATATCATTTTCATTTCAAATATATCCTTTTCCACCATCATAGCACTTTCAAAGTTATAACACTTCGAAATCAAAACACTTGAAATATAACACTTTCAAATCATAATGCTTTGAAACTCATAACTTAGAAACATGACTTCCACCACTTAAATGTTTTAAATATTAAAGTACTTTATATAATAAAATAGCTTCTTCAATTTTTACAAATCAATTCCAAAACAACTCGATTTTCAAGATTTTAAATTTAACCAAATCATAAATTTCAATTCAATTCAGTTTCCGAATAAACTATTCCAATTTATATCGTTTTCAAATAGATTTGATCTACAGAATAAACCATTTCAAATTCAATATATTTCAAACTTTAAGTATTCAACAATTTCAAAACTAAGTTTGGAAATTTCATATACATACATACATACATATATATATATATATATATATATATATATATATATATATATCAAATTCAATTTTCAATTATTTAGTTTTGAAATATTTTACTAAATAAATCCATTATCATTTAAATAAAACTCAAATTACAAATAACTAAATATTTCCTTCAATTTATTTATACTTGAATATTCATTTAATTCACCTTAAACCAACATCAAGTTATAAAAATTCATACCTTCTAAAATTTCAAATTTAATAAATTTTACATCAAGCTTATTTGAGTTTAATTCATAAATAAATTCAATTTCAAATAAATCTCAAATTTATCTTCCAACCTTAATTTATTTAAGTCATCATAAACTCTATATTAAAATAGAATTTAAATACTTAACCATATTATCTTCAAAAAAAATCAAACTTACTATTAAGCTTATTCTATATTTAAACAAATTATACATAGCTTAAAATCAAGGATAAAATAACATTTATACAATATCAAAATTAATATTTAACTAAAACAATATATTTCTTTACAAAAACCGTAGAAATCATTTACAAAATATTTTTATATATAGACCACAGTGTCTGTATATAACTTTTTATCCTATGGTCAAGTGATATGGATATTTATCATTTCAATCCGTAAGTTAAAATAAAAATACGGTTATATATCATTTCAAACCGTAATCCCGAATGAAATAAAATCCATAACCACTTGCAGTTTATAACAATATAAAATAAAACATCCATTCATCCAATATCAATTATCAAAAATTTATCACAATCATCATCCGATTCAATCAATAACATCAATATAGAACAGATAATAAATAACAGGTATTTACTGGCAGTTATATTCAATAATAAATTAAATAACTATTTTATCCAAATAAATTCAAATAACTGAGATGATGATTCGAAATATGTCAAACAGTCATAAATAAATTTCTAGTCACATCATAAATCAATTCAACAAACATAACAAATTTTAGAAGTTGTGAGTGGGTTAAAATACTCACCTTTTGAATTTAAATTGAATTTAAATCCAATTTAAAACCAAAATTCAAACAGTTTCATAATTCGCCCCAACCCACGTCAAAATGTCCGGAATTTCAATATGATCCCAACACAAGAAACTGCACGTCAATAGGACTCGTATGTGAAAGTTATGTGATTTAGAATGATTGAAAATCAAAATTAAAAAAAAACAAACAAACGAACCAGACAAAAGAAGACACTTCATCCCCTTCATCTCAAAGCTACAACGACTATTGAACCCAAAACACGCCCAAAACCGATGTCGTTGACCAACGATTACGCCAACTACGGACCAACGATCGTCGAGCCGTTGCCACCAATGTCTTGCCCACGACAAGCCGCACGCCCCCACTTAGGTCCGGTCCCCCATAACGCTGTCGGCCGTCGCTTGCAGTTAGGGTTTCGCGGAACCCTAATTGGCCAAATTCCACTCCCTAGCCACAAATCAAGGCGGCGACCACCACCAAATGATTCTACATGTTGATCTCACCAAAACCCACAAAACAATTTCGCAAATTAATGATGAAATCAAAAAACCCCAAATCCAAATTAAGGTTTGGCAATTCTAAGCTTTAACCGAGGTCTCTGGCTGACTCAAGCATCATTTGCAGAAACAGACACTAGACGCAGATTCGCGTCGTTGAGATCTTCAAGTTATATAATTTTTCGAATTTTTTTTGAGGAGTTTGATTTTTCAATTTGATTTTGGTTTGGATTTGAAGTTTGGGAATTAGGGTTTACAACCATTGAAATCAGGAGGATCGATTTTTACTGTACATATAGAAATGATAATAAGAGAGGTTGCTATGATTTATAACCGGTATATATATTCAGATTAGAAATAGGAACAAATGGATTGAATCGGTTTGAAAGTTAAACGGTACACGACCCGAAAAGCCCGTTTCGATCTCGGAATGCAAATGGGTCAACCCATATATCAAAATATATGTTTTTGAATATTTCAAAATCAATGGAGCATGTTTCAAATTCAAATTCCATCATATGAAGAAGTTACGTTAAAATCGGTTTATTTCAAATTGATTTCAATTGATTTTTAGGCGTTTCAAGCTCGTACGATCAAACGACAAGCCCGATCGTTATGAAACTTGAAATCCTTTAATAATTCACCATTACGGATCCGATGAAACTGGTTTCTTCGGAATCCGAGTCTGTGGCCAAAATGGCAAATTTCCAGTCAATTAATTTAATTAAATTAAATCACTTTTCCATTCAATTATCGTTGTTTCCAAATTTTATCACTTTGGATTATTTACTAATTTAAAATCCTTTAAACAAATTCTCTTGTCAACTTATTATTGGATATTCCATAATTTACAGCCTTTAATTTCAATTTTAGTTACTTTAGTAATTATAAGTTTAAATTCCCAAATAATCCATATATTTGATTTCTAGATCTTGTTATTGAATCAATTATCACCCTGTAGGTATAATCATCATTGGTTTATATTTATTACGTTAATATTTCACAATTCATTCTAATTCCAATTAGCAAAGTATTTAATTACATTTACCTACAATAATCCATTTATTATAGATTGCATTCCAATTAATTCCAATAAATTGATTTGGTTTAATTTCCATCTTTATACTAGGTCCATTTTTACTCTATAAACCTAGTTACATTAGTTTTATACCCTATTACACTAATATACCTTTATTTATATCTTAAATTTGTATTAATGTTACATTTCTAAATGTATAATCTTGTCAATTGTATACATTAATTAAGGTTTAAAACCAATTAATTAATTTACCTTAGTTCCATTCTTTTACCATTTTATTAATTTATAAATAAATTTGCATTTCTATTTAATTTATAATTCACACCTCCCGTTACTGCATTAATTCTCATTAATGACATTAAAGATTTAGTATTTTAATTTAGTAGGCCAATTAATTATACCAATTCATTTATTTACAGCACTTACCCTTATTTTCTTATACTCAAGTTTATAACTAAGTGCAACAATTTACATTATTTCCTCATTGGAACTTCATTTCAATTGTTACTAATTAGTTCTAATTACCATTGTTCAATTATTAATTAATAAAGTTTTTTTCTTCTCTTCATATTAAATTACCAAAACTTATTAATTTAACAAATTAAATTATTAAAAAAAATTGGGTTGTTACATAATCTTTAAACAATCTGTTGACCAGGCATTGGCAGGTTGCTCCTAAAATTCTTTAGTCCAAACAACATTATCATGTAGCAATATAATCCAACATTGGTAATGAAGATGGTGTGCTCTTGATTGGGAATGCGTATCATGATTTGGTTATATCCAGAGTACACATCTATAAAATATAGCAATTCATGTCCTATGGTTAAGTCCACTAGCTGGTCAATCCTTGGAAGGGGAAAGCTGCCTTTCAAACACGCCTTGTTCAAGTCCGAATAATTGACACATATATCCCATTTCCCATTTGCCTTTCTCACAAATATAGGATTAGCTACCCACTTCGTGTTGAATATGCGCTTTGCGCTTATATGATTTTTGTTTGATGATAATAAACATATATACATTCATTTAAATGTATTTGGTAATGTACTATTTTTTTTTATAGATTAAATAAATATTTGTTAAATAAAATAAATTACACAGAATTTGAATTCAAACAGATATTTTATTCAAACTAATATTTATTACAATTTTGAATGGTACAATTTCAAGCTCTCACTATAAATATACAACTTTGATTACAATACATCACAATTTTACATTTACAGTTAACCTCACTACATATCACTCACACTCGTATTTTATCTTCAACTGCATTCCAGTTTGAATCCAGCATCTGAGCAATCTGCAAAAATATTCACTAACACGGTAAAATTGAAAACGAAATATTTTTGCAATATAAAATGAAACATGACTTTTGAAAATAATATTTGCCTCGGTTATTTGGGTTGTTCATCATCATTTAAATTTGAATTCATCATACACGAACAACTTGTGACATACACAGTGTATCACTGTATATGCCACAAGGCCGTGCACACCGATATACACTTGATTGATTTACAGGGACAGGCGAGCACAGGTCAAACCCAAATAAAAAGCCGGGTTCAACTCACGTGCAATAACATAAAAGTCACAACTCTCAGCACAAGGTCAAACCCGAGTTTTAAAACTGGATTCAACTCGGGTGCGAATCAAAAGTACACATGAATGCTATGTTCAAACATGACACAGCCTCAAACCAACATCAAAGCAAATACAGCTGCAATGCAAACAATGTGCACAGATCAGATACAAACCAAGATACCAGAAAACAAGCAAACTCAAGTAGACAATAGCATATACTACAGAGATGAACACACGAGAATGGAGTGCAACTACAAAGATGCAAGCACACTCAAACCAGAAGCATGCTCGAAGCAAAAATCCAAACCAGGCAAAGACTTAGCAGTGGCACAAGACCACCAAGTAAAACCAGTGACAATATAGATGCAAGTAAATGCAACACATATATACATACATAGGTGTATGTATACACATGGCAGTCAAAGACATAATGACAAAAGTTCTGAATCATAAATGAAGACCACAAGTGAAGTAAACAACAATGTCGAGCTCAATGCAACACAGTGACAACCACAAGATGCAGTCATAAATAACAAAAAATGCAGATGACCAAATATACAACCGAGTTGCCAAGAATATCATAAAAACAAGCTAAACTGCACATATACACGAACCAGTGCCAACAGATCAGATGCAAGTGCACGAGTCATGTACAAAGGCACACTGGAATACGTAGTGAAACGAAGTGATGAACCAACAATGCAACAGTGGACAGAGTCGAGGCTACAACCCAGTTAAATATGCAACGTACACAGAACTAGTTTAGCGACACAAGTGATACAAGGCAGTGCATCAGTGAATCCACTGACCAATGAATGCAACAAAAATATGGAATGCATCAAAGACACAATTAACATAGCGAACATGACAGCAAAAGTAATCAAACCAAAATGGATCAGTGAATCAAATTCAAAACAAGTCAAAAAACAGAAGACAAGCAACCATACACAGCAAAACTAAATGCAATACAGTATGCTCAGTGAAGAGCATCTGAACAAGTGAAGTATTTGTGACGAAGCAAAGTTGAAGTCCATCAGAAAAATTCACAAAGTCATAATAAAGCCGTGGTCACCACAGAGATGATGGAACTGCAGTGGGCCGAGCAGAGGCTTCAAAATCAATGGCCGGGTTCAGGGCAAAGATGGGGTGGTAAAGTCGAAGTGTTTTAAAACCAAGTCAAAGCGGGTAAAAATCGAAACATCTCAAAATTCAAAGCTACTGCTGTAAAAATGTCAAAAATTCAAGCCGAGTATATTACACCGTGATAGCCAAGCAAATTGACCATGTCACAAATCAAAACCGTGAGTGCCAAGCATCAAAAATACGAAATTGAAAAAGTCAGATCAATCCCAAGCATCAATACCAGATCGAAGGGCCAAAGACAAATTCAAATGAACATATACGAACGCAAAAATAGGATTTCGAATCCTATATAAGCCCAATCATCATCGGCATAAATCATCGAGTTCAACCAAGCATAAAACCAGCAAAAACAAAAGCATAAAATTACATACCGAAGCAAGGGACGAACTCGATCAACGAAGTAGCCGAAGTGAGCAACAAGGAGTACAATCATTCAAGGGTAAACGCAAATAATCACCGAATCGATCAACATAACGTCGGCTCTTAGAATAACCCTAAATTGGATCGCATGAAAGAAGCCCTAATTGAGTTAGAGGAACAGCCGCCATCATCATATGAACGAACGAGCAAATAAAAGAGGAGAACGTGTTAAATTATAAAAGGGGGCCGGCCTGTTTTGTTCTCTCAAGGGTTTTTTAATTTTTAAATTAGGGTTATTGTATTTTAAATTGTTTTTAATTTGTATTTTCCTTTTTAAACCGTTTAAATTTCTAGTCGTGTGACTAGAGGACAAGCTACGTGGCGTAGCTTGAGAATTCGCAACCAGTGGCTGACTTGTGGCAGGGTTTTGAGCGTAGAGTTAGATTTAGTCGATAGCGGGTGTCGCGAGTTTACGTGTGTAAGCGAGGGACTATCTAATTTCTAGTAGAAACCTTGGGGGCAGCACGTAGGCAGGGTTTTGCCGAAGCTGGGTAAATTCTGTGTCGTTCTATTTCTGCATTTATTATTCTGCTATTATCTGTGCTGCTATTGTTCTGTGATCTGTGTTAAAATTATTTTATAAGCTTCCGCGATTAATTTTTATAATTTATACCATCACCCTATTCAACCCCCCCCCCTCTAGGGTGAAATCGATCCTACAAGTGGTATCAGAGCTAGGAATAGAAGTCAACATTTGTTTTAAAAATTCGATTTTTTGAAAAAATCAATTTTTGTTTTAAAAATTTGAATTTTTAAAATGGCTTCTTTTAATAATGCTTTTGCAGAGGGTTAGTCGATAGTTAGACCACTAATGTTCAATGGTGAATAAGCTTTTTGGAAAAATAGGATGAAATTTTTTTTGAAAACCATTGACGCATGGGATATTGTTGAGACAGGTTATAAAACTCCAATTATAACTGTAGATGATCAGGAAATAGAGAAACCAAAGGAACAATGGACAGAACTAGAAAATAAATTAGAAAATACTAATGCCAAAGCTATGAATTCTATTATCTGTTCATTAGATCAATTTGAATTTAATCGTGTCTCACATTGTCTAACTGCGCAGGAAATATGGCACATACTAGAAGTGACTCACGAAGGAACATCTAAAGTCAAAGAATCTCGCCTTGCCATGCTAAGCAGCGAATACGAGAACTTTACAATGGCGAAGGAAGAAAATGTCAAAGAGATGCAAGGACGACTTTCCAATATCGTATACAAATCAAAAGCTCTCGGGAAAACATACACCGAATTGGAAATAGTCCGGAAAATCCTCAGAGTCCTTCCACGAAGCTTTGAAGCAAAAGTAACTGCCATTCAAGAATCAAAAGATTTAAAACAACTTAAAGTTGAAGAACTCATCGGAAATCTCACCACGTATGAGCTAGAAATGAAATTCAAGGAAGAGCGTGAAGGAGATGACACTCGAAGAAAATCAATAGCTCTTAAAGGAACAACTAAAAGTGATAACGATGACGATGATGATGGTGCAGAAGAACTAGAGCTGTTAATAAGGAAATTCAAAAAATGGAATCAGAAACATGGAAATTCAGCTCGAATTCAAAAAGCAAAAAGCAGAATAGCCAAAGCACTAGACTACTCAGAAGAACAAAAGATTATTTGTTATAATTGCAACAAACCCGGCCATATATATCAAGCCTGATTGTCCACAAATTAAATTCAGCCATGGAAAGAAACAGAAAAAGAAAAGTTTTGTAGCCACTTGGGATGAAATAGACGAGAACGATCAAAGCACTGGCAGTGAAAGCGAAAAGGCAGAATTATGTCTTCGAGGTGATACAACTGATAGTGACAATGACGAGCCAAGTGAGGTATCAAAACTTACCCATTCTGAGTTGCTTATTTATTTCCATGAAGTAAATGGCTGTTATGAACGACTTAGGGAAAAATACGCCAAACATGAATCTCAAAAGGATACTTTGATAGAATGCAATGAACAACTTGATCAATTAGTTAAGAACTATCAACGTAGGATCCCTAAGTGTGATAAGTGTCCAACATTCGAAGAAATTAAAAAAATCAGAAATCAATATAAAATCACTTGAAAATGAAATTCTGATTTTAAAAGAGAATGAAAATACTAGGAGAGAGAATTCTATTAAAAAGAGCACACAGTTGTTAAACGAAAATGAATCTCTCAAAACACAAGTCCAACAATTGTCAACAACTTTAGATAAATTTTCAAAAAGTGAAAATCGTTGAATATGCTATTAGGAAAGCAAACTGTTAATATAGTTAGACAAGGACTTGGATATAATAAATCGAAAATTGTTGAAAGCAATATTAATCAAGTTAATTCTATGTGCACAATTTGTAGAAAATTTGGACACGATCACAATAATTGTTGGTATAGACGCAAACATGTGAAAACTATACCGATTTGGGTTCCAAAAGGCACAAATATAAAATCTCTCAAAGTTAAACAAATTTGGGTGTCGAAGGGAACAATTATAAATAGTTTTGGTCTACACAAAATTATTTTTCAAAATATTCTGCCACTAACAATCATGGACCTATAAAAACAAATAGGTCACATAAATCTTTTCGCATGTAGGTGTGGTGGCAGGTTAAGGAACAACAACAGTGTTCTCTGGATTTTGGCTGTTCCAGAAACACAACGGGTGATAAAGCAAAGTTCCTTAGCCTAGTATAAAGGTGACAGAATCACAACGAACAACAACGAAAAATATAGTAAAGGTAAAACAGGTAATGGTATGTTTTAAACGATATATAAAATGTGATAATCTGCACCGTATTCTAAATTAAAATCAGCCAATATTGAGATGATGAAAAGATGATGATTCTGACTTACTCAAAATAGTTGATCAATTACATTCTTATGCCAAAAACACTATAATAATCTCTAGATTCTTTGAATTACTTCATACATATCATTTTGGATTAAAAATAGTGTTTTGTTGGATAATAATACAATTGGTTATAATTCGGCTAACTCTATATTCACGGTTTTTGATTATTTTCACGGCTTCAATTCAAATTCAAAAGAATGTCATTTAAAATGCTGTTAAAATTGAGTTTGAAATTTTTGGTGCATACTTCATGGTTTGGTCAATCAAATTCAATTAATGATGATTTTGAGTGAAAGAGAAATTCAGATGCAGATTACATTGGTAATCTAGTTGATAGAAAAATTACTAGTTGAACGTGATTTTTGAGACATTTAGTAGCTGCATCGTTTTTCAAAGAAAATATCTGCATATTCTTCATTTAAAATAATTTTCAAATAGCAGAAAGTTTTCTTTTAAAACCCCCTGGAGAAAATCATTTTTGACCATATTTTCAGATTAGTCATTTTTGAAAAATTAATTTCATAATTATTTTTGAATTTGATTTTAAATGACTATTTTGACTAATCTGACTCCCTAATGTTTATCGAAAAGAAAAATGGTGATCGAAAAAGTGATGAGTGTTAATATTGATCAAATATTATGACTCGAGATGGTATAATTAGAAAATTTCTTTAGAAATTTAAACAAGAGTTATAAAACTTTTTGTTGGTAAAAATTCCATGACCATCTCTATTTCTATCATATTTCTAACAATCATCACTCATCAAAATTCTATATAGTTTGTCAATATGTGGTACTTTAAACAGGAATCGTTCGTTTTTCATTTTCACATTTAAAAAAAAAATTAATAATAAATAAATAAATACCAAAGTACTCACTCTCATTTAAAAGTCCTCACGACTATGCATGGGTGAATTACTTGGAATTTGTTATCTGCTTCCATGCTCATTTAAAAGTCCTCGCGGTTATGCATGTATGGAACGCATACCAAAAGTTGATTTTTAATATAAACAAGTTGATTCTAATCCCATTTAAAAGTCCTCACGGTTATGCGTGGTTAGAAGATACTTGAATTTATTTATTTTTAAAATAAAATTAGAATACTACTAATCTCATTTAAAAGTCCTAACGGTTATGCATGGTTAGTAGATATTAAAATTCCTGATATAAATATACCACAAATAGACACAACTGTATGGTTTTATATGATGACATCATTTCCATCATTCTAAAAGTGGAATATGCGCCTAACAAAATATTTATGATTTTTGTTTGATTTTTTATTGAAATTTAATATTTATATTCAATTGAGTTTTAATGTTGAATTAATATCGATCACTTTATCTCTATTTTCTCTAATACTATTATTCTTTTGCTGATAACAAAAGGGGGAGAGAAAAGTTAAGATTTTGTCAAATAAAATCAAGCAAAGGTCAAATAATTTTCTATTTGCATCTAGGCTCATTTGCATATTTTTATTTGTATGCATATATGTAGGGGGAGCTTTGTGTAGAGAGGAAGCATTTAAATAGGGGGAGCAATGCATATCCATGATCAAATACATTTAACATATTCAAAATCTTAAATATATGTTTGTTATCATCAAAAGGGGGAGATTGTTGAATATGCGTTTATATGATTTTTATTTGATGATAATAAACATATATACATTCGTTTAAATGTATTTGTTAATGTACTATTTTATTTTTCACAGATTAAATAAATATTTGCTGGATAAAATTAAATAACACAGAATTTGAATTCAAATGAATATTTTATTCAAACAAATATTTATTACAATTTTGAATAGTACAAATTCAAGCTCTCACTATTCACTATACAACTTTGATACAAATTCAATTACATCACTATTTTACATTTACAGTTGACCTCACTACATATCACTCATACTCGTATTTATCTTCAACTTCATTCCAGTTAGAATCCAGCATCTGAGCAATCTGCAAAAATATACACTAACGCAGTAAAATTGAAAAGGAAATATTTTTGCAATATAAAATAAAACGTGAATTTTGAAAATGATATTTGCCTCAGTTATTTGGGTTGTTCGTCATCATTTATATTTGAATTCATCACACGAACAGCTTGTGACATACACAGTGTATCACTGTATATGCCACAAGGCCGTGCACACCGATATACACATGATAATGCTACAGGGACAGGTGAGCACAAGGTCAAACCCAAATAAAAGACGGGTTCAACTCAGGGGCAATATAAATAAAATCTCGACAGACGCACAAGGTCAAACCTGAACTATTAGCTGGGTTCAACACAGGGCAGGTGTACAAGCTACAACTTCAAATAAACTCAGTGACAATGCAAATGAATCAAAGCATGGTTCAAACCAGAGGCAAATGAACAGTACACCGAACAACTCACAAATATGGTGAATAGGGTGATAGTGTATATTATAAAAATTAATTGCGGAAGCTTATAAACTAATATTAACACAGATCATAGAATATTACCAGCACAGAAATAAATAGCAGAATAATAAAATGCAGAACAGAACAACACAAAATTTACCCAGCTTCGGCAAAATCCTTCCTACGTGTCGCCCCCAAGGTTTCTACTAGAAATTAGAAAGTCCCTCGCTTACACACGTAAACTCGCTATACCCGCTATTGACTATTCTAACTCTACGCTCAAAACCCTGGCCACAACTCAACCACCGAGTTGCGAATTCCCAAACTACGACATGTAGTTTGTACCCTAGTCACACGACTAGAAAATTAAACGGTTTAAAAAATACAAATTAAAAAACAATTAAAATTAAACCCTAATTAAAAATTTAAAGCCCTTAATAAAAACTCCTTTAGAAAATAGGCCGGCCCCCTTTGTAATTCGACCCGTCTCTTTTATTTCTTCGTTCGTAATGGCGGCCGTTCCTCTTGCAAATTTAGGGCTTCGTCCCTGATCCAAATTAGGGCTTTCGAAGTGCCGACAATATGTTGATTGATTCGATGATTATTCACGTGTAGCCTTGATCGATTGTTGCTCACTTCGGCTGCTTCGTTGATCGAATTCTTTCCTTGATTCGGTATGTAATTATTTGCTTTTGCTTTATTGATTTTATGCTTTCTGGAATTCGATACTTTGCCGATGATGATCTTAGGGTTTATATAGGATTCGAAATCCTATTTTTGCGTTCGTATAAAATTGTTTGAATTCGTCTTCGGCCGTTTGATTTCACTTTGATGTTTGAGATGTATCTGACTTGTTCAATATGAATATGCTTTCGTTGCTTGATGGTCACGTTGTTGATTAGTGACTTGGTCAATTACATTTGCTACCACAGTTTTGATTTTGTGACTTCTGTATACTACGGCTCTGACCATTTTTTGTGTTCATCTCTGATAGCACTTTCCAGTTGAGTTCGAGTTGTTTTAATGTGATGTTTACACTTGTCTTCATATGCCCTTGACTTTGTTATACCTTGTTGTGCATTGCATTGATGATTTTGGCCTTGACCACTTTGATGCTGTAACCATTCTGGTTCATGTTGAGCATGATTTGTCATCTCACTTGACTTGACTTTAGCCATTTCCGTTCATCCCTGTAGGAGCTTTGTACAATTCTCTGGCCATTTGTGTTTTATTTGATATTTGGTTTGTATCGTCTTGAACATTGGTGATTTGTGTATGCACTGCATGTGTGCAGTTTTACTACTTTGGTTTCATGTTGCCTTGGGTCGTCTGCACCTCTGGTCAGCAGCTTGTCGAATTTACATGTACACTGTGTCATTTATCTTTGCACTTGCATACTTGGTTTCCACCTTGATATTGTGTAGCCTGGTCTTTGTGCATTACTGAAACACTTTTCATACAGTTGAGTTTCAATTCATTGGAATTGATATTGTACTTCACTGTTGCCTTGTTCATCATTGTGTATTAACTTGACTGTTCAGTTGAGTTGTTGCAGTTCCACTACTTTATGCCCGAGCTTGCATGCTTCACGTTTGCTGTGTCACTTACAAATATTGATGCATTTGTTTGTACTGTGCATTGAGCATTGACCACTTCGACTGTTTGCATTAGAGTTGTATTTGTTGTCGTCATATCGTCACTTGGGCTTGTCCTTATATACTGCTGTTTCGAACCATGTATGCTATGGCATTGCATTACTGTGCATTGTTTTCAGTTGCATTCATTGGTCATTATTTCTTGTGTGCTGGTTGAAGTTCCGATGCCTTTACGTCTCGACATCGAGCTCTGTCTTTACTTCTGATCTGATGCATTTATCTTGTACCTGGTTATCTGTTTTGAGTCACTTCATGTATGCACTGATGCATACTATAGCTATGTTGGCTGGATGGTTTTCTTCTTTGCATTGTACATTTTACTGTCTTTATTATGGCATACTTTGATAGTGCCATTTTGGTCTGGTTCCATATTTGTGAGTTGTTCGGTGTACTGTTCATTTGCCTCTAGTTTGAACCATGCTTTGATTCATTTGCATTGTCACTGAGTTTATTTGAAGTTGTAGCTTGTACACCTGCCATGTGTTGAACCCAGCTAATAGTTCGGGTTTGCCCTTGTGCGTCTGTCGAGATTTTATTTATATTGCCCCTGAGTTGAACCCGTCTTTTATTTGGGTTTTACCTTGTGCTCACCTGTCCCTGTAGCATTATCATGTGTATATCGGTGTGCACGGCCTTATGGCATATACAGTGATACACTGTGTATGTCACAAGCTGTTCGTGTGATGAATTCAAATATAAATGATGACGAACAATCCAAATAACTGAGGCAAATATCATTTTCACTTCGGGTAGAGGGCATCGTGAATAAGCCTATCCACCTCCTCTTTAAGAGCGGCAGATCTCTCTAGATCCATGTCACGTCTTTTTTTTCTCGTCGGGACATGCCTTGGGTCGATATTTAATGCATGGCTCGTAATGGAAGGTGAGATCCCACACATGTCAATGTGAATCTAAGCACACATGTTGAGATTCACTTAGAAATCTAGCAAGTTCTTTCATCATCGGGGGCTAAGCTGTGATCCGATCTTTAGGACCCGTGATGGGTCATCGTGGCTGACTGCGTTGTCAATCGTCAGCTCAGCCGATGCACCCTTAGTCTCTTTAGGCTCCTCCTCATCATCTCTCGGATCTATCTATATAGAACCGACTTTGGCGCCTGAGCCAAGGCTCATGCACTGGTTTTCAATCTTCAGTGGTTAGGATGTGGACAGACTTGTCCACACCCTTACCTTTCTCCTTTCGTTGAACATCCCTCAATTCAGCTACATAACAGGCACATCCGGCCTCCTGATCACCATGAACAAATCCAACACCATTATCTGTCAGGAACTTCAAAGTCAAAAACTAGAGGGCAAGAGCTGCTCGAAACTCAGCTAGGGCTGGTCGGCCCCGAAAAGCATTGTATGGAGAGTCAATGTCCAAAAAAACAAATGGCAAAGTCCGCACTCTTTTGCGGTCACCTTCTCCAAACTCTACGGGCAATTCAGCATAACTAACAACTTTAGTTGCAGCATCATTAAAGCTATGAATGTGGTCTTTAGACGGTTTCAAGTCCTTGGCTTCCATCCTCATCTGACCGTAAGCTTTTTTGAAAATTATGTTTACAGAACTTCCACGATCAACCAATATCCTTCCCACAAAAGCAGGGCCGATCATGGACGAAATGACCATTGATTCGATCGTCGGAGCCTCCACCTTGTCTGCATCTCTGTTTCTAAAAAAATATCATCTATCATTGTACGTTGCTGCTTTACGAGAGCTCCATCTTCTATACTTGAACAGCATTGAAAATTCTAATGCTTGATCGCGCTAGCATAGCGCTCCATCTTATGCCAACTCTTATCAGTTGGATGTGGTTCTCTGACTATTGTATTGATTACCAATCTTCTACCGGTCTGCGCAGGCTCCTCAGCACTGTGCGGTGCTTGTCTTTGGTTGGAGCCGGATGTCTCCTGCCCGCCATCCTGCGGGGTTTTTACAAACTGTAGTAACTTTCTTTCTCAAATCATTTTTCTGATAATATCCTGGAGATGCCTGGATTTGTTTTTGTTATGACCATAACATTCGTGAAATGGGAAATACTTTCCAGCTCGTTTCTGCTTCTCCATGGATACTTTCGGAGGTGGCCTCCCTACTGCATGGTATTGCAGGTAGACAAATAGACATTCTCTAGAGATGTATTCAGTGGCGTGTAAGTATCATACATCCAAATCCTAGGCTTTCCTCTTCCAGAATCCCTCTTTCGTTCTCGGCTTCTATCTCCATCTTTCTTTTGCTAATTCGGTTTGCTCTGGACATTCACTCGAACTTTTCCAAAACTATCACCAGACTGCTTTACTACAATGTTACTTTATACTCCCTCTCCACTTGGTCTTCCTAAAAGATCTGGCTTCCTTTTTCCTTAAATATTGAGCTACATTTGCATAGATGTGTTCCAGTGTTGTCGGTGCCTTACCAGCTAACCAAACACCAAAATCAGACTCTAGATCAATCCCTTCCATTACAGCCATCAACATTGCATGGTCATTCGGACTACTAATTTCTATGATAGATGTATGGAATCTCTCCAAATAATCTTTTAGCAATTCTCCTGGAGCTTGTATCACGTTGTATGGGGATATTACATTTTTGGAGCGAGTTGAATGCATACGGACTTGCTCCACAAACCTTATTACCAGATCATCAAATCTAGAGATAGACCACGGGGTTAATCTCGAAAACCACGTTGTTGCTACTACAAAGAGATTAATAAGAAAACATCTACACTTGGTCACACCATCTGCTCGTGCAGAATCCATGAGACATTCCTCATGATGTGCTGCTTGGGGTCGGTTTCTCCCACGTAGACAGGGATCGATGGCATGTTGAACCTCCTTGGATACTCTGTATGTAGGATATTATCGGTGAATGGGGTATGCCCACTCGAGATTCCCCAGTCATCATTTTCAAGCCTTGGCTCTCTCTTACTAACTGTCAAACCATACTCGACAAGTCCAACATTTGGATAGTTGGTGCTAAGCGTTGGCTGTGCTCTACCTCACATGAATGGTCCGGTCGATGTCTATGGGCCGTTCCACACGTTCTTGGTTCAACATCCTCTCCATGTAGATCGCGTAAATTCACTTCATCATCGTTCCGGGGAAGAAATTGATCAACATTTAACTGAACTCCATCATCCAATTTAGTTGCAGCAGCTCCAGCTTGGATCCCAGCATGGAGAGGTAAATTCCCACCTCTGGAGGAGGGATAGGTATCGATCCCTATAAAAGGATCAACATTGATCGGTCTTGGCAGACCAGGTTGGTTTGTCTGTTGATGCCCTAAAGTTTCTGCACGATATCCGCTAATTCTGCGACCCATGTGTATGTGATAATCATCCGATGAACTAGAACTCTCTAATGCAAAGTAAGGGGTAGGGCCGTTCTAGCTTTCCCTCGTCATTGCTGACTGAGTTGGTTCATTAGATCGATAATGACTTGAATCTCCTGATTCAATTATCGACGGTTATCCACTAGCTCCCTTATCAGATTTTGGAATTTATAATTTGTAATAGAATCAGCTGGATTCTGGACTTTAACTGGATTGGCATTCACATCCATTGGTTGACTGCTTGGGCCTCCTTGCTGGATGCTAGCATTCTCGTTTGGGGGATTTGTGCAATCCAGTAGCAACAAAGGGATCCTAATAAGTTGAGAATCAAGATTCTCAACGAAAGCACCAAAATGTTTGCACCAAAAATTAGCACAGACACCCAGTAAAAGTTTTAAAGAGAAATAAATAAAGATTATAAAATGAAAATAGAGGATAATAACCAAGAAATAGCAGTAAACTGAAGCAATAACACGAACACAATGATTTATAGTGGTTCGGCGTTGTGTGCCTTCGTCCACTTTGAATAAATTCTTTATTAATCGCTTTGTAAACTAAGTACGATAGGGATCGAATGAAAATCCTTGGTTATAATAGAGTACAAAGCAACTAGCAGCATAAAAGTCTTGAAAATGAATAATCAAGCTTGTATTTATAGATGAAGATGATTAAATATCTCCCGGAAAACTCGGCAGTAGGACCTTCAAAACCGTATGGACCTACAAGAGTGATCGCATGGCCAAATTCCCAAAGAATAGGGATTAGTACCGATCCCTATCTTGGTGGAATTTGGGGATGCGGTGGTAACTTTCCCATGTTAAAATATGCTTAGCCTCAAAGTTTCATGCCAATTGAATTAGTAGAACTCGAGTTATTCCTTGATCCTTGCTTGAATATGAATTGCTTGTTGATTCCAACCAATCCCTATTGAGGGAAGAAGGCTGATCCCACTAACTCCATACTTTTGAGGTGTGATCTCTAGGGTAGGCTTCCTAAGGTTCCTATAACTTGCTCATAAAATTTCATATGCATTGGACTTGTGGATCATGAGATATTAGTTGTTTTCTATTGAATTGCATTAACTTCCTGAAACAGACCGATCCCTATGCTGGAAGTTCATTTTTACCGATCCCACCTATATATTAAACCATATTCCGAACTTCGAACATTCTACATTGAACTCTCAATTTCTACAGCTTTGTATTAACATATGTACTTAATTTCTGGACCCCACAATCATACCTCGAAATTACTGGCCTTGATGGCAGTCGAATCTAACTTGTCTAATCAATTCGAGTATAGCAGGGTCCAAAATGTCGGATAACAGATACTAACTTTTATACTATTTTAAATATATTTTATATTATATTAAACTATATGTGTGTGTGTATGTGTGTGTATATATATATGCATATATTCGTTTGAATTTTTAATATATATTGTTATTTTATATACAAAATTTAAATAGTAATATATATTTATTTATACATTTCCATAAAAAATTCATATATTTATACATAATTATTTTATCAAAATATTATTTGTTTATTTAAATTTGGAATTAGAAAATATTTTAAAATGTAGATCTAGAGTTAAGTTTTGAAATTTGAATTTAAATCTAAGGTAGCATTTTGTTTAAAATGTGTTTTGTATTTTGAGTTTTCAACATTAGTTACAAAATATGAGAGGAGTGGAAGGAGGACGGATAGGATGGAAGAAAGATAGATGGGACCACGAAGGGGATGGTGGAACGATGAAATGATGGATTGTTTTTCATACTTCTCTTATTTCTCAAAACATGAAAAATAGGAAAAGGTTGTTTTTTTATTTTGTATGTTAACTTTTTTTTTCTAATTTGGCCGTTTTCCACAAGATACATGCGTCGTGTGCATTTTTGTATGGATGAAAACCCAATACTAAAAAGATTAAACCAAACTCTGCCTAAATTTCTAATTTACTAATATTTTCATTTACAAATATAACTATTCTATAATATTATATGTGTATGTGTATGTGACAATATTTATATTATTATAAATATATTTTATATCACATCAGACTATATGTATGTATACATATGTGTGTGTGTGCGTGTATCGGACAACACATATGTATATGGAGTGGCTAACATATCCATTGTCATGTAAATCACAATACTTATATACGGACATATTAAACCATGTGCACTGTATATGATGCACGTACATGTACACACACATGTATATACGATACACATGTTCATATTATATACTACCAAAATAAACTTTATTTACAAATAAAATAAAATAATGATTTTATTTAAAATTAATTTAGACCGGATCTAAAATAAATTTAGACTTCATAGGCCCAATAAGACAAAAAATGCAAAAAAAATAGAAATTCATCCATTTTACCCGCTTCGTGCTGGGCCACATTCAACAGTATTATCATTATCATGTAATCTAGGTTGTTGTAATAGAAGCAAAACTAATTAAAAAATCATTGTAGGCATAGAACATCTTTGGTCGAACCACTCTACACTCTTGTTTTCTTTACTTTTTAGTATATTAGTTCTCTTTATTTTTCATTTTTAACTAATGAATTAGTGACCAATATTTTGCTAATAGTGCCTACCAAACGCACTATCGATGTTAACTAAAAATCCAATCAACAATAAGTATATGTTGGTTAAAATCCCGACAACCATATCCATATATGTACTTTATATGCATGCTTGGTATAATTATTAAATAATCCTCATCTTCTATTGCATATTATAAATGCAATTTCTAAAATAAAATCTGTTAGAGAAAAAATGTAATAAAACAAATATATAAATTAAATTACTTAATAAATTAAACAAATATATAACTTAATTAAGGCATACATTTTATTTCAATAAATTAAACAAATTTATTTGAGTTAAAATACATATTCTTTTAAATCACCCAATAAATTAAAAAAATATTTACACATTTTATCTCAACAAATTAAACAAATTATTTGAATTGAAATAAATATTTTGTTAAATCACTCAACAAATTAAAAATATATATAAGTTAACCTATACATTTTTTTCAATAAATTAAACAAATTTATTTGATTTAAAAAACAGATTTTGTTAAATTACCCAATAAGTTAAAATCATAAATAATTTATATCACTCAATAAATTAGATAAATATATAAGTTAAATTATACATTTTATTTCAATAAATTGAACAGATTTATTTGAGTTAAAAATATACAGTGTTAAATTACCCAATAAATTTTATAGATATATAAGTTAGGTCACTAAATAAATTAAACAAATACATAATTTAAATTATACATTTTGTTCCAGTAAATTAAAAAAGATATTTGAGTTAAAATATAAATTTTTTTAATCACCCAATAAATTAAAAATATATATAAGTTACATCACTTAATAAATAAAAACAAAGGAACATAATATCACTTAAAGGATTTTATAATCGTTTTGTATAGAAAAGAAAAATAAAAACAAAGTCTAATAAATTTCTCTGTAACTAATCTAATACGCAAGTATAATACTTGGAATAAATTTTTACTTATTATTAATAAACAAATTTGGTTAAAAATGTAGAGATCAACCTTAGAGAGGGATGCCAAATTAACTGATGTAGAAAGCTAACACTTGAAGTCATATAACGGTAAGCTGGAGAAGATACCCGGTAAGCTCATCGATGTATTTGTGCAATAGTTTTCGCATGTGGACATTTCTTCAACTGATGATGATGATGATGCCGGTGAGTGTGCAAAGGTTAGTTACAATTTATATTGTTTATATATTTATGTTTGGATGTTTATTGAGACATTTATGTATGTTGGATATTAGTGGTGTTGGATGAATATTTGTGGTATTGGATGGTTATGTTTGTATTGATGGATATTTGTGCATGTTGATATTTGTGATGATGGATATGCATGTGAATTTATGATTGGATATTATTTGGTTATATTTGTATGATTAAATATCGATTATATGAATTTGTGATTGAGGTGAGAAATACAACAAAAAATTGCAAAAATGCTTTAGCAAAGGCATCAGAAAATCCAACAATACCTTTTTATTTTATTTCTTAGATGACGGTAATAATAATACTTTCAACCGTGAATATCATAGATCACTATTTTCATAGAAATTCATGTTACTATTATTTAAAATCTCGTCTTATTTTATAAATAATAATGAACTTCATAAACATTATTTATTTCCATGCTTTAATTCTAGTAAAATTTGTTAAATTATCGTTACTTACAGGTTCCATCCAAAATCTAAAAATAATTATTACCTTTAATGACCGGCCTATTCGAACCCTAAATGTTGATATTAATACATCCAAGGTATTCTTGCGTTGAGCGTCCAAAATTCCGAAAAGATAGATTGTTAGGGTAAAATTAAAAAAGAAACAGAATAAGAAAGAAGGAACATAATAGCATAATCTCACAGTGGAACAATAACATATGATATCAAAAGACAGTACAGACTTTCATTCTAAGATACATTGCATTTCAGAGTTACAATTTCAAATCTATATCTACTTGGACATTTATAAAAACCTATCATCACAAATGTTGAGACATATGTAATAGTAATGTAGTGGAGATAAGAATACTACGGTGGATGAAACATCCAGCTTGTCTCCTCAAGTTCCAAAGAACATCAACCTAAACCAGCCTTTCTCAAACTACTCAAAAGAGCACATGAGGAATTTAAGGAAAATGTAACCACACGTCGACATAAATCTTATATGAGAAACTCAAAAAATATGCAACCGTATATAATAGTACTTTTGAGACCACACGAAATGTTGTAAATATTATCCCCTTAAAAGAACCACTCATCTAATAAATACATAAGGTGACATAATAGGTAGTGTCTAGGGTGAAGAATATAAATCAGAAAATAACCATGATGCTTATATTGATCACATCATAACATATTGAGGGTACAATCAAAACTGGTAAGGTTCATTCGTATAATGGATTTTCCACGGAGATGCCACCAGTAAATTGAAGCAGACCTCCGTGCATATGGATCTGAAGTTATCTTCCGAGCGTCCTATATCTTTAGATAAAATATACCGTAAGGCAAACACAAGCGGCCCATCATCGGAACATAAACAAGAACCATGTGGAACCAAATATCATCATCTCATGTGCACAACATCGATAAGCACACTCTAAATTTAGAGTTGATAATACCCTGATGTAGGCTAGCTAAACCCCAGTTTGTGCATTTGACTCTGTCTTTAGCCATTTTCAATGTCAGGGTTACATTTGGCATCTCTCATACGAGTCTTCGTTCCTTGAACACAACACAAATCCCAAATGGATTTCAGCCTATTGAACAGATCATAAGTCTCCACATAAATTCCCGCATAAGTCTTCCGATGAATGCTAACTCTAACCTCTCCCTTGGACATAACTATAGGATAGAGATTTCAACTCTATAGCATTCCACTTCACAACTGCTTTCAAAACATAGAACCCGTATATTGGTTTTGAAGTGGTATTCGATAAGTAAAACACTTTTCGATCCCGATCTCTTCAAAACCAATTCGATGAATTTTCATCAAGTTCGATAGTCGACTAATTGACTATCATGTTCAAAACAGACAATTGTATATGGAAACCAAGTCTCATATATTTGTCATGTTTTCGATATTTTCAAATTGCACTATCCCTTGGTCAAGATTGAAGCTAGGTAAGTAGAGCACTGGTTGCATCAATACCTTGCGTAGACACTTCATTCTTAACTCTCATAGATTGGCAAGTCTATTTCATCGGTTGTTAGTGCCAAGTACACTACTAAATGTTTTCCATACATGAGTAAACACCTAAGGCATGATCAATTCATAGAAAGCACGATCAAGTCACGTAAGCGACTTCTTAATCCCACTTTTATTTAATTAATCCTTTGTTAATTAAAACTCTTTTTATTAGTGAAACCATTTTTTTCTAATAAAACTTTATTTAGCAATAACTACAATTCATTTGTACTCTTTCAATGCTTAAAAAAGTATTCATCTACTTATCTCAATGGTATAAGTATATTCATAAATTTTTAACAAGATTTCTTCCTTTAAACCATTACTTTTACTATCTTTTTCCAAAAGATTCCATATTTGTTAACACCTTTTGAATATCCATTAAAAATTTAGTTATATTCACTAATCCAATTCAATAAGTTTAAGATAAATTTTGCATAAACATTGTCACTACAAAGTCAAAACCATTTCACTTATGCTTATCCTTAAAACATCCGTTTTAAAGATCTATTTACATTCATAAGTATAATGAAAGGGGTTAAAGACAAATGTTGCTTAACACATTGTCACAATAAACCCAAAGCTATTCCTTACTTGTCATTATCTTTAAAACATAAATTTTACAGATCTAAGTATACTTATTAACAAGATAATATACTTTTACATAAGTTCACAAAATCATTATTATACATAAGTGTTACAATTCAAAACTTCATTTGATCTTTTATAAAACACTTAACTCACTTTTCCAAACTTATATATAAATAATTTAAAAATACTTATAAATTGGTTTTGAATATCTATGTAGAATATTACATAAAAATAATAATTTATAATTTTATGAAAATAACTTAAAAAGCTTGTTTGTTTAAAAACTCTTTCACATCAAAAATTCATAAATAAATATAAAAAATATATTTAAACTTAAATCCAACTTTAAAATACTGAAAATTATGTTAGAAAACATATCTAAAAAGATTATAGAAAAATACCAATTTAAATGTCAGTTTTAAACACTTAAAACCATAAACAACATACTGCAGCATTTATAAATGCTATTAAAAGTCTTTCATAAAGAACAACGTAGAAAAGTACGATCTTTGCAACCAGTTTTAACCGCTTAACCAATTGATTTAAGACTTTAATTTTTTGTATTAAGTGATACCCTTAGGGTAATTAGAAACCATAAAAAGAAACTCTAATAATAATTTCTACTTAATCATAATTTTTTTTGAAAACAAGGTATTTATTAAAGTGTATTTATAACCACCTTTTTACCTCAACTTTGTCCATTTTGTTTGACCAGTTTCAAAACCTTTTAAACTCAAAAAAAAATTCAATAATAAGTACATATATAACACTTATTAAAAATGCAAAGAACCCTTAAGGATGTCTTTCAATTTAATTACAAAAATTCCTAAAAACATGATATTTCAAAGTGCTCATATAGCGACCTTCTTCTCGCTATAACATTTTACAACTTTGTTTCATAAGTTAATGAATGATTTATACTTTCATACTTTTATAGTAATAAGTAAACTTATAGTACTTATTAAAAATTCAAAGAAGCCCCTAGGATGTCTCACAAAGTTGACTTTAAATTTACCGAACATAAGGCATTTTCAAAGTGCATCCATAATGACTTTTTGCTTCTAGCTTTTACAAATTTGATTCACAATTTCTATAACTTTTCAAATGATTTATTTACTGTCACATATACCAAAATAAGTGTAGAGGATAGCCAAATCAAATTATCCTTGTTCATAAATCTTCCATTTACACAAGTTAAAGTTAAGGGATATTGAAGTGCACTTATCGCGATCATTCTCCCTTCAAACACTTTCAAAAATACTTCAATTAACACACAAGCCAACCAACATGTAAACACAAAGTTTAGGCCACACCATGTATTATAGAAGGTAATAGAAGTAATGTTATATGATATAAAGCTATCATTTGCTTTCAAGAGCAGGAAGGGTCCAAAGTTTGTAACTTTAATTAGTTAATGTCACTTTAATTTTATATTTGCACCCACATACATATATACACATATACAAGATAGTGAGATGAATCACCCAAATCCATGCCTACAACAAGCTTAAACACATAGGAATCAAAGAACCATTTCCTACCATCTCCAAAAGCCAAAAGATCCAAACTTTAGCACCAAAATCACAAAGATACTCCACCCTCCTTCCTAATGCTCACACTCATCATGGAAATCCCATCTTATATTTGCTTCTTCCACTTTTGAATTTCCATGCTTCCTAGGAATTATAAGGTATTGGTAAAAGTTTGGTGGAGTTTGAAAGAGATTTGAGCAAATTAGAGAAAGGTTAGTGAACAACAAAGTGGATTAGTGCTAATCCACTTTCACCATTTTTGATTCTTTTGATTTTATTTCAAGCTCTTGAAATTGTGAAGTGTTACCAAGCCTAGCCCTCTCCTTTACATGGCCAAGATCCCCCCCCCCCAAAAACTACATGTTCCTTGCATGCTTATTTTACTTTACGCCTTACTTTCTACAGCAAAATTACCATTTTACCCTTAGACATAGAATATATACTATGACATCATGCATGACATAACAATAATTTATTTCCATAAATGTAAAAAAGTATTTCTATTTCTTATTATTGATTTCCTAAGTAAATAAGGCGTATGTAAAAAAAATGTTTGAACAACTTCTAACGAGTACAAAGTTGTTTATCGATAAAACGATTTTCGGTCACATTATCGATATTTCTTCAAAGTGTTTATTTTTTGTAAAATTTTCTTCACGAATTTTTTACCATCGTTACTTATATATAAAAAGGGTTAACAAGGTTATTAAACCAATTTAATAACATTAAATCTAAGATTCATATATTTAAATAATTCAGATATTTAAACACGGAGTGTCTGATATTCCAAATCGTTATAGTACTATTTATTTATCTATTTTTCTCATTATTATACTTTTTATTTATATCAATTATTTTCCAATTCAAATAAAAAATTTATTTTAGTTAAACCCCAAATTTTTTTACAATCAAAAATAATTATTTAATCAAGGCACAATTCGTCAGAAATATTATGATAACCAAATAGTCATCTTTAGAATACAATGTATATTATAAATATGATTGGGAAAAATATTTTTATTTCTTGTTATTGATTTCCTAAGAAAATAAGTGTATGTAAAATGTGTTTGAACAACTTCTGACGAGTAGAAAACTGTTTATCGATAAAACAATTTTCGGTCACATTATCGATATTTCTTCAAAGTATTTATTTTTTACATTTTTTCGAAACAAGTTTACCATCATTACTTATACATAAAAAGGGGGTTAATATGGTTATTAAATCACTTTGATAACATTTAATCTAAGATTCAAATATTTGAATATTTCATATATTTAAACATGAAGTTTTCAAAATTCCAGGTCGTTACATTACCATTTATTTATCTATTTTTTCATTATTATATTTTTTATTTAGATCAATTATTTTCCAATTCAAATTAAATATTTATTTTAGTTAAAAAAACTAAAATTCTACGATCAACAATAATTATCCGATTAAGGCACAATTCATCCGTAATATTGTAATACCCAAATAGTCATCCGTAGAATATAATGTATATTATCAATATGATTTTTCATTAATAAATACATATTTTAAATTTTAAATTTCAATTAATTGAGTTACATAAAGCATACTGGTGCGCTTTATGCTAACAACCTCAAAATTTAGCGAACCCCGTTACAAATCTTTCGGGATTCTACCATGAGTCCGATGAAGAAACGGCATATGAATCGGAGTCCGTATTTGAAAGATATGAAGATTAGAAGTTATAGGGTCTAATCTGCAAACAGTTAAAGAATAGGGCTTACTTGTAAAAATTCCATCCCTTCCTCCTTTCATATGACTGCACGATTACCAATCTACTACCGCCTTTGGTTTGTCATTGCCCCTCAACCACGTAGTCGCACCTCGATCCATCACCACCGTCATGACATGTGCCTCAATCTGCATCCTGACCATTGCCAACACAACCCCTTCCCCCCTCTTGTCACCCAAAATTTCCATCATCGCTATCAAAACTTTACCTTAATAGGCAATTAAATTTAAAAGTTATAAAAGTTCATCGAATGGACGCTAGACGGTTAGAATGAATGAGAGATTAATCGATTAGGCGAGGATTAATTGAGGGTTAACTGAAGCTAGGAATATTTGATAACTCGTTTATTTTAGATAAATTTTTAGTGTTTTTCTTAGCGTCGATTGATATAAATTGAAATTTTAGTATATTAAATGTGCTTAGAAGTAGCCAAAAAGACAAGATCATCTAAACCAAACACATTAACGTTTTTAGATGGCATTGAACCTTAAATAATGTCTAAGCAGTGCTTAAATTTTTTTATTTTTTTTGAGTCTTACATAAGATGGTAAATCTTGTTTAGACGAGTCTAAGCAAATAATTAAACGGTAAGCCTCGCTAACGTCTAGATGGGACCTAGGTAGAGGCTTAGAAGAATATTTACAAATAGTGCTAATTTTTTTAATCTAAATCTTCTAATAGATAATTAGGTCAAAATGAAAATAATTGTATAAATTTGACTGTAATAAATAAATAAATAAAATATATAAATAGGTAAAAAGGAGTAGAAAATACAAACATTAACTTTGTCACCATTTGTTATTCCGTCGACCGTTCCCTTCTCAACACCCAAATATCCTTCATGTCTACGTGGAAGACAATTTCGATAAATCTGGCTATGCTATAGACCGTCTCTTTGTCGTGTGCTTAAATGTGTAACTTTGGAACAATTACTACAAACATCCGAAACGTGCACATGAAATTTGATAGCCGATGATTAGTGTTTGACTAGAAATTTGGTGCAATTTTCTATTAATAAAGCATTGATATTTTCAAGCAAAAGAAAATTTGACTTAGAATACGAGGACAACGACGTTCCAAGGCGGAACAAAGTACAAAAGTTTTCAATGAAATCATGAAATTACCTAGGGTTGTTATGGTAATGACTACCGTTACCATTTTGTAAATAACGTTACCAAACCGTTTTTACTGGTAAAATAAAATTGTTTACCGTTACCGATTGACTGGTATACCGATAACTGATATACCGATGACTGGTATACCGATTAACTGGTAATCGTTACACTGGTAATGGTAAATTACAGCTTGCCTAAAAAAAAATAAGTTGATATAATTTTACGCTAAATGATGATTCATTATATATATCATTGGGTCACTTAATAAAGGACATAGAAAAGAAGTATATTTATCATTATTTGAGTCGATTTACTGAAATAAATTGAATCGTTTTTTACTTCTAAATGCCCATAATACAACATCTTATATGGATATCGATGTATTATGAATGGACTGGTAAATTACCATTAAACGCTGGTTTTGAAAAAATATTACCGATATTTTACCATTAAAAGTGGTAACGTTACCGTTACCGTACCGATTATGCAGGTATACCGACTTTACTTTAAAATGGTAATTGATTGACTGGTAATGGTATGCTAATTGTAAATTTACCATTACCATAACAGCCTTAAAATTACCAAACAATTCATGCTAAAGCATTAGAAAAAGTGGAAAGTAGGGTGGCTTCCTTATTTTCGAACTTAGCACGCTACCTCCCTTTTTTGACAATGCGTTTCAAATTACTCCTAAAAATTATGTTCACCGGTTTTTCAGAAAGTAAAATAAAAGTGTTGCACAAAACTAAACATAGTTAGAAGAGAAATTACCTCAGAATTTGAGTCTTACAATTTAAGGTTTAAATTGGGATCAGTATAAGCTAAAATTGGGATTACATTTTCGGATTTGAGTGAGCAGGAGGAGAAGAGAACGAGGCTAAGTAATTGAACTGTTGGACCACGACGCATTGGATGCATCGTGATCCACGATCCAATTCAAACCGCTACAGTGAAACGATGGAGTCAGTCCAGGCAACATGAGCATCCAATGCATACAATATTAGATTAAAACGACTTATCAGAAGCCAATCTATTTATTAGTAAACCCTTCATCAAATGTGCTTTGATCATGATGAGTCGTCTTGCAGTACAAAGTGCATGAAGCAGTCCACGTGAGACTTGAAATTCCACAAAATAAAATATAATTGGACTCGAAGACTTTATGCATGCAAGTGCTGTTGTAAAATTACTTGCATGGACGTGTTGTTAAAATAAACTTATTATATAGTTATGAACAAGTATGCATCTACGTCGCGTACGTTACCCAGAACAAGCCATTACCCACCCTCTAATTTTAAATACAAAAGATTTCACGGTTATGAACTGTCTACCTCTTCACAGTGAGCTGGCCCTCTAAATTATTTAGCACAAAGCAAGTGCTATTAGGAACATGAGCAGCAACCACTATAAAAAAACACAAACACAACAAGCATGAATTTCAAACATGATTATTCAAAATGCACTAATACGTTATCATGGTTAAAAAGCTGAAGGAGTTGGGGATACTATAGTGGCTACTTCTATCAGCACCTCTTGATTTGTCTTTTATTCTACAGTAAATTTATGAATTTTCTGTTTCCATTTTTTTTTACAAGAAAGTAGATATGTAAAAGGTCTAATAACCGTATGTACAGAATGAAAAATATAATCACATACCGTATAAACATGATTAACTTAATAAACTCGCTCGCACCGAGCTTAGTTACCATAATAACATAGTTTGCACCTAGTTTGGCTATCATAATAAGATCGCTCGCATCTTATTTGGTTACCATAATAACCTAGCTCATGAAGAGCATGGATGACATAGAAACTATGCTCGTGTAAAGCGTAGTTTTTTTATACATGAGTGTTTTAGGATTAAATCGGAATGTGTAAGAAAAATAATGGAGCATGATATTTTTTCGAAAATGTGTAAGAAAAATAATGGAGCATGATATTTTTTCGAAAACATGGCAGGGTGGTAAAGAAAAATAAAGGTATACTAGTTGCCATGGCCTAAAATATTTTGTGGTTTGGAGTTGTAGATGAGCAGCAACGAAAACAAAACGAACAGCGAAGCCAAGAAGAAAAGGAGGAACAACATCGGGCTTCCTGTAACAACCCTGTTTTACAAGTTGTAATATTAAATTAACTGAAACAGAAGTGCTTGAATTCGATCGATTTTTTGGACAATTATTATTTTTGCAACCAACTTATTATTCAATAGTCTATTTATAAAATTGAATCGGTTAATAAATTCGTTTTTAGATAATATATTAAAATTCAAATAAAATGTTTTAATAAGTATAAAATAGTTTAAAGTGTAACTAATTTTATATACTTGAAATTGATGAAAATGAGTTCTATTTGTTAATTCGATAAATTTAATAAATTGACGAAGTTGAATAAATTAATTTATATCAATTCCATGGATAATTAAACACAACGAAATAACATTGAATTGAATAGAATTGTGTAGTTATTGAATTTTATTGCATCAAATGAAGTGTAAATTAGTTCAAGTTAGATTGAAATAGAGAATAAATAAAGGAATTAATTAAAAGAAACTAAAATTTAAAATAAATAAACAAATGGGCAAGGTAAAAAAATAAATTAAAACAAAGCCCAAAATAAAAACATAAACCTAGTTAACCAAATGAACTCCTCTTACTTTACATTTCAATGTCATACCTTTGCTTTCCTGATAACCCTAAACCCCTCTTTCAGCAAAATCAAACCGACAAAGAAAAAAACACATGGCCTCGCAAGTGCAACTAATGTCGAAGTCGATGGTCGTACGTGCAGAAGAAGGTAGCCTACGCCTAACCTGTACTCGCACGCAGCGTAGGTGGAGGACGCATGATTTCAGGCATGTGGAAGGAGCTATAACATCGAGCAAGGCATTGGGATCGAGAAGTTTGGATGCTAGACGTGGGGTGGAGGAGCATCATTTGGGGTCGTTGTTCACGTCATTGGCCACTACGGTTTCAGGCAATAATTGATTGAGGTCTTGAGCGCAAGATAAAACTAAATTTTGGGAATTCAAACAAGCTAGCGAAGGAGAAGACATCTATATTTGAATAATTATTCATAAATCTTTGGTTGGGGATGAATGAAATAATTGAACTATAATTGCATGTTATGGTTACAATTGGATTGGTGTTTGAATTTGATGAATTGTGTGTTAGGAATAATGAATTCAATTCAATTATTGATATGAAATAACATGTATATCGAAACCCATTAAAAATCCAATTCATTTTGTAGTTAGAATATAGCATACTTGCGTATTATTTGCGTGATTGAAATTTTCGAAAAACAATTTGGGTCGTTAGATAATTCCATATTATGAAATTATTATTTTTTGAGCGATGTTAGCTTTGGAATTTGCAATTTAAATGGATTTATTATATTGAATTGTTTAAATATGTTTAAAGGATTTTCAAAATAAGAAATTATCTATTTTGATTCTTATTGGATTTTTTTTTTTTTTTGAAAAGACTGAATATATTAACCAACACCAAAAGCTGTCAACAAGCCTGACAGGTAACCAGAAAACCAAAATGAGAAATACCAAACCGATAAAGCAAATAAATAAGACAACGCAATAACAAAAGACCAAAATAAACAACAGAAGCTGACGAGCAGTAGATGTATACGACCGCTTGAAACATGCACATATCAATCTGGATGAGCTCCGGAAAAACCATTCTTATTGGAAATTTAATTTATAAAGTATAATTAAATTATCTATTCTTGATTTTCAGTAATAATAAACTATTTTGAGTTGAAATTCTTATAAATGTTAGTTTAAAGAAATATATACAATCATAGACATAAAGCCTTGTTTCAAACCGAATTTAACTACGATTTTCAAGTTTACAAATAGTTTATGGTTTTAATGTGCTTATGAAGTAATATTATGTGTGTGTGTGTGTGTGTGTGTAAATATTTAAAATAAAGTGAATTATCGGTTATGAAAATATTGTTTTGATCCAAAGACCTAATAAGGGAATTTTATTTTTAAGACTCATAACTCTTTTCGTCATATATATATATATATACATACACACACACACATACATACATACATATATATATATATATATATATATATATATATATATGAGTTATTGGATTTTAAAAGTGATAAATTTGAAAGTATACTATAGATAAAGCAATTTAGGAACCATTCCTATATGATAATTATTTTTACTTACTTTCAAACTAGAACCTATTATTGACCTTTATTGTTTGACCTTTGGCTAAATATATATACCATATTGATATTTATTTAGTGACTTCAAAACCATTGCTTTCGAGCAATTAATGCTTTCATTTATATTCTATTGAAATTCATGCTTTTCTACGAAAAAAAGAATTTTAATAAACCATTGAACTGTCGGATTGGTATAAGACTTTTGTACAATTCTTTACTTTAATACTATAATTTTTTAAATAGAGTTCGAGTGAAAATTACTAGCTTTTAGTAAATAATTGAATTTACTTTCTGGCATGGGATAATTAGCTAAATTCTTGTAATTACTGGAGTGAAATTAATTAATACTTAGAGTTGTATTATCTTAGAGTGTTCGGATTTTAGACTGATAGATATTAGAGAGAAGATAACTCATTTTCCATCGATCTGAGAATCGATGCATTTTTTAGATTTGGGCAGACGGATCTCTTTCGGAAAATCTGTTATGGTGTAAATACGGCTATCTCTTTTAGAAGACGGATTTTTTCATGCATCGTAGTCTATATATACTACGACCTATCATTTTTTTAATATACAGTTAGACTATGTTTACCTCTTTCGGTAGGTAAACTTGCATAGGACAGATTAGATACATGGCTGCTATTTTCTTTGAGCGGTGTTCCTAATCTGTTGTCCCTTTCTGTAATCTTCCTTTCTATGTAGCGGGACTCTTTCGGTGGATTGCATGTCACTGTATCAAACTGATATATGACTATCATTATTATTTCATTATTGATGATTATTTATTCAAAGATTTTTAGTATGGATATTCTGTATTCTTTATGGCTCTGAGGAATTTTGAATTGGTTATCACCATATTTGGAGATGATAGTCTTTTGAAACTTGATATATGTTTATGAAATGTTGATTTGTTAGATATGCATTATTTGAGTATTTATTTTAGGCATATTTTATTTTTGACTTATTTGGTTATTGTTATGCCAAAATTTTGAGATCTCTTTTTATTGGTTGATATGCCTTTTATGGATTTTTGGATTTTAGACATATTTTGAGATGACTTATTTTAGAGTTAAGTCATTTATGGATTTATAAAGTAATGAATTTACTTAATATGCCTTATTATGATTGTTTGTTCGACATATTTAATATGGCTTATTATTTTAAGTCATAAACTTATGATATTAGTATCTCACCTTTTATTTAGATATAGTTTGACTCGTTTATTATTTTAACACTCGAGTCAGACCAAGACTTTACAAGTACATGGACTCATTGACTCTTGGATATCGGGTTAGCTTTGGAATAGACTATTTTGATAGTTTCAATTTACTTCATCATTATGTATATTGGCATTTAGTAGTTGTGTCATGTATATTATTCAGTAGTCATTTTGTACCTAATATAGCATATGATATATGATGTATATTAGAGTGAATCTAGTATTGATATTTTGTAGACTCACATCTTATTATGAAATATGTTGTATATTGGTCCGCTGAAATCTGTGACTCTAATTCTAATTTATAGATATTATATACTTTTCTGAATATTTTTAATCAGTGTGTTTATTATTTTGCATTAATGTCGCACATTTCAATTTTTTAGTTCAGATTCTCAAAAGGGTAAATAAGACGTGTCAGTGTTAGCATAAAAATATATTCACATTCGATCGCCCTTAATCAGCTGTATTCTCCGGATTAGCAGACAACATTACTTGTAATGTTCTTTACTAAACCGGGCATAGCGGTGGGGTCGTTACACTTCCAGTCGACTAGAATACTTGCAGTCAAGTGGAAACTCAATCGGTCAAGTAGAAATTATTTCAATCGACTGGTTTTGGATTGGATTTTTAACCAAGTGGAAACTCAATCAGACCGGTCCATCGGTATAACCATGATTGATCGACCGGTGATGACCAACCCACTGGTCATGGTAAGGCCAGTTAACCGGTCATGCATGCCTATGTGTGGCCCGGTCTTCATTGTTTCCTTGTCCATTCGACTTCTGGTTGTCTTTGTTCTACCTCCAGTCATTTTCTATTCATTACTAAGTCCTACTATTGAGTATGTCATTTTATATTTATCCAATAACTATTAGTATGTAACCACTTTGTGCCTCCAGCAGCCATAAGTAAAACACTGTCCAATATTCAGAGAGTATTACGTACTATAGTCTCAACGGATGCGTCGATATCCAGCATTGATACATTTTAACAATGAATATTTAAAATGATACGTTTATTTTATGATGATAAATCATTTATGGTGACAACGTATCATAACTGCTATCACAAAAGATACCATTTATGAATTTTCTATTAAATATATTTTTAAGTAAATTAATTAATTAACATATGACACATTATATTAAGTATATAATAGAAAACAACATCTTTTTATTTCAAAAAAGATTGGTTATCGGGTTAGATATATGTAACAATCACTACATATCACTATCATAACATCAACTTTGCATTATATATTGTTTGAAATCGAACTACTCATCAAATTGCCTCCTTTTCTTCTATCCTTCGCCGTTCGATCTTTTTTGCCTCTAATCCTTAGAGTTTTGCCTCCAAAGTTGAATGAAATCATAGTACTCTCTGTGCTCTTTAGTTTGTTGCTAGTTTCACGTAAATCCAATGAGAAACGGAAATGTATCATCTTTTAAAATTTGGATAAAAAGAGGAAGAAAGAATGAATATGTGAAATGATTCAAAGAACGTAACAGTTTTGAGCTAGTATTCATAGGTAGAGAAAAAAGTAATGGCCATTTAAAATATAAATTTGAATTTTAATCGTTGGCGCTAAATCAGCTGCGGTAAATCGTTCAAATCTCTTTCATACAATTTTCAAATTTGGCAAATGAATATAACGTGCAACGAGCAGGTCAAAACGTCACAGTTTTTTCAGCAAATTTCAATGTTGAAAAAAATGATCATTTTACCGCTCCTCAAGTTAAAGATAAATTCTTTACCAATCATAATCTAAGTAATTATCATTGTTGTTACATTATTAAATTTTAATTTTAACATCACTCGAATTTTTTAAGGTATTATGGAACGTTACATTAACTAAAGGCGTGTTATTTGCAAAGTGAAAGAGGAATTTTGGAGTACGTGGCACAAATGGGGAAGCATGACGAAAAGTGAATGCGTTTTCATACTACGAAAGGAAAAGCGAATGAGGAATGATTATTTGTTGTTATTTGTATTTTTTTAATTTTGAATTCTTTTACGTATTTTTGTTAAACGTAAGCGATTGATATTAAATTATTAATTGCATACAATATGTAAAGAAAAGAAAAAAATTAGATACCACGAAAAAGATAATAGTACTTATTAAATATTTAAAACAACAGCACATCACATCTATTTCGATCTGAATTAGCGAACAAAATAATTCAGCATACATCTAAGTTCCTTTTCCTTGTTCAACATAAAATGAACAAGCTACTAATATTTTGACTCCTACATACAAGTTCCACTCATAATCGTCGAGAGAGGATTTAAATATATGACAATGTTCAATAGTTTGTTTCGACACATCGGAATGCGAACCGTTCTCTTCCAGAATAAAAGATCTTCATTGACTTTTCCGAGACGATGAAGCAACATCAAATGTCCGCAATTGAGTAGCTGGATTGGGACATGTAAATAACTTATTCCAACCCATTAAGGATATCAGAGTATAACCGAATGTCCAAATGAGCTAGAGGCGTGAAGGAATGTTGTAGCCGTATTTTCAATTCTTGATTGCACCATCCTACAACATATTCGACTCCTTGAATTTAGGTGTTATGTGGCTGAATCGACAAAATTGGAAAGTGGCTGTCTATAATCAGTTTCATCTTCTTGTATGTTTTAAATTATCCTATTTGTTTTGCGTTTAGGTGGTGGTGTAATTAAGGCATAATTGCTCGTTAAATTCGTCCGTATTTTCTTCATACCAAATGCCAACTTGTTTGTAACGAGCATCTGATCGTACCAAGCGAGCAAGCGTCTTATGAGAATTATAGTTGTCGACAATAGTTCGCATCCAAGAATTGGAGGAGTTGACATTCTAAGATTTATAGAATAGCTTCAAAAATATTTTTAGAAAAAATGCATCATTACTCACTATCCAATTTGAACCATTACAGTGTAACGGTACGTTGTGAAATATTAAATTAAAACGACTTATCAGAAGCAAATCTATTTATCGGTAAACCCTTCGGTGCTTTAATCATGACGAGTCGTCTCGTGGCAGACAAGTTATTCATTGGACACTACTTGTACTACAAAGTGCATCAAGCTGTCCACGTGACGCTAAACTCCACAACATAGAATATTATAGGACTGGAAGACTTTACACATGCGAGTGCTGTTGTACGATTATTTGCATGGGCCGTGTCTACCCGTTACAGTGGGCTGACCGTGGGCTGACCCTCTTAAATTATTTACAAGGCATTACCTACCCTCTAATTTAAATATAAAAGACTTCACGGTTATGAAGCGTCCATCTCTTGACAGGGCTGGCCCACTTAAATTATTTAGAACAAAGAAGTGCTATTAGGAAGATGCGCAGGGACTGCTGAAAAAACAAATGCAACGTGAATGAATTTCAAAAATAATTATTCGAAATGAGATTCACGACGCACGTGAATTGTTTTTCTCATGAAATACGAAAAATACGTCTCTAGAGATATTGGCATCACTTAAAAATATGATCTAACAATTAAGCTTTTTTTGTAAATTCAAAATTTTCACTATAAATAGTTACGAAGTCTCAATATCATTTAAAAATAGGATCTAACAAATAAACTATTTTATAAATTCGTTTTTTATTAAGTAATAATATAAATAAAACTTAAACTAATAAAAATTCAATATTGCAACTTAGAAATACTAATTCAAATTAACTATATATGATTCAACATAAAAATATGGTTAAATATTTGCGTAAATCATTTTCTTTTGAACGTATTAAACAAATAAAATTTGTAAAAAAACAATTCAGATGATTTCACCATGTGCGAAGCGCATGCCATAACGCTCGTTATGTATATTTAGTTTGAATTTTTATTTGTAAACTACAGTATCTAATTTTTAAGTTAGTTTAAATTTTTATTTGGTAGATGCTATTTTTAAGTGATATTAAATTTTCATAATATTTAAAGAGAACGAATTTGAATTTGTAAAAAAAAAATAGATCCTATTTTTAAGTGGTATTTAAGGTTTTATAAAGCGCAATTTCGAAAGTTCACGGTCGGATTAAAAAATTGCATTATATTGAATTTTTATTTGTTAAATGCTATTTTTAAGTGACATTAAATTTTCATAATATTTATGAAGAAGCTTTTAAATTTGTAAAGAAAATGCATTTTGTAGATCCTATTTTCATGTGTTACTAAGGCTCTATAAAAGGCAATTTCGAAAGTTCACGGTCATGCCAAAATGTTGGGTTTCTATTACAACTATTAATAAAGATGCACTAATATGTCATACCATGGTTACTGTTATCCCGCTTTTTGGCAAAGCCGTGACACCAAAAGATCGGTCGAAAAACCAAAGACAGTTCACCTCAAAGATTGGTTGTACTTTGCTTCACAATGGATATCGATGAATTTGGTCGAGCCCGAATCAGGCTACAATTGATAGGACATGACAAGCAAAGCCATGAAAGCCAGTGTTTCAAATTTCAGGTTAATCGAAGTTCGTATGAACGAGATATGCTCGACGCAAGCTAGCTAAAACACATAGTTCGTATCCATCAAATTGCTGGGGAGATGCCCATTTCGAATCGATAGGATTCGAATCCATCAATTTGTTTCGAATCAATCAAATAGGCATCGCCTCAGCATGTTCGTATCCATTGAGTTTAGAGCAGTTCGAATCCATCGTTCATATCCATCAGGAAGTCATGCATTGGTCCATTCGAATCCATCAGATTCGTATCCACCAGGTTTGAATCGATGGAGTTCGCATCGATCAGCCCACACCGCTTCGCATCCATCGATGCACCATCCATAAACCTTGGTTCGTATCGAGGCACTTGGTCGAATCCATCAGAGAACCTTGGTTCGTATCCATCAGTTGTTCTCACTTCGTATCCATCCCAAGTACGCTTGTTCGTATCGATCAAATGAAGGCAACTTCCATCGATACGAATGACACCACCTCTATCGATACAAAGTGGGCGAACTACGAACCGAAGCGAAGTACACGTTGGTGGGTTCGAGCAATACAACGGTCATCGATACAAACGAGGCGAAACTCATGGAGTCGAAGCGGTCAACTCAGAGCAAAAGGCAGATCGATGCGAGATGTGCGTGCCATGTCGTCTTGAAGGCACGCGCATCCATCGATTCGAATAGATGGATTCGAAGTGATCGAGTCGAAGTAAACAGCCAACCGAAACATACTAGCTCGTATCGATCATATCTCCCAAACCACTGATCCAAATGCAACGAAATTTTCACAGAAGCTTGCATACATGTTGAAGAATGTTCACACCAAATTTCACCTCGATTGGATGATTTTCTGATCGATTCGAATGGAGTTCGAATCGATCCCAAAGTGGGCCCAAATTTCCTAAGGCCAGGCATGTGGGCCTCCTCACATGCTAGAAGTGGTCTCCCGAATTTTCAGCGAAATATCAGCATCCTACGCCTATACATAGAGCCCCTGGTCATTCAGAAAGGGGATCTTTTGGCTATTCAACGTCCAGACTCTACCGGATTTAATTCTACTCTTCATTAATGCTGTTGTTATCAGATTTGAAAGCTATCATCAACTGTAATCCACTATGATCGATTGAAATCATCAAGTGAATCAATAAAGACATAAACTTCAGAGTGGACGTAGGCAAGATCGCCGAACCACTATAAATCCTGTGTTTCTGATTGTTATTGCTGAATTATTGTGATTGTTATTGCTTAGATCTGAGTTTTGTATTGATAATTGCTGATTTGTGTTCATAAACGGATGCTTTCACGATATCGGGTGTTTGTGGCTAATTTTGGCGCAAACATTTTGGTGCTTTCACTGAGAGAAGCTGATTCAGGAGAAGTTATTTGGAGACTTAAGAATTCAGATCTAAGAGCTATGACATGACAAACAAGTAAGAGACAAAGGCCAGAGAGAAGTGAACACCAAGGAAGTCAAGAGGCTTCTTCAGGAGCGAATCAAGCATCGGTCTTCATCACTAGGGACGAGATGGAGACAATGATGAAGAAACATGAGGAATTGATCCATAGTTTATTTCAACAGATAAGGCAACTTGGAGCACAGAATAGAGCAGATGATGGAGTCCAGAACGGAGCGGGACCATCCGGCGTAGCACCTGGATTAGGAGGCACACACATGGAGAATGTCGATCCGATCCCAGAGAGAGAGAGAGAGAGGAGCATCTGCACAACCTGGAGGTAGCGGAGGAATGAACGCTCAGTCAAGGGGGTAGATTCCAGAATTCCCTCGTGAACTCGGGGGGCAGGTTGAAAGCGATGAGCAAGGATTGCATCTTGGAGAAAATGACAAGTTGGCGGAGATGGTTAGGGGAGCCATGAGAGGCGGATTAGTAAACAAAGATTTAGAGGATGTTAATAGGAGCCCTTTTTCCACGGCAATCAGGCGAGCAAGGAACCCACCAGATTTTAGGCTACCATCGTTGGATATGTATAATGGAAGGACAGACTCTACAGTTCATTTGACAAAATATATGAGGCATATGGAGTTGTTGGGGACATCAGAGGAAGTTATGGCCTGCTGCTTCCCATTGTACTTGGTAGATATCGCAGCGTTATGGTTTAGACAGCTGGAGAGCGGCTCCATAGGAACATGGGCAGATTTAACTGAGAGATTCATGAGGCAATTCAGGGTTCACATTGCAAAACCCAAGAATGTGATGACTTTGGCAACTCTAAAACAGAAAGCTGGGGAGACTCTAAGGAGTTTTCTGACGCGATTCAACGCAGCAGCAGCATCGGCGGATCGACCAGATCCATCCATGGTTATGATGGCAGCTGTGTCCGGAATAGCTGATGGCACAGAATTTAAAAATTCTTTGACTAAAGATCCACCTTTGGATCTAGAAGAATTCTATCACGTGGCAGAAAGTTCCTGCGACTGGAAGACGCAACTGCAGAAAAAGAAGAAGGAGATGAACTTAATGTTTACACGGTCAAAGGTGGAAATCCCCCCGAGAAAGGTACAAAAACTAGCAAGGGGAAATGAAAGGTGGAGAGTAGCCATAACAGACCAATGCGACCACGGAGGGAGCTGCTATTCACCACTTACTCTGAGCTGAATGAGAGTTTGGAGCGAATCTATCAGGATACCAAAGAGTAGGTTCCGTATCGTAGACCGATGCGAAGGGATCCAACTTCTGACGAAAGAAAATCAGTTAAGTTTTGTGTATTTCATGAATTGAACGGTCATAACACTAATGATTGTAGGCATCTAAAGGACGAGGTGGAAGGGCATATCAGGAACGGTATGCTCCTTCAATATGTGAGGAGGCAAACTCCAGCAGTGGAACCAGAACGACCACCGTCTACATCAGCTAGAGGCGACCCTGGCTCGGAGAACCGTTTGATTATCAATTGATTGATTGACTGAAATAATAATGAACAAGTCGTAAACCTCTCACTGACACGGTTAAATCATTTACACATGTAAGCGATCGCGCACGATCCATAGGCATGCTCTGAATGACTACCACCGCATCATAGTAAGAGTTTACGCTTTGACGTCTTCATCTTGCCTTTTGCTTTGATTTTGATTTGAACATTAGACTCTGCTTGTTTGGACATTTCTACTTTGGGATTCATGTGATTATTGCTTTGGTATTTTCTATCCTGTGAAAAAATTTATTTGTATGCACGTTGGATCGCGAACGGTCCACGAGCGCCTCTTATATGGCGATGAACCGCCAAAGTCTTTGATTTGGCGACTCCCCCGAACATGAACTCTGGCATCGATAATACTAAGTCCCCCCCGAGCACACATAATTCGCCTCGAACGGCACATGATCACGAACGATCACAATCAGTCTTGAATGGCACACGATCGCGAACGATCACAATTCGCCTCGAACAGCACACGATCGCGAACAATCACAATTCGCCTCGAACGGCACACGACCGCGAACGGTCACAATCAGCCTTGAATGACACTCGATCGCGAACGATCGACATTCGCCACGAACGGCATCCGACCGCGAACGGTCCCATGTTACCATCCGCCACGAACGACATACGACCACGAACGGTCCCATTCCATCATTCGTCACGAACGGCATCAACCGCGAACGGTCCCGTTTCACGTCGAATGGCATACGATCCCGAATGATCGTCATTCGAGGTCATATGAAATTATCAATTTCTTTGCAGGTTGTTGGCAGGATAGGCACATCTAGTTTATGGCATTACAAAACACACCTTCCTACCGCAAGGCATGTTTTGGGGGGCAAATGTTATCCCGCTTTTTGGCAAAGCCGTGATACCAAAAGATCGGTCGAAAAACCAAAGACAGTTCACCTCAAAGATTGGTTGTACTTTGCTTCACAATGGATATCGATGAATTTTGTCCTAGCCCGGATCAGGATACAATTGATAGGACATGACAAACAAAGCCATGAAAGCCAGTGTTTCAAATTTCAGGTTAATCGAAGTTCGTATGAACGAAATATGATCGATGCAAGTTAGCTAAAACACACAGTCGTATCCATCAAATTATTGGGGAGATGCCCATTTCGAATCGATGGGATTCGCCATCAATTCATTTCGAATCCATCAAGTTCAACATGCTTCGAATCAATCAAATAGGCATCGCCTCAGCATGTTCGTATACATTGAGTTTAGAGCAGTTCGAATCCATCGTTCGTATCCATCAGGAAGTCATGCATTGGTCCATTCGAATCCATTAGACTCGTATCCACCAGGTTCGAATCGATGAAGTTCGCATCGATCAGCCCACACCTCTTCGCACCCATCGATGCACCATCCATAAACCTTGGTTCGTATCGAGGCACTTGGTCGAATCCATCAGAGAACATTGGTTCGTATCCATCAGTTGTTCTCACTTCGTATCCATCCCAAGTACGCTTGTTCGTATCGATCAAATGAAGGCAACTTCCATCGATACGAATGACACCACCTCTATCGATACGAAGTGGGCGAACTACGAACCGAAGCGAAGTACACATTGGTGGGTTCGAGCAATACAACGGTCATCGATACAAACGAGGCGAAACTCATGGAGTCGAAGCGGTCAACTCGGAGCAAAAGGCAGATCGATGCGAGATGTGCACGCCATGTCGTCTTGAAGGCATGCGCATCCATCGATTCGAATAGATGGATTCGAAGTGATCGAGTCGAAGTAAATAGCCAACCGAAACATACTAGCTCGTATCGATCATATCTCCCAAGCCACTGATCCAAATGCAACGAAATTTTCACAGAAGCTTGCATACACGTTGAAGAATGTCCACACCAAATTTCACCTCGATTGGATGATTTTCTGATCGATCTGAATGGAGTTCGAATCGATCCCAAAGTGGGCCCAAATTTCCTTAGGCCGGGCATGTGGGCCCCCTCACGTGCCAGAAGTGGTCTCCCGAATTTTCAGCAAAATATCAGCATCCTACGCCTATAAATAGAGCCCCTGGTCATTCAGAAAGGGGATCTTTTGGCCATTCAACGTCCAGACTCTACCGGATTTAATTTTACTCTTCATTAATGCTGTTGTAATCAGATTTCAAAGCTATCATCAGCTGTAATCCGCTGTGATCGATTAAAATCATCAAGTGAATCAATAAAGACATAAACTTCAGAGTGGACGTAGGCAAGATCGCCGAACCACTATAAATCCTGTGTTTCTGATTGTTATTGCTGAATTATTGTGATTGCTATTGCTTAGATTTGAGTTTTGTATTGATAATTGCTGATTTGTGTTCATAAACGAGTGCTTTCATGATATCGGGTGTTTGTGGCTAATTTTGGCGCAAACGGTTACATAGCCAATGGAGTTGTTGATTCAATGTTTCGTAGTTTAGAGTTGCAGGGGAGGAGCAGTGAAAACGAAATGAAAAGGCGAAGCGAAGATGGAAAGGAGGAAGGGCATCGGGCTTCCAGTAGACTAGAATAATTTTTAGTCAAGTGGAAACTCAATCAGTCAACTAAAAATTATTTGGACTGGTTTTAGATTGGATTCTGACCAGATAAGAGCACCGCCCCTTCAGTCGATTGGAATCACTCCCAATCGACTGACGTCGGTCGACTAAAGTGTTTCTCAAGTGAACTGGATCATTAATTTCATGAAATTTTTTCTCGATTGTAATGTTTTCTCCTATAAATTTTTGGAGAAACTGATAAAGTTTATTTAGAGAAATTATCTATTCATTATTTTTCATCACTTCTTATATCTTCTCAAATCTAATTATGTATGGATCCTTAGGATAACCTTAACGGTTGGTATCAAAGTGTACTACACTTTCTTTTTAAAAAAGAGTTTGATTATAGAGGAGATAAGTATTAAAGAAGTTGGCTCAATTGAAAACGCTTATGGTTGCATTGACTCAAATTCGAATGGAGTTGTTTCAATAAGGTCGGTAGTTAGTAGCATGCTTAATGAAAAGATGCGGAGGATGGACCCAATAGAAGAAAATGATAAGGAAGAAAGGTAATTGGAAATCTAATTTAAGAGGTTCACCTTCCAAGGAGAGGCAACCATCCAAATATGAAAAGATATTCAAATATATCAAACATGAAAAGAGATTTCATTGCTATTATTACAAAAAACTAGGTCACCAGTTGAGATTTTGCAACAAGCTATAAAGGGATAAAATGATGAAAGGCATTACAGAGAAGCAAAGAAAAGATTGCGAAAGGTAGCGATGATGATGTTAATTTTGGTATTAGTAATGATGTTCTATGCGTTGATAGAAGAAAATAAGATGAGTGGGTGCTTGATTCGGGTGCATGTTTTCATGTATGCAACTAGAAGATAACATTCATGGACTATAAGGAGCAAGAACGCAAGGTGGAGTATGCTGATGGTAGAGATGTTGATGCCAAGGCTATATGTTCGGTTAGGTTGAAGATGTATGATGAAGAGTAGTGAAACTCATGGGAGTTGGACGTGCCCTAAAAATTAAGAAGAATTTTATTTCAATAGGACAGTTGGAAGGAAAAGTGTAACGATTTGGAATTTCGGACGCTTCAAATTTAAATATCTAAATTATTGAATATTTGAATCTTGGATTAAATGTAATAAAAGTGATTTAATAACCTTATTAACACCTTTTTAATATACAACTATTGATGGTAAACTTATTTCAGAAAAATGTTTACAAAAATATATAGTTTGATGAAAAACCGATAAAATAATCAAAAATCGTCTTATCAACAAACATTTTTTTCTCAATGGAAGTTGTTTGAACTTTTTGTGCCTATCTAATTAACATTATTGAGGTGATTAACAACTACAAATATTTTGTATAAAAATTAAAGAAAAGCTTCTAGAAAACTTCTAAAAGTTAACGGGTTAGGTGTTAAAGGGAGGATATATTTTCAAGTGGATAATGAGGTATAAAGTGGAAGCATGTGCAAGGCATGAGAGGGGATGCTTGTGGTCGACTAAGGGAGAGGGGATAAAGGAGAGGGTTAGGAATGTGTAGCAACTCATAATCTCAAAAGCTTCAAAAATAATAAAAAGAACAAAAATGGTAGAAGTGATTAGCACTAATCCACTTTTATCTTCACCAATCTTTCTCTAATAAGTTCAAATCTTCTCCAAACTCCACCGATTCTTCACCAACATATTTAAACACCTTATGGAAAATGAATCTAAATTCATATTGAAATAAATATGAGAAAAATGGGGAACCTTGGTGAGGTCGTGAGCAGTGCAGTGGAGAGGAAGAGGTTGTCTTGTTATTTTGATGCTAAAGGTTGGATCTTTGAAAGTTTGGGTATGGTAGGAGGTGTTCTTAAGTTTCTGGATGCTTGAGCTTGTGTTTGGCTTTGGTTTGGGTGATTTAGCTCACCATCTTGTGTGTTGTATTATGTGTGTGTGTGTCTATGTGTATGAATATAAAGTTAAAGCAACACTAACTAATTAAAGTAATGAACTTTGGATCCTCTTGCTTTTGAAAGCAAATGACATCTTAATATTGTATAACATCATTCTTATTACCTTCTATAACATGTGGCATGACCTTGACTTAATGTTTAAATGGTTGTTTGGGTTGTACGTTGAATTTGGAATGGATATGGAATGGTCCGTACAGTAATAGTTGATATAAGCGCACTTTGAATGCCCGTATGTTTAAACTTGTTCTATTCAATTATTTGGGAATATACTATTATATAATATATTTTGGTTGTTCCTTACACATTATTTTATGTGTGAGGCGGCATGAAATTGGCTGGGAAAGTTATAGAAATTGTGACCCAAAGTTGTGGAAGTTAGAAGCGAACGCTTTTGAAAATGCCTTATGTTTCGTGATTTTCAGAGTCAACTTTCATAGGCATCCTAGGGGCTTCTTTGCATCTTTGCATCTTTGTTAAGTACTATTAGAGTACTTATTACTGGAAAAATATTGAGGTTTAACTCATTCATTAACTTGTGAAACAAAGTAGCAAAAAGTTATAACGAGAAGAAGGTCATTAAATGAGCAATTTGAAATGTCATGTATTTGAAAATTTTAATATGATTTTGAAAGACGTCCTTATGGTTTTTATTTGAATTTTTAATAAGTATTCTATGTGTACTTATTAGTGAAAAAATTGGAGTTTCAAAAATTTTAGAACCGGTCAAACAAAATGGTTAGAGTTGGAGTAAAAAGGCCGCTAAATGAACTCTTTAGTAAATACTTTGTTTCCGGGGATTTTTATAATTAAATTGGAAGATATCCTTAGAGGTTTCTTATGATAGTTTTTAAGTATTCTAAGTGTGGTGCTTAAAATTTCAAGTCATAATTCATTTGTTAAGTGATGAAAACCGGTCGCAAAGTTCATGCTTTTCTATATTATTCTTCGTCAAGGACTTTTAACAGTGTAACGTCCCGCCTTTTCGCACGCTTTAAATCGACACACGTGCCAATTCAAACCATACAAAAGGACGGATTGTTATGGGGTAAATAAGAAAAATGAGAAGAAATAAAAGAAAACAGAATCTCACAGTAGAAGGATAAAATATAATAATCAAATATACAGTTCATGAAGCTGTTTATAAAATATTTAATTATACTTATACAATATATATCAGAGTACACATACCAATAATAACAATGCAGCGGAATACGGTGTGTAGTGGAATATAATAAATAATAACAATAGAAATCTCCGTCTTCGTCCACCAGAGCTAAAGTCTTCGTTCCTGAAACGCTCGGACTGACTCGAGCGAATTGAAAAGACAAAACACTAGAGTCAGAACTAAAAGATCTTATGTAAGTTAAATCAACATGGATGAATATGGGTGCAGTAACTCAAAAGATGATCGGGATTCATATCTCTTAAGGATCCGTTAAACTATTTACTATGTAGTATATTTCGCTATTATAATAGTGTCTAATTGTAAAATAAACTTACTTTTAAATAGCGTTAAGGAGTTACCCAATCTCCCACTTAACACAATAATAGTCCCGGTAGTCCATCCAATATCATAGTCCCTCCTGATTGGGAAGCCACCAGAGGATACCACACGGGCTACGGGAGAAAACCAAACTCGTACAAGGCGCGATAGGGTAGGTCACACGGCATAACTAGGCAATGTCAAGGTAGATATACCAATTACGCTTCCGGGTCGGTGGTAACGCGTAGCGCGTAGCTACCACCCACCTCGAACAAACTCCCCCAAATCAAAGAAATCAAAAGTGAAGGTGGTCACCAAATCAATCCAAAGTCAGAGTATAGTATCGAAGGGAAGTGTCCGATCAAAGGTGCTACCTTATTAACCTGCCGATCGCTCCTATTTTAGCCACCTTATGCCAACTCATAGGAGTTAGGTCCACGTATTTACCTCAGAGGAAACGCCGCCACCATCCTACTTCATTCTGGAATCTCCACCGCGTACACGGTTGTTAAAGTGGTTTTCAGGGTTGGCAGAGAGTATGACAACTTCCGATCCCGGTCTCTTCAACAACCAAACGTTATTATAACACAACGGTCTTAAAAATAGTTTATACTTAAAAAGCAGAATATAATTATCCATTTCAAAACCCATAAATACGATCTCATTTCCATTTCCAAAACAACTCATTTTGATATTATTTTTATAAAACCCAAATCAATAATATCATTTTTATTTCAAATATTTTTTTTCCAAAATTATATTGCTTTAAAATTTATAATACTTGGAAACCAAACATTTGAATTATAACTTCCAAAACATAATACCTAGAAATTCATAGCTTTAAACTATAACTTCTAAAACTTGAATGGTTTGGATATTCAACAGTATGTAAAATAGTTGATTTTAAATTACTTTATAAAGTAAATAATTTCCACGCCTTTACCATTTATTCACTTTAAATTAAGTCTAAACCCATAAATCTTGATTCTCTTTCAGTTTCAATAAAACACTTCGATTCCAATATATTTCAAACTTTGAGTATTTAACAATTTCAAAACTAAGGTTGGAAATTTTCTATTCAACCATTCATTATTCTATATTTTAGTCTAAAATATTTACAAAATAAATCCATAATCATTTTAAATAAAACCCAAATTACTAACAACTAAATATTTCCTTCGATTTATTTATACTAGAAATATTCATTTGATTTATCTTGAATAAAAATCCAGTTATACATATCATACCTTTAAATTTCCAATCTTAATAAGTGTACATCAACTTATGGAGTTAAATTTTAAAATAAGCTCAATTCCAAATAAATTTCCGATTTATCTTCCAATCTTAATTGATTTGAATCATTTAAACCCTACATATATAAAATATCTTAAACCTGTGCTAAATCATATAATATAAATTATCAAACTCCATTGTTCAACTTATTCATATTTTTATTTAACAGATTTATACGTAGCTTAAACTCAAAAATTTAACTATATATGTATATATAAAATAATATTTATAAAATATCAAAACTTAATATTTTTTAAACCGTATCCTATCCAAACCATAGAAAATCATTTCAAAAATAATTTTATATATATACCGCGGTGCCTGTATATAATTTTCTATCCTATGGTCAAGTGATACGGATATTTATCATTTCAATCCGCGGTTTAAAAATAAAAATGCGGTTGTATATCATTTCAAACCGCAATCCCGAATGAAATGAAAATGCATAATAACTTGCAGTTTATACAATATAAATACAGCATCCATTCGTCCATCATATCAATCATCAACATTCATCAATTTATCATCCAACTCAAACAATCACATCAATAAATAATAGTTAATTACCGACAGTTAATTTTTCAATAATGAATTAAATAATTGTTTAACTGTAGTTTATATGCAATAACAAATAAATTTAACTAGCAGTTTATATGAAATAATAAATAAATTTAACTAGTAGTTTATATGCAATAATAAATTTAACTAAAATTTTAACTGGCAGTTTATATGCAAAATGAATTAAATAACAAGTAAATTATATGGATGCAAATTTACTGAGATAATGATGAAATATATGCCAAACAGCTATAAATAAATTTCTAAACACATCATAAATCAATTTAACAAACATAAAATATCTTAGAAGTTGTGAGTGGGTTAAAACACTCACATTTGAATTTAAATCCAATTTAAACCCGAAAATTCGACGGTCTCTAAATATGTCCAAACCAGCTTCAAAGCGTCCGGAATTCTAACACGATCCCAGCAAAACAAACCGCGCATGAATCCGAGCTCGTATGAAAAAGTTAGGAAAATTAAAAGATTGAAAAATTCTGGTCCTGAGTCGACTTCGGGTTCAACTTCGGTCCACCGCCTCAATTCCCCGGTGCTTGCTTGGAGTTTTTGCCAAAACGAACCGGAGCAACCCGAGTAACTTTCTTCCTAACCCGAAGTAGATGTAGCGTTTTTCCTTCTGAAACTCGAAGCGCGACCAGAAGTTGCTGCAGATCCGATTTTTTTTTTGAGATTGAAATTGGAGTGGGAAGATTAGGGTTTGCAGTGGAATGAGGAAGAGCATACGTTCAGAATAAAGCATAAGCAATAACTTAGGGTTTACAACCACATATATATAGGCTAAAAGAATAGAAAGAATGGGCTATATTGGATTTGGGTTTTGAACGAAAATTGACCCGAAAAGCCCGTTTCGATTCCGGAACGGAAAAGGGTCAACCCATATATCAAAATATATGTTTAAAAATATTTTAAACGGGGTGGAAAAAGTTTCACGTTCAAATTCCATCGTATGAAGAAGTAATGCTAAATTCAAATTTTCTAGATTGATTTCAATTGATTTAAATTGCATAAATTTCAAGGCGTTTCGAGTCCGTACGATCAAACAACAAGTCCGATCGCTATAAAATTTGAAACACTATCATAATTCACCATTACGGATCCGATGAAATTAGTTTCGTCGAAATCCGAGTCAGTGGCCAAAATGGCTATTTTTATATTAATTAAATAAATGTATAATTAATTGATTAAATCAAAATTTTAAATTTCAATTCTAAAATTGACAATTTTATCACCTTATATTTCTCAAATATTTTTAATGATTTAAACAAATTTAAATGTCTATTTAGAGAAGATAAATTTATAAATTTCAATATAAACCTTCAATTTCAATAATTTCAAAATTATAAATAAAATTTCCAACAATTCTATTAAATTCACTATTCATTCTATTATTAAATTCATCGTTATCAAAAGGATGCAATTTACATTGGTTCACGATCGTTTACATTTATTTTCTTAGGTTTCATCTACATTTCCATTTTATGCAATATTTCAAATATTAAGTTTCCATTTAATTGCAATAAATCATATTATCGTGATTTAAATTCAAATAAATGGAAAAAATGTTGATTCCCATTCTTATTATTCAAACAAACATTATCCTCTAAACATATTGAACATTTGTTTACGTTACATTACATTGATACTTCCAATTTCACCTTTATTGGTATTAACTATTTTAATTCCACTTATAATGTAATAACTACTATATTGAAATTTGTCAATTTCACTCATAAATTTGGATTTCAAAAGCAATTAACTAATTTACCTTGGTGCCATCCTTTATTACATTAATCGTTATTTTAAATTACATTAATAAAACATTAAACTTAGATATAGTAACTAACTATTTACATAGTTTATTTAACACCTTATATAACAAGCCACCTATATTACTTGCATTTAAGTTCGTTACTCATCAAACCAGATTTATAATTCCATATTTAACGCTAATTTATTTCATTGCAAGTAATATATGCCTATTTACACACCTTCATACTTTAATTATCAACCAACAATTTATTATGCATTATTTCATCAATTAATATCAATTTTGAATTTATTTCCCAATTTACCGATTTCATTCAATTATACCCTTACGAATTGGTTTCCCTCAATTGGTATTGCATTTCATTCGCTTTATTAATACTTACCTTAGTTAGCCTTAACGTAGTATTAGATTAAAATTTCATTGGTTACATCCTATTGAATTAACATTCTCCGATTACCAAATTAATCTACATCAAATTGCACTAATTAAGTGAATTAACTGTAATTGATTTCAAACTAACTTTTACGAACTAAATAAATATGTAACTTATAACCATTGTTACCCTTAACTCTTAATTACCTTTAAAAGTTCATTAATTACAACAAATGTTCCAATCAGCTATATAATTCAAATTTCATCTTTCATTTGTGTTCAATATTTTATTTCATTATGCTGAAATTTAGGCGCTTATACCCATTTAATATCCCAATTCATTGTTTTATCTTGGTTTCAAATTTTTAATTAAATTAATTGCCATCTATGCATAAAATTAACATTTCTATTAAACTTCCATTCACACTTCCATTAGTATTTTAACAATTATTAAACATTATGATCAGTTAAAACTTCATAATGGTTTAAATCAATTGGGTTTACACTACACATTTAATATTTATCAACTTGTTCTAACCTTATTACTTAAATTTACGTTTAGTTGCTATTCAATATATATATATAAATTCATAAATTAAATATTTAAGTTTGTTTTCTTATATTAAATTTATTAATAAGTATTCCTTTTCCAGTATTACAACAAATTGGAAATTTCATTGGATCCATTAATTATAAATTTTAATTAGCATTGTTACGTTTTTAATTCACTTATTATTTCATAAATAAGTTACCCAAATTTTATTCTCCAAATATTAAATCACAAAGTCTTACGTGATTTACCATTTACATTGCTATTTTTTTTTTCACGTGTACTTCATTATAAATTACCAAATTTTGTTTCCTTCAAAATTAAATTACTCAATTTTAATTAAAATAACAAACTTAATTATTAAAATTTTACGGGTCGTTACACTCTCCCCCACTCAAAACTTTTCATCCCCGAAAAGGAAAAAGAAGGGAGAAGAAAGAATTAAGAAATCAATATATTATACTAAAATATTAAATTCATAAACAAATGAATTTACAAAATTTGTTACTTTAAATAATATATACCCATTTTATAACCATTAAATCTTTTTATACTTAAATAAATAAAGTTTGGAAAATATTTTCAAAATTTTCTAAGTCCAAAATTTTACGGAAAATTTTGGCAGAGTCTCCTTTGTACGGGGAGGCTCGGGAGAAAATATAATATCGATTATAATAATATACAACATATATTTTCCAAAATAATATAAAATCCCAACACGGGAAAAATAATATAATAGCGCTGTAAAAGGTAATCCGAAAACGTACCTATTTGTCGGGCAATATACGCTTAATTATAAAACCAAATGCAGTAGCAATTTCCTGCATTTCACTCATATAATTTAAAAGGGTTAACAATTATATAGAGTGAAATATTTAAAGTGGTTTCAATTATAAATAACCAATCAGTACACAACAATCAATTGCAACAAATAGCATACAACCATCACACAAACATCAACACAAAGCAATCATTCATTCATATCAAACAAAACAAATAGTTTTTCGGGTTCAAACTTCAAATTGTATAAAATGAAAAATAAACTACTAAGCGCATCAATTACTCAACAGTCTTAGATGAAACTAAATAGATTATTTATACATCCAAACAATCTTAAAGTATCTTCACCCAAACAACCATAAACCAAACAACAAAAATTCCAAACGACAAATCACATTTATTTATTTGCATTACATTCATTTCTCAAATTTCATTTACTTATTTAGCGCTTACATTTCTATTATATTAAATTTTAGAAATACTTCAATTTCAACATAAGTTTATAACTCTATGACATCAATTTTTTATATTTATTAAGGTGCTTCATTTTTTTCCACTCTTAATATTATTTATTTATCGTATTCATCTTTCCATTTATTTTATTATAAATAACTTCAATTCTTTTTAAACTTATTTCATTTCTTTATAACTGTTCTATTATATTTAATTAGTGGCCTTTCAGTCATAACCTAGATTTATAACAATTATAACATTAGATTCTTATTAATAACAGCAATTTATTGAACACTTCATTACATACTTTTACTTGTACCACTTCCATTACATTTTCTTATTATACATCCAACTTTTAATATTTCGATAAGTTATATATAGGTTTATAAGGATATAGTTGAAAGTTATACAAGTTTCTTCTATTCCTTTTATTTAATTTATTGTTCAATAATAATCCTTTGTTTTATATGTTACAAATTTCAAATTTCCTTTAATTTCATTTATAACCAGGCATTTAATCTCTTATTTATTTAAAGATTCCAGTTATTACTTAACTACCATTTCACTATCCTAAATAAAACTATTAATTATCGAAAACTCAAGAATTAAATATCGGGTTTAGATTTCAATTCATTTTAAAATAATAGATAAACATAAACTTATAATTTATATATCCAAGTAGATTAAAAAAAAATTAAAAATTAACTTTTGTTTACCAAAATCATTCTGTAGTCAAACTACTACAGTGGCCTTCCCACTTCAAAACTCGAAAATGAAAGTCGATGATGCGTGCACTCATCACCGAAATTATTTTCCAACGACAGAGAGGGGAGTACAACTTATTTCTTTCCAGAATTTCTCTAAAACCATCCTTTCAAATTATATAGTAATATTTATATCAGAAAATACTTCTAAATACTATTATTATATTTTCAAAATCCTTTGAAAGCAATTTTTCAAAATCCCGGACTTAAGTTCTAAAATTTCCAAATTTCCATTGATTTTATTTTCAACCTTAATTTACCTATTATTTATAAATTTTATTCCTAACAACCAATATATTGCAACCAAATATAATCTTTGTAAAATTTATAAAAATTTTCTTTATATATATTTAAAATATAATAGGCAAAATTATTTCATTCACCTATATTAAAAACAAATATTGTGTCGGTCTGTCCTATGAAGTGTTTAGAAACCCCTATTGATGTCACAGCGTCCCATGCACCAACAGAGTTTATAAATACAAAACGGAACAAAGCAAAACAATATCAAAACCTTTTTATAATACTAACAAATACGCTCTCTCATATATATACACTCAACGACTCCCATAGGGTATTACTACCCTATTAATAAAGAGTCAAACCCCACAAAGCTAAGGTTTATCGCTAACCAAAGCTCTGATACCAGATGTAACATCCCGCCTTTTCGCACGCTTTAAATCGACACATGTTCCAATTCAAACCATACAAAAGGGTGGATTGTTATGGGGTAAATAAGAAAAACGAGAAGAAATAAAAGAAAACAGAATCTCACAGCGGAAGGATAAAATATAATAGTCAAATATACAGTTCATGAAGCTGTTTACAAAATATTTAATTATACTTATACAATATATATCAGAGTACACATACCAATAATAATAATGCAGCGGAATACGGTGTGTAGTGGAATATAATAAATAATAATAATAGAAATCTCCGTCTTCGTCCTCCAGAGCTAAAGTCTTTGGTCCTGAAACGCTCGGACTGACCCGAGCGAATTGAAAAGACAAAACACTCGAGTTAGAACTAAAAGATCTTATGTAAGTTAAATAACAGGGATAAATATGAGTGCGGTAACTCAAAAGATGCTCGGGATTCACATCCCTTAAGGATCCGTTAAACTATTTACTATGTAGTATATTTCGCTATTATAATAGTGTCTAATTGTAAAATGAACTTACTTTTAAATAGCGTTAAGGAGTTACCCAATCTCCCCCTTAACACAACAATAGTCTCAGTAGTCCATCCAATATCATAGTCCCTCAAGATTGGGAAGCCACCAGAGGATACCACACGGGCTACGGGAGAAAACCAAACTCGTACAAGGCGTGATAGGGGAGGTGACACGTCACAACTAGGCAATGCCAGGGTAGATATACTAATTACGCTTCCGGGTCGGTGGTAACGCGTAGTGCGCAGCTACCACCCACCTCGAACAAACTCCCCTAAATCAAAGAAATCAAAAGTGAAGGTGGCCACCAAATCAATCCAAAGTCAGAGTATAGTATCGAAGGAAATGTCCGATCAAAGGTGCTACCTTATTAACCCGTCGATCGCTCCTGTTTTAGCCACCTTATGCCAACTCACGGTAGTTGGGTCCACGTATTTACCTCAGAGGAAACGCCGCCACCATCCTACTTCATTCTGGAATCTCCACCGCGTACACGGTTGTTAAAGTGGTTTTCGGAGTTGGCAGATAGTATGACAACTTCCGATCCCGGTCTCTTCAATAACCAAACGTTATTATAACACCGCGGTCTTTAAAAATAGTTTATACTTAAAAACCAGAATATAATTATCCATTTCAAAACCCATAAATACGATCTCATTTCCATTTCCAAAACAACTCATTTTGATATTATTTTTATAAAACCCAAATCAATAATATCATTTTTATTTCAAATATTTTTTTTTCCAAAATCATATTGCTTTAAAATTTATAATATCTGGAAACCAAACATTTGAATTATAACTTCTAAAACATAATACTTCGAAATTCATAGCTTTAAAACCATAACTTCTAAAACTTGAATGGTTTGGATATTCAACAGTATGTAAAATAGTTGATTTTAAATTACTTTATAAAGTAAATAATTTCCACGCCTTTACCATTTATTCACTTTCAATTAAGTCTAAACCCATAAATCTAGATTCTCTTTCAGTTTCAATAAAACACTTCGATTCCAATATATTTCAAACTTTGAGTATTTAACAATTTTAAAACTAAGGTTGGAAATTCTCTATTCAACCATTCATTATTCTATATTTTAGTCTAAAATATTTACAAAATAAATCCATAATCATTTTAAATAAAACTCAAATTACTAACAACTAAATATTTCCTTCAGTTTATTTATACTAGATATATTCATTTGATTTATCTTGAATAAAAATCCAGTTATACATATCATACTTTTAAATTTCCAATCTTAATAAGTTTACATCAACTTATGTAGTTAAATTTTAAAATAAGCTCAATTCCAAATAAATTTCCGATTTATCTTCCAATCTTAATTGATTTGAATCATTTAAACCCTATATATATATACAATATCTTAAACCTGTGCTAAACCATATAATATAAATTATCAAACTCCATTATTCAACTTATTCATTTTTTTATTTAACAGATTTATACATAGCTTAAATTCAAAATTTTAACTATATATGTATATATAAAATAATATTTATAAAATATCAAAATTTAATATTCATTAAACCGTATCCTATCTAAACCATAGAAAATCATTTCAAAAATAATTTTATATATATACCGCGGTGCCTGTATATAATTTTCTATCCTATGGTCAAGTGATACGGATATTCATCATTTCAATCCGTAGTTTAAAAATAAAAATGCGGTTGTATATCATTTCAAACCGCAGTCCTGAATGAAATGAAAATGCATAATAACTTGCAAGTTATACAATATAAATACAGCATCCATTCGTCCATCATATCAATCATCAACATTCATCAATTTATCATCCAATTCAAACAATCACATCAATAAATAATAATTAATTTCTGACAGTTAATTTTTCAATAATGAATTAAATAACTGTTTAACTGTAGTTTATATGCAATAATAAATAAATTTAACTAGCAGTTTATATGAAATAATAAATAAATTTAACTAGCAGTTTATATGCAATAATAAATTTAACTAAAATTTTAACTGGCAGTTTATATGCAAAATGAATTAAATAACAAGTAAATTATATGGATGCAAATTTACTAAGATAATGATGAAATATATGCCAAACAGCTATAAATAAATTTCTAAACACATCATAAATCAATTTAACAAACATAAAAAATCTTAGAAGTTGTGAGTGGGTTAAAACACTCACCTTTTGAATTTAAATCCAATTTAAACCCAAAAATTCAACAGTCTCTAAATATGTCCAAACTAGCTTCAAAGCGTCCGAAATTCTAACACGATCCCAGCAAAACAAACCGCGCATGAATCCGAGCTCATATGAAAAAGTTAGGAAAATTAGAAGATTGGAAAATTCTGGATCTGAGTCGACTTCAGGTTCAACTTCGGTCCACCGCCTCAATTCCCCGGTTCTTGCTTGGAGTTTTTGCCAAAATGACTCGGAGCGACCCGAGTAACTTTCTTCCTAACCCAAAGTAGATGCAGCGTTTTTGCCTCTGAAACTCGAAGTGCGACAAGAAGTTGCTGCAGATCCGAATTTTTTTTTTGAAATTGAAATTGGATTGGGAAGATTAGGGTTTGCAGTGGAATGAGGAGGAGCATACGTTCAGAATGAGGAATAAGCAATGACTTAGGGTTTATAACCACATGTATATAGGCAAACAGAATAGAAAGAATGGGCTAGGTTGGATTTGGGTTTTGAACGATAATTGACCTGAAAAGCCCGTTTCGATTCCGGAATGGAAAAGGGTCAACCCATATATCAAAATATATGTTTAAAAATATTTTAAATGCGCTGGAAAAAGTTTCACGTCCAAACTCCATCGTATGAAGAAGTTATGCTAAATTCAAATTTTCCAAATTGATTTAAATTGCATAAATTTCAAGGCGTTTCGAGTCCGTACGATCAAACGACAAGACCGATCGCTACGAAACTTGAAACACTATTATAATTCACTGTTACGGATCCGATGAAACTGGTTTCGTCAAAATCCGAGTCAGTGGCCAAAATGGCTATTTTTATATTAATTAAATGTATAATTAATTGATTAAATCAAATTTTTAAATTTCAATTCTAAAATTGACAATTTTATCACATTATATTTCCCAAACATTTTTAATGATTTAAACAAATTTAAATGTCTATTTAGAGAAGATAAATTTATAAATTTCAATATAAACCTTCAATTTCATTAATTTCAAAATTATAAATAAAATTTCCAACAATTCTATTAAATTCTCTATTCATTCTATTATTAAATTCATCGTTATCAAAAGGATGCAATTTACATTGGTTCACGATTGTTTACATTTATTTTCTTAGGTTTCATCTACATTTCCATTTTATGCAATATTTCAAATATTAAGTTTCCATTTAATTGCATAAATCATATTATCGTAATTTAAATTCAAATAAATGGAAAAAATGTTGATTCCCATTCTTATTATTCAAACAAACATTATCCTCTAAACATATTGAACATTTGTTTACGTTACATTACATTGATACTTCCAATTTCACCTTTATTCGTATTAACTATTTTAATTTCACTTATTGTGTAATAACTACTATATTGAAATTTGTCAATTTCACTCATAAATTTGGATTTTAAAATCAATTAACTAATTTACCTTGGTGCCATCCTTTATTACATTAATCGTTACTTTAAATTACATTAATAAAACATTAAATTTAGATAAAGTAACTAATTATTTACATAGTTTATTTAACACCTTGTATAACAAGCCACCTTTATTACTTCCATTTACGTTCGTTACTCATCAAACCAGATTTATAATTCCATATTCAACGCTAATTTATTTCATTGCAATTAATATACGCCTATTTACACACCTTCATACTTTAATTATCAGCCAACAATTTATTATGTATTATTTCATCAATTAATATCAATTTTGAATTTATTTCCCAATTTACCGATTTCATTCAATTATACCCTTACAAATTGGTTTCCCTCAATTGGTATTGCATTTCATTCGCTTTATTAATACTTACCTTAGTTAGCCTTAACGTAGTATTAGATTAAAATTTCATTGGTTACATCCTATTGAATTAACATTCTCCGATTACTAAATTAATCTACATCAAATTGCACTAATTAAGTGAATTAACTGTAATTGATTTCAAACTAACTTTTACGAACTAAATAAATATGTGACTTATAACCATTGTTACCCCTAACTCTTAATTACCTTTAAAAGTTCATTAATTACAACAAATGTTCCAATCAGCTATATAATTCAAATTTAATCTTTTATTTGTGTTCAATATTTTATTTCATTATGCTGAAATTTAGGCGCTTATACCCATTTAATATCCCAATTCATTATTTTATCTTGGTTTCAAATTTTTAATTAAATCAATTGCCGTCTATGCATAAAATTAACATTTCTATTAAACTTTCATTCACACTTACATTATTATTTTAACAATTATTAAACATTATGATCAGTTAAAACTTCACAATGGTTTAAATCAATTGGGATTACACTACACATTTAATATTTATCAACTTGTTCTAACCTTATTACTTAAATTTACATTCAGTTGCTATTCAATATATATATATAAATTCATAAATTAAATATTGAAGTTCATTATCTTATATTAAATTTATTAATAAGTATTCCTTTTCCCGTATTACAACAAATTGGAAATTACATTAGATCCATTAATTATAAATTTTAATTAGCATTGTTACGTTTTTAATTCACTTATTATTTCATAAATAAGTTACCCAAATTTTATTCTCCAAATATTAAATCACAAAGTCTTACGTGATTTACCATTTACATTACCCTTTTTTTCACGTTTGCTTCATTATAAATTACCAAATTTTGTTTCCTTCAAAATTCAATTACTCAATTTTAATTAAAATAACCAACTTAATTATTAAAATTTTACGGGTCGTTCAGACAGCATTTATAAATGTTGTAGAAAGTTGTTTGAGGTTTTAAGTGTCTGAAAATGATACTGAAATTTGATGCTTTTCCTTGAACTTTATAGGGATAATTTCTAGCATATTTTGTAGTATTCTAAAGTTGGTTTGAAGTTTAAATATATTTTTAATAATTGTTTATGAATTTTTAAATAAATGGATGTTAAAATATAAAGTATATTTTTATTAGTTTTCGTCAAATTATAAATTAGTTAATTTCAAGAATTATTTTACGTAGATATTTAAAAATTATTTATAAGTATTTTAAAGTATTTATATATATATATATATATATATAAAATTTGGAAATGTAATTTAAGTATTTTGTAAACGGATAAGAGATAGTTTTGGATTATAACGCTTTCGTTATAATCAAATGGTTTTTCAAGGTTATTAAAAGTATATTACCTTGTTTAATAAGTATAGATATACTTAGTTCTTTAAAAGAATGTTTTAAAGATAATGACAAGTATAAAGTGGTTTTGGGTTGTTGTGACAATGTATTAACAACATTTGTCTTTACTCCTTTTTTATTACACTTAAGAATATAATTAGATCTTTGAAAAGAATGTGTTAAGGACAATTATAAATGATTTGGTTTTAGGTCATTGTGAAAATGTTTAAGTAATATTTGTCTTAGACCCTTTGAAATAGATTTATGAATGTAATTGGATATTTTAAATGGATATTTTAAAAATAAAAACAAGTATGGAATCTACTGGAAAAAGATAGAAAAAGTAAAGGTTTCAAGTAAGAAATTTGGTAAAGATTTGTGAATATACTTATACTACTTGAGATAAGTATATGAATACTTTTCAAAGTATTGAAAGTGTGACGAACCACATTTCAGAAGGTTTAAAACAACAACAATCCACACATGTCCAACTCAAACAATCCGAAACACAGAAAATCCATGAGATTGATTAAGAAAACTAAGAAAGAAGAAGAACAAATACAAAATCTCGCAGCGGAATGACGAAATGTAATAATCAAATAAACAGTTCATGAAGTTGTTTATACTATACATTTGATTAATATTTTTGTAATGACCTGTAAATTTTCGATAATTAAATTTATTAATTTAATAAGCTTTGGTAATTAAATTGGTAAAAAAATCTGAAATTTAATAATGAAATGAATACTTAAATGAAGTAACAATGATAATTTAAAACTAATAATTAACAATTGAATGAAATTACAATTAATTGAAATAATGTAAATTCTTATACTTGATTATAAATTGATATAAGAAACAAATTCAAACATTTAATTAGTAAATGAAATCGTATAAAATAAATGATCATTGAATAAAATTTGGGTTATATAAGGATTGTAACATTTGTTGTAAATAATGAATTCATAAATGTAAATTAAAAGTTATAATAACAGTTGTAAGTTACTATTTAATTGGTCTATTAATTTAGTTGTAACTGTTACATTTGTGTATAAAATTGAATATAAGTAAATAAATGTATGAATTAATGAATTAGTATATAATGTATGGTAATTGAATGAATTCAACATTATGTAAGCAATTCTGATAATTAGTGGAAATAATAAACTTGAGTGTAATATAAAGTTAGTGATAACATTTATGCAAGTTACCTTTTATTTAGGCTGCTAAATTCAAAGTAAGAAATAAATTACATTTATGCAAGTTACATTTTATTTAGGCTGCTAAATTCAAAGTAAGAAATCAATTACATTTAAATGTAAGTAAATGTTCATAAATGTAAGTAAAAGTTAATATTACCATTAGGATGATAAGTAAATAATTGATTTAATAACAAGATTGAGAAATCAAATAAATGGATGTATTGGAATTTAAATTGATAATTTATGAATCCATTGAAATTGAAATTTAATATGGTAATTGGTAAATGTATTAACTTTGAATTGATATTTAAATTAGTTAAAGTATTGTAATTATTTAAGAAATCAGAAATCATAGGATTGTTAATTATGGAATGGAAATTGGGAAAAATTGATTTAATCAAATTAATTATTAATTTATTTAATCAACCAAAAATAGCTATTTTGACTACTGTCTTGGATTTCGATGAAACCAGTTTCATCGGATCCGTAATGGTGAATTGTTATAAGATTTCAAGTTTCGTAGCGATCGGACTTGTCGTTTGATCGTACGGGCTCGAAACGCCTTGAAATCAATTAAATTGAAATCAATTGAAAATCAATTTGAAATTAGCTGAATTCAACATAACTTTTTCATACGATGGAATTTGGACTTGAAACCTGTTTCATTGATTTTAAAATATTTGAAAACATCTATTTTGATATATGGGTTGGCCCATTTTCGTTCCGGAGTCGAAATGGGCTTTTCGGGTCGTTATCGTTCAATCAGTCTTGTCCATCTATTCTATTTTCAGCTTTGTCTATAAATATCTCGTTATAAACCCTAGGTCATTTCCTATTCCTCATTTCTGTACGTACAATTCCATTTGCTCCTCCTCATTCCAATGTCAAACAAAACCTGATTCCCAAATGACATTTCAAATCAAATCCAAAGAAAAAAAATTCGAACTCCTTAAATAATATCGAATTGTATATGAATCTGAATCCCTCGACGAGCGCAAGTTGAATATGCTATCTGTTTTTCAATTCGGGTCTCTGTCTGTCCAAAAACCGCGAATAAATTCTCGGTCGTTCTTTTCATCGTGATCGATTGCTACTGATCGCCGAATCTATTTTTGGGTTTTTTCAAGATCATCGAGCGGAGTTCATCGGAGTAGAGGATGCGTTGATTCAACGGTTGGATTCACCTAGAAAATTCGCTAGGGTTTCGATAATAAGTGGAGTCGTCGACGTTCTTCGGGAGGACAGTGGTCGCGAGTGTCGTGTGGGGAGCAGCGTGGAGCGGTGATCTCGGCGTTGGTGTGGTCGGTGAAGCGTGCGACGGCGCGATGTTGATGGTCGTGGATTTGCACATGTGCGTTCTGGAGACCGTGATTTCGTGGGTTTCATGCACGCAGGAGATGGTGTCATGTCTGTTGTGGTATATTCTTTTTGTTTTATTTTATTTTATTTTATTTTCAAAACTTATAGGTCCAATTTACGTGCGATTTATTCCGCTAGGATTGTATCAAAATTCTGGACATTTTGGCACTAGTTTGGACGAATTCTGAGACTGTTCAGATTTTGGGTTTTAAAATTTGATTTTAAATCAATTTGAATCGAAAGATGAGTGTTTCAACCCACTCACAACTTCTAAAATTTCTTATGTTTGTTAAATTGAATTTATAAAGTGATTAGAAATTTATTGATTGCTATTTGTTGTGATAAATGGTCGTTCTGATTCAAATTGACTTTTATTGCATTTAATCATCATTTAATTTAATCTTAAATTTTAAATTGTCGATTTAGCACCTACATTGATTATCAGTTATATATTGATGTTTATTGATTGAATTGGATGATGTTTGTGATGAATGCTTAATTTTTGAAGTTGATCAATGAATGTTTTATTTTATATCAGTATAAACTGCAAGTACGTTATGAATTTTTGTTGTTAATTCGAAATTGCGGTTTGAAATGATATATAACCGTAAAATATTAAATTGCGGATTGAAATGATAAATATCCATATCACTTGACCTTAGGGTAGAAAATTATATGCAGACACCGGATTGGTTAAAATGGTCTGAATTTGATGAAAAGAAATAAATAGTTTTAAATTGATATAAATTGCAAATTTCATGGTTTCAAATATAAACTGTTTTAAAATTAGATTATGTTTAAGATTCTAAATTAATGATTTTCAGATTTATAAACTATTTTAACCTATATTAACTATATTAAATCAATTTAACCTATTTTAAAACCATTAAATTTATTTTAAAACTAATTAAACCATTTAACTCATATTAAATTTAATTAATCTATTTTAAACCCATTTAATCTATTTTAATTATATTTAATGTATTTTAAATCTATTATAACTAGGGGTTTTTAGGCACAAGGAAGAAGTTGCAAAAAAAATTAGTCTCTGGGACAACAAATTTCTTTTTTAGGCTGAAGGACACTTTTTAGTGTAATTCACAGAATGATAGTTGTAACTATCATTTTCAGTTTACACTAAAAAGTGTCCTTCAAACTAAAAAGAAAACTTGTTGCCCCTAAGACTAATTTTTTTTGCAAGTTCTTCCTTGTGCCTATTTACCTGTTATAACTATTATAACAATTTTCTAAATTTTCAGACTAAGAAAAGGGAAGCGTTTATATTCAAAATCCTTTTTTTAAAAGCAAATATGATGAAATGATTTAAATGCATAATAAATTGAAATAATGATTTTGAAGTAAGGATTTAACCTATTTTGGAAATATGGTTTTGGAAGGAATTATGACTTTTTAAAGTGAATATGGATTTAAAGCGAATATGATTTGAAAGTGGATATGATTTGAAAGTATTATGGTTTTGACAATATGGTATTTTGATATCAATTGTGAATTTACTTTTGAAATGTAAAAGAAACATCCGGTGTGTAATAAGCGATTGGTTGTTAAAGAGACCGAGATCGGATATTGTCATACTCTCTGCAAATACCGAAAACCATTTTAACTACTGTGTACATGGTGGAGATTGCAGAAATGAAGTAGGATGTTTTGGGGAACGATTTCTGTATAAGGTATGACGTGACCCTGACTCCCGTGAGTCAGCTTAGATGTGACTAAAATCAGGAGCTATACCGGGCCAAGTGAGGTCATTTCTCCTAGCGGGCATATTTCTTCGATATTATATTTGACTTTGTGATTGACTTGGTGGCCATTCCTCGATTTTTTGTTATGGGAGTGTGTTCGAGGTGGGCGGTAGTAGCTGCTATGTGTTAACATCAGTCCGGGAGTGCAATTGGTATATCTACCTTGTCATCTCCTCATGTGCCGTGTTCACATGCCCTGGTGCGCCTTCTACGAGTTTATTTTGTACCATACCTATGTGATGTCCTCTGGGTAAACCTCCAGTTTACAGAGGAGTGTACGACATTGTATGGACTATGGGAATATATAAAATGTGTTAAGGGGAATATGTGTAATGTCTTAACGCTATATTAATACTTTTACTTTACTGCAGACACTGCTATAATAGCGTATTTTACTACATAGTATATAGTTTAACGGATCCTTAGGAGATGTGAATCCCGAACACCTCTTGAGTTACTGCACTCACGTTATACACTGGGTAGGAGATGTCAAACCCGTAAACATCTCTCACGCCGTCACACTCATTTTACCGTTGATTTAACTTACATAAGATCTTTTAGTTCCGACTCGAGTGTTTTGTCTTTTCAATTTGCTCGAGTCAGCCTGAGCATTTCAGGGTTTGAAGACCTTATTTCTGGAGGATGAAGATGAAGATTGTATTAATATTATTTAATATATTCACTGCATCATGTATTCCGCTGCATCATTTATTATTTCTCTAGTATGTGCAACTCTGATCTATGTTGTATAAATATAATCAAATGTTTTCATAAAACAGCTTCATGAAATGTTAATTGATTATTATATTATGTCATTTCGCTGTAAGATTCTGTTTGTTTTTTTCTTTCTCTGCTTTTCTTATTTACCCCAATAATAATCCGCCCTTCTATATGGTTTGAGATGGCATATGTGTCTGCCTAAAACATACCAAAAGGCGGGATGTTACAATTTTAAAACATCTATCAGAGTTGTATATACAACAGAACAAAACAAACAATGCAGCAGACAACGTGATGTAGGAATTAATACTAGTAATAGTATACCAAAATCTTTGTCTTCGTTCTCCAGAAAATAATCTTCAATGAGCTGAAATCTTAGGGCTGACCCGAGCGTAATGAAAGACAAAACAATCGAGTCAGGACTAAAATATCCTTATGTGAGTCAAATCGATATCACATATAACATGAGTGTAATAGCGTCAGAGATGTTTATTTGATATTCCATCTATTAAGGATCCGTTAAAATATTTATATATAGTAGAATACACTATATATGTAATGTCTAATTAGTAAAATAAATATTTTTCTACGCGTTAACGCTTTACATTATCCTTCTTAATGCGTTTTGAAGCATTATAGTACGTTTAAATATAATGCCTTAGCAGCACGTCAGGTGATAAGGATGCGCCATGACACGACAACACTAAACCAAAATCGTAATGGTCTTGTATAGGGATAAAAGTATGACAAGGCACGTGAGGCAATGCCCAAGGTAGGATACTACCAGATCATGTCGTAGGGCTGGTGGTAACGCATCGTAGCAACGATCGCCCACTGCGTACATGCATCCCATATCAAGTCAAAGGGAGGTAATCCCAAAATCAAGGTGCACCGATCGAAACCAACAACATGATTAAAAGTGTGGACCAAGTCCAAAAAGAAATCAAAGAATGAATGTCTGCTAGGGTAGCTAGCCCACTTGGCCCTGTCAAGCCATCATAGAGTGCTGGGGTTTACCCATCATCGTTCTCTTTCTTCAAATCCAGCAAACGTATGTCAAATCCAACAACTTCATTCTAGAGTCTCCTCCACGTACACAGTTGTTAAAGTAGTTCCAATATTGATAAAGAGTACGCCAATAAGAGACCTCGGTCTCTTTAATAGCCAAATGTCATTTTACACACCGGTTGGTGCTTTTACATTTCGAAAACGATTCATACTCGATATCAAAATATATATATTCGCTTCAAAATCATATTTACTTAACATATAATCAATTTCACATGAAAATTATCATTTTTTTTTCGAATTTCTCAATTTTTACTTCAAAAATCGTTTCGAATTTCAGTTTAGGTTATAACTTAATTTTTACCCAATTCTATTTTAAATCAACGATCTAAATATAAACATTCCAACCTTGACCAATTTGAATTATTTTTAAAAAATAGTTTAAAAATAATTCAGATTTTAAAACTGTTTAATATAAGATGATTTGAGTATTGAAATTTTTTTATATAATAAAATAGTTTAGAAAATCAAAATATTGAATATTTTAAAAAGATGGATTTTAAACAGTTTATTTTAAAATAATTTATTTGAAAATAATTTCAAATCAAACTGTCACTTTCCATTCCAACAAATCTGGACCCAAGTCCAAATTCCAATCAAATTGATTCAAATTCAATCATTCCAATTCAAATCATTTTCAATCTTAATTCAATTCAAATCGACTCAATTTCGATTTCAATTTGAATTAACTTCGATTCTAATTTTAGTTCTAATCAATTTCGATTTCGATTTCAAACTAATTCAATTTCCGTTTCAAATTAATTTCAATTTCAATTTCAATTTCAATTATTTCCAATTCAATTCTCAATTTTAAACCATTTCAATTTATATCAATTTCGAGTTCACTTTCAAAATATCAATTTCAATCATTTAAATTAAACTTAACTTCGATGTTCAAATGTTTAAAATAATTCAATTCCGAGTTCATATTTGAAATATCCATTTAAATTAGTTTTGCTTGGATTTAGTTCAAAGTTCGAATAAAAGTTCAAATCTTTTAAACAAATCAATTTCCATAATTTAAATCATATTTCAATTATAACTTCAAATTTCAAATTTGATTCTTTAAACAATTCCTTTTAACAAATTTCAATTTCAACGTTTCGAGCTCGTTCGAAAATAATTCAATTTCCATAAATTAGATTCTTTTATTTCTTTAAATCAAAATCACTTAAATAATTTCACATCAAAAATTCAAAAATCATTAGCTTTAACCAATCTGATGTACGTATATAATTGTCTACCCTATGGCAAAGTAATCGGTTATTTCAATTTTTAATTTCAGGGATGGATATATATCATGTCAATCCAAATCAACGTGTTGTAGGTATATATCATTTCAACCTATTTCTTAATTTATTCGAAATAATTCAGATAATAGTTTAGATACTGTCAAATAATTTACAGGGTGATAACTGGAATATATAAAATAAATAAATATCCAATCATCCAAAATATCAACAAATAACATCCATCACAATCAACATCCAAATCAGTCAAAATATCATAGTAATTTGCTAGTTATCAATATCGGGTGTTTAACTGGCAATTCAATTTCAATTTTAAATTGAGCGGTCAATTTAAAATCCTATCAGATCAATTCAGATGTCAATATAAATGTTAGTTAAATTACCAATCAATACTCAATAAAATAAATCACTTCAGAAATTAAATTTAACTAACATAAAAATATTTTTAGTACTTCATGAGCGTTTAAATACTCACCATTTATTTGAAACTAAAATATTTCAGCTTCGATAAATTCCATTTTGATTCCATGGTATAGATGACGTCAATACATATCCACCGCAAATCATTTCACACGAATCGGACCTCGTATGAAAATTTTACGGGTTAAACAACATTTGAAATAACTAACTTTAAATTAACAAAGAAATTACCCTACTGTTCCTTCCTCTCGTACGTGGCTCTTCCCAGCCGCACTCCCTCCTTCCTATTTGTGATTCGACTTCTGTGTTTTTTTATTTATTTTATATAGGACAATCGATCGAACACTGCCTCTTCTTCCCCAGGTCCGAGAACGCACGACACCGATTTTTTTTTTTCACGAGATCGAAACGCGCTAGATCTTCACCTTGATTCGTGCCTCCACCTCCAAAAAGCTACGCACACGCTCATGTACAACATATCGAGATGGAAACCTTAAAACGACGAAGAACGCAACACCATCAATGAGCATCCATCGCGCGCCCTCCGACCATCTCCCTGCCGCGACCACCAGCGCACGACATCGCGTTCGATTTTTTTCCTCTCTGATGTACAAGTGAAATGAGTGGGAGAGGGGTATGGGAGAACCGAAAAAGGGCTATGAGTACGAAGGGTTGGATGAGGAAAAGTATATATATTATTATAGTTAGAAAATATCTGACTTTTAACGTCCAAAATTCTCAAGCTCCAAATGAGGCATACCGGCTGGTGTTTTATATGTTATACCTCTATTTTGAATGCAGTGGAACTAGTTTCGTGGGCCAATTCCATCATTTTCAGAAGATAGCTTTCAAAATCAAATTATTTTAGTTAAATTTCTTTAATTAATTTCTACGTGTTTTAAGCTCGCACGACCAAACGGTAAGTCTGATCGATACGGAACTTAAAATCCTATATTAATTTACTATTATGGATTCGGCGAAACTGGTTTTGTCGAAATCCTAGACAGTAGACAAAATGGCTATTTTTACACGTTAATTAAAATATAAAATTTCTATTTTGTAAAGGCCCGTAAATCCGCACCCCTTTTGAGCTGGCAATATTCCACAACAATTCAGCCCAAAGAGGAACAAATGTACGAGTCTTTAGGGTTAAAGAAGAAAGATGTAGAAGAAGAAGAAAAGAAAACAATAACAGAATCTCATATTTCGCAGTGGAACAACATATAATAGATAAATGAATAATCTTTAAAAACAAAAGCACTATATCAATTATTACAGTACATCATCAGAGTTTTACAACAGCAAGATACAACACCGACAGTCTTTATAACTTGACTACATGAAACTGAACTTTGCAACAAACCATATGCAATGGATACTACATAGTATAAGTGGTATATCTCACCATCCAGCTTGCCTCCAGATCTCCATAGCAACTTCTTGACTTCGTTCTCGAATAACTGATAAGCTGACTCTAGGCTGCCCGTGTGGAAAATTGTGGGCACCCAGAGTTCAGAAAGGGAACAATAAACTCCGAGTCAGTCATGGGACTGGTGTGAGATCTTAAAAATAGTTATTTTCACAAAGAAAATAAAAAGAAATCCGTTATGCTTTTGGAAAATGAAACTACCATAAGGCCTTCCGCCACACACACAATGCAAACGTAAAATTGGAGGAGATTTCTCCTTATGATAGTCAAACATGCTTAATACGCAAAATCTTTTAAATATTATCATTAGTGCGTAGTGCAGAAAACATTTTGAAAGTTTAATATTAATCTTAGCCAGCATACAACCATTATTGTATGCCTACTATAGCTACCATGTTCAATAGTAGGTTACCGCCACATTCCATGGCAGGTTATACAACTAAAACCATACATGGCGCGTATTGTTTCTTTGGATTCCAAACAAATGGTCAGGCTAAAGAACTTCCTACTGCCACATGGGTACGCCTCTGGAGGGACGCCCCGATAACCTATCCGGATCTCTTCCAACACAAGGCCGATTACCCCCTTCCCAGGAAGTAAAACCTAAGATATGTCACCCCCGGTCGTTTTCGACCTTTATTCGAGGATCCTCTACACCAACAACCACAAAGAAAAGTATTTGCAGTAACCATAAAGGTTAAATATCAGGGCTCCATACCTGATACCACCCTTTTCCAAAAGGAATAGACATACCCTAGGGGAGCTACCCCTGAAACCTTGCCGCATCTTTCCTGTTTCGACCATTTTCGGAGTGTGAGGCTCGATGAGGTCTCGTCCACAAAGCTATACTTTTCACAAAGTCATTCTTTGATCAACAAATGATCAGCAGCACTTCGTATGTCACATTACCAAATTGGGAATATATCACTAATATCCATCAACTACATAACCTCTGAGCTCATACGTCTCAGAGAAGGGTGTTAAGCTAAGAGAATAAATTCTCCGCCACCAACATAAGTGCATTTGATAGAAATCAGCTTTATATCTCAGAGTGTAATGTTAGACACACATCCATACAAGTCCGTTCCGGGATCGAACGGAACCGAAGGCACTTCAAAGAAGCCCTTGAAAAATCCGGATATTCACTAATCACGTCCGGAATCCCCATCACAAAGGTGATAAGATCTCTATACTGGAGCAACCCAGTACAGAGACATTCGACAGGTAATCCTTTCGCTTTAGAAAATACCCGGTCTTCAACAATGTCTTCAAATGCAATCCCATTTCATCGTATCGTTATTCGGAATGGGTTTTATGACACAAGGTCCTCTCCCGTCTAATCCGAATAACGAGTGCTTTTTTTTTTAAAATAAGTGTTACATTCAGATTTCAACAAATTACAACCAAATTTCCACTTTGATCTTTTAAATAAAAGATCCATCACAATCACAAAGGTTCGATGTGGTTTTCGGATATCCACTTGGAATACGACCCCCGGTCGCATCGAAATTCAAATGTCATTAAAAGGCCAATATTGATAGTCGGTTATTTAACTACCAATCTATATTTACAACAATTACCAAATTTAAATAATTTTCCCCAATTATTTATTTTCAAAATATCTTCATAAGATATATTTCACCCTTCCACTATTTAAAAACAAATTTCAAATTACTTTCCACATTTCAAAACTTTGGAAACAAATTTCAAATCACTTTTCCTTACGTGGAAAACATTTCCAAATATTCATTCATTTCCACTGGAAATCTACCGAGTTAAAATAATTCAAATCACTTATCCAAAATATACTTGGAAACATTTAAAATAAAACCTTCTTAAATACTTACTCAAAATATTGGTTATGAAAACATTATACTAATTATCACATATAAGATTTTTAAGTCCCAACTAATTTTAAAATAAAATTAGTAGATAAGGTATAACTATTTAAATAATCGTTTCCTAAAACAAATATCAATTTTAATCTTTAAAATAATCCCTTCTATAAGCAATTAAATAAATCCATACTTTAAAGATTTGAACCCAGTTAAGAAAATGATTTATTCAAAGTATCCTTTCTAAAGCCATCCTAAAAAATTTTCAGTTTATATTTATAGGCTACTTCGAAATCATACTCAGCTTTCCAAGGAAAATACATTTTCCATTTCAAAATGGTTCATTCAAATCAATTAATAAATCTTTCTTGATTTATTTTAAATTTACATTCTGAATCCGTAAATTCCTTTCACGCTTTTAAAAATAACCAAATGTTTATTTTTAAAACAAATTTCCATTTCCTTTATAAAATTCCCATTGTGAATTTAAATTCCCAAATATCCACTGATATATGATTTTTAAATCGATTTCCAAATATTCATTTTCAGCACCGAATTAAATTCTAAATTGATTTCCAAATTTATTTTCAAATACCAAATCATTTTCCAAAATTGTTTTCTAAGTTTATTTCAACACCAAATTTATTATCTTTTGAAACAAATTCCTTCTTTTCAATTTATTCAATATTCTAAAATTAATTTACTATAAATTTTCTACTAAATTTCAAAAATTCAATTTTATTTATTTCTGGTATCCTACGATACCAAAAATATATTCGGCTAAATTATAGCCTTCAACAATTTCAATCACAAATAGTCACACACAGATTATAAATAATAACCACACAATATTAAAACAAATTCAATTATTAAGGAATCCAGTTGGATCCCTCCAACTTGTTTTCCCTGCATCCACAGACATTAGCATGACAATTAAATACCAATTCCACTTCAAGGTGGGGATTTATAAAATAACATCCGCTATTATGCGGCGCAATAGGGTCTCATCCGCTATATCATGCGGAAAATCAACAACTCCAATATACTATATACTGCTATATGTATAATATCATCTAGTGAATAATTATTATAAATCAATCATCCAAGCACACAATCGAAATTTTAAATTTAACTATTTAAATTTTAAATCAGAAAAATATTTGATTGAGTGAGAAGATCTCACCTTTGTCCTTGCATCAACCCATTTTTTATTCCAGCTCATTTCCTTTCAGATTTTTACCTTGTATAAACATTTAGACAATTTATTAATATTTTTATTGATCAAACAATTAATTACAAATTAATTAATTTTAATTTAAACTAATGATTTGATTTAACTAAAAATTTGGTTTTGAACTAATGATTTATTTTTTTTCAAACAAATTTTCTTTAATAAAATATTTTTAGTGACTAAAATAATTAAATGGGTAAATTAAACAAGTTAATCACTATAGCTCATTATTTTAAAAATAAATTAGTGGGTTTAAAATATGTATATGTATATTTGCCTATTTTTCATTTTCAAACTGTGTATAATTAATATCCTTTTTAATCTATACATATATGTATAAATTCAAAATAACATTGTTTGTACCTAGATGTGAATCAAAATCCTATCTACATTTATATATATATATATATATATATATATATATTATTCTGTACGTATGTAAAATTTACAAAGTAAAATAAAGTAAAATAAAATAAAATAAAATACCTTGCAGGACATCGCACATCGATCGAATCCGCACTCGAAGTTGCCTTAACCTCAGACAACCCTACTCGAATTGAATTCCTGCGAAACCCTAGCTCAACTTGCAATCGAACGCGGCCCCAATATTCGTCGCTGCCCTTTCTCACATGCGCGAGTGCTCGCGCAGCCACCAGATGCGTCGCCACCGCCTCGAGCTACCAGGTTGCTGTTGTTGTCATGCCAAGCCTCGAACTCCTCTCGCGAGCGCGCGCGACCCAAAGCTTTACGTGACACACCTCAACCAACCCCCAAATCGATCGACATCACCATGCGTGCTCGCGTGAAACGCCTCCCCTACAGCCGCATAGCCTTCCCTCCCCAAAATCTTCAATCGCGATTTCGCCAAGCTTCGCCCTACAACATCGCGACATTTTTTTCTTCTGATTTGGGTGTAGAGATTTGAGGGGTGGATTTGTTCGAACGAAATCGTGTTCGAATTTTTATTCGGCCATTTGATTTTTTTTATTTGATTTCGACTCGGCTATTAATATAAAAGAGAAGGAGACACGATGATGTTGGCGTGTAGAGGAAGGTTGGGTTTGATTTTCTAATTGATTTTTATAATTTTATATTCAAAATATCTTGTATAACCTAACTCGAAATCCCGAACTCCTATTGAGGCGTGCCGCCTAGCGTTTATAAGGTTTTATCCACATTTCGAACACAATGAAACGTGTTACAGAGGCTAATTCAATCATATACGCAAGTTACAGAAGTAAACGATCAATTTTAAATTAAATCGATTAAAATAGTTTCTATGCGTTTTGAGCTGCCAGGGTTATATGACAACTCTGATTGCTACGAAAAATGAAATCCGATAATAATACAATATTACGGATCCAATGGAACTGGTTTCGTTGAAATCTAAGACTGTGCCTCGGAAGGCTATTTTTAAATATCGATTTAAACGACATAATTTTAAAACTGAACAAATCGTTTCCAAATTCAATTCTGAAGCTTCCATTATCTTCAGTATCATCAATATAAATTTTCTAAGCCTTGAAAATATTTTTAATCAGCTTAAAATTTCAGATTCAAATTTTTACCCAAGCTTTAATAATTTAAATTCAATAATTTAATTGCCAAATTCATATTTATATTTGAAATTCAAGTTGAACTAACCTCCAATATTTAAAATCAATTAAATATTTGGATTTCAAATGTTTAAAATTCTGGGTCGTCACATATTTATTCACTTTTAAATTCAATAATAAAAGTTAACGACCTTCATTCTTGTTTAAATAAAATTTAAATCAGCTTTCGACATCATTTTCTTCCATATCAAAATTCAAGGTTCAGTTATTTAAATAGTTCCAATAGTCCAATTTTGATAAATTCCAATATTAGATTTCGAATGAATTTTAGTTATCAAAATATTATTTTATTTACAAATAAATAATTCAAAATTTATTATTCAATCCTAGCTATTGATTATAAACCATCCAATACATAAAATTTGTTCAATACTTGTTATTGTCTAAATCCTCAAAATTGGTTATTTCAAAGTTTTGTTCAAGTTCATATTCGATAAACTACATTAATAAATCATTAAATTTTTATTTCTAACCATTTGTATTTAATAATTATATTAAATTTAATAATTCAAAATAGTTAAAAATATGGGTCGTATATTCTCCCCTACTCAAAACTTTTCGTCTTCGAAAAGGTGTTGGCTTACGGAAATTACAACTTATATATAAAAACAAGTTATAAAAATTTTAAATCTAAAATTTTTCTAACACCCGGATTTACGGAAAATTTCAGCAGCGTCTCCTTTCCGCGGCTCGACATGAAAAAATTTTACAATACAAATATACATCACAAATACATCAAATATGCATCTCATCTCAATGATGAGGCATTCCGTAGGGAAAAATATAAAAATGCGAAATGTAATCCGAGATATGTACCTTATTATTGTTAATACGAGCGAGTTCGCTTATATTAAGCAAACAAAAAACAAATAAAATCCACATATACGTCCAAACGACCTTCATGTGTACCTATCTCAACTCAATTTAGAATATTAGTTGCATATAAAGGGTATAGAAAGCATATATGAGTTTAATAAACTATATGACATGAATTTCGAATCAAAATCATAAGCAATAGCATCAATGCACACTATACAACAATCACATGCAATCCAAAACAGTTAAAACAATGATTTACAACAAAAGGAACCATCCAACAATTACTATTCATCTAATTAATCCATAACTATATGAATTTACATTATTCAGTGCCATTATATTTATACACTTTCATTTCTTATTAACATTCATTCTTTACTAAAATTTAATTGGTTTACTTCAAATTTATTTATCTGTTTCATTTACATTCAATTTATTCAAATTTCAATTATTTCACTTTCTGTTTAACACATTTCATATCAAATCATTTATGGGCCATTTTATAAAATCATTTCATTTAATCTTATTTAAGTTAAATTTATTTCATTACCACTTAGTAAACTCTCTTTAATAATAATATCATTTATAAATCACTTGAGTTTATTATAAATATTTTATATAACACAATTCATGTTTATTATTACTTCATAACTTAAGTTCAAGTTAATTCATTGATTCGCTTCATTAGTTCATTTCATTAATTCAAATTCATATTAATAAAATTTTCTTTTTATCACAATCAATTTTATTCAACTTTTCTTAAGTTAATAGTCATTTTATAATTTATTTCATTAACTTATTTCATATTCAATTTATTAAAACTCACTCCACTTGCATTCAATTTATTTACATCAAATTCAATTACTCACTTATTTTACTTACACTCATTTATGCTCATTCAATTTCCACACATCCAATTTGCATTTCATTTTATAATTCAAGTTCATATTCATTCTAACAATTCATTTTATAGCTTAAGTGGAATTAATTTACTTTACTAATTCATCTAGTTCAATTCAAATCCAATTCAATTCATTTAACCTTTATTAAATTAAACTTTTTTTTATTTAATCCATTATCCAGTTCATTCAACTTTATTTTAGTTAAATTTTTCTTTTTTATCATTCACATTCAAAAAATTTAATTTTTTTTAGCTTAATATTCCTCAAATCAATAAGTTATACAAACTGATTCATTTAAAATTTCTTCATTATTTTATCTAATTCATTTCAAATACAATTCAATGTTATTTATGCTTTCTTGAGTTAAACTTTATTTATTTACTTCATTTCACTAACTCAATTTATTTAATATTGCTTAGGTTAATTCTTTTATTTCATAGTATCTCAAATTCAATTTTTTTTTTTGATTAACCAAAATGTTCAACTGTTTTAAAATTCTGTCTTGCTTTCCTGTTTAAATTTAAAAGTTATAAACTTATTTTTATCTATACTATTTTCAATTTACAAGTTCAAAACTATTTTCATATATTTATCAAATTATACTTGGATTATTTTTTCACATCAAACTTGTTTTAACCAAAAATAAATTTCTTTTGGTATCAATTCTCACCCAGAAACTCGAAAATGAATACTGGCGATGCTGCAGTCATCCCCAGAATTATTTCCCAGCGTCTAAAACGAGTTCAATGCTTTTATTTCTTTCAAAAATCTTTTAAAAATATATTTCTAGTGAAAACACATTCAAATAATATTATTATTAATTTTTTTGAAGGCTTTGAATTTTTTTTGAAAGCAACAGGATTTAAATTCTAAAAGCCATATTATAATATACTTATACAATTCCGTGATCTTATTATGTAAATATTTTGTTAATTTACATCTTCGTTGTTCCAAACAATTCTTACCGTAATTAGATATCAATTTAGTTTAATTTTCGAAGCTTCGTGAAATAGAGTTCATAAAGTATTCGCTTTTAGTTTAATTCAAACAATAATCGATGATAACTAAATATTATCATCTACTAACAACTAACTTACATTTATAATCATACATGTTTATATGTATAAATATAATTTAGGTAAAATTATTTCATCTACCCTCTTTTAAAACAATGTTATGTCGACTTGCCTCGTTTAAGTGTTTAGAAACTCATATCGATAACATAGCGTCCCACGCACCGACCAGACTTCATAAAGGTCATTGAAGCGTGAGCGGGAGCGGAGAAGGAAAGGCCAAACACTTTGGGGGAATGAGCAACGATGAAATGACAAAATAAGGTGCCTCGGGCACCCCCATATAGAAAGAAGGGTCGAAGGTTTTGGGCTTGTAGCTTTCCCCGCCCCCCTTCGTCAAGTGGTGCTTGTTTGGGGGGTGCGTTGCCAGAAATCGGGCTTGAAGCTCTCGCCTTACCAACGAGCCGACTGCTGATGGCAAAACTCAATGAATAATTAAAAACAATATGAAACATTTTATAACACTAACAGGTACGCTCTCATATTTATACACCAAACAACTCATTCTAGGGTATTACTATCCTATCTCTAATGAGTCAAACCCCACAAAGCGAAGGTTATCGCTAAACCAAATCTTTGATACCAACTATGATGACCCACATTTTGTAAGGTTTAAATCGATAATAATCCTTACATGTCCAACTCAAACAATCTGAAACACAGATAATCAGTGGGGTTAATTAAGAAAACTAAGAAAACAAGAAGAACAAACATAGAATCTCACTGCGGAATGACGAAATATAATAATCATATATACAGTTCATGAAGTTTTTTATACTATATATTTGATTAATATTTTACAACGTCTATCATAATTATATACAAAATAAACAATGCAGCAGAAAACGTCTATGATCTTCGTCCTCTAGAAAACAATCTTCAATGCGCTGAAAGCTCAGGGCTGACCCGAGCGTAATGAAAAGGAAAAACACTCGAGTCAGGACTAAAATATCCTTATGTGAGTTAAATCAATATCACATATAACATGAGTGTAATAGCATTAGAGATGTTTATGGGATTTTCCATCTCTTAAGAATCCGTCAAAATATTTATGTATAGTAGGATACACAATATATGTAATGTCTAATTAGTAAAATTAATATTTTTTTAGGGTTAAGGCTTACATTAATCCCTACTAATGCGTTTTTAGGCATTGTCATACAGTTTGCATACAACCCCTAGTAGCACGTCGGGTGATAGGGATGCGCCGTGATACGACAACACTAAACCAAAATCGTTGTGGTCTCGTATATGGGTAAAAGCATGACAAGGCACGTGAGACAATGCCCAAGGTAGGATACTACCAGTTCGGGTTGTAGGGCTGGTGGTAACGCATCGTAGCCACGATCGTCCACCGCATACATCCATCCAATATCGACTCAAAGGGAGGTTATCCCAAAATCAAGGTGCACCAATCGAAACCAACAACAAGGGTAATAGTGTGGACCAAGCACAAAAGGAAATCAAAGAACAGATGTATGCTAGGGGTAGCTAGCCCACTTGGCCATGTCAAGCCATCCTATTTTAGTCACTTCAAATTGGCACAGGTGACAGGGTTTATCCACCATCGTTCTCTTTCTTCAAATCCAATAAAAATACACCAAATACAACCACTTCATTATGGAGTCTCCTCTGCATACACAGTTGTTAAAGTGGTTTCAATATTGATAGAGAGTATACCAATAAGAGGCCCTGTTCTCTTTAACAAACAAACATCATTTTACACACAGGTTGGTACTTTTACATTTCGAAATGATTAATACTTGGTATCAAAATATCATATTCGCTTCGAAATCATATTTACATAAGATATAACCAATTTCACTTAAAAATATCATTTTATTCGAATGTCTCAATTTTTACCTCCAAAATCGTTTTGAATTTTAGTTTAGGTTAAAACTTCATTTTAACGCAATTTGCATTTAAACCAATAATTTAAATATAAACATTCCAACCTTGGCCAGTTTGAATTTTTTTAGAAAATAGCTTAAATAGTTTAAAAATAATTTAGAATTTGAAACTGTTTGATATGAAATGATTTGACTATTGAAAATGTTTTATGTAGTAAAATAGTTAGGAAAATCAAAATAATTTGAATATTTAACGACATGGATTTTCAATAGTTTATATTAAAATAATTTATTTGAAAATAATTTCAAATCAAACTGTCTCTTTCCATTTCAACAAATCTGGACCTAAGTCCAAATTCCAGTCAAACCGATTCAAATTCAAATAGTCCAATTCAAATCATTTTCAATCTCAGTTCAAATCAACTCAATTTAGATTTCAACTTGAATTAAATTCGATTCTTAATTTCAATTCAAATCAATTTCAATTTCGATCTAAATTAATTCAATTTCTATTTCAAATTAATTTCAATTTCAATTTGAATTAACTCCAATTCAATTCTCCATTTTAAACCATTTCAATTTATATCAATTTCAAGTTCACTTTGAAAATACGAATTTAAATCATTTAGATTAAACTTAACTTCGATGTTCAATCTAATCTTCAAATCTTTAAAATAATTCAATTCTGAGTTCAAATTTGAAATATCCATTTAAATTACTTTTTCTTGGATTTATTTCAAAGTTTGAATAAAAGTTCAAATCTTTTAAAAAAAATCACTTTCCATAATTTAAATCATATTTCAATTATAACTTTAAATTTCAAATTTGATTCTTTAAACAATTCCTTTTAACAAATTTTAATTTCAATATTTCGAGCTTAAGTTCGAAAATAATTCAATTTCCATAAATATGATTCTTTTATTTCTTTAAACCAAAATCATTTAAATAATTTCACATCAAAAATTCAAAAATCGTTAGATTTAACCAACTCAGTGTTCGTATATAATTTTGTATCCTATGGCTAAGTGATCATTATCTCAATTTTTAATTTCAGAGATGGATATATATCATTTCAGTCCAAATCAAAGTATCATACGTATATACCATTTCAACCTATTTCTTAATCTATTCAAAATAATTGAAATAATAGTTTATATACTGTAAAATAATTTACAGGATGATAACAGGAATATATAAAATAAATAAACATCCAATCATCCAAAATATCAACTAGTAACATCCATCACAAGCAACATCCAAATCACTCAAAATATCATAGCAATTTACTAGTTATTAATATCTGGTTTTTAACTAGCAATTCAATTTCAAATTAAATAGTCAATTTAAATTCCTATTGGTTCAATTTAGATGTCAATTTAAATGTCGGTTAAATTACCAATCAATAGTCAATAAAATAAATCACATCAGAAATTCAATTTAACTAACATAAAAATATTTTAGTACTTTGTGAGCATTTAAAAACTTACCTTTTATTTGAAACTAAAAATATTTCAACTTCAAATAAATTTCAATTTGATTCCATGGCATAGATGACATCGATACAAATCCATTGTAATTCGTTTGCGCTTGAATTGGACCTCGTATGAAAATTTTACGGGTTAAACAACATTTGAAATAATTAAATTTAAATTAACAAAAAAAGTTAACAAAAGAAATTACCCTACTGTTCCTCCCTCTCATACATGCTTCCTCCTAGCCATGCTTCCTCCTTCCAGCTCATGATTCAACTTCTGTATTTATTTTATTTTTTATATAGGACGATCGATCGAACACGGCCTCCTTCTTCCCCAGGCTCGAGCACACATGACACCGATTTCTTTTTTTTATATTTCATGCAATCGAACCACGCCAGATCTCTGCCTCCAGTCGTGCCTCCACATCCAGCAAGCTACATGCACGCTCACGTAGAGCAGACCAAGATGGAAACCCTAAAATGACGACGAATGCAGTACCATCAACGAGCTTCCATCATGCGCCCTTCGACCATCTCCCTGCCGCGACCACCAACATGTGACATCGTGTTCAATATTTTTTCTGTCTCTGATGTATAAGTGAAATGAGAGGGAGAGGGGTACGGGCAAACAGAAAAGGGGCTATGAGCATGAAGTGTTGGACGAGGGAAAGTATATTATTATAATTAGAAAATTTCTGACTTTTAACGCCCGAAATTCTCGAGCTCCAAACAAGACGTCCCGCTTGGCATTCTATATGTTATACCTATATTTCGAACGCTATGGAACTAGTTTCGTGAGCCAATTCCATCATATTCAAAGGATAGCATTTCAAAATCAATTTTTTTAAATTAAATTCCTCTAATTAATTTCTACGCGTTTCAAGCTCGCACGGCCAAACGGTAAATCTGATCGTTACAAAACTTGAAATCCTATAATAATTCACCATTACAGATTCAATGAAACTAATTTTGTCGAATCCGAGACAGTGGCCAAAATGGCTATTTTTATACGTTAAATAAAATATAAAATTTCCAATTTCTATTTATTCACTTTTAAATTCAATTTTAAATGTTTACAACCTTTATTCTTCTTTAAATAATATTTAAATCAATTTTCGACATCATTCTCATTCACATTAAATTCAGAATTCAATTATTTAAATAGTTCCAGTAATCCAATTTCGATAAATTCCAATATTAGATTTCGAATGAATTTTAGTTATCAAATAATTATTTAATTTACATCTAAATAATTCCACATTTATTATTCAATCCAACTATCGATTATAAACACATTCCATATATAAAATTTCGTTCAATACTTGTTATTGCCTAAATCCTCAAAATTGGTTATTTCAAAGTTTTGTTCAAGTTCATGTACAATAAACTACACCAATAAACCATTAAAATTTTATTTTTAACCATTTTTATTCAATAATTATATTAAATCTAATAATTTCAAGTAGATAAAAATATGAGTCGTTACAGAAAGAGTACAACTGAATAGTAATGATTGATAAACGAAATTTATTAGATAAAATAAGTTTTACTAATAAAAGAGGTTTTAATTAATAATTGTATTAATTAAATAAAACTAGATTAGAAGTCGCTTATGTGACTTAATCATTCTTTGTGTGGCTAAATCGTGCTTTGTGCGTTTACTCATTTATGGAAAGTACTTAGACTTGTACTTAGCACTAAAAGTCAACGAAGTGAACTTGCCTATCTATGAGAGTTAAGAGTGAGGTGTCTAGGTAGGGCTTTGATGCAACCAGTGCTCTAACCTACCTGGTTTCACTCTTGATCGAAGGATAGTGTGAGACAAAAAGGTCGAATATGTGATAAGCACATGAGACTTGGTTTTCATACACGATCGTTTGTTTTGAACTTGATAGTCGATTAGTCGACTGTCATAATTGACCAAAATAACTTAAGGAATATCTAGAAGAGACACAAGGGTTACATGGTACTGTTATCTTTAGTGATGTTGTACTTTACGTATAAACTTGTCTTGAGCTTCTGGGATAAATGATAAGGAAATCCGTCCGGATAGGAGATGGTCTCAACCTTTATGTATCATCTATTTATTTTTGAAAGAACTAGGGTTAAGTTAACTGGAAATCTATCAATTGGTTCTAGAGCATCTGGTAAGATGGGGAGTGTACTTATATGAGATGACTCAAAATTGTAACCACTTCAAAACCTTATACGTGGTATATTCTAGATTCTATATGGAGATTCGAGATCTTTTGAGATGCTCAAATCCACGTAGAGATTCATATCCGTTTGAGATGCTGTAATCCTTATATGGATCAATAGATTGTCCGAGATGCTAGAGTACAAAGAGAGATTCGAGTTCTATTCGAGTGATGAAAACTTGTGTGAAATATGCCAAAAGTAACCTCGACAATGATAGAAAATATGGTAGGATGCATAGTCTGGGTTTTTCAAACCCATGACAGGTATTATCAACTTCATATCTAGAGTATGCTTATTGATGTGGCACGTGGGAGTTGATGATATTTGGGATCACGTTTCAGACATGGATATGTTATGTTTACCTTATGCATATTCTATCTAGAGATACTTGACACTCAGAGGTAGCCTATGACCCTTGAGAGGAGATTGAATTCGGCTTGAATGAAGAGATCTTTATGGAAAATCCATTATGCATGCGTACCATAGATGTCTTAATTGTACTTCTAATACTACTGTACCGTGAGATGTAAGCGGCGCAAATATTTTGTGATTTATATTCTTCACCCTATTGAATATTGTATCATCATACGTACCTATTAGATGTGTGGTTCTTTTGAGGGATAACTATTATGACATTTCGTGCATTCTGAAAAGTACTATTATATGCTAGCTATAAATTTCTTGATTTTATCATAATAGACTTAAGTTTGAAACATGATTTTTTTTCCTCTAAATTCCTTGAGTGCTCTTTCGAATAATCTAAGAATGGCAGGCTTTAGTTGGATGTTCATTAGAGCTTAAAGAGACGAGCTTGATGTTTCACCTATCGTATTATTTTTATTTCCGCTGCATTAATACCGTTTATATATCCGCATTTGTAAGGACAAGTTGGTATAACTGTCCTCGCTGATGATTGTATCTAGAATTATAAATCTGAAATACTATGTATCCTAAAGTGACAGTTTGTACTGTCGTTTGATATTATATGTTATTGTTCCACTATAAGATTCTGATCTCTTTTTTTTTCTTTCTTTTTTTACAATAACAATATGTCTTTCCAAAACATTGATACTTGGCACATAATACCTTGGATTTATTAATTTCGACATTTTAAGGGTCGAAAAGGTGGGTCGTTACAAAAAGGTTGTGTTATCTCGCCTTTCGGTAAAGGCCGGGATATCAACAAGTTGGCTGGAAAGGATGGATACCAGGACTGGAGATCGATTGGAAACAAGACTATGATCGATGTTGTTTAAATTTGGCCGAGCTCCTATCAAGGCGGGATTGATTAGGAATGATGATCAAGGCTAGGAGAGGCAACGTTTCAAATTTTAGGTCAATCAGGGTTCGTATGCTCGAGATATGGATGGGTCAAGATTCTTGAAAATTGGTTTGATATCGATACTGTTTGTATCCGTACATTTCGTATCGATAGAACTGGATTCGGCTGCATGCTTTGAATCGATGTTGTTCGTATCTATCGGCATGGACTACTTCGAATCGATACTGTTTGTATCGATCAACACAAGCTTGAATAAGGGAAATGCAATTGGAAGTCATAATGCATATCGATCACATTCCTGATCGATACGAAATGCAACACTTAGGATCGATACGAAGAGGACGGTCTTCAACGATACGAGCAAGATAGCATGTATAATGCATATTGACCGATACGAAGAGAACAACTGGGGATTTATATGAAAGGGATGTGTTCAAATGGAGAAACAGTCAACTCAGCATCAAAAGTGGATCTCCTCTGTGTTTCCGAGCCATGTCATCGATGCGATTAATATGAAGGGATGGAGGCGAACAGATGGAGACGAACGCTTTAGCCTCCACACAAACTACCATTCGTATTGATCATATCTCACAATCCAGAAGTCCAAATGCTACCAAACTTTTACAGGAGCTTACGTGCAACCTAAAGAATGTTCCTGCTCAATTTCGACTCGATTGGGCCAAATCTTGATCGATACGAAATTAGTTCATATCAATCACGGACCAAGTGCAAGTCATATGCGATCGATTACTTGGGCCCACACACATGCCAGAAGAGGTCTCCCGAGATCATAGTGAGATATTTGCAGTCTACGCCTATAAATAACATCCCAGAGCCAACAGAAAAGGGACTTTTGATTCTGCGACGTCCAAACTCTGCTGAAATCACCAATGTACTCAAACTTCACTGTTGTACTCGAAAATTACTACTGTAGTCCACTGTAACCAATGAGCAAAGTCAATAAAAGATTATCTTTTGAAGTGGACTTAGTTCGGAGATAGCCGAACCACTATAAATATTGTGTCTCTGTCTACTTCTTTCCGTTTTAAGTTTGTTATTCTTCATTTTTATTCTCTACATTAATTAGATCTGTGATCGTTGATGATACTACTGATCTGTGTTCATACACTGGTGCTTTCATGATATTTGGGGTTTGTGATTAATTTTGGCGCAAACACTTTGGCGCTTTCATTGAGAATGACTAGCACCCGCTATACCTGATTTGGAGTTCAGATTTGGAAGGCTAAAGGATCAGATCTAAAAGGAACCATGAAAAAGCAATCAGTAAGGAAGCAAAGAGCAGAGAGAAGCCAACATGAAAGAAGCTAGGAAGCATCTTCAGGAGCTTATCGGACTTCAACCTTCATCACCAGAGAAGGGATGGAGATTATGATGGGTGCTATGCATGAAGAGTTTCTGAAAAGACAGGAGGAAATGATGCAGAACCTTCTCAGACAGTTTGGACAGGCAGGGACAGTTGGAGTTGCTGGGGTTCAGATCCACAGTGCTAGAACAAAAGGACCCAATAGGCAATCAGATGGAGTAGCCCAGCAGGGCGCAACCCCAAATCAGCATACAATTGTTAATCAGGATGGATCCAGGGTCAGGGGCACACCACCCGGCAACAATGGACCGATTTATAGAGGAATTCCAGGTGACACCACACAACAGGATGCTGGTAATAGTACAAGAGTACATGATGAAGAGTATGTACCAAAATTCCCTCAGGTACTCGGGGAGCAACCCTTGATGGACAATGCTGGATTGGCTGAGATTATTGGGCGAACTATGCGCGGAGGTTTGACCAACATAGATCTGGAAGGAGTAAACATGAGTCTGTTTACCCGTGAAATCCGAATGGCCCGGAGCCCACTAGAGTTCAAGCTACCTACTCTGGAGGTACATAATAGCAAGGCTGATCCTACCAATCACTTGATGAGATATATAAGGCATATGGAAGTGCTAGGGGCAACGGAGGAAATTATGGCCCGATGTTTCCTCTATACTTGACGGATATAGCTGCTATGTGGTTCGGACAGCTGGAAGAGGGATCTATCAGGACGTGGACAGAATTGGTGGACAGGTTTCTGAAGCAGTTTTGGGTTCGTATCAAAAGGCCAAAGAACATAATGACACTAACATCGGTAAAGCAAAGGACAGAAGAATCGCTTAGAGCTTTCTTAACTCGGTTCAATGCAGCGGTTGCTTCGGTGGATCGACCGGATCCATCAGTGGTTTTAATAGTAGCACTGTCAGGAGTCAGAGATAATTCAGATTTCAAAGTGTCATTGATTCGGGACCCACCAATGGATCTCGGGGAATTCTTCACAAAGCCGAGAGATTCCTTCGATAGGGGAATGCATGTTCAAATATGAAGTTGAAGGAAGTGAACACGACCAAGGATGGAGAACCAACCGGTGGAAGCTTGGGTAAAGATAAAGGAAAGAGGAAGTTGGATGACGAATCAGGGAAAGATAGAAGCGGTGGAGGGAGCCAAAATTTTCCACTTACATAGGATTAAAGGAGAAGTTAGAACGAATATTCATGGAGACTCGGGATCGCCTTCCCTACTGGAGGCCAGCAAGGAGAGAACCGTCGAAACGTGAAAGGGCATCAGGAAGACATTGTCTCTTTAATGATTTGGATGACCATGATACCAATAGCTGCTGACATTTAAAGGATATAATCGAGGAGCATGTAAGGAGTGGTCAGTTGCGATAATATGTTGGAGCTTGGAATGCAGCGGTAGAACAGGAACAGCCACTGTCAACCTCGAACAACGATCGCGCAAGGTCCAAGAATGATGGTCGATTGGTTATCAACTGGCAAGGATGATATGGAATAAGTAGCGAACTCTAGGAAAACGGCCAAGTCACTTACTCATGTATAGGGACGGAGATGGGCCCCTAGGCATGCTATGAGATGATGATAAACCACAATGCTATCGTTTGTGAAATCTGTTTTTTCTTTTTTTTGGTTTGGACATTCGCATTTTTTGGTTTGGTTCTGGAGTTTGGTTTGAACTTCTGATTTTGTTTGTTTTCTGGTTTGGACTTTTGTTTGGATGATTGTTTTATGGTTTGCATATTTGTTTGGACTTTTGGTTTTCTGATTTGATTTGGATTTCGAATTGGTTTTTAATTGGATTTTCATCTGGTTTTTGGTAAATGGTCGTCGGGTATGGATTATGCCTGGCAAGGGGTAAGTTGCTTCACCCGAGCATGACGAATCGACTAATTCAAGTCGTCGAGTATGGACTATGCTCGATAAGGGTCCGGAGAGACCTGGGTTCGGCCTAGGACTTAGGCCCTATATTACCGGTTATTATTTTAGGTCGTCGAGTATGAACAATACTCGACAAGGGTCCGGAGAGACCAAGATTCGGCTTAGGACTTAAGCCATGACATTACTCAGCGTTCAGGCACACTAGACCATGGACACCAAGGCATTCTTAGTACCGGTCGTCGGGTGTGGATTGCGCTTGACAAGAACCCGGAGAGGTTATGGATTCAGATATCGGTTGTAAATAGCTATGAATTGGATATTGATCTGGAGAGGTCCTGAATTCGGTTATTGGATAAGGATGGATTAGGACTCGGTTGTCAGGCTTAGATGGATATGGAATTGGCTAAGTATCTGGTTACTAGATTTGGAATCGAACATCGACTCGGAGCAGTCGCAGAATTGGCCATGGCACTTGGATAGGATGGCTTGACAATGGATATAATATGGATTTTGGATATCGGATTCGGAGCTACTCAAAATACGTCTTCTTACCACAAGGCATGTTTTGGGAGGCAAATGTTATCCCGCCTTTTGGTCAAGGCCAGAATATCAACAAGATGGTTGGAAAGGATGGATATCAGGATTGGAGATCGATTGGAAATAAGGCTATGATCGATGTCATCAAAATTCGGCCGAGCTTCAATCAAGGCGGGATCAATTAGGAATGATGATCAAGGCTAGGAGATGCTACGTTTCAAATTTCAGGTCAATCGGAGTTTATATGCTCGAGATATAGACGGGTCAAGATTCGTGAAAATTGGTTTGATATCGATAGTGTTCGTATCCATACATTTCATATCGATGGAAATGGATTCGGTTGTATACTTCGAATCGATACTGTTAGTATCGATCGACGTGGATTACTTCGAATCGATACCGTTCGTATCGATCAACACAAGCTTGAATAAGGAAATGCTAATGGAAGCCATAATGCGTATCGATCACATTCCTGATCGATACGAAATGTAGCACTTAGGATCGAAACGAAGAGGACGGTTTTCATCGATACGGGCAAGGCAGCATGTATATTGATCGATACGAAGAGGACAACGTGGAATCGATACGAAAGGGATGTGTTCAAATGGAGAAACGGTCAACTAGGCTCAAAAGTGGATCTCCTCTGGGTTTTCGAGCCATGTCATCGATGCGATTAATATGAAGGGACGAAGGGGAACAGATGGAGATGAACATTTCAGCCTCCACGCAAACTACAATTCGTATCGATCATATCTCACAATCCACAAGTCCAAATGCTACCAAATTTTTACAGGAGCTTACTGCAACCTAAGGAATGTTCCCGCTCAATTTCGACTCGATTGGGCCAAATCTTGATCGATATGAAATTGGTTTGTATCGATCACGGACCGAGTGAAAATCACATGGGATCGAGTCCGTGGGCCCACACATGTGCCGGAAGAGGTCTCCGAGATCTGAGCGAGATATTACCAGCCTACGCCTATAAATAGCATCCCAGAGCCAATAGAAAAGGGACTTTTGATTCTGCGACGTCCAAACTCCACCGAAATCACCATTGTACTCAAACTTCACTGTTGTACTCGAAAATTACTGCTGTAATCCGCTGTAACCAGCGAGCAAAGTCAATAAAAGATTATCTTTTGAAGTGGACATAGGTCGGAGATAGTCGAACCACTATAAATCTTGTGTCTCTGTCTACTTCTTTCCGTTTTAAGTTTGTTATTCTTCATTTTTATTCTCTACATTACTTAGATCTGTGATCTTTGATGGTATACTGATGATCTGTGTTCATACACTGGTACTTTCATGATATTCGGGTTTATGACCAATTTTGACGCAAATAGGTTGCAACTTTTCAACTCGAGGTGGAGTCATAAAGATTTGAAAGGGTAATAGGGAGATGCTGGACGTAGAATGGGTAAGCAACAACATAAATAAATTGTTTAGAAAAAGGATGGAGAACGAATGGACTTCTCAAAGTGATGTTGGAGAGGTAAATTTGTGTGAATCAAAGTGGAGCCAACAATGAAAAACCGCAAAGTCTGCATGGAGGCCTTTGTGGTATTATACGCAGTTCTGATTTATTGATGATATACATGTTTAATATGTAGAAACTAGGCTAATCGCAACTGGATAAATGAGAGAATTCAAAAAAAAAAAAAAAATCTATTTTAAGATTTTATTGGACTTATGATGCCTAAATTAGTTTAGATCCAGTTACTCCAAATAATTTTAAATAAAATCTTTATATTATTTAAATTGTTAATATAAATGTTTTGATATTATTTAATTATAATATATGATGTATATGCATATCAAATACTCATATATGTGCATGTGCAACATATAACTATGTACATGGTTTAATACGCTCATATATAAGTACTGTGATTTGCTCTACAACAACCACATTTTTCTCTTTATATACATGTTTGTTTTCCATAATTAATTTATTATTTAGAAACATTTATACACACACAAACACACACACACACATGCACATGTGCGTAACACATTTATATATATTAATATTATTTGTTAAAAATGTTGACCAATTCAAAAGATTTAAATTAATATCTAAAATAAGATAGTTTTAAATTTAAAACCAGATCTAAATGTGAGGAAAAATATCTATTTCAAATTTTAAGTTCAAATTTCAAATGTTGATATGATTAATATATATGTATGTATGTATGTATGTATATGCACATATAGAATTTTTTTTAAATTATGTTTATCGAAAACTAATTGGTAAATATAAATTAGGTATATTCAAAGTCAAATGTGTGCGCGCGTCAAATTTCTTAATTTGGCCGAAACATTTCATACAAAATTATTATTTTCAATACAACTCCATGTAGTTTATATAGTAATTTTGTTTGTTATTATATAAATTTATGCATATTTTTATAACATATATATGATAATAATTACAAAATTCAACTTTTAATTTTCAAAATTGTTTTATAATCATTTCTAATTTTCAATTTTTTTATATAAGTGAATGGTTGAAAAGAAATTCATGTATATATTATATGAATATATGTTTTTTAAATTCATTTTAAATGTGTGTGTGAATATGTATGTAAATGAGACAACAAAAATATATACAAATTTGCAATAATACAGAATCCAGTCTACACGTGCATATAGAAATATTCGAATGTAGTGTGTGTGTGTCTATGCATATAATATATATATACACACACATATAGAAAATAGTACAGAATTTACTTGAGCATGAAGCCTAGAATTAATGCCTTAAATATTGAATGCCTTTATCTAGGCCCAATCTACATTCCTTTAGGAAATGCAGCCGACGAAAGAGAATACCACTAACTAAAAATAAATTTATTTAGTTCAAATTTGGAGGGGAATTTCCTTGCGATTTTCGACCAAGAGGGTAGGGTTGGAGGCTAAAAGCAAAATGAAAATGAGAGAGGATGGGTGCTTTAAACTGGCAACGCGAAGGATTAAAGGAGGATATCTATATCTCCTTGTTTACCTCTTCTCTTTGCCAATTCTAAGTTTAACTTTTCAAATAAAAATCTCCTCTCCTCCCACTAGTTTGGTCGACCACTATATGGGTTCAATGAAGCCATAGATATTTCTAAATTCAATTGGCATTTATTCATTTTAAATCCAATTTAGAATTTATCAATATTGTTTATATATACTATATATCTTTTATATACATACTTTATTAAATATCGATTCAAATAAATCAAACAATATTTAATATTTCATTAATATTAATTATAATTAATTTATAATAATTATAGTTAAATTAAATCGTGCTATATTTTGGAGTATTCAACATTGTGGTTGTGTGACTAAAAAGTAGAAATTCAATCAACGATTAATATCAAACAATACGAATATTGATGTTCAAATGTCACCTTAGCTGATGTTGTGATAGATGGTTGAATTTATCACTTAATTTTCTTTGGAAAAATCCACTTTCTCTATTTTAAGCATTACCTGATGGTAATGATTATTTACACCAATTCTCTTCGTCAAAACTATCACTTTAGAACTTATGGAACTTGGTTTTGGTCAAAATTCCAATATCATCCACATTCAACTTGTATAATCCAAACATAAAGCCTTGGTTCAATAATAACAACTATTATTAACCGAACTGCTCTGGCCAGAGACTTTGACTTGAGTTGAATAAACTGATAGTGATACTATTCTCTATTGAATAGCTTTTCACTTTCAATGCTTTAACTCGGACTTAACTATAGTCGCTCGATGAACATCAAGCCACTATTTAACTATAATCAAAGTGGAGTGTCCCCGTTGAGGCTTCACAGTATTCTCAAGTCAAGATAACTGTGTAATATCATCACCTAGAAATTCTCCATTTAGCCTTGGTTTTCTTAACCAACTGAAAACTTTACAGTGAATCATTCCATAGTTATCCAAAATATATTAGTATGTAAACCCTAAGTGCCTATTAACCGGATTTTTAACCCAAATAAATTCATGGGAACTAGAACATCCATGCCAAGTCAAAAAAACTTAAAAATCAACCAAAAAGACCAAAAGAAGAAGCTAAGAAGGACCCAAAAGGAAAGATGCAAAAATAGGATGAGGGGATGGATCGCTAGCTGTTTGTACCAGAATTTGACACAACACTCTTCGGATGTGTTTGAAGAGATAAAGTGAAGAATGTAAATGGAAAAAGAGGAATATCAAACAAACATACCAATGATAAACAAGAAAAACACAAGGATTTAGTGTGCTTCGGCGTATGGCCTATGTCCACTATGAAATGATTGACTTTACTGATTTTTTCTTGCTGGTTACAACGTGTTACAATAGTAAAATTCAAGTACAATGGTGATTTCGACAGAGTCTGGACATAGAAGAGCTGAAGGTCCTTTTTCAGTAGCTCCTGGGCTGCTATTTATAGGCGTAGGCGGCAAATATCTCGCTCAGATCTCGGAAGACCTCTTCTCTCACGTGGATGGGCCCACATGATTGATTCTCGGTAGTTTGAACTCGATCTGTGATCAATACGAAAGAAATTCATATTGATCAAGATTTTGTCCAATCAAGTCGAGATCGATCATGAACATTCCCGAGGTGGTACGCAAGTTCCTGTAAAAATTTGACGGCATTTGGACTTGTAGATCTTGAGTTATGATCGATGCAAGTTCATATTTGCAAAACACTACTGCCTTCGTATCGATTGCTTCGTATCGATGGTTTTGCATGTGATGTTAGTTGTTGTGGCACTAACCTTTTGGATCGATCCACTTTTTATGCCGGCCGACCGAATCTTCCATTTTTTCATGCCTCGTTCGTATCGATTTGAGTCATTCCTTTCGTATTGCTCTATCGCACTTAACTTCATGTAACAACCCAATATTTTCATCCATTCGCATCCTCACATGTCTGACTTGAGTTGCTCAAAATACCGCATTGTAAATAAATTTGGAGCAAATGAAATACAATCACAGAATCATAGACACAGAAATATCAGAATAACTCGCAGCGGAAATTAAAACACCATAGTATTTCATGAAGCTACTATAACAAACTCTCAAAAAATAATACATAATATCAGTCTGGAAAAAACATATACAATAGAAATCTCAAATACATAGAAGTTTATAAATACCAGAACTGAAATAGAACAACTGAAACTGAAAGGGAATGGATAACTAGACAAGCGGAATCTCCAGCGATTCCTAGCTCTAGAAAAGAAATCCAAAGCTAAGCTGTAAATAATCAGGCTGACCTGAGCGTAAAGTAAAACACAAAACACTCGGTCCGGACATACATACTTATATAATGTAAACCAACTCAAGTGAACTGTAGCAGTAATGCACAATAACTTAAATGATGCTTGGGATCGCCTATTCTCTAGGGATCAGTTAAAGCATAAATTTAAATACACCCCGTGGTTAAAATTCCAAAATGGTATTTTATACTTCGAAATCAAATATCATTTAACCATTCAATATCATTTCAAATCCATTTCAAAATATCATATTTTTCCAAAACCACATTCATTTTATTTAATTTAAATGCCATTTCAAATCACATTTCAAAATCTCAAAATATTTCAAATCAAAATATTCCATTTAAATCATTTAAAAATGAAGTTATTATATTTAACAATCAAATATTCAATTGTCAAAATTTTTTCATTTTCAGAATTCATTTATTCACTTAAATTTATTAAAACAGTGAAATTTCAGTTTTCGTAGCATTTACAAAATGCTACGGAAAGTTATGTTTAAAATCAATTCAATTAGCAAAAGTAGCATTTAAAATGCTATAATTGGTTTTCAATTTCAAATAAAATTTTAGTTAAATTCAGCAACTACAGCACTTACAAAGTGTTGTAATAGCCCTTAGTTCATTTTAGCCATTTAGTCATTTATATCAATTACGGCATTTACAAAACACTGTAATATCTTTAACTTTAGAAAGGATAGCATTTCAGGAATGCTATCAATTTAAATTCCAAATTTTTAATACAATTTCATAAGCACTTAAATTTAATTAAAATCATTTTAAACTTATAAAAATCATATATTTTACTTTAAAAACAATCTTTAATTACCCTTAAATTTATGATCTTTATAAAGTGAAATTCCATACAGAAATCAAATTTCTTTAATAATTCACTTATAAAATTTTATGTACAATTTTATAACATCTCATTTACTTTACATTTTAAATTAATTTACCATTTCATACATTAAATTTAAATTCCATTTTATCTTTCTTAACTTAACCTTTATTTTTTAAAACACATTTCACATTTTCCAAGTTAAGTTATATTTCAAATTTCAATTTTAAATATTATTTATTTAACTATTTTATATTTGTAGAAAAAAACAATAAAACTTTATAAAATCGTTCTAAATTCAAGTTTAAATCAAATTATCATATTTTCTTACTTAACTTAAATTCCATTTATAAACAAAATAATAAATTCCAAAATTAACTTCTATTTCAAATTCTACTTTACCATTCATTTATTTCACTTATTTAACTTGTAGAAAATCACTAATATTTTATAAAAATCATTTTTAAATTTAAATTTAAATCAAAAAATCATAATATTTACATTTTATATTATTTTAAATTTTTTATAAAAATATATATTAACCACGGGTCTGTATATAATTTAATAATCTAAGTCAAATGATTCGGATAATATATCATTTCAATCCGAAAATTACAAAGGAAAAATCCGGGTTCTATCATTTCAAACCCATGATCCCAAGTAAATGCCAATAAATAAAAATCGTTCAGACCTATCATTTCAGTCTATAACGATTTTTCCATATTCTAAATTCCGTTCGGGTATGTATCATTTCGACCCATAGTGATTCTATTCTACTGGGAACTTTCAGTATGATAAACTGATATAAATAAATAGAATAACATTATATAATAGTAATAGATGATATGGAAGGTGTATAAAAAGGGGTGAACATCATATGATCATAGCACAGATAGTTATAACATGATAATATGGTTTACCGATTCAAATGCTATCAGTTTACTAGTTATATAAGTACGAAATGTCTGGTGAGAAATACTCACCTCTACAAGCCGGAGATAACCGATTCAGACACATAAACAAATTCCAAAAGGCACGATAACACGACTATAGATTTGAGTGGAGTGGAGAACTTGGGTGTGAAGAAAACCAAGCTTTTATCTTGTACACAACCCATAAAACAAGACAAGTATAAATATGATTTCAAACCAAATATACATATTGAAACAATTTGAAAATGAAATCAACTATCAAAGGAATGACTTGACCATTTCCTCCATCATTCAAGTGCTCGGCCTAGGGACAGGTGTGAACGGCCAAAGTGGTGCATAGGGCTAAGGTATGGGTTCATGAAGGCAAGGCTATAAGGAGATGAAGGGTGGAGGTTACATCACAAGAATACAAAGTGTTTAAGGCAAATGAATGAGTTTTTGGTGCATCTGTGGGTTCGGCCAGAGGACACCTGAGCTCATCGTTGGCATGTGATTGTCAAGTGGTGGCTGGAGTGTCGGCCAGAGGTGGTGGAGGGACTGGTGGAGGCGGCTATGGCGGTGGCAAGGTGGAAAAATGAAGGGTATGGCATTAAGGAGTTTGGCTATGCAATATTCAAGTTGATTTTGCAACTTTTGGTGATAATAGCATCAAGGGGCCACACGTCCTGGTCAAGTCAGAGGAAAAGAATGGTGGAGTGACCATGGACAGTGGTGGTGCTGGACAGTGGAGGTGGTGGAGGAGTGTGGCCAAGCAAATGCAAGAAGAGGCAAGGCAATTTCTAATGGAAAAATCAATAAAAATGAAGAGAAAAGAGTAGTAAAATTATTCATTTCAAGATGTGTTACATGAATGACAAAAGAAAACTCATGCCTATAGGTTTGGGAAAGGAGGGCCCAAAGATTGAAGAGGTGGAAAATGAAAAGTCAAAAGTTGAAGGGTCAAAGTCTCTTGATAATTCTCTTTTCTTTATTCAAATAAATCAAAATAAAAACCATATAAATAAAATAAAAATGGATACCAGATAAAGTGAAAATAAAATGAATAAATAAAATGATTAAATAAATTTTATAAAATTACAGAAAAATATAAGAAAATAGTTAATTATATGTAAACTAGTATTGAAAATTGAAAACAAAATATAACTAGTTTTGGAAAAATAACAACTACACAAAAAAATGTTTTAAAAATAAAACACAAACATAACATGACATATTACACTCATATACATAAATTAAAACAAGATATGACAAATAAAAATATTATTTATATAAATTAAAATAAACAATATTGTTAAATAAATCAATGTACACACAATATTGTAAAAAGCATAACTTTCACAATATAAATCAGATTTCAACGAAACAAAAAGCAGTATTCTTAAAATTTAATATATTTTCATAATAAAATATAAAATTCAAAAATTAAAACATTTAAATTTTAAATTTAAAAGTCAAAGTTTGACCAGATTGACCAAAAATCCACTTTTCTGAAAATATCCTATTTATTCAGGTTTGGAATTATAATTCAGACCAAAAATCAAAATGTACTTTCAAAATAACAAAATTTATCCATTTTAATAAATATAATAAAGTTTTTAAATCAGACATTTCAATTAAAATAATTAAAATATACAATTAAAATAAATCACAAAATTCATGGTTGTTACACTCTCCCCCACTTAAATCTTTTCGTCCTCGAAAAGAACGAACAAGGAAAATAAGGAAAAGAAAGATAGAAAAAAATAGTGCCTGAAAAAAAATTCCGGATTCAAAGCACAAATGCTCTCCTCCGTCTCCCAGGTACAATCTTGATCATCGGTACTCCGTTGTACTTTGATCAGATTAACAGATTTCCTTCTTAGCTGCTTCGTTTACGTAGTGGCTTCCTCTCGACAGTCAGATTAGGCGTAATACCCAAACTATCAAGAGTAGAAGGATGAACAAAAAGAGATGGGTCATGAAGATACCAGCGAAGATGCGAGACGTGGAATACATCATGCACTCCAAAAAATTCCTCGGGCAAATCCAAACGATAAGCCAAAGAACCAACTCTTTCCACAATGCGAAAAGGACCCTCGAAGAGGAAGAAGGTAGAAATAGTTAGAAGGGAAAGTAGGTTGAAAGACAAGGATGGACCATTATTTTAAAACCATATGCATTTCAATTTAATTTTTTTTATTTACAACATTTTAAATATTTTATAATATGATGTGTTATCCCATTTTTTTGGTCAAAACTAGAATATCAACAAACTGGCAAGGAATGATGGATGTCAGGATTGAAAATCGATTGGAAGCGAGGCAAGAGTTCGTTCGGTATTCGAACTCCCCTTGGTTCATTCGGCATTCTCGGATCCGAAGGCTCATTCGGCATTCTCGAATATGAAGGGATCATTCGGCATTCTATAAGCTCCATTCGGTAGTACCCTCACCGAACCACCACCTCTCCACGCCATTGCCGAATCACCCCTGCCTCCATTCCACTGCCGAATCACCCTTGTCTCCACTACCTACCGAACCAACCATACCGAACCAGCTGCCGGACTAACTACTGCCGAACCAACCTCCTCTACCTACCATACTACCGAACCAACCACCGGTCCAGCTCCATCTCCACGCTACCACCGGTCCAACCTACCACCGAACCCCTATCTCCACTACCTGCCGAATCACCCATGTTACCACTCACCGCCGAACCAAGACGCTGCCGAACCAGAATGCTGCAAGGCCAGATTGCATCAGCCCAAGCCCACCAGCAGCTATATACATCCAAGACCTCCGCCCCCAGCCTCACTCTATAAATAAAGGGGCAGGGGTACAACAATGGGAGAGAAGTTTGAGAGCTCAAACCTGGAAGGAACTTTCAAACAACTTTCATACACTTGTACTACAAGCTTTGTACTCGTAATCGGATTGGAAAAGGAGAATAACATATAAAGTGGACGTAGGCACATTTTGGCCGAACCACTATAAATCTGTGTGTCTTTTACAGTTCAGTCCCTGCTTTTTACGTATTTGCATAAACCACCTAAATCATTACGAACAACATAAAATCAACTAAATCATACAACTTGGAGTTGTTTGCCCATCTTTTGTGCAAACGTATTTGGGTTACTTGCTGAGATCTGTGATTTGTGTTTGAATATCGCTGATTTATATTCATACACTGGTGCTTTCACGGTATTGGGTGTTTGTGACCATTTTTTACGCAAACATTTTGGTGCTTCCACTGAGAAGGACCAGCACCCGCTACATCGGATAGAAGTTTGGATTTGGAAGACAATGACTAGGCAAAACAGTAGAAGGCTAAGGGCTGAGAGAAGCCAACAAGGAGGAAGTCAACAAGCATCCTCCGGAGGTGAGGAAGGACCGGCTTCGATCTACATAACCCGGGATGAAATGGAAGCCATAACAAATTCACTGCAAGAGAGGTTGTTGAAAAGTCAACAGGAAATGATGCAAACTTTCTTGGAGCAAATGAGAGCTGCAGGGATGCAGAACTTAGGAACGGCTACAACGGCTGTGGATGCAGGACAAGAAGCTAGGGTTACGGAACCCAATGAAGGACAGGATACGGAGCCAGGTGGCAATCAACAAGGGCTTGGGGGCAGGCCCACAGGATTCAACACAGGAGAACCTTTGGAAGGAGTTCAACAGGCTAGAACCAACGTTGCTACTAACGAGCTACACGAAGAGTATGTACCGGAGTTCCCTCGGGGGCAACCTCCGACAGACAACGGTGGATTGGTAGATATAATCAGGAAGACTGTGCGAGGTGGTTTGACCAACGGAGACTTGGAAGGAGTAAACAGGAGTCCGTTCACTCGGGAAATAAGGATGGCTCAGAATCCACCTAAGTTCAAGCTACCTAGCGTGGAGGTATACAATGGCAAGGAAGACCCTACGGATCACTTGATGAGATACACCAGACACATGGAGGTGCTGGGGGCATCAGAGGAGGTGATGGCCCGATGCTTCCCTTTGTACTTGACGGACTTAGCTGCGATGTGGTTCAAGCAGCTGGAAGAAGGATCTATCAGGACTTGGAGGGAATTGGTGGAAAGGTTTTTGGGACAGTTTCGGGTTCATGTCAAGAGACCGAAGAACGTGATGACATTGACATCGGTAAGGCAAAGGATGGATGAATCGCTTAGAGCTTTTCTAACTCGATTCAGTGCCGCAGTTGCTTCGGTGGATCGGCCCGATCCATCGATGGTTTTAATGGCAGCAGTATCAGGAGTCAGGGAGAACTCGGATTTCAAGGTATCTCTGATACGAGATCCCCCACGGAATCTCGACGAATTCTTTCATGAGGCAGAAAGGTTCCTTCGACAAGAAGATGCGAGTACGGATTTAAAATTGAAAAAGGTTAATGCAGTTGAGGTGAGAGGACCATCCAGCAATGGATCGGATAAAGACAAAGGAAAAAGGAAGTTGGACGGTGATTCTGGAAATGCTAGGAAGCAATGGAAGGATCCAAAGTTTTCCACATACACAGGATTGAACGAGACACTGGAGCGGATATACCTGGATACTCGAAATCACCTTCACTACCGGAGGCCGGCTAGGAGAGAACCAACAGAACGGGAAAGGACATCGGGAAGGCACTGTCTCTTCCATGATTTGGATGGACACGACACCAACAGCTGCAGGCACTTAAAGGACATAATTGAGGAGCATGTGAGGAATGGACAGCTGCCACAATATGTTGGACCTCGGAATGCAACAGCGAGGCAGGAGCAACCGCCGCCTGCCTCAAGCTACGATGGTGGGAGGCCCAGGAATGATGGTCGGTTGATCGTCCCTTGACCAGGTTAATATGAAATAAGTAGCAAACTATTGGCAAGCAACCAAGTCATTTACACATGTACGGGGACGGAGATGGCCCCTAGGCATGCTCTGAATTATAATAAGCTGCGATGCTATGGTTTGTGAAATTTATCTTTTGCTTTTGGATTGGACACTGCTTTTCTTTTTGGTTTTCGGTTTTGGAGCTTGGATTGAGCTCCTGGTTTTTCTCGCCTTTTGATTTGGATTTTCCTCTGGACGATTATTTTCAACTTTGGATGCTGATTTGGATTTCTAGTTTTCTGGTTTTGGATTTGGATTTTGAATTTGGATTCTGGATTTGGATTTTCGGATTTGGATTCTGGATTTGGATTTTGGATTTGGATTTGGATTTTGGATTGGATTTTGATTGGATTTTTTTCTGATTTTTGATAAACGGTCGTCGGGTATGGATTATGCCTGGCAAGGGGTGAGTCGCTTTGCCCGAACGTGGTAAATTGACTCATTCAGGTCGTCGAGTATGGACTATGCTTGGCAAGGGTCCGGAGTGACCAGGATTCGGCCTAGGACTTAGGCCCTATATTATCAATTGTTATTTTCAGGTCGTCGAGTATGGACTATGCTCGGCAAGGGTCAGGAGAGACCAGGATTCGGCTTAGGACTTAAGCCATGGCATTGTACAGTGCCCAGGGACACTGGGCCAAGGTCGTCAAGTGTGGATTACGCTTGGCAAGAACTCGGAGAGGTTAGCTCAACGTCCAGGGACGCTGGACCAAGATCGTCAAGTGTGAATTGCGCTTGGCAAGAACCCGGAGAGGTTAGCTCAACATCCAGGGACACTGGACCAAGGTCGTCATGTGTGGATTACGCTCGACAAGAACACGAGGAGGCTAGCTTAACGTCTAGGGACACTGGATCACGACCGTCAGGTGTGGATTGCGCTTGGCAAGAGCCTGGAGAGGTTATGGATTTGGATATCGACCCAGAGAGGTCCTGGATTCGGTTATTGGCTATTGGATAAGGATGGTTTGGGGCACGGTTGTCGAGTTCGGATGGACATGGAATTGGCTCAAGCTTTGGTTGTTGGATTTGGAATTGGATATCGACTCGGAGCAGTCAAGGATGATCTACTCTGCCGATATGGCTATGGACCTTGGATATTGGATTCGGAACTATTCAAAACACGCCTTGTTATCACAAGGCATGTTTTGGGGGGCAAAGTGTTATCCCATTTTTTTGGTCAAAACTAGAATATCAACAAACTGGCAAGTAATGATGGATGTCGGGATTGAAAATCGATTGGAAGCGAGGCAAGAGTTCGTTCGGTATTCGAACTCCCCCTGGTTCATTCGGCATTCTCGGATCCGAAGGCTCATTCGGCATTCTCGAATATGAAGGGATCATTCGGCATTCTATAAGCTCCATTCGGTAGTACCCTCACCGAACCACCACCTCTCCACGCCATTGCCGAATCACCCCTGCCTCCAGTCCACTGCCGAATCACCCTTGTCTCCACTACCTACCGAACCAACCATACCGAACCAGCTGCCGGACTAACTACTGCCGAACCAACCTCCTCTACCTACCATACTACCGAACCAACCACCGGTCCAGCTCCATCTCCACGCTACCACCGGTCCAACCTACCACCGAACCCCTATCTCCACTACCTGCCGAATCACCCATGTTACCACTCACCGCCGAACCAAGACGCTGCCGAACCAGAATGCTGCAAGGCCAGATTGCATCAGCCCAAGCCCACCAGCAGCTATATACATCCAATACCTCCGCCCCCAGCCTCACTCTATAAATAAAGGGGCAGGGGTACAACAATGGGAGAGAAGTTTGAGAGCTCAAACCTGGAAGGAACTTTCAAACAACTTTCATACACTTGTACTACAAGCTTTGTACTCGTAATCGGATTGGAAAAGGAGAATAACATATAAAGTGGACGTAGGCACATTTTGGCCGAACCACTATAAATCTGTGTGTCTTTTACAGTTCAGTCCCTGCTTTTTACGTATTTGCATAAACCACTTAAATCATTACGAACAACATAAAATCAACTAAATCATACAACTTGGAGTTGTTTGCCCATCTTTTGTGCAAACGTATTTGGGTTATTTGCTGAGATCTGTGATTTGTGTTTGAATATCGCTGATTTATATTCATACACTGGTGCTTTCACGGTATTGGGTGTTTGTGACCATTTTTTACGCAAACATGATGAATAGTCATTTGATCCAAATTTGATAGTTCGAAGTAAACAATATTTAAAACATTTTTGAATTATTTAGAAAAGTAAAATAAATAGTCAAAATATCCTTTATATAATACTTTATCAAAATACTTTTATAACTCTATGTCTTAACAAGTTTACTTCCATTCCTGCAGACTCTGGCCATGTGTTGATCAGGCGCAAAGCCAGAATTCTCTAGGTACTTAGTAGACTTGTTTCAACACCTAGCAAAAAAACTTGAAAACCTTTTAAAAACAGATATAGAAAGTACAATCCGAACAAAACAACCAAACCAAAACATGTCGATCATGGATCGCGAATACATAATGGTTACGCCTGGATCCCCTATGAAACATCCGTACCCGTAGGCTGACTACCGCAGCCCTGCGGTTACGCCATGAAGACTGGTAGTACCGCAGATACACAATGATTATGCCTGGATCCCCCAGGAAACATCCGTACCCTTAGGCTCTTGCAGGCCCTGCGGATTACGCTACCTAGCGACCCAATAGATCGCAGATACACAATGGTTACGCCTGGATCCCCTATGAGACATTCTTACCCGTAGGCTCTCGCAACCCCTATGAATTATGCTATGCAGTCGCGCTCAAAAGAAAAACCATGGAGATCGCCATGGAAGTCGATGGACTCTCGAGTATCATATCCGAAAAACCCGAATCAGAGAGAATAATATCGATAGAATGAATCCACAGTGTGGCTACAAAGTGGATATCAAGCAAAAGGCACTTTCCATATCTTTACTTCGAAAATATGTATCATATAGTACCTTTCAAAATCACTTTCAAATTTCATACTTATATAAAGTCCATTATATATAAGATTACATTTTTCAAATCAAATACTTTCCAAAATCAATAGTATATCAAAGCACACTTATATAAACTTCGATTATATAAGATTTCACTTTAAAAATTGAGTACCTTTTCAAATCAACAGTCTCAAATAACCTTCATACTTATACAAATCCATTTATATAAGTTCGATAACCTCCAAATAAAGTATTTAGTAAAACAAGGTTCTCAATTTCAATTCCTTTCAATATCAATTCATTTTCAAAATCATATATGATTAGCCAAATCATTTCTTCCAAATTACATATATTCGGTTCTAAAGTTTCTTAAAACAACAGATTTAGAAAATAATCCAAATTTCCAAATTAACAAAATTTATGTCAAACAAATCCATCTCCAAACCATCACATAAATACTGGGTTTTACTATCCAATTTATTTTCAAAACCAAATATCTTTCTCAAAATCAATTATACCAAAAATGATTTCCAAGTTTAATCCCTTTAACACCTTTAAACTATTTATTTCTATTCAAAAGATCAATTTACCTTTTTCAAACTATTTAAAACTAAATTTTATTCAGAACATTCTACACTAAATTCTACATCAGTATAATTCAAAATAGTCTTATTCATTCCCTTAACAAAACAGTTTCAACTCATTTACCTAATCGAATGATTTATATTTTTCCAAGATTACTTGGCTTTGAAATTTAAACCTTGATTTGGAAGTGTCCGAACTTTAAAATATAGTCGGAGAAATCGTATTAAAAATCCAAAAGTTGGAAATCACCAACAAATCAGTAAATCAATTCCAATAGATAAGGTTATACTAAAAAAAATCTGAATCTCGAGGTCTGAACACCGGCTTACTTTAAATCATTTCAAATATATGTATATATAGACATACATATATCTTTCGAAAATCAAATCATACTTCAAAATCTGAAATCAAAATTGGTTTCACAAAATCACTTGCATTGCAAAGCTACTAGAATGGCCTCTCCCCCACTCAGAAAATTGAAAATCAATGTCGATGATGCATGCATTCATCATCCAAATTATTTTCCAGCGATATAAGTGAGTTCTGGACTTTTAGTTCCTTGAAAACTTCTTTGAAATATCTTTGAAATCATTGGAATTCATTCGAATACATTTGAAACATTTCTTATTCGGAAAATATCTTTAAATCATATTATTATTATATATTTTCCAAAATCTTAAAACCGATTTCAAAACGCCGGAGTTTGATTCCTCGAAATTCAAATTGAAAAATCTTTAGTTATAAATCATTTTTATGTAAGTCAAGTTATTATAAAAATTTCAAAATTTTAAATCCTTTCGAAATTTCAAATTTTCAAAGAAGAAACATACAATCCTTTCAAAGCTTAAAATTTTCATTTTCAAAAGATATAAAATCCTTATTGAAAACATTTCACTTTTATAAAATATGGTCATCCTTATCAAAATAATAATTTTGATGTATGCACAATTTCAAAATACAACCAAACACAAATTTCCAAAGAATGATTCAAGGATGGATTTCAAACAAACAGAGATTCGAATTGGAGGAACTCTAATCAAATAGAATTCTGATTCGAAGATAAGCTCGAATGAAGATAAGATAATTTAATTACAAATTAGAAGATGGATAAGCCTTTATAAATCGCGGGCGACCTTAACCAGGTCAACCGTGACTTCAGGAATGTAACCAATGCAGAAATCTAACGCAAATCGACATCCGATCGCCAAAGATAGAATCCGGGTGGAGCAGGAGACAGATAGCATCGTAAACCGAGGATACAGAAATCTTCGGTGAATTAATGATAATTATAAAGGAGTTCAACCCTTTACAAATCATTCAAAGATTTGCGGAATCACCGATCTTTAGAGAGGTCATTCCAAAGTGGAGTTACGGAATGCTCCAAAATAAAAAGGATAAAAATAGTGAAGACAAGACCGGACTTCAGAACCAGTGGGAGCGTTCCAAAGTTCAAGGAATCCTAATCGATAAGAATCCTAACCAAGAGATTTCTAGCAAGGTGGATACCGAAGGGACGAAGTTTTGAAAATCTTGATTTAAAACTAAGAAAATTTATACCAATGTAATCTTTGAAAATCCCTTAAAACCATTTGGAAATCATTTTATACTTCGAAAATACGTTCTCTCACAAAGAAATGATTCCGAGATAGATTTCACTCATTCTAGGGTATTTCTACCCTATCTCTAATGAGTTTTTGCCCCGCAGGCTATGGTTTGCCTAAAACCAAAGCTCTGATACCAAATGTAACAACCCAATATTTTCAACCATTCGCATCCTTACATGTCGAACTTGTATTGCTCAAAATACCGCATTGTAAACAAATTAGGAGCAAATGAAATACAATCAAAGAATCACATGCACAGAAATATCAGAATAACACGCAGCGGAAATTAAAATACCATAATAGTTTATGAAGCTACTATAACAAACTCTCAAAACATAATACATAATATCAGTCTGGAAAAAACATATACAATAAAAATCTCAAATACATAGAAGTTTATAAATACTAGAGCTGAAATAGAACAACTGAAACTGAAAGGGAATAGACAACTAGACAAGCGGAATCTCCAGCGATTCCTAACTCCAAAAAAGAAATCCAAAGCTAAGCTGTAAATACTCAGGTTGACTCGAGCGTAAAGTAAAACACAAAACACTCGAGTCAGGACATACATACTTATATAATGTAAACCAACTCAAGTGAACTATAGTAGTAATGCACAATAACTTAAAGGATGCTTGAGATCTCCCATCCTCTAAGGATCAGTTAAACCATAAATTTAAATACATCCCAGGGTTATAATTCCAAAATTGTATTTTATACTTCGAAATCAAATATCATTTAACAATTCAATATCATTTCAAAATATCATATTTTTCCAAAACCACATTCATTTTATTTAATTTAAATACCATTTAAATCACATTTTAAAATCTTAAAATATTTCAAATCAAAATATTACTTTAAATCATTTAAAAATGAAGTTTTTATATTTAATGAACAAATATTCAATTCTCAAAATTTTTCCATTTTCAGAATTCATTTATTCACTTAAATTTATTAAAACAGTGAAATTTCAGTTTTCGCAGCATTTAGAAAATGCCACGGAAAGTTATGTTTAAAAACAATTCAATTAGCAAAAGACAGCTTTAAAATGCTGTAATAGGTTTTAGATTTCAAATAAAACTTTAGTTAAATTCAGCAACTACAGCACTTACAAAATGCTGTAATAGCCCTTAGTTCATTTTAGCCATTTAGTTCATTTATATCAATTACAGCATTTGCAAAATGCTGTAATATCTTTAACTTTAGAAATGATAGCATTTCAGGAATGCTATCAATTTAAATTCCAATTTTTCAATACAATTTCATAAGCAATTAAATTTAATTAAAATCATTTTAAACTTATAAAAATCATATATTTTACTTTAAAAACAATCTTTAAATACCCATAAATTTATGATCTTTATAAAGTGAAATTACATACAGAAATCAAATTTCTTTAATAATTCACTTTCAAATTTTTATGTACAATTTTATAACATCTCATTTACTTTACATTTTAAATTAATTTACCATTTCATAAATTAAATTTAAATTCCATTTTATCTTTCTTAACTTAATCTTTATTTTTTAAAACCCATTTCACATTTTCCAAGTTAAGTTATATTTCAAATTTCAATTTTAAACATTATTTATTTACCTATTTTATATTTATAGAAAAAGACAATAAAACTTTATAAAATCATTCTAAATTCAAATTTTAATCAAATTATCATATTTTCTTACTTAACTTTAATTCCATTTATAAACAAAATCATAAATTCCAAAATTAACTTCTATTTCAAATTCTACTTTACCATTCATATATTTCACTTATTTAACTTGTAGAAAATCACTAATATTTAATAAAAATTATTTTTAAATTTTAGTTTAAATCAAAATATCATAATACTTACATTTTACAATATTTTAAATTTTTTAGAAAAATATATATTAACCACAGGTCTGTATATAATTTTCTAACCTACGTCAAATGATACAGATAATATATCATTTCAATCCGAAATTTACAAAGGAAAAATCTGGGTTCTATCATTTCAAACCCGCGGTCCCAAGTAAATGCCAACAAACAGAAATCTCTCAGGCCTATCATTTCAGCCCATAACGATTTTTCCCTATTCTAAAGTCAGTTCGGGTATATATCATTTCAACCCATAGTGATTCTATTCTACAGGAAACTTGCAGTGTGATAAACTGATATAAATAAACAGAATAGCATTATATAACAGTAACAGATGATATGATAGGTGTATAAACAGGGGTGAACATCGTATGATCATAGCATAGACAATTATAACATTATCATATGGTTTACAGATTCAAATGATATCAGTTTACTAGTTATATAAGTACGAAATGTCTGGTGAGAAATACTCACCTCTTCAAGCTGGAGATAACCGATTCAGACACACAAATAAATTCCAAAAGGCACGATAACACGACTATAGACTTAAGTGTAGTGGAGAACTTGGGTAGGAAGAGAACCAAGCTTTTATCTTGTACACAACCCATAAAACAAGACAGGTATAAATATGATTTCAAACCAAATATACATATTGAAACAATTTGAAAATGAAAGCAACTATGAAAGGAATGACTTGACCATTTCCTCATCATTCAAGTGCTCAGCCTAGGGTCAGGTATGCATGGCCAAAGTGGTGCATAGGGCTAGGATATGGGTTCATAAAGGCAAGGCTATAAGGAGATGAAGGGTGGAGGTTGCATCACAAGAATACAAAGTGTTTAAGGCAAATGAATGGGTTTTTGGTGCATCATGGGTTCGGCCAGAGGACACCTGAGCTCGACCTTGGCATGTGATGGTAAAGTGGTGGCTGGAGTGTCGGCCAGAGGTGGTGGAGGGACTGGTGGTGGCGGCTATGGAGGTGGCAAGGTGGAAAAATGAAGGGTATGGCATTAAGGAGTTCGACTATGCAATATTCAAGGTGATTTTGCAACTTTTGGTGATAATAGCTTCAAGGGGACTCATGGCCTGGTCAAGTCAGAGGGAAAGGATAGTGGAGTGGCCATGGATGGTGGTGGTGCTGGACGGTGGAGGTGGTGGAGGAGTATGGCCAAGCAAATGCAAGAAGAGGCAAGGCAATTTCTAAAGGAAAAATCTACAAAAATGAAGAGAAAAGAGTGGAAAAATTATAAGAGCCATTACCTTCACTTCAGATCTGAAAATTTTCATGAAAAGATGAGGTGAGAGAGATGTGTTACGTGAATGAAAAAAGAAAACTCGCGGCTATAGGGTTGGGAAAGGATGGCCCAAAGATTGAAGGGGTGGAAAATGAAAAGTCAAAAGTTGAAGGGTCAAAGTCTCTTGATATTTCTCTTTTCTTTGTTCAAATAAATCAAAATAAAAACCATATAAATAAAATAAAAATAGATACCAGATAAAGTGAAAGTAAAATGAATAAATAAATTTTATAAAATTATAGAAAAATATAAGAAAATAGTTAATTATATGTAAACTCGTATTGAAAATTGAAAACAAAATATATCTATTTTTGGAAAAATAACAACTACACAAAAAAATGTTTTAAAAATAAAACATAAACATAACATGACATATTATACACATATACACAAATTAAAACAAGATATGACAAATGAAAATAGTATTTATATAAATTAAAATAAACAATATTGTTAAATAAATCAATGTACACACAATATTGTAAAAAACATAACTTTCACAATATAAATCAGATTTCAACGAAACGAAAAGCAGTATTCTTAAAATTTAATATATTTTCATAATAAAAGATAAAATTTAAAAATTTAAAAATTTAAAATTTAAATTTAAAATCAATGTTTGACCTGTTTGACCAAAAATCCACTTTTTTTGAAAATATCCTATTTATTCAGGTTTGGAATTATAATTCTCACCAAAAATCTAAATATACTTTTAAAATAACAAAATTTATCCATTTTAATAAATATAATAATGTTTTTAAATCAACATTTTAATTAAAATAATTAAAATATACAATTAAAATAAATCACAAAATTCAGGGTTATTACACTTCACATCGCTCCCTCGCGCCTGACTTCGTATCGATCCTTTATAACTGCTTCGTATCGATACAAACTTATGCTCTTTGTGTCGGTAAGTCAAACGCTTATCATATCGCTTATTCTTTGGGTTTTGTATCGATGGGAGGTGTTGATTTCATATCGATCTGTGGTCGACCGATACGAAATGGACTCACATGTTACTGTAATGGATACGAGGTGGGTCTGCCTGGATGGATACGAAGAGAGCTAACCAAATGGATATGAACGAAGTCGATTTTGTTAGTTTGCATCGATCGTAACTTAAGCATACGAACTTCAGTTGACCTGAAATTTGGAACGTTGACTTTCATAGCTTTGATTATCATGTCACGTTAATTGTAGCTCGATCCAGACTCGAGCAAAATTTACCGGCATCCATAGTGAACCTGTTGTATAACCGTTTTTCAAGATTAACCGTCGTTAATTTCTATTCAACTTCTTAGTGTCACGACCTTTCCAAAAGGCATGACGACATTTTTCCCCCCAAAGTACGTCTTGTGTAAACATGACGTGCTTTGAGAAGCTGCAATCTTCATTCTGAAAAGTTCTATCCAACCTGCCAAATAGTTGTCTTTTTATCGAAAGATATAGCCTTTGATTGATTTTCAGTAACACAAATAATGAATTGTTGATTGTCAATTGTTGTACTGTTCACTGTTGTAACTGAGTATTGAATGATAACAAACTGTTGTTCGTTGTTGTAATTGTCGTCAAGTGAGCATTCACTTCCTGTGAATTTTAAAAATTGGATGTTAGTCTGCCATACATGCATGTACGTTAACCTGACTCCCGTTAACGTTCATACGTTCACGAGTCGTTGTCAGTTTTCTGGCACCGAATTCCTTATCGATCCTCTCCTGAATCGATATGACATTCAAGTTGTAACAATGCTTGATGGTTGTTTTAGAGTGTCTCTTCTTATCGATCCTCTCCTGGATCGATGTGAAAATTGAAAATTTGTTTTTGTATCGATGGCAATCGACACGGATTAGTTGGGTTTTTTTACATGCCTTGTATTGGAGGATACGAGTACTAGTGGACCTTAGAGGAATGGATACGAAGTAGTCGTTTTGCATCGATGGATCGCTGGTGGGTCAGAATTGTCTAAGCAAGTCTCCTCGGTCTCGTTCGTATCGATGAGAACTAATGGACACGAACAGCTGTGGTCTGAATCAATGATAAATGGATACGAATAGATTACTGTATATCGGTGAAATTGTCGATGGGTACAAATTCTTTGGTGGCTTTAAAGTGATGGATTCGAAGTGATCATTATGTATCGATAAATGGCTGATGGATATGAAGAGGTTGCTTCGCATCGGTTATTGTGTAGATCTCTTTAACAGGTTGGTTTGTACTGGGATATGAATCATCACTTTCTTTGGATCGAACCCATATAAATACTTTCTGGACTTAAAAAAATTTCACTCACCATCATTTTATTTTCTGCCTTCATATCGATAGAGAACTCGAGAAACATGAACTGTCTTCATCCCAAATTGACTAACTCTTCATTCCTTCGAACTAATTGTTCAACTTAGGTAATTAACCAATCCATTCCATTCTAAAATAATGAGACTCGAGTTTCAATGCCAATTCGTCCAAAGTCATTGTCGATTTCGGCGACGTCGCTACCGGTGTTGGGTCGGAGCAAGGTTGAGGAAGGAGTAATGGCCTTCAAGCAACTTGGGGAAGAAGGCCGACTGATGGATACGAAGTGGGATGTTGCAACATTGAAGAAGTAGCTCGTATCGATCTAGGAACACTGGAAGTACGTATCGATTTGGAAATGCTGAATGGAAGGGTGAGATCAGTATCGATTGAAAATGGTAGGAGTTCGCATCGATCTGGAGTGATCGATACGAAGACTTAGGCCATGTGACTGATACGAAGTCCTGGCCCTGGTGATCGATAAGAAGACTAGCCGGATGATTGATGCGAAGTCGAAGGTTTCAGATCGACACGAAGCCCAGTCTTACCTGACCGATATGAAATTGAGCTTTTGTTGAATGATCCAAGCGTGTACCTTGACAGATACGAAATCTTGTGCATACTCAAATCTGACTCCGATAAGCTTCAGCCTCGCATATTTGAACTTAACTGTAAAACTGCATATTTGATTGCCCTTCAAAGCTTGTTGACGGAACTGTAACTTGACATAATTTAACAAACTCTAACTCAGATTGGTCTCTAAAATCTGGATGGCATGATTGTGACGGTCAGTGATGACGACCACTCCAATTGAATTCTGAAGTCTTGTCATTTGAACATTTCCTTTAATTCTATAAAAATTCCTAAGTATTATACTGCACTGCACAAAGCATTCATGCACTTCACACTGGGAAATACACGGGCTTATTATCATCTAATGATGGTTTTTATTTAGTTGATTAGTTATGGAACCCAGGAGTTCTCAGCAGCAGGAAACTTAAAATTCATCTTCTCCGATAATAGAGTTGCTGGACACTATGGCCAAAGTAATAGGTCCAGCTCCGGACGAGCTGCTAGGAGCAACTTTTATCGTGAATCTCCAAGATTATATGCCATCCAATATCTCCAAAGATATGTTGGGGTGAATATGCTTAAGACATGGTTTACAATTAGACGACGTTCTGCACCCGGCTCGAATGACAGGCGACACGCCCTCCAGAAGGATTCATAGGCTTTAATCGACATTCGTGCACAGTGGGAACACTTCCTCCATTCAGCTAGTATATTCTAGAAGTGTTATCTTTCTTTAGAATCGCTCCATCGCAGCTACATCCAAATGGATTTGCATTGCTGAATAGTCTATTCATTGTTATCATGGAACATCTCTTTCGACTCCCGACTCCGGAAGAAGTCGGATACTTGTCTAATGTCAAGAGTCAAGGAGACAATCCTTTATTCACATTTCTTGAGGCAGTTAGGAATTTCCAAGTGGTGGCGGGATCCTGGACCAGGCTTATTTACTTTAAGACGGAGTGGTTCTACGTCCGATGCCTCCAAGGTTTGCCAGTAGGTGGTTAGTCGGACGTAAGTGCTGTAATTTTCCTATAGCTAACGAGATAATCATAATTGACATTGAAACTGATATCTTCTTTCCTTTATAATTCCACGACCCGAAGGTGCTCACTTTAAAGAAATAATACAGATTCTTTAGGAAGTGCCGAGCGAGATGAGATAAATTGACTCGGTGCTGACAGGTAGAAACTTTAGGATTGTTGGGCTAATCGATCAAAACCAAAGCATAAGACTTGAGGGATCGCTTAGGGAAACCCCAACGAGATGGGCTAAACATAGAGCTCCCGAGATCGTAATAGCTGAGTAAGGCGACAAAGAAAATATGCCCACTGACGACAAACCCGTAGACGGGCCTCCTGAGAGTTTTCAGGATTTAGAGGGAAAAAGAAAAGGCAAGGCAGTAGCACATAAGCGTCATAAGTCTTTGAGATGGAAATCTATGGTTGTGTCCCTGCCAGCCTCCACTGTTAGAATTTCAAAGGCTTCTCCCTCACAAATGGAAAATCCTTTGAAGGGCTTGATGACATTCCAATATCGGACTATGTTGAAAGGGAGTGCGGATTAAGGATCTTTAGTCTAATTTAACACTAGAGAGGGGTGAATAATGTTTAATGGATTCTAAGACTTATATGGACTAATTTAAAAATTATGTTATATGTTATAAATAAATGCAGAACTTAATCACAGAACAACCGCAGAATCAAATACAGATGCAGAAAGTAAATAAAAAGAAGTAAAAGGAAAGAACACATCGGATTTTATACTGGTTCGAAGTTACCCTACATCTAGTTCTGTACTAAGGAAAACACCTCATAAAGATTTTTATTATACCAATGTCGTGATTACAACCTCAATTTCTAAAGGCCTTGAGGTACCCTTCTGTCTCTCGAGTCCGGGGCAAACTCTCTTGATTTACGAGACACAAGATCACCAATTGATTTCCAGGCACAACCACAACTTATAAAGAGACTCGATAAACTTTTGATTACAAATTGATTCTATAACTCTGAATAGCACTTTGATCTTCGAGAGAGGGCAGAGAATCAAACAAGAATAAGATTCTAATTTGATTCACTTGAGAATTCGGTGGAATTTCGGCATGATCTTAAAAATATGAAAATTTTAGAATATGGATTTGTGGAGAAGAAGAAGTGAAGAAAATAAGAAATTAGTTAGTTAAAAAATTTGTTTGTGAAGGCTATTTATAGAACACCAACGGTCATAACCATTCGTGAAGAGATTTAAACGAATTGACACTTCTTTTAAAAATTGAAAATTTTGAAAGTAAAACAAGATGAAATGATTCTGGAGTAAAATAATATAAATTTGATTTTAAATCTTAAGTATATATATATTATAAAGAATATTTAAAAATAAGAAGATAGTTTTAAAAAACAAATGAAGTTTAAAAAAAGAGTTTATTTAAAAGCAAAAACAAAGAATATTTTAAGGCTAAAACATCTTTTCGAAAATCATTTTAAAAAATAGTTTTTAAGGCTAAAACAATTTGAAAAGCAGTTTGAAAATCATTTTGAAAAACTATTTTGAAGTAGTTTTACAAGCTTCTTCCTGTAGAATATCTCATCACATCAGGACTCGAGAACTTGTACAAAACCAAGATGTTCGTGGCTTTGTAAGCCACTTGTCGTTGGTTTATAAGCCACTTGTCGTGGGTTTGTAATCCACTAAGAAGGTAGAAATGGGTTCCATCCCAAATGAAATTTGGAATGAAGATTTCCGTGCTATTATGAAGTTTTAACAAAAACTAGACACTTATCTTGAAATCTTGATCTTGATGCTCATGAGTCTTCAAACTTGATTTCTTCATTCTTGATCTTTATACTATACAGTCTTCAATAATCAGTATCTACCTTATATATATCCTGCATAATAACATTCATATATATCCAGACAATAGTGTTAGTATACAAGGTATAATAAAATAAGTTACAAAGGTTGTTGTCATCAAAACCACTGTCTCCAGTTCCTAACAATCTCCCCCTTTTTGATAATGACAACCTTATAAAATATACTTACCACTTCAATCATACCGTAACTCCTCCTTACACCAACAACTCCCTCTTACTCTAAGCCTACTATTTTATATAACTTCTCCCCCTTTGTCATCAACAAAAATAACAACCTATAAACCTTGAACTTAATAGAAAATGAGATAAAAAACATATGACATAAGAATAATAACTATGTATGAGTGAAATATAACATCCTAAGTTAAATGGAATTCAAGGTTTTATACACCAAAGATAGTTTTTAGAAGAACAATAATTAAGATAACACTTATACACAAATTAACAAACCAATATACAATCAAGAAAACAAAAAAAAGGATTAACGAGGACCCTTAATTATTGGTGATTTATGGACCGAAAAATTTGGATAGTGGAGATAAAAGTTTCCACGTTGTTTGACTAAGTTCCCATTAGCGTCAAAAAGGACATCTCCAATTCAAATCACGCCATCCTCTTCGTCCATATGAACAACTGATTCGGCTGAGGATGTTCTTCTTCTTGATCCTTTTGTGGTTCTTTTAGAGGCTCTTCTTCTTCAGAATCCATGGCTTGTGATGATTCTTCGATGACAATGGGATTGGCATGGTTATCCATAAGGGGGTTTTGTGAATTGCTAAGGATTCTGCTTTGCCTATCTTGTTCGCTAGCCATGCGTAGTTGACTCACTTGAATTTCCATCATCATTTGAAGCAAATCTTTCATATTCTCTTGTAATTTGATGACTTGTACGTGTGTGGAACGTTGAAAAGGACCAGAATGAGGAGAAGTGGGTGAAAAAGGTTCATTATTAAAAGAGGAAGCCATTAATTTACTATTTTAGATTATTACGTAGAATAGAACAGAGAAAAGGAGTAAAGTCGAAATATATAAATATATAACTTAATAACTAATTTTAGAGGGAAATTTAAATCTGAAAATCTCGGCATGTATGTCGACATAGGGGGATGGGTCCTGTCGACATGCCAAGTTCAATTTTTGAGAAATTTTTATTTGTATTAATTGTTAACTATACTTGTATTATTTATAATTTATATTTCAGTTAATGAACATATATCTAATTCTCTTCTAAATTTAGTAAAGTTTTGTTCGTTTAATGGTTTGATTAATATATCAGCAATTTGTTTTTCAGTATTAATATATTCAAGAGTTATGACTTCTTTACTAATATTGTCTCTAAGAAAATGATGTCTAAATCAATATGTTTTGTTCTAGCATAATGAGTTGGATTCTTAGATAGGTTTATTGCACTTGTATTATCACAATAAATTGGTGATTTAGTTATAGTAATCCAAAATCTTTTAAAGTTTGTTGCATATATATAACTTGAGAACAAGCCAAAGCAGCAGATATATATTTTGCTACGGTTGTTGACAAGGATACAGTGTTTTGCTTCTTACTAAACCAGAAAACCAGAGAATGTCCTAGAAAGTAACAAGTTCCACTTGTACTTTTTCGGTCTGATTTGCAACCAGCGTAATCAGCATCGCAATATGAAATTAAATCAAATACATTGTTTTTAGAGAAAAATAAACCATAATCTAAAGTATGTTTTACATATCTTAAAATTCTTTTAACAGCTTTTAAGTGAGTCGCTTTAAGTTGAGATTGGTACCTTGCATAGAGACAGACACTATGCATGATGTTAGGACGACATGCTGTAATATAAAGCAACGAACCAATCATTCCCCTATATAATTTTTGATCAACATCTTTTGATTTATCTTCTTTACTTAAAGCTACATTAGTTGTCATTGGAGTTGGTTTCCACTAGAAGTGGTCAATCCAAATTTATTAATTAAATCTTTAGCATATTTTTCTTGACTAATGAAAATTCCTTTATCTAAGTGTTTGATTTGAAATCCTAAGAAGAAACTTAGTTCTCCCATATGACTCATTTCAAATTCTTTAGTCATTATATTTGAAAATTGTTTATTCATTATGTTATTAGTTTATCCAAATATCATATCATCTACATATATTTGTACTAATTGAATATCATTTTTGTTTCTTTTAATAAAAAGAATTGTATCTATTTTACCGATTTCAAAACCAGATTGTAGTAAATAAGATCTTAGTCTTTCATACCATCTCTAGGAGCTTGTTTTAGACCATATAAAGCTTTAATTTATATACATGATTTAGGAAATTTATTATCTTCAAAAATTGGAGGTTGTTCAACATAAACATCTTCTTTTGCAAAACCATTTAGAAAAGCACTTTTAACATCCATTTGATATAACTTGAAATTATTGTAGTTTGCGAAAGCAAGTAGAATCCTAATAGCTTCTAGTCTTGCTACGGTTGCAAAGGTTTTATTATAATCAATTCCTTCTTCTTGACAATAACCTTGCATGACTAAACGAGCTTTATTTCTAACAACCTCACCAAGTTCATTCATTTTATTTTTATAAACCCATTTTGTTCCAATTATACTTTTATCCTCAGCCTAGGAACAAGTTTTCAAACATCATTTCTGGCGAACTGATTCAATTCTCCTTGCATATCAAGAATCCATCAATCATCAGATGACGCTTCCTTTTAATTTTTAGGTTCAATAGTTGATATAAAAGCTACATTGCTCATACTATTTAGTTGATTTCTTGTTTTAACTGTAGATTTAATATTTCATTGTATATTTTCTACAGGATGATCTTTTAATAGCCTATTCTTTTATTAGGTTGAACGACTTCACAATTGTTTCATTAGGTTCATTATTTAAAGCTACAAAATCTTCTTCATCTTCTATTTGTACAGTATCTTTAAAATTTTCGTCAAAAGATACATGCATTATTTCTTCAATAGTGTTAATTCTTAAATTATAAACTCTAAATGCTTTGCTTCTATTAGAATATCCGATGAAGACACCTTTTTCGGATTTAGGTTTAAATTTACCTAAATTATCTTTTGTATTAAGAATTAAACATTTACCACCAAAAACTTTAAAATAAGCTACTATGGGTTTCTTATTGTAAAGTAATTCATATGGTGTTTTATTAGTTAATGGTCTAATTAAAATCCTATTTAATATATAACATGCTGTACCGACTGCTTCAGCCCAAAAGATTTTAGGTAAGTTACTATCAAAAAGCATTGTTCTAGAACACTCTTGAATGGTTCTATTTTTACGTTCTACCACTCCATTTTGTTGTGGAGTTCTTGGAAAAGAGAAATTATGAGTAATTCCTTTTTTATTACAAAAATTGTCAAAATTTTCATTTTCAAATTCTCCACCATGATCACTACGAATAGTTTTTATTTTTAAAGAAAGTTGATTTTGAATTCTTTTAGCAAAATTTTAAATAATTCAAAAGCATCACTTTTAAGTTTAAGAAAAATTATCCAAGTATATCTAGAATAATCATCTACAATTACCGAATTATATTTATTGTTATTAATCGATTGCACTTGAGATGGATCAAATAAATCTAAATAAAGTAATTCTAAAGGTTTAGAAGTAGAAATCATAACTTTTAATTTAAATGAACATTTATTAAGGTTTCCTAATTGGCAAGCATCACATATACTATCTACTTTAAAGTTTAACTGAGGAAGACCTCTAACTAAGTTAAGTTTTGATAACCTAGATAACAGTTTGAAATTTAAATGACCAAATCTTTTATGCCAAATCCAAGGGTCACTTGTATTAGCAAAAATACATAAGTTATCATTTGAAACATTCATACCAAGGATGTAAACATTTTTCTTCCAAATTCCTTCATAGATAATATTTGACTTATTATCTTTGATGTAACACTTATCTTTTCCAAATTTATTTTTAAATCCTTTGTCACATAGTTGACTTATACTAAGAAAATTATGTTTTAAATTCCTAACTAGCAAAATATCAGAAATAAGAGGATTTTTAGAATTACCGACATTATCGGTGCCAATCACATATCCTTTTGAGTTATCTCCAAAGTTGACCAATCTGCCATCTTGATATATAATGTCATTGAGTATCTCGGGATTTCCAGTCATATGCCTTGAACAACCACTATCAAGTATCCATTTATCTTTCTCAATTTGCACAGTTTATCCATTGGTTGTTGATTCTTCAAATGCCATGTAACATGTCCGTTCCTGCATAATAAACCAATTCGTGGATAATTGATTTTTCATAAAAGCTATATGCAGACTTATGATACTTTGATGAAATGCTTAAATTACTAGTATCAACAAAATTTCCTAAAAATGCCATTTTTAACTTTTCAAGTTTCATATTATGAAAACTATGAAAACCAATGCTCTGATACCAATTGAAAGGGAGTGCGAATTAAGGATTTTAAGGCTAATTTAACACTAGACGGGGGCGAATAATGTTTAATGGATTGTAAGACTTATATAGGCTAATTTAAAAATTATGATACAAACAAATGCAGAATTTAATCACAGAACAATCACAAAATCAAATACAGATGCAAAAGGTAAAAAAAAACAGAAAAAGGAAAGAACATACCGGATTTTATACTGGTTCGGAGTGACCCTACATCCAGTCATGTACCAAGGCAAACACCTCATATAGATTTTTATTATACTAATGTTGAGATCACAATCCTCATTTTCTAAAAGGCTTGAGGTACCCTCCTGTCTCTCGAGTCCGGGGCATATTCTCTTAATTTACGGGATACAAGATCACCCAATTGATTTCCAGGCACAATCACACCTTATAGAAAGACTCAATAAACTTTTGATTACTAATTGATCCTATAACTCTGAATAGCACTTTGATCTTCGAGAGAGGGCAGAGAATCAAAAAAGAATAAGATTCTAATTTGACTCACTTGAGAATTCGGTAGAATTTCGGCACGATCTTAAAAATATGAAAATTTTAGAATATGGATTTGTGGAGAAGAAGGAATGAAGAAAATAAGAAATTGGTTAGTTAAAAAATTCATTTGTGAAAGCTATTTATAGAACACAAACATCATAACCATTCGTGAAGAGATTTAAAGAATTGACACTTCTTTTGAAAATTGAAACTTTTAAATTTAACGGCCACCATGTCGACATGGGCTATCCCATGATGTCGACATCCCTAGTTAAAAAACAATGTAATTTTTTTTTTGAAAATAGAATTGAAAGGAAAACAAGATGAAATGATTCTGGAGTAAAGTAATATAAATTTGATTTTAAATCTCAAGTATATATATATGTGTGTGTGTGTGTGTATATATTATAAAAATATTTAAAAATCAGACGATAGTTTTAAAAAATAAATGAAGTTTAAAACAAGAGTTTATTTTAAAACAAAAACAAAGAATATTTTAAGGCTAAAACATCTTTTTGAAAATCATTTGAAAAGATAACTTTTAAGGCTAAAACATTTTGAAAAGCAGTTTTGAAAATCATTTTTGAAAAATCATTTTGAAGTAGTTTTGCAAGCTTCTTCCTACAGAGTATCTCATCACATCAGGACTCGAGAACTTGTACAAAACCAGGATGTTCGTGGGTTTATAAGCCACTTGTCGTAGGTTTGTAAGCTACTTATCGTGGGTTTATAAGCCACTAAGAAGGTAGAAATGGGTTCCATCCTAAATGAAATTTGGAATGGAGATTTCCGTGCTATTATGAAGTTTTAACAAAAACTAGACACTTATCTTGAAATATTGATGTTGATACTCATGAGTCTTCAAAATTGATTTCTTCATTCTTGATCATTATATTGTACAGTCTTCTATAATTAGTACCTGCCTTATATATGTCCTGCTTAATAACATTCATATATATCTAAACAATAGTGTTAGTATATAAGTTATAGTAAAATAAGTTACAAAGGTTGTTGTCATCAAAACCACTATCTCCAGTTCCTAAGATATGTGTCGTTCCAACACGACTCCGGATTGGAAGGGCTTCAAAGTGCCTTAGATTTAAGCAAGTCACTTCCTACAAGTGTGGCCGATATGTCCGGTTAGTCGGAGGGTTTAACACATACATACACTTTACGACACTACATGATTTCCATTCATAAGTTATTTATTTCTGGAGATCACCGACTCTGCTTTTTTTTTACAAATATGATGATTAGGTGAGAATCTATTTTTGGAAGCCTTCGCTCAACATGCCAGTCATCCATTTCATACCATGAAAACCGTAGGAGGGAAGCTGATAGAGACCACGATCATGATTATTCTAGTCAAGAATGTTATGAGAGGGAGAGGAACATAGATAGAGAATACAGAAATTGACCCCGATCACGTTCTCCACCACCTCAAACTCCAACACTACCCTCCAATCATGGGAAACAACCCTTAGAACCACCATGCCAAAAATCATATTCTCAAGCTCCCTGGTCTGATTCACAACGCCATAGGATTGAGGCTAAAGCTCCCACTATCACTGAACAAACGATCAACGAGCCCACTAGGGAAGGAGCGATCAGAATCGCCCAATCGAAAAAAGACTTTCCAAACATTTATATCGATGGCTTTATCTTCCCTATGCATTTAAAGAGAATCCAGTTGAGGCGGAATCTGAGTTGAGGCGGAACAAACTATGCATGATTACATTCATGCAATCTACAACCAATATATGGAGTGGATGAAGACTGCGGTTAAGGCACCAGCAGATGCCTCTGGGCAGGCAAAAATAATCGAGAAGTTAGAAACTGATATCGTTCAAAAAGACCATATAATTCAAGTGCTTAACAATGAGGCGGAATCCTCTAAGAAGTCAGAATATAGGCCACTAAGAAAGCCGATGAGGCAAATTAGTCCATGGAAAGGATGCGACGGACGCATTTTGCTTTGGTTGAGTAGATGGGTCCCCGAAACACCACTGTTACATCTGAAGGGGATGCTACGTTGAAGGAACTTAACTGCTTAAAGCCAAACTCTCTAAAATCGTAAAAGAAAAGGACGATGCAAACAAAGCAGCCCAAGAAGGCATGCGAGCAAGCTGTGGTGCTTCGAGGTGAAAGGGACGTGGCAACACTTAAAATTCGAGAGGCTGAGGTCAGGGTTGAGGATGAAGTTAAGATGGCAGAGATCAATATTGAAGACCTTATGATCATATACAATGCTAATGTTCTGAAGCACAGAAATGTCATCTAGCTCAATAATTATCCGACACACCTGTATAATGCTTAGGACAATTAGTGGTAGATGAGAAGGCTCAACGACAAGTGGAATCGATCGATGAGTTCGGACTCGAAAACCGGGTGCTGATCGAGGATGAAAGAAAAGTTCTCCACGAAATCATGATTGCATATGAAAAGGAGAAACTTAACACTCGGCAATCAGAGGATGGAGAAGGTTTTGGTGTTGAGCATCATGATGTAAGTTCTAAAACTCTTGTGCCAACTTAGCCTGAATCTACATCCATGATTGATCCTCGGTCCGTTTTTGCTTATAATCCTGATCAACCATGGTTATCTCAAGTTCGCGAGCATGTCTCTGAAGCTGCTTCGTCACCTGTGAACCAAATCGAGGAACATATTCTAAACATTCCTTTTACTCGCCCAAAGCTGGAAATGTTGATTGAATTAATCACTAACTCTTTTTATTTGTCTCTATTCAGTGATAGGAGCTTCATCTTCCATGCCTCCTGCAACCCAAGAGTTACATCACGAGCAGGAGGCTATCATAATGGAAGCGACCACGACAACGGCTACTGCACCTATGGATGGGGTACAAGGGAGCACACTTACTTTCGATGAATAGATGATGGAGGAACTTCTCGGTTATCATAGCGACCCCTTTGCTGGTCCACTGTTTGTCATGAGTGGAAGCGCACCTGTGATTAGCTCCTTGAGTCCGACTGCTTGCATTCTCAACAAGGCTCAAATAATTTATAAAGAGGAGATAATAGACGAAATTAACACCGAGATGGAAACAGCTGCGCGGGCCAGTAGCTTTGGAGGTGGAATGGCGGGTCCTGGCCCAGCTGCTTTGTGGATGATTTCTTCGAGAGGCACGGTCGTTGATACAAGTGCGCCTCCTCCACCTTCGAACGTTGATCCTATCCCTCTGACTCTGCCTTCAGGAAGCATCCCAAATCATGTGAGTTCAGAGGAGGAGGTTACTATAATGCCCCTGACTGGAGATCAACTGCCAAAGGGCAAGGGCTCAAAGAGGCGACCGAGTGGCAGCTCCAGTGGGTCAACGCCGAAGAAGAAACCAAAAAAATAAAGAATAGATGTGTCTTTTCGACTCATTTTTGATAGACAGATAGGAATCTACTTTTGCTTTCTTTTTGTAGGCTGTGTATAGGTGCGGGTTCGGCCGGTTCGGCCCTCGCTAGTAGGATTTTTGGTACAATTTTGTATTTATCTTTTTCTTCCAAAGAATAGTTGAAATAATTTTTTTTTGTCTCTGGCTCGATTTGTATTTATTTGTTAAAGTGCTTCAGTGCTCGAACTTCCTTTCAATACACTTATGGAGTTTTAGTCTATAAATCAGTCTCGGGTTCAGTTGCTAAGTTCCGGAGCTACGGTTTCAGGTCGTAATCGACCATTGAGTCGAATTTCGATATTGCACTATCGCAATCAGCTGGTACTTAAGTTCTGCCCCCAATTCCAGGGATAAGTTGAAAAAATTGGTTAACAATCATTGATTGCCTTTAATACATTGAGCTTAATTTTACTAGAGCAGAATTGGAACAAGACAAGTTCAGGTGGTCAAAACACACTTGGTGGCCTGGAGTTGTCCTACAGGTAGTCGTTTCACACCCGACTTGTGTTTATACTCCAATCCACACACTGGGGATTTAAAGTTAGTCGATGTTTATACTCCATCTCTGGGAACCTGGAGTTACTTGATGTTGATACTCCGATTCACACTCTCGGAATCCGGAGTTATTTGATGTTCATACCCCGATTCACACTCTGGGAGTCTAGAGTTAGTCGACAGATGGTCAGTCACATCTATTAAGGCTTTAGAATTTCGTTCGCACTCAGGGAATGACAGATCTACCAGGATCGTGGATGGCCAACTCACATCCACCCTGATTTAACAAGTGAGGTCGTTAGATGCACGGGTCCATCCTCCTTGAACTTGATTTGAATACGGGCGAAGTCGTAAGTTGGACAGATCCACCCTCTTCGAAAACGCATTTATAGCTTTATTCTCCGGTTGGCACTCTAGGAATATGGATTTAATTAAAGGATTGTCGTGTATCAATCCACTTTTGGCTTCAATGTCATGGCTTGTCCCCGAGCTCGGGTTTCACTTAGTGAGTGACCGGTCATATCACAGTCACTCGCTATTTGAATAAATCCCACCGCATGGTGGAACTTAGCTTTCCATGCATAGTGATGGTCATATGACACATTTCAGAAAATCATAGCTCTGGCTCGAAGAGATTGCATTTTATTGCTGAAATAAGAAAATACGGCAAAATCAGCTTCCTTACAAATTAAAATTTTGAAATGCATAAACAAATTGCAAATGAAAAATAAACTGAATAAAAAAAACAATGCCGGCTACGTGTAGTAGCGACGCAGACTTTCGTTGTTCCAGGCTCTTGGCCGAACGAGACCGTCAACAGTCGATAATTTGAATGTACCATCTTTGAGCTTTCGCTCAATGACATATGGCCCTTCCCACGTTGGTTTGATATGTGCAAAAACCGGGTAAATTCTCTTGAGGATGAGATCGCCGAGTTCAAATGTTTTGGGTCGGCCCTTGGCATTGTATAACCGGGCGACTCGACTTTAGTATGCGGCTTCCCTCAAATCAACCTCTTCACGCTTCTCATCTAATAAATATGGAGATTCGGCAAGTAATATAGCATTCGTTTTTGGATCATAATAAGTCACATGATGAGATGGTACTTTCATCTCAACTAGAATAATGACTTCGGATTTGTAAGAAAGAGAGAATGGAGTGTGGCCGGTCGTAGATCCGTGGGTTGTATGGTAACCCATAAAGCCATAGGGAGTTCATCGACCCATTTGCCTCCGGCCTTTTCCAGTCGTTTCTTCGTAGTAGACTTTATAACTTTATTAACAGCTTCAATCTATCCATTCACTTGAGGGTGTGCAACTGCGGAGAACTTCTTCAAGATGTGGGACCGTCGATACAATTTCTTAAATTCAACACTGTTGAATTGGGCTCCGTTGTCTGTGACGATGGTATGTGAGAGACCAAATCGGTAGATAACGTTGCGCACTACTAAGTTGATCACTTTATTTGTCGTCATTGTAGCAAGGGGTTCAGCTTTCGCCCACTTGGTAAAGCAATCAACTGCGATGATGGCGTACTTCACACCACCTTTGGCTAGAGGTAGAGAACCAATAATGTCAATGCCCCATGCTACAAACGACCATGGACTGACCATCTAAGTTATATCTATATGTGGGGCTCTCAAAATCCGAGCGTGTTTTTGACATCTGTCACATTTTCTAGCATAGTCCGATGCATCACGGTTTTCAGTCGGCCAATAGTATCCATATAGAAGCGCTTTCTTGGCAAGAGCTTGCCCCCTGGTGTGAGCGCCACATTCACCTTCGTGTACATCATGCAATACTCGTTTGATTTCATCATGAGTGATACACGGAAGAAAGGAACAGAGTATCTTATCCTATACATGACTCCATCCTGGATAGTAAACTGTGAAGCTTTTCAAAGAACATATCTCTTTTCACTCCTGCGCTGTGGCAGGGTCCCATGCTCGAAATAATTTCTGAACGGAGTCATCCATGACTCCTTATCGGGAATGACCTCAAGTACCCAATCTATTTCCATCTGATCGATGCTCAGGGAAGATAATGTTTCCACGAGAACGATTCCCATTTGGTATGCTTCACCTGTATTGGCAAACTTTGCCAATGAATTGGCTTTCTGATTGTGCTCTCGAGGTATGCAATACATGGCACAATAATCGAACAGATTCAATATCTCCTACACCCGAGCAAGGTAAGCAGCCAGCCTTCGGTCTTTGGCCTGGTACTCTCCTTGAACTTGATGCATGACCAATTGCGAATGACAATAAATCTCTAAAGCAATAATTCTTAAATCTCTGGCAAGTCTCAATCCAACAAGTAGGGCTTCATATTCAGCTTTGTTGCTTGTCACATTAAAATAGAACTTTAAAGCATAACATATAGATTGGCCTTTGGGAGTTTCTAGTGCAACTCCGGCGCTTGAGCAACTGTCATTTGATGCACCATCAGTATGGAGCTTCTAAATATACTTGGAAGATTCACTGGTTATGGGCAAATCCTCCGAGATAGTGAATTCAGCGATGAAGTCTGCCAGGACTTGTCCTTGGATAGCTCGCCTTGGAGTGTAAGTAATGTCAAACTGTCTTAGCTCGATATTCCACTTAAGTAACCTACCAAATGTCTCAGGCCACATAAGGACCTGTCGAAATGGCTGGTCGGTGTAATCGTTGAGAGGATGAGCCTGAAAATGCGGACGGAACTTCCTTAAGGTGATGATAAGACAATAAGCCAACTTTTCCAACTTCGGATAATTCCTCTATGCTCCCATTAGTCATTTACTAATGCAATAGATCAGCCGTTGTATCCGGTCTTCCTCCCAAATTAGGGAAGCATTGATTGCGTTTTCTGACGCGCCAAGTAAATGTATAATCTCTTATGATCAATGGGCTTCGAAAGAATAGGTGGTGTGGAGAGGTGTTGAATTAGTGCTCGGAATGCACCCTCACATTCCGTAGTTCATTCAAAGTTTCGTTTCCCATTTTTGATTGGGTCGAAGAAGGGAATGCACTTATCAGACGATTTTGAAATAAACCTGCTCAGTGCTGCTACTTTCCCGTTGAGGCTTTGGAATTGCTTTATAGTTATTGGAGTCTTAAGATATCTGATTGCCCAGATCTTTTCAGAATTAGCTTCGATCCCTCGAGCATTGGCGATAAACCCAAGAATTTTCCGGATTCGACCCCAAAGTGACATTTTAACAGGCTGAGTCTCATTCTATATTCTTGGAGGATGTTGAACATCTCTCTGATATGATCAGTGTAGAATCACGACTTTACGAGCATGTCATCCACATATACGTCCATGATTTTTCCGATCTGGTTACCGAACATTCGATTAACTGATCATTGTTAAGTTGCCCCGGCATTCTTGAGTCTGAATGGCATGACTTTATAGCAGTAAAGTCCCAGATCGGTTACAACGCCGGCATGCTCCTGGTTAGGAAAGTGCATGGGTATTTGATTGTAGCCAAAGTACGCATTCATGAAGGATAAGAACTCATGTTCAGCTGTTGAGTCTACGAGCTGATCACTTCGGGAGAGTGGAAAACTATCTATAAGGCAAGCTTTATTCAAGTCTGAGTAGTCAATGCATGTTCTCCATTTCCCATTTGGCTTTCGGACAAGTATAGGATTTGACACCCATTTCAGATATAATGCATCTCAGATAAACCCGTTTAGCTTGAGTTTTTCTTCCACTTCTTTAGGGGTGGAAGATCTCTCTGGATCCATACCACACCTTTTTTGCATGACCAAGACATGCTGCGGGTCAATATTCAATGTGTGGCTCGTACTGTCTGGGGAGATTCCACACATGTTAGAATGTGTCCAGGCAAACACTTTGAGGTTTTCCCGGAGAAATTCAACCAATTCCATTTGCATTTGTTGGCTTAATTGAGATCCCATCTTTATCATCTTAGAATCGTCATTATCATCGATCGGAACATCGATCGTCAACTCGGTCGGGAAAGCTTGACCGTCTCTACTTTCATCTTCACTTTCAGTATCTCTCAGGTCAAGATTCCTTGGGAATTGGTTGGGGTTCCCGGGCCTAGGCCTAGATGTTAGCTGTCTATTTTCAACATAGCGGACATAGGGAGATTCCTCTACGCCCTTTCCTTTTTCTTTTCGCTGCGCCCCTCGCAGCTCAACAACATAACAGGCTCGTCCAGCAGCCTGGTCTCCCTGAACAACTCCGAATCCATTGTCGGTAGGGAATTTTGAAGTCAGACACCAAGGGGCAATGATAACCCAAAATTCAGCTAGGTCTGGTCGACCCAAGAAAGCATTGTATGGTGAGTCTATCCAACCCAACAAACTACAATATCCAGACTCTTCGACGTTCTCTAATTCCCAACTCCACCGGTAGTTCCACTACTCCAGTGGGTATAGTTGCGCTCCCATTGAAGCCATGTATACGAGACTGATAAGGCTTCAAGTCTATTGTTTCCATCTTCATCTGATCATAGGCTCGCTTGAACAGTATGTTCAAAGAACTTCCACTGTCTACTAAGATTCTCTTCATCCAAGTATGACCTACTTGAGCTGAAAGGACAAGTGGAACAATGATTGAGGCTTCGATTCAATCGGCATCCCTGTCTAGAAACATGATGTCATCTGTCATCATCTTTTATTGCTTGGCCGGAGCCCCGTCTTCCAACCTACTACAACATTCGAAGCTCGCATGCCTAATAGAACTTGCATACAACTCCATTTCCTTCTAGCTTCGGTCTGTTGGATGAGGACTTCCACTAACAGTATTTATCACCAACCTCCCGCCGGTACGAGTGGGTTCCTCTTGTCTTGCCTAATTTGGTATATGGTTCTGATTCAATGGGCCAGCACCTCCTGACTGCGGCGCCCGCACAAACTGTTCCAACTTCCTCTCACGTATCAACTTCTCAATGAGATCCTGCAAATGACGGCACTCATTCGTGTTATGGTTATAACTATCGTGGAATCCAAAAAAATTCCGCGTTTGAATCTATTTTTCCGATGATTATTTCGAAGCAGGTTTCTTATACTGAATAGTATTAAGGTCTGTACATACACATTTTCCAACGACATATTTAAAGGAGTATAATTGTCAAACATAGGAGCCCTACGTCGCGGCCTATGATTCTGATCTCGTTTCCAGTTTTGATTTCCATTTCTTTCTGTTGATTCTGTTTATTCTGTATGTTCAGTTGTACCTTTCCGAAACTCTCCCTAGTTTTTTCAACAACGACATTGCTTTTGATTCCTTCCACACTGGGTCCTATATCATCCTTCTTCCTAGAATATTTTTCATCCTCCCTTCTCAAAAGCTGGGCTGCCTTGGAATGGAAACAGTCCAATGACACAGGAGGTTTTCTGGCCAACCAGTTGTCGAATTCAAAATCAGAATCGATCCCCTTAGTAGTGCCATCAGAATTGAGTTATCATTGGGAGTACTAATCTCAACGCATGCAGCGCGAAACCTTTCCAGATAGCGTCTAAAAGTCTCTCCAGGAGTTTGAGTGACACTAGACAAGGTATTAACATCTTTCAGCCTTGTGACATGCATGCGAAACTGTTCAGCAAACTTTTTCGCCAACTGATCAAAACACGAGATAAATCTAGGTTGTAAACGAGTAATCCACATAGTTGCTATGCCCCCTGGAGAAATCAAGAAGCTTTGGCATTTGACCGCATCATCGGCTCGTGCAGCGTTCATCAACCATTCATACTTTAAGATATGCCAATTAGGATCAGAGCTCCCTTCATAAACGGGTGGAGTCAGCATCCTGAATCACCGAGATGGTTCAGCGTAAAGTATATCATCAGTTAAAGGGGTTTGACTCCGAGAGATTTCCCAGTCGTCGTTGGTGAGACCCTGACATTCACGGATCATATGACAGATCATCATTGGGATATCCGGCATCTGGACATTCTAGGTATGTTGAGCCAATATTTGGTCGGGTTCTACAACGTGAGGATTGGCCGGACGCGGTCGATGGTCCATCTCTTGCCTACTTGGTTTTAGGCCTTCTAGGACATAGGGTTCTCGAGTATATTCATGTTGGCGATGGTTCGGATCCGTCTAGTTTTTAGCACCAACTCCCAAATCAATGGTAGCGATGGCAGAGCGATCGTCAGTAGTATGATAAGGAACAATACCACCCCAGGAGGAGTGTCCAGTATGATGGCTAGTTGACGGGCTAACCCTCAGTTGGCCAAGACTCAAGGTGTGCTGCTATCTAGTAGCTTGTGTATAGCTTCCATCCAGCCGAGGGCGCATGGATCTATGGTGGTAGTCAGAAGAGGCTGAACTCTCAGTAGATGAATAGGAAGCCTGATCCCTTCTGGATCTTCTTTGTCTTTGACGATTCAGTTGGTTGGTCAATTTCGCATTAGCATAGAGTTGCTGGGTAAGCTACTGGTGGCTTTGCATCATTTCTTGCATTAGCAATTGAAATTCTTCCCTGGTGATGGGGCCTTGCGGATCTGAAGGTCCGGCGGGATTCTGATCGGTAGGAGCAAGTTGTGCAGGGTTCTATCTGTCTCGTCCTTTTGGATCTGCAGTGGTTAAAGTAGTCCTAGTGTTGACCATAATGGATAGCGAAGCTCTTTCCTAGACTTGGTGCAAATTTGAATAGGATGGAAGAACTTCAAACTTGAAATTTGAATCTTCTACATAGATTTCGCAATCCGATATTGATAGTAGATCCAATGAGCGGGAGAAAAACTAGGTTTTCTCAGTGAAAACACCAAAGTGTTTGTACCAAAATTGGGCACAACACTCTTCGAATGTGTTTGAAGAGAGAAAGTGAAGAATGTAAATGGAAAAGGAGGAAAATCTAACAAACACACCAATGATAAACAAGAAAAACACACAGAAACATAAGGATGTAGAATGGTTCGGCGTATGGCCTACGTCCACTATGAAATGATTGACTTTATTGATTTTTTCTTACTGGTTACAAAGTTTTACAATAGTAAAATTCAATTACAATGGTGATTTCGACAGTGTCTGGACGTAGAAGAGCCAAAAGTCCTTTTTCAGTAGGTCCTGGGCTGCTATTTATAGGCCCAGGCAACAAATATCTCGGTCAAATCTCGGAAGGCCTCTTCTCTCATATGGATGGGCCCACATGATCGATCCCTAGTAGTTTGAACTTGATCTGTGATCGATACGAACGAAATTTGAATCGATCAAGATTTTTTCCAATCAAGTCGAGATCGATCATGAACATTCTCCAGGTGGTACACAAGCTCCTGTGAAAATTTGGTGGCATTTGGAATTGTAGATCTTGAGTTATGATCAATGCAAGTTCAGATTTGCAAAACACTACTGCCTTCGTATCGATACCGTCGTATCGATTGCTTCGTATCGATGGTTCTGCACGTGATGTTAGTTGTCGTGGCGCTAACCTTTAAGATCGATCCACTTTTTATGCCGACCGAATGAATCTTCTACTTTTACATGCCTCGTTCGTATCAATTTGAATCATTCCTTTCATATCGCCCTATCGCGCTCAACTTCACATTGCTCCCTCGCGACAAACTTCGTGTCATTTCATTATAACTGCTTCATATCGATACGAAATTATGCTCTTCATATTGATAAGTCAAAGGCCTTATCCCATCGCTTATTCTTTGGGTTTCGTATCGATGGGAGATGTTGATTTCGTACCGATCTGTGGCCGATCGATACGAAGCATGTTAGGCAGTGGATCGATACGAAATGGACTCACATGTTACTGCTGATGGATACGAGGTGGGTCTGCTTGGATGGATACGAAGAAAGCTAACCCCAATGGATATGAACGAAGCCGGTTTTGTTGGTTTGCATCGATTGTAACTTGATCATACGAACTCCGATTGACCTGATATTTGGAAGATCGACTTTCATAGCTTTGATTATCGTGTCACGTTAATTGTAGCTTGATCCGGACTTAGAAAAAATTTACCGGCATCCATAGTTAACCTGTTGTATAACCGTTTTTTTGGGATGAACTGTCTTTAATTTCTATTCAACTTCTTGATGTCATGGCCTTTCCAAAAGGCGGGATAACACTAGCCATCCAAAAGGATTGCTTGTGGATCCAACAAACTTCTTACATTGTGAACAAAAATCTTTTCTAGGGATATCTTCCAAGTTTCATGATATTCCAAGCAAGCTCGCTCGAGAAGTGAGCATTCGTCTAATTCTAATCATAGTTTAATGCAACCAGTATATGAATCACCATCAAAACAAGACAACTAGTTATGAAATTACATGGAGTGCATCAACATATGCCAAAGAGCACAATTCAAGTGAAATGATCCAAAAATATTTAAACTACACAGATCGCTAGCAAACCTTGACCTAGGGTTCACAAGCGATCCATCAGCATAGGTCTGTTCGTTGTGAAATTTTTGAAGCATCTTCATATCATTAAGTATAGGCTTCTGGCAAACCGGCCTAGCCCAATAGCTCTCTAATCCCTATAAATACTCACACATCTATAACATAAAGAGGATTTACTGGACTGGCTGCTAGAATTCTGCAGAAACTAGTCTTTACTCTTCTCCTTCCATACAATAGTCGTCAAAGGATTCACTATGATTCTCTAGTGAACTCCTATACTTGTGACTTGATTTAACTTAAAAGGTTCAATTATGCTGTAATCCGATTCAACTTGTAACAACAATTAGTTAATAGAAAGTTATAAAGTGGACATAGGCTTCATTAACAGCCGAACCACTATAAAAATATTCTTGTCTCTTTACTATTTCTTCTTCTTTTACATTTATTTTCTATATTATCGTTCTGTAAGAACAAGACTACACTCAATCCAAGGTGTTGATCCATTTTTTGGCTTAACATTTTGGTGCTTTCACTGAGAACCCAACCCAGGCTCAGATCTAGCTATCTACTTTGGATCAGACATGTTTAGAAGTTAGATCATCAATCTTTGCCTATAAGTTTTGCTGCTGGGAATCAATGGCACCAGGAAGAAAGAAAACTACTTTTGGAAGATCCGTAAGATCTATAATAGCTGGAGAGGAAACAGATCCTCAGTAACCTGAAGTCAACGGCGCTAACAATCCATGAGTCAGAGCAAATTCGTGCGCCAACATAGAAGATTAAGTGTCAGGATCATTTATCCAACATGAAGTTGTCACTAGAGGCGAGTTAAACAAGATGGTTGATGAAATCAATCAAAAGATGAATAAGAGCCAAAAAGCTCTTATGATAAAAATTAAATTCCCTTCCGACCTTGCAATCACTTGCTGCTTCGAGAACCATGCCAGAGTCCGCAGCTGCCACGAAGAAGGAAAACTCTTCCATTTTTGGCCTAAACAGGAGAAACGGAAAGCAACGGCAAAAAGGTGTAGTAGGTGGAGCCATAGGAATCACCATAAAAGAAAATGTAAGCACTCCACCAACTGCAAAGCATCTCGCCATAATCTTGAATCTGAGGACGAAATCCCCATTGGAAGATATACCGGTGGATCTCTCCGACTCTGAACATGGTGAACAACTTGACAATGACGAGTTAAAAGAAAATACTTACACCCTGAGTACCAGGAGAGAGGTCCAAACTGTCCATATCCAACCAACCGTAAGCCAACGTAACTCCAAGAGAAAGGCTCTCCCGATGATAGGAGAGCTATGCTTCAGCCCACTAACCAAGATCGTTTGCAAGATCAAACACTTGGTGTAGTCATTGACAGCCAACCCATGGACTACCAAACATCAGAGGCATATATCGTGGACATGATCAAGCGTCTAATGGAATAAATTAAGAATAGAAGAGACGATGAATGGGGATCCACTCCAAGCCGGATTCCTTTCATTGATGACATTCTGAATGAACGATGTCCTAAAAAGTTCATTATGTCGACTATTTCATCATACGATGGAACTAGAGACCTGAAACCTCACTTGTACTGGTACATGGATGGAGTGAATGCTTTAAATGATGATATTTTCCAATCTTTCTGGAGGGAATTGCTTCTATGTGGTTCACCAAAACCCTACCTAAATCCATCTCCAACTTTCGGTGAATTAGCAATAAGGTTCCTAGATCAGTTTAGGCTTCACATGGCACAACCAAAAGAAGTGATGGCCTTATCAGGCCTATTGTAGGAATGGAATGAATCTATGAAATCCTTCATGAGTCGGTTTAACACCGCGGTCACTGAAGTAAGTGACCATAACTAAGATATGGTCTTCATGGCCTTGGTCCGCGCCATCCATCCTGACACTGGGTTCGGAAAAAGGATCAAGATGAAACTGCCTACCACAAAGAAGGACTTTAATTGAAAGGCGATCTAGTACTTGAGATTGGAAGAGGCAGTGGAGCTAGAAGGAAAACCTGCTAACATACAACTAACCAACGTTGGGCATAATGGTATGGTGGCGAACAAAAAGGCAAATACCTTCGGGACCGCTTAGGAAATGCAGGGAAGGATAGGAATCAGAAAAGGAAGAACTAGAATTCCAACAAGCGAATTGGAAGTAACAAACGACTTAAAGGCTTGAGGCCTGAAGTCTACACCCCACTCAATGATACTCTATAGAACATCTACCTTGTGACATAAGGGACAGAGGAGTATAAGAAGCTGCCTAAAAAGAAAGCAACTGAACAACAAAAGCATTTCGAAAAATATTGTCGCATCCATGAAACAAATGATCACAACAAGAATGAGTGCCATCATTTGAAGAACTCGATTGAAGAGCTGAATTGGGGAAAAAAGTTTAGCAGTATGTAAGCAATTCGCAATATCCCGAGTAGCTAGGAGCAATCTAAGCTCCTAGGTGCCATGGAAAACAAGCTGGGACCAGTGAAGAGGGACCGAGACGAACCGACCAAAGACTCAATATCAGAACAATATCTAGAGGACCTCATCCCACGTAGAAGAGTTAGGGAGAAATGGAGCGATACACGAGCTCACTAAGACACGTCCTAAAAGTTTCATTCTTTGCAATCGAAGACGGAACTCCTGCCAAGCAACAGAGGACCCTGAATGATGGTTTAGTGTTTCAAAATTGAGACACTGAAGGAATAGAAGTTTCGACCCTTGACCCCATGGTAGTGACGGTAGAAATCGGACCAGCCATGGTCCGACATGTATTAGTGGACAGTGGCAGTTCTGTGAATATCCTTTTCAAACACACATTTGGTTAGTTGAAGATCAGTAAGAAGGATGAATTCGCTTGCCAAACAAAGATGCCGAGATTCATTAGGGATCTAAGAAACCTTTCAGAATAATTGATTTACCCGTAGAACTAGGAGAAGGTGACCGAAGAGTCGTCTTCATCCAAAACTTTGTGATTGCAGACGAAATATCCGCTTCCAATGCTTTCTTGGATAGTCCCACTTTGGCAGATTTTAGGATTGCTTTAGTCAGTAGTGTATAACTATGAAATTTCCAATAAAGAATGGAGTTGGGGTGATCAAAGGAGACCAAAGTGCCACTAAAGAATGCTGCATCGTAGAACTACGTGAGTCTAGAAAAATAGAAAAAGGGAAGAATGTAGGGAGAACTCTCCGCATTCGTGAACCTATTAAATAAAAATAACAGAGCCACTCCAGGCTTAGGGACCATATCTGATTCACCAAGGCTTTGGACCCTAGAACGAAGAGTTCAGAGGAAGAACGGGCAGCACTGACAGAATTGACCGTGTCTATCCTAGTCGATATGGATGAACCAACTTGGGTCCTGAAAATTGGATCGCATCTTGGAAATAAGATGCGACTGGAACTCATCAAATTTCTTTGAACCAACCTAGAGTAGTCTCTTGGATACGTTCCCATATATGCGGGGTTTTTTCGAACATTACATGCCATGTACTTAATATCGATCCTAAGTATACACCAGTAAAGCACAAGAGACACAGCTAGGACCCGAGCGGTCCAAAGCACTGAGAGAAGAAGTGGATAAGCTAATGGCGAATTGTTTTATCCATGATGCAGCCTACCCCGAATGGGTATCCAACCCAGTCTTGGTCAAGAAATCCAATGGAAATTAGCTATCTTGTATCAACTATTCGAACCTAAACAAAGAATGCCCAAAAGATAGCTTTACCCTGCCTCGAATTGACCAACTTGCGGACAGGACAGCTGGACATTAACTACTATCATTTATGAATGCTTACTCAGGATACAAGCAAATCATGATGCATGAATCTGACTAGTAAAATACCAGTTTCATTACTGATCTGGGATTATACCGCTATAAAGTGATGTCATTCGGCTTAAAAAATGCTTGGGCAACCCACTAATGACTAGTGAACGCCATGTTCAAACACCAGATCGGGAAGACTATGGAAGTTTATGTAGATGATATGTTGGTTAAATCGCACATAGCTGTAAATCACTTGGATAACCTCACCGAAATGTTTGAAATACTCCACAAATATGGAATGAAACTCAATCCACTTAAGTGTCACTAAGGTAGACTTTGGAAAGTTCTTAGGATTCATTGTAAGCACCAGAGGCATCGAAGCAAATCCTGAACAAATTACCGCTTTATGGGAACTAGAGGCCCTGAGAAACAATACAAAGCTTAAATGGGAAAGTTGCAGCACTAAGCCGTTCATGTCAAAAGCAACTGACAAATGTATATCGTTCTTTGACGTGCTAAAGAAGGGAGAGAAGAACTTCGATTGGAATCAAGCTTGTCAAACTGCGTTCGAAGAGCTGCTGTGACATATGGAAACCTCGCCAATCCTGTCCGTGCTAGTAGACTGAGAAGACTTCTTTATCTACTTAGCAGTCTCAACCCTATGCATTAAGTGCCACGCTCGTACGAGAAGAAGCGAAAATCTAATGACTCGTATATTACATCAGTAAATGATTTACTGGAGCCGAAAAGAACTATTCGAAATTGGACAAATTAGGTTATTGCCTCTTGATCGCATCCAGAGAATTGCAACCATACTTCAAGGCATACTGATCAAAGTGCTAACAAGTCAACCCTTGAAGCAAGTGTTATACCGCCCCGAGACCTCTGGACGGCTTATCAAATGGAACATCGAATTTAGTCAGTACAAAATCATATACCATCCTCGAAGCGCGATCAACAGGCGAGCACTGGCAAACTTCATTTTCAAGTTCACAATATGAGATAACAAAGAAGAAATTACTTTAGAAGTGGGGATGCGTTGGAAGTTGTTCATCGATGGTGCATCTAACAACTTCTGCTCGGAGGTAGGAGTAGTGCTCAAAACTCCAAAGGGACGGTCCGTTTTCTATGCCTTACGCTTGGAATTCCTTCCAACAAATAACGAAGTGGAATATGAAGCATTGGTAGCCAGGATGAAAGTTGTGAAGGAACTACGGATAAAGTATGTACACATCTATAGCGATGCTCAGCCAGTCATCTGCCAGGTAAAAGGCGAATATCAAGCTCGAAGAGAGAACCTTGCCCCGTATCTATCTAAATTGTAGGAACCGCTGAATGACATCGAATATTACACCATAACTCATATCCTAAGGGAATAAAACATGAAGGCGGACTATCTAGCCAAACTGGCCAGTTTCTGAGAAGCTTAGTCCTTGGGGTTAGTCCCAGTTGAGACTCTGATCACTCTAAGCATAAGCGAGTTGGACATCTACTAGATTTTCAAAACAATCGTCGAAATAGAAACGTAGACGATATCGATCAAGAACTACCTACTTAAATGAACACTTTCCACAGACAAGAATTAATGGAAAAGGCTCCTTCAAAAGGCACCATGGTTTATAGTACAGGTGGGATGCTATACCAAAGGGGATTCTCTACCCTCTTGCTTAGGTGTGTGATTAACGACGAAGCCCTAAGAATCCTATGGGATGCTCATAAAGGTGACTGTAGAGATCACATGAGGGGAAAACCATCGAAAAAAAAGTTTTTTGATACTTGTATTTTTGGCCAACAGTAAACCGCGATGCAGAAAATTATGCCAGACGGTACGACCATTGCCAAAGATTCGACAAGATCAAAAGAACTCCTTCGACGGAGATGATACAAATGGTCAGCCCATGGCCATTCGCGGTCTAAGGAATCAATTTGATTGGTGTACTATTAATGGCCAAAGAAGGAGCTAAATATGATATATTTGCCATTGACTATTTCACCAAATGGGCCGAAGCGGAACCGCTGGCCACTGTTACCACAAAGAAAGTTATTAATTTGTCACTAAAAACATTATTTGCAGGTTTGGAGTGCCACAAAAAAATCATCATGGATAATTAGACTCAATTCGAAAGCATCGAGTTCAAAGACTTTTGCATACACTTAAGAATCGAGAAAAGCTTTTCATCAGTTGCACTTTTGTAGGAAAACGGGCAAGTGAAAGCGGCAAACAAGATCATCAAGTCCACCATCAAAAGGTGGCTAACTAAAGCTAAAGAAAATTGGGTCGATGAACTTCCACTTGCGCTATGGGCTTACAGGACAATGCACAAATCTACAACTAGGAACTCCTCGTTTGCCCTGGCATACGATTTAGAAGCAACGATCCTGGTCGAGCAAGAAATCCCCTCTCATCGAAGGCAAAACTTAACCAGAGGCTAAACGAGCAACTCCTACTTAAGTCACTAGATATAGTCGATGAGAAGATAGAAGAAGATGAGTTGAGGACTGCTGCTCACTAGAAAAGGGTCACATGGTATTTCAATTCCAAAGTCTGTAACCGTACATTCGAAGTGGGAGATCCTATCCTCAAACGAGTCTCAGACCGAACTGGGAAGGGCCTTATATGATTGGCCAGAAGCTAGGGATGACACATTCAAGCTAACAACCATTGATGGAACCCAAATTTCCCGAGCTTGGAACAATGAATCGCTGCGTCGTTACTTTATCCAAGACTTTCTTATGTATTTCCTATTTCCTACAAATAAGCTATCGTGGAATAACGAAGGCATTGTAAATAGGTGGAACTTGCCCAACTTGTATTAATAAAATTGCTTTGCTTTCTAAACGCATAAAACTATGTTCATAAAAGTAACATGCTGGGTCGACGGGGTCAAATCAACTCAAAACCATCCAACTACTGCTTGAGATAGTGGAACCAAGCTCAAGTATGCCCCATATACCTGCCGAGTTGATGGAAACAAATAGACTCAAACCATTGGATCAACAGAAACCAATCCATGCCTTCTAAGAATTGTTGTTGCTCTGACAACACCGGGAAGGCCTAAATCAAGCCGCACATTTCATAAACCGTGCACCGCTTCTTGGGTTATGGAATCACGTCCAAGCAAATATAATTACTTAAGTTGCACACACCCATCTGTCGCGCATCACTTCTTAAGCCATGGAACCACGCTTCCTAAGCACGAATTCCTCACGTTATCTGACGATTGGCAACATCAAGAGGTTCCAAACCATTTCGATTCAACAGATCTTATCGATCCAATAAGCCATGCATTTCGTAAGCCATGTACTCTCAAAAGCCATGCATTTCTTAAGCCATGCACTCTCAAAAGCCATGCATTCCACACAAGCACTACTTGATGTTGCTCCGGCACCATCAACAAACCATTAAGATCTTGTAAGTAATGGTATTGTCCTGACAACATCGAGAAACTCGTCTATTGCATGGAAAATAAGAATCCACTCCCACTATCAAAAGTAAGTGACACAAATCCAGTAATGTTGCACAACTAAAAATTGGCAAAGAATCGCAATCATTGACCGACAAAATCTCTGGAATCAAGATGCTCGAGTCATAAGTTCCTAAAGATAGGACCCGCAAAGTAGATTCAGTTACAGATATCCGAGGAATCTCTTAGATCAACCGGTCAATTGTCAAGTGTTCGAAGAAAGCAACCCCATAAAGTAGGGGAACACACATACCAACATTTAATTAGAAGGAAAACTACTCCACGGGCTTGTTTTTCCAAATAAAGAATTTTGGCAATCATAATGGATCCGGTTATAAAATTAAAAATGCATATATAATGTGTCAAATCAAAAAAAATAAAGGCATCGTATACCATGAAACATGGCACTACAATATGAAGTATAGAAATTGCAGAACAGGCAATTATACCATGTGCACACGTAAGTTGTATAAAAACTAGTATAAAGAAGAACACATAAGAGATGACAATAGAAACATTAATCTTTTCATTCCTCGTAACCTTTTATATATAAAGTCAAAATGCGAGGGTCATACCCACACAATATTGGCCAACAAAAAGAAAATTTCCAATGCTACAACAACAAAAATAATAAGTGTAGATTCTGCACTTGTACAAAATGCATGTCAAAATAGTCAGAATGTTCCAGTATTCGGCTCCACTGTCACTCGAGCCTGTTAGTGTTTCTTTCCACCACTTCCTTTCCCCCCTTTGGTTTGAAGTTTCTTCTTCATCTCAGCATACCCACCAGGAGTTGTATCATTGCTGGAAATATTAATTATTACCTCTATGTCCATGTCTCGTCCTTGTTTTTCGACCCCCTCGAAAGACTCCCCTTTGGTCTTGTGCTTTTGGGACCTACGAGAGTTCCTCGAAGACTTTCTCTCCTCAATCTTTTCCCTTTTAAATGCCACCATTTTCTGTTTAGATTTTATTTAGCTGGCTCGCTTGATCTATCTACTCTCGAGTGTCAGCTGCTGTTAAATTTCTCTCAAGAGATACGGAAGGAACATCCATGCCATGCAACGCTGCAATCTTCTCGGATTCCAACCCTAACTGTGGGCTAGACACGGGCGTGGTGATCAAAGCAGCTACAGAAACAAGCGTCAAAGCAGTCAAAATAGCAGCAAGCCCTAGGACCGAAGAAATTGGCAGTTCGATGGGAAAAGAAGATGGACTTATAAGATCAAAAATAAAATCATTCAATTCGCCTTGTTCTTGTGGATGAGCTAAAAATTCTCGAACTCGAGAGAAACAAGAAGGTTACCTGCGTCAGAAGTGTGACCAAGAATTTCAACCTCATACTCTCTACCATCTCCTTGTTTGGATGGCGCACGATCTTTAGTACAGTTCCAGGCTCACCCAAGGCTTCTGAAACAGCGGCTAAAGGGGTGAACAACAAAGCAATACTGATTGAATCCAGAATAGTTCCCGACTGATCATGAGGCTGCTTTAATGATTTGCCAGTCCCGAAACTGAAAGGCTCTGATAGCTCTTTGGCAGTTGCAGTAGCATCGATGGCCTCTTGCTCCCCCTTAATTCGAATAAAATCTCGGCCCTCTAACAAAGCCCTCATCGACTCTTCATTGAGATAGGCGTCCTCCAACTCTTACTCGGTGTATACATTTTCGTTTTCTTCGAAACATAGCAGAATTTCTTACTAAACCACAGCAAGAGTACGTAGGAATTTAGGGTCCAGATAGCTGACACTGCCCTGATGTAGCAGGGAGCTGACGTAGAATTTCAAGATGGTGTCATCCATCTTCCCCGTCTTCGTCTCAAAGTATCCTGTAGCTCTAAGTATTTTGCCGTCACAGCAGCCTTCTCAACTTCAACTTGAGTCTTTTCAACATTAAGCTACGCGACTCTTTCTGAAGCGAAGCAATCATTTGAGCCTGGTCAGAAATGGTCTTGTCACGGGATTCCACCATTCCCGTAGAATCAGCAATTGTCTTTTCATGAGCTTCGACGGCTTCGTCATGTCTAGCAATAGTTCCCTTCTGAGGTTCATCCCATCTCGAATTTCAACTCCTTTTTCAACTTAACCTCATCAACACGGGCCTTTTGATTTCGTATCTGAACATGATCTCAATTTTTATGTGGGCCACTTTCAATTCCTTTAGCAAACTAGCATTGCTCTTACTCACTTGAATTGCAGCATCCCTCTCCTTTATCAGTTGCTCAATTATGGCATCACGTCCTGTTAACATCCTCTTGTAATCATCCCTTTCCTACTCGAAGGAAAATATTTCTTAGTAGTTGTTACGGTTTGTGTCTGCCAGTTTCTTACATAATTTCTCCCATCCTTCAGCTTGATCTAAGTCTCCCTAAATCTCCTGGATATAAGGCATATAAGAATCCTTACAGATCGGATGTAGATCACAATCAAATTTAACTCCCTTCAAAAACCACCGGGAGCACAGCTTTAAGCTTAGGGGGACTGGACGGGAGAATATATGCCGGCATCCTACAGGGGCGTGAAAAACCAGAAGCAAGCACTATGTGAGTTGGCGAAGTTTGATTTGATGGAGAGACTCAAACAGTAAAGTCATAATTTCAATTCCAACAAAGACTAGAGCCGGGGAAAATGCTTGGTGCTCAAAAGGATGAGAATCATGATCTACCTTCGATTTCTTGGATAGTTCTTCCCGTTCATCGGGAGTTTTCTTGTTCTCATAACCACTCCCATAAACTCTGTCTAGGTCCCTGTCATCCTGTCAACAAACTTTGGCTTCAGAGTCTTTCCTCCTTCTCCATTCTTTCTTAGTTTCTAGGGTCTAATGGAAGCTTGAGGTCCGTCTTGACCCACGTTGTGCATCTGTAAATTGTTCAAGGACCTCATAAAGTCCAGGGCCTCCTATAATACCTGATATAAAAAATGAATGAAGAACTTTAGCGACAGAAAATGAACCCAAATAACAAATATATAAGTGTACATGAACCTAGTGAAATATGTAACGTTGTAGGCGGCCTAGAAGGACTTCACAAACCGGATCGAGTGGCGACTAAATTGGGAGTTAGGCTAACTCCAGACACAATATGACCGAGGTAAGAAGACAATCCCTTGAACTCGAAATCATCTTCCATGAGTTCATCGATGTTTACATATACGTTGCCTAAGTCCCAAAGTTGATATCGGTTTCCTTAGGTGGAGAACCATCAAGTCATTCAGCTATTGGGGGAGCCTGTTTAGCAATAATCTCTTGGGGAGGTGAATCCAGAAGAATAGGACTCATTCCTGGAGTTTTATCGCATGATTCGAAGTCTTCTTCAGTGGAACTTGCATCAAATTCCTCATCATTAGAGGAGGAATCATAGCTACTACTGCTCTCAATTTCAACCTCCTCCATTTCAGTACCCTTGCCGTCATGCTGCTTGAACTCCTCTTTCCCCTCCTCCAGGATCAAGAGCATCCTAATCGGGCAATTTGTTTCGGTCATAACACTTTTTCCTTCATGAATTTTTTCAATTGATCAACCGAATAGACCTTCTCCTTCTGGCAGATCGCCCTCTTCGAAGTCGTGCGATGAAGAAGTGGAGCGTGTTTGAATCCTAAAATGGGAAGGAGATAGAACTTCAACAGCGATGGCAGATCTCCCAGAATGTAACAACTTGTATCAAAGAAAATTCTCATCCGTTAGTAAAGACATGACTGATCTCTCTCTAGTGTCTATCACCTTTAGAGTATAGAAGATGGGATTAAGCGATGGATCTTTTTATCGCCTCAAAATAACTACAAGGAGTATTTAGTCTATTAAAAATCCCGCACCATCGTATTAAATCACAACGAGTAAAAGAGAAGACTTACCCCTTATCGTCCAAAGGCGATTAAATCCCTCAGGACACCTAAAAAAATATTGTGTCTTGAACTGGGATAAATTACTTTGAGGATGCAGCACAATTTTGTGATTTATTTGGGATTTAATGATCATAAGAGACGAACGTTCATCTCTATTCTTGAATGAGAGGAAATATCTCAGCTCATCAAAGGTTAGGGCATAGTTGAATGTCTGCATGAACAAAACGTGAAGACAAGTCAAAATCACGTATCTGTTGGGGTGAATCTGAAAAGGAGAAATTCCCAAATTCAGAAGAGTCTCTCTCAAGAAATGATTGAAGGGGGCACTGCTCCATTCAAGCATGTGCATTGATGGCGGCGGTGTACCTTGAAGGTGGTATGTGAGCAATCTCGTTATTCAATGAAAGATGCACGTCATCATTCGGAATGTCATGCTATGAACAAATGTTGTGCAGGACTTTAGCAGAAATTACGGTGGAAGCTCTCTTTGGAGGGTTGAGTAAACTCTAAAGTTTGGAGAAGTTCGATTTACAACCGAACCAACTGGAACCAATTGGCCATATTTAGCTGGTGATGCAGAAGAAGTAGGCGCTGCTAAAACCGTTTGTGAAGGCATAACTGATGTCGATTCGGCTTCCAAATGTATGGGATTTCCCCCACTGGATTTATGATGGGATGTCGGATTCTTCATTCTATATAATAGAACTTGTATCTAATGCAGTTAGGTAATTATATTTATAACTAGACTAGAAGTCCCTCTAGGCTTAACACTTGAATTCTGAAAAAAATCATTGATTTATGCTAACTCATCGAATTTCAAGCATTGACTAGGGCTAGTGTAGTGTGTTATCTATGTAGGATGGGCTCAGTGTCCTGAATACTACGAACGCTCTACCCAGTGTAGATTGTTCACTCATAGTGAGGAAAGGAAAAAGCTTTATGTATCATTCATTAAAGTTATTCCTCTTACACTTATTCATTACCGATCAATGATCGATAACGGATCTACTGTCCAAAGCAGCAGGGAAAGCTCTTCCTATTCCGAGCACATCGATTGTGTAATGATAGGACCGATCCAAAGTGGGCAACTATAGATTGATAGGTCCGAATTGAACAAAAAATACTCAGCATAAGTCAATTTCAGTTCTCTGGAAAGCAATAACAGCATGAGCTGCTTACGAGACGCAACCTTAAGCTATTATTACCTCCTAGAAAAATGAAAATCAATCTACAAGGCGAAGTGTGGGGATCAATGATGAAACTTGATGCAAGTTAATTTTGACTATGTAGATGAAGATAACAAATATGTCAAGCATCGGGTCAAAACCTGGGCTTTTTTCCATGAAGAATCCAATATACGATTTACTATCTTCTTCTACAAAGTCACAATCAGCTCGAATTTTCCATTGCGTACATTACCAACACAACCTCATCACCAATCGCTAATAATATGCCAAATTCCACATCACCAACCTCAAGTCAAAAGACAAATGTAGTCAATTTCAATTCGCCGGCGACCCAAGTTAGGCAAGATCGATCGTGATTCAGGCAAGCAACGTTTCAGGTGCTGGAAATTTGCTCAAAGTGGCGGCGAGATTAGGCGGCGTCGGAGGCAGAGAGCTTTGGTGGTGAAGATATATGATGGTGATGGCATACACAAATTTGGGTTTGGTCACATTTTAGCTCGCGCCGTAGAAAGATTAGCTCGGTTCGCAAGGAGAGTGTGAAATGGTGAAGGATCGACTTGAACAATGCTAAGTAGGAGAATGGATGGAAAAATTTGCTAAGTCTTGGATCATTAGCATTCCATAGAGTTGCAATCGATTTTCTCAAACTCGCCAAGTATGGTCTAAGTGTTGTTTGCAAGCATTTGGAAAGTTATGGGATTGAAATTGATTCATCGTTACGAGCAACGATGATTCACATTGAAGACTCAAACAGACGATTGAATAGCAAAAGCCGAATTCGCATAATAGCCTCAACACGATCAATTTAACTTCACGAAAGGGGAACTCAAAAAAGTTACTTCCAGAGCATGCCTTATTTCCAATGAAAGCATACTTTGGAGGCAAATATTAACTGGGTTTTTAACCCAAAAAAATTCAACGGAACTAGAACATCCACATCATCAAGTCAAAACAACTCAAGAATCAATCAAAATAACCAGAAGAAGAAGCTAAGAAGGACCCAAAGGGAAAGATGCAAACATACGCTAAGGGAATGGATCGCCGGCGATCGGATGGATCACTGGCGACTGATCACCAATGGATCACTAGTGATCCATATGGATTGCTCGTGGATCCACCAAAATTCTTGCATCGTGAACCAATATCTTTTCTAGGGATGTCTGCCAAGCTTCATGATATTCCAAGCAAGCTAGTTAGAGAAGTGCGCATTCCTCTAATTCCAATCATAGTTCAATGCAACGTGTATATAAATCATCATCAAAACAAGACAACTAGTTATGAAATTACATGGAGAGCATCAACATAAGGCAAAAAGCGCAATCCAAGTGAAACGAACCAAAAATATTTACACTACATGGATCACTAGCGATTCATCGGAATAGGTCGGTTTATTGTGAAATTTTGGAGCGTCTTCGTATCATTCAGTATAGGTTCTACCAATGCGGCCTAGCTCAATAGATCTCCAATCCCTATAAATACTCACTTATCTACAACATAAAGAGGATCTGTTGGACCGGATGCTAGAATTCCATAGAAACTATTCTTCACTCTTCTTCTCCCACAGAGTAGTAATCTAAAGGTTCACTATGATTCTCCAATGAACTCATGTACTTGTGACTTGATCTAACTTAGGAGATTCAGTCATATTGTAATCCGATTCAACTTGTAATGGTAGTCAGTTAATAGAAAGTTATAAAGTGGATGTAGGCTTCATTAACAACCGAACCACTATAAAAACTGTAATGACCTAGAATTTCTATCATTTGAAATTCGTATATTTAATTGATTTTAAATATGCACAAGTAAATTTAATAAGCTGAATAGACTTTGTTTCGAATATAGTGATTTAATTGGATAATTAAATTGTTAATTTAATATTGAAATAGAAAAAATAATTGGAAATTGAAGTAAATGTGAATAAAAATGATTTATAAAGTTGAATTAAATTATATTTGAATTAGAATGATGTTAGAGAACTTTTAAAATTGAATTAAAAGTTAATTTGTAAAAAATTGAATATTTTAACATTTAATTGATGAGTGAAAATAGCCATTTTTCAAATAGTCTCGGATTTCGACGAAATCAGTTTCATCGGATCCGTAATGTTATATTATTGTATGATTTCAAATTTTGTATCAATCGGATTTACAGTTTGTCTGGGGTAAGCTAAAACGCGTAAGAAATCGATTTAAGTGAATTTTAAATTTAAATAGTCGATTCGAAAGCCTATCTTCCAAATACGGTCGAATTGGCTTCCGATATATATACCATTGCGTTCGGAATAGGGGTAAAACATTATAAACGCCAGGCGGCATGCTTCGTTTCGAGTTCGGAAAAAAAATCGGATGAATAGTGCGCGCGAATTTTCTATAAAAGGACAACATTATTTTCTTTTTTCACAAAACTTAGGGTTAGAAACCCTAGCCGCCGGCTTCAATTTATTGGCCGAGAATTGGCGATTCTTCCCCTCTTAATCTCTTCCAATCAATCCACATTCACGAAAAACTTTCAACTACAATGTTGTAGATCCATAGCAGAGCTTTAAATCTATACGGCTATGATCGTTTATAGTCAAGTAAATCGATGGAAATCTTCGTTTGAACGTTCTACTTTCACTCACGTTTTTTGAAGCAATGGTAGATTGATGGGGGTGCGGTCGGCTGGTGTGGGTGTGGTTCGAGATGCTCGTCAACGTGGTGACCTTGGATCATCGTCAAACCGATGGAGGTAGGTGTGGCGTTCAAAAAGATCGAACAAAGATAGGTTCGATCGCGTTTTTCATGAACAGGGAAGAAGGAAAAAGTCATAGCCGTGACCTGATCGTTCGTAATCGTGTGGCCTAGATTGAATTTAGGTTTTATAAAATAAGTAAAAGTTGAAATTAATTTATATAAAATTCGTACAATGTTTAAAATTCTATAACTTTTTCATACAAGGTCCCTTTCGCATGAAACGAATTGCGTTGGGTTCGTATTGACGAGCACTACGCGATGGAGCAAGTTTGGAGTTGATTGGAGCTAGTGTGAATTTTTAAGTAAAATTAAACGCACGTTTAGTTTTAGTCGGAATAAAACACTACAACTACTATTGGACGCAATGTGAGTACAACTCACTCTTTCTGACTCACTGATATTTTTATATAAGTGAGAATAATTTATTATATGATGATTGATGATTGTTTGGATGATATATGATATATTGATTGGTATTTGGATATATACCTGCTTAGTGGAGCAGATGACCCTATACGTTCCGGTGTATGAGCGGATGACCCTTTGTACGCGTGTCTGCCTTGAAGCGGACATTGTATACATATTATAATACTTATATTTGTTGCGGGTGACAGGTTGGAGGGATCCAACTTGATTCCTCACCAGTATTGATTTATTTATAGATATTGATATATATTCTGTTATCATATGATATATGATGTTTGGTTGCCGTGATTGATGTATTTGGTGCTGTTGCAACATTGGGCCTATTTTTGGAATTTTAAAATGTTAAAGTGATGATTTTTAAATTGAAAAAGGATTTTCAAGTGATTTTGAAAATATATGTTTTATTGAATTTTGAACTGTTGAGGATATGTATTTGCTTTAAATAAATAAAAAGTTATAATTTTTATGTTATAAAATTATGATTTTTGCGAAATATAATTGAAATGTGATTTTTAAAATATAAAGTTGATTTTTTTGTAAAATAGTTTTAAGCGAGATTTTAAATTATTATAAATGGTTTATTTATAAGATTTATAAAATTGAATTTTTATAAATAAAAAATGTTAAAATAGAGTTATAAATGGATTTTATAAGTAAATAAAATTTGTGAAGTTATAAAAAGAAGGACGTTGTAAAATAAAGAGATTATAAGTAATTAACTTATAATTGGATTTTTAGCATGTAATTAAGTTATTAAATGGAATTGATTTATGAAGGAATTTTGTATATGCAAGTTTTTATAATATATAAATGGAATTTATAAACATTGATTTATAAATTCAAAATTGATTGAATTTGATAAGTTAAATATAGAAGTATATTAAAGGAATTATATCCATGATTTTGGACAGTGGATAATCCTTTAATTAAATATGTAGAAGTGTTGAATTTGGTTAGAGATTTATATTCACGATTTTGGACAGTGAATAATATATTAAATAAATGTTTTGGAAAGTGATATTTTTAAATGGATTTAAAACGGTTTAAAGATGTTTTAAAATGTATTAAGGATTGAAACCATATATTTCAACATTCATTGTTGAAATAGATGTTTTCGAAAAATATAAGGAAATGATGGACCGTAAAATTGTTGTTTTTGTAAATGATTTTCGAAAGTAAATGTTTCTGTATAGTATTGGGATTTATATATCTATCTTATTTTCGAATCCCTATACTAGTGATTTTAGGTTGTCATAACAATGTTTTACGCAACACCCGTTTTGACCCAAATAAATGTGTTAAAGAGAATGTTTTCCTTAATGAATAAAATGAATATTTAATTATGATTTAAGTATATGCAATATTTTCTAAGTGTTGAAAATAAATTGAATTGTGAACTACTTATTGTTAAATAAGTGTTTGGAAATGTTTTCCAATACAGAAGTTGAATTTTTTTGAGTATATATCTTTTAAAGATAAATTGAAGTGAATATTTGGCGATGATTTAATTAATAAAAGATTAATTAAAAGGCCTAGTGATTGTTATGGTGCTAAGTATTTGTTTGTTTGTTTAGATAGTTAAATAACCGACTATCAGACTTGGTCAAAATTTTAGTTCCTCGACTTGATGTGGGAACTATTTGTCGTACACTTAGTACGTAGCCTTCTGTGTGGGCTTGATTATCATTTGTGTTGAGGATGTTGATTCGTATAGTGCGGTGTATTACTCCAATCTATCGAGCTTCCTTCTTGGCCCAAAGGATAGAAAGTCGAAGGTTGGAAACGTGATAAGTCAATGAGACTTAGTTTCTGTGTGAGGTGGAGAAACGCTTTTGTGTTGTTGGTATGAAGAGACCGGGATCCGTTTACCCGAAAACCACTTCGGACCAACGTATATGCGATGATTGTGCAGGTTGCTTGTGATGATATTGATATTCCAGAGTCTCATAGTAGGGGACTGCTTGTTGATCGTTTGGGGTTAAAATCCCAATATACATCCAGTAGCAGTGGTCTCTTTATTATGAAATATTCAATGCGTGGACCATTCATTACTAATCCTAGGGATTTCCCGACAGGATGTGGTAGGAAAGTACCTTCGGTTTGTCCTATTCCTGGACAACTGGTATGGATGTTTGTTTGACATTGCATTTCTATCGATTACGTACATTGGTTTTTACAAACGTACATCAGTATTGGTGGAGAAGGCAACTTCTCTTAGCTTAACACCCTCCTTGAGACTTATGAGCTTAAGGATTGTATTTTTATGGAAGGCAACTAGTAGTCAACGGAAATGGCAGTGTGGCATTCAAAATGATATGATATGTGATTGTCAAAGGTAATCGTTACATCTAGCCTCATCAGTCGGAAATGACCAAAACATGGTTAGATGCAGCAGGGCTAAGTGGGTCGCTCCCATTAGGGTATGATCATCCTCTTCTGGATATATCTTTGCACAATATGCCGTCCTATATCTGATTATGTGGTTTGTATGCTAGAGGGCCTTCGGTAAAGGTCGGTAACGACCAGAGGATGATATATTCGATACCATCTAGTAATAGAGATGGGTCGGTCTTGTGTTGGTAGACGATCCTTTGTGATGGTTCTTGATACATTCTTCTAGAGGTGTACTGCCGGAAGGTAGTCCCTTCACCTAGTCATTTGTATGGAAATCCAAACTCCATTACGTGTTTTCCATTTTGATTGTATCACCCAATTGGGCTATACGCTGGAATTTAATCAATGTACCAATTTCGGCTATGATTAATATTATTTGTATATAATAGACACTACTATAATATAAGAGGATTTGATATGATATGTTTTAGTTATCGTAAGGTAAAAACATGTCCGTGTTTATGTGTGGACTTGTCCTACGAGATACTTTTGTTTTAATAAAGTAAAAGTTTGGTAATTTAATAAATTCAGTTGAGTGTGTTTCTCATGCTGGTTTACCAGAATGATCCGGGTGTTCTTCCCTTTCAATGCTCGGGTCAGACCGAGTATTTCTACAGGTTATGCTTTGGTGCTTTTGGAGCTTCAGCAGGTGAGATGGAGATCTTCATTTTCGTATACACGTACTTGTTTTGATTATCCGATGTGCTTTGTTAGTTGTTTGAATTATCAGCATTCGTAAGGACAGGTTATTATAACTGTTCAAGCTGATAACTACTGATTGATTGTTGAACACTGATTGATGTGTATATGTACAGTTTCTATTTTGTAAAGATCATTGATATGATATTATATATTTTCCGCTGCGTTGTGAGATTCTGTATTGTTCTGTTTGGTTCTATCTTCTCTCTTTCTTCTCTTCTCTTCTTCTCTCTTCTTTTCTTTCTCTTGACTTTCCATCAATTTGTGCTTTTTGGGTCGGACATGTATGGATTATTGTCGATTCGAAGGGTATGGATTTTCAGGTCGTCACACGTGGTATCAGAGCTTAGATTTTGTATTCCTAAGCTTTGATGTGTACTCAGTATAGATAGGGACAGTTTCACCCTAGATTGAGTTTGAGTGTATTATATATATGAGCGCGTATTTGTTAGTGAATATAAAATGTTCTATATTGTGTTTACTTATCCTTTGAGCTTTTTGTGAATTCTGGTCAGTATGTGGGACGCTATGTTATCGATAGGGATTTCCAAACACTTAAACGAGGCAAGTCGACATAGTATTATTTTAAATTGGGTAAATGAAATAATTTTACCTCGATTATAATTTATATACAAAGAAATGATTTTTTCGGAATTATTATAGAGCAAATAATTGAATTGTTTGGTTGTTTGAAAATGTAAATATATATAAGTTATTAAAAGCTGTTTGAATAATCTTAATGAAAACAAAAATTGTAAGCGAATGAAATTATATAAGAAAATGAATTATAAGTATAGGATTATAATTAATATGATTTACAAATGTGAAATAATCTTATATATAAGAAATGAAACAATATGTGTTATAAATAAAAATGAATTTAAATTAAGAATTGGGAAATTTGAATCCCATTTATTTCGGAAGTTGTTTTTCAAAGTTAAAGATAACTAAGTATGATTTGAAAACTTAGAAAAGTTTTGTAAGAAGTTTAACTAATGATTTTTGGAAAAAGTTAAAAAGTTAAATAGATTTGGTAAATCTAATTTGAACGAATTGTTTTGAAAAGTTAATGGATATTGTGACTTTTTTTTTACTTAGTAATTTCGAGGATGAAATTCTTCTAAGTATGGGAGAATGTAACGACCCAGAATTTCTATCATTTAAAATTCATATATTTAATTGATTTTAATTATGCACAAGTAAATTTAATAAGTTGAATAGATTTTATTTCGAATATAGTAATTTAATTGGATAATTAAATTTTTAATTTAATATTGAAATTGCAGAAATAATTGGAAATTGAATTAAATATGAATAAAAATGATTTATAAGTTGAATTAAATTCTATTTGAATTAAAATGATGTTAGAGAACTTTTAAAATCGAATTAAAAGTTAATTTGTAAAAAATTGAATATTTTAATATTTAATTGACGAGTGAAAATAGCCATTTTTCAAACAGTCTTGGATTTCGACGAATCTAGTTTCATCAGATCCATAATGTTATATTATTGTATGATTTCAAATTTAGTGTTAATCGGATTTACGGTTTTTCCCAGGCAAGCTAAAACGCATAGGAAATCGGTTTAAGTGAATTTTAAATTTAAATAGTCGATTCGAAAACCTATCTTCCAAATACGGTCGAATTGGCTTGCGATATATATTCCATTGCGTTCGGAATAGGGGTAAAACATTATAAATGCCAAGCGGCATGCTTTGTTTCGAGTTCGGAAAAAAATCATATGAATAGTGCGCGCGAATTTTCTATAAAAGGACAACAGTATTTTCTTTTTTCACAAAATTTTGGCTTAGAAACCCTAGCCGCCGGCTTCAATTTATTGGTCGTCTTCCCCTCTTAATCTCTTCCAATCCATCCACATTCACGAAAAACTTTCAACTACAATGTTGTAGATCCAGAGGAGAGCTTTAAATCTATATGGCTATGATCGTTTATAGTCAAGTAAATCGATGGAAATCTTCGTTTGAACGTTCTACTTTCACTCACGTTTTTCGAAGCAACGGTAGAGCGATGGGGGTGCAGTCTGCTGGTGTGGGTGAGGTTCGAGATGCTCGTCGACATGGTGACCTTGGATCATTGTCAAAACGATGGAGGTGGGTGCGGCGTTCAAAAAGATCAAACAAAGATGTGTTCGATCGCGTTTTTCATGAACGCGGAAGAAGGCAAAAGTCACAGCCGTGATCTGCTCGTTCGAAATTGTGTGGCCCAGATTGATTTTAGGTTTTATAAAATAAGTAAAAGTTGAAATTAATTTATATAAAATTCGTACAATGTTTAAAATACTATAACTTTTTCATACAAGTTTCATTTCGCACGAAACGAATTGCGTTGTGTTCGTATTGACGAGCACTACGTGATGGAGATAGTTTGGAGTTGATTGGTGCCAGTGTAAATTCTAGGTAAAATTAAACGCGCGTTTAATTTTATTCGGAATAAAACACTACAACTGCTATTGGACGCAATGTGAGTATAGCTCACTCTTTCTGACTCATTGATATTTTTATATAAGTGAGGATAATTTAATATATGATGAGTGATGATTGTTTGGATGATATATGATATATTGATTGGTATTTGGATATATATCTGCCTAGTGGAGCAAATGACCCTATACGTTCCCGTGTATAAGCGGATGACCCTTTGTACACGCGTCTGCCTTGAAGCGGACATTGTACATATATTCTAATATTTATATTTGTTGCAGGTGACAGGTTGGAGGGATCCAACTAGATTCGTCACTAGTATTGATTTATTTATAGATATTGATATATATTCTGTTATCATATGATATATGATGTTTGGTTGCCGTGATTGATGTATTTGGTCCTGTTGCAGCATTGGGCCTATTTTTGGAATTTTAAAATATTAAAGTGATGATTTTTAAATTGAAAAAGGATTTTTAAGTGATTTTGAAAATATAGGTTTTATTGAATTTTGAACTGTTAAGGATATGGATTATTTTAAATAAATAAAAAGTTATAATTTTTATGTTATAAAAATTATGATTTTTGTGAAATATAATTGAAATGTGATTTTTAAAATATAAAGTTGATTTTTTTGTAAAATAGTTTTAACTGAGATTTTGAATTATTATAAATGGTTTATTTATAAGATTTATAAAATTGAATTTTTATAAATCAAAAGTTTTAAAATAGAGTTATAAATGGATTTTATAAGTAAATAAGATTTGTGAAGTTATAAAAAGAAGGATGTTGTAAATTAAAGAGATTATAGGTAATTAACTTATAATTGGATTTTTGGCATGTAATTAAGTTATTAAATGGAACTGATTTATAAAGGAATTTTGTATATGAAAGTTTTTATAATATATAAATGGAATTTATAAACATTGATTTATAAATTCAAAATTGATTGAATTTGACAAGTTAAATATAGAAGTATATTGAAGGAATTATATCCATGATTTTGGACAGTGGATAATCCTTTAATTAAATATGTAGAAGTGTTGAATTTGGTTAGAGATTTATATTCACGATTTTGGACAGTGAATAATATATTAAATAAATGTTTTGGAAACTGATATTTTTAAATGGATTCAAAATGGTTTAAAGATGTTTTAAAATGTATTAAGGATTGAAACCATAGATTTCAACATTCATTGTTGAAATAGACGTTTTCGAAAAGTATAAGGAAATGATGGACTATAACATTGTTGTTTTAGTAAATGATTTTCGAAAGAAAATATTTTTGTATAGTATTGGGATTTATATATCTATCTTATTTTCAAATCCCTATACTAGTGATTTTGGGCTGTCGTAACGATGTTTTACGCAACATCCATTTTGACCCAAATTAATGTGTTAAAGAGAATGTTTTCCTTAATGAATAAAATATATACTTAATTATGATTTAAGTATATGCAATATTTTCTAAGTGTTGAAAATAAATTGAATTGTGAATTACTTATTGTTAAATAAGTGTTTGGAAATGTTTTTCAATATAGAAGTTGAAATGTTTTGAGAATATATCTTTTTAAAGATAAATTGAAGTGAATATTTGACGATGATTTAATTAATAAAAGATTAATTAAAAGGACTAGTGATTGTTATGGTGCTAAATATTTGTTTGTTTGTTTTGATAGTTAAATAACCGACTATCAGACTTGGCCAAAATTTTAGTTCCTCGACTTGATGTGGGAACTATTTAGTCGTACACTTAATACGTAGCCTTCTATGTAGGCTTGATTATCATTTGTGTTAAGGTTGTTGATTCGTATAGTGCGGAGTATTACTCCAATCTATCAAGCTTCCTTCTTGGCCTGAAGGATAGCAAGTTGAAGGCTGGAAACGTGATAAGTCTTTGAGACTTAGTTTCTGTGTGAGGTTGAAAAACGCTTTTGCGTTGTTGGTGCGAATAGACCGGGATCGGTTTATCCGAAAACCACTTCGGACCAACGTATATGCAACGATTGTGCAGGTTGCTTGTGATGATATTGACATTCCGGAGTTTCATAGTTGGGGACTGCTTGTTGATCGTTTAGGGTTAAAATCCCAATATACATCCAGTAACAATGGTCTCTTTATTACGAAATATCCAATGCGAGCACTATTCGCTACTAATCCTAGGGATTTCCCGACAGGATGTGGTAGGAATGTACCTTCGGTTTGTCCTGTTCCTGGACAACTTGTATGGATGTTTGTATGACATTTCATTTCTATAGATTACGTACATTGGTTTTTACAAACGTACATCGATGGTGGCGGAGAAGGCTACTTCTCTTAGCTTAACACCCTCCTTGAGACGTATGAGCTTAAGGACGATATTTTTGTAGAGGGCAATTAGTAGACAATGAAATGGCCGTATGGCATTCAAAGTGATGTGATATGTGATTGTGAAAGGTAATCGTTACCTCTAGCCTCATCAACTGAAAATGAAAAAAACAGGGTTAGATGCAGCAAGGCTAAGTGGGTCGCTCCCATTAGGGTATGATCATCTTCTTCTAGATATATCTTTGCACGCTATGACGCCGTGTATCTAATTATGTGGTTTGTATGTTAGAGGGCCCTCGGTAAAGGTCGGTAACGACCGGAGGATGATATAATCGGTACCATCTAGTTATAGAGGTATGCCGGTCTTATGTTGGTAGATGGTCCTTTGTGATGGTCGTCGGTACATTCTTCTAGAGATGTACTGCCGGAAGGTAGTCCCTTCACCTGGTCATTTTTATGGAAATCCAAACTCCACTACGTGTTTGCCATTTTGATTTTATTACCCAATTGGGCTATATGCTGGAATTTAATCAATGTAACAATTTCGGCTATGATTAATATTATTTGTATATAGTGGACACTACTATAATATTAGAGGATTTGATACGATATGTTTTAGTTGTCGTAAGGTAAAAACTTGTCCGTGTTTATGTGTGGACTTGTCTTACGAGATACTTTTGTTTTGATAAAGGAAAAGTTTGGTAATTTAATAAATTCAGTTGAGTGTGTTTCTCACGCTGATTTACCAAACTGATCCGGTTGTTCTTCCCTTTCAATGCTCGGGTCAGACCGAGTATATCTACAGGTTATTCTTTGGTGCTTTTGGAGCTTCAGCAAGCGATCTGGAGATCTTCATTTTCGTATACACGTACTTGTTTTGATTATCCGCTGTGCTTTGTTAGTTGTTTAAATTATCGGCATTTTTAAGGACAGGTTATTATAACTGTTTAAGCTGATAACTATTGATTGATTGTTGAACTCTGATTGATGTGTATATGATAGTTTCTATTTTATAAAGATCATTGATACGATATTATATATTTTCCGCTGCGTTGTGAGATTCCGTATTGTTCTATTTGGTTCTATCTTCTCTCTTTCTTCTCTTCTCTTCTTCTCTCTTCTTTTCTTTCTCTTGATTTTTTGTCGATTTGTGCTTTTTGGATCAGACATGTGTGGATTATTGTCGTTTCGAAGGGTACAGATTTTCGGGTCGTCACAAAAATCTTCTTGTCTCTTTACTATTTCTGCTTTTTTACATTTATTTTCTATATTATTGCTCTGTAAGAATATGGCTAGTGCTTTCACGCTCAATCCAGGGTGTTGATCCATTTTTTGGGTTAACAGTGCCTACAGTAGTCATGAGTAATACACCGTCCAACATTTGGAAAGAATCACATACTCTAGCCTTAACGGCATAATCAATATCCTATCTCGATACGTCTTGACTAGGAATTATTAAAAGATTATTTTATTTTAATGTAATAAATTTCTCATCTTTACAACACATTGTAATTACTATCACATAACATAACGTTTAAGGATATTTTATTAAATATACTAAATTAAATAATTAACTAAGAGAACAAAGTATGACAAGTATATAATGTAAAGAAAACCACCTTTTAGTTTGAATGAGATTTTACAATAGTGTTAACAATTTACAATAAATTATATAATTTCCTTTAGGGCATATCTCTAACTCTATCAATCTCTCACTTACATTTAGGATCAATTACAGAATCTCAACCCATCCATTCGATCTGTTTCTTGGGAATTGACTGAGTTAGTCCCTTTATGAATGGATCTGTTATATTGTCCTATGTATCTACTCTTAGAGTTATGACTTCTTTCTTCTCTATAAATTCTTTAATGAGGTGGAACTTTTGAAGAATGTGTCTTGATTTCCAATGTGCTGTAGGTTTCTTTGTGATCTACATTGCTACATTATTGACATAAAATAATGGCATTGGATCCTTCTTGTTGAGAATTGCTCCTAACTCACTCATAAATTTGTACATCCCGGCTACTTCTTTGGTCGCTTCATTAAGGACGATGTACTCAATCTCCATCATGGAATCAGCTGCCATTTCCAATTTGGAACCATTCTAACTGACGACCATACCGTTTAAAGCAACTGGATATAGAATTATTATTGTCGATATCACTTTGAAAGCTGGAGTCTGTATACCCATTCATAAGGATGACTCTATTCGCATATATAAGAAATAAGTCCTTTGTATTTCTCAAATACTTAAGTATACATTTTATAGTAGTCTGATATTTTTCTCCATGATTACACTGGTATTGGTTTATGCCTTATGCATCCTAACATGTAAGCCACATTTGGTGTAGTCACAACATGGCATCCATTATGGAGCCGACTGCATATGCACATTGTGTGCTTTCCATATGCTCTTTCTCCTCATCAATATGAGGAAGAGTTTTATAAAGGACGATTACAGATTGCATTGGAATGTTTCTGCGCTTGAAATTCTCCATGCTGAACCATTTTAGTATAGTACCTATGCATAAGGATATATGTTGTGACTCCCAAATTATTCATAGAGAAGTTCTTGGATAACCATGCTTTCACTGATTGCAACAATGCGGTGTCATTGCCAATCGATAACAAATCATCGACATATAGAATTAAGACCACTACAGCACTTCCTTATTCTTTGCGGTATATGCATGTTTTCTCTATGTTCTGATAAAAATAAAAATGCATGATTACTTTATCATAATACTTGTTCCAACTTATTGGAGCTTATTTAAGATCCTAAATGGATCTTAACAATATGCATGCCTTACCATCACTCTCATTGACCTTCAAAATCTTAAGCCACAATACGTAAATGGTCTCTTCTAAATCATCATTTAGAAATGCCATTTTTACTATCATTTGCCATATTTCAGAGTTATTGAATACAAAAATGGGAAGCTATATCCGAATAGAATTAAGCATTGCTACGTAGACAATGTTTTGTCATAATCAACATCTTAATTTTGACAAAACCTTTTAACAACTGGTCTACCTTTATAAATCTCTACTTGTCTATCTACATTTAGTTTTTCCTTAAAAACTCATTTCCAACCGATGGATTTTATCCCTTCGGGTATGTCAATCAAAATCCATATTTTTCATACATGGAATCGATTATGGATTTCATAGCTCCAAGCAAAAGTGTAGAGTGTTTACTCTATAGTGCTTGTTGGAATGAAATAGGAGTGTCGTCTTCTATGACATAGTCCTCTTCTTCATCATCCACGAGAAAACCATAGTATCTCTCTAGTGCGTGAGATTCCCAATTAGATCTTCTAATAGGTCGCGTGTGTGGAAACAATAATGTTTTCTAAAAATACAGCATATGTGGAAACAATCATGTTATTTCTTTGGTGTTATAGAAAAATTATATCTCACAGAACTCTTGGAATATCCAATAGATTTACACAGAACCAATCTTGCTTCAAGTTTGTTATTCACATTCTTTATGTATACTGGACAACTCTACCTTCAAACAATTGAGGTGGGGTTTCTTCCCATGTCACATTGCATTAAGGGTGAGCATTTAACCAGTTTCACTGACTTAACCAATTTAACCACATTGAAAAAACCGACTTAACCGATAATTTCGGTTAATTGACATTATCGGTTAATCGGCCAACCATAACCGAACATTTTCAATTCGGTTAACGATTAACAAAATTTTATCAGTCGGTTAACCATTAGCCAACTAAATTTTTTAGTTTTTTCCTTAATTGCAGCCCAAAACCAGCCCATTTGTAAACAAAGCACACCCGAATCGAACTAGTTCTGTATGCCCTAGTAACATAGTATTCCCTTTCAAGATCTTCTCTAATTCTAATTTTCAAGATGAATTTAAAAATAAATGAGAAAATTCAAAACCTAGATCTAGTCTACACACTCGTCTCATCTGCTAATCAGTGATATTAGTTACGGTACTTCCTGATGCTAGTGAAAACCACCACCACCATCGAGCCGTTGCAGTGATTAATGGCGTCAAAAAGGAAATGAACGATTGTGAATACACTTTTCCAAAATTAATTCTTAAGTTCTAAATCAACTTACCAAATCTTAGTTCTAAATTAATTTACAGCTAGTTTATAGTAATACGATTGCAGTAATCATATACTAAATTTACTTTAATTTGTTTTATTTAGTTTTAGTATACTAAAATTTGATTAACTCTCTAGCCTGTTGTATATTTTACTTCCAAACAAGTCTATTTCTAAGCCTCTATACTATAAAACAAACTTTTTATTTATGAGATTGCTAGAACATTGGATATTTTTCCAGAACATTGGATATTTTACTACAACATATTTTGTTGTGCAAAAGTATATCACAATTATGGATAGTTGGCTACAAGGAAGTTTGTGTAACATAGTTGAAATCATCACTTGCTTGTTTTATGTGCAAATTTTATTCAGAACTAGATTTAGATTTTTTTTTGTTGTGCAAAAATACATCACAATTATGGCCAGTTGGCTGCAAGGAAGTTTGTGTAACATATGTTGAAACTATCGCTTTCTTGTTTTAGGTGCAAATTTTGTTCAGAACTAGATTAGTCTAAGCACCTTATCAAATCAACTACCCAATGCAAAGTTTTCTCTCAAATTTTTCTAACTGGGGAATGGATTAGTGAGTCCATGAAAGAGTTTATTTTTTAGTTTGAAGATGCTAGTTTTATAGTTTATCATGTTAGGATTTTAATATACTTTAGAATTAATTAATCATGAAACCCTAGATCTAAATAAGTGACTCATATTGATGTGATTGAGAAAATCAGAGGAAAATAAATGAATTAAAGGAAGCCATACCTGAATTCATAGTTGCTAGTTGGAAAAGTAAATTTGGTTTGGTTTTCTATATGACACGAGCTCTGAATCTTCTATTAGATCGGAATTCATAGTTGCTATTTTTATAAACTGATTAAGACAAAGAGATAGATCTAAAATATAAAAGTGAGATCTGGTCTTTCAAATTGAAATAAATCCTTGATCTGAATTATTTCCATAGAAGAGATTATACGAATAACTAGAACTTATATGATTTGGGGATCATAACCCCTTATTTATAATATTGGCAATTTCTAATTTGGCCCTTCAAAAAATTAGAATTATCCCGATATCCATATGTTAATATCATGACAGTTATAGCTATAAGCCTTTTAACTTTAATTCATAATTTGACTGCTTTAATTAGGCTTTACAACAAAATAGCATAACACATTTTGTTTTATATAAGTGGCTTATATGTAGTAATTTTCCAACAATCTCCACTTGGGCCATATATGCAATAACCATATAAATGTGTACAACTTTATGGGCTCCAAAATTTTCTATTTATAACATAAGGTTTTTCTGAAACTATCTCATCATTAACTAAGTTGGCAAAGGATCAAAGCGGCTTTTGTTACTTTTAGCGCAACTAAACCCATCAATGATCACGTACTCCAACACGATCAAATGACATAGATCGATCATGGATGTGTAGCATGAAAATTACATAATATGTACATGTCTATTTTCAACTGGTCCTACTTTAGTGAGATTAAAACGTTTAATATTTGAACAACCTAGAGTGCAAACAAAATTTTATTACTTTATTTCTTATCAGAAAAAAGAAACTGATAGTCCGCAACCAAAGTATAGAGCAATATGTCATATGACAGTATCAAATACAAATTCTCTTCAAATCAAAATATCCTTACATAATACTAATTGAGCAAGATGCTTATGAAAGACCTTGGATGATAATCCTTCTATAAGCCGATCCATTATAATGAAGTTTGACAATATGCTTTGTAAACTACAATATATTTTGCACTCTCCCCATATTATAAAATAATATGATGTTTATTATCACAATATTATTTTAGTGATCTTTCTATTTCTTTATTCAGTAGTCCATAACTTTGTGGAAAAATTTTACAATTTTTTTCCACTGTTTGATGCCTCATAACAGAAAATAAATAATAGTTTCAAAATAGGGGAGGCAATAACTATCTTGTATGACAACTTTCCTCGTATAGCTGCACCCAAAAAATATCATTACTACCTAAAGTGAATCTTTTATGCTCCTGGCATTCAAAATATTTAGATCGTAATGTTTTATGATCTCCAACCAATCCGATCTTTTACTTATGATCATATAATCTTTTATTCCTTAAAGATATCTCATAATCATTTTGGTTACTAATCCGTATTCCACTTTTAATGTCAGTAAAATATCTGCCAAATAATACACACAATATCCATATATGTATATGCCTTAACATTCATTAGACTCCACAGCGCAAATGCATGAGGAATATTTTGCATTTCTTTAGTTTCAAGGATGTTCTTGTATTACTATACAAGACAACATTTGTCTTTTTCTGGAAAAAGAGAATTAACTGATTTGTAATTTTCATACCAAGCATTTTTAAGCACTTATTTACTTAGCTCTTGTGTCGTAATCCAAGTATCACCACATGGGTAATAAAGTTGTATTTGAATCTCTAATACAAAAGTGTAAGACATAATTGGGTTCCTTAAGTTGTTTCATCAATATCTCAATTGAGAAACATGACTTTAATATCCATCTAATTATGCTCAAAATTACAATATGCAACAAATCCTAAAGTGATTCTGAAGAGTCTTTCACTAAAAACAAAGAGAAAGTTTCTTTAAAAAAAATATTTCCCTTTCAAGAATAGTCTTTCTATAAAAGAGCCTTAGACTTTTTCATATTTCCCACTAGAACCCTTTTGGTTTTGAATAATTATTCATAACCAATGATCTTGTTACTTAAGTTATGGGGAAAAATATCAAACTTTATTTTCCTTATAGATTTAAATTATATACACATACCCTAAATCCACATTTGAAATTAGTACCTTATATGGATTGATATAAGCCTACAGAATCATCTTCACTAATCCCTTATTTATCTTTATGAAGAAATACTACATAGTCATTCATAATAGTTTTCTTCCTTTTCAAGTGTATTTCCTTAGTGACCATGCACTTTGAGGTTGTTGAGTTTGTTTTCTTGAAAAAATAACCTTAACTTGAAGAAAACTTTGTTTGACGTTGTCTTATTATGGCTCTTAATTTACTTCTTGTTAATGAAAGGAAACAGATCTTATATGTTATTATGCACGTAAATATGCATATATTTACATCCATATTTATCTCTTTTTATTTAAATAAACATCATATTTGGGCACTTTAACATGTCTAAAACCAAAATTCAATTATTTCAAACCATCATATTTTCATCTTCATTCGGGGGAAAAACAGTAATTTTTGTGCATGTGTCAATGTAAGAATTTTTACTTGGAAATTTTTTATGATTTTTATAGGATATTTTGATACATGTTGAAGATGGATTCATGATGATATATGCATGCACAAGGAACTACAAAGGAATGAAGAGGAAATAATTCAAGTTCAAGATCATGGAGGACCCCACCCACTTACCTTGATTTTCAATTAGGAGTTAAGCACATGCTAAAAGGTCATTAAAGCTTCATGTACATTTAAGTGGGGGATTAGCGGATGTTAATGATTACTTGTTGGCTGCACTACCTCAAGGGTACTTTGGGAAGCTCCTTAAAAAAGGAACTAGGGTTTTATGCATGTATAAATAACCCTCTTATGTACATGTGAATATCTTCTACCTTTCATAGTACTTAGGAAATTAGAATGTAAAATTATAGGCAATGTTTCGTGAAATAAAAATGGCTTCTTAACCTCTTTCTCTTCTCTTATTTACATGCTTTTATTTACTTTCCATGCTTTCATTTATGCTCTTTCCTTTTCTTTGTTAGTAAATTAGTTTTACATTCATGTAAGTAGTGTATCTTAATTCCTTTTGTTGTAAGTAGTTTAATTGCATTCTCTTATTTGCTTATTTTCTTTTTTCTTCTCTTTTTAATGTTAAAATATACTTTTGTTGCTTCAATGGCACAAATGAGTAGTTAAACCCTTAACTTAGGGGTAATGAAACTCTCAAGTATTATGTAAATTCAAAAATTCTATGGTTTATGATCTCTTGTATTTGTACTTCATAAAAGTAGATATTGATGTAAGCTTATACAAATGGGTTTGATAGCTTATGTTGCATTTGCAAATGAGCTATTATTATTCAACATAAATACAAGTTACATCATGACTTGCTAATTGATTTTTGATTTTGAAATGAATATGAAAACAAAATTTGATGATCTGTTTTACTAATCACAATAGTAAATAGATTATACTTAAAAATAGTTTTTGCTTTGCTACATTTTCATGAGAATTAACAAGTGGCTTATTTGTTGTATTGTAGTTTGATGGTTTCCTTTGTGTTAATTAATGACATAAATAAACTATACTTATGATAAATACAACCATAAGTTCATTTAATATCAAAAATTGAGATCATAGATATTTTTTTGATTGATTTACAAAAATAAGAGAGTGGATTGGCTCTTAAGTTGTTCTCTAACTTCCTAGTTTTTAATCTTATTTTTATTTTAGTTTTAGCTTCTCTTTGTTCATAAATAGTAGAAAACAAGTTTCTCTCATTTTGATCTAATTTGATTGAATAGCAAGTTTAAGATCTTAGAAATTTCCTGCGGATCGACCAGTATTCACCATGTACTACAAGTGTACGCCGTGCGTTTGCGGTTAAATTCTATTATAAATTTTTTGACGGTTTTCTAAATTGATAGAATTTCCGTCGTTAAACAAGATTTTGGCGCCGTTGTCGGAGATTCATTTTGATTTTGATTTTCTATTCTTCGATTTAATTTTGTTTGATTTTTTGTGTGTTTATTTTGTGTGTTTGTTGGCATTAAAAAAAAGTTTTGTTGTGTTGTTTGATTTTTGTTTGTGTGTGTTATTTTCTTGTTCTCCTTTTATTTTTCATTTGCCTCTCTACATATAAAAAACACACATTTCAAAACAAAAATACAAAAAAAAATTCATTTCAGTTTTTTTTATAATACAATTGCAATTTTGAATTTTCAGTGTTTTTACAGCACTTGCTTTGTGTGCATTTCCGTTCACTGTTCCACACTGTGCACACTGTTGCTCCGTTCACCACAACCTTCTCAAAACCACTCATAAGCATGTTCACAACATTCAACCCATCGAAAACAAACCAGAACAGTTTGCTGACCAACCTTGCTTTACGGTCATCAGCTTCTCCTAACAACTGCATACACACCCCATCACCATACTTCATCCCTGTTACATTTTCCATCCACCATCAAACTCAGCCTTCAAACTGCTGCATAACCCAATTTCACCACTGACCAGTGCCATAATTGCCTGCAAGTTCACTACCAGCTCCTCAAATCATCTCTGACCATCAACTACCACTGCCAAAAATAGTACATCACCACTGTCACTCATCATCTACCTCCGGTAATCAAACTGTCCAACAAACAGCAGTCACCATAAGTCCCCTGCAACATCCATTCAACAGCCACAACAACCTTCACTATCCAAGAATTCATACGACACTCTCCCAAACTTCTAAACAATCAACTCACCTATGACTCCTCCACACTGTATACTACAATACGTTCACCTACTTCCTTCACAACCCTCAACAACATCACCACAACCCGAAGCAACATTGTCATAATACTGCTCACTACTACAATAGTCTAACTGTTGCAACTATTGAAACTATGCCACAACTTCTGTCTGCATCACATCATTTGCTGCATTTCATTCAAACCATCATCCCCTACTTGCCTGCCACTTTTCATTTTTCATGACCATTGCTCAAAACTACATCTGCCTCTATCCATACCTTCCCCTGATCACCTCTGCTGAAACTATCACCAATCGCCTCTTGCCTGTGCACCTTCCTCCAAGCACATCATCAAATAACCATTCCAGACTACAACAACTTATAAGCCATCACCATCTTCTTATTCCCTTAACCATCTCTTCCGAGCAAATACAACTCTACACAGCCTCATCTGACATTACTACAACGTCGCCGCCATCCACCCAGCAGCAACACAAACAACTGTCGTGCCAGTGCATATACACACTCGGCCTCTGTCATCTCCACTTCAACTCCACCAAGAACACACACAATCCCTTTCCAGACACCCCTCTTCCATATATACAAACCACCTCCGGTCACTGCCTAATCACCAGCTATCGAATTCGCGAACAACCTTCACCACAAAATCACCTTCCATTCCTCCCTTCTGCTTTGCTTCGCCAGCCATCACTTACAACCCACAAACGCATAAGCCTGTCCAATTCGAACTTCATCCAATACCAATCACCGAAACCACAGTCGACATTATCCAAACTCCCTCGAACCCCCGATCAAGTCACCCTGACCACCACTGCAATTCCACTCAAATCGCTGCAAATCAGCCAATTCAACAACTGTGACCACCAGACTACCTCCGTGACCAGTTTTCCAAAAAAACCACCTGCCTTCACCTCCAATCCATCTGCCTTTTCGTGCCTCGCCGATCAATCGCCTCGAATCGAGACCACCACATCGAACTCACCATCCAATTGTTGTAAAATTTTCAAAAGCTTTAGGGTTTGGGTTTTGGTTTTGGAAGAGAAGAAGTAAAGAGGAAGAAGAGAAATTAGTCCTACATTGTTGAAAAATGAAGGCTATATTTGTATAAGTATAGCCCTCTTATGTGGATGTTGGGGCCTTGGGGCTCCCACATGTTTGCTTTGTTGTGAGGAGAGAAGTCATGCAACACCACACGCGCGCCGCCGCCGTCCGACCGGGTACGGGTTTCGGGTTCGGATCCGAAAATATTTTTGGATCAGATGTAAACAGTAACATGTCAAATTTCAGCCCGTTAAGGACCTAGAACCGATTTTCTGAAATTAGAATTTCCCGTCGAAAATTGCAATGGTTTTCTGAACGTTGCAAATATGAATGGACGCGACGTTTAAATTTGAATCCATTCGTAACAGTTGTGAACTGTTGCTAACGGTTGTGACGCTTCGCGAATGGACACCTCTTCACCACTATAAATAGCAACGTCCAGAAATAATCAAAAACAGTTCTGAATCATCTTCTTCTTCCCGGAGCAGTTCTGCGATGCCAGAAAACCATTGCTCTGTTTTGTGATGCCTCCAAGGTGTTGCAAATTCAGAAACCGTTGCAGAATTGCTCTCTTCTTCCTCTTCATTCTGTTCTTTATAAATTGCATCTTCATAGACTGTTTTTGAAGTGTTCTTGGTCGGATCAAAGCCGTACAAACTTTGAATCCGATTACGCTGTTATAGGGCTTCATTGAATCTTGAAAGTCGATAGTTCGATAACCCGTTTGTACCTGATGGGTTGAACTATTGTCTGGAAGAATTTATTCCACAGATCCTTGAAGTCGGAATTACAACATTATTTTCATCACAATCGCCATCAAATTCGTATCGAACCGCAAAATCCCCAACAAATTTCAGACAATAGTCTTCAACCATGGAAGGTTCGAGCGCTTTACAAGTTATGAACCAGCATCTAACTCGATTGGATCGTTTTGATGGCGACAATTTCACTCGTTGGCAAGAGATGATGAAATTTTTCCTGATCACCGTCAAGTTGTTCTACATTTTGGAAGATGACTTGGAAGTGATCTTGGAGGAAACTGATAAAAATGATGACGCTCTAAAGGCTAAACGTGCAAAGTGCAAAGAGGACAATTTCCTATGCAGAGGCCATATTCTGAACGCGCTATCTACCCCAGTCTACAATGCTCATAGGACCTTGGAAACAGCGAAGGCACTCTGGACTGCCCTGGAGAATAAGTACTGCATATCCGAGGCAAGTAATAAAAAGTTTCTTATTTCTAATTTTATGGATTTCAAAATGGTCACAATAAGTCCATAATTGGACAAGTAAGCGAAATCTTACTGTTGGTGAATCAGCTTAAAGATGCTGGAATTGATCTCCCTGAATCTTTTGTTGATGGAGTTATAATTTCTAGACTTCCGCATAGTTGGAATGATTATAAGAAAAAGATGAAGCATGCGTTATAATTTTGACAGTTTGCAACGTCATCTTCATATTGAAGAAGACTCTCGTAAACGCGATCTAGATGATAATCCGCAAACTGAGTCCCATTCTAAGGCGAATAATGTTGAAATTACTGACAAATCAAAGCCAAAGAATGAGACACGGTTTAATAAGAAAAATCATTCCAAAACCAACAAAAAGAAAGGTGCTTGTTATTTTTGTAAAAGCCCGGCCACTATGCCCGAGGTTGCCGTCTGCGGAAGAAACAACAAAAAGTGAATGTGGTCGAAGTCTCGCTTGCGGCTGTAGTGCAAGAGGCGAACTCGGTTAGTGGCAATGATAATGATTGGTGGTTCGATACTGGAGCAACCATTCACATTTGCAATGACCGTAATCTTTTCAAGAGTTACGAAGAAAATAAAGGAGAATTCGACGAAGTTTCTGGAGAAAATAAGGTTCCAAGCAAAGTTCTGGGAAAGGGCACTATAGAACTTCCTCTCACCTCTGGAAAAGTTCTTACATTAGTCAATGTATTTTATGTACCTGATATGTGTAAGAATTTGGTCTCTGAATACCTTCTTAACAAAGGAGGATTCAAGATGGTGTATGAGTCTGATAAGCTAGTGTTGTCTAAAAATGGTAAATTCATTGGACAGAGATACTCTTGTAACGGCATGATTAAGTTGAATCTAATAAAGAAATCTTCTGTTTATATTGTTGATTCTATTAATTTATAGCATGGTAGATTAGGACATGTTAATTATAATTCCATTAGAAATATGAATAAATTAGGATTAATTTTTGATTGTGATTTCAATACCATCACTAAATGTGAAATATGTGTTCAAGCAAAAATACGCCGAAAATCCTTTAAATACGTAGAAAGGAAAACTGGTTTGCTTGATTTGGTATATAGTGACGTGGGTGACTTAAAAAGTCATATCACCTATGGTGGTAACCAATACTATATAACATTCATTGATGATTATACTAGATATGCATATGTATATCTAATGAAAACTAAAGATGAGGCTTTTGATAAATTCAAAATTTACAAAGCAGAGGTCGAAACACAATTAGGAGTTAAAATTAAAATATTACATTCAGATCGTGGTGGTGAATATTTCTCAAATGAATTCACCTTGTTTTGTGAACAAGAAGGTATAGTTCACAAATGTATTGCCCCATATACACCACAACAAAATGGTGTTGCTGATAGGAAAAATAGAACTTTAGTAGAAATGGTTGATGCTATGCTCATAAGTTCTAATTTACCTTATAACCTATGGGGTGATGCTATGTTATCTGCATGTTATATTTTAAATAGAGTACCACTAAAAAAGAATAATATTTCCCCTTATGAATTATGGTTTAATAGGAAACCTAACCTAACTAGACTTAAAGTTTGGGGTTGCTTAGCATATGTTAGAAAACCAGACCCTAAATGACCAAAGTTAGGAAATAGAGCATGTAAATGTGTTTTCATAGGATATTCACTTAATAGTATAACTTATAGATTCCTTATTCTTGACACCCTAGAAGTTATAGAATCTGTAGATGTAGAATTTTTTGAAAATCAAACTGTTGAGATCCCATTGAGATCATCTAGTCCAGAACCTAGTATAACTAATGATATCAATGACGATGATTATGCTCCTGCTCAAAACAGCAAGGAAGTGTCAGTACCAGATAATAGTACTGAACAAAGGAGAAGTAAAAGAGCGAGAATAGAGAAGGACTATGGTCCTGACTTCATTACATATCTTATAGAAGGCAGTAAGGACAAAGTCCTTAATGTAACTAAATATGTAATGAACGTCGATGACGATCCCAAAACTTATTCTGAGGCTATGAGTTCCAGAGATTCCAATTTCTGGAAAGAAGCTATCAATGATGAAATGAATTCCATACTGTTAAACCAAACTTGGGTTTTAACTGATTTACCTCCTGGTGCTAAACCTATAGGATGTAAATGGATATTCAAGAAAAAGTTGAATACAAATGGATCCATTGATAAGTTTAAAGCCAGATTAGTTGTTAAGGGATATAAGCAAAGACATGGAGTAGATTACTTTGATACATATGCTCTAGTTGCTCGCATATCTTCTATACGCTGTTTAATTGCACTTGCATCAATTCATAAATTAGTCATACATCAAATGGATGTAAAGACTGCTTTTCTAAATGGAGATTTAGAAGAACAAATATGTATGGAACAACCTGAAGGTTTCAAAACCCAGGCCAAGAAAAGAAAGTTTGCAAATTAGTGAAATCTCTTTATGGCCTGAAGCAACCTCCCATGCAATGGCATGAGAAGTTTGATAAAGTTGCACTGTCATATGGATTCATAGTTAATGATGCTGATAAATATATTTATAGCAAATCGGATAACAATGGTATTGTTATAATATGTTTATACGTTGATGACATGCTAATATTTGGTTCCAATATATCTTGTGTGAATGAAACTAAAAAGTTTCTGGCTTCTAAATTCGATATGAAAGATCTAGGAGTGGATGATGTAATTTTGGGAATTAAAATTGTTAGGAAAGAGGGGGAGTTATTACTAACTCAATCTCATTACATAGAGAAATTCCTACAAAAGTACGGTCATTACGATGACAAACCAGCACCAACTCCTTTAGATCCTAGTATTAAATTAGAAAAGAACACTGGACGTACTATCTCTCAACTAGAGTATTCCAGTGTTATTAGGAGTCTTATGTATGTTATGCATTGCACTAGATCAGACATCGCACATGCTATAAGCGTATTGTGTCGATTTACAAGTAATCCAGGTTTCAAACATTGGAAAGCTATTTCCAGAGTTTTAGCTTATTTGAAAGGAACCATTGAATATGGTTTATCTTATAAACGATATCCTGCTGTAATAGAAGGATATAGTGATGCAACCTGGAACAATGTAGAATCCAAATCTAAGTCTACGACTGGATGGAACTTTACATTAGAAGGCGCTGCTATGTCTTGGGCTTCCAAGAAGCAGACCTGTATTTCTGACTCAACAATGTTGTCAAAATTGATTGCATTAGCAGATGCATGTAAAGAAGCAGAATGGCTTAGGAATTTATCAATGGAAATCCCTTTATGGAAGATGCCATCTCCACCAGTCTTGATTAACTGTGACAATCAAGCAACGATATACAATGTGTCTAATAAGACATATAATGAAAAATCTAGACATGTGAGTCTAAGACATCAAATGGAGAGACAGTTCCTCAAAAGAGAAGTTATAACTGTTGACTACATAGAAACGAAGAAAAACTTGGCTGACCCACTTACAAAGAGTCTTCCAAAGGCAGTGATTTCTATAAAGTCACAAGAAATGGGACTAAGGTCTGCGAATGAAGGTTAATCATCCTTAATAGAAACCCAACTTATGTCTTGAAAAGGATAGACAAAGTTCAATGGGTACCAACAAGTTAAGAGAATGATTATGGAACACTAAATCGATAATCCCATAATATTTAGTGTTGGATTCTGTAAGAACAAAGGATGGATATATATATATATCCTTAATAAGTCAAGAAACCTTAAAAGGTGTATCGCAAAAACACCTTAAGAGACTTACCTATATGAGTATGAAAATCAGGCCGTTTCCTAGGAAATTAAGACCGCTTTCTAAGTAGACTCATGAACCAGGTTTTAGCATATGGCCGATAACGTGCTGAGCAATACAGAGCACTTTAACTAAGGAAATCAACATGTGTGATTGTTCCGGTTTTATCATTAGGGATACTTGGTTCAAGATTCGTTCACCATAGAGTCTCGATAAGGCTTTGAATGCTTTACACTAAGTAAAGGTTCAAATCCAAATGATACCTTTTATTTATGTATTGGTTTTCACGATGATGCAAAACTTGATCTTAGAACTACATAGGCTTGATCCTACTTGGGTATGTAGGAAGTCGCTCTAGTGATGCAACCGTCCTATTTATTTATTTTCTTATTTTGAAAATTGGGGGAGATTGTTGTAAAATTTTCAAAAGATTTGGGGTTTGGGTTTTGGTTTTGGAAGAGAAGAAGTAAAGATGAAGAAGAGAAGTTAGTCCCACATTGTAGAAAAATGAAGGCTATATTTGTTAAGTATAGCCCTTTCATGTGGATGTTGGGCCCTTGGGGTTCCCACATGTTTTCTTTGTTGTGAGGAGAGAAGTCATGCAACACCACACGTGAGCCGCCGCCGTCTGTCCGACCGACCGCACCGGGCCGTGTCGGGTTTCGGGTTCAGATCTAAAAATATTTTTGGATCAGATGTGAATAGTAACGGGCCAAATTTCAGCCCATTAAGGACCCTGAATAGATTTTCTGAAATTAGAATAAAGGGCGGGAAATTGCAACGGTTTTCTGAACGTTGCAAGTATGAATGGACGCAACGTTTAAATTTGAATCCGTTCGTAACAGTTGCGAACCGTTGCTAACGGTCGTGACGCTTCACGAATGGACACCTCTTTACCACTATAAATAGCAACGCTCAGAAATCATCAAAAACAGTTTCGAATCTTCCTCTTCTTTCCAGAGCAGTTCTGCGACGCCAGAAAACCATTGCTTTGTTTTGTGACGCCTCTAAGGTGTTGCAAATTCAAAAAACGTTGCAGAATTGCTCTCTTCTTCCTCTTCATTCCGTTCTTTATAAATTGCATCATCATAGACTATTTTTGAAGTGTTTTTGGTCGGATCAAAGTCGTACAAACTTTGAATCCAATTATGCTGTTATAGGGCTTCATTGAATCCTGAAAGTCGATAGTTCGATAACCCATTTGTACCTGGTGGGTTGAACTATTGTATGAAAGAATCTATTCCATAGATCCTTGAAGTCGAAAGTACAACATTATCTTCATCACAATCGCCATCAAATTCGCCTCGAACCTCAAAATCCCCAACACCAGTCACTGTCAAAAACTAGTTGAATTGAAATCTGAAGTTTGTTTGAATAATCGGTTTTCGACTTTAATTTTGGAAGTAAAAATAAGATTTTTTTTAGTCAAGAGAAACGAGAATTTGGTTCGAGCTATAATATCTTTGGGTAGCAGACTAGTTTTATAATTGGGTCCGATTATAAACCATTTTCTTGATTTTGAACTATTTTTAAGTTGTTTTATTCTATCTTCATTAAAAATAAAAGAGTTTTTCCTTCTTTTAGTTTTGTTTTCTTATATCCTTTTTAAATAAATAAAAAATTCAATATAGAAAAATAATAACAAGTTTCAATTTTTTGTGTGTTTCATTTTGATTGGTTTTGTCCTGTTTTTAGTTTAAACCTTAAAAAAATTCAAAATCCAAAAAAAACTTTAATATATCTTTATTTTATTTGCAGATTGCCAAAGTAGAAATTCGCAAAAGAAAGAAGTGCTTATCAAAAATAATTGCTTGCCTGCTAGCTCTAAAAAAAGCTGTCTCTTAAAAAAAAATTGCTAATAATTCTGCATGCTCTGGTATCGTGCTTTCATCCCTTATTTTTATTTGAATTGCATTATTGGTTGCTTGCATTTGCATTTATATATATAAAAAATTCAAAATCCAAAAACAAAAAAAATATCATTTTAGTTGCATTGTAAATTCACGTTTAATTTTTGCTTTACATTCATCTCATCTTAATTCTTTTCTAAGGGCGATACCCCAATTCACATAAGGTGAGGGATTTCATCACCCTTTTCTTAGCCCACAAATGCATTTCATCGTAGAATTTGACTAATAATAAAGCTTAGATATTTGACATAAGGGTGTGGGAAGCTCATCTAGGGCTTAATTGTATCTTCACAATTATTTTCTTTGAACAATTTTATTTCTTAGTGTCTAGGCTACGACAGAGTAATAACCATTTATAAATATTACGGTGATTCGTAAATATTATAGTGGTTGTTTCTCTGAAGGTACTTAAACCTTCGGCTGCATTGCTGTGGAGATTCGTGGTGCACCGATAACTCATGTCCGTTACCTGGCTGAGTAATATTTTTGTTGATTTAAGACAAACTGTGATTATATAATTTAGGGTTAGGAGCTACTAAGGATAGAAAATTATAATTAAGTCATTTGCATTCATTGTGTTGCATTAGTTCATGCATATTTAACAAAAAACAAAGAAGCAAAAAAAAACTCAAAAATCCAAAATTTAAAAAAAAAATTGTAAATTCTACTTAACTTAGTTTTTAATCCAAAAAAAACCCTTTTTTCCTTTCCTTTGAAAATTTTCAACAAAAAACAAAATTTCAAAAAAAAAATAATCTTTTCAAAAAAAAAATCAAAATTCAAAAAAATAAAAACAAAAATCAATTTCCATTTTCTAAAAACAAAAAAAAATCCTTTTGGTAAATATTTGAAAATTCAAAAAAATACAAAAACATAGATAAATTTGAAAAACCAAAACAAAAAAAAATCAAACTTTTCTTTTGAAAATAAATCTCACTTGGTAAATAGTTTTCTTCCTTGTAAAAAAGGAAAATTCAAAAAAAACAAAAACAAAAACATTTTTCAAATCTTCTTTCATTCTCTAAAATCGATTCTAACTCCTTTCTCTTCTCGACTTTCACTAGTGCATAAGTACTTGGACTCGTGACACAACGACAAATCATTGGACTCGTGACTCAACAACTAACCGTTTAACTCGAATAGACGATCCTCCTGAAATGGCGAACGAAAACGCCTCTCTAACTCTTAAGGGTAGAATCTTTCCCGATAGAGTTTCTATTCCATCTTGCATCACATTACCTGCCCCTACGGGTAACCATTTCGAAATTCATTCAAACCATATTGCCATACTTCCAAAATTTGCAATTTTGCGCACGATGATCCATACATCTTTTTGACGAAATTCGAACAAATTTGCGCAATCATTAAACTCCAACAACATTCCGATGACGGAATCAAACTTCAGTTAATCCCACTCGCTCTTACGGACTACGCTGAAAAGAGGTTGTACAGCTTACCATCGAATTCAATTAAAACGTAGGAAGAATTCGTAAAAGCTTTCTTAAAAAAGTTTTACCCCTCGGAAAAAACGAGTAGAATTCGAAATGAAATTGTAAATTTTCATCAATTCAAGGGAGAACCATTTGGAAAATATTTTGAAAGATTCAAAGAGATTTTGATAAAATTTCCACACCATAACTTTAAAAAATGGATGATTTGCCAAATCTTATACGATGGACTCGAAAATAGCTCATGAACATGCTCGAATCAATGTGCCAAAGCCATTTTTTGCCCAACATCACGACGATGCTTGGCAATTTCTAGAAAACCTTGCTGAAAAGTCGTCCCAATGGGAATGCTCAAACGAAAAATCAATTTACTCACGATCGAGTGCACACTTGATAGGATCTTCTTCTGCTTTGGAAGCTAAGATCGATGCGATGATTAAAAAATTCGATAACATTTTCTCATCGAATCAAATGAACCAAGCTTCCTAACCAATGTGTTATAAATGCAACGATCCAATCATATAGCCCATCAATGTCCCAATTCTGTCGAACAAATCAATGCTTTCAATAAAGCCAAAAACGATCCGTTTTCTTCAACGTACAACATTAGTTGGAGAAATCATCCAAATTTTGCGCAGAACCAAAAGAATCCCAACATGAATACGATGCTTCCCAATTTTCAAGCATTCCCGAATAATGCTTTGAATCCTCCCTTTCAGCCCAACAATTTTCAACCAAACTTTGCGGGTCCTTTCCATAATCAACCGCAGCAATCAAAATTTCAACCAAATGCTGCTCATCCTCCTCAAGACGATAAACGTTTAACTTCACTTGAGAAAACTCTTGAAACGTTGGCTAAGGCAACTACTCAAAGCCTTTAAGCAAACAATAATTTGCAAAATTTATTGACCTCATAGATGCAAAACACAAACCAATCAATTGCAAAACTCGAAATGCAAATGAGTCAATTAGTCATGTCTGTAAGTGAACGCGAACGAGGAACATTCCCAAGCCAACCCCTTCCAATTCCCACAAATCAAAACTCAACTTCAAATCAAGCCCATGTTGCTCAAGATAGCAATGTCACCCAATTGAATGCTATCACAACTTTACGTTCCGGCAAACAAATCGATAATCAAGTCGTTCATCCAAACAATTTACCGAAAACCTCTCTCAACACTTCTAAAACAACGAATGAATCTAAACAGAACATGGAGCCAAGCGGTGAATCGAATGCCAATCATAATTCTTCTTCTTCTACTCGAGTAGACCCACTACCGGGTATCATGTTCCATTTCCATATCATCTTCGACCAAAGAAACACCCGGACTAAATGGAAAAGATATTAGAAATTTTTAAACAAGTCAAAGTTAACATTCATCTTCTTGACATCGTTCAACAAGTCCCCACTTATGCTAAATTTCTTAAGGACTTGTGCACGCAAAAGTGACACACTCAAGTGCCCAAAAAGATCTTCTTTGCCGCCAGTTTGAGTGAAGTCATGTCCCAATCCATGCCCGTTAGATACAAAGATCCTGGCAGCCCTACGATTTCATGTACAATTGGAGACAAGACGATTAACAAATGTTTGATTAACTTAGGTGCAAGTGTCAACTTGATTCCATACTCCATGAATGAATAACTAGGCTTAGTTGAGCTCAAACCCATAAAAGTCATGCTTCAATTTGTTGATCGCTCGATTAAGAAGCCTGTGGGAGAAATCGAGGATGTGCTCATTCGAGTAGGGCAATTCATATTCCCGTCGATTTTATCGTTCTTGAAACACAACCCGCGACAAACCCTGCGAGTCAAATCCTTCGATTTTAGGCCGGTTATTCTTAGCTACCTCAAATGCCTTAATCAATTATCATAACGGTTCGATGAAAATCTCTTTTGAAAACATGACTTTGGATCTTAATATTTTCGATCTTGAAAGCCAATCGAACAAACCTCGTGACCAAACGTTGGAAGTTAGTGCCATTCACGAAAACTTTGAAAATGAAACACTTGATCTTAATGATGAACAGGAGGCCGAGTACGAAAAACTGTTTCACGAAACTCCCAATGAGATTGAATACACTCTTCCCTTTGAATCGCTTCAAGTTGAGTTCGAATCTCAACCCAACTCTGTGATCGAAAAACTCCCAAAGTTGGACCTCAAACCACTTTCCGATCACCTTAAGTACGCATACTTAGGTGAAGATGAAACGTTGCCCGTCATAATTTCCGTAATTCTTTCTCTTGATCAAGAAACCTCATTACTCTCTATTCTTTCGAAAAATAGAGAAGCGATTGGATAGTCGATTACCGATATTAAGGAAATTAGTCCCGCTCTTGTTCAACATCGCATCCATTTAATCAATGATGCCAAGCCTGTTCGTGACGCGCAACGAAGGCTTAATCCAAAAATGAAAGATGCGGTGCGTGATGAAATTCTAAAACTCCTCGACAACGGAATCATTTACCCAATCTCTGATAGTTCATGGGTTACCCCAATTCACATTGTACCAAAAAAGTCAGGGCTAACCATTGTCAAGAACGATGTAAAGGAACTAATTCCAACTCATACTCAAACGGGTTGGCGTGTTTACATTAACTATCGAAAACTAAATGCCGCAACATGGAAAGATCACTTCCCTCTTCCTTTCATCGACCAAATGCTCGAACGTTTAGCTGACCACAAATTCTACTACTTCCTTGATGGTTATTCCGGCAATAACCAAATTCCAATCGCTCCCAAAGATCAAGAGAAAACGACTTTCACTTGTCCATTCGGTACCTTTTCTTATCGACGTATGCCATTCGAACTTTGTGACGCTCTTATGACTTTCCAACGATGCATGGTTGGCATCTTTTACGACATGATTGAATGCTTTCTAGAAGTTTTTATAAACGATTTCTCAATCTTTGGCGATTCTTTTTCCCAATGTTTACATCATCTTGAGTTGGTTCTAAATCGACGTAAAGAAAAACATTTGACTTTGAATAGGGAAATATGCCACTTTTTGGTCAAACAAGACATAGTCCTTGGACATATCATCTCAAATAAATGCATTAAGGTAGATAAAGCGAAAATTGACATGATTGTAAACCTACCCATTCCCAAAACTGTTAAGGAAATTCGAACGTTTCTAGGACACGCCGGTTTTATCGACGTTTTGTGAATAACTTTAGCAAGATCGCTCGACCTTTGATGAGTCTCCTCGAAAAAGACGTTCCATTCGATTTCAACTCTGATTTTACCTCTTCTTTCGAACATCTTAAGAAGGAACTCATTTGTGATCCAATCATTTGCACACCCAATTGGGGTCCTCCTTTTGAAATAATGTGCGACGTTTCTAACTTTGTGGTTGGTGTTGTCTTAGGACAACGCATCAACAAGATCCTTCACGTAATTTACTACGTGAGTATGACGTTAAACGACGCTTAACTCAACTACACAACAACCAAAAAAGAGCTTCTAGCTGTCTTTTTGCACTTAAAAAGTTTCGACCTTACTTGATAGGTTCACACAATACGGTATACACAAACCACTCTACGCTTCGATATCTCTTCGCTAAAAAGTATTCCAAATCCCATTTGATTCATTGGATCCTTCTACTTCAAGAATTTGACCTTCCAATCAAAGATAGAAAGAGATCTGATAATGACATAGCCGATAACTTTCTCGTCTTCCGAACTCACCAACTTCTTTGCCAATCAATGAAAACTTCCCCGATGAACAATTCCTTTCAATTTCTTTCGATCCATAGTACGTTGATATAGTGAACTACTTAGACACTAAAGAAACTCCCTCATCTTGGTACAAACAGGATAAATACAAATTCATGTCTCAAGTGAAATATTTCTATTGGGACGATCTGTACTTGTTCAAATATTGTCCTGACCAAATCATCTGACGTTGCATTCCAGATAATGAGATCAGGAGTGTTCTTTCATTTTTCCACGATCAAGCATGCGGTGGGCATTTCGGTCCTCGAAAAACTATGGAAAAGGTGCTTCAGTGTGGTTTCTATTGGCAGTCTCTTTTCAAAGACTCGTTTGAATTTTGTAAAACTTATGATCGATGTCAAATGATTAGATGAATTTCTCGATGAAATATGATGCCTCTATACCTCATTCTTATGATCAAAATCTTTGATGTTTGGGGTATCGAATTTATGGGATCTTTTCCCAATTCTTCTGGAAACTTGTATATCCTTCTCGCAGTCGATTACGTCTCAAAATGGGTCAAAGCTATTCCTTGCAAAACCAACAACCATAGAATTATTGTGAAATTTCTCAAAGAAAACATCTTTTCGAGTTTCGACACACCTCGCACAATAATCAGTGATAACATAACCCATTTTTGTAATCGTTCTTTTGAAACTTTAATAAAGAAATACTCGATAACCCATAAGTTATCCACTCCGTATCATCCCCAGACTTGTAGCACGTTGAAGTTTAAAATCGACAAATAAAACAAATTTTGGAAAAAACTGTTAATAAAAATCGAAAAGATTGGTCTCAAAAATTGACTGATGCACTTTGGGCTTACCATACTACTTTTAAAACTAACCTTGGGATGTCCCCATTTCCGTTCGTTTATGGTAAAGCTTGCCATTTACCCATTGAAATCGAACACAAAGCGTTGTAGGCAATTAAGAACATAAACTTAGATCTTGAGAAAGCTGGCGAAAATCGAAACTAGAACTCAATGAAATAGAAGAACTTAGGAATGACGCGTATCAAAACGAGAAAATTTACAAAGAAAGAACCAATTTTTTTATGACAAGTCAATCCTAAGGAAAACGTTTTTGCTTAATAAAAAGTTCTTTTATATGACTCCAGACTTCACTTATTACCGGGAAAACTTAAATCAAGATGGACCGGACCATTTGTGGTACGAATTGTTTTTCCACATGGTGCCATAGAAATAGAAAAGCCTAGGGATGGATCGATTTTCAAAGTCAACGGTCATCGTTTGAAATCTTTCTTGGAATTGTCAAGTAACCAAGCAGAGAAGCTCATGATCCTTCATGAGCCAAGCTACGTCTAGTAAGAATGTTAACCCTCTTTTGTAAATATATACATAGTTTTCCCCGTTACACTCATTATATCATGCACTGACTATAGGGACACAGTCAAAATTAAGTGTGGGTGTCTCATTTTCATTTTTCATGCATTTTTAAAGTTTCATTTTTCCTTTATCTAAAAAAATTAAAATTCCTAAATCTAAAAAAAAATCTTTTTTAGCATTTTGATGTATTTTTGAAGAAACATTATGCGATAAATATAAGTTTTAGCTAGAAAAATTGAAATTTTTGAAAATTTATTTGTCTTAACAAAAATAAAAATGAAGTTTGATTACAAATAACAATGGTTTATCTAGTATATAGGAAGGTTTATATGTGTTAATTATGAAGTATGTTCTAATTGAAAATTTTTGTTTCGAAAAGTGGTAAATTTAAAGTAAATGATATAACATTTTTATCTTCTAAGTTAAATAGTGGTAAGATGATTTTGCAAAACTCTATCTTTCTAAAAAAACAAAAAAAAAACATATGTATATTTGCAAATATTTTCTATTAACACCTACGGTCGACAGGTGTACACACTTGTATGCACACTCGCCATGCTCTGTACCTTTCTCACATAAGCTCGAAAGGCAGTGCATGATCAGTATATCTGGCCTTAGTTTATCTGAGCTAGGTATATGTATATATAAATTCTTTTATTAATAATGCCTATAGTCGATAGGTGTTCACATTCGTGTGTTCACTCGCCACGCTCTGTATTTCCCTCACATAAGCCCGAAAGGCAGTGCATGGGTAATATATCTGGCCTTAGTTTACCTGAGTTAAGCATATGTAAATATTGTTAATATCAATAAAATTTTCAAATAAGAGAGAGTAAGCAATTGAAACCTAAGCACCATTTTAAATTGTTTGATTTAACTTGTTATTGAAAAGGAATGAAAATACCACTTTAATGAACTTTGATAATCAATTAAGGATCCATTTCATAATTACATTGTGTTATAAACCGAAACAACTAGCCAAACTATGGTATATGTTATGATAACTTGATTTTTATTGGAAATTTTGACGAGTAAATGATTTAAATTTTCAAGACAATGGCAAAACTTGTATTTAACTTATTTGTGTCTATTTAAAAGTAAACCTTTCATTTGTAAATATTTCCGAAAACTCGCATTCATCTCTTTGTAAATAAATCTTGCATTTTGTAAATATTTTCACTTTGCATTTGGATTTTGTAGGTAGTATCCGCTAAAAACCCTCACGAGACAACACTCGTTCAACTGGGGACACCTGGAGGCTTAACGGCTTATTGCATCCACTCAACGCAATCATGCTTCCTACGATCTTAGTTTTCCTTTATTCGAGGATGAATAAAAAGATAAGTGTGGGGGTATTTGATGTGCACGTAAATGTGCATATATTTACATCTATAACTATCTCTTTTTATTTAAGTAAATATCATATTCAGGCATTTTAACATGTTTGAAACCAAAATTCAATTATTTTCAAACCATCATATTTTCATCTTCATTCAGTGGCAAAACAGTCATTTTTGTGTATGTGTCAATGTAAGAATTTTTATTTGGACAATTTTTATGATTTTTATAAGATATTTTGATCCATATGGAAGTGGGATTCATGATGATATATGCATGCACAAGGAACTACAAAGGAATGAAGAGGAAATAATTCAAGTTCAAGATCATGGAGGACACCACCCACTTACCTTGATTTTCAATTAGGAGTTAAGCACGTGCTAAAAGGTCATTAAAGCTTTATGTACGTTTAAGTGGGGGATTAGTGGATGTTAATGATTACTTGGTGGTCATACTACCTCAAGAGTACTTTTGGAAGCTCCGTAAAAAAGAAATTGGAGTTTTATGCATGTATAAATAACGCTCTTATGTACATGAGAATATCTTCCACCTTTCATATTACTTAGGAAATTAGAGTGCAAAATTGTAGGCAATGTTTCATGAAATAAAAATGGCTTCTTATCCTCTTTCTCTTCTCTTATTTACATGCTTTTATTTACTTTTCATGCTTGCATTTACGCACTTTCCTTTTTTTTGTTAGTAAATTAGTTTTACATTCATGCAAGTAGTGTAGCTTAATTCCTTTTGTTGTAGATAGTTTAATTACATTCTCTTCTTTGCTTATTTTCTATTTTCTTCTCTTTTTAATGTTGAAATTTAATTGTATTGCTTCAACGCCACAAATGAGTAGCTAAACCCCTCAACTTAGGGGTAATGAAGCTCTCAAGTATTATGTAAATTCAAAAATTCTATGATTTATGATCTCTTGTATTTGTGCTTCATAAAAGTAGATATTGATGTAAGTTTATACAAGTGGGTTTGATAGCTTATGTTGCATTTGCAAATGAGCTATTATTATTCAATTTAACACAAGTTACATCATGATTTTCTAATTGATTTTTGACTTTAAAATGAACGTGAAAACAAAATTTGATGTCTATTTTACTAATCACAATAGTAAATAGATTATACTTAAAAATAGTTTTTCCTTTGCTTCATTTTCATGAGAATTAACAAGTAGCTTATTTGTTGTACTATAGTTTGTTGGTTTCCTTTATGTTAATTAATGACATAAATAAACCATACTTATGATAAATACAACAATAAGTTCATTTAATATCAAAACTTGAGATCATAAATTATTTGTTTGGTTGATTTACAAAAATATGAGAGTCGATTGGCCCTTAAGTTGTTCTCTAACTTCGTAGTTTTTAATCTTATTTTTATTTTAGTTTTAGCTTCTCTTTGTTCACAAATAGTAGAAAACAAGTTCTCTCATTTTGGTCTAACTTGATTGAATAGCAAGTTTAAAATCTTAAAAATTCCCTGCGGATCGACCCGTATTCACCACGTACTACAAGTGTATGCCGTGCGCTTGCGGTTAAATTTTATTTTTTCGACGGTTTTCTAATTTTATAGAATTTCCGTCTTTAAACATACGTTATTCAAAGAAGTAACTATAGTTGAATCAAAGATAACGATTCTCCTTAAAGACAATGATGCATTACTTTATTTCTCTCCCCAAACTCAACATCCTCAAAAAACTATTGTATTTCCTATCTTAATCACCAAATGAAAATTTGAGATTTTATTATAAAAGGTATTTAGTACAAGTAGATACAAGCTATCTTATAAACATTAGGAGTTTTAATTCAAATAATGTTTGAATTTATTCATAAATTAATCTTATTATTTCTAAAGGAACAGTAATAAACAAATTTGTTCATATTAGAAATAGAAAACCGAAATCTATCTAAATAACAGCATAACAAAAAATATCAAATAAATTCAAGTAATATAACTGAAATCCCAATATTAAGTTAAAGATATCCAGCATCTTTTACTTTATATGTTTGTATATCTCATTAAAGAAACCACTATGAATATGTATGCTATTTCTTTTGTTTAGATCTGTTGCGACTTCTTTATCCTTATTTATACATTTATTTACAATGTATATTATATGAGTACTTCTAATCTTACATGCTTCAACCTCTCTTAATCTTACCATAATGCTAAATGAGCTCAGTAATAGGTTATTTTATTCTTAAAAAACAATAATTAATAATAATCTTAAAACGGTTATATAGTGAATAAAGAGAGGACCAAAAGTAATATAACTTGAGTATATTAACTTTTAAAGCAACATTTTTCCATATAGTACTCATTCATGTTTCCCTTACATTTATTTTGTGGAATAAGGCAATATAAAATGTGCTTGTGTAACGATCCAGAATTCCTGTCATTTGAAATTCGTATATTTAATTGATTTTAAATATTAACAAGCAAAATTTGTAAGTCAAATAAATTATATTTCGAATATCTAGATTTAATTGGATAATTAAATCGATAATTTAATATTTGAAATTACAGAAATAATTGGAAATTGGGTTTAATGTGATTAAAATTGATTTGTAAAGTTGTATTAAATCATATTGGAGTTAGAACGATGTTATAGAACTTTTAAAATTGGATTAAAAGTTAATTTGTGGGAATTGAATATTTTAATATTTAATTGACGAGTAAAAATAGCCATTTTTCAAACAGTCTCGGATTTCGACGAAACCAGTTTCATCGGATTCGTAATGTTTTATTATTGTAAGATTTCAAATTTGGTGTCAACCGGATTTACCGTTTGTCCGGGGCAAGCTAAAACGCACTGAAATCGGTTTAAGTGAATTTTAAATTTAAATTGTCGATTTGAAAACCTATCTTCTAAATATGATCGAATTGGCTCCCGGTATATATTCCATTGCGTTCGGAATAGGGGCAAAATATTATGATTGCCAGACGGCACGCTTCGATTGGAGTTCGAAAATTTTTCGGGTGAATAGTGTTTCGGAAATTTTCTATAAAAGGACCCCCTTATCGTCATTTTACACTAAACCCTAGTTTCTAAGCTTCAACTGCTACCTCCAATTCTATGGCCGAAAATTCATCTGCTTCCTCCCTCATTTTCTTCGAATCCACACATCGATTCAAGAAACTTCCAACTGCAACTTTGAAGATCACAACGAGAGCTTTGATTCTATACGGTGATGATCATTTAAGGTCGATTAAATCAATGGAAAAATGCCCAAGAATGCCTCACGTTGCGTATAAAAACGCGTGCAAACGTGAGGCATTCTCGGGCATTTTGCCGTTGATTTACTCGAACTTAAACAATCATCACCGTATAGAATCAAAGCTCACGTTGTGATCTTCAAAGTTGCAGTTGGAAGTTTCTTGAGTCGACGTGTGGATTTGAAGAAAATGAGGAAGGAAGAAGATGAATTTTCGGCCATAGAATTGGAGGTGGCGGCTGAAGCTTAGAAACTAGGGTTTAGTGTAAAATGGAGATAAGGGGGTCCTTTTATAGAAAATTTCCGAAACACTATTCACCCGAAAATTTTTCGAACTCCAATCGAAGCGTGCCGCCTGGCGTTCATAATGTTTTACCCCTATTCCGAACGCAATGGAATATATAACGGGAGCCAATTCGATCATATTTGGAAGATAGGTTTTCAAATCGACTTTTTAAATTTAAAATTCACTTAAACCGATTTCAGGGTGTTTTAGCTTGCCCTTGACAAACCGTAAATCCGATTGACACGAAATTTGAAATCTTACAATAATAAAACATTACGGATGCGATGAAACTAGTTTCGTCGAAATCCGAGACTGTTTGAAAAATGGCTATTTTTACTCGTCAACTAAATATTACAATATTCAATTCCCACAGATTAACTTTTAGTCCAATTTTAAAAGTTCTATAACATCATTCTAACTCCAATATGATTTAATACAACTTCACAAATCGATTTTAATCACATTAAACCCAATTTTCAATAATTTCTGTAATTTCAAATATTAAATTATCGATTTAATTATCCAATTAAATCTAGATATTCGAAATATAATTTAATCGACTTACAAATTTTGCTTGTTAATATTTAAAATAAATTAAATATATGAATTTCAAATGACAGGAATTCTGGGCCGTTACAAACTTCCCCCCTTAAAAGAATTTCATCCTCGAAATTGCCAAGTAAGAAAAAGTCTTGAAATCCATTAACTTTTTAAAACCATTTGTTCAAATTAAATTTCAAATTCATTTAAACATTTTAAATTTTCCAAAATCCATAACTAAACTTCTTACAATAACTTTACTAAGTTTTCAAATCATACTTAGTTATCTTTTCAAAACCAACTATATCGTTTAACTTTTCACTCCAAAATCAAAGTTATGGTTTTCAAAATTTCCAATTTTCTTAAAAATATTTTAACGCCTTAAATTTTCGAAAAGTTTAGCCAGCGTCTCCTTTGCACGGCTAGCTCGGTACGACTACAAAAATGGCACCACGGCCCCTAGATTTCAAAAAGAAAAGAGAAAGCCAAGTGGCTGGACAAGAAATCATCAAATTTCATACTGAAATTCAAATACATACCTTTTGTCGAGCAATTCAATTTTTTTTTTCTTAGAAATCAAAATTCCAATTTCCTTTAATCCACCTATATATCCTGCTAACCATAATATCCATTTTCATTTGAATTCAATTTACAATTTCAATTCTATTTGGGTTCAATTTACCTTCTGAATATTGAATTTTATCAATTATTTTTCATTCACAACTGATTTATCTTGCTATTTTAAATTAGTTTCTTTTGCTAATTCATTACAAGTTCTAACTCATTTCATCTCGCAAAATTCAAATTGGTGTTCGATATTCAGTTTTCAATTTCAGTTTTTATACTTTTATTCGTTCCCAAACACAATTCAGTTCACTATTTCGGTTTATAATCACTTATATTTAAACTAGATTTCAAATTCATATGAATTTAATTTACCCTTTATCTATAAATGTTGAATTCAATTCATTTCAACCCATATTAAATTTGTCATTTCTTTAATTAGTTTTACTTACTAATTTTATTTTAATACTTAGCTTCATTTGATCCTACTTGACAAATTTTCAATTCACTTGCAGTTTCAAGATGAATTTCAACATTTAGTTTCCAATTTCATTTACTCGCAATTGTAAATTCATTCATAAATTTATTTCCATAATTCAAACTCAATTTCAATTCATTTGTTTCTATCCCACATTTATTTCAACCTAATAAATTCTATTCCATAACTATTTTTATCAAATTCCAATTCTAAAGTAAATTCTATTTAACTTTTACCAAAGTCAAATTTCATCACTTATTCAAATTCATATCTCGTTTTGCTTAACAAAATTGTTTAACCATTTTATCATTTGGTTTCATTTACATTTTCTCACTTTACAAGTTATACAACTTATATATTTAAACTTCAAATCCATTAACTTTACCAAAGCTAAATTTATTATCTCATATTATAAGTTCAAAACTTGATTACTTATATTCAACAATTACAATTTGGATTTTAAATTTTCAAATTTGTTTATCACAACCAAACTTTAATTTTTTCAATTATTATGGTAACAAATCCATCACACAGAAACTCGAAAATGATACTGATGATGCTGCAGTCATCACCCTTATTATTCCCCAGTGACAGTAGTGAATTCAGTGCTTAATGTTCTTTCAAAATTTTCCTTTTATTCATAAATCACATTTATAAATATTTTTCTTATATAATTTCACTATTCCACTTCACTTACATAAGATTATTCCAAATTGATTTATCTTACTTAATAACATCTTTAACTTTGGAAAACAACTTTCAAAATAGACGGGATTCAAAACTTTCAAATTCATAGTCCAAATTCATTTTTATTTACAACTCATATTTATAAATATATTCATATAGTTTCACTTCTTATATATAAGATTATTTCACAATTGTAAATTATATTAATTAAAATTCCATACTTAATAATTCTTTTGCTTATACAATTATCCTTTTATTTAGATTATTCAAACATCTTTCAATTAACTTATATATATTCTTACATTTTCAACAACTAAACAATCAATTTATATACACTTTTATAATTTTTGAAAAATTATTCCTTTATATGTAAAATATAATCGAGGTAAAATTATTTCATTTACCCAATCTAAAATGATACTATGTCGACTTGCCTCGTTTAAGTGTTTAGAAATCCCTATCGATAATATGGCATCCCACATACCGATCAGAATTCACAAACAGCTCAACGGATAAGAAAACACAATATAAAATATTTTTATATTCACCAACAAATACGCTCATATCTATTATTACACTCACACTCATTCTAGAGTACTGCTGACTCTATCTCTAATGAGTTATTCCCAACAGAGCCAAGGTTGTCTCTTAACCAAATTCTCTGATACCAACTGTAACAAATGGGATTTACGACTTCCGAAAATCGACATTAATACGTCCACTGTATCAACTGCCGAGCAATCGAAGGTCGGAAACCCGAATTGTTAGGGTTAAAGAAGAAGAGGTAGAAGAAGAAAGAAAGAAGAAGCAACAGAAACAATATTAGAACCTCACAATCACAGCGGAACAACATATAATAGATAAATGAATATCCTTAAAACAAAGAACTATATCAGTTATTACATTTCATCACATTACATTACATTATCAGAGTTTACAACAACAAACTGCGGAAAAGAAATACTATATACTAGTTGATACGCCATGCCATCTAGCTTGCCTCTAGATCTCTACAGCAACTCCTGAATTCCATAATGATCAGATAACCTGACTCTGGACTGCCCGTGTGGAAATTGGTGGGCTCCTAGAGTTTAGGAAGGGAACAATAAACTCCAGGTCAGTCATGTGACTGTTGTGAGAACTTAAAACAATTTATCTTAAAACAAACAAAGAAATATTTTAAAATAGATCTGTAATGCTTTTATAAAATGTAACTACCATAAGGCATTCCGCACACGCACACAATGCAATGCAGAATAAGAGGAGATTTCTCCTTATGATAGTCAAACATGCTTGACACGCAGAAAAATTTCTTTGATATTATTACTATAAGTGCAAAGTGCAGGAAGACATTTTGAAAGTATAATATAAATCTTAGCCAGCATAGAAATTCCGCACTTATGCCTACTATAGCTACCATGTTCAATAGCTGGTTACCACCACATTCCATGGCAGGTTATACAACTAAAACCGTACATGGCTCGTATTGTTTCTTTGGGTTTCCAACAAATGGTCAGGACAAGGAACTTCCCATTGCCACATGGGTACGCCTTTGGAAAGACGCCCCGAGAACCTAACCGAATCTCTGCCAACACAAGGCCGGGTTACCTCTGCAAAAGTAGGTAACTACTGACACGAGTATGCCATCCTTGGGTTGTAAACAACCTTTATCCGAGGATCCTTAACCAACAACAATCACAAAGTCATATATATTTTCGACATCCACATAAGTTAAGTATCCGGGCTCCATGCCATGATACCACTTCTATCTAGAAGGAAATGCACATGCCTTTAGAGGCGCTACTCCCTATAACCTTGCTGCATCTTTCCTGTTTTGACCATTACCCGGGTTGTGAGGTCCGATGAAGTCTCATCCACAAAGCTACGCTTTTCACAAAAGATATGCTTTGATCAACAAATGATCAGCAGCACTTCGTATTCCACATTACCAAATTGGGGATGTATCACTAGTAACCATCAACTACATAACCTTTGAGCTCGTACGTCTCAGAGAAAGGTGTTAAGCTAAGAGAATAAATTCTCCTCTACCAACAAAAATGTATTTGATAGAAACAACCTTTACATCTCAAATTATAACGTCAGACACACATCCATACAAGTCCGTTCCGAGATCAAACGGAACCGAAGGCACTTCCAAAAGAAGCCCTTGCAATCCGGATATTCACTAATCACGTCCGAACTTCCCATCACAAAGGGTGATAAAATCTCTATATCGGAGATCAGCCGATGTAGAGACATTCGATGGTAATCCTTCCATTTTCGAAAATATTCGGTCTTCAACACCGATCTTCAAATGCTATCCATTATAACGTATCACTATTCAGAATGGGATTCATGACCCAAAGGTCCTCTCCCGGCAAAACCGAATAACGAGCGCTTATTTTAAAATAAGTGTAGCATTCAAATTCAAGCAAATCACAAAAAATACCATTTAAAGGTAAATATTGATAGTCGGTTATTTAATTATCAATAGATATGCACAACATCACCAGATTCCAAATAATTTCCTAAGTTATTTATTTTCCAAAAATATCTTTACAAGATATATTTTTCCACACTTCAACAATTTGAAAACAAATTTCAAATTACTTTTCACCTTTACAACTTTCGACAACAAATTTCAAATCATTTTCCTTACGCGGAAACACTTCCAAATATTTATTCATTTTCACTGAAAATCTGCCGAGTTCAAATACTTTAAAATAAATTATAACACTTATCCAAAATATACCGGGAAAACACTTTGAAATAAAACCATTTTTCTTTAAACACCTTACTTAAAATATTAGTTATAAAAATATTATACTAATATTACATATAACTTAAGTCCAAACTAATTTATCAAAATAAAATTAGTAGATAGAGTATAACTATTTAAATAACTATTTTCTAAAACAATTATCGATTAAATCTTAGAAATAACCATTTCTATATCAACTTAATAAATCTTTACTTAAAGGATTCAAAAAAACTTAAAAAGTTAATTTCTCCAAAGTATCCTTTTCAAAACAAATTCTAGAATTTTATATATGTATGTATGTATATATTTTCAAAGCTATTCAAAAAAATTCTTCGGCTTTCCAAGGAGAATACACTTTCATTTCAAAATGGTTCATTTAAACCAATTTGAATAAATCCTTACCGATTTACTTTAAATTTACGTTCCAAATCCGTAAATTTATTTCCACACTTCAAAAATAAATCAATGTTTATTTTTAAACAAATTTCCCTTTCCTTTATAAATTTCCATAGTGAATTTAAATTTCCAAATATCCACTGATATATGATTTTCAAATTGATTTCAAATATTCACTTTCAGTTTATCTTTAAAAGATATAATCTCAAAACATTTCACTTCATATTGGAAAACATTTCCATACTTATTTAATAATAAGTAATTCACATATCTATTTATTTTTAACATTTGGAAAATATTCAATATACTTAAATCACAATTAAGTATATAATGTATTCTTTAAGGAAAATATTCTCTTAAACACATTTATTTGAGTCAAAAACGAATGTTGCGTAAAACATCGTTACGACAACCCAAAATCACTAGTATAGGGATTCGAAATTAAGATAGATATATAAATCCCAATACTATATTAAACATTCCCTTTCGAAAATCATTTACTATAACAACATTGTTATAGTCCACCATTTCATTATTCCTCGAAAACGTCTATTTCAACAATGAATGTTGAAATCTATGGTTGCGATACTTAATACATTTTAAAACATCTTTAAAACTCCTTTATAATTTCATCATTTTGATTTATAAAAATCAAATTTTATAAATCTTATATATTAAAGCTTTTATAACAAATTCAAAAATCACCATTTAAATTATTTTATAAAAAATATCAACTTCGTATTTCCAAAAATCACCTTTCAACTATATTTCTCAAAACATCATAATTTTTAATATAAACTTTCAACCTGAATTTTCAAAAATCAAATTTTTATTTATTTTCGGTATCTAACGATACCAAAATTATATTCGGCTAAATTTTAGCCCTCAACGATTTCAATCACAAAGAAAATCACATAGAGATTATAAATAATCAACACACAACTTTGAAACAAATTCAATTATTTGAGGAACCCAGTTGGATCCCTCCAACCTGTTTCCCTGCATCACAGATGTTAGCACAATACCAATCCCGTTTCAAGACGGAATATCGCGGTACATGGTTTTATATAAAATATTATCCGCTATTATGCGGCGCAATAGGGTCTCATCCGCTATATAATGCGGGAAATCAACTCCAAGTACATATATAATACCAATTCCATTTCAAGGTGGAATATCACGCTATATGTGTTTAATATAATAACCTCCGCTTAATATGTGGCGTATAGGATCTATTTCAATACAATAAGTAGCAACCATCATTCAATCACACAATCAAGCAATTTTAAATTTAAATATTTTAAATTTAAATTGAAACAAATTCGATTGAGTGATAAGTTCTCACCTTGCTTCCAATACAGTTGAAGTGTTTTATTTCGAATAAAATTAAACAAGCGTTTAATTTTATCTTAAATTATCACTAGCTCCAATCGATTCCAATCCTGGTCCATTGCGTAGTGTTCGTCAATACGATTCCAACGCAATTCATTTCGTTATTTTTCGACCTCGTATGAACAAGTGACAGAGTTTTAAAGATTATACAAATTTTAATATAATTAATTTACAATTTTACTTTATATTTTTCAAACCCTTGCATCATAGCCGTCCATTTCAAACCCTAGCATCTCGGCCGTTGAAAACACCTTCTTCCTCTGCCCAGGTTTCGAATGAAACTGAACCCAAGATATTATTACTATGAGTGCAAAATGCAGGAAAACATTTCGAAAGTATAATATAAATCTTAGCCAGCATAGACATTCTGCACTTATGCCTACTATAGCTATCATGTTCAATAGCAGGTTACCGCCACATTCCATGGCAGGCTATACAACTAAAACCGTACAGGGCTCATATTGTTTCTTTGGATTTCCAATAAATGGTCAGGCCAAGGAACTTCACATTGCCACATGGGTACGCCTCTGGAAAGACGCCTTGAGAACCTAACCGGATCTCAGATAATTTAATGTAATGTGATGTGATGTAATAACTGATATAGTTCTTTGTTTTAAAGATATTCATTTATCTATTATATGTTGTTCCGCTGCGATTGTGAGATTCTGATATTGTTTCTGTTGCTTCTTCTTTCTTTCTTCTTCTACCTCTTCTTCTTTAACCCTAACAACTCGGGTTTCCGACCTTCGATTGCTCAGCAGTTGATACAGTGGACGTATTAATGTTGATTTTTGAAAGTCGAAAATTCCGTTTGTTACAGCTTGTTTCTCAAAATCTTTTTTTTAATCAAAATGTTTTTTATTTTGTAAATAACTCCTTAAAATTGATTATCCCTAAGGATATCACACCCTTGAAACCCTTTTGAAATATTATACCTTACGATCCTTTAACTATTGCTGTCTGAATTACTTCACCTTTTAATGTTCTTTATGACAATATAAGAACATTCAACTGTAATAGGGATGGTTGTGACCCTCCTAATTGCAAGGGCTAAATCCATGAAGTCAAGAATAAACAACATATTGTATTATTAAACTCTAGAGTTAGTTTCAAAGAAGTTGAGAATATTATTAAAATTGGCAGACACTTTAGTCGAATTAGTTAAAAATTGATCAGAAATAAAGATTAACCATATATTCTCATATTTAAATCTCATCCATATTAATTCAAATAATTGGTAAGTCCCTTCTCAAGATATCTAGTACAACATTAGTATCAAGTCTTTGGATAGTAATATTAACTTTAAGTGATATTCTTATTGTAATGATCAAACATTGACAATAAATTCAAGTCAAATAATAATCTTCCTTTGGATCGATTAATTATTTTGTTGTAAAACTTTATAGTTGTCATATGTTTATCATCACACATGTGTAAGTGATTTCGAAAAATATTAGTCTTCCTTTGGGCCAGTTAATATCTGCATGAATAAATACACACAAATGTCAAACATTTTCGTGAACAACTAAAATAAGAGAGGTCATTTTGGTGATATATTATTTCAATTTGTTCATTAGAAATGTAGGATAATTACGTTTATTTTGAAAAAAATACCAAAATATATTTGAATTTATTTCTTAGTGCATGTATAACATATTTCGTGTGCTACAAAACACTCTAAAAATGCTTTTGGTCAATATGACACTTGAAATTTTCAAAATTATAACCGTAGCACAACATGTTTTAATCATAGCTGTTATAATTTTTTATTTTAAGTATGAGTTTACATTTATGACATTTCTTGAATAAATATGGTACAATGCATCATAAATAAATCACAAAACAAATGTCACAGATGAACACCAGAATTAAATGTCACATAAAATTATATAAAAAGACACAGTGAATGTCGTATAAGTAACATGAATGAATGTAGTAGTTATAATGTATTTATAAACCATAATATAGCTATATACAATGTTACAATATCATTTTATCTTTAGTCTATTATTTGAATACTTAAGAAAAAGGTCGATAACCATTCATTTGGGGAAAGTATGAAAACCGTTGCTTCTTTTATTTCATGATAACCAAAGCATGAAAGTGAAACATATTTTAATGAGTAGGTCTGTAAAGGTAAGCGTTTTCGACTCACGAAAGTCGACATTAATACGTACACTGTATCAACTGCCGAGCAATCGAATGCCGGAAAAACCGAACCGTTAGGGTTAAAGAAGAGGTAGAAGATAGAAGAAGAAAGAAAGAAAGAAAAGCAGCAGAACAATGATAGAATCTCACAATCGCAGCGGAACAACATATAATAGATAAATGAATATTCTTTAAAACAAAGAACTATATCAGTTATTACATTACATCACACAACAAACAGCGAAAAAGGAATACTATATACTAATTGATACACCATGCTATCCAGCTTGCCTTCAAATCTATACAGCAACTCCTGAATTCCAGAATATCCTGATAACCTGACTCTTGACTGCCCGTGCAGAAATTTGTGGGTACCCAGAGTTTAGGAAGGGAACAATAAACTCCAAGTCAGTCATGGGACTGGTGTGAGAACTTAAACAGTTTATCTTTTAAAAAAGAACAAAGAAATTAATTTTAAATTAGATTCGCAATGCTTTTTAGAAAATGAGACTACCATAAGGCCTTCCGCACACACACAAATGCAAATGTAGAATCGGAGGAGATTTCCCCTTATGATAGTCAAACATGCTTGATACACAAATTTTCTTTGATATTATTACTATAAGTGCAAAGTGTAGGAAAACATTTCAAAAGTAATGATATAAATCTTAGCCAACATACGACCAGTATCGTATGCCTACTATAGCTACCATCTAAACAGTGGTGACCACCATAAGTAAATAGCAGGTTCTACAACTAAAATCGTACAAGGTACGTATTGGAGTTTGGATTTCCAACTAATGGTCAGGCCAAGGAACTTCCCATTGCCACATGGAAACCCCTCTGGAAAGACGCGTCGAGAAACTAACCGGATCTCTGCCAACACAAGGTCGGGTTACCCCTAGCTAGGTTACTATTGACACGAGTATTGCCATCCACCGGTCGTAACCGACCTAAATCCCGGGATTCACCAACAACCACAAATATAATAAGTTTGCAGCAACAACATAGGTTAAGTATCAGGGCTCCATACCATAATACCACCTCTATCCAGAAGGAATGACATACATTAGGGGGCGCTATCCCCTAATAACCTTGCTGCATATTTCCTGTTTTGACCATTACCGGGGTGTAAGGTCCGACGAAGTCTCGTCCACAAAGCTACGCTTTATACAAAAGCTGTGCTTTGATCAACAAATGCTCAACATCACTTCGTATGCCACATTACCAATTTGGGAATGTATCACTAGTAACCATTAGCTACATAACCTCTGAGCTCGTACGTCTCAGAGAAGGGTGTTAAGCTAAGAGAATAAATTCTCCGCTACTAATAGAAATATATTTGATAGAAGCCAGCTTTACATCTCAAATTGTAATGTCAGACACACATCCATACAAGTCCATTCTGGGTTCGAACAGAACCGAAGGCACTCCCAAAGAAGCCCTTGCAATCCGGATATTCACTAATCACGACCAGACTTCCCATCACAAAGGGTGATAAAACCTCTATATCGGAGATCAGCCGATGCAGAGTTATTCGACGGTTATCCTTCCGTTTTCAAAAATACCCGGTCTTCAACACCGGTCTTCAAATGCTATCCATTACGACATATCACTATTCGGAATGGGATTTATGACCCAAAGGTCCTCTCCCGGATAAACCAAATAACGAGCGCATATTTTAAAATAAGTGTAGCATTCAAATTCAAGCAAATCACATCAACGCATTTAAAGGTAAATATTGATAGTCGGTTATTTAACTATCAAAGCAAACCACTAAATATTCAGCACCATAACAATCATTAGGCCCTTCTAATTAATCTTCCATAAATTAAATCACTTGCCAAATATTCACTTCAATTTATCTTTGAAAAGATATATTCTCTAAACCATTTCAATTTCTACATTGGAAAACATTTCCAAATACTTATTTAACAATTAAGTAATTCACAAATCTACTTATTTTCAATACTTAGAAAATATTCAATATACTTAAAACACGATTAAGTATATATTTCATTCTTTAAGGAAAACATCTTCTTAAACACATTTATTTGGGTCCAAACGAATGTTGCGTAAAACACCGTTACGACAACCCAAAATCACCAGTATAGGGATTCGAAATTAAGATAGATATATAAATCCCAATACTATATAAAACATTTCCTTTCGAAAATCATTTACTACAACAACAGTGTTATAGTCCATGTTTTCCTTATTCCTCGAAAACGTCTATTTCAACAATGAATGTTGAAATCTATGGTTTCGATCCTTAACACATTTTAAAACAACTTCAAATCGTTTTAATTCTATTTAAAAGATCACTTTCTAAAAAAATTCTTTAATATATCATTCACTGTTCAAAATCATGAATATACTTCATTAACCAAATTCAACATTTCTACACATTTTATTTAAAGGATTTTTCACTGTCCAAAATCGTGGATATATCTCCTTTAATAAGCTTTCATATTTACTTATCAAATTCAATTGGTTTTGGATTTATAAAACAACGTTTATAAATTCACATTTATATATTTTATAAAAACTTCAACTTATAAAATCCATTAATTAACAAATTCTATTTATTTCTCATTTAAATGCCAAAATCCAATTTATAAGTTAATTACTTATAAATCTTTTATTTTACAAAATCTATTCATTTTATAACTTCACAACTTATAAATCTATAAATTTCATGCATTTATGAAATCCATTTATACTTCATTTTTAACGTTTATAAAAACTCGTTTTATAATTCCAATATTTTTTATTTATAAATATCAATTTTTATAAATCTTTTATATAAACCGTTTATAATAATTTCAAAAAAATCTCAATTTAAACTATTTTATAAAATTCATTAACTCCGTATTTCAAAAATCACTTTTCAACTATATTTCTCAAAAATCATAATTTTTTATGACATAAAAATTATAACGTTTATTTATTTAAAATGAATCAATTTCAAAATTTAATAAAATGTATACTTTCAAAAATCACTTTAAAAATCCTTTTAAAATTTGGAAATCACCACTTTAATACTTTTAAAACTCCAAAATAGGCCTAATGCTGCAACAGCACTAAATATAACAATCTTGGCATCCAAAACATCATATATCATATGATAACAGAATATATCACAATATTTGTAAATAAATCAATACGGGTGAGGAATTCAGTTGGATCCCTCCAACCTGTTTCCCTACATCCACAGATGTTAGTACAATACCAATTCAGTTCCAATACGGAATATCGCGGTATATGGGTTCATATTGTGACAGCCCGCAAATCCGTACCCCTTGAATCATCACTATTCTACCTCTGTTAACTCAAGTGGCACAGAAATACGAACCATTTGGGTTTAAGAAGAAGAGATAGAAGAAGAAGAAGCTAAACAATATCAGAATCTCACAGTCGCAGCAGAATAAAATATAATAGTAAATAGATCTTTACACAAAATGAAAACTATCACTGTTTTATACATCATATCATCAAAGTATCTCATACATCAACTATTACCAATCAAACATGCCATACAATCACAGCAGCGGAATATATATATATATACATATATATATATATATATATATATATATACGTATAGATAATACGTCTCGGGCTCCAGCTACTTTCCTGCTCCAAAACATCTTGTCCTATACAAATAATACTCAGTATGACCCGAGCATTATAAAGAAATAACACCCGAGTCAGTCTGGAATACCAGCTGATAATAATGCATCCAAATTGATTATTAAAGATTCAAAAAAATCCTTTTGAAAACAAAAGCATCTCGTAAGACCACGCCACAAATAAACATGTCGGGTTTTTACCTTACGATAGCTAAAACACTTTTTATAGAAATCCTCTGATATTATAATAGGGTCTATTTACAAATACTTATAAAATAGCCGAAATTGTTACATCTATTAAATTCCAGCTACTAGCCACAAAAGTGGTTAATACAAACAAAACTCGTACAAGGCTAGTAGTGAAAATGGATTTCCAACAATGACTAGGCACTGGGGTACCACCTGTCACAGTACGGGGCCTAGATCACCGTACATAGGACCACTCCCGATCCCCTGCAACACAAGGCCGGACCCATCCCTTACTAGACAGTTCCGAATAAGATCATCCCGTGGTTGGGATCAGCAACCGCACCACTAAGCCGAAATAAAAAGGGACATCTAGACATGGATGACCTTACTCTCTAGTGGGGGCTACCCACGAAGCCTTGCTGCATATCCCCTGATTTTCAGTCATTCCCATTTGATGACGCTTGAGGCTAAGCATTACCTTTTATAACGTTTCGCTTAGAATGCCCATCGCCCACCTGACGATGTTCCGAAAGCATTCATCCATACAAGTCCGTCCCGGGTTCGAACGGAACCGAAAGGCACTATTCCTACTACATCCATTTTGGAAATATCCTCAGGATTAGTAGCGACTAGCCCTTGCACTTTACTGCTCCATCTTCGACTCCGAACACGTTTTTCTAACGAAACGTACAAACCGGATCGAAGTGGTTTTCGAGAAATAAATCTCGATCCCGGTCTCTTCGAAACGATCAACGCATTTGTCCAATATTGATAGTCGGTGATTTAACTATCAATTTATATTCATAAACATCCATAAGCATCCATTACACAATAAATAATTCCCACATTATTTATTTGCCCCAATATCTTTACAAGATATATTTTCAAATTTTCAAAGCTCATTTGAAACGGTTCCCAAAGTTCTTCCTTTACAAGGTAAACACTTTACCATTAATTCCCATTGGAAATAACCAAGTTTAAAACAATTTGGAATTAAATCAATTAAACACTTTATTCTGAAATATTCTTTAAAATATGTAAATTTACTACTAGTTATTTACTCAAAACATAATTTCAAAATATTTAAAGTAAAACTATTTTATAAGATATAACTTGATTTAAAATAAAGTGTTAGTTAAACTAAATTTAAAAAGTAGAGTTTAAAAGAGATTAATACTAATTCCATAACTTAGGTCAAAACTAACTTTTTAAACAAATCTATTTGTAAAAATAATTACTAAGATATTTATAAATATTTACTATCGCTAATTTATTAATAATTACCTTAAAACAATAATTTCTAAAACACTCTTTGAAAAAGTTTAAAATTTTAGACTTCCTTTTAATAAAACCTGTTTTAAACTCGAACTTGGTTTTCCCAGGGAACTCATTTCCACTTAAACATCTCAGAAAATCCTTCTTAGAAATTTCGTCGATTTTATTTCGATTCAGATTTAGGTTTTAATATTATAAATTTACTTTCCGCGTTAAAATGACTTCTTACGAAGCTTAACTATATTTCCGTTCCCGAAATTCACTTTCAAAATATAGGTTTAAGAGTCTTTTTTTATTTATAAATCTATTATAAATTTATTTAATGAAAACCATACTTAAGGAATTGCTTAATAAATACCTACTTACATTTCAATGGTTATAAATAGTATTTCTGAACATTCTAATATGCAATTTATTGCTAATTGAATTTAAAGGGTTTCTTTGAAATCACATTAAATTCCAGGGAACATTATTATCAAATAACTCCTTCGTTGTTTTTAACCATTGATAACTTCTTATCCAAGTTTATCACCAAAATTCCATACCTTCACATTTATCAACTAATAAATATTCCACTTATTTATATTTCCAAATTTACAAATTTCCATTCTTCACTCAACCCAGATTCCAAATTGTATTCTTTAAATTCTCTATTTATCAATTTTTTTTTTAAAATCCCATTTATTTAATTTTATTTGTAAATTTCTGTATATATACGCATCCAACAATACCACAGTACAATTTAATCCAGAGTTATCAATCACAATATATAAACAGGTTACATCATCAATTATAAAATGATTACTATAGTGTGAGGAATCCAGTTGCATCCCTCCAACCTGTTTTTCCTGCATCCACAAATATTAGCACATCACATATATATAAATATCAATCCAAACTGATAACAACAATAATATGCAACCAATCACACAGATATTTAAATATTAATTATTTAAATTAACTAGCATCCAAATGTGAGTGAGAATAACTCACCTTGAGTTTCGGCGAGCGTTCGAAATTTAAATTTAACCAAACGACGTTCGATTTAACCCAAATTTCTACTTGCCCGAAATGGCTTCGGATCTGCACCACCTCGTAGTATTCTTTTCTGTGATCCCGGCGCCGCGAATTTTGTTCGAATCTGATATTTATGATAAAGTTATTCAAATTTAAAGATTTGAATTTACATTAATTTTTTTTTTAATTTACCAAAACACGGCCGAAAGACCCCCTACCCCTTTCTTCCTCTCGTACGTTCCCAGTTCAACAAACCCATCAACCAATGACTAGGGTTAAAACCCGCTCCTCCTACGCGCAGCTAAAGATCGATCAAACATCTCCAAAACGAAGCCCATCATCCCCTCTAGCATCGTCCAGAGCCTTGCAGAGTGCGGCGGCCTCTGCGCCTCGAGATCCACCCACGATCGAGCAACGTTCAAATCGCCGTAGCCTCTTATTCAACCCACGAAACCACATCACTACCGTTGGATCTGTAGATCCCTTAATGATCTACAACTTTCGTTTAGAAAGTTTTCTAAATCAAAGCATGGATTGAATGAAAATTTGAAATGAAGTGAGGATGTTTTCGGCCATTAGTTGAAACGAGGCGGCCGGCTAAGGAACTAGGGTTTTTCACTGTAAAACGTGCATTTATAAATATAAATAATTATTATTTTAATATTATTCCCACTTTAACAAGATTTTTACAAACGAACTCCAAACAACGCATGCCGATAGGCATTTCTAAGGTTTTTCCTCGTTCCGGACATAATGGAACAAGTTTCGTAAGTTAATTCGATCATACGTGCGAGTTACGGGATTTAACAATCAATTTAAAATTAAATCGGTTAAATCGATTTCTATGCGTTTCGAGCTGCCACGGTCAAACGACAACTCTGATTGCTACAAAAATTGAAATATGATAATAACTAACTATTACGGATCCAATGGAACTGGTTTCGTCGAATTCCGAGACTGTGCCCCGGAAGGCTATTTTAACTTGTCTATTAAATCGGCGATTTTCGAAATTGACGAAAGTGCTTAAAATTTCACTTTTAAATTTTTTATTAACTTAACAATAAATCATATAAAATTTATAAACACAATAAAAATCATTCTGGCTCATTCCAGGCTAAAATATGATTAAACTGCATTTTTATAATATTAAATTCTATCATCCAATTACTATAAAATCCCAAATATTAATTTATTAACTTTAAAATTCATCTAAAATTCCCACCACGCTATTTACACTCAAATAACTCAAAATAAATTTTTAAAACCATTTTCATCACTATTTACATCCAGATTTACCTTTATTCCAATTCCGAGTATTTAAATTATTATTTTCCCTTTATTCAAATTCAACCGGAATTACTATAATTAAAAATTATAGCTTATTTCATTGATTGAACCCGAATCCATTCATTGAAAAATCACTTAAGAATCCACATTAAACATTTAAAACGAATTAAATGTTCAAGTTCAATGGCTTAAAAATACGGGATGTTACATTCCTCCCCCCTTATAAAAATTTCGTCCCCGAAATTTGCTAGGGTAGAAAATACTCTCCAACCCATTTACTTACCCAATTTGCTTAGTTAAAAGCTTATATTTACTTTCCCAAAAAGTTTCGGCTCCATTTCAAAACCATTTGTTTTATATCAAAATATAATGTTGGGTAAAATTATTTTATTTACCCACTTTAAAAACAATACTATGTCGGTTTATCTTGTTTAAGAGTTTAGAAACCCCTATCGATATGGTTGTACTTCCCGTACCGACCAGAATTCATAAACACTCAACCGATAAGTCAACACGGTATAAAAATGATTTTATATTCACTAACAAGTACGCTCTCATATCTATTAGTACACTCAACTCATTATAGAGTTCCATGGACTCTGTTTAATGAGTAACTTCCCCACCAAAGCCTAGGTTGTCGCCAACCTAAGCTCTGATACCAAGTGTGACAGCCCGCAAATCCGTACCCCTTGAATCATCACTATTCTACCTCTGTTAACTCAAGTGGCACAGAAATACGACCCATTTGGGTTTAAGAAGAAGAGATAGAAGAAGAAGAAGCTAAACAATATCAAAATCTCACAGTCGCAGCAGAATAAAATATAATAGTAAATATAGATCTTTACACAAAATGAAAACTATCACTGTTTTATACATCATATCATCAGAGTATCTCATACACCAACTATTACCAATCAAACATGCCATACAATCACAGCAGTGGAATATATATATATATATATATATATATATATATATATATATGTATGTATGTATGTATGTATAGATAATACGTGTCGGGCTCCAGCTACTTTCCTGCTCCAAAACATCCTGTCCTGTACAAATGATACTCGGTCTGACCCGAGCATTATAAAGAAATAACACCCGAGTCAGTCTGAAATACTAGCTGATAATAATGCATCCAAATTGATTATTAAAGATTCAAAAAAATCCTTCTGAAAACAAAAGCATCTCAAATGACCACGCCACAAATAAACATGTCGGGTTTTACCTTACGATAGCTAAAACACTTTTTATAGAAATCCTATGATATTATAATAGGGTCTATTTACAAATACTTATAAAATAGCCGAAATTATTACATCTATTAAATTCCAGCTACTAGCCACAAAAGTGGGTAATACAAACAAAACTCGTACAAGGCTCGTAAGGAAAATGGATTTCCAACAATGACTAGGCACTGGGGTACCACCTGTCACAGTACGGGGACTAGATCACCGTACCGAGGACCACTCCCTATCCCCTGCAATACAAGGCCGGACCCATCCCTTACTGGGCAGTTCCAAATAAGATCACCCCGCGGTTGGGATCAGCAACCGCACCATTAAGCCGAAATAAAAGGGACATCTAGACAGGGATGACCTTACTCTCCAGTGGGGGCTACCCACGAAGCCTTGCTGCATATCCCTTGATTTTCAGTCATTCCCATTTGATGAGGCTTGAGGCTAAGCGTTACCTTTTAGAACGTTTCACTTAGAATGCCCATCACCCACCTGACGATGTTCCGAAAGCATTCATCCATACAAGTCCGTCCTGGGTTCAAACGGAACCGAAGGCACTATACCTACTACATCCATTTTGGAAATATCCTCACGATTAGTAGCGACTAGCCCTTGCACTTTACTGCTCCATCTTCGACTCCGAACACGTTTTTCTAACGAAACGTACAAACCGGATCGAAGTGGTTTTCGAGAAATAAATCTCGATCCCGGTCTCTTCAAAACGATCAACGCATTTGTCCAATATTGATAGTCTTGTGATTTAACTATCAATTTATATTCATAAACATCCATAAGCATCCATCACACAATAAATAATTCCCACATTATTTATTTGCCCCAATATCTTTACAAGATATATTTTCAAATTTTCAAATCTCATTTGAAACAGTTCCCAAAGTCTTCCTTTACAAGGTAAACACTTTACCATTAATTCCCATTGGAAATAATCAAGTTTAAAACAATTTGGAATTAAACCAATTAAACACTTTATTCTGAAATATACTTTAAAATATGTAAATTTACTACTAGTTATTTACTCAAAACATAATTTCAAAATATTTAAAGTAAAACTATTTTATAAGATATAACTTGATTTAAAATAAAGTGTTAGTTAAACTAAATTTAAAAAGTAGAGTTTAAAAGAGATTAATACTAATTCCATAACTTAGGTCAAACTAACTTTTTAAACAAAATCATTTGTAAAAATAATTACTAAGATATTTATAAATATTTACTACTGCTAATTTATTAATAATTACCTTAAAACAATAATTTCTAAAACACTCTTTGAACAAGTTTAAAATTTTAGACTTCCTTTTAATAAAATCTGTTTTAAACTCGAAGTTGGTTTTCCCAGGGAACTAATTTCCACTTAAACATCTCAAAAAATCCTTCTTAGAAATTCCGTCGATTTTATTTCAATTCAGATTTAGGTTTTAATATTATAAATTTACTTTCCGCGCTAAAATGACTTCTTACGAAGCTTAACTATATTTCCGTTCTCGAAATTCACTTTCAAAGTATAGGTTTAAGAGTCTCTTTTTTTTATAAGTCTATTATAAATTTATTTAATGAAAACCATACTTAAGGAATTGCTTAAGAAATACCTACTTACATTTCAATGGTTATAAATAGTATTTCTGAACATTCTAATATGCAATTTATTGCTAATTTAATTAAAGGGTTTCTTTGAAATCACATTAAATTCCAAGGAACATTATTATCAAATAACTCCTTCGTTGTTTTTAACCATTGATAACTTATTATCCAAGTTTATCACCGAAATTCCATACCTTCACATTTATCAACTAATAAATATTCCACTTATTTATATTTCCAAATTTACAAATTTCCATTCTTCACTCAACCCAGATTCCAAATTGTATTCTTTAAATTCTCTATTTATCAATTTTTTTTAAAAATCCTATTTATTTAATTTTATTTGTAAATTTATGTATATATACGCATCCAACAATACCACAGTACAATTTAATCCAAAGTTATCAAACACAATATATAAACAGGTTACATCATCAATTATAAAATGATTACTATAGTGTGAGGAATTCAGTTGGATCCCTCCAACCTGTTTTTCCTTCATCCACAAATATTAGCACATCACATATATATAAATATCAATCCAAAATGATAACAACAATAATATGCAACCAATCACACAGATATTTAAATATTAATTATTTAAGTTAACTAGCATCCAGATGTGAGTGAGAATAACTCACATTGAGTTTCGGTGAGCGTTCGAAATTTAAATTAAACCGAACGACGTTCGATTTAACCCAAATTTCTACTTGCCCGGAATGGCTCCGGATCTGCACCATCTCGTAGTATTCTTTTCTGTGATCCCGGCGCCGCGAATTTCATTCGAATCTGATATTGTATGATAAAGTTATTCAAATTTAAAATTTTGAATTTACATTTAAAACATTTTTTTTAAATTTACCAAAACACGGCCGAAAGACCCCCTACGCCTTTCTTCCTCTCGTACGTTCCCAGTTCAACAAACCCATCAACCAATGACTAGGGTTAAAACCCGCTCCTCCTACACGCAGCTAAAGATCGATCAAACATCTCCAAAACGAAGCCCATCATCCCCTCTAGCATCGGCCAGAGCCTTGCAGAGTGCGGCGGCCTCTGCGCCTCGAGATCCACCCACGAACGAGCAACGTTCAAATCGCCGTAGCCCCTTATCCAACCCACGAAACCACATCACTGCCGTTGGATCTGTAGATCCCTTAACGATCTACAACTTTCGTTTAGAAAGTTTTCTAAATCAAAGCATGGATTGAATGAAATTTGAAATGAAGTGAGGATGTTTTCGGCCATTAGTTGAAACGAGGCGGCCGGCTAAGGAACTACGGTTTTTCACTGTAAAACGTGCATTTATAAATATAAATAATTATTACTATAATATTATTCCCACTTTAACAAGATTTTTACAAACGAACTCCAAACAACGCATGTCGATAGGCATTTCTAAGGTTTTTCCGCGTTTCGGACACAATGGAACAAGTTTCCTAAGCTAATTCGATCATACGTGTGAGTTACGGGATTTAATGATCAATTTAAAATTAAATCGGCTAAATCGATTTCTAAGCGTTTCGAGCTGCCACGGTCAAACGACAACTCCGATTGCTACGAAAATTGAAATCTGATTATAACTAAGTATTACGGATCCAATGGAACTAGTTTCGTCGAATTCCGAGACTGTGCCCCGGAAGGCTATTTTAACTTGTCTATTAAATCGGCGATTTTCGAAATTGACGAAAATGCTTAAAATTTCACTTTTAAAATTTTTATTAACTTAAAAATAAATCATATAAAATTTATAAACACAATAAAAATCATTCTGGCTCATTCCGGGCCAAAATCTGATTAAACTGCATTTTAATAATATTAAATTCTTTCATCCAATTACTATAAAATCCCAAATATTAATTTATTAATTTTAAAATTCATCTAAAATTCCCACCACGCTATTTACACTCAAATAACTCAAAATAAATTTTTAAAACAATTTTCATCACTATTAACATCCAGATCTACCTTTATTCCAATTCCGAGTATTTAAATTATTATTTTCCCATTATTCAAATTCAACCGGAATTACTATAATTAAAAATTATAGCTTATTTCATTGATTGAACCCGAATCCATTCATTGCAAAATCACTTAAGAATCCACATTAAACATTTAAAACGAATTAAATGTTCAAGTTCAATGGCTTAAAAATACGGGATGTTACACATATAAAATATTATCTGCTATTATGCGGCGCAATAGGGTCTCATCCACTATATAATGCAGGAAAATCAACTCCAAGTACATATTACCAATTCCACATCAAGTTGGAATATCGCGGTATATGTTTTTAATAAATAACATCTGCTTAATATACATTGTATAGGGTCTATTTCAATACAAAAGGTAGTAATTTATCATTAAATCACACAATGAAGCAATTTTAAATCTAACTATTTAAAATTTAAATCGAAACAGATTCGGTTGAGTGAGAAGTTCTCACCTTGCTTCCAATAACAGTTGCAATGTTTTATTTCGATTAAAATTAAACGCGCGTTTAATTTTACCCAAAAATTTCACTAACTCCAATCGATTCCAAACCAGTTCCATCGCTTAGTATTCGACAATACGAACCCAACGCAATTTGTTTCGTGCTTTTTCGACCTCGTGTGAAAAAGTTATCGCGTTACAAAGTTTAAACGAATTTTTATAATATAAATTTACAATTTTCTTTATTTTTTTTTTCAAACCCACATCACAGCCGTTTGTTTTGAGCCAAGAAGATCTTGGCCGCATTCACTTTCTTCGTTCGTTCATGTTCTTCACCAGGTTGTTCGAACGCAACTAACCCATCGGCCACCCTTTAGGGTTTCATGTCACTCCATCTACAACGAACTTTGGTAGGATCGGCGACCTCCATCATTTAGCCCATCGCGAGCTCGACCTACGCCGTGAACGACGTGCAGGTCAGCCCTCCCTCTGTCGTGAAAAGACGTGCGCAACCATCGGCCTTTGAGCTGAAATTCCCAACGATCCATCGACCTGATCGCGATCATAACCGTTCATATCGAAGCTCTCATCGAGCTTAACAATAATGTAGTTGACAAATTTTCTAATCGATTTACGGATTTGAAGAAATCAGAGGAGAAAGAATTGAAATTTTCGGCCATTGATTATAGAGTGGCTGCTAGGGCTGAATGAATTAGGGTTTGACGCAAAAATGGAAATAAGGGGTCCTTTTATAGAAAAATCTCGTGACTCTATTCACCCAAAAAATTTCCGAACTCCAAACGAAGCGTGCCGCCTAGCGTTTATAATGTTTTACCCCTATTCCGAACGCAATGGAATATATATCGGGAGCCAATTCGATCAAATTTGAAAGATACGATTTCAAATCGACGATTTAAATTCAAAATTCACTCAAACCGATTTCTACGCGTTTTAGCTTGCCCCCGGATAAACCGTAAATCCGATTGACACGAAATTTGAAATCTTACAATAATATAACATTATGGATCCGATGAAACTGGTTTCGTCAAAATCCGAGACTGTTTGAAAAATGGCTATTTTTACTCGTCAATTAAATATTAAAATATTCAATTTTCACAAATTAACTTTTAATTAAATTTTAGAAGTTCTACAACATCATTCTAACTCCAATATGATTTAATACAGCTTTACAAATCAATTTTAATCACATTAGACCCAATTTTCAATTATTTATGTAATTTCAAATATTAAATTATCGATTTAATTATCCAATTAAATCCAGATATTCAAAATAAATTTATTCAGCTTATTAATTTAACGTTTGCATATTAAAAATTAATTAAATATACGATTTTCAAATGACTGAAATTCTGGGTCGTTATAAACTTCCCCCCTTAAAAGAATTTCGTCCTCGAAATTACCAAGTAAGAAAAAGTTACAGAATCCATTAACTTTTCAAAACCATTCAACTTAGATTTCAAATTCACTTAAGTGTTTTACTTTCCCAAAATCCAATCGTTAAACTTCTTATAAAAACTTTACTAAGTTTTCAAATCATACTTAGTTATCTTTCCAAAACCATCTATATCGTTTCAATTTTCAACTCAAAATCAAAACTTTAGTTTTCACCAATTTTCCCAATTTTCTCAAAATTTTCTAACACCTTAAATTTTCAAAAAATTTCTCCATAGTTTCCTTTGCGCGGCTCGATTTGAAAAAAATGGCAATATATATCACAAATATACATCTCATTAAGTAATGAGGCATCCCGTAGGGAAAAGGTGTAAAAGTACGATATGTAATCCGAGATATGTACCATATATATATATATATTATTACCGAGCATATACGGCTAATATAGCATGAAAGTGAGCTCCAAATTCGAAGCAAGCGCAATCCACACCTACTAAACACTCAATAACAATGAGAAACATGTATATAGAAAATAATATCGATATACAATATATACCAACAACTATATGTGCCAATATAGCAAATGCAACAACAGCAACAAATCCAACCATCAACCAACTAGCATTCAACTAACATCCATAACCAAATCAATACACTTTCACTTCTCATTAATATTCAATGAATTGGTTTTCCAATTTAAATCACATTTGATTCATTAACATTGGATGTTTTTACTAACATTCATTTATTCATATTCAATTAGTTTATATTCACTAATTTACATGCAAGTTAGTTCACTTCCACATCAAATTCAATTCTATTTAAGATTCACTTAACTTCCAATTAGATTTCAATTACTTTATCTTTTAATTTCATTGATTCAATTTCATATGGATTTTTTTTATTCAATCAACTAACAATCATCTAACAACAATGTATATCCAACATTACCAAATTTCTTTACTTTGCTTACATTTATTCAATTTGCTTCATCACTTTTAATTAGCTTTAATGAATTAACACTTACATCCATTATTTCATATCAATTTATTTACATTCAATTGATTTACATTCGATTCATTCATTAATTCAATTGCTAATTCATTTAACAAATAAGGTTGAATTTCATTTCTATAACTCAAGTTCACATCCATTTAATTCACTTCATTATTTTACTTCGATGCCAAAATCAACTTCATTCAACATTACTTAAGTTATATTCCATTTCAAACATCAGTTGTTTAACTTAACTTAAACTTCCACTTATAAATTCAATTCATATTCCAATTCCAGTTCTATTTACTTACAAATTCGAAATGGATTTCAATTTCATTTTCTTATACTTGCAAATTTTATTTATTCATTCACAATTTATTTTCCAACTTAATAATTGTATTCCAATCATTTTATATAACATTCCAGAGTCCTTTCAATCTTCAAAACCATTTTTGAAACCAATTCAATTATCCTTTGAATTTCAAAATCCAAACCCAAATTTCCCAAACAACTTCCATTTAAAACAACTTGGCAGCAATCCCTCTTTTGGAAACCCGAAAATGAACACTGATGATGTCGCGATCATCATCGGAATTATTTTCCAGCGACCCAAAAGAGTTTAGAGCTTTTATCCCTCCAAAACAATTTTCCAAAACCCTTGAAAATCATTTTCAAACTCAAAAAGGAATTTAATCTTTTCCAAATTGCAAACCCTTTCTAAACATTTCCAAATATTCCTTTGGAATTTTACTTCAAATTACAAATCATATTTATAAATATATTCATATGGTTTCACTTCTTATATATAAGATTATTTCACAATTGTAAATCACATTAATTAAAATTCCATCTTAATAATTCATTTGCTTATACAATTTTTTTTCTTTTAATTAACTTATATATATATATATATATATATATATATATATATATATATATATTCTTACATTTTCTATGAGGACCCATAAATTTTAACAATTTAAATTGGAATAGTTAATTGATATTAAAATATTTAAAAGTTAATTTTAACTTAAATTCAAGATATCAATATTTCTTGATAATTAAATCATTGAATTATATAGTTTAAATACCGAATTTAATAATTGAAATTGGGTAAATTGTTGAATCTGAAATTTCTAAGCCTGTTTAAAATAATTTGAAGGCTTATAAAATTTATAATGATGATACTGAAGATAATAGAATGGTTGGAATTTAATTTAAAGGCGATTCGTTCAATTTTACTAATATATCGTTTAAATCGATATTTAAAAATAGCCTTCCGAGGCACAGTCTTAGAATTTGACGAAACTAGTTCCATTGGATCCGTAATAGTTAGTTATTACCGGATTTCAATTTTTGCAGTGATCGGAGTTGTCATTTGACCCTGGCAGCTCGAAACGTTTAGAAATTATTTTAATCGATTTAATTGGAATTTGATCGTTTTCTTTTGTAACTCGCACATACGATCAAATTAACCTCCGAAACATGTTCCATTGTGTTCGGAATGTGGGTAGAACCTTATGAACGTCTGTCGGCATATCAGATTTGGGGTTCGAGGTTTTGCATTATGCAAAAAGATATTTTCAATATTTAAATATTTAATTAATACTCGTATTCAAGAAGCTAACCTCAAAACTATATTTATCACCGGCCCTCTCACCTTCAACAGAAAGTCGAACTGATTTTAAAAATAAACAAGAGAACCCTAAATCAATTTGCTCTACCATAACTCTAAATTCGAATCAAAGCAATTCGAACTCGTTACGAATCGCGTGAGCAATTCCTCCTTAATTGATGAGTGGCGACTTCCCTTTCATCGATACATTTGGGTTCGACGTCGAGGTGGGACGTATGTTGGAGGCGGCGATGTATGCAGGGGTCGTGTGCTACGCGATGCTTGGGGTTACGGTGGCGAACGAAAAGAGGTCGCGCAGAGGTTATAGCAGTAGTTTTGGAGGTAGGGCATGGAGTGTCGACGAGCTCGAGTTTTGGGGCCGAGTTGGTGGTTTCGCATACGTGCGCACGAGTTAGGGCTTCTCATCTTCGTGTATGTGAGTTGTTGAATATGCGCCTTGCGCTATATGATTTTTGTTTGATGATAATAAACATATATACATTCATTTAAATGTATTTGGTAATGTACTATTTTATTTTTTATAGAATAAATAAATATTTGTTGAATAAAATTAAATTACACAGAATTGGAATTTGAATTCAAACAGAACAAGTTAAACAGATTTTGAATTCAAACAGAAATTTTTATTCAAACAAATATTTATTACAACTTTGATAGTACAATTTCAAGCTCTCACTATACATATACAATTTTGACTACAATACATGACATTTCACATTTACATCACAACCTTACTACATATCACTCACACTCATATTTTTGTCTTCAACTATAATCCAGTTTGAATCCAGCATCTGAGTAATCTGCAAAAATATTTTCAAACGCAGTAAAATTGAAAGAGAAATATTTTTGAAATTTGAAAGAAACGATGATTTTGAAAACATTGTTTGCCTCAGTTATTTGGGTTGTTCGTCATCATTTTTGACTGTGCAATATCTGTGCATATCAGTATTTTTTATCAGGGACAGGTAACTATGAGTGGCTACAGTACACACGTGTACATTCGTATGCATGTGCACTGCCTCGCCAACTCGTGTGCAAAAATAAAAAAAAGCACAGAAATCAAAAATAAGGTCAAACCCAAGATAGGTTCACCTCAAGGCAAATAGACAAAGCAATTGACTACAAACAGTTCCAGTACAAGCCTGCAGAATGCAAATGGACTCGACCAAGTATACAAATGCAACAGTGCAGACTCAAAGCACCACTGACCAGAATACAATGCAACAACACAGTCAACAAGGCAACAATGCAAATGAACATCACAATGAACCAACAGGTCAGAGGTGAAAACAATGCAATGCTGAAGTGATGAAGTGCATACAAACAACTGCAACACTGCATACAATATGGTGCAGAACCAAATGCCATCAAGAATCGGTGCAATGACCAAGAAATGATACAAGACTTCAAATATGCAATGCTCAATATCACTACAAACTGCAGTGGACAGCAAAAATGATCAAATATACACAAATGCAGCCCAATAGACCAAAGTACAACATCAAAGACAGCACTGACTTAAGTATACAAGTGAAACTGCAATAACTCAGTGGACAGAAATGCACAAAAGCTACAATGGATAATCAAACTCAATGGACCAGACTACAAGCACGACAAACATGAACTCAGTATCCACAGCAAACAACATGGTGCAGCAACCTACATATATAGTGAAGCAGTGCAAACTCAACAAAACCAAGTGCAACTGTAAAACCAAAATTTCAAGCATACAAAATGCTCAATGCAAACCACAATGTCACCGCAAACAAGTGATGACACAAGCACTTACACAAGATTGCCACCAACATAGCAGCAAGTACATGAATGCAAAATACAGGCAGTTAAGAATATCAAGTCAATGGTACAAAGTTAAACCAAAACCATGGAATCGCATAAACAAACACGATGAAGCATACAGAATAAAATACAATGGCATAGCAAGAGTCACAAGACCATCAAGCAGTAAGCAAGTGCAAATCGAGCTCCAGAAATAACAAATGCAGACACAAATTTCAACAGTGCAGTGAAATGCAGTGGTATGCAGCAGAGAAAATATAAAAGCAATGGTGATGACCGAAGCTAATACAGAGTAGTGGATTCACATACCCAAAATCAACAGTCGAAGATATGCGTGTGACAAAGTCAAATATCACAAATCACGAAATCAATTCAAAGCCGTGTGAATCAAGCTACTAGAAATACGAAATTTACAAAGTCGGATTAATCCTCAGCATCAAAGCGTAATCGAACGGCAAAGCAAGAATTTTTGAAGCAATCAGTCGAACGCAAAAATAGGAAATCAAATCCTATTTAAAACCCTAATCATCATCGGCATTTATTTCGATCGAGTTCAAGTATCAATTTAGAAAAGCAAAAGGAGACAGTACATACCGAATTCACAAGCATCGAACTCGATCGAGCAACTGCAAACAAGCAAAAGTCAACCATCAGAGAAGCAGCGAGCTAGGGCAACAAATCGCAGATCAATTGAAGAAACCGAAGCCCTAATTGGAACAAAGAGCCGAAGCCCTAACTAGAACAAAAGGGAACGAAGCCCTAATCAGAACGAAGCCGCCATTATTTCTCACGAACGAGACAAAAGAGGATCGGGTGAAATAAGGAAGTGGGCCGGTCTTAAAAATAAAAGGGGGTTTTGTTTAATTATAGGCTTTTATTAATATTGTTAATTAGTTTAGGGTTATTTTCTATTGTTCTTAATTATTGTTTTTATTTTATGAATCAAAGAGTTTAGGTAAATCACCACCTAGGTTTTAGGTTGTGTCTGATTGTCTATTTAGAGTTAGTTCAGTAAGCAGGGGTTGCGAGTTTTCAAAACTCTATAGGCGGTAGCAGGGTTTGCAAGTCTGTTAGAGTGTTTGTAAGCGTGATACTGTTTAATTCTAATAGAAATCTGGGAATGCAGCAGTAGGCAGGGGTTGCCGAAGCTGGGTAAATCTTGTGTGTGATTTACTTTTCATTATATTTATTTCTGCAGTTTATTTTTGTGTTTAAATCAAGAAAATTTGCTATAACCTTATTCACCCCCCCCCTCTATGGTTAATCTAGATCCTACAAGTGGTATCAGAGCCCGGTATATTTTATTTTTTAACTCTAGAGTCATGAGTCTACAAAATAATGCTTTTTCTGAGGGGCAATCTATTGCTAGGCCACCCATGTTTAACGGGAACGATTATGCTTATTGGAAAGTTAGGATGGGTATCTATCTCAGTTCTGTTGATTATGAAGTTTGGGATATTATTGAAACTGGCTATAAACCCCCCACTATAATCGTTGGTGATACTGAGATTCCTAAACCTAAGGATAGGTGGGATGCTAACGATAAGAAATTGAAAACAACAAATGCTAAATCCATGAATGCTTTGATATGTGCTCTTGATAAAAATGAATTTAATAGAATTTCTCATTGTACAACAGCACAGGAAATTTGGCACACTTTGGAGGTGACACACGAAGGAACTTCTCAAGTCAAGGAGTCTCGTCTAGCCCTATTCAGCAATGAATACGAAAACTTTGTGATGGACAAAGGCGAAAGCATAAAGGATATGTTTGGACGCTTTTCAACCTTGGTATACAACGCTAGAGCACTTGGGAAGGTATTCACTGAGGTAGAGCTTGTGCGGAAGATACTACGAGTTTTACCAATGAACTTTGAGGCAAAAGTCACAGCAATTCAAGAATCGAAAGACCTGAGCAAACTAAGCATGGAGGAGTTGATTGGCAACTTGATGACATATGAGCTTGAGCTAAAAGCAAAGGAAGAACGCAACAACTTCGAACCAAAGAAGAAGACGATTGCCTTAAAGAGCAAAGAAGAAAGCGATGAAGAAGAAGAAGATCCAATTGAAGAGCTTGCAATGGCTGTCAATAATCTTAAAAAATGGTCAAGATTCAAGTCACGAAAGAAGAAAATAAGTGGTAATAAGTCAAAGAATTCTGACGATTCCGATAATGAATTGACATGCTATAACTGCAAGAAGCCTGGCCACTTCAAACAAAAATGTCCACTTCTCAAAAACAACAAAGGAAAGAAAAAGAAAAAGAAGGCCTTTGCAGCAACTTGGGATGATGAAGAAGGAGAAGAAGTTTCGAATAATAGCTCAGAGGAGGCTAACTTGTGTCTTATGTCAAAATCGGATTCAGAAGCAAGCTTAGAGGAATCTAGTGAGGTAAGTAACTATTCTTATAAAGAACTTGTTTCAATGTGTTGTGATTTTACTAAAATGATTGATACTCTTGAATCTAAAATTGAAAAACTAAAATCTGATAGGAGAGAACTTGTCCATGAAAATTCTAGGTTAGAAACTGAAATTGAAAATATTCAAAACCTAGAATGTAAAAAATGTAAGATTTTAGATTCAGAATTATCAAAACTGAGGAATAACTTTGAAAGTCTTGAAAATGAAAACTTGAATCTTAAGGAAAGCATCGACACTAGGAGAAAGGATTTTATTAATCGATGCACCTCACTTGTTACTGAAAACTCAACATTAAAAACCAAAGTCTAAAATCTTGAGAAATCTTTGAATAACTTTTCAAGAGGCGAAAAATCTTTCAACATGCTATTGGGAAATCAAATTTTTGCTAACAATGGAAAAGGACTAGGTTTTGGGAAAACACAAGTTGATGATAATGCAAAATATAAGAATGTCTTTGATAGATGTGAAATATTTACATGTCGTGCTGAAAATTATAGTCATAGGAACAAGAACACAAAATTTATACAAGTTTGGGTTCCTAAGAATTTTACAAACAAATTTCATGTTTATTGGAATAAAAATAAAAGGACTAAACAAGTATGGATTCCAAAGGGATTGTTTATTCACAATGCTTCTATCACTAATAACATTGGACCTAAGAGTTTCTCTAGGTCATCTTCCTCTCTTCTTATGTAGGTCTGTTGGCGGGCTAAGGAACAACAAGAATGGTTTCTAGATTCAGGTTGTTCTAGACATATGACAGGTGACAAATCGAAGTTCCTTAGCTTAGAGAATTTTAAAGGTGGAAATGTGATCATGGGAGACAATAGCAAGTGTAAGATTATTGGCAAAGGTGAAGTTGGTAACGGTATTTTTTCCTTGACTAATGTTTTATACGTTGAAAATCTGCATCACAATCTCATTTCTATTAGCCAACTATGTGACAAAGGTATGAACGTGAATTTTGATGGTGATACTTGCAAAATCATTGATAAATCTTCTAATAACATTGTTTTTATGGGCAAAAGAAAAGGGAATGTTTACTCACTTTCATTTGATAATCTAAATCTTTCTAGATGTTAGGTAGCCACTGACGAAGAGGCATATTTATGGCATAGGAGACTTGGACATGCTAGCATGTCTCTTAGAAAAACTTGAATCAAAAGAATTAGTCAGAGGGTTACCACATCAGAAATTTAAAAATAATAAAGTGTGTAAAGCATGTTCCTTGGGCAAGCTTAGTCGATCATCATTTCGTCCTAAAACATTGTTAGCACATCAAGGGTCCTTGAACTAGTTCACATGGATTTATTTGGACCAAATGAAATTTCAAGCTTGAATGGAAAATGTTATTGTTATGTATTGGTTGATGATTATTCTAGATTTACATGGGTTTACTTTTTAGCCAAAAAGTCTGAATCTTTCGAATATTTTTCAAAATTTGCAAAACTTGTTCAAAATGAAAAAGGAGTTACAATTAAAACCTTGAGAAGTGATCATGGAGGCGAATTTGAAAATTTTGAATTTGAAAATTTTTGTGAAGAAAATGGTTTAAAACATGAATTTTCTGCTCCACGAACACCTCAACAAAATGGGGTGGTTGAAAGGAAAAATCGTACATTACAGGAATTGGCTAGATCCATGTTAAGTGAGTATAAGCTACCTCTAATCTTTTGGGCAGAGGCAGTGAATACTTCGTGCTATGTAATGAATAGAGTAATGATTAGACCAATACTTGGCAAAACGTCTTATGAATTGTGGCATGAAAGGAAACCTAACATTTCTTATTTTCATATATTTGGGTGTCCTTGTTTCATTCTTAACACAGGTGATCAACTTGGAAAATTTGAATCAAAGGCTGATGATGGAATTTTCATGGGCTATTCAACAAGGAGTAAGGCTTACAGGATATATAACAAACGAACAAAGACAATTGTTGAGTCAATCAATGTGAAATTTGATGAATCTGATCTGGAAAAAACGACTGAAAGGATGGTTGACGATGGAGTAGATCCTGAAGGCACTGAAGAAGGGACATTTAGTGAGAAAACTGAAAGAAGGACTGTTGATGCTGATAAATTAAGGTTCAAACCTAATCATCCTCCTGAATTAATTATTGGTGATCCTACGGAAGGTATACGTACTCGTTCTTCATTTGATGAAAATTTGTGTGCGTTTTGTTGTCATAGTGGTTTTATTTCTGAAATTGAATCTGATTCTGTTGAAATGGCTCTTAATGATGAAAATTGGATTTTAGCAATGCAAAATGAACTTAATCAATTTGAGAGAAACAAAGTTTGGAATTTAGTTCCTAGGCCTAATGACTATCCAATTGTAGGGACTAAATGGGTGTTTAAAAATAAATTTGATGAATCAGGAAATGTAATTAGAAACAAGGCTAGGTTGGTTGCAAAAGGTTACAACCAAATAGAAGGCATAGACTTTGATGAAACATTTGCTCCAGTTGCTAGGTTAGAAGTCATTAGAATCTTGCTAAGTTTTGCATGTTACAAGGGTTTCAAACTTAAACAAATGGATGTGAAAAGTGCCTTTTTGAATGGTGATTTAAAAGAAGAAGTTTTTGTTGAACAACCACCCGGTTTTGAAAATCATGAATTTCCAAATCATGTGTATAAGCTAGAAAAAGCATTATATGGTCTTAAGCAAGCACCAAGAGCTTGGTATGACTGCCTCTGTACATATCTTTTGGAAAATGGTTTTAAAAAGGGAAGTGCTGACACGACTCTGTTTCTATTACGTAAAGGAAGTGATTTTTTGATTGTTCAGATTTATGTGGATGATATTATCTATGGTGCTACTAATGAGCTCTTGTGTGAGAATTTTGAACAAGTCATGCAGGCTAAATTTGAGATGAGTTTGGTTGGTGAATTGAAATACTTTCTTGGATTTCAAATTAAGCAAAGCAGTGATGGTATTTTCATTTCTCAATCCAAATATGTGTTGGAGCTATTGAATAAATTTGGAGTCGAAAATTCCAAACCATTGAGAACTCCTATGAGCCCATCAACAAAGTTGGACAAAGATGAGAAAGGAATTGCAATTTATCAAAAGAAATATCGAGGGATAATCGGTTCACTTCTCTATCTTACTGCTTCTAGACCTGATATTATGTTTTCTGTGTGCTTGTGTGCACGTTTTCAAGCTAATCCCAAAGAATCTCATTTAAAAGCTACTAAACGAATTTTGAGATATCTTTCACACACACACAAATTTGGACTATGGTACCCTTCTTGTGAAAATTTTGATTTAGTAGGTTATTCCGATGCTGATTATGCTGGTTCATTAGTTGACAGAAAAAGCACTAGTGGGACATGTTTCATGCTAGGACATTCATTAGTCTCATGGTCAAGTCGGAAACAGAATTGTGTTGCATTATCCACCACTGAAGCAGAATATATTGCTTTGGGAAGTTGTTGTGCTCAAATTCTATGGATGATGCAAACTCTTTCTGATTTTGGCTTAGTCTATAAACAAGTTCCATTAAAATGTGATAGTAAGAGTGCTATAGATTTGTCAAATAATCCTGTCCATCATTCTCGCACAAAACACATTGATGTGAGACACCACTTTCTTCGAGATCACATTGCTAAAGAAGACATTTGCATTGAATATATTTCAACAGAAACTCAACTTGCTGATATTTTCACAAAACCTCTTCCCGAAGACAGATTTTCCAAATTACGTTTAGATTTGGGAATTATAGAGGTTGACTAATCATTTTTTTTTTAAAATTTGATTTTTGAATTTGATTCTAAATGACAATTTATTTTAACTAATCTAACTCCCTAATGATTATCGAAAAGATGAATAGTGATTGAAAAAGTGATGAGTGTTGATATTTATCATATATTATAACTCGAGAAAGTATAATTAGAAAATTTCTTTAGAATTTCATAACAAGAGTTATAAAAATTTTTTGTTGGGTAATAATTCCATGAGCATTTCTATTTCTATCATCTTTCTATCAACCATCACTCTTCAAGATCATATTTAGTATGTAAATTTGTGGTAGTTTACAAAGGAAATCATTTGTTCTTCAATATCTTTAAATCTGTGAAGGAAATTATTTGTGCTTCAACTTATTATATTCAGAAATTAAAAATAAATATCCAAAGTATTCACTCTCATTTAAAAGTCCTCACGGTTATGCATGGGTGAATTACTTGGATTTATGATTATGTGCTTCCATGCTCATTTAAAAGTCCTCACGGTTATGCATGTATGGAACGCATATCAAAATTAATTAATTAAATAGACAAGTTGATTCTAATCCCATTTAAAAGTCCTCACGGTCATGCGTGATTAGAAGATACTTGATTTCATTTTTTTTAAAAATTGTGAATACTACTAATCTCATTTAAAAGTCCTAACGGTTATGCATGGTTAGTAGATATTCAAATTTCCTGAAATAAATATACCACAAATAGACAGAATTGTATGATTTTTGATGATTTTTATCCCCATCACTTCTGAAAGTGGAATATGCGCTTGACAAGGGTAATTATGATTTTTGTTTGAGTTTTATTGAAATTTGATATTTATATTTAATTGAGTTAAATGTTTGATTCATGTCTATCACTTCATCCCTATTTTATAACACTATTATTCTTTTGCTGATAACAAAAGGGGGAGAGAAAAGTTAAGATTTTGTCGAATAGAATCAAGCAAAGGTCAAATAATTTTCACTGTGCATATAGGCTCATTTATATATTTCTATGCATATATGTAGGGGGAGTATTGTGTAGAGAGGGAGCATTCAAATAGGGGGAGCAAATTGAAATTATCAAATAACATTTGATATATTCAAAATCTTAAATATATGTTTGTTATCATCAAAAGGGGGAGATTGTTGAATATGCGCCTTGCGCTATATGATTTTTGTTTGATGATAATAAACATATATACATTCATTTAAATGTATTTGGTAATGTACTATTTTATTTTTTATAGAATAAATAAATATTTGTTGAATAAAATTAAATTACACAGAATTGGAATTTGAATTCAAACAGAACAAGTTAAACAGATTTTGAATTCAAACAGAAATTTTTATTCAAACAAATATTTATTACAACTTTGATAGTACAATTTCAAGCTCTCACTATACATATACAATTTTGACTACAATACATGACATTTCACATTTACATCACAACCTTACTACATATCACTCACACTCATATTTTTGTCTTCAACTATAATCCAGTTTGAATCCAGCATCTGAGCAATCTGCAAAAATATTTTCAAACGCAGTAAAATTGAAAGAGAAATATTTTTGAAATTTGAAAGAAACGATGATTTTGAAAACATTGTTTGCCTCAGTTATTTGGGTTGTTCATCATCATTTTTGACTGTGCAATATCTGTGCATATCAGTATTTTTTATCAGGGACAGGTAACTATGAGTGGCTGCAGTACGCGCGTGTACATTCGTATGCGTGTGCACTGCCTCGCCAACTCGTGTGCAAAAATCAAAAAAAAGCACAGAAATCAAAAACAAGGTCAAACCCAAGATAGGTTCAACTCAAGGCAAATAGACAAAGCAATTGACTACAAACAGTTCCAGTACAAGCCTGCAGAATGCAAATGGACTCGACCAAGTATACAAATGCAACAGTGCAGACTCAAAGCACCACTGACCAGAATACAATGCAACAACACAGTCAACAAGGCAACAATGCAAATGAACATCACAATGAACCAACAGGTCAGAGGTGAAAACAATGCAATGCTGAAGTGATGAAGTGCATACAAACAACTGCAACACTGCATACAATATGGTGCAGAACCAAATGCCATCAAGAATCGGTGCAATGACCAAGAAATGATACAAGACTTCAAATATGCAATGCTCAATATCACTACAAACTGCAGTGGACAGCAAAAATGATCAAATATACACAAATGCAGCCCAATAGACCAAAGTACAACATCAAAGACAGCACTGACTTAAGTATACAAGTGAAACTGCAATAACTCAGTGGACAGAAATGCACAAAAGCTACAATGGATAATCAAACTCAATGGACCAGACTACAAGCACGACAAACATGAACTCAGTATCCACAGCAAACAACATGGTGCAGCAACCTACATATATAGTGAAGCAGTGCAAACTCAACAAAACCAAGTGCAACTGTAAAACCAAAATTTCAAGCATACAAAATGCTCAATGCAAACCACAATGTCACCGCAAACAAGTGATGACACAAGCACTTACACAAGATTGCCACCAACATAGCAGCAAGTACATGAATGCAAAATACAGGCAGTTAAGAATATCAAGTCAATGGTACAAAGTTAAACCAAAACCATGGAATCGCATAAACAAACACGATGAAGCATACAGAATAAAATACAATGGCATAGCAAGAGTCACAAGACCATCAAGCAGTAAGCAAGTGCAAATCGAGCTCCAGAAATAACAAATGCAGACACAAATTTCAACAGTGCAGTGAAATGCATTGGTATGCAGCAGAGAAAATATAAAAGCAATGGTGATGACCGAAGCTAATACAGAGTAGTGGATTCACATACCCAAAATCAACAGTCGAAGACATGCGTGTGACAAAGTCAAATATCACAAATCACGAAATCAATTCAAAGCCGTGTGAATCAAGCTACTAGAAATACGAAATTGACAAAGTCAGATTAATCCTCAGCATCAAAGCGTAATCGAACGGCAAAGCAAGAATTTTTGAAGCAATCAGTCGAACGCAAAAATAGGAAATCAAATCCTATTTAAAACCCTAATCATCATCGGCATTTATTTCGATCGAGTTCAAGTATCAATTTAGAAAAGCAAAAGGAGACAGTACATACCGAATTCACAAGCATCGAACTCGATCGAGCAACTGCAAACAAGCAAAAGTCAACCATCAGAGAAGCAGCGAGCTAGGGCAACAAATCATAGATCAATTGAAGAAACCGAAGCCCTAATTGGAACAAAGAGCCGAAGCCCTAACTGGAACAAAAGGGAACGAAGCCCTAATCAGAACGAAGCCGCCATTATTTCTCACGAACGAGACAAAAGAGGATCGGGTGAAATAAGGAAGTGGGCCGGTCTTAAAAATAAAAGGGGGTTTTGTTTAATTATAGGCTTTTATTAATATTGTTAATTAGTTTAGGGTTATTTTTTTTTGGCATGGCCGACGGGGTTAATTGGTCCCCGACCAATTTATTACTCACGAAAACATAAAGTACAAATAGAAAACAAAGAAAACAGAGAAACATTAAGGAACACTCACACAAGCAATACTCAAACACACAAAGGCAGAGACACACAAACACAAACTAAGACAAAAGGAGGACTGTGCACTAGAAATGCATAAACATGTGTATACCGGGATCATGAAAAAACAGCATATCCAAGGAGCTCTTCACTTCATGCCTAATCCAAAGTTTGAATGACACAGCAGACTTACTCTTGCTAGAATCAAAAATTCTAATATTCCGTTCATTCCAAACAGCATAAATAAAGCTTTTTAAAGCCACAGTGAAAATACGTTTACACTGGTTCCTTCCCTTTGTCTTGTTTTGAATTCTGTTCCACTCAACATTGCTGTCAGGAGAAGGAGTACCTCCTTCAATGCAAGCCATGATATCATTCCATCTGCTCAGCACTATGTCACAGTTAAAGAATAAGTGATTAGTAGTCTCTTCATTGATACCGCAGAAGGGACACATCACAGCAATGCTCATGCCCTTGCTAGCCAATTTAACCCTAGTTAGTAGAGCATCCTTCAGAACCTTCCATAGTATCAAATTATGTTTCATACTACTATCTTTACTCCAAACAGTTTTCCACCAAGGCCAGCACAGATTGTCACTGTTACATTGTAATCTCTCATAAACTTCACCAACTTTAAACTCATTATTCTTTTCACCCCATACAATTCTTGCATAGGTAGGCTGCATAGGAGTAAAGTTTTTTATCTTATCCCAAATATTTTGCAAACGCTGATTGGAAGAATTCCTGCCTCCACCCTGAAAAGTGTATAGAACATCCATAACCCTAGCAGAGAGATGAATGCCAGATTGCATTATTTCATTGTAAGTCAGTTCTCTTTTTAAAATGTACCCCTTATCAAGCCAAGGGTCTTCCCAGAAGCTAGCCTTATAGATAGGATCAGTATTCATTTGTATTAGAGGGAGGATAGTGTCCCTTAGTTTGAAAATGCACTGCCAAGTCCAGCTTAAATTTTGTGGTTTGTTCATACTCCACAAGTTTTTTCCTTTGATTACATTATTTTCAGACCAGGAAGTCCAAATGCTAGCAGTATTATTGAAATAAGTGTCAATATGTTTGGCAAAGGCAGTTTTGTTCCACTGTTTGAGATTGAAAAGACCAAGTCCTCCCTTATTTAAAGGTGCCTCGAGAGCATTGAATTTAACAGGAGTAAGATACCTGCCCACAGTCTTGCCAGTCCAAAAGAATTTCATAATTGCACTTCTGATCATTTTAATAAGCTTGAAGGGAAGAACAAACATCCTGGCCCAGTACACTTGCATAGCAAAAATGATTGATTTGATTAGAGTAAGTCTTCCTGCTTGGCTAAGCTTTCTGGTGGTCCACAAATTCATTCTAGCAGTAATTCTTTGATATAAAGGAAGACACTGAGAAATAGTAATCTTGGAAGAAGATAGAGGCAAACCAAGGTAAGAATCAGTGGCCATGCTCAGAGTTAAACCAGAGATACTGTCTAATTGAGAAATTTGTTGCACACTCACACCAGCTACAGATATAGAAGATTTTTGAATATTCACTTTAAGACCAGTCATGTTGTAAAAATGATTAAGAGTATTCATAACTTCCTGCACAGTGTCAAGATCAGGAGCACAAAACAATATAAGGTCATCAGCAAACATTAGAGTAGAAATCTGAGGAGCAGCACATTTAGGGTGTAGCCTAATTCTTTTAAGTTGAATGGCATCATTAATCATTCTAGTAAGAAGCTCCATAACTAAAATAAAAATATAAGCAGAGAGAGGATCCCCTTGCCTAATACCCTGTTTGCTTCCAAAAAATCCCTTCATCACACCATTGATGTTAATGGAGAAGGTTGGAGTAGACATACATTCGTAAACCCATGCAACAATATGTGGAGGGAAATTCATATATCCCATTATGCGAACAATACTATCCCACTGCAGCATATCAAAGGCCTTCATGATATCAAGTTTCATCATAGCTTTAGGGGCAGAGTTTTTATTATTATAGCCTTTAAGTAATTCATGAGCAAGAAGAATGTTATCAAGAATACTTCTGCCAGGCAAGAATGCAGCTTGGTTGCTAGAAATAATAGTGGGAAGGACTAATCTTAATCTAGAGGCTATAATTTTCGAGATACACTTATAAATAGTGTTACAACAGGATATAGGACGATAGTCTTTAACATGCAAAGCATTCTTGATCTTGGGCACTAAGGCAATATTAGTATAGTTAAATGTCCTAAACAGTTTGGATTTTTTGAAGAAAAGACAGATGGCTTTACAAACATCATCAGCAACTATGGGCCAGCAGGCAGTGTAGAAGCATGCATTCATTCCATCAGGTCCACCACATGAGTTAGTTTTTAAAGAGAACATAGCATCATGAATCTCAGCAGTGGTGACTTCAGAGCACAGATAATTATAGTCATTCTGAACAAGTTTAGGTAATACTTCAGAAGGAATGGAATCAATATCAGGCTTGAAATTATTAGAGTTACCAAGCAGAGATTTGAAGTAGTTTTCAAAAGCTTGTTGCACTCCTGCAGAAGTAGAATGTTGAACTTCATCTTTATCAACAACAGTAATTAAGTTCTCTTTGCTCTGATTGTTTTTAAGGCATGCATGAAAATAGGCAGTGTTCCTATCTCCTTTATCCCACCATTTAATTCTAGACTTTTGCCTCATCATCTCTTTTTCAACAGTTAATGCTTCATAGTATTGCTTGGTGAGAGCAGCTTCTGCTTCAGAAAGTTGAGAGTTATTAACATCATTCATCATTGCTTTCTGAGCTTCTCCAAGCTTCAACAGAATAGAGGCACTTAGACCATTCCCTTTACCATACTTGTTGTAAGCCCACTGCTTCAAAACAGCCTTTAAGTCCTTTAATTTTTCCTGCAAAACAAACATACTATTACCTCTTTTAGTCTTGTTCCAAACATTAGTAACAATTTGTTCAAAATCAGGTTCAAGAACCCAAGAGTTAAAAAATTTAAAATTTGATTTTCTTCTCATGTCCATAACTCTCAAGTGAATGATTTGTGGGGAATGGTCAGAGAGGATAGGAGGGGGAAGGAAATTATACAAGAGAGGCCATTGTAGAAGGGCTTTATGATTGGAAAAGGAATGATCAATTCGTGAAAATGTTCTAACACCATTTCTTCTTTTATTATTCCATGTGTATTGCATCCCAACAGAATTCACTGGGATAAGATCAGCATCCATCAGAGTTGAATTTAATGGTTGAATTTCATTTGGGGTCGGTGGGTTCCCTCCAACTCTATCAGATAGGTTTAAACAGCAGTTAAAATCACCAAAAATCAACCAAGGATGTGTATTCTGCCGCAAAGATGGGATGACTTCATGAAGAGTTTTCCTAGCATTAGCAGAGTTCGCTGCATAAACAAAGGTAATATAATAGGTAGAGTTATCATTGATATCTCGCGCATGACAATGAATCATTTGATCAGTGGATAGGAGAGAGGTTAGGTAGATGTGAAGGGGATTAAAGAGGATCATAATTCTCCCATATGGAGAATTACTTAAGTTATGAATGAGCTTCCACTCTTTATTTATGTATTCAGCAGCCTTAAGAGTAAGAGGAAGATTCAGTTTTGTTTCAAGAATAGCTAGGATTGATAAGTTGTTAGAAGCAATAAGGTGTTTGCATTGGTCAAGTTTGATTATATTATGACCCCCACGTATATTCCATGCGCCTATGGTGGACATCATCAGAGTTTGGGGGTATTAAGCATCTCTAACTTCATTTTCCTTGTTACTGCATGCTTTGATGCCAAGTAATTAGGAATAGTTGCTGATAGTGGGGTCAAATCATTATTGGAAGGTCTGTCTTTTATTGGAGATATGAGAGACTTATTGGGTAATGCTTGAGTTGAAGATTTGGGAGGTTTATAAGCCTTAGGAGGGATGATATCAGAATAATGATTGATTTGAAATTGACTGGGAGTAGTTGGATTATCAGAAAGATGAGAAGAGACATCTGTGCATGTCATTGGTATCTTGTGCATGTTATCAGCTGCAGACAAGGCATGGTGACCACCCTGATTTTGAGACATATGGATCTTCATACCATTAGATGTTGTAGCTACTTCATTTAACTTGAATTTATCCTTTTCACACTGCATGTTACCATTCCTAATAGCAGAATTGTATATTGACTGAAGTTCTTGTTGGTTTGCTTGTCTTTTTGGTTTTATTTTAACATGCTTGTTTTTGATACCACCTTGTTCTGCTAATAGTTGAATACATTCTGCCTTGCTTGGTGTTTTTTTTTCCTTTCCCTTAGTTTCTTGCTCTTCTACTTCTGTACTATTTTCATTTTCCTCTAGCATTGCATCCACATTCTCAGTGTCTTCAAGCTCCATCAGAGCATCGAATTTATTAGTTAACAATATGTCCTCAACTGTTACATCAACATTAGTTTCCAAATTATTGCCTATCCCTAATTCATTAACTTCCTCAGTCTCATCTGGAATACAGATTTCCTCCACATCTTCATCAGTTATTTCCCCTTGTTCTTTTGAAGTTTCAATAATAATATTGACATGGTCTTGCTTATTCCCTTCATCATTTTGATTTACTAGCGATCTTTTTTCCTCTACTTCAGAATACTCTTCTACCTTATCCCCCGCAGTATTAATTATGTCTTTATTCCTAATAAAATTGTCTGATTTCTTCCCTACAACTTTCTGCCATGTTCTATCATTCATATTAAGGGGAGGATTGAAGTTTCTATTCCCTTGAACCTTGTTCACTTTTGCTTCTCCAGGAGGGGGTCTATCCTTTTTGTTTCTCTCTTTGGTATTACTTGAGTTACCAGTAACAACAGCGTCACAGTTATTAGTTGCATGTCCAAACTTCTTGCATTTGATACAAACATCAGGCCTCCATTGATACTGTACATAAATTTTTTGAACCCCTCCTTCAACCAGTTTAACCAGAAATTCATGAGGGAGTTCTCTATCTGGTTTTACTTCTATCAAACATTTCGCATAACTCATTCTACTCTGTTTCTCAGTCATCTCATCCATACACAAAAGCTTGCCAAGGTGACTACTCAGCCAATTTATACCAAGAGGAGACCATGCATATAAGGGCAGATTATAGAAATGAACCCACACTGGAACAGAAGGAACAGAACCACTAATATTGCTGACTGTGGCATCATATGGCTTTATAATGAAAAGCTTGTTTTTAATAATAACTGGGTCACATTGTAGAATTTTTTCTCTATCATCATCACAAGAGAAGTTGAATAAAAATACCGTTCCATCAGATTTAACTCTTACTGACCCCTTAAGTTTCCATAATAACTTAAGTCTGTATACGACTGCAGTGTAAGAAAGAGGCTTATCCAAGAAGAAGCCAACCAGAGAGTCCTTCCATATCAAGTCACCAGCTTCTAAAACAACCTTCGGAGGCACCAGCATGTTGTTTTCATACACCGGGACCAGATCAACAGGGATGTACTTCCCCGCATTCAACGGTTTATGCTTAAAAAGGGAAGTCCATTTCTGTTGACCAAGAGTTGGATGGGACGAGTCAAAAGATGAAGATGGGTTCGAGTTGGATGCCAACAGAGTTGGAGGTGGGTCAGGAGGAACAAGTGGCAATGGAACTGGTGGAGTAGGGTCAGAGACAGCGGGACGGGGCACCAGGGGAGCCACATCACAAATGGCAGTGGTAAAAGGGAGAACAGAAGAGTTGAGGTGGACTGATGGAATAGATGGGAGAGAAAGGACGGGGTCGTTGGTGGTGAAGTTGGCAGAGTTAGGGGGAGAGGACGAGGGAAGGACAGGAAGTATGGGAATAGTACTGTTAGTAGGAGAGGAGGAATGGGATAGGACGTGGGTAGGAGAGAGAGGAACAGACATGAGAGGAATCCTGAGGAGAACGAACTAATTGAACTTTAATAATATAAAAACACAAATGAGTTTAGGGTTATTTTCTATTGTTCTTAATTATTGTTTTTATTTTACGAATCAAAGAGTTTAGGTAAATCACCACCTAGGTTTTAGGTTGTGTCTGATTGTCTATTTAGAGTTAGTTCAGTAAGCAGGGGTTGCGAGTTTGCAAAACTCTATAGGCGGTAGCAGGGTTTGCAAGTCTGTTAGAGTGTTTGTAAGCGTGATACTGTTTAATTCTAATAGAAATCTGGGAATGCAGCAGTAGGCAGGGGTTGCCGAAGCTGGGTAAATCTTGTGTGTGATTTACTTTTCAGTATATTTATTTCTGCAGTTTATTTTTGTGTTTAAATCAAGAAAATTTGCTATAACCCTATTCACTCCCCCCCTTCTAGGGTTAATCTAGATCCTACATGAGTCAGTGGAGGAGGTGCAGTTGGGGCTCGCGATTGTTGGTGAGTAAATTTATTTAATTGTTTTAATCATTTATAAATTCTTTAAATTTAATGTTTTTTCAAATTTTAAATTTAGAACAATTTGATTTATTATCAAATTAAGTATGTTAAATACTTAAAAAAAAATTAAAACTTATTTTTTACAAATAATGTTAAATGTTAATGTGATTTAGTATTTAATAAAGAGGATATTTACTTTAAGTATAATTAGGGTTTGATAATTTATGAAATAAGATAAAGATTAATTAAGAAATTGATTTGTAATTAGTGATCGAATAATTCGTAATTGTGATTTACAATTGGGTAAGTAGGTTTCATAAATTAACAATGAAGGTTAATAATAAATAGTTAAGGAGTAATGAATTAATAATTACTTGGGAAAGTAAGAAATTAATAATCACTGGATGTAATTAATTGGATGAAGGGATTGCAAATTTTAGAGGGCAAAGGTGAGTAAACTCACTCTGTTGGACTTTTATTTAAATTTAATGGTTAAATTTAAGTAATCGTTTGAATGATTGAATTGATTTGATGTGCACAGTGAATTGATGATGATGTGACTTGGTTTTTGGTTGGTTCTCGAGTTAATTGGGGGTTGACTCGAAGTATTCTGTTTTTTTAAATTATTTTATATTTAAGTTATAAATAATAAAATGTTTCATTCTAATGTTTGTTAAGGGCTTAATGATTTCTGATCCATCAAATTAGTAGGATAATTAAAATGGATAATTAATTAATTTAATTAATTAATGATTTGGATTAATTAATTTAGTAATTAAGGGTTTGAATTAATTAATAAATTAAGTTTTAAGTTAATTAATTAAGTGTAAGTAATTTGGAATATTTATTTGATGGTTTGATAAATAATTACTTAATGAAATTAATAAAATATAATTACTTTGTAAAATTAATCAGGAGATTAATTAAGATGATTAATTAAGGAGAAATTGAATTATTTAATAAAGTAAATAAACGGATAGTTAATTACAGGGTTGAGATAAATCAAGAATGATTAATATTGTGGTTTAATTAATGTAATTGATTTAGGTTTGGATCAATTAAAATATAATTGAAAATCGTTAATTTATATAATCAATGACGTAATTAAAGATTGATTAATTAAGATTGATTAATCAATAATGCGTGACTTATGAGAAGTTAATCTATAAATAATGAAGGATTAATGTGACTAAATAGTTAATTTGTTCATGAAGTAATTAAGATTACTTATCGTTTTGGTTGAGGATAAGTAATATGGTGAAGTTAATTAAAGATAGTTGCTTGAATGAAACTGAAGGATAATTAATCCAGGTTGATTAATTAAGATGAATTTGAAGGGATAATTGAATTATTTGATTTGAAATTAATTAATTAACAAGTAAAGAAATCTAAGTGATTGAGGATTGAAATTCAGTTAGAATCAATTGAATTAATTTGGAAGTGATCCAATTTGTTATGAATGATGGAATGGTATTGGATGCTTGAATGAGATGATATTCCTGATATGAAATGTTGTGTATTTCATTTTGATAATTTGGTTTAGGATGACTCGAGTCTCGAAGAGGCCGGGGTCGGGTATTAGGAAATACCCGAAACCACTTTGAATATTTTTATAGATTGATATGTGAAATCTATATGTTGGAGTGAAGTGACTTAAAGGAAATTGGACTATTTAAATCTAAGCCTTGGTACTTAGGAAATGGATGTGTGGAATAAAGGATGTCTATAACTAATTGTGGCTTTGTGAATTGAATCGAGTTACCCCGGGTTTAATATAAATTGTTTGCTTTGGTATTCCATGTTAGTTGGGTTTACTGACGCTAGTTTTCAGCCTGACCCGGGTGTTACTTTGGTGTAATGCTCCGGTCAGACCGAGTATTACAGATTTTCAGGTAAGGACATTCTGGAGCTCAGGAGGCAAGCTGGATGACAGGAACGTGTAGAGTATTTCCGCTATATTATAATATTGTTAATCTGAGACATCTTGATTTGTATATGTCCAGTGTTGAATATTTGTGTAACTCGGACGTATTTAAATGTAACCGACAGATATAGTATTCTTTTGTAAACTATTGTTGTTTATTATTATATTTTATCCGCTGCGAATGTGAGATGTTTGGTGTTTCTGTTCTTCTTCTTCTTCTATCTCTTTCTTCTTTTCATAACTATCTGGAATTTTCGGGATGAAAATTCCGGGTCGTTACATTTGGTATCAGAGCTGAAAGGTTAAGCGAGAACCTTGGCTCTAGTGGGGATTACTCATTAAATAGAGTCCGTAGTATTCTAGAATGACTTTTGTATATATATATATATATATATATATATATATATATATGAGCGCGTACTTGTTATTTTCTTATATAAAGATTTTAAATGATTTTATATAAAATATATTTTGATATATATAAAGCAATATTTCCTTCTAATAAATATTAAGGTGATTGGTTGTTACATTATTGGAATTAAATTAAGTAAAAACGGAAATACAACCAAATTAAAATTTAATTAATTGAAAATGAAATTCTAAAATTAGAATTCAGAAATTAAATTATTTAAAAGCTTTAAATAAAGGTAAGTTTGAAATGGATTCAAAATGAAATTTAATCTTGAATTTATAGAAGTATGAATAATATGAAAAGAAATTGATATCTAGATATGATTACCATGAGTATTATCATAAATAGTTATTGTGATTAATGATGATATATTTGTTATTAAGTAAGCCAAATGAAGTAAATTTATAAGATGAGTATAAATCCTAAATTAAAGTAGGTTTAAAATTTTGAAAGTTTTAAAACCTAAGTCTAGAAAACAATCAATTGTTTCAAAGAGTTAAAGAAAATAACAAATAATATAATTCAAGCTATTTTGAATATAGTCACATTTTAAAACAAGAAATGTTTGGAAGATTTTTAAGGGATTTGTTTTGAAATTAAAACCAAGGGTGGTTTAAAAAATTTAAAGGTAACCCAGTGTGTAAAGGAAATAAATATGAAATTAACTCTAAGATTGAGTTTTGAATTTACTTTGGAATGTGGTATGATGTGAAACCCAAAGTAAAGCAAATTTTAAACTTAAGTGGAAAGGTTATTAATTTGAAGGTTTAAAATTTGAATGGAATTGGGATTAAATTCAAGCAGGATGATATGAAATTGAAGTGGATTCAATTTCAAATTAGTCCGAATTTATTTGAATAATTTGGAACTATAAATAAAGCTCAATAAGTAAGAATCAAATGGAATTTGATTTGAAGTTGGAAAGAAATTGAGAATTAATTCAACTTGAATTGGGAATAAATCAAGTCCAATGGAATTGGAGTTATTCAAATTGGAATTGGGTCAATTTAAATGGAAATGGAAATTTAAATTGAATTGTTGGGGAAGTGAACAGTTTGACTCTAGACTATTTTCAATATAAATTGTTTTAAATATAAATTTATTCTTCCAAGCTATTAAATATATACAACCCTTCTTTTTAAAGCTAACTTATTTTATATTTGTTTTACAATTATTTTTGGAACTATTTAACAATTTTTCAACTATTTTATAAACTAATTACTATTTTTCAACTATTTCACAAACTAATTACTATTTTACTACTATTTTGCAATTATCTAAAATTTCTGAAACTATTTAACTATTTCTCAACTATTTTACAATTACGTAACTATTTCACAGCTATTTTGCAAACTAATAATTATCTTTCAACTATTTATCTATTTTAAAAAAAAATTAAAGCTATTTTCTAAAAATAAACTGGTCGGAGCCCAAACTGTTATTAATTAAATACCCAACCGAGATAAGAATTGAAGTGATAATTCAATGGAATTGAAGCGGTTGTAAATAAGTGAATGGAAATTAAAGGAATGTAAATAGGAAGAGAAATTGATTTGGATAAAAATCAATAAGATTAAATACGTAGGATGTACGTATATTATTCTATTCGCATAGTGATTTGATCCAGATTCGAGCATAGAATTTCGAGATAGTTTATCGATCCCTGTTAGGATTTTTCGCTCGATTTTCAATGGCGAACCTGGATATGGATTGTTGATTGGTTCTGGATATTCTCTATCTTAGTTATAGCTATGCAAGGAGAATGACGGTTTCTAATCAAGAAAGCAGACTTGTGTCCGCACTAGGAAGTCAGGTGGACGATACTAGTTCGGAAGTGAAATTGTGTGATCGAGTGAGCGATCAGATTGGTATAGCGTACGGATGATAAGTGTACATCGCACAGATTTGAATGAAATTGACATTGGAAGGAGTAATCAAATTTGAATGTTTGATTTTGAATAAACAAAGTTATATATCTTTGTTATATAAGATAAATCTTCCCTTGTTATATCTATTGCCAGAAGAAAAGGATTTTTGAAGGTGTTTGAAGTATAAAAGGAGTTTTTATACAAGTTTGAAAGGGTCCAAAGTTTTTAAAAAAATTATATATATCTGCATATATATATATATAAAGGATCTTATGAGGATTTTGAAAAAGGGCTTTGGAAACCTTTGGATTTGGAAAGGCTTTTATTTTTGGGTAAAATCAATATTAAAATTTGGAAAGCCTAATTTGAGAATTATCGATTTTGGGATAATCGATTTTGTGTAAAGAAGCTTTGTATGAGATCATGCTAGGTGTATGATTTGAAAGATACTATATGTGTATAGTATAAAGTGTTTTGATGATGGCTCTGGGGAAAAAGGCGCTCCCTTGAAATGAACTTCTCAGGAGTGCCACCGGGTGGTGCTGCCTTGAGCCCCAAGGGGGGTTCTAAAGTTGTTCCTGTGAGGAGTCCGGACAAAACTAGCTCCTTAGGATTATGAGTAGTGTATACCATAGCGAAAGTCATGTGTGTCGCTGAGAGCCAACGGTCTGTGTTTGATTTTAGATCGGTAGACTGCAACCTATGGTAACATAGCGAAAGTCGTGTGTGCTGCTGAAAGCCAACAGTCTGCGTTTGATTTTATATCGGTAGACTACGACCTATGTAGGGGTGGAGAAGTTTCATTTTGACAGCGAAAATTAGAGGCCGTAGAGAGCCTGCAGTTACATGGACTTTTGCTGCGATGGCAACGTAACCCTGGAATGTAACTGCGATCTGTCGTGGGTTCCATGGTGTAATCGAGAGGCCGCGGAGAGCCTGCAGTTACATGGACTTTTGCTACGATGGCAATGTAACCTTGGAATGCAACTACGACCATGGATGGGGTGATGATTTCCAGAGCATTCTCACCAAATATATTTCCTCTATTTCAAAATGCTTTCAATATTTTCAATAAAATTATTTTCAAAAGTATTTTCACTGGATGTTGAAAACGGGTCTACCAAGTACTGATAGATTTCAGTCCTATGCATAATCAACGTATGACCGAATTTCTATGAGTACGAGGATGGACTGGTTGAGACATCGAGTTATAAGAAGTATTTTTTTTATAAAGAGCAATTTTATTTGTATGATGTGAATTTAAAAGCATTTCTAAAATTTTTAAATAAAGGTGTTGGAATTTTGGAAAATGAAGAAATCCAAACTAGAATTATGAAAAATTTTAAATTCAGGAAAATTTAATGAAGTGATTTTTGTAATAAAATCAAACATTGATTTAAAAGTTGAAAATAAGCTAATCAGCTAAATAAATTATTTGATAGAATATATTGATAAAATTTAACTTGGTTAAATAAAAAGGATTGTAAATTAATAATGGAGTTTGGAAATGAATTCGAATTGTAAATAGAATTCGACTTGGATTTGATAATGAATTAAAATAAGTGGAGATGTTGTAAAAATAACTAGAGTTGGATCGAAATAGTAATGGTTTGAATTACAAATAAAATTCAAGTGTGTTATAAATAAAATTAAACGAAAATTGCAAGTAAATTAGATATAATGGAAGTGTTGTCGGATGAAATGAAGGTGGATTATAATAGAAATGGTTTGAGTTGCAAATAAAACCCAAGTGAATTGAAATAAATTGAGAATGACTTTGTATTAATAAAATAAATTCGAAATGAGTTAAGCAGGTGAATTAAAAATTTTAAATGGGGTGGATAAATTGGTTAATTGAATTAAATAATAAATGGATGAAGTCTGAATGAATGG